>OX392483.1:0-1250000 GCA_947623365.1 Achlya flavicornis | reverse complement strand
TGCACACAAATGCATGTCCTGTGTGGGAATCGAAACCACGACCTGCGCCGCGATAGGTGGAATCTTAACCAGAGTCTTAACCAACCGCGCCAGCTGGCCCGTCATAAGTAATCTAACTGTAGTCAACATCTAGACAGATAGGTCCGCTACCGGCCGTCACCAAGTACCCTATCAAGGTGCGGCTTGCAAGCTCACAGGCGGGCGACAGACCGTGTCATGGATCCGCTGAGCCGATCTAGACCGCAGCACTATCAAACTCCTACCTCGCCTCACTACCGCCTCAGTCCGCTCTACATAAGTGCGTTGAACCTGACGCTTGAATGGACACACCGGATTCGGATCTGGGCGATTGCAATCAATAAATCTATACTGACGATTATTTAAGATTTAGCACATGACTTTTAATAGAGATCTGATTAAATTTATTGGCCAGGTTTATGCAGGAGATTAGAATTATGTGATTAATTAAATGTTTGGTACGATTTAGGATTATCACGACAAACTAATTTGCAGAATTTAGTACAACATAATAATCATGAATTCTACGGTCATAGTTACGGGCTACGGTAGTTAATAGTGATTATCTTGAAGAATCTCTGATGCATTAAAAGTTTGCGCTGTCGTTTGACGTTGTGTCACTGTCTTTTACTGGAGTGGAGACATTGTAATAGCTATGAATGTAAAAGTGAAGCTGATAATTCGAGCCCAATCGCAGCATGCAAGAGACGTTACAAATGTCACGCGACGTACACGTTTGGTAGGATTAATATCATAACTCGTTCTTTCAGTCTATGGAGTTATCTAAATAACGTTTTATTGAAATCGTTCTCCAACCATATTGACTACACATGAGTATTTATTTTACCTACCATCTGAATGGTAATCACTTTAGCCATTATAATTCGCATTTTTTATATTAGTAGGATGTGTTAATCCTACTTATCTACTTAAATTATCAAACAGTCTATTCTTGGAGGCATTAAAACCAAATGACAAGACGTTTATTAAAGATGTGCAAGTTCTTAGTCGAGCATTAATGTAAAGCTGTTAGTTTTTATATTATTTTTATATTCGCGACAGACCTGTAAAAAATAACCGCTAGTGGTGTGAAATAAATTTGCAGCGCTTTAAACAGAAAATTTGATAAAATAGCAGCAAAAAGTAACCTTACGAGGTTAACATTAACCGCTGGTCGTACGCGTTCGAGGAATCCAACCTTTGTTATAACATCCAGTCAACCAAACGAGTTTCGGAATTCCTAAAAGTTCTATCGAGGTGCCAGATCTACAGTATATAAGTCTACATTTGAACTTGCTTTTGCAAATTGTTATGTCAGAGGTCCAGAGGATGTTTGAATAAAGCTTTTCGTTATAAGTGTGTTATGTCTTAGAGCTTTGTTAAGCTTTTTGTCTAACTTCTTTCGGATAATATAATTGAAGTCAGCCGTAAAACTATTTAGTATTTTTTGTGTCTTTTCTTCTCAAGCATCATTGGCTTATATCCTTTTTTACATCGCTATGATTCTGTATTTGTCACGACCTCTAAAACATTCGTGAAGATCCGACTCGCTCGTGCTTGCGCTTCCACTTTTTATTTCGTCACAACAAAAACACACCGTCGCGCCGCCATCTTTCCGAGAACTGTCGCTTTTGAAAAACAAAAACTCCGAATAACAGTCGCGGTGTGCCAAGGTGTGAATATAATTAATGACTTATCAAAGGATCCGCCTACCTAACCTACTCACGTTGTCCATTGCCACCATTTTGGACATGAGCTCTTTTACCAACTCCCGATTTTTGATTCCTTACCTTTTTTTTACCAGACAGACGAATCCGTCCAATCATTAGCAGCAACAGAGATTATTTTTGGGCGCACATCAATCAAGATGCGGCTGTACATTTTAAACTTTAATTAGAGTTACCATACATCTTGGCTATGAAACCCGATTCTAATATCACGTACATTCTACATGTGCTTCAATTACGTCATTAGTCGACACCTTGGCTGCATAACTTTGAGACTGTCACATTTGTCGCAATTATCATCATATTTCTAAAGATAAAGCCGGCTATGTCTGTGACGTTATTATCTCTGTACAGATTTAGTTACAAGTCAGTGTGCTGTCGAGCATCTTGAGACATAACGTATGCTTAGGGCCTTAGGTGTATCCGTTAATGCCGTATCGCTTACTTACTGCACCTCCTGTGACAACTCAATGAGCTATTGTGTTCCATCCTGCCAGTGTCGGATTGTCATTTGGTTCATTTCTACTGAGAATCATGGCAATCGTCGGTTCAACGATCGCCCATTACACGTCTGCGTCTCTAATTACTATGGTCATTATGATTTAGGTAATGTTGATGTTACGCTCGGCTAAGCTGATATGATAGCACATGTTATGTTACCGTAACGTTTTTATGTGCTCTACGTGATTTAACATCTTTGCCTTAGCTAGAGTTACATTTGGAGCGTTGTTATTTTATAAATGAGGTTTTTCTTCAACGACATAAGTATTCTATGCTCCAACCTAATCTTTACAATAGCAGGTATTGCAGGTAGATCTTTGTGTAAATTAAATATTCTTACAATTCGATTCTAAAAAGGTTCCTTTGTCCCATTCCTAAATCAGACGACACAGTGTCTGCCAGATGCGACGATCTTTTGTGTTGAAGCTTTCGTGCCATGAGAAAAAGTAGGGTTTCTAAGAAATACACCGATTCGATGCACATGTGCATTCGGGACGGACTTTTATACCTGTACTCGGAGCTCGTAAAATAGACTCTTTTGTAAAATCTTTTAGACCGTAAGAAATTTTATGTTTGAGGGTTCGGTGCGAGACCGTTGCGTTTGAACACTTTTAGAAATCGCTGCATTATTGAACAACGTTTTACAAGTGGTGATTATGGACTTGTATTCATTGGATTTTATTTTAACACCATTTCCGATTTATTGTTATGGGTTACCTATTGTGTTGTATTTCTCCATGGCATTTCTTCAACGCGTGAGAGATATAAATAAAACAGCAAGAAGACAATAAAATATTATTTAAAAAATAATATTATAGCTGGAGAAGACACAGACAGACGGGCCAGTTGGCGCAGTTGGTTAAGATTCGCCTTACGCGCCGCAGGTCGTGGGTTCGATTCCCACACAGGACATGCATTTGTGTGCATGAACATGTCTGTATGTCCTGAGTCTGGGTGTAATTATGTATATTAAGTATGTATTTACAAACAAAAAGTAGTATATGCATTATATCAGTTATCTGGTTTCCATAGTACAAGCTCTGCTTAGTTTGGGATCAGATGACCGTGCGTGAGGAATGTCCCAGGATATTTATTTATTTATTTTATCTATGCACTTTGATGTCACACACAAGACAAGACGCGAAATGATTTGCATAAAACCAAAACTGGATCCGTGAATCATGTGATAGATTCAGACGATACCTGCCTGCTGATATTATTAGATTTATTATATTATGATGATTATATGGAGCGCATAATTTCAGCCAGACGGCCCGGCGCGACGAATCAACGTTCAGAAATATACACGCGACACTCTTGGCATGAGACAGCGGATACAAGCGTACTTACCTTCTTCGAATCTCCTGATCGTCTTTCACCTGTTAGAGCTTCAGTAATTTTGGAAATCGTTATCCACAATTTCTAATGTGAAGTAGTCTTTCTGATCTCCGGATTTCGTACTCATTGTGCTATTGTTATTATTTAGATTAACTACTTATTGTTTGTTTTTTCTTCGTAGTATAACACAATACACAAACCAAGACTAAGAGCGACTGGGTAAATGACTAGGGGTCATCCAGCTATTCAATCATCAATCAAATAAGGGAATATAATTCACATGTTAGTATGCTCAGATTCTGTATTACGCTATACAGTTTTTGTATATATCCGCATTGTTTATTTCAGAGCCTGAGTGCATTTACTCGAGAGTAAGGTCAATATTGTCGAGGTAATTGAAAGACATTGAAACTTGATAGCAAACTTTACAGTGTAACTTTAGATCCCCTTAATGTCCATCTAAATCATACACTTTATTTACCGTAAGAGAAGTTTACTGCGATATTTAAACAAGTATCAAATTGACTGGCGTTAAGAGACCTTAATGGCCGAGTAGAAATCCGCTCTCCTACTAATAGGGCTAGTTAACAAGCTATTATGGATTTTCTCGTTTAAATTGTCAGTATGACGGGAGTAAATTGGCATAGTAGCCACGCCTGGATACCACCAGCATTTAAAAAACTTTTTTACACAGCTTTCGTTTCTATATTAGTTACTGGTGTGATTTAAGCGAATCTGTTCCAGTATCTGATACTGATGAATGTTTCTTTTTCAGGGAATTAAATATATCTCGTAAAGTAATAAAGTCTATGTACGAGAAAATGATTTATCAATCTTACTTTCACCAGACTCTTTTAGATTGTGTAGGCTGGATATTAAAGTTCATTATATCCTTTGACACAGACACAATTTCGAATTAACTTCCACGAAGTGGCACATGATCAATGAACCGTAGCGAATCAATCGGAAATTCTGAGAAGCAATGCACAGCTGGATTTGACAGCTACAGCAAAATCTATTTCAGTTTCATCATTATCATCATCATTAGCCCATAATGTCCCATTGCTGAGCACGACCCTCCTTTCTCTAATGAGGATCAAAGGGCATGAGCAGATACTCCACCACGCATGCCCACTGTGGATTGGTGGAGGTATGCTGGTGGACAACCTACTGTCGGAGTTTTCAAGCCGCTCAGGAGGCCTCCATCTAGCTTACAAGATTTAGCTCGAGTTGAAATACCACTATGCGGTCACCCATCTGGATACCGTCCACACCGGTGATTGCTTTACATTGCCGATCGATTAAGAACGATTAATCAAGCTACACCACTGGAGCTTCCGTCATTTCAGAACATACGTTCGTCTTCGATCGTCATTTCAGTTTAATAAAACGCAAATGTCACTGCTATCTCACACAAATTAGGTCTTGAGGAAATTATACCGATCCTGAATAATTGTGATGAGAGGAAGTTATGATTAGTGTCCGGAATGACATCATCCGTTCTCGAATCGACGATCGGCCGCGGATCGCCGGATATCGACTCGTTAGATAATTAATGTTACTGAGAAAAGGCGAGGCTTAATAAGTATGTTTGTATACAGTTGCAAAAACTAACTGTATCGCTGATGGTTGTGAATTGATTTCCATTTGTTATTGATATATGTTTTTAATTTAAGCGTATGCCTTCATTCATGCGTTCAGTCGTACTTTAAGCACCTGATAAAGAACTACTGGTATTTTTTAAATTGATTGAATTTTACTGTAATTAGGTAATGTAAGAGCGAGCTTATTTTACAGCTTGTATAAAGCGTACTGAGATAAAATTAATTACTCCAGGTTCCAAGTTGAAATTGAACTTGAAATACAGTTACATACAGTACCCCATATGAATGCGAGGCCTGACATGCACTTAGTAGATTTACAGCATTTGCTGACATGCTTACTGCAGTGGCCGTATTTTATCTTCACGTCAGCTAAAGGATAATGATGAAAGGTATTACTTAGAATGTTCGTGAAATGTGCCAAAAGAAAGAGTTTTTCTGTTTTTTGAATTTCAATGAGCGTCAGGTGAATGAAATAATCCCAACATTATGGTTTGGGTTAAACTGAAGGATGAACCACCCGACTCACTCTAGAATTGGTATCAGAAACGTATGGAATTGAAGGACATTTCACAACAGCTATATTGACTCGTAAAGTAGAGCCAACGCGACATGATTTACGGCGCAAAGCTATCGCAGACTAAATTATTTATCTCGGAAGCAGTTAAAATTATCTATAAATAAATTATTCACTATATCTGCACGATAAATGTTGTCCGTTATGAGTCGCCCTGCAACTGTGTTGTGGATGTGCTGTTTGTAGCTTAATTGTGATACTTATCTGCGCTATTTATACTTCTAGTTTCAATATTACGTGCCTCTAGCGCTATTAACCAGATTTTGTCTAGCTGCAGAACTATTTGTTTGTAAGAGTCATATACACCAGTATGATTGGAATCTTGTAGCTTTCTACTTTCTTTGTCGGGCAATAATAAAAAAGCACCATGATTATCGACTACATACATAATATTATGTAATAGACCCATGTATACATACCCAAAAAGTGCTAACTGTAACTAACACAATTTGAACAGTGCAGTGTCAATCAATGATGAACATTCGAAATCAACTAGCGTTTACTAAAATCGGTTACATCCTTTTCAACCCTTCCCAAAAATGTATACAACATAGTTTAGCCCTTTTTAAAATTCAAAGTCCTTTCTATGTAATCGGAGATTAGCATTCAGTAGTATCTTTGGAAAAGTTCGAGTTATAAATAATCAATTCTCGTAACAGAGTTTTTTCGTTCATTCAACCTTACCGAATCGACAACTGGTTCTACGCCGACCGCGCCAGACGGATAATTATACTCTTATACTAAAATTTAAGTATTTTATTCGCCTATTGGCTGATGATTCGTGACTATTGGGACGTTTTTACGACACATCATTCGATTATGTATGCCTATTGTCAAGTATTGTCTAACAATAAAGTAAGATTAAGGTACATTATGCGTTGTAAAAAGTAAATATTTCTCTAAAAAATTTACGCGGTTCCTCCAGGGTTAGTTCAGTTGAGATAGACCCGTACAAAAAAGTTGGAACATTTCTAGTAATATTAGTCAGTGGTCATAAAGTAGCTGAAAATAGCAAGTCTAAAAATACTAAACGATGTGTTTTGCTAATGATATTCGTGAAGAAAATAATAGCGAAGCTTTTTGCAACAAAGGAGGAAGGAATGGTTAACAACACAGTTGGCTCGCGTTCGACAGAGACGTGGAAATTGAAACAGTAATGAGTGATGACGTAATAGTGTACCGAAATGATCGACAGCCGACCACTGCGCGGTAGTAAACATGCGTAAGCGTCATTCACAGATGCGGCCGGAAACTATCCGAGTGTGAGTTCGTACGTACTGCAATCACGTTGGAGAGTGTGTGTGCGCAGAGAAATTATGAAGTCATTCCTATACTAAAGTTGTCGGTGTCGATATTGTTTGAGGATAGATGCACCATGTCTCTTCTTGTATGTACATACGTGTGCAGGGATTGTTTGGTCTATTGTGTTAGATTCGATGTCGTTGTCCATGTAGTTATGTAATGAGTGCTCCTGGCACTTGATTGTTCTCTACTTCATAGAGTACAAGTACTCCAGTGTAATGTAATGTATGTCATTGACTTACATCGACTGCACTGCGATTTCTATTATCATCACAACCACTTCTATAACTTTTCATTTGTATCTTCTTAATTGTTTTGTTAGCCAGAACTAGGAAACACTGAATGTTTCATAATCTTTGTTACTTTAATCGAAAAGAAAGTATTAAATCCTATCTTGTTGCAACTTGTCGACAAAGTAAGAGGTCAATCATTACAAACGAAACTAGTTTCTTTAATCTGAATTATTCTGAATTTTAAATCAACACACCCATATATTTGTGGTCTAATGTTATGTGCGAGATCTTTGAAGTTATTTTTAATGTGATTTGGTCATTAACTGCGATAAAAACGTGGTCATGGTGAAATATCGTTTGTTCGGTTTTGGGGCTTTATAGTTGTTTGAACGTTAACTTTGTAAGAGGTTAATGGTTTCCTGCTGCATCTAGATGGAGGAGATGGAAATCGCACAGACCTTAGGTCATTTCTAGAGGAGAATTAATATGTTTACTGTGCGCATTTAGTATTCATATCAATGAATGTGTTTAATGGATGTACTGTAGATATACATGCGTAGGTAATATTCAAGGAACACTTGTCTCTAGTGGTGGAAATTTTTATCATCAATCAACTGCATGTAATAAATAGACCGGGAACTACAGACATAGATAAATAATAGTGTATTTATTGCCTTTGTAAATTAGTATTCAGATTATAAACTTGTAACACTAGCTGAACACCTGTGTGACACGTCAATAAAGATGGCCAATGAACCTAACATGTCGGGAAGCTGAAATTTTATTGATGGCCAATAGTCGTTGATTGAGTACTTCGGTTGCAGGCTTGGCATCGACAAAGTGCCGGTTGCAGACCCGTCTAGTGAGGCCGTTAGAGACCTCAATGGGGCCTCATCAATGAACTCGCCTATTTGCATAAACATTTTATCGTAACTTTATGATTTTTGACTTCATTCAAGTTTGGTCAAATGTTATCGCATAGTTTTTCATTTTGGGTCTAGTATAAACCGTTAAAGTGTATTTTGCTTCATTCTTTATGCTTAGATTAGTTCAATTGACAACTATAGGATTCATATCTTCACATCCATACAAACTTTTAAATATAATATTAGTAGGATAGGATCAATACAATACATGAAACGAATTCTAAATTATGTTTTACGATAAACTTTTTCACGCTTCGCTTTATGACCTTTTTTTACCGAAAATACTTCATTGTTTAGTTCTAGAACACATCATGCGTACCTACGTCAAATCCTGACATCATGTCTGACTCATTACATGTGTGTATTTTTAAAAGCATTTCTTCTTTTATTTGCATAATGTTTGTTACCTTTGAACCTGTTATTTATTTGTAACGTTTTTATTTCGCAATATTTACTAATTCGATTAGGCAGGTGTCTAACGGCGTCTAATATATCATTATTGACAGTTATAGTAATTAGACGTTTGCTGTCCCACAATCTTTGTTTTTTAAATATTTTTGTTATGTTTGGATTTCTAATTATGATTTATTTGATCTTTGTCGCCGTGCTCATGAGCGCTATATTTGATTGATACAAATGCATGCACGTGTAAATTGTTATCATTGTTATAATTTCAATAATCATTCATAGTCTGACCTATTGAGATGGCGACATTATGATATGTGATCATAAACGTGGATCAATATTGTACTTGCTTATCTATCGGGAAGTTAATACTATTATTCTAAGTTAAGCTTTCACAAATAAACTGTCAATGGACTGAATATGAGTTAATTGATCACGAAGTCATTCATATATTTTGTTCTTATCTCGCGTCTCATTCATTGTTTAATAACAGCGTCTCGCGGAGTTGCTCTGATTTAAATATTTTAATTGGATTATGTTGTCGCAATTTTGTACTTGCGGTTTGGAGCATTGGCACTAATAACAATCAATTAGGAGTTCACTAATAATAATAATTATTTATTTATTTCTTCAAATATGGTACAGAAGATGTCATATTAATTGAGATGTTCAGCATATTCTACCTGTTCCAGGTGTAGAAATATTAATAATCATGTTTATAAGACACAATAAAATAGTTATAATTAAACGAAACAAAACTCAAAATATAACAAATCAAATTAAGGAATTACATAAAAACAATGTCAAATTATTGAAAAGTATAAAAAATTATTAATAATCAAAATCCCAAGGAATACCCAGTCAGCAATAAAAATTTAAATAATAGTAATCAAAGGGTAAATTATAAAAGGCACAAATTGAATTTATTATACACTTATTTATTATATCCTGGTTATTTCCGATAAGCTGACAGTCCTCTTTTATATTTTCATAAAAATATACCATGATTATGGTAAATAATGTTGTTATTTGAAGTTTGATAAAATAACAGTGATGAATTCTATATAACGGACTTTGGTACCCATTAAAAAAATAAACAGTGATCTTATTGTCCCCAGTGGAGTTTTATCCACCTCTTCTAAGAGGGCAACTGCGTATTTAACCTTCCCTTATCTCACCTCATATGCTATGAACACTAAAGATATTTTTAATTGAATGCATTTCACTGTTGATATAGTTCTTAATATAGAATGTGTATCCTTATTTGTATTACGTGGACATGTGTTATCATCAGTTTCGTTAATCTATACAATGCTTCTTCTCTACGAATGGACCTTTGTATTAATGCCTGTTAATTCGTTTTTCATGCTAATATTTAGTTTTATTTACTGGTCTTCAGGATCTTTTTATTCCTTTATCACTAACTAGTAATTATTTCTAATAATGCCTTGCCGTGTGTTTTATTTATGAAGACAATAATTATTTCAAAGCGAACACAAAATATAAAAAGAAATGATTAGCTGTTAATTCCACCCGTGCGTAATGACTAACCATCCAGGTCTAAAAATCTGCCACCACCTGTTGTCATTAAAAATTGTAACCAATCATTAAGTGTATTGAATTCTGCAAAAATAGAGGATTATCAATTTGTTGGCCCCAGCATTTGTTTTTGCTGATAAAGACGGCGTTTGGCCCACCCGGGACGTGACCCGGCACGCGACTCGCAAGATTATCACCTCATTATGGAACACCTTACTTCCAAAATGTTTTTGGTATTTTTATTAACATTCACGCCGAATTAGATGTGATTTTTCGATAAGATCGTCCTGTAAAGTATATCAACGATAATATCTATTGCATTTATCCACACAATACCTAACCTACACAAATTAGTAGAGGCCTATGAGATCGAATGTTGATGCCAACAACTTACTTTTACATACACATTTATAAAACTCTTTGACCTCAAATTAAAATTCTTCAATAAGTGGACTCGACGCTATAATAATAATAAACAAATTTGTCTTAATACATGTCTATTGAAATTGTTGATGATGACTTTCAACAGCGGAATCACAACTACAGTAATTAAGCCGACGCCAAAATGATAGAGGAAGAGGTCATACGGAAGAAGTATGAATAAAGCATTATTCTGGGAATAATGATAGCCAAAATTAGGCCAGTCTTAGAACCAGCTTTGGACCTCCCACTAAGTAGAGCCAAATTAATGAAGTGGAATCTTAAATCATAAATTGATTTATGAACTGTCATATTCATCAAAACCATAATAAAATTGTTTGTGTTTCGAAATCGTATCTTAGTAAGTGTGACATGATACGCAACACGATGTTTCTGTATTTTTATTATACTTCTTATATTCTTCGACTTTTATCTAACTCGTCAGTCACGATATTCCGTGTCGAGGGCTTGAGGCACCATATTTCGATATTATGTAAATGTAAATCTTCTTATTAACTTTAATGTAATTTTTATCTATGTGTACTTTGTTTTGTTCAGTTTTAAAAGGCTTATATGCATTCGTTTTTTTTTGTTCTAATACATCATAATCTTTAAATCTGTAACACTATGTTTTATTTTTTAGATCAGCAATAAATTCTCTGCTTACAGTGCAGCAGTGTCAACAATACTTTCTCCTGTGAAAAATGTTGGTGATAACAGTTAATTTATGACAGTATTACATCATAGCGGGGTTTTTATCATCATCGAGATCCAAACTTGCCTGGCATTTTCATGCACTTCCCATTACTCATCTTTTCATTGATTTCAAATAATTTGAATTTGTAATTCGAAGTATTTTAGTGAATATTTCCACAATGTCTCGTTATCAGGCCCTTGTCTGGTTATATCGTTAAATGGGTGCGCGCGCGCAGCACAAGAGCGTCCTCCTCCGCATCATTTGGCAATAATCATCAATTACAGCGGTAATTGCTCGTCGAACACCTTTGTGCCGTGGTGGATGTTCAAACTTTAGGATTTTATGCACCTTTTTTGTAAAGGTTTATATTATTATTATATGATTCTACGAGTACGTACTTCCAAGACATTTATTTATTTCTTCAGTATTACTTACCGTAATATAATTTGGCACGCAGGTACCTATGGCATGTAGGCACGGTTGCCTATGTCTCTAGGCAATTTTTTTATCCTGGGAATGCGGACGAAACCTTGCGTGGAAACTAGTTTCAAAATGAACTGTAAAAACTCTGACATTATGTTGATTTTAAGTATTATTAAAAACATTATTTGGTGGTTTAAAAACTGATCGCTATGACATTATCAAATCATTTTCATTATTGAAATACAAATGTGAAACCATAACCACAAATCATATAATTCACTAATGAGTTTGCTAAATTCCGCACGTGCCCCCTGTGGGGTTACAGCTCTTTGGAAACCACTGGTCTATAGTCTGATACTCGTATTTCTCAATAGTCTAATCGTCTTGGGGTGCGTGGGCGGTGGTGACCTCTCGGCACGCGTGGGTCGTGCTTTCTACAAAGATCTGCTCACCCAGACATATGTAATGGATATCCGAAGTTTGAATATCATATTTTTCTGTGATGCGCTAGCGCGGCATTCTTGAATAAGAAAATTCATTATTATGGACCTTTAACATGCTAATCCACGTCCGATAGTTTTCACGACTATATTATACCTATATATTGTTATGTAACATTCCAATAGTGTAACTTAATATCACTCGTTTAGAAGCAGAATTTGGTTTATTATCTAATAAAACACAGATACTCAAAATAGTTATGCGAAATATGAAATTCCTAACGTAATGTAAGTATCCATTACATATATAAACCAAGGTTGATCACACCGCATCTGTCAATTATATTATAGCTTATGAGTCTTAAGTTTCACAAGAAAAAAACGACTATTATTTGACGGTACAAAAATGGCCGCCATGTTTTTGTCCTTTGAGCCGGATCAAATGTTCCTCTGGTGATAAAATATCGTGTTACTCTTTTGGCCGCTGCGTCTGGTGCAATGAAGTGTGTTTTTAATGTGTATTGTTTTACATAATGAGATGATTCTACAACCATATGAATATGTTGTAACGCCAAGTGCTTCTCATGTATCATGTTCAAAGAACGCGCCTTTAAAGCTGAAACGAATGCCAAGCTTTCAAGGGGACATACAAACTCAATTGAAAATGATTGATGATATAGCCTCTCTGAATCTGAAACCCACAGCCTTTTAAGAAGATTTCTCTCTATTCCACGATATCGAGTCATTACACAAAATTATAATAGTAATGGGTGTCGTGTGTCAGTGGGTTCGACGTTAATGTCGGCTCCAGCGGTTAATGTCGCGGAAGTCGCCTACGCGACGCGATTAAAAAGTTCAGCCGCGTTTACTTATTTATTAGTTACTACGTAAACTGAGGGCTAAACGTTGCCCGTTTGTTGTGATCGTTTCTGTGCTTCCATCGATAATGTTATGCCCAATTTAGATTACTATACGATACATTAGAAAAGGAATGATAGTGGATATAAAATTAGAATAATGTGACAATCCCAATTAGGAATGAACGGTAGTGGTCATTTCTCTAGTGGTATTGCCTTTTCTAGAAGTGAAAGCTTTGCTTTTATTGAAAAATGTAAATCGACAGGTCTATTTTGCACGAAATTTGGAAAGCATTTGAGAAGTGATTGAAAAATGGAGAGATATGATGTATTGTATATAGCCGAAGCCAGGTAAGGCTAAGGCATGGAAGTTGATGATGTAATATCAAAGCTTAATGACGGTGCACGAATCTGATAAAAAGTTGGCTTTGCTTGCGCAACGGTACAGTTCTTCAGATGCCCACACATCTCGCTCCACTTACCTCGGTCAAAAGTTCGCTGTTCGGGTTACTCCTACGCGAATTTTGGACGATTTTATACTTTACATATTTCGGGTCGCCTTGCCCCGTGAAGTCGTATCTTCATATTAATTGATAATAATGTCTAACCCACGGAAAAACTGCTAGCTATTAAATATTTCTCAACTGTTTGTCTTATAGTTGGAAATACTAAATTAAGAAATATATTTCTGTATTATTTATCCTTCAAATTATATTTAATGTTTATGATTGTAATGGTTTTGGTATTTACTTTGTTTTATCAGATGAATAAAGACTAATCTTCAATTCAAACATACTTGTCTTTAATTTAATCTCACGTACTCTGTCCATTGTAATTGTTTCATCATCAAGATTAGCAACACAGAGCAGAGCTTTATTGGTTCCATCTTTATTCAGTTCATTAGCTTTTGACCCGTCATATTGGTCTGGCCAGCCGTGATAGTCCAATAACTCAGATCCCCTGCGGCCGTGTATCGCATTAGAAGCAGCCACGACTTTCACGCGGCTGCCCGCTTGTGGGCGTCACCAGACCTGTCGTGCCTTACCTTCCATCTCGCAAACTTATCAATCTTGTCGTGTTGTCGGTATTCAATCTAAATCTCGTTGACATAAGACGCAAATTGAATGTAAATTGCAAACTTGTCTGGTCTCGCCCTCTAGCGCTCATTGAGTTCTAAAATCTAGCATGTCTAGAGATTCTGTATTGATTATGTGTTTAGTTTACTTGAAATTGTTTCATAACAAGACTTTCTAAAATATTATATTTTGCCGTGGCACTTTTATACTTAATTCGTTTTTAATAAGCGTTTTGTCGGGGCTAGTCTGTGAATCTAAAGATGGCACTTATTTAAAATTAATTTATTGTAAATTGAAACAGTACTAATGAATGTACACAATTAACGGATAATGTTGTGCAAAGAACGATACATCATGATTATTGAACAGCTGATGTAGTCCTTAGTAGTTGTAATAGTAATTATTGAGAAAATTCATTTCTTACTATATTTTTTGTTTTAAATTCTTATATGTTGTTAATTCAAGCATCACAAACACAACTCCTTGGAATCAATGCGTATAAAATAAATCTTGCCTTGCAGAGTAATGGTTGATTTGTTTTATTTACATACTCGCTGAGACGTGCTGGATCGCCTACACGCCGTTACCTTTTTGTATTAATATTAAAATACGATTGTCTGTCAATCTACTGAAACAAATGTCTTAAATTGCGACATTGATATTATTTCGACTGACGCTCTATTTGTATTTCCTACTTAAGTATCGCCCACTATTGAATTTGGTATCTCCGCTATCTATTTGTCTGTCTGTCTTTACTTACTCTGACATATCATTAATTACATCTCTTGTTAGTGTACTTGTTGCTTACTTTTTTGTTTTCAATTTTCTAACACCTGTGTCAACTGAGCACTATCTTTTTTGTAATGTTTCTGATAAGGTTTATTGTGTGTAAGCAAATAATTATCTTTTGTATCGATAACTTCACGCCGTCCAAATTTTAACTGCGTAATATCTCAGCCACTGTTACTTGAGCTGCCTTTAAAATATCAAACAGTTGTATCTAGATTACCAATGATTGTATTTGCAATGACCCACGTATCTTGTTGGGGTGGTCCGTGTGAAGTTATGGTCGCCATTCTTTGGACGCGTGATTGTTTACGAAAATAAATTTGTTATCAAGCTCAAGATATGCAGCAGACACCTGATAGCGTACCTTGTCTTCATATTATCGATAGGCCGCGCCCCTGCAATTAAGATTATCTCGACATGATTAAGTGATTACGCTGGAGCGACCTAAAATTACACTGTATTTGGGTTTTCAGTTTTATGACCTAACGTGGAATATTTTCGCTACTGAATTTACAGCCATGTTAGTTTTGGGGCAAAATAGATTTATGTGCCGATTGGAACGTTCGATTAATTTATAGTAACATTGATACCGTTTATCATGTGGCACTGCGGGTCGACAATATACGTGTAATCGATCGTCATTTTAACAAACCGCTCTCATTCACTGCAGATAATGTTGTGGTAATGTTTGTTGTTGCTTTGAACGGCTCACTTGAATTGGAACACGTTCCGGTACCGCGCGATTTAATACTCCGCCTGTTGCACAACCCTCGGAAAAACACAGTTGACGGTCATCGATCAAGCGAGAGCTGGAAACTGCACAGCTGATGTGACCAGACGTTACGCGCTTTATAGGACAGTCCTCTGTCCCTATAAAGTTGTTCCTTTTCCGTAAGACTGATAAGCAGGAAACTCGTTATGTTTCGCGCTACGAGGAAAATCGTCCTGATATGTTAAAAAAGTGACTCATTGACGCGTATTCATGACGTAAAGTTAAAACAATAATTCATTCATTAATAATTCATTCATTTAAATAGGAAGGTTTAAGGCGCAGACTTGGGCAAAATACACTACATTGCTGCCCAAATTATATGAAACCTGCTAACTCTACGGTGTTGAAATTTAAATATATGATACTTAAGGATATAACAAACACATCGCCCGAGCCGAAAACACGATTTCAATTAAAAGCCTCGATAAAAAAAAATGTCAAACATACCTCTGAAAATCAAGAAATTCCCAAATATATCCAACGCCTGAAGGTATTTTGATACGATTTTTTTCATCGATATAGTACATATCATAAGAAAATAAACGCCCGATTTAGTTTTTTGAATTAGCTATTCAGTTTTTCATAATAATGATTTTTAAAAAAGTCGCTAACGTCAAATTCAATCCGAGCACCATCAACCTCATACCGCACTCTATTGTCCTGCAACTCGCGTATTTTGCTTCGCGCTCACTCGCATTCCGCGGCGATCCGCGTTGCTAGATGGACCTGTGTCATTTTCTTTCAGAATTTTCACAAAAATAAAACCCTCTCAAATGAGTAAAAAATCATATCAAATATCTTCAGAAGGCACTGGAAATGCATGCTGGTCAAATGAAGGCAATTGAGCCTTTTATTTGCTTGTTATGAATAAAAATATATAAAATAAAATCTGTTATGATTGATACTTTTGAAAATTGTCATCGAGCCATGTCGTGGTACTGACAGAGAATAATACTTATTTTCGTCTATGAAGGGTATGGCTTGGGTAGTCTAGGGGGCTAAAGTGCGGGTTATTAATGTAGGCTCCGACTGAAGGAAGTGATGATTCAAATCCCGGAAAGTTTTTTTTTTATTTCAAATCATACAAAATGAAAAATCAGCAATATATATTATTTTTAATGAGCAATTATCTATTTAGTTCCTTACCTGATTAAATAACACCTCATTCAATGTTGTTTATTTTGAGATCAAAGAAAAGGTATTGAAGGTAGGTTGACTGATACTGGTAACAGTAGGTGCCCCGAAGTCGGGGCGGGCGTGCCAGTCACTACTGCGGTCATCGAGTCATCTGTAGTCATCGAGTCGAGCCGATATACTTTTATATTCATTGTATTATTGTGGTCCAGTCGCTTAGTCGTGAAGTGTCAATGGCACAGTAAAATTAGTACCAGTAAGGAAAATATTACACATCTTACGTTGACTAAGTTTCTACTACATCGAGGAACAACCCTTACAGAATTTATACCGAGCAATCTGATTCCGAAACTAGTCGTGATTTGTCACTGATTTTGAACTGTAAGGATCAATCACTTCATCGTGTGTTCTTGACTTGGCCAATCAGAGCGCATTGTCAATGGTGGCAAATTGGCGGAATATATTGCAAGCAAAATCAACGTCATTACGCTTCTTTGGGTTAATTGTTCGATGTTCTACTACTTACTGAATCGGTTAGTTGGAATGTGAACCCATCGTAAATTTACAATTACTATTAGTGAGCTCGGCTATCATTGTGCCGATTGTCGTATCGGCCAATGGCCTGATGGCCGAAAGCCTCGAGCCTCTCGGCGGTAATCCTCGATACGGCTCGCATTGGGAGGAGGTTCCTATTTCTGCAGCCCTAACCACCGGTAGCTTAGCTTTTTCAGCCAATCAGCGGCCAGGCACAGTTTTGTAGTAATAAAATTAGAATAACTTTTGTTGTCATTCTTTAACAGTTGAAAGGAAATGTTCAGATTTAGTTATAAACGCGATATAGATAATACGATGTAGAATAACGAAGTAGTAAAATCGGAAATACAACAGATTTTCTGAAAGCGAATGGAAACCCGTGACTTGTAGTCCTCCAGAAGCTATTTAATTCCGTTATACATGAAGGTACAACTAGGGTATGTGTATGTAATATCGGTAGGTTTTTAATTCCGATATTGATTTTCAATATTGGATCTCAATAGCAGAATTAGAAATGTTCATTATAAATTGCACATATTCCTTATAAACTGCACATAATTATAATTAATAAATAGCTCAATAGCTTTATTTTAAAACCCAAATAGATTTTTTTTTACTGATTCCGATATTACGATATAATTGGATCACTCAGTATCGGATTGTAAATTGTAATATCAGAATTCCGATATAGCGATGATCCGATATACCGAGATTCATGCCCTGTAGTTATAACACCAGAAGTATGGAGAGGAAATATGGTGGTGCTCTTCTTCAAAAAAGGCGATAAGGCCCTATTGAAGAACTACCGCCCGATATCCTTCCTAAGCCACGTTTATAAGATGTTTTCGGGAGTCATTACGAATGGTCTTGCACGTAGGTTTGAATACTTCCAGCCTCCCGAACAAGCTGGTTTCCGTGAAGGCTTTAGTACCATAGATCACCTACATATACTTCGCCAAATTATACAGAAGACTGAGGAGTATAATCGGCCGTTATGCCTGGTGTATGTGGACTATGAAAAAGCCTTCGATTTAGTTGAGACATTGGCGATATTACAGAGTCTACAGCGGTGCTAAATCGACTATCGCTATAATCGAATTGTTGAAGGTCTTTGTACAGCAAAGCCACTATGTCAATCAGAGTACAGGACGAGAGTACGAGACCAATCCAGTTGCAGAAGGATGAAAGACAGGGTGACGTAATTTCCCCGAAACTCTTTACCACTGCAATGGAGGATGTGTTCAATCTCTTGAACTGGAAGGGTTATGATGGTTAAGGTTAAGGGCCTGATCGGAGGCCGCCTCTTCGTCGACGGCAGAGACCAGAGCTCTTGTCTCCTCCTGAGTAGCTCCACTACTCGGGCGCGATGTTGATGGGCGGCAGACTCCCCCGATTCCGCCACCCTTGGGCCCAGGGTTGGGGGAAGGTGGCTTAAAAAAGCCGCCCTCCGACGCCCGGTCCTCCTGCGGCGGATAGCCAGGGTGGTAGTGTCCTCCCTGTCACGTTCCGCCGCCTCCTTAGCGAGCATAACTCACTCGCAAAAGGAGTGGAGTGCGTCCCACGATCTCTCGCTTTCAACCACAGCGCTAACCATGCTCGGCAGCGAGAGATCAGTCCCCACTTCGGCGCAGAGCTCGCTGCTAGGCCCCCTCTTCGAGGCACAATTATGCTTGTTTACCGACTAAGTTGTATAAAATAAAAAAAACAGCGTTCGGGAAGCTACGCCATATCTTCAAGTCCAGAATACCTCAGAGGTTTACAATCAGTGCGTGTTACCAGTGATGAAATACGGAACACGGACGTGGTCTTTCACTGCTGGTCTAATAAATACGCTCAGAGTCACTCAGCAAGCTATGGAATGAGCTATGCTTGGAATTTCACTACGAAACAGGATCCGAAACGAGGACTTAAGTATGTAGGAGAACAAAAATTCTCGATAAAGCTTAGCGATGGGCGATTGTTACTAAAAACAATCGAATTATTCGATTGTCCAATTAATTCGAATCATTCGAATAACAATTGACTTCTTTCGATTGTTCATAATACGCTTCGTGCGGCACCGCGCGTGGCCTGTGCCGTGCGCTGGCTGTCCACCCGCCGAATGAATGAATCTATTCGCCCCCGCGCTCACCCGTCGATTGTGCATACTATTGCAACCTGCGTGGCGTGCGTCAATTTTCATTCGAAAGGTCGATTGTTATTCGATTGTTTATTCGTTAGAACGAATGAATCGACAATCGAATGTAAAGTTTTACAATTGTCGATTCTTTCGATAACTTTTTTTTTAACAGTCGTCCATCGCTAATATAGCTCGTAGAGTTAGTATGTTGATGTGGCAATGGGCAGGCCACATCGCTCGAAGAACCGATAACCGATGGGGATGGAAGGTTCTCGAGAGCGGCCACGTACTGGAAGGGGACACCGTACGTGGATGTCCCACCAGGTGGACCGTCGACCTGGTCAGAGTTACTGGGCGCTGCTGGATTCAAGCGGCCCGAAACCGCTTGAAGTGGAAGTTAATAGGGGAGGCCTATGTTCAGCAGTGGATATCCTTAGGCTGATATGATAATGCTGAATAAAAATGGTAGGTAAAGTAGAGGGCATTTTATGAAGAAATTCTACAATTATTGTAAAAAGTGGTGGAAGAAAACCTGTTTATTTGTCAAATAACATCTAATATCTCGATTGAGGTCCTCTCCTGTCTGTCCATTTGTCACAGCCTGTATTCTCCGAATTCGTTTTCCGCGTCAGCTTGTGTCTCTGTTTATCCGCTAACTCTAAACCACGCAATGTATTTCGATGCAGTTTTAACCATCAGATAGAAAATTATTACTACGCATAGAAAATACGCCATACGTCACAACTATGTTCCGTTAAAGTGAGGCCATTCGGCCACACTTTTTATACGCGATACCGTGACCGGGTGGGCTGCCGCGCAAATCGCTCCACTGTCACCACATTATGACATTGTACCCGTGCGAAGCCGGGGCGGGTCGCTAGTACTTAATATACATAATTCCACCCTGACTCGGGGCATGCAAACGTGTTCATGCACACAGATGCATATCCTTGGTGGGAATTGAACATACAATCGGCGGCGTCGTGGAATCTTAACAAACTACACCAACTGGCCCGTCAAAAGTTTTTTTTAAGGTATTTCAGAATTTATATTTTTAAATGTTTGTCTACAGTTTGTCTACTGTTAACATTTTTACTGTGTCCAATTCAAACAGCTTCGTTCTCGCGGAAATGTATAGATGGCGGTTTGTCACGTTTTATTGTTTGCTTGCAATGACGCACTTCTAAATAGAGGGAGCTAGTATTTTTTGTTTGCTTAGTTCCGGTAATTTCCGCTAATATTATGTGAAAATGTGGCGCAAGGGTGAAAACTGAAATCTGCTGGAGAGGAGTCTGCGCCTTAATAAACTTATTCAATTTGAATAGACATATCCCTTTTGAGCCGATATCATGTTGCGACAATTGAAAACGTCACCTGTTACAGCGCACGCTCGTTAACTAATGAGTCTCTAACGACCTACTAATAGTATTGTCAGTAATATCTAGGCTTTTAAAAATGGAACTAGAATACTTCACATTATGTGGAGTGAAGTCTAGCGATAAAACTCACAGTGAGCTGAAAATAAAAGTACATGAAACGAATATACTAGACAACATTAAAGATAGTGGGACAGCACTAGTTATTTAAAGGACTAATAAAATCTGCGCTTTTCTAGTAGTCTGGACAGCAGAGACATTCATTAAGCTAAAGATAAATCCAAGTATCCCGGTTTGCGTCAAAGTAAAAATGGTCACATTGTGCATTACGCACAATCAGCTCTCAAGCATGAATATGCAAGAGAAATCGATCATGATGTTAATTCTGTAACCGGACGGGCCGCGTACGACGTAAATTACGAGCAAAAACTTATTTACG
Source organism: Achlya flavicornis (assembly GCA_947623365.1). Taxonomy (NCBI): domain Eukaryota; kingdom Metazoa; phylum Arthropoda; class Insecta; order Lepidoptera; family Drepanidae; genus Achlya; species Achlya flavicornis. The sequence goes on along the minus strand of OX392483.1, from coordinate 1,228,757 downwards.
CAGCCATTATGGTTCGTATCAGATGTTATACGTGTCGCAAATTGAGAGATAATTGTGAATATTTAATCGCCATGAGGTAATTATAACATGAAAGATCTGAGACTATAGCGGAGAGTACCGATACATCGTCAATGTATGTAAGTAACATGTTTCTTGGTAATTTCTGTCAATGAATGTCGGCGATTGATCTTCGGCCTACACTTTTTACTATGAATAGTCCTGTATACTGTATACTGAATACTGTATTTGACCCCAATCTCACCCTGGTCAGTGATAATGTGGCCGCAGGTGGTAAGCATACAAACATAAAGAAACAATAAGGCAGCAGATTTTCAACTTGAGTGTTTTCCTCACGATGTTTTCCTTCACCGAAGGCTCAAGCTCATTGTAGAATTCGAAAACCTTCGTCGTCAGTGACACTGAGCTATCATCGCCATAAAATTTAGTCAAAGTTACTAAAAACAAAGCAAATCAGATTCTCTCCATCGCTTTTATAGTATCAGTGCACTGTTGCATATATTTCATTAGTTGTATGTGTAATTATTTCTTACTATCATCGATTAATTGTTGCTGTCGATAATGCTTGCTCATTGACTCGTGGACTCGTGGTATTCGTCACGTACAAAATTTCCTTGATTTCCTGGGAAAGTGCGACATCGGTAAAAAATGCATCGGTAACAGATATTATCTTTATGCATTTTAATGCGTATTCATGGCCCTTCTGGAGCAAATCTAGAACAGGGTCAGTTCATTCAGAGTTGTTTTGAATTTAATGTTTGTTTCAACAATTGTTCATAATGATATTAATAGGTAATTCATTAATTTCATCATAATTATCTGCCTGTCCTGTTCCCAACTATTTGGGGTTGGCGCAATATTGAACGAACCTGATTTTACTCATTCATCTTTCACACATCTCTGCATCTCATTAATTACTCTCAGAGGCGGATTAAATATCGACAGCGCTCTAGTTAGCACCTAATTGGCGCCCCTCTGGTGGTCATGATCATGAGGTATTATAAATTATAACTACTAACTTCGCGCAAATTCGCGTAACATTGCAATGCAATTTTATCTTACTAACTTCGATTACGGGATCTGCACGGGAGGCTAGTAGTTTTTGAATCCGATTCCGATATCGAATCCGAGCGTTTTAAAATAGCCCTGCAGGTGATGTAGGAGTAATCAATTGGACGGGACGCGCTTCGGAAGCTGTATCTCTATATAAAAGTCAAATTCAAATTCTTATTTCTTGGTTTGTTTCATACATGTATCGTAGGTTGTTAAACTTGAGATAGTTGCTAAAGACGATAACAAAAATCTACAAACAGTAATTCTCATGTCAGGTAGAGCGATAAGAGTTCACACTGGTATGGATTATTTTGTAAATATTGATTTTGTGTAGTCTTGTTTATCGATTCAATGAACTCCATTGGTTGCTTGTTCGATGGAGTTTAACCGATTACGATGAAGTAAGCCGAGGAGCGTGGGGTTCATTATTTGTTTCCATGCAAACAAGAATTGCTATAAGAGGATTAAAATTCCACAGTGAAATGTTATTATTGAAATATTTAAATCTAAGGATTAAAATGTATGATACTCAGACTTTTACTCCCGGATTGAATGTTGTCATTATGCATTAATAAAATCAGGTATGATTAACTCAGATGGATATAGTGAATTAGTTTATATTCTCTAATATTTATATTTATGTAATAGTGTGCAGGGTTCATAGTCAAGTGTAATCGGGCGGGAGACTAAGTGATATGCGCATACGCAAATATTGTCACTGTCGCGCTCTTATCGTATAATGAGGCATCACAACATACAGGTGGAGCTAAAATCCGATAGACTGACTTCGTACCGTTTAGGCAATTTAACCAACAAAACGACAAACCCTGAATTATGGTCCAAAAACTGCGCAAGATTAGGGGTGTTTTAAAACCATTACGTAACCTGCGTTTAACCTGATACTCCTTAATCCCTAGGCCGGTAGGCCCACAAAAAATACGACGCGATCCTGTTTTGTAAGGACCCGAGAGATGTGCGGAGGCGGCTAGAGAGAGGGGGGTGGGGAGCCGGCACCTCCGAGGCGCGCCACTCTGCCGCCGAATAAATTATGTTCTTTGGCCCCTATCGACTCCCCGCGTCCCGCTCGCACGATTCGACTCCTTATCGATCGAGTTGGATAATCCTAGAGGTCGCTAGATCGCCGGCGCCTGCGCGTATACGATGATGACCTCTCGCCCCGGCAAAACATGATCGGAATCGAATGCCTTTTGCAATAGTCACGACACGACATAATTGTTGGCCAGCTTAGAGTACTACCTGATAACTGGGGGGCGTACTTAGCTCGTGTGCGCTGTTTGTTTTAATTGCTTTAATTACTTCCTTACAGCCATCTCAACGGCTCACTTTCGCCAATAAATTCTTTACGCGATGTTTATCGTTTCGGCGGACGCGGTGCGCCCGGTCCAGTTTGTTCGTATCTAAAACAAGATTGAATGCGATGCGATCGTTCTCCATCGGATTCATCTTGATTGATCGCCCTTTTACTGGTATCTTTAACAAATCGATTCATATGATCGGTTGCAATTGCAGCACTCCCGATGTCGATCTGTTCTCGTATACATTAATCGATATCAGAAACATCTGCGTTGTTAGCCGAACCACTGGAACAAGTTTTGCACGTGTTGCAGAGTTGTCGCGGACTTACACTTACATCGACCACGTACTCGATGTAAAAACTTTGTGTGAAAGTTATATTTAATAGAGATGTCGCTGATGAGCTTCTGATGGCACGACCTGGTGTCATCAAGGGCGTTTCCCACGAGAAAACGTATCAGTGTTTGTTACAAGAAACGGGATTACGTTAGGCGGGCCGTATGCTTTGTTTGCAAAATCAAAAGATAAAAAAAAAATACACCCACACTGTTGCATCAAGAATCCGATCGCATATCGTTTAAAGCTAATAGCGTCGATTATTTGCAAATTGATGTCCCGACGCGACCATAGAACAATAGTCTCACTGAGCATGTCATAGGAATTCATAACACTTATTTACATAACGTTTGGCAATAGTGACGTGTGGCAATTTGGTGTACTTTGATTTTGCTCGATCTTTGAGATGCATTAATGTAACCACGGGATCGGAATAACAGTTATTCATTGCGGCAATTGGACGCGGTACCGATCTGGCAGTGACGCGGACGCAGCGTGTACATGTACGTGAGCACATATGGCCGATTTCTCCATGATCGACCGCTGCCTTTGCCAATGGAGATAAATAACACCGATGCATGACCATATCAGATGAAACCAAAGCACCCGGTCGTTTAGTTCTCGCGGAAGGCTTTTCCTTTTCGGGATGTGACAGGACTTGTGCGATGGCGTCGATTGCTTTCTTATAACCCACCGGAGAAAACCAGGAAATCGTATTTCCTTAATTGTCTTTAGAAGAAATCCTCAGTTAAACATCAAATGGGCTGGGGTCATAAAAGCATCACATTAATAGTCTCCCGATTAGTTTAGCTCCGTAAGGTTTTATTGCAGGCGTTTCTCTAATAACATGTGGAAGTAGGAGTATAAACGTTGATGCTCGTAAACTATAAAAAGCTCCAGCTTCCGACAGATGTTGAATTTCAAGAACGGCTACCAAATTTATGTCTTTCGCTAAAATTATATTCGCATTTACGATATCGGCTAACACGTCTTATTTACTCGGCGCAGTAACCAGACTTCTTAGTTTATGAAATATTTGATTATGAACTTTCAGTATTCATACTGATGTAGGTGTAATCTATGTTAGTACGTTTCGTGACATTATTTTGGTTTTAGTCCTCAGTTTCAGTCCCATCCCATCCTTACCTTTATCACTGGGCCGGCTGTTATCCTATTGTTATTATTTTATAAGTAGATCATGTATGTAAACATTTGAAATAACGTTGTGGCGTCAATGAATCGCGTCGTGCGGGGTATTTGTGTGTCTCGGAGTGGTCGTGTGTGTTGGTTGGCTGTGCGGTACGCTCGCCGCTGGTTGTGTTATCTTGTCCGGAGCCATGTGGACGGTGCGGTGGAGGCTGTGCAGCGCGAGCGGTGCATACTGCACGCGGCGGGGCGGGGCTCCGGGCCAGGGGGACGCCGCCGCCGCTCGCGCTCCGCCCGTCATTCGCGCCGTGAGCGTCATCCGAAACAGACGCTTCTCGCTAATCGTTCTCTCGTTACTCGTGCCGTGCGCGCCAACCGTGACGTCTCTCGTGAGACAGCGTGCGTTGTGACTGTCCACATTTATATTCTCAGTGGTGTTAAAAATAAAGCCGGCGACAGACGGCGGCGTTCCAAGTTATATTTAAATGATAGCGCGGACGCAGTGCCGGGCTCGCCTCGAACGCTCTCCGACGGCATGAGACTAAGTACGTGGGACACCTCACTCCGACACCTAAACTAGATCATAAACCTAAACTAGACTTCACGCCCGTAAGCCTCAGTATCGTATTCCAGATACTGACGACGTTGCAAGTGGTCCAAGGTTGCTGAAGTTATGTGTAAAGACGGTTTTCTAATGTGTGATCTTCCTGGTATTCATGCAATCGTGTCTGCAGGTTTCAGACACGCTCGGAATCTGAATTTGAATTGTGATCCCGACGTTGTTCGGTTTCCGTTTTTTGAGCGGATTTGTATAATGAAAGGATGTGCAGGTTGAATCATTCACCGTTTCCTGTTCTTGTAGAATTTGTATGTTTTATCCGTTCATGATGATGTACGTAAGTGAAACTTTCAAGCTCGCATTATTTCGTAGGAAAGTTTACTTTGTGAAATGTTTGTTAAAATCAGTCTCTACGTGTATGTTATCATTACATAAGTAGGTTTGTGGTCGTGCATTTATATACCGCAACGTAATTACTCTGAAGCAATGCTAATTATTACCCATATAATGTATTTTATAAAACGACTCTACCTGCTTTGAATAATTAAAAAGATTTTCAATTTACTGCCTACTGTTTAACTCGATAGTTCAATTACAATATTCTAGTAGTTTGTCTTTATTAACGTCATGATTGATACTTCCAATTAATCCTGCCGTTCGTATAGAAGAGCTCAACAATTCACCGATCATAATGTTATTCAATATTCTATCATAGTGTGTAGATTCTATTAGGAGTTTACCTGCTACATCCATTGTTGTCCTTATAAACTTTTGTATTGCTCCGCGCGAGGTTCTGGATGGCCGAAGGGTGCCGGGTACCTGTTGCGTTCACGTGAAAAAACACTTGACAGCTTTTAAAGGCCGGGACTTAAGATGCATTTGTCAGCTGAATGCTCGTTTTGTAATTAAGCCACTAATGATGTCCAAATCCAGATCAAATTATGGATATAGCCAATTTATCTCCGTACTCTGTTATAAATTATTCCGATTTGATATAAGATTGTGACATAATAAAGCTTTTTGTTGTGACGGATAACGAGTTTTGCTGATTTTGCTTTTGTTTTATTGTCTAATGAACTTGTTCTGTCTGTGACAATCAAGTCTAGATCTTGACTAGTATCTTTTAGTAGTTTTATTTTTATAGTGTTCGAATACATCGAATATTCACTGTCCCTTGTTACATTAATTGTGTACATACACGATTTTCAGCTGAGTTAGCAAATTCGTGATGTTTGTCCAATTTGTAATTTTCTGATTCAAAATCTTTTCATTACTCGTTATGATACCGCCACGCATAACTAAACGTAAATTTCTTAAGATTTCGATTTATTTGTTTACTAGACTTCTTATTCCCATTTCATTGAAGAAATTCTGATTTCCTTACAATGAAGCGAATGTATAGTCTGCCTTACCTTCTCTACGCCTCTTCCAATCACTTCCACAAAACTCTAGATTGATAACAGTGAACTGATGTTTTTATCAACAGTAAAAACGAATTCCATTGTAAAATGTTTGCGAGGAAGCGAAAACCTATAAGACGTTCGAACATTCAATGTCACGGAACGATGGTCCGTTTGTATAGCTCTAATCATTGCGTGGTCAATCTGCTTCCATGTAATTGATGCTTGAGGTGGAACTGGAACATAGCAAAAAGCTTGGGATGATTTCCTTCTATTCTTGTTGTTGTGTATTTATTAAGGACGTTTTTTGTATCTTATAGTCTTCTCTATGCCCTGAGACGTTGTTCGTCCTGATGTAATCCCAATGGGTGGCTTGTATTGTAGCATGATCATTTATATACTACAACTATTTGTAATTATAACCCAGACTCGGAGCAAACGGTTCATGCAAATAAGTGTTTGTGTGGGGAAGGTCTAGAGTTGTTGTTCTTTGATGTATTTGAAAACATTATTACCCAGTGTTTTTAATTTTACAAGTTTGTTTCTTCTAAGTCAAAAGTATGTGCTAATCCAGAACCTAATAAATAAGTTTGTCCGTTGAAGCGTGATTGAAGCAGAAACATCCAAACATTCACAATAAGTTTAAGGAGTCAGGAATTTACTCCGCCAGGTTTACCGAACTCATTTCATCTCTTCTGTTACCCTGAAAGTAAAGATCATCTTTACTATGTCTATACCTATGTATGATACATGCAAACTACGCTTCATTTTTGAAGCACTTTTATAATCATGTATCCTTCAGATAATATTGACATTTACATCGATTATTTCTATAACCTGACGTGAAACATCCTTGAATTAATAATTATTATCCTATTTACTGATAATTATAATATAATCGAAACTTAACACATTAAGATATAGATTATTTTCGCATTAATCGTGTCACAAAGCTGAATTTATTATTGAATACAACCTGTTAAATATTGAAATGACGACTTTTATCCAATTTGACATTAGCAAAGAATATTTACGGAATAAATTATATTTAACAAATTCATTTTGATATCGGAGAATTCCTGGTTTCGAATATAATTGGATTCTTTGTCGAATAAGACGTATTATGTAAAACAGGGTCACCATATTAATCTTTATTGTAGGTAACAGTTGAAATCTATCTTTGCCTTATTATAACGATCTGCCATCAGCATGGCAAGTTTGGGCTTACTCGCCTTTTGTCAGTTTCTCAATACGAATATATAGATATTTGTTAATTTCAAAGTGGACTCTCCTAAAGAATCCGAAGAAAGGTTGCCTATCGGTTTTCTACAGGAGTATGTTTTTAGGAGGAGTGTTTTTCAGTGTTCTATCTGATTCCACCGTCCTTATTTTTACACCGAACCGCGAGAGAAAATGGGCAATTTTTCACCAGTACGTTATTGACATACCGACACAGCGTTTTGCATCCTAATTATAATGTTGTCCCAAGGGAGTGGAGTTTCTTCTCTGGCTTATTTGTTTCTTGACTCTTAGAATTTAGGGACTTTCAAGGCCCCAGAGTGAATAGGTTTCTTTATTTTTATTTTATTTGGGTAAAATAAACGTGCCACAATGACCATGTTAACTTAGTTTTTAGGGTCGGCAACGCGCGCGTGATACCCCTGGTGTTGCAAGCGTCCATAGGCTACGGTAACCGCTTACCATCAGGCGGGCCGTATGCTTGTTTGCCACCTAAGTGGTATAAAAAAAAATATAGTTATAACTACCTAATTTTAATAATTGTAGCACCAACCTCGTTTACCACAGATTACATTTATAATTTTATTAGAGATGTGTGGTGTACGGACTTGACACTTCTTCTTGGAAAGGCTCCATAGGCTTTGTCTCCTCCTCGTCATGGGCGGCTAAACGTAAACCTATGGAATAAACATGACCGAAGCCTGCTTAGATTTAAAGAAATCCAGCATCATGTTGAACAGTAGTAACCCAGGTGGTCGTTGTTTGCAGGTCGGGGCCTAGTGTGCGAGTGCTTGGGCGCGAGCGCGTGCCCGGGCGGCGCGGCCAACGGCACGTGCGTCACGCAGCCCAATGGGTACTGCTTCGTCGTCGTCGAGGAGGTGCTCGACGACCTCGGCCTCGTCGTGCTCGACAGGACCGCCGGCTGCCTGCCGCCCGATGAGTCCGGACTTATGCAAGTTAGTATTCACATCACATTACTGCTTACTATTGCGATGGTGGATTTCAGCGGGATCAAACTCAACGGTTCTACAATAATTATAGCACGGCACGGTGGGTTGGTGATTGATTACCACCCTCATGTTGAATATCTGTAAATAGTTCATTCATCATATCAGCCTAAGGATATCCACTGCTGAACATAGGCCTCTCCCATTAACTTCCACTTGGAACGGTTTTGGGCCCCTTGCATCCAACGGAGCCCAGCGACTCTGACCAAGTCATCGGTCTACCTGGTGGGAGGTCGTCCCACACGGCGCTTTCCAGTTCGTGGTCGCAACTCGAGAACCTTCCTTCCCCATCGGTTATCGGTTCGCCGAGCGATGTGGCCTGCCCATTGCCACTCCAGCTTACTAACTCTACGAGCTATATCGGTAATTTTTGTTCTCCTACGAATGTCCTCGTTTCGGACCATTTCTCGTAGAGAAAGTCCGAGCAGTATAGTTCGTTCAATATTGTGTAATTAACGTCTTTTATCTTTTATTTCCAGTGCAAAAGCTCCCAAGTTCCGCACCAACACCCGAAGGTGATCCAGTGCTGCCACGAGAGCGACCTGTGCAACCGGCACCTGCTCCGGGAGCCGCCGCCCGAGGTGACGGAGAGCCCCGGGCTGCGCCCCCCCGCCGCCGCCAGCCCCACGCTGCTGGTGGCCGCCGCGCTGTGCGTCACGCTCGTCGCCTTCCTCGCCGCGCTGCTGCTGCTCCTCAGGAGGCGGCGCCGCGCCGGTAAGCGCCCCCCCTCCCCGCCGGCGGCCGCCCACGCCCACCACGCGGAGATCTCCTCCGGGTCCGGGTCCGGCCTGCCGCTCCTCGTGCAGCGCACCGTCGCCAAGCAGATACAGATGGTCGAGTCCATCGGCAAGGGCCGCTACGGCGAGGTGTGGCTCGCCAGGTGGCGCGGCGAGAAGGTCGCCGTCAAGGTGTTCTTCACCACCGAGGAGGCCTCCTGGTTCCGCGAGACCGAGATCTACCAGACGGTGCTGATGCGCCACGAGAACATCCTCGGGTTCATAGCGGCCGACATCAAGGGCACCGGCTCTTGGACGCAGATGCTCCTCATTACAGATTACCACGAGTGCGGCTCCCTGCACGACTACCTGCAGACGGTGGTGCTCGATACCCACGCGCTCATGACGATGACCTACTCGATAGTGAGCGGGCTGGCGCACCTCCACATGGACATATTCGGCACGAAGGGCAAGCCGGCGATCGCGCATCGCGACATCAAGAGCAAGAACATTCTCGTCAAGAGAAACGGCCAGTGCGCCATCGCCGACTTCGGCCTCGCGGTGCGATTCGTCGCCGAGAGGAACGAGGTGGACATCGCGCCCAACACTAGGGTCGGCACGCGCCGCTACATGCCGCCCGAGGTGCTCGACGAGAAGCTCGACGTGACCAACTTCGAGGCGTTCAAGACGGCCGACCTGTACTCGCTCGGGCTGGTCCTGTGGGAGATGTGTCGCCGCTGCGCGACGGGCGACAAGGCGCAGTTCGTCGACTCGTACGCGCTGCCCTACCACGAGTTCGTGCCGGCGGACCCCTCGTTCGAGGACATGCACGCCGTCGTCGTGGTCAAGGGCGTGCGGCCACCCATCCCCGCGCGGTGGATCTGTGCCGAACCGCTTTCCACGCTCGTCAACGTCATGACGGAGTGCTGGCACGCCAACCCGCCCGTCAGACTCACGGCACTCCGCGTCAAGAAAACACTCGCCAAATACAACACAGAGACGACCGTCAAACTTGTGTGAGTGTATGTATGTAGCGCTGTAAATATGTACTGTTACGTTCAAAGTTAAGTTCCTCCATATTTATTATATGATTCGAATCAAAACAGCCGCAGAGCCCTGATGAAATTCAGTCTGACCACCGTCGTTTTAAATCTCAGTATTGTTAAGTTTATTCGGATACCAGTGAAACGATTTTTGTAATAGTTGTATATGTATAGTGACGATCAAGCTGGAATCTCTCGCCAACTCATGTTTCGGTTTAGTTTTCTAAAGAGTATGATTTATTTTATTATTGTTATTTAGAGATACGAAGTGTTTTTTATAATGAGAGTTTGTTGTCTTCCGTTTCTGTAAGCGATCGAAGTTTGTGATGGGGCAGCTAGGGATGTACATACCGAGTGGAATACTCAGTTTGTGTGTCACAGTCGACAGGTGCATGCGTACATGCCACGTCGGAGAATTGTGATATTTTGACAATAAGACGCCTTAAAAAAAAATACAAATTGTACAAAAACCGCATTGATTTGGACATTAAACATGTTTCGATGTGATTGTTCACTATGTTGTGGATTGTACTTAAAGTTATAAAAAGACTAATTTAAGTGAGCGAGTATTATGTATGGGATGTTTCAATTGTCTTATGGGCATGCCTCGCCACATGTAGTATTAAACGTTTACTTGTAACGCGGATATCTTGGTAGCATTGTACCTTCATTAAAAAAAAGAAATTTATACCAAGAAAGTAGCGATGTGCCTTTAAAATGTTTGTGTTAGGTACAATGTTGGACCAAGTATCACTGCAGCATTTACTGTACAGTGTTTTGTAAATATAGCGAGTAGATGACATTGCATAGGTATCTAATACATGTTGATAGATAAGTTACAAATAAAATATTAATGGACATAGCTATGGACTTTTAATTACAAGATATGTCAAATGTTTAGTATAATAGATTGATAAATAAATCCTGAGACACTACACACAGCTAATGAAAACCTAAGCAAAGCTTGTACTATGGAAACCAGATTACAGATATACTGCATATACAGCCAGTAAAGATATACACACATATACATGTTATACACTCAAATGTTTGTCCCACGACCTGTGATCTGGCAGTCACGGTAACAGTAACCTGATCGTTATGTAAACCACTAAGGTAACAAAGAAGCATGATGGTAAGCGGTTACCGAAGCCTATAGAGGCTTGCATTGCAACACCAGAGGTACCAATCGCGAGTTGCCGACTATGCAGAGAAGTTCACACCCCCAAAAGGGGTTGGAAACGCCGCTGTAGAGCCTCACACACGTCCAAAAAACACATAACGATTCGTAGATGGCGCGCCACCGGCACATACCGTAAATATAAACCCATTGTCAAAATGTAATACTCGTTCATGCCATGATCCCACAGAGTAATTAATAGATTTCTTTAGTCATTTCATGATCCCCAAAACACGAGTGCGAGGATTCCGTAAAAACTTCATCATCATTTCCGTACAAACTTGTAGGTGAGTAAATAGTTCGTTCATTACCGGAATCGAGTTTCTAAGATTATCCCCTAAGTTATTTTTATGCGATGGGATGGCAAAGGGGTTCGTTTTTTCTTGAGGTACCTACCATAAATATGTAAGTATGCTGTTTCTGCTACTGGCTCAGTTGCGAATCATCTCAAGGTCAAGTAAAACATCATTCAAGGGCCATCTCAATGTGACCCGTCCTGGCAGAGCTTTCAGTCCTTGTCCATTATACAATAGTAGTTATACGGACATCTCGCTGGTTATACGTAGTATATTATTTGATCCGTGATAGTAGTCTTAGAGCGCACCATGTATTAGTAATATCTAGGGTGCTTGAAAATAAAACGTAGCACCTTACTCAGAAAAAGTCTATTCGCCCTGGCCCTGTATCTAGGTACAGGTGTAAGGAAACAGACCCTGGAAGTAAGTTCCATTTCTTTGCTATTCGCATAAAATATAAGAGACAAAAGTTCTTTATACTGTGCCGGCATTGATTGTGCCTTTTTTGGGCACTGATTAAATGTTGAAGTTTTTGGTACTTGACCCATTTGAAGATAATAATTGGGCGACAAAGTTCTACAATATAGCGACGAGCTCGGAATCTACGTTACGATTTTGACAAAGTGGCTTTTGAAATGATATAATAATTTACTTAAAATGATATTTATTTCACTTATTTACAGTCACATCCACCAAAATACAGTCATTTTGTATCACACATTCGCACAATTCACAAATCAGTGGAAATTCTAGTCAGTCACTCCCACTCCTTACAATTAAATCGTCTATAAAATGTAGTACATTTTGTTGGACAGTCAAGTGGTAATCTAATTAAAAACTATCAGTAGCAACATGAGCGTTGAACAACTAATTACTAATATATAAATATATATCTAGTCTCTAATAAGGCGCGTATCTTCGAGATGGTGACGGTCCGCGCATTCCTGGTCTGTAACAGAAGAAATAATAATTTTAACAATACATTATCTAAGAGATTATTACAAAAATATTGAGGTTTGGCTTTTTGGGAATACTGCAGCCTCTCATAATCTCTTTCAATATTTGGTGATTAGATATTTACCTTCTGTCATCAAATGTGTCACGGCTGAAGTCTTCATACATCCTGTAATTAAAGAGAATATTGTTACTAAATGTCTTGGTCTTGTACCTTCTTCAATTCATTTATATATTTACATAAAAAAAACGCTAAAAAGTTACTCTAAAAATTATCGTTTTTATCAAATAAAAACTAATTTTGGTAGTAGGTATCAAATAAAAGATACATCAACTGTGATACAATTCAAATCTCACCCCCGGGACATCTGCGGTCCAGGTGGGGGGCTTCGCCTGCTGTACATAGCATCATACGACGACCTCATAGATCCCATGGAGCTCCTCATGGGGGGCAGGCTGGGCATGGGCGGCATGGGCTCGCGGCGCAGCGGCGGCGACACGAACTCGCCGCGCGCGCCGCGGGACGCGCCCATCTCCAGCCCGCGCGACGCGCCCACCGGGTAGCGCCGCTCGAACAGGTCGCGCGGCGAGTCGAACCGGGCACGGTCGTAGTACCCATCGTAAGGATCCTGTTACCAGATACATCTATCACTTTTGATTCGCTATGACAAATAAAATATTCAAATAATTGAGGATAGGTGTGACTATATCAGGTGAACGCAGCATGCGTAGATTGTAGCATCACCGAGCCCGTTGTGTGTATCGGCCCGAGTTAGGAACCGCGAGCGAAGACTGAGGCTACGCGCTCGGCCTACGTGATGCATCGAGTCATATAAAACCGACGGAACGAATTAAGTAATGAGTTGAACGCGTTACCCCAAATCCTCCCATCATGCGATCGCGAAGGAACGGCGGCGGCGGCGGCGGAGGGTAGGGGTCGCGGCCGAAAGCTCGATCGCGGAAACCGTTGCGGTCGGGGCCCATCACCTTGGGGCACTCCTTGGACCAGTGGCCGCCGCGCCCGCAGCGGTAGCACTGCTCGGGGTCGCCCATGCCCGGCCGCTGGCGGACGCGACTCGTCGACAGCTGCACTTTCATGGGCTGGCCGTCCACCATCATACCGTTCAGCTCTTTAATAGCCTCGTTGATGTCGCCCGTCGCGTCCAAGTGCACGAAGCCATAGTTACGAACGATATCGCACTCGACGACCGTGCCGAACTTCTGAAAGAGTTCGCGGACCTCGGGCGCGCGCGTCTTGTCCGTTAGGTTACCGACGAATATTTTGGTAGTCGGCGTCGACGGCGCCTTGCGGCTCTTGGCCGCCTCTATTTTGATCGCTTGACCATGAACTATCTCTCCGTTAAGGTTCTGAATGGCTTCGCGGCCGACTTGCTCGTTTTCCATGTGCACGAAACCGTAATTTCTGACGATATCGCATTCTACGACCGTACCGTACTTTTCGAATAGCGGTCTAAGATCGGCGTCCGTCGTTTTATCGGATAGATTCCCGACGAAGATTTTGAAAGTACCGGCGCCCGGCATTATAGATTCTGAAACGCATACACAATTTGACGAAATGAGTCAGCAGCGTTTATCGTTTAGGACAAAGGCAGTTCGGAGTACCGTGGCAAGAAAAAAATGGTAAAAAAGCAAAATATGAGCATTTACAATGTACTTACATGTTACTCACTTGTAGAAACGTAAAAATGAATAAGAATATACTGAAAATAAGACACAATAATCAAAGAAAATTACACTACGCAACAACCTCAATACGTATCAACTACAAAATGGCCGCCCTCATGTCGTCCACAATTTCAAAATTAGAAAAATGTATTTTCAGGGTTGCCAGAACCTTTTTTTATTATATACATCCGGGTTCAGAAATTATAAAAAATCCAAACGAATCGTATCATTGGCACAAGGCTAAATAGGATCTGAAGAGTTTATGATACCTCTATGCTCAAAATAACTCCGACAATACGCTGTGATTGGCTACGTCAACACTAAATATTTAGATGCAGTGATTGGTCGGTACTATTAATTTTATCAGTGCAAAAATACTTTTTATCACAATTTTATTTATATACGGTAACTTTAACTTAACTTAATTAAGTTAACTTTCTTATTATCATAAACACTTGTTGCTGTACTATATTATTAATTATGTATTATTCGCATTAATGTATAAATTACTATTTATGTACTAGTATTTATTTATCTTACTTGATTCGCTTATTTTATTCTGCACTGGTACATTAGTCCTTGGTTACTAGAGGTGCCAGCTGAAAATCAGCGATGTTGATTTCAGCAGCACATGCTTGCTAACGGTGCACCAATCTAATGGGAAGCGAGAAATGTTATTTTATATTCTTATATTTTTTTCCAAGTACCTACCTTTTTTAATTTATTATTTGTGAAATGTGCCCGTATTTATTATTTGTCAAATGTGCCTATATATATGTATAAACCTAGTTATTTAAAGTGGTCTTATTTATACGTAACTTGCTGTTTTTTTTTTTTACATTCTTCTTGTATTCGTGCTGCTAAATAAAATATTTTCTTCTTCTTCTTCTTTCTTGTATTAGTTACGGAGTTGGATTGCCCGGTATAACTACTCTAAAGGCATTCTTCATCATTTTTTATACCACTAATGTTTATACTGATCAATGTAAGCCGCGAAATTTACATAACCGAGGATAAATATAACGTAACATGTGCCATCAGCTAGATACGTGTAATAAATAATATGTACAATAAGTGTTATTTGTATTTCTACATCAAAGGCTGCCTGTAATACAAAGAAGATATCTGAGATATCTAAACTATACACATTTTGTATCTAATTATACATATGGTAACTTTCTTAGCCAACCATAGACAAGCTACAAACGTGTAGGTACATAGTGATACAAAAACATCCGGATCCGGTAATAATATTGCAAGTGTAAAAAACATAATTTGTTCTAAATGCCTTATATTGATTAATGTTAGCATTTTTAAAGGTCATACTTTCCTATCTTGGTTAGCAACAAGTTAGCAAACAAATGAAATAAAAAAATTGTAACGTTCAGTTTTATTTTAACAGTAACTATCAAGAATCTTATATATTAAATATAAGATTCTTGGTAACTATCCATAAATGACAAGTACAAGTACAGACTAAAGTACAGTGATAAACACAAAGTCAGCTTCTAGTCTAGCTGTATGTGTATCATAATTAAATAAATAAATTCCTTGCACTGAGCGTGAGACTGAGCATTACCTAATGTTGCTAACAGTCGTTCCGACGGTCGGACCTCGAGTATAAATGTTCTATGGGTCGGACGCAGGTGAGGCGGGGGCGTCCTGCCGCCGGAACGCCTGTACTCATGATTTAAATTATTTTTTATCATTCGTGGCAATATTAGGTTTACTCAAGAATCTTATAAAGGATCTATTAAGATTCTTGATATCACTCGTGTCAACTAAAGTTTTTTTTTTTCACCGAATATCCATGGTCTGGCTTGATCAAAATATGTTTCGTTTTTTAATCTTGCAATACTTTGTTGTGCCAATGTCAGACAGACGTCAGAAGCTGTCGCTGATTCTCTGCAAATTATTTCATTATAATTCAGATTCAGATCAAAATTAATCATATTAAAAATAAGGCTTATGTAGTGAAAAAAGTGCTATTGTGGTATTTTTATCCTGTTTATGCCGTGGCGATACCGTGTCTGCATTCGGTAAGTCTTATTTCATTACTTTTGATTCGTTTAACGTGGTATGCCAAAATAGATCAAATGACTATTTTGAAATAATAGATTATTGTGAGGTTTGCTGGCTGGTTTCGATGCTGAGTTTAAGGGTTATGCATAGGAAGAATATGTTAAGTTAACCGTGTATACGATTTCTGTCTTCCTTATCAGTTTCCATATTATTATATACTACTTTCAGTATCTGTATCCACACAAGATCAATGTTATGCTGGTATGACCGTCATATGGCAGCCGGCGGATATCCTACTTGCCATTGTCAATAAACCAAATATTTTACTTTATTGGTCTACAGAAGATCTTGCTATTACATACATTTTATTATCTATGAACAACATATACTTTTAAGTATTTATGAGCCCTGAATGTGACATGATCTGCCTTATGTATTTGGCTGGCAATTACAACAAAAACACGATTGATTTTAAGCTCTATTTCAGATATCTCCCTAAAGTAAGTATAAAAATATAATTATTTGTTACAATGTTATACATCTCTCTTGTCCTATAGTTTCATTTGCATTTGATTAAATAACACTCAGTGATAGTAAAACATTTTGTATAATTAGGTGATATATAAAAACAAAGTGCGCAGGTGACACTTTGTTTTGCCCACATTCCCGGGATAATAAGTTCTCTATCATACTCGGGGATAATGTAGCTTTTTATTTGTGGAAGAATGTTTTGAATCCAACCGGTACTTCCAGCAATAAGCCCATTGAATTTGATCTGGGTGTAAGTATGTATTTACAAACAAAAAGTAGCATAATTTATTATATCAGTTATCTAAAAGATAAAGATAAAATGGTATTTATTGGACACACAGATACACACACAACACAATAAGCATAAAAAAAAAAAAGAAATGGCATAATAATAACATACAACATATACAAACTAAAAGACGTAATAACAATGCAATAAATTTGTGAGTGATATCGTGGGTCCAAATGGCCCCAGCTCAGCATGTGCTGCAGATTACTACAGCGCTGATTTTCGGCTGAAGCCATGTGTGAATCACAGACATTTGGACGGTTATCTGGTTTTTACAGTACAAGCTCTGCTTAGTTTGGGATCAGATGACCATGTGTGAGGAATGTCCCAGGATATCTATTTATTTAAACACACAAAAAGACTACCACTTTAATTGTTAGTTGGATTTTTTATTTATTACAAGCTTTACTTAGTTTGGGATCAGATGACCGTGTGTGAGGAATGTCCCAGGATATTTATTTATTTAAACACACAAAAAGACTACCACTTTAATTGTTAGTTGGATTTTTTATTTATTACAAGCTTTACTTAGTTTAGTATCAGATGACCATGTCTATATTGTTCCAGATTTAAATAATGATATGATGCTAAATTGCTTTTTTTTTCTATTATTATGATATTCAATAAATGCACAATATAGATTATTTGTTGAATAAAAAGCACAATACTTTCCTACTTGTGTATTTGGCTGCACATATTATGTCCTTAAACATATTTAAATGTGACATTTAACATTTATTTGTGAGTGAACAGGAAATGTGGATTTTTTTATCTGATACAAATATGCATGTTTATAACATCTTTATACTTGATAAAAGTAATTTAGTATGTAGTATATCAGTCATATGGATCTCATAGTATAAGTTCTTCTTAGTAATCAGAATGCTGGTAATACCTAACTAAAATACTAAAACTAAAATCAATATGAGAAACATTTTTTTCCTTCTCTTAGTTTTCGTTAATGTCTTAGGATATTAGGTCCTTCTTTATAGTTTTTATTATGTACTGATAAAAATGTTGTCAGTACATATTTTTTTGTGTGTTTGGTTGGTTATAATTTAGGTCGGAATTTGGATGAGAACATTAAATTAAAAATCAAATAGTTATGGTTATTTTCGTTATTAGTGACTGTCCTATTTTTTTTATTGACAATAGAAGATTATGGCCCAAAAAAGATTAGTTTTATCACCCTTAAGCGGTGAACAAGCTCTCAACCGGAACTAGCTTCCCCGGTATTTCATATAGCCACAAAAAGAACCTTCAGCATTTTACTTTTAAGAGCCAAACATTCTGATTTTATATTCCATATTGAACACAAAAATTGAATACTAATTTAATAAGTATTATCCTAAATCAGTAATCACCACAGCATCACCTAATGTATTTCATCTCTAATGATTACTAATGACCAATGATTAGCATTTTCTATCCATAAAAACACAGGTTATTTGGTTATGAGCATTGCTGACTAATAACCAAACCATTTGCCTATTATCTCCTTAACCTCTTACATTCTAAGTTTCTTAGATAGAAGTTGAAAAACAAACATCATTCAATAACATTTTTATTTATAACAATAATTTTCTCGAATCCGAAAATAGCTACAGCACAGTATTTAATAAGGCAGTTTTTTGTTACTGGACCACACAATAGCAGTTCGCCGCAGATGGCACTGCTGAAATCAATGTCTTCTCATAAAAGCCTTGTACTCTGTACATCGACGGCTCACCTAGAACGATGAATTATATTGCGTGAAGCAAGGAGCCAATGAATAGCGTCTTTAAAAAGCTCTCGTCACACTGATGTCAGTCGTTGTATGGTGGTTGGAAAGAGAGCGTGTGCGAGGGAGATAGCTGCCGCTCGATACGGCACAGTATTGTAGGGGCGTCCCGCTCCCCGCGCGATGTTCAACACGGTTATGTAATTCAGTCCTCTGTTTAGGGTTGTCTATAAAGTTTTTGTTAATTGTTTTAAAAGGAATGCACGAACGCGTCATGTTTTTTTGAAAAACATTTGATGGCAGTACTTAATTTATCACATATTATTAGAGATATAATAACGTAAAAATGAAACAATCTTATTGGTCAGCTAAATTACATTACTCGCTACACATCTCTGGTGGAAATCTAACCTTATATTAGGTTCTTTTTGAGCATAATATGACTTTATCGAAGCTTGATCTCAAATCAATTGTATTTATTTGAGTCGTGAATAAAAAAAAAAAGTCTATCTGACATGTCACGTCACGTTATCGGCTAAACGAGACGGAAGACGCTCTAACACTGGAATAGTTCTTGTTTACGAATACGAGTATTAAAGTCACACCAATTTTTTATAAAGTATCACCAATTTTGGTTACTTTCTTTGGCAACCCCATTAACCTTGAACGTTAAATCAGATAAAGAATCCTTCAAAAACACAGCATTGCGCAAAAATAAACAGAGAAGAATTTAAAAGTTCGGCTGGCAGCCCTAGCTATGGGATATGGTCCGAATCTCGCTACTATCGTAATTGGTTGATGATATTCCCAATTTGCGAGTGTGTAAGTCTTATTGTTTGATGTAATAAAGTATCTTGTGGCAAGGTCGGCGCTTGGTGACAACTGGAATTACTTCTAGTCTAGATTTGAGTACTTGCTGTTCTCTATGCGTATTTTTAAACTCAATTGCTTTAAAATCGAACGTAAAAGTGAAATTACTGTGACGGTAAAAGCTTTTTACGTTATTTCTGGGAAAGTGTATAGGTAATTATTCTAAATGTGTAATTAGCTAAATGCAAAAAGGTGAACTGTTTTTGGCCATGTGGAGTTCGAGGATATTTTGCCGAAGTGACGTGACGTGATCACGTGATACCCTTTAGTATGTACACGACTTTGTCTTATATTAAAAGTTTTAAACTTGAACAAAGATTTTATAATCGTTTTGATTGTTTAACGACAGCTGTCTCATACTTTCGAATACAGAAAATTACGTGTGAGAAAGAGACTACGAAATGTTTGTGCTTCATGAAATTTTCAATGTATCATTTCGGAGATCTGATAACTTTTTGACAGCGCGAGCCAACATGTCTCGTCAACATGGTCTCGTCTTGGCAACATTTTACATGAAAATGTTTTTGGTGGGATAATGCTTATCTTAACAGTCGGAAGCTATAAAAATATTTCCACTGAATCATCTCGTATTTGCATGGGTGACATGATTTTTGAGCCGTTAAGTAATTGTTTGGTTAATTACTAAAGGTACATAATACTCGGGACGTAAAGGATTTAAGTATGTTATCTTTATATCAGGGACTAGCGATCCCCCCGTGGATTCACTCGCGATATCCTATTTAGGGTTTGAATTTTTTTAAACCCTTACTAGTATATAGGGTGACTGGTAATTAGTTAAATATACTTAGACACATGATTGTACTCATGATAACAAACAAATTTCCCAAAGAAACAAATAGAGATAAATAACTAAATTAAATAAAAGCTGATGGTGTATTCTTATCCTTGTTAGGTACAGTCGAGGACATAAATATGTATACACTTTTTGAAATTCAAAAGCAATTTTCTCGCATCTTTAACATTTAAATGTTAAACTATTACACAAATCATAATAGTATATGTTAGAAGATTCTGCCTTTATATTATCTCTTAATTTCAATCAGTAGTTTAAGAGGAAACCGTTGTTGAATTTTACTAAGTGTATACATATTTATGTCCTCGACTGTACTAAATATTATGGGCTCATGTGCTAAGTAACATTGAAAAAAATGTTTCTTTGGGAAAGTTGTTTGTTATCATGAGTACAATCATGTATCTAAGTATCGTTTAATAATTACCAGTCACCCTATATAAGGAACCTGTATGCAACATTTATTTTTTACCACACGCACACACACTGGTATTAATTTATTTTCCACACTGCGATATACTTTTTTTTTTTTTTTTTTTTTTTTTTTCGGAAGGATTCGTCGTAAACTTCTTTAGTACTAGGCGCACAGATAGCGAATGAGAAAAAATATAATAATAGCCAGTGATGTATAAAGATAATGACCCATTGAGCGGTGACACCTTGGTCATGTATTTAATTCAATAAACTTAGAAGCAAAAATTTGTTATGATTTTTTGAGTAGGTATTTTTTTAACTGAAACTTTTTATTGAGTGTATAACTGATGTAGTATTTACCCCCTTTCCATTAAACGTTGTATAGATACTGACAGATATTATAATATATAACAGATAGAGGTATATATAAGGATAACTAGAATAGACAGATTACTTTACCTCAAATTAATACCGAAGGAAAAAATCGAACGTAACTTAATAATGCCAACTCTACTTGAAAATGTTACTAATTAACGATAATTTCTCTCAAATATTCCATCGGAAATGTTAAACTCTCGCCTCTCGTTTCTCGGAATTAAGCATCATCTTATTCCCAGTTTCCATAACGAGTTTCCCCGAACGCGCTCTCCCCCTTCTCCCCACTCCTATAGGCTGGTTTACACTCCTAAACCGTTTGTTTTTATTATACCCATCCTTTGGAATGTTAATTTCTAAATGTATTGCTGTCGTGTAACGTGTCATAAGCAGATTTATTTAATTTGCACGAATGTGTACGCTATTACAACAAGGTATCGGTACCATTGGTGTTTTTGTTACGAATAGATATCTTTGGTGTTAAATCTGCGTAAAAATGGCTTTAATCTCATAATTTCAGAATCATACATGCTTGTAGGGCAGTTTAACTACTAATCACATAAGTCAAAAAAAAAAGAACCCTTACAAACAAAGACAGTCGAACATTACTACATTTACATCGGGGTATGTACAGTCGAGGACATAAATATGTATACACTTTTTGAAATTCAAAAGCAATTTTCTCGCATGTTTAACATTTAAGTGTTAAACTATTACGAAAAATCATAATAGTATATGTTAGAAGATTCTGCCTTTATAATATCTCATAATTTCAATCAGTAGTTTAAGAGGAAACCGTTGATGAATTTTACTAAGTGTATACATATTTATGTCCTCGACTGTACTTGTAGTAATATAATAATATTACAGTAGGTACAAGCTACAGCGTGTGCCAACTGCTAACTGGTCCATAGTCAGGGCAGTGTTCTCTAAGCCTAACTTATGAGCCCACTTAGTTACTGCTAAGCTACGTATTCTTTGCTCCGCCAGTTTCGGCGTATTTCTTTTGGGTAATAGAGCATAATTATCTAATTTGGTAAAATTATCTATTTTCTATCGATTAGGTTCTGTTAACGTATCCATCCTATTGTTCATTGTGAAGAGAATCAAGCCAGCTAATATGTACTTCCATTAATTATGCCTGAGTCGCGATTGACTTTGGAAATGATTGTAATATGAAAAGACGACAAAAAAAAAAAGCCTTGCTGAGTTTCTTGCCGGAGTCTTCTCAGTTTAAGTGTATTTCGAACCGGTGGTAAATCCAACTGTACCAATATAACGTTCATAAGTGCCTTACCAGGGCCTAAATTGAATAAAAAACTTTTTGATTTTGATTTTGACTGTGGCCTCACTTGTGTGTGACGCTATCCGAAAACCAGCGCTGCAGTAACTCACTGCAGCATAACCTGAGATATGCACCTATTAGGCCTCACACAGCTTTTTACTGTATGTAATGAATGTGCTTAATATATGCTTTAGATCAGCCTATAATGTCTCACTTCTGAGCACAAATGAGGGTTAAAGGGAATGGCCTGATACTCGTGCCCACTGCGGATCGGTGGAGGTAGGCTAGTGGTCAACCTACTGTTGGAGTTTTCAAGCCGCCTATGTGGCATCCAACTAGCTTAACGACTATTACAATTAAGTGATAACCGGGACCAACGGCTTTACGTGCCTTCCGAAGCACGGAAATGCTCGATTTAGATAACACTAGGCGGTCACCCATCCAGGTACTGACCACGACGGCGGTAGCTTAACTTTCCCGATCATGCTACACCACGAGCGCTTCTTATACTTTAGTTATTGTGTGACCAAATTAGCATTTTCTTTACTTTCATATCGGATTAGTTAAAATATTAAACAATTTAATTAATAGCAAGGGCTGAATTAAATTTGTAACTATCCTTAATTATTTTTATTCGTGGATTCAGTTTGTTCCGACGAATTGTGGTGTAATTTCAGGGTTATTAGTAAGAAAGTTTGTGCTTTAGATATGCCGAAAGTTCCATATTATTATAATTTCATGTGACGCTTTCAAGGGCGTTATTAGGCGGAGTTTTAATGAAGTAAACTTAGGTATATATTATTTTCCGTAATGTACAGTACATACCCAACTATCTTTTTAGGGGTCCGTTCCCAAAGGGGACCCTATTCATAAGCCTCCGCTGACCGTCCGTCTTTCAGTGGGCTGTACCCCATGAACCGTAATAGGTAGACAGCTGAAATTTTCACAGAATATGTTGCCGCCAAAACAACAAATCATAAAAATGAAATAAAAATTTAAGGGGTCTTTTTTGCGATTTTTTTATAACAATATTTAGTTAGTTGATGTTGTACGGAACCCTCGGTGCGCGAGTCTGACTCGCACTTGGCCGGTTTTTTTTATTGCCAAACTGGGCATATAGATCATTTCGTAAGCTAATTTTACCCGTGATAGCTACTTCCATATGGGAGGGTCTGCTATGCTTTGAGGTGTTTGCTTCATTATTATTAAAGATATAAGAGTTTTGATTTTAATAAATCTTAACCGATAACGGTCCGTAAATTATTGAAACCTATTTATGGCGTTAAAGGTATAAATGGATATCTATTTGTAATTGTTACTCCGTACATATTTTTTTATACAGATGGTCCTACAAAAAATAAATATGAAATCTGTCACAAAGACTGTCACACAGACTTCAATTCCTTTTTCCATCAAAAAATTCGGATATTGTGATGATTGGAATCCCTTTGATTCCTCCCACATATTAGAATTACGTGGGTAGATTCGTAGGTACGTCTTTATTACGTCATATACCCAAATATAAGAACCAATTTAGCGTACAATTGTCATCGGGGCAATAACCGTTATCGATAAACTTAATTAACAAAAACGATAAATTCTTCGCATGTCCCATCCAAATGCGACCGTTCCGGCACTACGAGGGCGTAGGGCTACCATTACACAAAACTGAAAAGACTTTCCTTGTCTAACTATTTATTGTGTGGTGTGAAATTGGATGAATTTTATTTTACTGCCTGAATAAAATAAATAAAACAGCTTCCTATTCTCTGCATGATTAAAAATATGACTGCGGTAAAGAAACACAAGATCAAGGCGAATACTGAAGTGTGGCAACCCTACTCGCGGGGGTGTTCCCGGGACACACTGGTGGGAGGAGGAGGGCGAGGGAACGGACGGCGCTCGACGTCAGAACCATTGATCGCATGTTGACGTCACGCGCCCGCTACTGCACCCGGTCGCGTGGCTCCACGAAGTTCGCGCCTTTGCCCGGGGCCACAGATACGCAACGCAACGCAGAGCTTGTAAATGAGGATGTATGCTTTGTGGTCAGCGTCTGTTTTACATCACGCAATGAATAAGTTTATAATAGTTTTGTCAATGGTCCGATTGAGAGGATTCATTATTTTCAAATGATCGCGGTGCGGTAGTCTCTCAAGTACTCAATATAACGGGGCTAATGGCGAATCGATTCATAAAAAAATAAGAGGAAAATGTTTAATTTTCCTTATTAAATACACCATCACTCAAGTACTCAATATAACGGGGCTAATGGCGAATCGATTCATAAAAAAATAAGAAGAGGAAAATGTTTAATTTTCCTTATTAAATTCACCATCAGAAATAACATTTCCCGTTTTCGTCTTGTGGCGGCATTTAATGTAGTACTTCACAATTTGTTTTATTTATAATGCCTTTAACGAAAATTGAGTTTTTGACACTGCATTCCATTTGAAGATAACTTTTTAAATTACAGTTTCGCCCTGTGATACACTTAGTGCTTTATGTAACAGCGGTGTTGCCTAGATAGAGTTGTTTAAATGATGCCCAGGAAGAAATAAAGTTTATTTAAAATACTAGTCCTTTCAGTATAAATGTTTACGCTCGAACAGTTTGGTTTTGCGTTACCAAAATAACCGGAAAAATGGGAAAGGCTTTAAAATGTTCATCCGCCTATTTATATGGATGTTATCCCCCTTTTCGCCCATTTATCGGATAAGGGTGAAGAGGGCCCGGGTTGATTACTGATTACGTGTATCGCCCACTCAGGGTGCTGGTGGAATTTTGCCCTTTTTAGGTTCAACAGCGCTTTCAATGTTTATTAGTTGGGTTTTATGAATATTTTCCGATTATATCGCGTCGGTTCTCTTTATAACTTTATTGCGTACCAAAGGGAATTGTTGAAGGCAATGACGTGATTACCACTCGTGATTGAGTGTGTAGTTTAGAGATGTGTTGGTTGAATATTTTGTTGTTGTATTCATTGCAGAAATAACAAAAAAAATACGCAGATCACCAGTTGGACTTGAGAGGTAGTTGCAAATGCCCATAGGCGATGACATTTTACTATCAGGTGGAACTGCTTGTCAGACATACAAAATAATTATCGAATTATGACTTGGCAATGGGCTAGTTTCCTGAAAAACACTATTTAGTCCGTCATATCATTATCAAAAAATATTAGACACGTATTTTTTCTTTTGTCAATGAAACAAAATATGGTTTGTTGTAGTTCCGCGTGACGTCACGGTGTGGTACACTTTTTAGTAACAAGTGACGTCACGAGCCCCCACTCCCGAACTTAGTCGCGCTTTATCTTCGTCAATTTTTAATGATTTGGCAAAGCAAAAAACACGTGCCCAATATTTTTTGATAATCTGACTGACGGACTAATTCTTATTTTTTTTTTTTACCCAGGAACATCCCAATTAATAAATCTGTACTGTCAGACATTATGTGCATGTATGTGAAGACGAAAATGGAACACACCAAATTGCAAACAAAAACGTTATTAAAGGCAGAACCTCCATGTAGCTAGCCTCCAGCAATAGGGTCTCAGCCCTCAAATTAATTAGCTCCGTTGTAACATGATGTTGATATAATAAATAACTAATACCGCCAGGTTGCTAAAAATTATTGAATTTCTTCGTTTGGACGTAGAGGGCAGGAATGTCGCAGTCATTTATACCTGTCTAAGAAATCTAGGGATAAAGGATTATTTATGCGATATGTAACATGGGTAAACGTGAATAATATTAATATTAATGCGAATGTTTGCTGAAGCCTGTTGGCCCATCAATAGCACAGCCAGAATAAAGATATCCTGGTTCTTTTTATCTTAAACCGACTTCAAAGAAAAGAAGGAGGAGTTCTTGTCTAAAAATCTCTGGTGGAACTGTATCTCAGGGCGACGATAGCTCAATAGTAGTGCAGTCGGATGCCAAGACGAAGGTCCGGGTTCGAATCCTACAATGAGCTTGAGCTTTCGGTGAAGGAAAACATTGTGAGGAAACCATAGCACGCGGTTGTAGGGTACTTTGTAGTACCCATCTGGCTGGCTACCACCCTCAAGTTGAAAATCGGTCGCCAAGCACCTATCGGTTTGTTCAGACAGCTCCACTTGAGAGCAAGTTCCTTCTAGGCTTTGTGTGCTTACCACCTTCCGCCACATCATCACTTACCATGGTGAGATTGCGGTCAAACACAGGCCTATACCAGTTTTACGTTTAAGTTTTAAATAGTCCCTATAGAATAGAGTATGCTCTTTACAATTTTTAAATAAAATTCAAAATTCAAAAAGTATTTATTCAATTTAGGCCCTGATAATATAATCTTCAAGTATTTCTTTTGTACTGTAGAGTGCAGAGATATCTGCAGATCGGATGTTGAATTGTCTTGCATTGCATTGCACTGCGTAGTCAGTGCAGTATTGCCTTTAGCTGAGCATTATTAAATCTCTTCTTTACTGAAGTATACAAATATTGACTGAAAGCAATACAAAATCTTTTAAAATATTGGCTATAGCTGCACTTTTGAGATGGGGATACGATTTTGTGTACTTACCGTCTTCGACCACATAGTCCTACCCTATTGCTTTCGAGATAAGAGCGACTTTTGTATTAGCTAGAAATGTTTTTGTATATGTGCCTAAAGTCCGTCCAGTATCCATCTTTTTAAGTCGAATCTAAAATCACTAGCAACATTAAAAGTTTGCTGACCTAACTACAATGGCGTGATAATATGCTGCCCGCGTGTTGCTGTGACCCATAATTTGAATGCAAAAATGTCATTACCTACCGAGCAAATACGAATTGAAATGTTATTTTAAACTGGCTGTTCCTCGCTGCACGTTCCGAGATAAATAGCCTATAATACTCGGGGATAATTATTGGTGAAAGAATTTTTCGAAAGATTAGCCCGTTGAAACAAAAAACAATAAGCTCTTCCCGTTTTATTTTATTAGTATAGATGTGAAGACGAATTGCACCAAACATCAGACAAAGTCTACTGTAGAAGGCATGGGCGTACCCACGATGGGGTAAGGTGGGGCATCTGCTCCAGCCTGGCCCTGAATTTTTATATTTATAAATTACCGCGCGAAACAAAGCAATATCGATGAATCGTAGGTGTTTATTGAAATAAGGACAGTAAATAAAAGGCATTTTTATATTCGTACTACTTATCGAATTTAGTTACTTCTGCCCCACCCCTAAAAATGTTAGGTACGCCCATGATAGGTTACAAAAAGTAGGACTTTTTGTGGCTTTTTCTGTATTTCATTAATTGTGACTTTGAAAACCAACGCTGCAGTAACTCGCACTGCAGAATAAGCTGCGATAGGTGCTATTTTGGCGTCACATAGTTCTCTACCGTGTGAATTGTGCATTTATTTTTGTCGTGTGAGTCCAAAATAAATGTCTTTGCTTTTCTTTCTTTCTTTCTGATTCGGAGAAGCGATCTGAACTGAAAGGAATGCCGGACATAAAGATTAATGTTTTAAAGTTTTCAACTCAGTAGTCTGAATGTAAATCCGACGAATAGTTTTCGTTAGCAAACACTAACTCGATGGCGTATCCGTTTACAGAATTTTGTATTTCAGAAATTAGTTCCGTTAGAGGTCTTAGAAGCAAACAAACCTAACGTCACACAGCACACATGTCTTCAAAAGGTTCAAGCGAACCAAAAAAACGGAGAAAGTTTGTGAATGTTTAAACCTATATTTCAAATGGTTGATGTTATGTTAGTATTTCAAAAATTTCTGCCTCCAAATCCTAGTACTTATTTGCCTTGGGAATCAATTTTCTGAATCCACAAGTTACTTTGACGGCGCATTTTCTCCTTTGTTCCCCTCATATCCAATATTTGATTTAGACTTATAGCCGTATTTTACTTTCACATGCTATTCATCGTTTATGAATATCGATTGAGAGGGTTTCTATGGAGTCAGCATTTAGGACAGCCATTTTATTTTGAATCTATCTGGTAATTTATGGGGCTTATAAGTCGAAATTGTTGTAAATTGGTTCCATGTACTTTTTAGTCTTCCGTCTTCCTTTTTGTATAGATTTTGATAAGGAGCTTTATATTAAAATAAACCTGTACGTAGGAATGGTCTATTAATTTGAAGAGATTTAGTCTAAACTTGTCAATAGTCACAGTTATAACAAAACAATAAGCATGCAATATTTGTCAGTGCGATTAGAATATTATGTATGAATCTAAGTTTTTTTGAAAAGAGTAATTATTGAGTTTACCGGTTCTTCTCAGCAAATGCAACCTTCCGAACCGGTATTAGAGTAGAGTCAGACTTTTCATAAGTATCTGCGAAGGTCTATTTGAATAAATGATTTAGAATTTTAGGAATTTGATATTTCTAGCTGTTTTCAAAACAGTAGGTAGCCAATTACTACAATCAGATAATAGTTTCTACATCATTAGTTTTAATTGTTAAAATTAATATTTATGGAGCCTGCCTTTTCAATTCGAGAGAAATATAAAGACATACCGTCTTACTAATAAAAATATGGAACACGGTTGTTTAACAGCTGTATAGTTATGCAGTGTGTAAGCCTTACACAGTTGCTATACACTCCCTTTACTAATAATCAGTGTGTAAGCGTTGTTTAGTTATCTATTTGTTAAAACAAAAACGACTGGCAACTTTTTAGGAACGTTTTGAAACTAAAACTATCTAACTTCAAAATACGGGAGAAAATATGGGGAAAAATGTGTAAACACCAAAAGATACTGAAAAATAATTATATAAAATATTAATCATATCATAAAAATCAGGTTTCTTTTTCTTAAGACTATTTTTATTTTAATAATTAAACAATAAAATTACTTTTAAAAAGCTTCAATTAGCTAATGGTGGTTTTGAACGAAACTGTCTTGTGCTTATGGCTACAGTAGCCATTTAACCAAAGAAGAAGAAGAAAGAAGAACGTCATTGTCAAATTACAAATGTTACGTCAACAAACGAAGCAAATGGCTGTGCCAATTACTTCATAACTAAGGATACACCTACCGGAACATTTTGCATAAAGTTATCAAAATCAAATAAATTGTAAATTTTTGTTTTATTTTATCCATAACTCCAGTATAAAACACAAGCCTTTCACTACGCAACTAGGCATATTTATGGCAATTATAAGCAAACCAAAGAATTTAAAACGTCCAGAAGGATAGTCGCCTCTATGGGAACATGAAATAAACAAGCCAGAATTGACAGTATTTGACAGCCGTGCGCAGTACGAACTGAGAGCGATTTGCTCAGGGAGCCCCTCAAGCGGAGTGATATTAAATGTCATGCTTTAGTAAGGCGGATTATCCATCTGGGTAGAGGCACGATGCCCTATGAAAATCTTTGAAGCAAACAATGAACGAATGAACTGTTCCGTGGACCGCAGTATGACCGCAGTCGACTGAGTCGCGTTGGCCCTAAAATGACTTTTTAGGGCCAGCGCGTTGGTGTCATTTTGTTGCGCGGTTGGCCTGGTCCGTAGTAAATGGACACAACACTTGATTGTCAGACACAGCTGATCTATTGAAATCCGCCATAATGTTCTTATACAAACACTAAACAAGGGTCCTGGCCCGTGTAAGCCCTGTGTAAATTTCCTAGGTAACTAAAACACGTGTATACAGGCTTTGTGTCAAAAATGTTTTTATTAGTAGCAATTATCCTATAACAGATGTGTACACCGCGTGTAACTTTTTATTAGTAAGGCTGTCAGTGTGTAAGCGTTGTATAGTTATCTATTTGTTAAAACAAAAACGACTGGCAACTTTTTAGGAACGTTTTGAAACTAAAACTATCTAACTTCAAAATACGGGAGAAAATATGGGGAAAAATGTGAAAACACCAAAAGATACTGAAAAATAATTATATAAAATATTAATCATATCATAAAAATCAGGTTTCTTTTTCTTAAGACTATTTTTATTTTAATAATTAAACAATAAAATTACTTTTAAAAAGCTTCAAATAGCTAATGGTGGTTTTGAACGAAACTGTCTTGTGCTTATGGCTACAGTAGCCATTTAACCAAAGAAGAAGAATAAAGAAGAACGTCATTGTCAAATTACAAATGTTACGTCAACAAACGAAGCAAATGGCTGTGCCAATGACTTCAAAACTAAGGATACACCTACCGGAACATTTTGCATAAAGTTATCAAAATCAAATAAATTGTAAATTTTTGTTTTATTTTATCAATAACTCCAGTATAAAACACAAGCCTTTCACTACGCAACTAGGCATTTTTATGGCAATTATAAGCAAACAATGAACGAATGAACTGTTCCGTGGACCGCAGTATGACCGCAGTCGACTGAGTCGCGTTGGCCCTAAAATCACTTTTTAGGGCCAGCGCGTTGGTGTCATTTTGTTGCGCGGTTGGCCTGGTCCGTAGTAAATGGACACAACACTTGATTGTCAGACACAGCTGATCTATTGAAATCCGCCATAATGTTCTTATACAAACACTAAACAAGGGTCCTGGCCCGTGTAAGCCCTGTGTAAATTTCCTAGGTAGCTAAAACACGTGTATACAGGCTTTGTGTCAAAAATGTTTTTATTAGTAGCAATTATCCTATAACAGATGTGTACACCGCGTGTAACTTTTTATTAGTAAGGCTGATAAAATTTAACTGTTGGGGATCAGTTAGAATTGAAACAACTTTCATATATCCTACCGCATTTACAACACAATTGTTGTTGAGAGAATTGAGAGTCGCGTCACACTCACACACTGCTTTAAACACCACAAATTGTAATGCATATGTTCATTACCAATTGAATGGTAGACGATTCTCGGTAGAAATAATTTCACGCTTCATGTTATTATGATGTCCGAGTGCTATTGTTCATTTTGACGTCTTCCTTGTATTTACACATTAATTTTGTCTGCTATCTCACCACAGAGTAATGATTTGGCCTATGGTGGTAAACAACCCTAGAAAGGAACTGACCCTGAAGAGCATTTGCCTTGAGTTTAGCGGCAGATTATAAATTAGAGGGTCGGTATCACAGAGTTATGGTTTCCTGACGATGTTTTCCTTGACTCAAAGCTCAAGCTTATTGTAGGATTCGAACCCAAGACCTTCGCCTCGGCAATTGACGTCAGTACCACTGAGCTATCATCTTCATAATGTTATTGCGTAATTTCGATTCACAATTTAATCAAATCCTTTAAGGAGTTAGGACAAATTTTCCATTCGTAATTCTCAGTGTCAATGTCAGACAATGTTATGAACTCATTAACACCCTAACTATTTGTACATCAAAGGGACGGATCCTAGGGTTCTTCAAATCAACGTAATGCTAAAGTTAATTACAAGAGAACATTCCTATGGAAACCTCGAACTTGCTTCATTAGTGATACGGTGATACGCCATCGCCTCATGTAATAAAACAACTGTACCAAATAGTTGGAGTATTTGACGATGTTCTTGAGATTATGTTTGGGTCAACATTTGCGACTTATATTTATCTAAGTTTTTGGGCGATTCAAATAGTTTAATGGTCAACGTTGCCCGAAGGAAAGTTTTAAAATTTTACTTTCGTGCTTATGATAGAGGTAACTTGGTAGGTATTCTAAGAATTTTCAATTAGCCCGCCAGTTGTCGAATTTCCGAGTATAAAACGTTTCTTTCGTTTTTCAAGTCAGTCGAGCACTTTAAACCTTTTCCAAGCGTGAAAGATAAATATTCAGGAGTGCAAGCAAGTGACTGCACATAGATATTTAACTTTATATCTGACGTGGCAAGCGCTAAACGCTATTTTAAGCAAATAAATGAATTTGAATTTGAATTTTTAAAATACTTTGGGCAAAAGAATACGGCTGTAGCAAGCTCGGACCACAAAGTTTTACGTCCATTTGGTGGACTTTTCAAAAAAGCTTAGAGTTTTCGGTTTCAAAGTCTTTCTGGCAGTTGAAAGTGTAACTATTTTACCATCTTTTTTAAAGAATGAACGTCTTGGGGAGATTTCTTTTAAATTAATACAGGGAACATTTTCTAGACGAATGTAATTTAAAGCAGCTGGGTTATTGCGTGCCATGTTGCTCTAGGTCAAATCCTATGAAAGCAATTCCCAGTAACATGGAATTTTTCACGGAATTACATTACGCAAATACGGGGAGTTCGATCTACTTTTTTGAATACTGGCTTATTCTGTGAAATACAGAAATCCGAAGGAATTTATACTCTCGGGTAATAGATCTAAATGTAGCAATTTCCTTGCTGTATCTAACTTGTTCTGTTGGCACTAACAGATATTCATACAATGCAAATGGAGTTAAGTCAACTCGCAAGACAGGAAATAGCTTGGTTATCTTAGATTCCAGACACATCCCTTGAGAATCAGAAGCTATTTTGTGGCATACCAACTAAGTACCTGGTATATTTGATTGTGTAGGCGGTATTTAATCATCATATGCTAACCATGTTAGTATTGATAATTCTGTCGCCTTATCGAGTGTTACGATGAGTTTGGTTTGCATACCTTCCCATCTATTAAATGCAAAAGTAGTATAGAACCCCGTCTCGTCTCCCTCCTCTATGCTTTATTATTGATGATGCATGAATTGCATTACCTTATTGAAGAAATGATTGTCAAATGAAACTAAAAGTTATTGTTTTTAAACAACAACGTGCATGCAACTATAAGACTTAATAAATAGCAGAGAGTCAGGAATTATGGGGTATACCAAAACACCTGAAAATAGCTGCAAACGAAGAAATATTAATTACTAAGGACTGATTCAAGCAGATGGATTAGAAGTCCATAAGAAAAGTACATTCCTGCAGCTTACGGCAAATTAAAAAAGCATTAACCAATCCCCTGGAAAGTATAATCTTAAATATAAAACGAAATCTGTATTGACAGAGGATTTTGGCGACAGGTGGAGGGTGCTTCCGATGTAAAAACGTTAATGGCCGCCGTTACCTTTTAGTATTTTATTGGATTTCCTGCGAGGTAATGCCGCGAGCTTAAGATTGTATTTCAATGTTTGTTCGACTCGACCCTTTGTGAAAATGTTGATAAAGTTAAGCGACAGAGTTTGGGCTTTTTATGTTTCGTTTTATCGTCTTTATTTATGTTGTTCAGTTAAAATATTCTGATTTTTTATTATAAATGGAGAATCCCAAGTATGGATCTTAGTTCCTATTCGGATGCGCATAATATTATAGTTCCCCAATATTTGGTGTAACCTGAGTTACATGGCTTGGCAAAGTTTCCAAAGCGCAGTATTAATGGTGATAGTAACCAGTTTTTGGCTGCAGTGTCCATTGCTGAATAATAATTAGTAATTTATTTGCGGAACAGCGTCGCGTTTTTGCTCCCAAATTTCGATACTCCACCATCGAAATTAAAGAGTTTTAAGTTAATATTTCTACTTTCGACACTCATTTGCCGCAGTGTTTCAAGGTTCTTATTTGGACAAACATGTTTAGCCTCGAATACTTCGAGTGGTGGGCGCTTTGATTGAGAACATATTTGGAGTCTGCCGTGATTTTCAGAATTTACAGAACTTATTAATAAAATTCATTGATATATTTTAATTTAATTTATTTATTTATTTATTTATATTAAGGAAAAATAACAGAAATAGATTACAACTAGAAATTAGAAAAAAAGACATTGACAAATATTTAAATCTACTCCCTTAAACATTTTTCACGGGGAACTAAATATGTAGCAAAAACATGGTGACATAAAATAGCATTTTATAAGCTGACACTTATAATTTAATACATCATACATTAAAAACAAGCAGAAGAGGATAAACACATTCAGATAAGTAATATACATACATACCATACCATATAATACATACATATATATACATAACATACCATATTATACATACAATATAATGCATAGATACATATACCAAAGACAACACAGATTCATCGAATGATAAACCTGCAAGTCGATGTTTGCAAA
Source organism: Achlya flavicornis (assembly GCA_947623365.1). Taxonomy (NCBI): domain Eukaryota; kingdom Metazoa; phylum Arthropoda; class Insecta; order Lepidoptera; family Drepanidae; genus Achlya; species Achlya flavicornis. The sequence goes on along the minus strand of OX392483.1, from coordinate 1,194,540 downwards.
GAGTTTGCAGATGATTGAATTGAAAAACTGGTAAATGCAGAGTAAACCCACTTAACCTAAATAATGAATTATATTTTTTAAGACATCAGTCAATATTGTTTTCAAATTTCTTGATGTTGTATAGATAGTAAAATATCAATCGTGCAATGTACGAAGTTTTTTTTTTTTTTTTTTTATTAAATTTGTTGCGCTTAACCGCAATCCCGCCTGATGGTAAGCGAAGATGTAGTCTAGGGTGGACCGCGCGTACCCATAAGATGCCTGTTCACTCTGGCCTTGAATAAACCCATGTTATAAGAGTCTGGAAACACGTTGTCCGGGAGAGCATTCCACAACTTGGCCGTGCGTATAAGGTAAGAGGAAGCGAAACGCTTGGTACGGCAACACGGAATCAAGTTAAAATAAATATTGACTCTCAAACGGATCCTCACGGAAGATAAAATAAGATGGACCTATCTGAAACACAAATGGCTCCAACATTGTTCTGGCACAGAGACAAGATAAACGATAGTTCTGTTTGAACCCGACGGTGATCGAGTACTTGATGATATCGTCAACAGATACGAAACAATTACGGGAGTTGAGCATGAAGGGAATATCTGTCCTAAATTATTTGTACAATATAAGCTAAAAATCTTTGATTCTACTAAGGCCCAATTGACTCCGTCTCGAAAATTCCTGCAAGTATAAGTGAAACCTTTTCGGTGTGAACATTTTTCTTCTAAAAAAGTAAACGATTTATTTATAACACGATATAAAGGTACGCAACAACTTGGCAACATTTCAGATTGAATTTTCCAAGTTCCACCTTTGCAAAGATATCAATGGATTTTTATAGATTCCTGCGTCAGTAGATATTTGGGATGATAGTCTGCTTATCTGGCGTAATACGAACATAAAATAGATTTATTGGTAAATCTTTCATATGCTTCAATAAAGGAAAAGGGATCGCAAATACGAATACAATTCCGTGTAATGTCACGCACGGCTGTTCGTTGTTATAGTGTGGGTGATTTGAATTGCGATCATAGGTCACAGAGTTTTTTAATGGACTTACATACTGCCATCGCTCCATCGGCCACTCCTGGAGTACCATTTCACTTAAGTTTTGCGAATGAAGTTTAAGATATTAATAAAAAAAAAATGTAGCAATTAAGCATAAATGTTGGGGCCATTTGGACCCACGATATTAGAACCTAGGATTTGGATTATTATTACTTCTTTTAGTTTGTTTTATGTTCTATGCTGTTTTCGTTAATGTTTTGTGTCAAATTTATACCATTTTATCTTGATTTAAAGAAATAGCTAGAAATGCTAGCTTGATGTTCATGATGGGAGCAGAAAGATGTCTGAAAAAGATTAACTAACTATAGAAAATAAAGTTCATGCTGCTCAGAATATACATAATGTAAAATGTATATGCCTCTCCAATCACTGCGTAGTAATAGAGCGAGAAAGAACTACTTTTCGCTCCTCTCCGCAACTATGCGGTATTTTATCATTCTACAATGTCGAAGTGAATTTCTCATGGGTCCTGTTCAGTTTAATACTATAGTAGTGACGTCAGAGGAGCTAATAATGTGGGTCATTTATTTTTTTTCGCCGTCTTTACGACAGTTGTCCATCCCAAGATAACGTTTTATGGGTTGGAAGCAGGGTTGGATTTAGGTACGTTGAAAAAGATAGCACAAAAAAATTAAAAGGATAGTATTTATAAAAAATTATAGTACACTTTCATTATTTTTAATTTCACTTATTTGTCATTAAAATCAACACCAATTATGGCAAAATTTACTCCTCTTCTAAGTTTATCAGTTCTTGAATATTACTATTAGTTATATCTTCATCTTTGGCATTTAATCTCATCAACATATCCTCAGTAGGAATAAAATCAGTACAATTCCCACTTTTACTACCGCTTTTGATATCGTCACAAGATAATAATTTTTTTTGAATTTCGATTGAATTGAAGAAAAACTTTGATTGCATTTCGAATGGAATGGAAGGAACGAGATTAGTGGAAAGATAGAAGTATACTGCGGAGGATAATCGGGGAATCCCCGGCCATCAACACAGAAAACATCGCAAGATCAGAATTCGGTCGGATACACGCACGGTCGAAATATTCATTTAACGTAAAACTAAAGGGCTGATTACACTGACCAACTTGCAGGGTCCGATTTGACATACATTGCTGGTTATCTTGAGTATTTTATTACAATGTACTCAGATAACCAACAATGTATGCCAAATTGGCCCCTGCAGGTTGGCCAATGTAATCGCCCCATAAGCATTCGGGAGCAAACTTTAAATTATAGTATTTTAGTGTACTATCCTTAGATGTGGATAGTATATAGTACAAAGGGCGAAATTATAGTATAAATACTATAATTATAGTACATAATCCAACCCTGGTTGGAAGTCTTGGATGAAGTGTTATCGGCAGAGTTATTGGTTATTTTTTATGGCACTAATATGGGACACGTTAAAATGTATTTAGTATATGTTGTAGTTTTTTGTAGCAAAATCTTTGGAAATGTTTGATCTTATGCACCATAAGATCAAACATTTCCAAAGATTTTGATTTTCCATGCTTAGCGAACCGAGCACGAGCCGAGCCTCGAACGAGCACTCTGCGAGCACGATTCGCGTAGCGTGGACGAGCCTCGAACGAGCGCGATTGTCAGTTTTTTCACCTACAAAGGGATTCGCATCGTGCTCGTTGTAGGCTCGTTGTATGCTCGTTCGTGGCTCGGCTCGTGCTCGGTTCGCCAAGCATGGACGCACCATTACATTACTGTGATTTTCATAAATAGTTCATATCGAAATGTTTACTACTTTAGGCTACTTTGCAGTGTGTGGATGTTAGATTACATTTATGTAACTTTGGGGAAACCATTTTAAAACTTGTCTTAAATTAGTGGGATGTCCCATTAGCAATGTATTCATACCTATGCTTTAAAACCGCGGTACAAAAGCTTTTAAATAGACTATCACATAGTCCGGTAATTAATTCTGAAGCATATTCAGAAAGAAACAGGCTTCAATTTACTTCAGATTGTCGCATAAAAGTGCTGATAAATGTGTAAAAGAGTCCCTAGTTTATTACGGCTGCTCCAGGAGATATAATTTCCGATTCGCCCGTGGTGTTCAATTCGTTCCCGACTGGAGGCAGTCCGCCGCGGCCCATTTGTTGAATGTTTGATTCATAAATACGGCTGTGAGATTACTTTGGGCTACTCGAGATGCGGTTACGAAACACAAATATGAGCCAGCCATTTACTCAAGTAATTTCCAATTACTTACAGATTTTTTATCTATTTCATAATGGAGCTCAATTTTTGTAACAAAAATCGGGATTTTTTTTAATCCTCGTTAACGGGATACAAAAACTGCATTGAGATAGAAATGTTTAGGTCAGAAGGCTGGAAACGGGCAGACTCTTCACGTGACGGTATGGGGAATTTTTCAGCAATTGCAACTACTTGGCTCTTATGATAAAAATATAGCTCTAAACAGAAGCATTGCAAGTATTGGAATATGTCGCTGCTTTACTGGGTGGAGATTTGGAGATGGCATATTTTCGAAATAGGTGTTGGGTAAGTCATGCTGAACAACTTTTACTATGGGACCAATAGTGAATTCTCAATTTTTTTTTTTACTTTCCATACGTAATTATCGAGCAAGGTTGACATCTATACTAATATTATAAAGAGGAAAGATTTGATCGTTTGTTTGTTTGCATTGAATAGGCTCCGAAACTACTGAACCGATTTGAAAAATTCTTTCACTGTTGGAAAGCTACACTATCCCCGGGTGACATAGGCTATATTATATTTTCAAAAAAAGGGGTGGAGTGGGGTAGGGTAGGGTGCCACGTGAACGAAGTCGCGCCGGGCAGCTAGTAATATAATGAAGCGGAAGAGTTTTTTTGTTTGTTTGTTTGTTTGTTTAAACGAGCTAATCACTGGAACTACCAGTCTATCAGATGTAAATATTTTTTTTTGAGAATTCACTATTAGTCCCATAGTATAAATTGTTCAGCATGACTAACCCAACATAGGTTTCGAAAATATGCCATCTCGAAATCTCCACCTGTTATAGACTAAATAAGCAGCTAAACAACTGCACTGCAGCCTTGAAACAAAACAGCGGGCCCCTTATGTGATAAATTCTACTACAGCTATTACACCGGGTTTGTCAAGTTTGTATCATTATATAGTATCACATAAATAAGACTTTACGCAGAACCGATTGTGTAAAGTTATTGTTGATATCACATACTTAAAACTTAGAAACTCTTCAAGGGTAGTGAGTCGAGACAATGGTAATTTTTTGTTTCATCAAAGGTTAAAGTATTGTTTCGACGAATTTGTAGTTAGTAGAACTAGAAGTCGAAGTTCATAAGGTAAAGGTAAAAATCTCTTACACGAATAAGCATTTATGTCGAAATTATAGTCTAATGCGAAAATAATGTAAGCTGAGTTATTGCCACCATCATGCGGCGAGGCTCGCAATTTGGAAAGGTTTCGTGCCAACCGTGTGTCGATTACCGTGTCCAGTACTGGACGACAATTTGGCTGGTATTCTGAAAATGCATCCAAAGGTAATATTATTATGACTCTTCAATACTGTATTCTTATTATTATTCTGTATTATTTCCTCTGTCTTATGTCCATCGCAGGGTCTAAACTACCTTTTGGCCGACATTCATGTAAATGTTTCTTCTATCCTTACATTCTTATGGTGCGTCCATGCTACGCGAAGCGAGCACGAGCCGAGCCTCGAACGAACAGGTTTCGTTCTTTGCTCGCGAATTCACGCGTGGACGTACTTAACCAGCCTTCAACGGGCCTACAACGAGCGCGATGCGAATCCCTGTGTTCGTGAAAAAACGGACAATCGGGCGGAGCGCAGTCGAGTACGAATGCTCGTTCGAGGCTCGCAAGCCCGTCCACGCTACGCGAATCGTGCTCGCAGTGTGCTCGTTCGTGGCTCGGCTCGTGCTCAGTTCGCCAAGCATGGGCGCACCATAACATTGCTATTATTTTCATAAGACAAATTTCTTGAACTTAATGTTACATTACAACCCTATGAGATATATGGTCCTAAATCCACTGTAGGTATATCACTACTCGTTACGGGAGGATAATGCCGCTCATAGGGTCGTCCAGGAAGGGATGAACTGTCCCGTGCTCCATAAATACCACGTGTCGACTTATATGCTTACGGGTTGATTTTTCGCAAGACACAAAAAGACGTAGGGTCACTTTACTGTCGGAAGATTTTTATATTTTTAATTTACTCTAACAGCAATGCGAACCTTTTTCCTCTAAGCTTATTGTTATTATCACCACCATCATCATCATTGGTAACTAAATATAAAATAAATAAATAAATAAATATCCTGGGATTTGATAAAATCTGTCGTGCTTTATCTTCCATGAAATTAGTTACTAATTAAGCAACGTTTCGCAAACTTTTTAGTTTTCTTTTTTTTTTGCGACCAATAAAGCCAAATTCCAATAATATTACATACATACGTGTCTAATTGATAACCTCCTTTTTGAATGGGTTAAAATATTTGTAGCATTTTCATTAAAATATAATTTAATTAACCGATTATTGAAATCGTCTATTGTCACGAAAATAATTTACTAATTTACAAAACAAAGCCAACCGGTTTCATACAACTTTGATTACTACCTAATATGATAATCCCTAATTAGTATTTTAAATGCGAAAGTGAGTTTGTTTGCTTGTTACGCCTTCACCCCTGATCTACTCAACGGGTCATCATGAAATTTGGCATGCAGATAGCCTATGGTATAGAGAAGGAGATAGGCTATGTTTTATCCGGGGAACGCGGGTGAAACCGGGCGACAGCTAGTATTTAATATTAGTAGGTAATTTAACAAAGCGAACCCCCATAATCCTAACACGACCCCTAGAGGTCACGACCCCCAGTTTCTGAAACTCTGAATAAACGGATATATTAAGTCCATTGCCAAATCGCCAGTTAATCAGCAGAATTTTTCATTCCTAAGGACATGCGTAAGATATATCTATTTCAGTTTGTTTGTTGCAACTAAATATACATATATGAACATAAATACTCATTCGTATTGTAGACATACAGATTGCCTTCGGAGGTTTCTCTTATTGTATTTACTAGTCTATAAGATGCTATATTCTTATGCAATGTATGTTATATGGGATATCTCTAAAACTGTATGTATCCATACCGTTTGAGCAGTTTCTATATATCTTCTGCTTCACAGAGTTCTTTGAACACTCCATTGATTTGTTTAGCTAAATATACCTTAGTCGTTTTCTGACAAACAACAAAGAACTGAAGAATCTGTTGGTAGAACCTTGTAGCTTACGAGGTTTTTTTTTTTTTTGCATTTGTTATCTTCTTCTTAGTTTTAATTTTGGAAACCAAATCCAAATTAGGGATTATTTCAGCCAGTGTCGAGTTATATTATAATTTCCAGTCACAATAAATCACTTTCACATATAGTCCTCAGTCAGTCACCGTCCATAAAAGTCATGTTTTACTACAATAGTGGTCATTGTCGTAAAACTCTTCACAGACTTTGAGACAACTTGAAAAGTCACGATACACATAATTCATTTAATTTCACTTCACTGGTTCACATTGCTTGATCTTTATTGGATAAAATACCACCGATAACATACAATAAAAAACAAAATACACGAATTTATGAAAATGAAAACGAAACTTACTCTGCAAGTTCCTGCCAAAAACTCCAGTTGTCATCTTAATTGATTACATAACAACTTTGCCGAATAAGAATTGTTTAAGATTGTTTCTATCTCTCAAGTGCCTCGACCTGGGATTCGGAACTTCATTGATTTCATCTTACCTGGTTCTAGCTGGTTATTTTAAAAATAGAACGCCTTACCTTGAATATCTTTTAGTTGTTAGTAGACCTTTTTATTTGTGTTACGTGATTAGCCTCTATATAAACACCTAAACCCCCAGAAATCTCTCTGAAACCACAAAACTAATTACAGAACTCCACAAACACTAAGGGCTTGAAGTTTTTCGATCACTACAAAGAACAATTTCGTCGGCAGTTCTTGAAGTAGGAAATCTATTAGCTTCCCGTGGCCTATATCTATGTGTAGTTGTGCTTTACTAGGTCAATCGAGGCTTCGTGGAAGTGGGAAGTCAGCTTGCGAGCATATATTATCGATGTATTAAACCTATTGTATCCTGGCGATGACTTGTACATATTATAGGAAAAGATATATTGATAATGGGGCACGATGTGTGGAATGGCTTTTCTATGGTTTTATACGGCTTTTAATGTTGGTATTTAATTTAAAGTCTTTGTTGGTCCTTTGAGCCGGATGTGGTTATAATAATTGGTATAAATAGGAAACTTTTTGGTATCATATTTTGATTAATATAAAGTACAGGCCTTCTACTAACGTATATTAATTGAATAAATTAAATATCTTTGTATCCCATTTTCCAATCAACGAAAACATTATTTCCTCGCAAACAATGTATCAAACTAATAAATTCGAGCCACATGTCTTACCTAACTCCAAGTCCACAAATACACCGTAACCAAATCGAAGTGGCATATCTTTTCGCTATTCTTTGTGTGGGGAAACTCGGAACGGGGTTAGGTTATGGCGCGCATGCCGGCGACCGGCGCGGCGCGGCGCTGCGCGGGGTGCGCCGCGGCAGTCCGCCCGCGACGCCGGCCCACCCCGCACGTACCACCGACCTCACCAACCATTACCACTCACTGTACTCTACTCACATAGTGCCACTACACTTACGAGCAACAAACTGACCGTGCCGACCGAGCTGAGTTGAGATAGTGCAAAAAACTTGGAAAATTGTGATTGATCTGTGACTATTGAATCTGACCGGCTAATACACTCGATTCTGGTGAGTTGATGAGTTATTAATGAAATAGCTAAGTGTGGGTTTACGCAAATGTTTGCCGGTCGATAGATGGCGCTGGTGGCGCGCGTCCGTATTGCAGTTGTGATGCCTCTGTAACTTTTCCCCCAAGCAAAAAGTTATTTGTTATGTAACTTTTGGGGTTTAGGTACAATTTGGCGTGTGTTTTGTATTCAGTTCGGCAGGTGAGCTTATAACATAGAAGAGAATAGAAGTATATAGTATCAGTAATTTTTTTTAAAGAAAATTAAAAGGCTAAATTTATTCTAGACTGTAAAATCCTTTAGTGTAAAGGTTATGTCGGTGAGTCCTGAAATTCCAGGCATTATGAAAGTGGGCAATAAAGCCTCAATTATGCCATTTCGTTTAAGAAGAACAAGTCTCCTTGAAGAGATTTAATACATCTTCTATGTATGGCTTCATTGTAAGGTTTTTTTGATAAATATAATTTTATGATGCTTTGGGATCGATTCTACTAAAATCATAACTTATTTATTCAGTTTAGACCCTGATAAGGCACTTATGAACGTTATACATGACTCTACCACCGCGGTCGGAATATATTCCAGTTTTATTCTTTATTATTGACAAATAATTATAAGAGGATGTATTAAACATCTATTCGAAATCTCTTACTTTAAAAGGATAATTGAGGATTTCTGGGTTTTACACCCAACTAGCCGGAATTTTTGAGATTATTCTCGTAGAAACGTCACAAATTGAAGTACCCAGACAAATAGATAGATAGGTAGATAGCTGGACGAATAAGACACGTTTTTAAAAGATTGGTCCTTTGAAGCTTAATCTTAAAGATTGGAAGGTTGGAAGGCAAAGGCCCCCCGGCCTTTGCCTGGATGTAAGACACATTGAATAAAAAAAGAATGATCAGTAATATGGCGCATTGCAGACTTTCTTGATAATTAATTTAACTAATATCTCGGCAATTAAAGGGGCTAGCTGTGGTATTGTCGTCGGATGCCGACGCGAAGGTCCCGGGTTCGAATACTACAATGAGCTTGAGCTTTCCGTGAAGGAAAACATCGTGCGAGGAAACCACAGCACGGTGACAGGGTACTTTGTAGTTCCTGCACTTAGAACCAGTTCCTTCTAGACTTTTCTGTGCTTACCACCTTTGGCCACATCACCACTTACTTTGGTGAAATTGAGGTTAAACACAGGCCTATAAACAGAAAAAATATATACCTATTGGGAACTAGCCAAATGCGCTTTGCATCATATAGATACCCTACAAGGGTTTTACTGCATGGATTATCGATACAAATTGCTAATTGAGTTGTACTCGAAAATCGAAGTCAATCAGTTCAAAACAAAAGCAAGGGATGGGCAGGGCAGGTACTAAGCGGACCCTCCGCGCTAAAACACACCATCCCTCTCTAAACATTGTGCCATTAACCTCATTTAAGGTGTCATTCCACCCTTCGCACACCAGCCGTGTGCATTCCAGTGTATTTACCGTTTAGATGCGAAGTGGTTAAAATAAAATCGTACCCCACACGACACAACTGCGCAAACAGCGACTGGCTGTTTTATTTTTGTAAGGGAAACTACGAATTCCTCGAAAGCATTTTAAAATGGAGATTTGTATGGATTTTCTGTGACATTCCTTCAATGACTTTCCAGTGGAATTAACAATAAGAATTTCGAGAGTAAACGACAGTGTTTTCTTTATTTGCCCAAATTAATCAGTGAACATTAATTACCGAAAAAGTTTCTCCCAAATAGATAATTCCAAGTCTTTTTACTTCGCTGGATTTTGCCGACTTTGTAAAATGTTTTCAAGTTCTAAAAGTGGTTTTAATTCCTATCATCAAATATAACTCACAACTCTAATTCCCAGAATGTTATTGTTGAGTGCTAAGGATTTCAAATGTTAAGAATACAGCCGACTTAGAGTTTTCGTAGAAACTCGAAGGCATTGCTAATTTGCTTTTGATGCGTAGGCCGATAAAGGAATACCTCGGCTCTTGAATACATCGTCTTTGTAACCTTTGCAAATTGTTAGTATTTTCTTTAGGTCCCCGGGTATTTGTGTTGGTGGATTCAATTAGTTTGAGCAAATTTTGTCTGAGAATATTCAAATTGTTTAGATACGCCCTCGCAGTTTTGTATCGCTGAGGTTTTATATAAAGAGCATATGAATTAAAAGGCATATAACAAACACATTGAAATCGGTTCAGGTTTAGGTCATATGTCGTGAAGGTACCATATCGGTACCGGTATACTTAGCATTGGTAGGGCGATTATTAATATGGGACCCATTTCCTAGATATGTTCTACCAAGACTCATAAAGGCAATAAGGTTGAAAGCTGCGCAAACGCTATTTTCTGACACTATGACCACATATATTTAGCAGTTGACAACATAATCACGTACCCTAAGTCCCCAGGGCGAAGGGAGCACAAACAACCCTGGAGTTTGAGCGTCACATAACTTTGTTAAGGAAGGAACATACTATTCAAACGGTACGCAGTGCGGTAAATAAAAACGTGCGTTTGATCAAATCAAATGTCGTGATTGTATATAACTATGTGCATTGTATGTTATTTTAATTAGGCCTTAGAAATACACTTGAAAGCGGGTTCGTAGTTCGTTTATTAAAATTATTGCTCTATTAGCAGTCAATCTGTTAAATATATTCAAATAAATAAGGGTCATCGCACACTATGTCAGTACCGCTCCATCGCAGCAATAGCCCGGCACTGCCTCAACTCAATCCAACCACTGCCAGCGCGGTGCGGTGAAATTGGTGGTGCGGCTTTGGCAAGATACCGCTTGCTGGCGTCACGCAGCAAGGGAGCGGACCGATCGTTGGAAGCGTGTGGTCAGCAGGACTAGTGGCTTGTAACGGAAAGTGCGCTTGCCGCGAGGCGTCAACTGTTTTATCAAGTCATTGTAAAATTAACTTTAACGCATACGATTAAAGGCCTCAGTTGCATGGCATGGTAAATGCCGAGGCGTAGCCGTGCTATTATAGTGAGCGGTGACCTTAAGCTATATAACTACATAAAATGGTGATGAAAATGCTAGCACCAGGAATAAGCAACCATCTACTGTTATTTGCTCTACATTTATATAACAGGTGGAGATTTCGAGATGGTATATTTTCGATAACTATGTTGAACCGACTTCTCTTAATTCTCAAAAAAAAATGTTTATCCTTGTCACTGAAACACAAACACTGACAATATATTCAGCTACAAATCACAATAAGGATTGTTGTACGGGAAATAACTATAGTGTTAAATTAAATTGCCATTATAAAATATATATTTTTTTTTATTTATCCTAAGTTACACCTTCTGTAGTGTTCCCTATTCATACTACAATCTAGCCTTAATATTAGGCTAATAAGTAATTTATATTTAACATAAACTTCTATATTGACTATATCTAAGAATGTGTCCATTAAAACTTTTCTTATTGTCTCTATTAAGGGGAAGACACTTTGTTCTTGTGTTCTTTATATGTAGCACTTGGACTATGTTACACTATTTTAACTATCACTACACTAACTCAAACGGTTTAGTTCTTTTGAGTCGTCTCACTATATCTGTGTGATCGAGGAGCTGGATTATAAAATATGAAATTGTTTATAATAATGTATAGGCCTATGTTTCACGACAGACACATCCGAAGCTGGTAAGCACACAAAGGCTAGAAAAGTACTGGATGGCTGTCAATAGCCATTTATCAGTTACACTGAGATGGTTCACACAGATGGCGCGGCGCCACATAATCCTAAATCGCGCTTACGAGGTTTTCTCGAGAATCTGCATATAACAGGTGGAGATTTCGAGATGGCATATTTTCGAAACCTATGTTGGATTAGTCATGCTGAACAACTTTTACTATGGGACCAACACTGAATTCTCTCTGTGTCTGAGTGTCTAATATTTTTTTATACGGTAAATGATGGCCTAAATATATTTTTTCAGTCGATTCTAGCCTATTGCGGCTTGCGTAGTGTTTTTGCAATATTTTCATTTTGAGTTTGGTAGCCAGGATTCCTCACGATTACATTTATTATAAACTTGAGTTAATAACATAGAAGTGATCCTAAGCACACTCTTTTAAAAGAGTTTTGTTTCCATTTAATAACTCCCATTGAAAAGGTTTATGAAAGGGACGTATTGTTCAGTAGCTTATTCATTAAACCTTACTTGGAACTTTTTAAAGCTCTTGTTTATTCAATAGATTTGTTAATAAGTATCGCAATTTGTTCTGGGCTATGTAAAGTGATGTTGGTATTATTTTCCTATAAACATTTTGAACAATAATTTTATGTCAAATACTCATTCTCTAATAAGCCAAATTTGGTAATTTTACGCGGATATTGGGTTTTGGTCCCTTAAACCACCTTCTTTTTCGGAATCGAACCCATGACTCTCAAAATCAATCAACGATAACCGCTGAGCTATCATCTATACTAATATAATAAATCGGAATTGAAGTTTGTTTCTTTAAACGAGCCAATCTTTTTTTTTTTTTTTTTTTTTTATTGTTTTAGGCCTGTGTTTGACCACAATCTCACCATGGTGAGTGATGATGTGGCCGAAGGTGGTAAGCACACAAAGCCTAGAGGAAACTGGCTCTCAAGTGCAGCTGTCGAAACACACCGATAGATGCTTGGCGACAGATTTTCAACTTGAGGGTGGTAGCCAGCCAGATGGGTACTGAAAAGTACCCTACCACCGTGCTATGGTTTCCTCACGATGTTTTCCTTCACCGAAAGCTCAAGCTCATTGTAGGATTCGAACCCGGGACCTTCATCTCGGTACACGACGTCACTACCACTGAGCTATCATCGCCTTAAATCTCTGGATCTACCAGTCGGAATTGAAAAAATCTTTCACTAACAGCTACATTATCCTCGAGTATTATAGGATACTTTTTATCCCGGGAACGGGGGTGAATCCGTGGGGGATAGCTAGTCGTATATAATGTTATTGAAATAATCTTAAAATATCTAGACTTGCAAATACGTGTACATTGAAGATGTCTTTATGCAGGTGAGTCAGGTGCGACCTCTCCCGCTCGCAGACGAGACGTATACGAGTCGATAGTGTTTTCAAAATTCAAAATCATTTATTCAAATAGACCTTCGCAGGCACTTATGAAAAGTCTGTCTCTAATACTCTAATACCGGCTCGGAAGGTTGCATTTGCTGAGAAGAGCAGGCAATGAACTCAGCAATTACTCTTTTCAAAACAAGCTTAGATTCATTACATAATATTTACATTCTAATCGCACTGACAACAATTGCGTGCCCCGGCGCGGCGGCAAAATTACAAAGTAGACTGAATAAATATTTAATAAGTAAATAAATAGCAAACTTAAGCAGAACAGCCCCCACAAGCAGCACCTGTTCACAAGTATGACGCGTGATGACAATGGGATCAATCGCGAAGTGTACCCTTCGATACAAAAAAAGAATTTTCCCAATCGGTTAATAAATGAAGGAGTTATGAGGTAACAAACATAAAAAAATAACCTAATTGAGGACTGAATTGAAACCTCCTCCTTTTTTTGAAGTCTGTTAATAACAATTCAAAATAATTCAAGAAAACTACTGCCTTGCCAAAAACTGAGTGTCTAACTTTAACAATTGCATTTCGTCGAGTTTTACTAGTACCTCAAAGTCACCGGCTATAAACGTTCGTTGAGACCCTACCTCTAATCCCACGGCAATTCTCGTCTTGCACAACCCGTAGAGGGGCTACGATGCTACGAAACGTAGACGTTGCTACGACAACGCTCATTAACTTGGTTAATGGATGGTCAGTGTCCCCTTCTTGTTACATGATGTGTTAAACAGTTTATCGATTTAGTATAGAATAGGCTGTTTGTTAAGGGTTGTTTAGTTTCTATCTATAATACGTGATGATAGATATTTGTATGTTCCCCTTTTTAAACGTATTGTGCACACTGAGGAGTGTTATAGTTGACATATTGAATGTCCCCATTTACCCCATTAGTACAATTAATAATCCTGGGACATATCTGCATATGATCGCACGAGCAACTAAAACTACATTCCAAACATAAAAGAGGCCCTTCGAGCCGGATATTTAGTAGTGGAAATGCTTTGATTATAGCACTAGGGTGTATGTTACTCAATCACGGTGTAATGTCTCAACGATTTGGAAAACTGCCCTTGTTGTGTCATTATGTTTCACTCACTATTGTGAAGAGATTTCTGCAGAGTCGGCAACGCGCGAGTGATACCCCTGGTGTTGCAAGCGTCCATAAGCTACGGTAACAGCTTACCATCAGGCGGGCCGTATGCTTGTTTGCCACCTTAGTGATATAAAAAAAAACTACCAATCTCATCTGTGCGACTCGCAGACCTCGTAGCTGCTCTACGTCGTAGGCAGCTACGCACCGCATGGTAATGTAATAAAAAATATATTGTTTTTAATAAGCCGTGTGTACAAGTTCATGCGACGAACTTGCGAACTTAGCTGTCCTAAAGTCTGCGGTTTTGCTTCTTATGTAATTTTGAACTTTCCTAATGGAGACTGAGGTGTGGTACCGGCGATGGTTAGCCGATAATTGAGGCTGCGGACGTTTTCTTTGCTTTGCTTTTGACGGACCAGTTGGCGTGGTTGGTAAAGATTACACAAAAAAAAAAAAAACGCCACAGGTCGTGAGTTCGATTTCATCCAGGACATGAATTTGTGTGCATGAACATGTCTTTATGGCCTGAGTCTGGGTGTAATTATGTATATTAAGTATGTATTTACAAATAAAAAGTAGTATATGTAGTATATCAGTTATCTGGTTCCCATAGTACAAGCTCTGCTTAGTTTGGGTTTTTTTTTATTTCAGACCCACCACGTCTGTCGGTAAGGGGCCGTTCATAAAACACGTCACTCCTAATTTTGCTTTTTCCGATTATCAATAATGAAATTCAAATAAATCAATTAATATGTATAATAACAAATAATGTACATATTTATATATTCTAATACATAAAAATCTCGTGTTACAGTGTTTATAACAAAACTCCTCCGAAACGGCTTGACCGATTCTTATGAAATGTTGTGTGTATATTCAGTAGGGCTGAGAATAGGACGTAAACTATTTTTAGGGTTCCGTAGCCAAATGGCAAAAAACGGAACCCTTATAGATTCGTCATGTCTGTCTGTCTGTCTGTCTGTCCGTCCGTATGTCACAGCCATTTATTTCCGAAACTATAAGAGCTATAATGTTGAAACTTGGTAAGTAGATGTATTCTGTGAACCGCATTAAGATTTTCACACAAAAATAGAAAAAAAAACAAAAAAAATTGGGGGTTCCCCATACTTAGAACTGAAACTCAAAAAAATTTTTTTCATCAAACCCATAAGTGTCTATGGATAGGTCTTCAAAAATGATATTGAGGTTTCTAATATAATTTTTTTCTAAACTGAATAGTTTGCGCGAGAGACACTTCCAAAGTGGTAAAATGTGTGTCCCCCCCCCTGTAACTTCTAAAATAAGAGAATGATAAATCTATAAAAACTATATGATGTACATTACGGTGCAAACTTCCACCGAAAATTGGTTTGAACGAGATCTAGTAAGTAGTTTTTTTTTAATACTTCATAAATTGAAATTAATATCAAATACTCAGGTCTATACTACCATTTACTTATATACCTACAGGTTTGTACGGAACCCTCGGTGCGCGAGTCTGACTTGCACTTGGTCGGTTTTTTTTCATACCTCTAAGTGGTAGAGTAGGGTAGGATATTATTTAAATAATTTTAGTGTCAATATTATTCTTTGATTAATCTAAGAAAGACATCAAATTGTTCCCATAAAACGAGGACACAATAAATCCTAAAAACTTAGTACATTAAAGAGCGGGCAATAAAGACAAATGAAATTGCTTGTGAAGTTTTAGCGGTAAGTGACGTCAGCAATCACTCACTATAATACAGTTTGCGATCAAGTGTTGTTCATTAATTTCTGTCAGTGTAGGAGTTATTAGGGAAAGTCGTGGATTTACAACGATACTGTACTATAAGTGCTTATAAATCTCGTTGAAAGTTTAGTGTATTTGTCTATTTATATTTATCTTCTATACATATAACAGGTGGTGATTTCGAGATGGCATATTTTCGAAACCTATGTTGTCATGCTGAACATGTTTGACTATGGGACCAATAGTGAATTCTCAACATTGCTCGATCATAATGTATGAAAAGTAAAAAATGATTTTTATAAACTCGCTGATAGGGATTGCAAAATCCGGATTATTTTCAAATCCGGATTCAAAGTTTATCATCACATATAAATCGGGATTATCCGGATTTCTCGATTTTTTGTATTATTTTTGCAATCTTTTGTAATTTGTGCGCGTATCGCCTCCATCTAAGACTCACTGGCCGACTTAACTATTAGCTAGATGGATGAGCGATATAGATTTCAGAGTAATACTGATACCTAAATCTACTGGATATTTAATGAAAATTTTTAGTTAAACATCAACTATTAGCATTTATGATTAAAATTCGAAAAAACCGGATTTTATTCTCAATATTCGGATTTATAATAATCAAATAAATAAATAATAGGCCCCTAAAATCCGGATTTTCAGTCATTTTCGAATTTCGAAGTATCCGAATTGCAACCCCTACTCGCTGATCGTCGAGTCACGATCGATGCGACGCCGACGCTGACAACTCGGTGGAAGGCTTTAGTTATTAATGGTTTGTAACAGGCCCGCGACCCGCGATCCGCGCACGTATTACTATAGCACGATAGTTCATTATCGCTTACATTGTTTGTGGATAAACTATGTTGGAGTTGCTTAGTTTATTAACAACGCAGTTACGGAGTCAACTGATTGTTTGATGGGATGAACAGTTTATGTGGTTATGTAGGATATGTTAAAGAATAAGGCGTTAATTCGGTTTGACCTGTGGTATTTTACAGCTGCTGAAGTTATAAACACACCATCTAATCTATACTATCATATAATACAGGCGAGTTTCTATTGTTTGTTTATACGGGCTAATCTCTGGAACTGCCGGTCAGATTCGAACAATTCTTTCACGAACAGGAAGCTCCCCGATTATTTATGCTAGTTTCTATCCCGGGAAAGCGGGTGAAACCGCGGGGGACAGCTAGTAGTCTGATTAATGGCATTCATCATCATCATCATCAGCCTATAATGTCCCACTGCTGAGCACAGGGCTCGTTTCACAAATCAGGGTGAAAGGTAATGGGCAGGTACTGCACCACGCGTGCCCACTGCGGATCGGTGGAGGTAGGCTAGTGGTCAACCTACTGTTGAAGTTTTTAAGCCGCCTAGAAGGCCTCCAACTATCTTAACGACTATCACAATTAAGTGATAACCGGGACCAACGGCTTTACGTGCCTTCCGAAGCACGGAAACGCTCGATTCGAAATACCACTAGGCGATCACCCATCTAGGTACCGACCACGACGGTGGTAGCTTAACTTGCCGATCGATTAACAACGGCTTATTATGCTACACCACGAGCGCTTCTGGCAATCTTATTAATGGCATTATGTCCATCCAAAGGCTGGCTGGTAAAGACCATTTTAAGTGATAAGGCCGCCCACTGTAACCCTTTCGATAATAGTTTTTTATTACTACTACAATCGTATGTGGTCTAACAATAGTTATCTATGTTCTGAGCTGCATATGCTGCGAAATATAACCCATACTTTACAAAGATTGCTTCCCACGTTCTATGTACTCATTTGTCCTTTTCTTTTTTCAGGTAAGCATGTTCCCGACGTTTATTTTAAAGCTCACGTAAGATTATAAAACAATTTATATTTCAGTCCAGCATTAAATCTCGTAAAAATGAGAAGGACTTTACGTTTTCCGCACGGACAAGTTCGTTGGGACAAGTTCGTAGCCCGCTACGGCGACACGTAGCGCGCTCGTAGCACTTTGCTACGGTTTGATATTTATTGTAGACCTGAACTTTTCTGTATTCTACGTGTGTGGTGTGTTTTATAGGGTTTTCTAGAGTTGCTTGTTTTTCTTTTTTGTATTATTTTATTTAAATTAGTTTGCGATTGAATCGAAAACTATCTAACAAAATACCTTGCGTAGGTAGGAGTACTGTCTGTAGCAAGCTAGATGAAGGTAACAACTTTGTTTTTTTTTAATGTAGGTATATTTGCGCTTTTTTACGTATCGAACGTTTTGTTCATACAGTTAGAATATCAATACAACTGTACGGTCCAAATGCCTTGAAATTACATGCTCGTACATAGTTTGAACGACTAAAATACATATAATTAATGCCAATATCTCATTTTTAAATAAATAATATTTTTTTCAACACACTCGCTCGTTAAGCGACTATTATTGCAAAATTGAAGTCTTGTTTTTTTCCTCGCAAGTGTGTTGAAAAATGTCGTATGACACTCGTGTGCATTGATTTATTACACTCTCGGCTCCCTTATCGCGTTCGCCTACGCTACGCTCGCCTTAATACCGCCTGGAGTGTTAATAATCAAATTTGCACACATGTATCATAATGTACTATTAATAAAATAAAAAATACAAGGAATCCATATCGTCATTTTGTCTGTCTGTAAATCAACTAAAGTCCCCGTCACGAGAAGCTATAAATTTTGTAAACAAGTGTTCAGGAGTTCACAACATTTGGACCAACAAAAAAAATGAATTTGTTTAAGATTTAATAAATTATTAAGTAACAAATATTAATTAACATATATTATTTAAGAATAATTATTCGTCAGATTCAGATGTTTCCATTTCTGTGTCAGAATCAGTGACATGTATCACGAAGCTGTCTACAATTAACGCAACAATTAAAGTAACAACAATAAAAAAGTGATAACGAAACAATAACAAAATTAACAATAACAACAGATCCGCGATATATGCAAAGCAATGAAACAAACTCGTACGCATTCGAAACTCGAATGACGCGTTTATTTCAAAATGGCGTCCCGATAGTTTACAATCCCTTCGACGGACGCGTTCCGGTACCAAGAAACACAAACGATAGCGCTTTACGTCATTAAAATATGATCCGACTAAATTAAATAGGTTGTTACTTTCATATAACCCGTCTATATTTCATGTCGATTGAATATGGTCAATTTATTATTATCTCGCAGTATAAAATGTTTACTTAGTAAAAGATGTTTGTTTACATAATTTATAGCTTCTCGTGACGGGGACTTTAGTGTACGATATATCTGTGAATGCATCTATATGGAAACTGCTCACGCTTCGCGCAAGCTAAAGTTGTTAACGCTATTACTCTATCTATATAATTCTAACTCTATGGTTTTGTTAATACACAACCAAAAGGTGTGCCCGTTTTATGCTCACACGTTTAAAGAAACAGCCGTTGCTCGAAGCGCACTAAATTCCCATTTCTCCCAAAAAGGGGGTGGCTCAGGAAGGAGGGCGTTTACGTGCACCGCTTTAAAACACATTAACGTGACGGCTTTGGCAGCCCGTGACAAGTTCCCCGGGAACAAACACTACCTGCTTTGTAACCGTAACAGATTTACTCCTTTGTATCCGCCATTTTGTTTTAATTTTATGAGAATTGTGTTATGATAAATGATTCTGGAAATGTGTTTTCAGAGTTTGAAAGCATGTGTTTGCTTGACCAAGTGGCAACTCACAGGGGCCCAAGTCTGCTATTTCAATTGTGTTCCAATGAAC
Organism: Achlya flavicornis; assembly: GCA_947623365.1. Taxonomy (NCBI): domain Eukaryota; kingdom Metazoa; phylum Arthropoda; class Insecta; order Lepidoptera; family Drepanidae; genus Achlya; species Achlya flavicornis. The sequence continues at coordinate 1,174,893 of OX392483.1, read as the reverse complement.
TTTCAGTGGTGTCAAAATTGTGACATTTTACAGTTTTGGTAGTCTACTTACTAACAGAATAGTGTCATTATGGCACAATTTTGACACCACTGAAAGTTCATTGGAACACAATTGAAATAGCAGGCTTGGGCCCCAGGTAGGCTGCGACAGATTTGAAACTTGAAGATAGTAGTAGTCAAAATAGGCTGATTACGCAATTCACAGCTGTCATACAAACTGTCATGAGTATGTCAATTGCTAAATTTGTCATCTACTTTTGATATTGATTATACTATATAGGGTAGTAATTTAGTTATTTATCCCTATTTGTATCTTTGGGAAAGTCGTTTGTTATCATGAGTACAATCACGTGTCTAAGTATCGTTTACTAATTACTAGTCACCCTATATTACCGCGCAAACTAATATTTATTTGAATGAAAAGTGTTCATGGCATTTCGTCTGATACCAAGCAAAATACAGTAAAGATGATGCTGCATTCGGTACATTTATCAGATAATATGGCCTTTAAAGTTTAGTAGTAAAACTATAAATCTCAATATTTGAGCTTCGCTGAAAAATGCTGATACAATAACTTCGGGTTGGACGCCGATTTATTGTCACAATATTGGTAATATTTTTTGACTCTCTTATTGAACGATTTATGTATTGGAATTTTTAGGTTTTACCGGACCGTTTTAGTCATATTGTCATTATAAAATTTGTAGAAATACATATGTATTTTAATATACTATATCGTTGTTTTTGTTACATATTTGTTTATATAGCTACCACGGAGGCCTCACGGGCTTATGTGTGGATGCGGGTCGCTCACACAACGCAAGCTACACATTTTTTGAGACATAAGCCCTAATTATTGAGTTTCTTAGTTACACAGAGTAGCTTACTACACATATTTAACCCCAGGTAAGCAACTAACTCTGAGTTATTAAGACAGCTCTGCTCAGGTAAACGCAAGTGGGCCTTAATCAAATATTCAATTTTTTTTAAGTACAGCAAGTACTAACTAAAGTTATTACCTAATAACCTGCTGCTTGTTGATAGAAGTTTTCGATGAATGAAAGGATTCCGAGAAATTCTCAGAGTATTGTCAGTCTATTTTACTGAGACAAAAAAATTAAACTAATTTGACAAGGGTGACAAAAATATGATTTAATTCCCGTTTTTTCTCGGATATCATCAGAATAAAATATCAAGCACAAAGAACCATAAATTCAACAATAATTTATGCACATAAAAAACATAGCAATTTACGATTCAGATTATCATTTCATGAAATATACAAACATTTTTGTGCGAGGAGGGAAATGTAAATCTGGGTGGGAACAAGCCTACGCGACTTTTTACCTACGTTATACTGCTGACTGACCTAACTGGTGAAGCATATGAATTAAATAGTATGAATTATGTGGCATGGATTTTAAATAGGATTTATACTAAAGGATGGTACTAACTGACCAGTCAGGATCAGTACTTATTCGGTATCAACTGACGCGTGGTAATTAGCAATGATCACAAGTCATTCACTAATCTCACTTATTGTGAAAGCTTAGTTGTGACCCAATAATGTATAAACGGCCGAACAGTGTTGGATAAACTTCGTTCAAAATTATAACACAAGGATCCATTCATCCCGAAAATCAGAAGCGAGTATCTAATATAATATCTCGACGCTAAGTTAATTTGAAGAAATATTTACACATAGTATTTTACACATCTTACAATTTTACAGTACAACCAAGAACAAAACACCCAAATATCCAGCCCACCTGAGGCAATGATCCGCGAGTAGTCACCCTCCTTCGAACAAAGTATGAGCGAGGGAGCCGGGGAGCTACGCTGACTGCAAATTAGTGCGTCGACATCCCTTCAGAGGGGGCTGCTATCTGTGAAATATTACCTACGGCTTATATCCATATCCTGAACTAAATCTTATTGTTAGTTGAGTCAAACGTTAAGGAATCTTAGTTTGAGAATAGTATAGGTTGGGTTCTTTTTAGGCTTGGCTTAGTACCTTCGGCGGAATTATCACTAACTATGGTGGTCAAACGCGAAATTCTATTCACCGACTGCGGTATTGTAGAAGGCGTGCTATTTTGATCCATATTTTCTTAGTAATACGATGAAAATTCGCATGTGGAATATGCGTTTGCGTCCGTGACACCGCGTGCCGTAGATGTATGTGTAACTTTGAATGAAAGATAAAATTTTATAAAAAAATATAACTACAGAATACGTGCCAGGAAATGATTAAAGCAAGAATAAAGGGCATAAAAATAAGATAAGGACGTAAGATGTTTTTATAAAGCGGCTTTTGTTACCTTTTTTATGGGCTCGTAAAATGTGAGCTTTCATTTTTTCCCTTCGATTATATTTTATGAGTAGGTAACGTTTGTTGAATGATTGACCAGCAGTGCGATGTGATGCCCCCGGGAGTAAAAGTTTAAAAATATTGATAATACACTGACATGACTGCTATCTCACTATGCGCGCGTATGTGGAAAAGAAATAATATTCACCCAACCATAAATCTATTAGGGAACGTTGAAGCCGACATCGATTCAGAAAACATTATGCAATCGCCCTGCTGGCATCTTAGAACCTTCTGCTGAAGTCATTTGCTTCTATACGTATCTTTTCGTTTCTATACTTCTATTCTATTTTTATCATGTTTTATTCTACTTTTAGGGTGGATGGGTACTTTTTAGTACCCACCTTCATGTTGAAAATCTATCTCCAAGCATCTGGTCCACTTTGTTAGGGTGTGGTGCTTACCGTGTCGACCTCATTACTTATTATGGTGCGTCCATGCTAGGCGAAGTGAGCACGACCCGAGCCTCGAACGAACCTACAACGAGCACAATACGAATCCTTTTGTTCGTAAAAAAACTGAGAATCGCGCTCGTTCGAGGCTCGCAAGCCCGTCCACGCTACGGGAATCGTGCTCGCAGTGTGCTCGTTCGTGGCTCGGCTCGTGCTCGGTTCGCCAAGCATAGACGCACCATTATATTCAATTACGTTTATATCACTAGAACCACTGCAATAATTTGATGTTTTACAGATACACCATGATTTAAGGTCTACTATCTTTTCCTTAAAGTGCTGAACAATTACATTTTCAATTAAACAGAGACTTGGGCAAAGCGCCTGGTAGCTGCATTATTCGTAGTTGTGTCATTGTGACGTCAATCATCTCCAGAGGATTGTTTTTATTTCTCTATTCGCTGACTAGGCTCAGTAATGTCCCTCTGAGGCTATAGTATCATAGACGAATGTCGTGTAAACAAGACATGTTTTCGACATTATTTATATTAAAGAAAGCATTTCGACGAGGGTAGAATAGGGGAAGCAACCCTAAGAGATAGAATTAGTCATGAGTGTTTCGGCGAAAACTATGTCGGCTGTTTTGACGTTTATATGATAGCGAGTTAATATAGACTTTTATCATCGCTTTGTGTTAGTAACTTTATTTGGTTATACCCCTTTTATAACTTTACCTAGTTTTAAAATACTACTTGACGCCACTAAAATCCCAGTAGACAAATCAACTTTTCATATTTTTGTTTTATGTCACTGTTCCAATATTTCCCCAGTGGCCTCAAATTTCTTCGACCCAAATTAATTGAGAAAAACTTTTTGGCATAAAACGAAGTATTTTTAATATTACCTTTTCCCCTAAAATTTACGGCTTTAATAAAAAAGGTGACCATGAAGAAATGGGATCAAAACGTCTCACAAGAAATTAAATTCCCCGAAGGAAAATCGAGTTTATGAGATTACGTCCTCATTGATGTGTGAAAGATGTCCTAAATGGTTTTACGCTTTTATTGTTCCGATAATTTGTTCTATCGGACTTGAACAATTGTGTTTTTTTATAAATTGTACGATTTTTATATTTTATTGTATTTTATTTTGCGAGCAAATTATATTTTGCTTTATATTTTCTCAGTCAATCCAGGCTCATCATTTTTAAAAACTAATTAAAATAAAATAAGTTTTGCTGGATAGTATTTTTTTAGATAGTTATACTGTATACATGTTACATGTTACATTTAGTGTTATATTAATACATTGAAATGATTTTTTTTTTAGGCTAAGCGTGAATTTGTCAGAGGCCGCAATTTTATTTTTTAGTTATCAAGAATAGTATTTGTTTCGCATCGCTGTAAAACCTTATTATAATGAATATAATTTAAAAAGTTTATAATGAAAGTTTTCATGGATTTTCGCTTATTACTTTTTTATTTTTGGTTCTACGACTAAAAGTTACATAGAAAAAGTTGTAGATAATCTAAATAAGATAGTTATTTGATCTTATTTGCAACACATAATTAACGTATGTAAATTTCAACAACGTCACATCAACTTATTGATTCCAATAATCGTCAGACGACATCATTAGTACATCTTTTGCCACATCTCTTCAAGTGTCGATCTATGGACCCTTGGGGATAGGTGAAGCATCACTGCGAGGGAAGCGGTTGTCGAAATAATTACACATGTATGCTTGAGCACATCGAGCGTAGTTAACGAGAGCAATCGGCACCCCTGGCTCTCGGATCACCTGCAGGCATTTGGTGGTGTGCGGGTTCATTGTTGGCAAGACACGATTTGAAGGACATAAATGTTTGTCATGTAGGCAATGATGCGACGCGCGACGGTTAATTGTTGAGTGTTTAGTTTCATCAGTTATGACCTTTCAATTATGTTGAATGTATATAATTTTGCACAATAATATAGCTAATATCAATAGGCTAGCTAGCTTTCCGTTGAATACAGGTTTTTTTTAATATATTAAATGGGCTTTCGCTTTATCACAATGTCGCCTGATGGTAAGCGAAGATGTAGTCTAGGGTGTTTCGCGCGTACCCATAAGGTGTACACTCTGGCCTTAAATAAACCCATGTTGTATGTGACAAGAAACATGTTGTCTGGGAGAGAATTCCACAGCTTGACCGTTCTTATTAGGAAATAGGAAGCGAAACTCTTGATACGGAATTAAACTTACTTTCACTAAATTCGATGACGTTTAATCGTTCCAAGTACCTACGGTAGATACGTATTTGTTACGAAGTGCACGTCAGATTGTTAGCGTAAGCAGTTTAGCTAAATCGTGTGACGCACAACAATGGGCAAAGTGCCGGTGACAAGGCAGTTCACTCCCGTCGAGCCCCCATCGGCTTTGGCAATCGACGCGTCGTGTAATTCCGTAAACGATACCTACCGCGGTTTCATATACAATCGTTTTGATTGAGATATATTGTGTAGTAATGCCTTTACTTATAAGTAAAACAAAATATAGGTACGCATACGCCACTACGGAAAATTGATTAACAAAATAAATTGGAAACTATCGGCTCCGAAGGATGTAATGCTCTTCCAGGATTAAAAAAAAACTTTACTGTTATTTGATTCGCTCGATTCGGTGATACGAGTGACGTCCAATTTTTTTACAGACTTCAAAAAAGGAGGAGGTTCTCAATTCGGTTGTTTTTTTTTTTCAAAAATTCATATTTTGTCTGGAAGGGTACACTTCCCGTATATCCCATTGTCATCAGATCAGGATTTGATTACTTCTTAAGCGGTTTAAGATTTTTTGTAAAACAGTCCAATTATTTTTAATATTATTTTAATTCTGCTTTACATCTTTCTATCTTTTTAATTAATATCATTTGTGGGCACGTAAACCTTACAAGGAATAAAATATTCATGAACATTTACTGGTGACACATTTCCAATAATCAAATAGGTGCCGCCCACGGAGCTGTGCCCATAGTCCGTCATTTTGTTTCAAATTATAACTGAATACCGTTTTCCAAGACAACAGAATAAAAAATCTTTGAAAGGGCAAAAACAAGCACCATCATTCATCCGGTCGCTGTCACCGAAACCCTTTAGGGAGAACCTTTGTCATACTCTGGTTACTAAAAGTGACATTGTGAAGAAAGACCCGGCCGCGTAAAGTTTAGGATATTGGACTTTTTCATGTATAATATGCCATATTTGATACCCTGGTTTAGTTTATGGACGATACGACAGATTTTTTGTATGGGTTTTTTTTTTAATTTTTTGTACAGTAGCGGAATGAAAAGGTTCGTCAGTTTTCAACTTGATTCATTCAACTCATCACGAGCACATATTACCTTTTGAAACTGAATAGACAGAATACACTGAATAAGAATAAATGATGATTTAACTGTTCGTTATCAAAGTTCAAAATTATTCAGATCAAAGTGGTTCGACTGTTTATCTTGTCAACAAGTTTTTTTTATTTTATGTTTTGATAAACTAAAACCTTCTTGTTGGTTTAACCTGCTATGGTTATTTATGTCAAATTAAAATTGAAAATAGGGCAATGTCATCATTGAAAATAATAATACTTATATTTTATTCCTCAAAAGTCATACATTGTGTTAGACGTGATGTAAAAACAAGCAAAACCTTATTCGAGAGCAAACGTCACATTTATTAAAATTTTATCAGCACTGTTTGTTCCTGTTATGAACCTCACTGGTAATATGTTGGTACATATAAGAAAATTGATTCTTGCAATCTGGTGCAAGCGAAAACCAACTATAAGGTGACGTGACGAACCTTTTCATTCCGCGACTGTACTATCCTAACTACGTCTATCATATGAATGTCGCCAAGTGCCGACCGTTGTATTTACAAATCAAGTTTGATTCTGAACTAGCCCAGCAGGTTTACCCGCTCATAATACTGGTGCATGTACGTAAAGTTACATTAAAGGCAGACGTTTGATAAACAGTCGACGAGTTGCCCGCAGGCTCCCCAGCACCCATGCAATATAACAAACCACGAACTCGCACACTGCGGTTAGGTTTGGAATTAAAAAATGCTCGACCGACTGGCTTCATTTTTAATTTCATCCAGGTTAAATGAGCAAAAAATTATGACACAAGTTTCTGTTTTGGTTTTTCATTCTAAATCAAAATGAAAGAATAATTTATTCAGTTTAGGTCCTGGTAAGGCATTTATGAACGTTAAGGCATCTCATGTTTACCCAGAATAAAATGTATCCAATTTTTATGCCTCGATGTAATCTATGGGCCAAGTGAATTTCCAATCAGATTACATATTATTATAATAGTATATTATTATTTTTTAAATTTATTGTCAAACCCATTACATAATACAAGAACATAAAGAAGCAAAAAAATAAACATGTCTGATAAATGGTAGCAAACTCAGCATTATGCTAGGGTGCACTGTTGCCCACCCCAGCGCTGATTTTCAGTTTGCCCCAATATATAAATAAAATATTAAACTAAATTATACTATGCTCCGTGCCTATTTCAATAATATTTCCATAAAAAACAAGAGGGAAAAAAATGATAATAAATAAAAAAAAAAAAAAAATATGATACATTTGTGCAAAATTGGTTATTAACACTCGAGGCGGTATTAAGCGCGTGAACCGCAGGCGAACACGATAAGTGAGCCGAGAGTGTAATAATCAATGCACACGCGTGTCATACATTTTTCAACACACTTGCGAGGAAAAACACAGACTTGTATTTTTTAAGTAGATTTTTTGATAATAATCAACCACACAATAAGAACGTTAACAAATTTAGCGCGCAAGTTATTTTTTTTTGACAGTGGTTAGCTGTCAAACTATTTTACCCGTTTAAATTTATTGATTGGTCTACACACATATCACTTGCAGTGAGGTACAAACTTATCATAATCGTCGTATCATATAATAACCTTCTTACACATTTGATCCATGTTTCATGTCCAAGCAACTGTCTGCCAAATGCAAATGAGAATATTGTATGAATTACATACAACATCGTTACCACAACTCTTATTAATAGCCGAGGCAACTGGCAAAAACGTAAATATTTTTTTTTTTTTTTTTATTTTTTTTTATACAACTTAGTCGGTAAACAAGCATACGGCCCACCTGATGGTAAGCGGTTCCCGTAGCCATATGGACGCTTGCAACACACGAAGCATCGCTCACGCGTTACCGACCTTTCCCCCCTCCCCTATGAGCTCTGGCGACCTTACTCACGCGCAGGAACACAACTTTACACAACATAAAGTTATTTGGCTGCGGTATTCTGTAAGGTGGAGGTACTTCCCCAGTCGAGCTGCTCTTTGAGCGAATAAACGCTATGCTCTACCTCTCTTAAAATAATAAATAATAATAATAATAAATATTAGTGGGCAACACACCACACCAGTAGCACTCCAAACTGAAATAGGTCCGTATGTCACACCACACGTCCCCTGTCAACAAGTTACGTAGGTAAGTACTAAGCAAGTTATGAATTTATAAGTTCTCATATAACTTGAGGGTCCTACGAAGTTCTTGATGCTCCGATCTAACCAAAAAGGCCTGAAATTGAAAAGGGTTTGAACAGTTTTTGAAACTATATTTAGTAGTTTAGGCACATAATAGATTATAGTACTATATAGTAGAGTTGAGGTTGTATTACAAAGTTTTCTTTTCAAAGTCAAAACAATTTATGAAATTTAGGCCATAGTAAAGTTTCAAACTCACAAAAAAAAACTTTCTTGGACCACTTATGTTTTTCGCATTTTTAACATCACATAAACTATTTTAAAGGGCTTTGTGCATGTTGCCTTAAATTAAGAAAATGGTAACCTTGACTTCTACTTTTCTTGTGTATTTTTTACAACATAGTCGGTAAACAAGCATACGGCCTGCCCGATAGTAAGCGGTTACCGTAGCCATATGGACGCTTGCAACACAAGAAGCATCGCTCACGCGTTACCGACCTTTCCCCCCTCCCCTATGAGCTCTGGCGACCTTACTCACGCGCAGGAATACAATCTTACACAACATAAAGTTATTAGGCTGCGGTATTCTGTAAGGTTGAGGTACTTCCCCAGTCGAGCTGCTCTTTGAGCTAATAAACGCTTCTAATAAGCTTTTACGAGCGCTACGACATGGGGTTCTTTAAAAAAAGACTTAGGTAGGTACTAAGAGTTCTTCAGGGTCGACAGTACAACATTAACCCTTTCAAGAGCAGATCCTTTCACTAACTAACAATAAGTTAGAGGTTACAGGTCATGTTACTAAAGCTGGAGCAGATTTCTAGATAGTTTAAAGGGCTGCCATAAAATTATGTTCGTATAAATATTATAATTTCTTTACTTTTTTTTTATTGTGTATAGGCCTGCATTTGACCACAATCACACCATGGTGTGATGATGTGGCTGAAGGTGGTAAGCACACAAAGCCTAGAAGGAGTCTGGCTCTCAAGTTCAGCTGTCGGAACACACCGATACTTGCTTGTCGACAGATTTTCCAGCCAGATGGGTACTACACAGTACCCTACCACCATGCTATGGTTTCCTCACGATGTTTTCCTTCACCGAAAGCTCGAGCTCATTGTAGAATTCGAACCCGGGACCTTCGTCTCGGTATCCGACGTCACTACCACTATCAGCAGCAGTCATCGCCTTAAAACTTGTTACTTTAGTCTTTCTTTGAACTTATATTTCTCAAAACTAATTCTTATCACTTTCCTCATAGCGATACAGACAAGTGTAGACTAACTCTGGGTTTCTGAGTAATGGTACACTTACCTCCCTATAGTGTTGGATTATGAAAGTAAATTTTTACTACGTGAAAATATTTTTATCTGACCTTGCTTAAGTGAACGTGATATATTCGGCGCCAGATGTCTAGACGGTAGGATGTTGCTTGATCCCGCAACTGCCAAGTCTCCAGCCTTCCTCACTGTCAGACGATCAAATGGCAGTCGATAATGTACCTTAATGTCACTATGTAACTTTCCTGACCCGAGTAGAGTGCGGGCACAGAGGATTGATCCTCTGTGGTGCGGGTGACTTGTTTGAAAATAGTTTTGATTGAATTTGCTATATAAGTGATAGATTTTTTGTTTGAATGTTAATATAACTTGACAAAGGAATGCGTCTAAATAAATGCCAAAATATCGTTACACCTCATGGAGATCTTGGGGTTTAAAACGCCACCAACGAGCGTTTCTTCATCTGCATCTTTCAAGAAACGCTCGTTGGACGACTCGACACGGCAACGACAGCCGTCCCCGACATCAGTGGATGCATAATTCCGAACGAATGAAGCCGCCCAATGAAGCTACGCTCAATAAGAATATATTACCCGATTGGCCTTTTTTTATAAAAACATTAGTGGTTAGTGGAAAATTCAAACAAGTTCGGGTTCTTTAAAACTTCATATCCATGAGAAATGCGGCCATCATTCCTCCAACCGCGTAATAGATGTAAAATATCATGTACAAACTACCCCCGTAATGATCGTATATCATTCCATACGATTTGAATAAAACATCCCCGCCCCTTCCGCTTTGTGCAACAATCGTGTCTGCGTTCAAGCACCTGCATAACAAGGAAACTATTACCATTACCGCTAAATGTTGGCCCAACTCCACCAATGCTGACCAATTGGCCAACGACCAACGTGTGCTCACTAAACTGTCATAGCAGACATTTGAATAAGAAAAAAACCGGCCAAGTGCGAGTCAGACACGCGCACCGAGGGTTCCGTACAAACCTATAGGTATATAAGTAAATGGTAGTATAGACCTGAGTATTTGATATGAATTTCAATTTATGACGTATTAAAAAAAAACTACTTACTAGATCTCGTTCAAACCAATTTTCGTTGGTAGTTTGCATCGTAATGTACATCATATATTTTTTATAGATTTATCATTCTCTTATTTTAGAAGTTACAGGGGGGGGGACACACATTTTACCACTTTGGAAGTGTCTCTCGCTCAAACTATTCAGTTTAGAAAAAAATGATATTAGAAACCTCAATATCATTTTTGAAGACCTATCCATAGACACCCCACACTTATGGGTTTGATGAAAAAAGAAAACTTGAGTTTCAGTTCTAAGTATGGGGAACCCCCAAAATTTAATGTTTTTTTTCTATTTTTGTGTGAAAATCTTAATTGCGTTCACAGAATACATCTACTTACCAAGTTTCAACATTATAGTTCTTATAGTTTCGGAAATAAATGGCTGTGACATACGGACGGACAGACAGACAGACAGACAGACAGACAGACAGACAGACAGACATGACGAATCTATAAGGGTTCCGTTTTTTGCCATTTGGCTACGGAACCCTAAAAACGCTTCCAATTGTTCGAAATATCCATCCACATTGGTTATTTTATTTTATTTTATTTTATTTTATTTGGGTTAAAATAACAAATCCGAATAAAGTTCGGGGAAGTGTTGCTACATAATTTTAATTCACAAACAAACCTGTCCAATACAAACAATGTTCGTAAGCTTTGGCGCGCTTCAGTTATTGGCCCAATATTAGATGCAGTCACCATCTATATTACCAACAGTTGGTATATTGGTCCCCGGGGCACGTTTTAGATATATTTCAGGTGGTCGGAACGCGCCGCGTCTGGTGTCTCCATGCCGGTCTAGTCTAGACACTTATTATTTTGTTGTGTTTATAAACTTATACGTTTCAGTTAATTACCACATAATATCATGATGAGTTATGAAGACTATTATTTACCCTTAATCGACCACCCCTATTAAAATCCCACTAATCACGACCATGAGTCCCAGAGACTCATATTTTTATTTTAGAAAAAAAAAACACTCGTTTAATTTTTATTTATCTTTTTTATTTTTTTAACATGTCACTAATGTCATTAATAATATATACTAAGTAGGGTTTTGGAATAAACTTAACTAAAAATGCTACTTCAATTTCAAGTCTCCAAAAAAGTATTAGGTTTTACTTAAAATAACAAATACTACTGTTATAATTTTTTTTTTTTTTAATATAGTTCTTGCAAAATACATTATAAAGAATATAAAAAAATCGAAAGTAACAATGGCACAATATAAAATTTCAAAACGTGCAGCAGGTAAACATAGTAAACAGTTACTAAGTTACAAAGTTACTAAAATAATTTTTGTAACACAAAACACCACCATAAGTCCCCAGGACTCACACTTGAGATCAAAATTCAGCTTTACAAATGTTGGACGCGCTCAACCGGTTTCTCCCACGTCTCGCACCTCACTCCAGAAAGGTACTGGAACTCGCAACTCCAAACGCTAAAAAATACACTTGATTTTCGTTGTTTAAAAACAGTGGTGAGTCCCGGGGACCCAGGGTGGCTAATTAAGGGTTAAAAATCTAGGATTGATGCTAGGTGGTAGGTTTGAAATGTTTCTGTGGCTACTTGGGTGTTCAAAGACAAGATTATTGTTTCACAATAGTAATTTACTATTAACTCATTTTTGCCTCGTGAATTCACCCGTGTACCTGAGATAAAATACATTTATATTATTAGTGGGAAAAGGATAAGATTTGCGATTTATACCCAACTGACTGTCCCCGCGGTTTCACCCGCGTTTTCGAGGGATCGTATGTTTTTTCGGGATAATCATATCGTATGTGTTAATCTAGAACGTATTCTATCTGTATGCCAAATTTCATCCAAATCCGTTCAGTAGTTTTTGCGTGAAAGAGTAACAAACATCACGTTCTCAAATCCATACAAAAATTCATTTATAATATTACTAGCTGTCCCCCGCGGTTTCACCCGCGTTCCCGGAAGAAAAAGTAGGCATGTCCTCCATCCGTTGAGTAGTTGAGGCGTGATGGCGTAACAAACAAACAAACACACTTTCGCATTTATAATATTAGGATAGTAAGATCTTACATAAAATCTGAATACTCCTATCCTATTTTAGTACAGAGCGTGCTCATTCACTGATACTGCTATACTTCCACTATTCCTGTTTTTAAGACGAACGCTACATCTTAATAAGACCCGTCTTCTTAAATAATGAACCTTATCTACATGGCACTAACTATGCAAATCGCTTTAAACATACCCGCTAAACTCAATTCCGCAGCACTTCCAATGGTAAACAATATAAAGCCCGCCACAAACTAACTGTACGTGGATAATGTAAATCCTGGGAGTGGTGCAAAACCGCCTGCGCCCGGGCCCTGAATTATTGATTACTGCGACTGGCCTGCCTCACGTCGCATAACGTCATGGCTAATGCTCGACTACACTGACGCAGTGTGAATGTACGGCTTTAGTTGCGTTCTACTGTCGGATTTTTTACATTGTTTTACTCATACAATACAATGGTATTGAGTTTGTGTTTCCTTTGTAGGTTATATTAGCCAATTTGAAGCTTTACCCATTTGCATATTAAGTGCGTATTATATGGTTAGTGAGTTTTCGTTTGCTTTTCTCATATCGTTTTATGAGCATCCGAGGTAAATGTAGCTATACAAAATTCTCGTCTTAGATAGTGCGGTTCGTTTACTGTGATGGATCTTATTTTGTTATTAACCAACTTGGAAAAAGGAGGAGGTTCTCAATTCGGTTGTATTTTTTTATGTTTGTTACCTCCTAACTCCGTCATTTATTAACCGATTTGAAAAATTCTTTTTGTCTGGAAGGGTACACTTCCTGTTTGGTCCCATTGTCATCAGATCAGGATTTGATTGCTTCTTAGTGTACTTTGAAGTCGGTTTATTACAATAACGATAACATATCGTCTTAAATTAAGATATGACCGTCTGAATCATGCGCACATTCTTCTTTGTATTGCCAACAAATGACAACCGACAAGTGGCCCGTTGCGGCGTTGGCTTAAAAACCAATATATTGCCATCATTCGTACAATTAAATGTCGACAATACTGGCAACATTTCATGTTTTTAATAATGATGTATCGTTATCGATGATTTCCAAAATAAATGTATTGTACGCCAATAAACAACTGCCATTAAGGTTTCGCGAACGTGAAATAATCACTTTATCGTAGTCATAAAGAGATGTATTGTCCATATTGTTTTTATTGCGCGTTTTGCTATCTTTGTTCACCTTTTTATAAATATACAAAGTGTATACTTATTTATAAAAGAGAAAGTGTATATTCGTTATAGTAATCTAATTTTTTGGTACTAGGCTCACAGATAACGGAAGAGAAAATTTTATATTATTACCCGTGGCCCGGCGCGACTTCGTTGGCGTGGTGCTACCCTACCCTGTGCTGCTACCCTACCCTACCCTACCCTATCTAAACCATCCAGGAAGTTAATTCTACTGTACGTGTGTATGTCACTGAACTCCTCCTAAACGGCTGGACTGATTTGAATGAATTTTTTTGTATGCGTTTGGGTGGCGCCCTGGATGGTTTAGATTCACAAATCAGCCCGGCAGATGGCGCTGTATCTAGCTTATATTATCGACTGCAGCGCCATCTGCATCTGCGCCACCCAAACGCATACAAAAAGAAACATTCAAATCGGTCCAGCCGTTTAGGAGGAATTCAGTGACATACACACGTGCAGTAGAATTTTACATGTAAAGATGATAATGACCTTCATTTAGCGGTGCCATGTTTGTTATGATTTTAATTCAATAAACTTGGTATACATTTTTGAGTAATTTATTTTGAGCTGAAACTCAAAGAAAAAAAGCTGAAAAGCTTTATGTAGTGTAAAGTTGTGTTCCTGCGCGTGAGTAAGGTCGCCAGAGCTCATTGGGGAGGGGGGAAAGGTCGGTAACGCGTGAGCGATGCTTCTTGTGTTGCAAGCGTCCATATGGCTACGGTAACCGCTTACCATCAGGCGGGCCGTATGCTTGTTTACCGACTTAGTTGTATAAAAAAAAAAAAAAAAAAACTATTTATAGAGATTCTGTACCTGAGGTAATCTTCAACCCCTTAGGATGGATATACCTACCCTTTTTGTTACACCAGTATGAGGACCGCATTGTACTTTAAATCTAGTACGCTTATCTCATACAGGCTATTTTATTACGTACTTAAGAGGAAATGCTGGTGGCGTTTGTTCCATACAAACGTAATTCTCGGTTTCCTCTCTGGATAATGACACTAGAGCAATGATTATTCTACCATGCAATCTGTAGGTACCACTGTATGTCCATCGGTTGTGTTTTTCTCCATAATATAATTATTATAAGAATTAGGAGCCTTCTAAAATCACAAAAACTTACCATTTTTAACGCCCTTATCAGACGTCCAGTGAACAAATTTGACGAATATAAAACAACAAAGGAAAACCGACAGACATAGCCAAAGCCCGTCTTATTATGAATCTTGTTTTTTTTTAATCCATCCAGTTTTGGAGGAGAAAACCGGGGATTACGAATTAGCGATTTCGTCTAAATGGGTATAATCGGTCCAAGCTGTAGTTGTCTCTATCGCCCTCGGGCGGGATGTCTCGATCACAGCGTGACAGCAATAGATATGTTAAAAACCTATTTTTCAAATTTCTTGCAGCCATCCTTTCCTCTTAAGAGAAAAGATCAATGGTGAATTAAAACTTATAATAATATACCTATTCGGTAACATTATTTCGGTTTCAATTCGATTTAAATAAATTATCATAAACACGATAATCCTTTTCGCAGCTGTCAACGCCAATTAATCAATCGGACAAAACCAATGTTTAATCCGATTCAGACTGGGCGGCTAATGGTCGGAGCGAACAGGCTGGCGGGCAACTAGCGGAGCGGAATTGCCGCTCTGTCGGCGGTTTCAAATGTTAATTCTGATTTGAAATCGGTAGCTATCAGACCAGTATAAATGTTCAATGGTGACATTCCAGTATCATAAATGGGAAAGTGATACGTTTTGCAGGCGTTTGTGGGACAAAGAGATTCGTTTAAATCAGTCGGAGAGAATTCAGTCTCTTCTTCTCAGAATTCAGGTTTTTAATAAAACTGTAGCCGTTTTACTGAAACGTTTCAGACTACTTAAAAAGTCACAGTACACGCTGTTATTAAGGGTCACTTCACAATTAAACTTGACATTTATTAGATAAAACGGCACCGATATCTTATACTAATAAATATAGAGGTAATGTTTGTAAGTTTGATTGTAGGTAGTAATCTCAGAAACTACTGATCCGATTTTGAAATTCTTTCACTAATAGAAAGCTACATTATCCCCGAGTATTTTAGGCTATATATATATATATATATATATACAAAATGTCCTCATGTCTGCCGCTGCTTCCGATTGACAGCAAGGTTCCAGCAGGCTGGCAGCGTTTCTTCTTTGGACAGCCAAGCTGATGAATTGGCGGAAAAGGCTCCCTGCCCCCTGGTCTCCCGAGTCCTCGATCAATTTTGATGACAACTTGCGAGCACTAGATATTAAATTAAACTCAAAATGCACATTAAAAATTTTCAGATAGATTCACACTACAGTTTAATCAATCAATCAGATCTTCAAAAAAGAATTCCGAGCTAGCGGTTACGTCGTTTCATTAATAAAAGAAACTACATACCTAGTACCTCATAGCAACTTACCTGTTCCACCACGTTGTACTACAGCTAGCTCATAAAACACCGCGGCTCAATTTACGACTCCAACTAATGATGGCGGAGGGTTGATCTCCACAATATGACGTCACCGCATGTACGGAATGTGACGCACGTCTTTGCACAGGATTCTTATGTTTTGCTATAAGGCTTTATTATATTATGGACTGTTGTCAAGGGGTCTGATGGCTTATTTGATTTGCTTGCAACGCGTTTTCTTTATTTTCAGATCGTTTTTTTTTTTGGGTTTGTGGGTTTATCGGGTGCCGCATGTGTAATGTTTGTTTTAAACACTTTAGAGCGGTGGAGCATAGCGTCATTTCGCTCAGAGAGCAGCTCGACTGGGGAAGTACCTTACAGAATCCCGCAACCAAATAACTTTATGTTCTGTTCCTGCGCGTGATTAAGGTTGCTAGAGCTCATTGGGGAGGGTGGAAAGGCCGGTAACGCGTGAGTGATGCCTCGTATATCTCAAGCGACCGGTAACCGCTTACTATCAGGCCGGCCGTATGCTTGTATACCGACTGTGTGCTAGCCACCTTCAATTAAATTATCAACTACGATGGTGAGTTTGTGATCAAAACACAAGCCCACCCATGGAAAAAAAACAATATTTACTGTGGTTGGGTGAAACCGCGAGGCGGAATAAATATAATTTTGAGGTTTCTCCATTTTCGTCTCAATCTGCGCTTAATGTAATATCATTTCTAATTTGGAAGGCGGCGCTTTTTAAATTGGGGAAGTTAATTTGTCTCCATTTAATCTACCGAAGGGAAAGTATTTAATGATCGTTTTAGTGTGATAATCATTATAGTTTTTTTCCATAGGATGAGTTGTGATTAAGCAACTTTTTTTACCATCACGCAATCAACGGAAAGCCGGTCATTTCAAGCACTATTTTTATTGTAAAAGTATTGTATTGCGCTAGAATTATCGTTGCTAAAAAGCTCTACAGCGAGCTATGAAGTGTTAAGGTCATCGCCCACTGTGTCAGCAGCGCTCCATCGCAGCAACGGCCCGGCACCGCCTCAACTCAATGCAACCACTAGCTGCCTGCGCACCGCCTGGGGGTGGCAGTTCGCGGGCGGCGCGGCTTTGGCAAGATACCGCTTGCTGGCGTCACATGGCGTGTGGTCAGCACGACTAGTGGCTTGTAGCGGCAAGCGCGTGCGCCGCGAGGCGTCCACTATTTTATCTAGTCATTGTCAAATTTACTTTAATGTATACGATTTAAAGGTCTCACTTGCATAGCAAGTTAAATGCCGAGTCTATTGTATTCTATTCCTTTACGGTTGTTTCTCAGAGCGCTACAGTCTGCTTCGAAGTGCTACAAATCATTGTAAATGCTACATCGTACTACGAAGGTTTCTAGAAATCCTCTAACGTGCGTAGAGTATTCTTAAGCTATTGTACAGTATTAACTTCCGAGAGATGTAATAGACATCGAAATTGCTACATCTTCTTTATATATAAAATTAACTCCCTGGATGGTTTAGAAAGGGTAGGGTAGGGTAGGGTAGTACCACGCGAACGAAGTCGCGCCGGGCAGCTAGTACTCGTATAAAAATCTTTTGATAAGCTTAAGAAGTCAAATTACATTGTGAAAATGTCTGAGTCAATAATATCTTCAACTAATTATCTAGATGATAACGCAAATACTGTGAACCTCTCAATTAAACAAATATATGAAAGGGATGGGCTTTATGTTTGGGATAATTATTCGTAAACGTTTGTTTGGAGGCCCTTCAATAAACAAAGGGAATTGATGGGATTAGGCCAATTGCTAAGTCTGCAATCAAATAAATTTTAATAGACAGAAGTGATTACATAATGGGCGGGCATAATACACCGCATACCCTTAACATAATTAAAATGTCACTGGATTATTAGCGCAAGGTCATTATTATAATTCAAATGAGCCGATAATTGGCATTTTTGATACAAAGAATGTAATGGGTGGACGTCAGATGATAATATAATCAATACAACAAATAAACCATCGTTTTACCAACCAACCAAATTGTTACCTAAATTATTGTAAACTAGCTGTTCCCCGCGGTTTCACCCGCGTTCCCGGGATAAGAAGTACCTCATAATACTCGGGGATAATGTAGCTTCCTATTAGTGACAACATTTTTCGAATGCCACTGATAGTTCCTGAGATTAGCCCGTTTAAACAAACAAAAAAACCAAAAAAAATCTTCCGCTTTTTTTTGTATTGAGTATCTTCTAACGTCCACCCATTATTCTATGGGTTAATAATGGCAAGCATGGTATTATTTAGAAAGCACGCCAGCCGTCCCGTTGTTGTGTAGTGGTTAAGTAAATGATTCTTCGATTTATTACATCAAAGTTTTCCTTCGTCAGTTGTCGGTGTTTTTTACTGAAACCATTTGAAAAGGTTCCCAAGGGTCGGTTCGCGCCACGTCTGCTTTGAGCTCGCAACACGCTGTTGTTTCAAAGGGTGACCGCAAAAACTGTGGGGTTGGACCCCATTGTTTAGTTGGTACCGTTTTTTATAACAATGTTGTGGACCTCTTCCTCAACATTGTTATAGCTAGTATGCTGGTTTGTGTAGTTTGAATAATTGTCAGTGTTATTCTAATAGCTTATTCTGAATCTATATATATAAAAATCAATGCCACTTTTCGTTGTAATTTTATAACTCAAGAACGGGCTAACCTATCCAAACAAAATGTTTAGGCTTTGTTCGGACTATTTAGTAGATGGTTAATGTGAAGTTTGCACAAAATCGGTCGGGCAGGGTAGGGTAGGGTAGGGTAGGGTAGGGCAGGGCAGGGTAGGGTAGGGTGGGGTAGGGTAAGGTAGCACCATAGGGTAGGGTAGCACCACGCGAACGAAGTCGCGCCGGGCAGCTAGTAATCTATAAATAATAGTACAAAAAGAGGTCGAAATTAGGTCAGATTCATTATAAATCCAATAAGGCCCCGTGGGTTCCCATCCAGAACAAACATAAACATATGAGTCAGTACTCAGTAGTCAGTTATCAGGTTTCCTTATTCCTATATTGGCCTTGTTTGGGATCAGATGGCCGTGTGTCGAGAAAGACACAGGATTTTCTCAAACCTTTCTAGTTTTCTTCCAAAATATAAGTATTGTAGATAATAAAAATAGTATGTACTAAACTAATAGCTACGAGTGCTACGACGTAGCTTCGTAGAGGTAGTTCGTAGACCTTGCGTAATATTTTTCAGTTATGATAATACATTGAAGTGGGATGTATTTCTTAGGAATACGATTATATTTTTACCATTTTCCCTTACAGAATATTTTCATACTGAAGGGTTGGCTTACAAAGGTGAGTGAACTTTCGTGTAATACAAAGTAAACTTTTGTGTATCGTCTATAAGACTGTCTATAAGTAATTGATAAGGCGATGATCGTGAGAAAACCATAGCATAATTTTGGGGCTCTTATGCCCATATATTTCTATAAACAATAACCAAAAAAATTAACCACCATAAAACCACCGAAAAAACTGAAAAGCAAAAAATAATAAACCTTTTAAATATTGCTTAACAATGGTAGGTTTTTTTATTGCCAAACTGGGCATATAGATCATTTCGTAAGCTAATTTTACCTGTGATAGCTACCATTCCATATGGGAGGGTCTGATATGCAAGCTTTGAGGTATTTGCTTCATTATTAGAAAAGATATAAGTCTTAATTTTAACCGATAACGGTCCGTTAATTATAGGAATCGGCCATTAGCCTACCCTACTTGCGCTTGCAACGTTACAGTATGAGGCACGAGTGGTGAGCACAGATAGGCAGTAGTGGGGGTAAGCTCGCGCATGTACACTTTTGGCCAAATCACAGTAGCCAAATGACACGCAAGAATCGACTGACGAACCAATCATGTGCAGCTTGTCGCTCCCCCGTTCTTCATTTCGCCCAAACAGACCGAAAGTTAACTACTGCGCAGGTGTCAATCTGTCCTCACGACTCGTGCCTCTTACTATACTAACTTTTAATACCCAAAATACTTTCAACTCTATTCATATTTAAATTTAAAATATCTAAAGTTACCGAGGCAATTCACCTTCAATTTTGAAATCTTAACTAAACCTCTCAAATGCCACTCTTCAAATTTTCCGTCGCCGATAAAGCCCTGCTAAAAATACCTGCCTCTTTATTTTAAAATCCAATCTCTTTAAAATAAAAGCAAACACAATCTGCAGCGCTGGCTGCAGATCTGCTGGTGACAGTTCCATTCCACAGATTAGATGAGTCCACAGCACACTCTCTTTGTACCTCCGTGTGTCTGTACTCCGTAATTATGGGGGACAGGTAAATAATTATGGTACTTATGATTATACATTCATACTTGTTTACTTTTAAAAGGCCGTGATTTTAATATTACAGCGATCAGTTGATAATGTTTCAGAAGGTACACAAAGCATTTATATTTTTAACCGACTTCAAAAAAAGGAGGAGGTTCTGAATTCGGTTGTATTTTTTTTTTTATGTTTGTTACCTCATAACTCCATCATTTATTAACCGATTTGGAAAATTCTTTTTTTGTCTGGAAGGGTACACTTCCCGTTTGGTCGCATTGTCATCATATCAGGATTTGATTAATCCTTAGTACTTTGAAGTCGGTTTAAGTTTTTTGTAAAACATTCCAATTATTATTCGAATCAAAAGATATCGATATCGATGAGTAATCTCGTTAGGTTTTTAATATTACTTTTGCTATCATAACCAACCCAAATTATGGATTAGTTTGAACTACTATTTCATAACAGCCGGTACTAATAAGGCTAACGTCCGTCAGCCGTCTGTAATTGGATATTGTCACACAGATATCAAGACCTATCAGGTTCCTTCTACTTACGTGTATAGCCGGCCTAGATAGCGGCTTGATAACAGAACAAAGACCGGCAGGCAGTTTGTTATCCGCACAAAAGAACTGTCTTGAAGAATGTCAATGTAATGTAATAAACTTTAAATTAACTACGTGGAGTTGGAAGCCTTTATTAAGGATGAAGTTCAACTAATTAACATTATTAAAAGATTGTTTTATATGCTGGGTGGTTTATTAGATAGTTCATGAAGATTTCCTCTAGAATTTAATTAATAAATTAACTTTTCAACAAACAAAAAACGCTTTTAAAAAAATTAATTTGAAGGTGGTTTATTTTTTTGTTAAAAAGTCGGTTAAAAAATAATGAAAAGTGTATTCAGTTGGAAATGAAATAGCACAGTATTATTGCGTTTATCCATTTGTGAATACCTACGTTAATGAGCTCGACTGGATTTCAATATAACATGATATTTTATGAAATGTTTCATCTTTATTTTTTAAGGTTCTGTAATGAAAGGGTGACATAATTAAAACCCCTCTAAAAAAATATATACACTTTTATATACCTTTTAGAGGAAATGCTGGTGGCGTTTGTTCCATACAAACGTAATCCTCAGGGTCCTCTCTGGATAATGACACTAGAGCAATGATTATTCTACCATGCAATCTGTAGGTACTACTGTATGTCCCTCGGTTGTGTTTTTCTCCACAAATTAATTAATATAAGAATTAGGAGCCTTCTAAAATCACAAAACCTTACCATTTTTAACGCCTTTATCAGATATCCAGCGAACAAATTTGACGAATATAAGAAAACAAAGGAAAACCGACAGACATAGCCAAAGCCCTTCTTATTATGATTCTTGATTTTTTTTTATTCCATCAAATTTTATAGGATAAAACCAGGGATTATGAAATAGCGATTTCGTCTAATTTAAACAGGTAGAATCTGTCCAAGCTGTAGTTGTCTCTATCGCCCTCGGGCGGGATAGCTCGGGCACAACGCGACAGCAATGGACCATACATAGACAATAAATGTTAAAAACCTATTTTTCAAGCCACTAACCACTAGACTACCTCCACCGATCCGCAGTGGGCACGCGTGGTGAAGTATCTGCCCATTCCCTTTCACCCTGATTTGTGAAAGGAGGCCTGTGCTCAGCAGTGGGACATTATAGGCTGATGATGATGATGATGAAGTTGTTGATTTGTGAATGGAACCTAGCCCAAGCATCGTTAAAAAAAACCCATTAATATAGAATGTTTCCAACCAAACGAAAATAAATCGCATACTAAACACCGCAGATGGAAAACGAAGCCAATTAGAGGAGCCGAAACCCTTTGCATGCTCGACCCCTTTTGTGTATAGAAATAACGACGCGCCGGTCGCTCCGACCTTTTTTATGAGCTTTGTTTGAGAATGCAAAAAAAAATATATTGAATGTTTTCGGAATGAAATGTTCCGTACAAAGAATGTTTCCCAGTGAGTAATGAGAGGTCGTTATTTTGTAACAGTGTTCTCTTAGCCATCAAATTTATTTCGGGCTTATTTTCTTATAACATTGTTGAAAAAAAAGTTGATCCAGTAAGTCCAGTCTAACCAACGCACACCCATACTTCATCCCTCAACATTTCATTAGGTGTCAATCACAGACCAGACAGCTTTTAGACGCTAAGTCTGAAGGTTGATTGGTCTGGGGTGTCAAAGTATGAAATTAAAACACACGTACAGTCGAGGACATAAATAATATACACTTTTTGAAATTCAAATGCGATTTTCTCGCATGTTTAACATTTAAGTGTTAAACTATTACACAAATCATAATAGTATATGTTAGAAGATTCTGCCTTTATAATATCTCATAATTTCAGTCAGTAGTTTAAGAGGAAACCGTTGTTGAATTTTACTAATTGTATACATATTTATGTCCTCGACTGTACAAGTAAAAGTCAAAATTCTGTCATGTCACAAACAAATAATTTGCAAGAATCCCTCACATTCATTCTTGTGGATTGAGCTTATCCAGCGCCACTGGCATTTTGCATTTTTTTTAAATTTATCCTAGGTTACACCTTTCCACCTTCTTTAGTGTTCCCTATTCATGCTACAATCTAGCTTCAATATTAGGCTAATAAGTAATTTAAATTTAACATAAACTTCTATATTGACTATATCTAAGAATGTGTCCATTAACACTTTTCTTATTGTCTCTATTAAGGGGAAGACACTTTGTTCTTGTGTTCTTTATATAGTATAGCACTTGGACTACGTTACACTATTATAACTATCACTATCATGCATCTATGCATCGCATGAGCAGGTTCATAAATTATAAAATCAAATTCAAATATAATTGGCTACTTGACAGTTTTCGGAAACATATTTTAAAATTTACATACGTGTATTTTATACCTCTTACAATTATCTTTTTATCAAAAAAATGTTATTTACAAGGAAAAAAAAATATTTTTTAACATTTCATTTGAAATTCGCGCAAAAACACCCGGTCACGTGACATTTGTCAGGTGTGACGTCACTGCACTTTAAACAACACTAGAGGTGTGTAACTAAACAAAAATACGCGAGCTGCATAATAGCTCACGGCTCAGGTGTGTGAGCCGGTTCAATGACTCAGCTCGCAGATCAGCTCAATTTGTACCTATAGTCCACGATGTAACGCGTACCGCGCGTCGAATCGAGCAGATACTCAGTGAGCGTGCGCGCTTATCGTGGACTATAGGTACAAATTGAGCTGATCTGCGAGCTAATTCATTGTACCGGCTCACACACCTGAGCCGTGAGCTGTTATGCAGCTCGCGTATTTTTGATGAGTTTCACACCTCTAGTTAAATTTGACGTCACAAACCTCACAAACAAACCATAGATGCTCAATCCCGGCCGCCCGCGTTTCGGTTCTTGTAATCCACAGATAAAAAAACTCACTTTTTATTTCCTAAAATAAAATATTAAAAAATTATTATTATGCAAAAAACATATTGTGTAATTATTGTTAACCTATTAGCTATCATATCTAACATATTTCATATTTTTTCATTATAACTGTCAAGTAGCCAATTGTTATACATAAAACTCGTCACACAAATTGATCAAAGGAACCCAAATAAATCAGACACTTATTCATTTATCTCACTTGGAGTTCATTAATTGATGGTCACGTGCGCGCCCGGTGTAAATGGTGACCAATTTCATTGCCATTACCGCCCCCCTACACGTGCCTGTGAATGTGCTACGAAATTGTAGCCTCGTAGCACCTCTACGAAAAAAACAGCTACGATTTAACAACTGTTATTTCTTTGTGACTAATATTGTTAGTGATTTATTAATCTAATTTGTTATTGTCTTGTTTCAGATTTTCGTGATTAATTGAAGATTCGTTTTGGTAAGTGTTCTTTATTTCAGATTAATATAGCTGCTAGTATTTGAATGAGAAACATGTAATAATTTATTTCTTCAAAACTTTTTTGGTACAAAATCTAAGCACAAGCAATCATATCTTTCAACCTTCACCCCCTCCCCCTCCTACAGCGGCGGTTTTATATCCTTATGAATAATTCCGTTTATTTGCACCTTTGATGTCGCTGTTTATGATGATTACAGATAGTTTATAAATAAAACATGTCGCTGGCTCGCGTATGCATAATGAAGGTTCGTTGATAATACAATTTTAATTCAAATATGGACCAGGAGAATTTTGTAACTCTCTCGAAGAGGAGGTTGAAGCCGATCTTTATTCATGCTCCTGTACTCGTAGGTATAATAAGTTAAGTCGATAAATTCAAGTTTTATTTTAAGAACTAGCTGTCCCCCGCTGTTTCACTGGCGTTTCCGGGATAAAAAGTAGCCTATGTCCTTCTCTATACTATAGGCTATTTACATGCCAAATTTCATGATGATCCGTTGAGTAGTTGAGGCGTGAAGGCGTAACAAACAAACCCATATTCGCATTAATAATATTAGTTAGGATTTGACTTGTGTATTGCATAGCCACTCTATTTTTATACTGCGAAGTCGGTAACCAAGCATACGGCCCGCCTGATGGTAAGCAGTTACCGTAGCCATATGGACGCTTGCAACACTCGAGGCATCGCTCACGCTTTACCGACCTTTCCTCCCTCCCCAATTAACTTTAGCAAACTTACTCCCGCGCAGGAACACAACAAAGTTATTTGGCTACGGTGTTCTGTAAGGTGGCGGTACTTCCCCAGTCGAGCTGCTCCTTGAGCGAACTCTGTTTACTCTTTTCGATAAGCTATTCATACTTTTACTTTTGATAGTCAATACTTCAAACCTTAGCTGTTCTTTAAGCCATATAATAATCCATTTATTTAACGACCCACAAAAAGCATACATAAATATTAACGTCTAAGTTATCACTGCCTTTTTTACTATTCACACATGAATACAGCATTATTAAACATTCCATTAACATTATACTAATGGTATTTAAGAGCTATGAATATTCCGCCGCACGACAACCCCCTTCCTCATGAATCGGTGCTTTGTCAATACGCGATCAATCATCTCTGTACCACAGGGGAACGTTAATATATAACATACTTGTAATATACACCTTAATGCTTTCAATTTAAGTTCATTTTGTTGATCGAATTTAAAGAATATTAAAGCACCCTTTTGGGCGCAACATTAGGTAGGGCTGACACTTGTTTAAACAGGTAACATATTATGTATGTCCGTGGTTTCACCCGCGTTTCTGAGACAGAGAGTAGCTTGATATTCTATTAGTGAATTTTTTTTTTGAATCGGTGATAACTTCTTAAATACAAATTTACAAACAAACCTTTCCTGTCCTGTCGCCATTGTTTCTCCGGGTATCTAATACCCGACAGTTGTTAAAACCCTAAAAACTTTAAAATATTAGAATTATTTATTTATATCAAACATAGGCGTTCCGCAATTAATAAAATCGACGTTGTATTAAGAGCTTAAAAATATTTATCATGTGAATTCCTAGGTTTAAATCAAGTTGTTAAACGTTATAGTACCGACACCACACCACGTTATGCCTTAGTCCTTAAAAATCTATATACTAACTGCCCTCCGCGCAGATTTCCAAAAGTCCATCTAACTTCAGGAATCGGATCAACTTATTCTAGCTAAAACGTGACTCAGATAATTTTCTTCTTTCTAAAATTATTCACAGAATTTAATATTTTAAATTGTAACAGTGACAACCCTACGTGAAGATGGATGTCATATACTCAGTCATTTGTGCAATACTGCAATATCGCCGCTCGACAATGCTCTGCAATAATGTAAGAGGTTTTAACCAAGGGAGAAAGATCTCATGATCGAGTGCCTTGATTGTCGCTTGTACTTCATTAGAACGTTTCGAAGTATGCCATGGTTGCCCCAAAGTTATGACGGTGATGATATAACCGCAGATAAGACAATAATAAATAACCTGTTTGTGAAAAATATGACAAAGTTTTGTTATCAAGCGACTGCTTTGTTCCATCTTGCATTCGAAGCGTAGGTTTCTTTTAGGCTTCACGTCCGCGGTCTCATTGCCACTTGGCGTCTCATGTTGGATTGTGGGAAGCATAATTCACTAGACGACAAATTACAGACGAAGAAAATAACATTATTTAATAAAAAATGCAGGCCAAATTGTGTTCAAACACGCGCCTAACCATATGGCCAAATACCACAGAATACCAGTAACCATAGTAAAAATATCTACTTTTATGAACTCATTTCACTGTTTTTTTTTAAACACCCGTTTTATTTAATTTCATTACGATTCGTTGTGCGCTTGAGGTATCAAACGATTTGTTCGTCAGTCAATGCTCGTCGTCTATTGGATTCATGCGTGTCATTTGGCTACTGTGATTTTGCCAAAAGTATAAATGCGCGAGCTTGCCCCCACTACTGCCTATCTGTGCTCACCATTCGTGAAATGAAATGAAATGAAATTGTATTTGCATGAACATGGTACATAAAATGGATCTTAAAATTATACATAGCTCTGCATATTCTGCTATGAATTTAGCGTGCAAAAAAAATATATATATATCTGTAAAGAAAATCCAAAGAATTTATAATACTTACAATTAAAACATTCCAATAATACTGCAATAATTGTCCTATTCAAAATAATAAATTAAATGTCACAATGTATTCATTCCAAATTCTTATCATTAATAAATTCATTCACACTATAATAATTCTTTGTCAACAATAAATCAAACATTCTACGCTTAAACAATGTCATTTGTAGTGTTTTTATAGTAAGTGGTAAATGATTGTAAATACTTATAGCCATACAATAAGCATTTCTTTTGAACAATGTTAGTCTTATCCGTGGAAGTCGTAGTTTATAACCGTGTCTTGTTCTACTTCCACTGTCATCGAAACAGATAAACAGATCAGGGTTCTTTTTAACAAAAATACAAATTTCCATGATATATATGCAGGGCAAAGACAGGATTTTACATTTTTTTAATAGTGGTTTGCAACTGTCAAGGAAATGCGCCCCGCATATTGCTCTAATACATTTCTTTTGTGCCTTGAAAACTCTATCAAAATCTACAGAGTTTCCCCACAAGACAATTCCGTAGCGAAGTATTGGTGCCTTACACTGAAAAAAAGGATCTACAAAACTAGTTATGTATGTTGACGTTTTGTTGTCGGGAAACTTACTTTAGTTACATTTAATCGTATATCTCTTTGATTTAATCAAATAATTTAGTAATTAACCAAAAATAGTTTTGTTACTGGTAAGTTTTAGTTCGCAAGTCACTCTGTTTAGGTTATTGGTAGTCAAATTTTGTGTTGCTGTTAAATATTTTTTTTTCGTGTTATACTGCTCTTGGGATTGTGATTTTCATTAAAAAAATAATTCTTTCCTCAATATTTGAAGCGCATAATTCACTGACATTATAATACAAATGATTATCACAGAGCTACGATAACGGGGCTATTACTACCCCTCCCCGGCCGGCACGGCACGGTGCATCGCTGTATAATCCAATTTAGCCGAGGGAGCCGGTTACTCTTAGCTGCCTGTGGAGTAAGGATTTGCTTACCTTTGTGCAAATTGCACGGATAATAGCTTTAGTGCCGCCTGTGCTTACCACCTTCGGCCACACCATCACTTATCGTGGTGAGATTGTGGTCAAACAAAAACCTATTCAAAGTTAAAAAAATAGCTGTGTATTTGCCAGATGATCCTTGATAAATATACATGTCTAGGTGTCTTTTTAATCGTTTTTTCGCTAGATAAAACGTTGTTCAGACCATGGTCTACTAACATACTATAACATCAAATGATTGGTTTTTGAAAAAACACAAAATTAAGTTTAAAAAATCGGGATTATTGTTACTCCTTACAACCCAGACACCGCGCTTGCACTTTAAAGTAGTTGTGGCACGGCAGTTTTGTAGCAGGTGTGGGAATCGGCGGCTTCTTGACTTTTAGAATTTTTCCTGTTTTCTGATTTTTCAAAAACCAATGATGTTTTTTTTATTTAATTTTATAGAACGTTAGTAGACCATGGTCTGAACAACGTTTGTTCTAGCGAAAAAAGGATTAATAAAAAGTCATCGTGTATAGCTGTATATTTTAATGCCAGTAAGAAAGTCGTTTTAAACTTAAAATAGCGAATATGTTAAAACTCCCAACGAATATTCTGTAAAATAAGGATAGCTTAACATTTCGAGTGCATTCTAGTTTGTTCTGTATTCTGCGGCTCGACCGAAACGTTGGTTGGACGTCTAGTAAATTGGATTGGAATTATTTGTATTGGTTTGGGCTATGTAAAAGTAGAGCGTACGCGGCTACCACTATTGATACTGTTTCTTGAAAATGTTACTCTCTGAAAAGGTTACTTTTGGTTTGTTTTTATTTATTTGTATGTAGTATGCCTTTCACACGTGAGTTGGTTGCATGAATAACTAGGCTTGAGTGATGTTCATGAAAACATACGTTTATAGTATTATTAACCGACTTCAAAAAAAGAAGGAGGTTCTCAATTCGGTTGTATTTTTTTAACCGACTTCAAAAAAAGGAGGAGGTTCTCAATTCGGTTGTATGTTTTTTTTTTTTTTATGTTTGTTACCTCATAACTCCGTCATTTATCAACCGATTTGAAAAATTCTTTTTTTGACTGGAAGTGTACACTTCCCGTTTGGTCCCATTGTCATCAGATCAGGATTTGATTACTTCTTAGTGTACTTTGAAGTCGGTTTAAGTTTTTTGTAAAACAGTCCAATTATGTAATATTAATTTATCGGGTCTATTCGCGCACAGATTATTATAAAAATTTAATTTTGACTAACCTCGACGTTTCGACCAAGTTGCATTGATCGTGGTCACGAGTGAACTGGTTGTATTTTTTTTTTATGTTTGTTTCCTCATAACTCCGTCTTTTATTAACCGATTTGGAAAATTATTTTTTTATCTGGAAGGGTACACTTCTCGTTTGGTCCCATTGTCATCAGATCAGGATTTGAATACTTTTTAGTACTTTGAAAAGTCGGTTTAAGTTTATTGTAAAACAGTGCAATTATTATAAAGCCCAGCCTGCTTTGCAACGCACTCCATATATTATTTTATACGTGATATTTACTATACTACTCTGCCTTGCTTTTTCACCCGTGTTCCCGGGATAAAAAGTATGTCTTTCTCCATAACTTAGGTTATTTGGGTTCCAAATTTCAGAGCTTATATGTGAAAAGGTACGGACAGAATTACTTTCGCATTTATAATAATGAACTAAGGTAGGATTGGATTTACGTCTATAAATCCTCGCACCTCCAAAAGATCAAGAATTTCATAAAGGTACGTGATTTATTTACCCCTGCCACCTACCGGCTGGGGCCGAGGGATAATGAAAATGGACATATTCTTTCTTTAGATGTTCGATTAACTTTGGTTCGGTTCGTAAATTATACATTATTCTGAGTGGTAGGTAATATTATTTTTTTAATATGGTTATATAATATTATGTGCAGTTTGTATGTTGTGAGGTACTCGTATGATAAGTAAAGGACTTATAACTATAATGTTAGGACATTCAATACATGATATACAATTCTTGAAAACTTTTTTTTTTTATACAACTAAGTC
Source organism: Achlya flavicornis (assembly GCA_947623365.1). Classification (NCBI taxonomy): domain Eukaryota; kingdom Metazoa; phylum Arthropoda; class Insecta; order Lepidoptera; family Drepanidae; genus Achlya; species Achlya flavicornis. Next base: position 1,144,592 of record OX392483.1, on the reverse strand, counting down.
GGTAAACAAGCATACGGCCCGCCTGATGGTAAGCGGTTACCGTAGCCATATGGACGCTTGCAATACAAAAAGCATCGCTCACGCGTTACCGACCTTTCCCCCCTCCCCAATGAGCTCTGGCGACCTTACTCACGCGCAGGAACACAACTTTACACAACATAAAGTTATTTGGCTGCGGTATTCTGTAAGGTTGAGGTACTTCCCCAGTCGAGCTGCTCTTTGAGCGAATAAACGCTATGCTCTACCTCTCAATTTGTTTTTTATTTTTTCTTCCATAGGTCTTGTTTTGTGTATTTCGTTCGATTCCAATCTAGAACAAATGTTTTCAATTAAAATTTATGATATATATCTGCAGTTATCTGGTTTCTATAGTAGACCCTGTCCTTAGTTTGGGATCATAGCCGTGTGTGAAGATACGAAGAACTTAAAAATCTCTCTGTCACGCTTCGCGTCACGTTCGAAGTTTAAATATTTAAAAAAAGTTAAATATAAAATCAAATACTTTTTTACGAATTACCATAATTATTATCATTTGAAGCAAGAGAAAATGTCCGTAAAATCAAAGCAGAAAATTAACATTTATAGTATAGGTTCAAATTATACGTCTGAATTCGTAAATAATTTAGAATTCCAATTACAATTTCAAAATGAATTCAATGCTATTTCACGGTATAATTGTATGAACGGTCTTTATCGAGAATGCTTTAATTGGGCTTTAATTATATTATTGGAGAAAAGACCTAGGGTAGTGGATACTATCATATTGATGGATTAACAGAACTGGGGCTCTACCGCGTAACTTTGGTGCCTGGTGGTAATCGTAACGAACACCATTAAAAATAATTATCCAATCATGGCCCACGAATGGTCATCGTCGCGTCATACCGCGTGCGCATCATTGGATGAAATAATTAATGGTGTTCGTTACGATTGCAAATGCAACCTTCCGAACCGGTATTAGAGTATTAGAGTCAGACTTTTCATAAGTGCCTGCGAAGGTCTATTTGAATAAATGATTTTGAATTTTGAATTTTGATTTCCACCAAAGATACGCAATAGCCCGGCGGAAGGCTTCATTGAGAAGACTTTGGCTAGCGTAAGAAATCCTAGAATATAGAGAAGAAAAAACGAGTCTCTGTCTTTAATTCAAAGATAGTTGGAAAACAAATAATAATTAGCAGGTATAATGCATACGGCCCGCCTGATGGTAAGCAGTTACCGTAGCCATATGGATACTTGCACTCACGTGTGACCGGCGTTTCCCCCTCCCCAATGAGCTCTGGCGACCTTACTCACGCGCAGGAACACAACATAAAGTTATTTGGCTGCGGTATTCTGTAAGGTGGAGGTACTTCCTCAGTGGAGCTGCTCTTTGAGCAAATAAAAATCTATGCTCTACCTCTCTTAACTTTTTTTTATTTAACAATCACATCAAAATCCTTATAAGGCATGCACTTATGAACGTTACAGTTGAATCTACCAGTTAAACTGAGAAGACTCCGGCAACAAACGCAGCAATTAAATAATATACCCGTTTACTCCACGAGGTCATCATTACCTAACTTCTTTGTCAAAATTTTCAAATGTCAGATATCACATGTCATTTTTGAAGTAAAGATATCACGTTCAATAGCAAACGACGTCAGACCCCTTCTTCATTCTCCGATGAAGATACAATGCATAAATACAATTTTTATAGCGAACATGAAATATGAATATACCATTGGAATATTTAAGAAGGTTCTATTATCAAAATAGCTTTTCATAAAGAGCTTGCGTAATCTGTCTGAATATTTGATGTTGGCACCGGGCGCGTGTATGGGGGCACTAAACACTAAACATTTCACCGGCAAATATCAGGATCGTGCACAACGGTACGAATGCCCTTTGGAAAGTTTCGACAGGTGATCCAAGGAACATGGAAAATAGCTTAGCATCGGAGACTGGACATTTGGTCTGATGTATATATTAATTTAATTTGGAATTTGCGTTTAGAAACCTTTTTTTTTTATACAACTTAGTCGATAAACAAGCATACGGCCCGCCTGATGGTAAGCGGTTACCGTAGCCATATGGACGCTTGCAATACAAAAAGCATCGCTCACGCGTTACCGACCTTTCCCCCCTCCCCTATGAGCTCTGGCGACCTCACGCGCAGGAACACAACTTTACACAACATAAAGTTATTTGGCTGCGGTATTCTGTAAGGAGGAGGCACTTCCCCAGTCGAGCTGCTCTTTGAGCGAATAAACGCTATGCTCTACCTCTCTGAAAATTTTCATTCTTGTTCTAAATTAGAAATTCCTTTTCACTTAAAAACTTTACGTAAATGAAATATCGAAAATATTATTACTTCATGTATAATTTACTCGAGAGTTCATGAAGTTTTTCATTTAGAATTTTCGAATATAAATTTGAAACTCAATATGAAGTCTTAATAAAATTATCGGAAAAGATTATTGGAAATTCTAATGATTGAAATTTGTAAAAAAATCTCATTAGTCTGAAGATGCTCTTCTAAATAAAACGAATACTTATAAACGGTTATATAAAATTAGATTATAATATTATAATAATACATAAATATCCTGGGACATTCCTCACACACGGTCATCTGATCCCAAACTAAGCAGAGCTTGTACTATGGAAACCAGATAACTGATATAATACATATGCTACTTTTTGTTTGTAAATACATAATTCATATACTTAATTACACCCAGGCTCAGGACATACAGAGATGTTCATGCATACAAATGCATGTCCTGTTTGGGAATCGAACCCACGACCAGCGGCGCGATAGGTGGAATCTTAACCAGAGTCTTAATCAACCGCGCCAGCTGGCCCGTCAATTATTTACATGACATTCGGTGTGTTGTACTGAAAAATTATTAGAACCTGACGAAGCTTTGTTCAACAAAAGCTTAGAGCTTTCGGATCATTTCCTGTTATAGTCCCACCTGAAAAGGGAAGCTCGTGAAAGTTCAACGACCCCAACATCCTCTCCGTAGATGCCAGGCGCAATAATAATAAACATTTCCTTTGAACTTAAGCTATCTAATCCGACATAGATCGAAACATTGTACAATAAACCTTATTTGGTAGGTCTAGAGTTCAAAATGGGTTAATTGTATTATAGAGGAAAGTTTGTTGCAATAGAACAAAAGTGTAATTGGAGTTTTCACGCGTCTGTGAATCGGGAGCCATGTGGTGCACGAGGGATGAAACGTACGGGCTGTTGTTGCGAAAAACCGAGCATCGAGCAAACTATAATGGTGCGTCCATGCTTGGCGAACCGATCACGAGCCGAGCCACGAACGAGCACACTGCGAGCACGATTCGCGTAGCGTGGACGGGCTCGCGAGCCTCGAACGAGCGCGATTGACAGTTTTTTCACGAACAAAAACTGTAATACTCTAGTCTAAGTAATAAAGATATTATCATAATTTAAGTTCCAATGAAGATGCTAATGAATGATTAAACTAACATTGGCATCATTGTTTCACACGCTTCCAGTTAAGTTTGTTTTATGATCTGTTACTTGTGTGTTTTTGTCAGCTTGAGTTTATTATTTACTTGGCTTAACGCAGCAAAAGAAAACTTCGAACCAGTATGAGAATCACTTTACAAGTGTTTGAGAACGCCTATTTGATCTAGCTTAGAATACGTCCAGCCCCTACGGCGTAAGTAATTTTAGAAATAGCATAGAATTTAGTTTATAAAATAATTGTTAACAACTGCCACAGCTACAAAAACGAAACCCAACTATGGACCCCAACTCCCAACATGCTCGACAAATTTATTGCCCGTGCATAAAATATTCACCAAAACATAGGAATTTTGATATACTACATTGTACAAGGGACAAAGCGGCTGAAAGTTAATTGAACTGTAGTTGCGGCTTGCCGTATCTTTGTAATTTATCATTTGAAATACGCTTTAATTTCATACGAGAGTTTTGTTGGGTCGCTTGAATATTATTTACTAATCTAGTGAGATTTACACCTAATAATAAATAAATTAACCTTTATTTGTCTCTAACTTAAAATAGTTATTTATGCAACTGTCGTATAACTTCGTGTGATAATAGTATCACATGCGGCATACGACGTGAATTCGAATAACCTCAAAGTTTTTTTTTATTACGGCGCTGTGATAGTGTAACGCGCCTGCATGAAAATGTTCTTTTTACGAAATTCATAAGGATACCACGGAGAATTTGGCTGTTTGATGAGTTGATAGATGTTTGAAGGAATGGTCCGAAAAAGCAAAAAAAAAAAAGGAGTTGTATAATGAAATTCAGTACAACATTACACTGTTTTGGATGATATAATGGTTACTATGACAACCAGTGTTTTAATGTTGGCAAAAAGCTAACTGTTTCAGGAACTGTTATAGAGGATTTATAGCATGGGTGTAGATAAATAACATTATAAACAAAATTAAAATAATAGATAAAATTAATATAATAAAATTACGTAGCGGTTTGTACCGGCACCTGAACTTGAGAGTCAAATCTTTACTATGCCATAGCCTACTATCATCACTTATCATGCTGATATTGTAGTCAAACATTTCTAAACATACTAAAAAAATAAAGATATTGTTCTGTTTTTTAAAAATATGAGGGTTTAGACTCTTTTCGTGGGTTAAATTAGTTCTCCCTCCTTGTCTAACGAAGGTTTTATCCCGCATTTACCGTTTGTTTGAAGTATAACCCTCGCCTGAAGTCAGTGAAGGTAATTCCATCGCGGGTCTGTCGCGCTCCGTCGCTCATTCGCTTACCGAGCGATGGATTTTTAAACTCGATCGCTCAAATACGATTTATGATCCGCCGCATATTAATATATCGAACATACACTGTATGGGATGATTTTATAAAAGTATGCATTATTTTGTGTTGAAGCTCTTAAAATCGCGTTGTAAATTTTCTCTCGATCTTTTATATTTTACAGTGTTCAGACATGTTAAAATGTTATTTGAACATGAAAGAACTACCTTAAAATTAAAGTGAAATCATGAGATAGATCCTGATTCCTACTAAGCCGCCACACGGCTTAAGCAAATAATTTTTAAGTGCGCACGAAATGCTGTGCCAGTGTCTACAAAAACGCAAATACAGCATTAGTCCGGAGTCGTAGTGGGTTAACAGAAGCGGCGCCAAGTGCGATACTTGCGAACTTAGACAGCCACCTTCGCCGCAATTGAATTACCTAATAAGATTACAACGCGGTTTCTACAGCGAGCGATGCAAAATGCGTGCTAAAAAACTTTACGTGTTAACTTAACCCGTTTCAACGGCCTGGTATAAAAGGCCATGATATTTGCTTAATGAAAAGAGTTTCTATATGCGGAGAGGAAGTGCATTCTAAATTTAAAGTGGCTTTTATAGCAATGGTTTGCTTTTCTTTTATGATAATTATAAACTTTTGATGAAGTCTAAAAACGGAGACCTACAATGTGTTTTTTATTTTTTTATTATCAAAATTTTAGTAATAGTTTTTTTTTTTTTTTTCTATATTTCTAATTGTTAAGGCTGTAACAATGGTCAAACCTCTAAAATACGCTGGACTAAACGCATTTTGTTGACGAATCTATCCATTCATTTGTCCTGGAAAAAATATATGTTGTACATTTGTTCATCACGCACAAGTTGTATTGATTACATTTTTTGTAAATATCTTCAAATTTTGTAAAAACACATATCCTTACAGGTATAATTTTAACCTAAATTGTAAATTGTTGACATAACGGCTCAACAGATTTATGCGAATCTTACACCAAAAAAAAGGTAATGCATTTTATAACAACTTGTATTGATTAATTTTCAAATTTCGTGAATCATTTTCAAATAATAATTAAAAAACTAAATCGCGAAGCATAAATCACTCGCTCCCCACCAAATCCCACCCGCGGACGCCTGGAGCCGAGACTCGTCAGTGCCTTGATGGCTGCTGTCACGAGTGGACCTCGCACGAAAATTTTATACGACAAAATAACTAAATATTTAAATTTATGAATGATTTTTAAATCGATTTCTTCTGATAATAACTTAAATACAATTTTGAGCATAATTTTTAGCTTCTAAATATATGTAATGTAGTTATAAGTAAAAATAATATTTTTTAGAACATGAATAGTCGTCATAGACTAATCAGAAATGTGTTAGGTAGGTACAAATAGTTATGTAGAATAGAAGTAGAGCAAGATATCGGTTTCTTTTATTCTTTTTATAACAAGCTTTTATTTATCATGCAATCATTGTACGTCTTTCCGATAAAAAATTTACAATTTATTTTTCAACCACTGAATCGCAGACGTCCGATTGAAATGAAAGGTTTACTTTTATAAATTCGGTGTTAAGCGGCCGTCTTCAAAATCGAAATGGGCTGAATTAGGTATTTGACACGTTCACGCACACGCGGGAGCGCTCGGTCCCGTGTGTGCGTGAGTCCGGAATCATTGATGGTCAGTACGGCGATCAGATGGTTTTGATCCATTGATTTACGTGTCTTTTCTTTCGTGGTTTTTTCTATTGAAATAAAAAGTCATGGTAGTAAATCAAATCAAAATCATTTATTTCATATAGACCTTCACAAGTACTTATGAATAGTCTGACTCTAATACCCAGTGACTTATATAACCATGGATGCGGTCACCGGAACATTTTGCAAAAAAAATCTTCATACAAGTAAACAGTACCGCCATCTGTTTAAAATCGAATTGAACTACGTAGTGCCGCGTTGCATAGGCGTACGATGTAACTCATGTAACCTTGTATGTAGGGAATGCGGTTTTTTTTTCGGTTATTGAGAGGTAAAACCGGTAAACCGGTATTAAACCGGTTTTTTTTTAATGTTCGCTCGTTTTTTTTCACGTTATTTCTATAGCTCAAATTATAGATAATAACCGTGCCTAACAAATAAAAATACGTAAAATTAAAAAATCGCTAACTGAGGAATTATAGTCAGTTAAAGTTAATGAAATGAATATAAAAGAAAACTCAAATTCATCATCACCATCTGCCCGCCTTGTTCCCAATAATTTGGGGTCGGCGCAATATGTACGCTTCTTCCATTCGTCTCTTCTATCTGTTATACCAACATTCACTCCTTTCTTACCCATATCATCTTTTATACAATCCATCCATCTCTTTTTCATCAGAGACTCGTTTATATATGTTCCTTTCCTTTTGATTGTTTTTTTAAACGAATGAAATCATAAAAATATATCACGTTTGCTTGGTTTTTAATTGCTATGAGATATGAGGACTTTATGTTAAAAAATAGATCAGTAGAAGTACTTATTTAAACATTTATTGAATTATGTTTCGTACGTTATAGTATTAATTTCACACGTAATATTATGAACATGTCATATTGTAGCGGCACAGCAACTTGCGTGTACACAAAAACGTGATTATTATTATACGAATATTTTACTTAGATAAATTGTTGTCATGCAGATGGGTAAAAAATAACACCAATCAGTCAGCTTGCTGTTTGGCATACATAAGAGCCTTCGTTGACAGTAGTTGCTCCGATAGCATGACATTAATGCTGGCACCCCGCAAGGCTATGGATTATCCCCAACACTGTTCCTTCAGCATATTAATGATATACTCTCTATTGCCAGTAGGGATTGCAAAATCCGGATTTTTTTCAAATCCGGATTCAAAGTTTATCATCACATATAAATCCGGATTATCCGGATTTTTCGGATTTTTATATTTTTTTGCAATAATTTGTAATTTTAAACTGTACGCGTTGTTTATGCTTAATTATTAGTAGTTTGAAGAGAGATGTTCTATTTTATTGTATTTCCATTGCTTGCTTTTGAATAAAAATTCAATTAAACTGCAAGTAATATTAAAAAAAAATGGGCTTGTATTTGGCTACTGAGCCGTCCATAAAGGATAATGACGAAGCCTAAGGTGGAGCACGCTAACCCAAATGGAACCTATTCATTCTGGCCGTGAAAGTCCCTAGATTTTAAGAGTCAGGAACTACAGTCGCCGGAAGCAAGTTCCACTCCCTTGATGTCCGCATTATAATTGAGGATACAAAAGAAAAAAAATCCCCGTGTCTTGTGGTTCGGAGTAAAAATAGGGATGGTGGTTGGAATAAGGTTGAGCAATTCCTGCACACACTCTCAAAAATATATCCTGTACAAAACCGATAAGGCAAGCAACCTTTCTTCGATGGTCGAGCCTCGTGAGTTTCGTCATAATTAGTCTCATATTCGATGAGTCTTCTGGCTCGGTGGTTTATTGAGTCGAGGGCTAGAGCCTGGTGGAAAGGGCTCCGTTTGGTGGTGAAAAGACACACCTGCGTCATGGTGGCATTAAAAGTGACCAGATTGGCATTGCCCCAATCGGAGACTGCCTGTAATGTTACGTAAGCTAAGTACCAGCTTGAGGCCCTCGATTCAATAGACCGCCGAGCCAGGAGACTCATTGGAGATGAGTCTTTAATTAAGGCGAAACTCACGAGCCTCGACCATCGAAGAAAGGTTGCTTGCTTATCGGTTTTCTACAGGATATATTTTGGAGAGTGTGCGCAGGAATTGTTCAACCTAATTCCACCATCCCCATTTTTACACCGAACCACAAGACGCCGGGAAAATTTTCACTCATACGTTGTTGACATACCGAAAATACGGACACAGCGTTTTGCATCCTCATTTATAATGCGGACAGCAAGGGAGTGGAACTTGCTTCCGGCGTCTGTGTTTCCTGACGCCTACAATCTAGGAACTTTCAAGGCCAGAGTGAATAGGTTTCTTGTGGGTAAGCGTGTTTCATCTTAGGCTTCGTCATCGCCCCTTATGGGCGGGTCAGTGGCCAAACGCAAGCCCATTTAATTAAAAAAAAAAAAAAAAAAAAACGTTCAAACGCTCTACCATGGCCTCTCGCAACAATTGGATCTATGACAACGGTGCTATCGTCTACGTACGACTAAAAGATACCGGACTTCACCAGATCGTTAAGATGCAGCAGAATTGTCGACGATCCCGAGCTCACAAGCGGTTTAGAGCCCCTCAGTCTGAGGAGAGACTTTGCCTCCTTATGTGTGTTCTACCGCTTGTACAACGGACGGTGTTCTGAAGAATTGTTTAAGATGATGCCCACGGCTACTTTCTACCATCGCAACTCTCGCCATCGACGGGGAGTCCATCCTCACATATTGAAACCTGAATTGTTTCGTACTGTGCGGGCTCAAAGGAGCTTCCTTCCGCGGACGCTCAGACTGTGGAATGAGCTCCCCGCCGTGGTTTTCCCAATGGAGTACAGCATGGGGTTCTTCAAAAGGGGTGTGAAGAGATTTCTGCAGGGTCGGCAACGCGCGCGTGATACCCCTGGTGTTGCAAGCGTCCATAGGCTACGGTAACCGCTTACCATCAGGCGGGCCGTATGCTTGTTTGCCACCTAAGTGGTATAAAAAAAAAAAAAAAAAAAAAAAATAAGGTTGCAGAGTGAACTGAATCTGATCTCTGTGGAATTGATTGCGAAAAGGTCCGACGAACAACCGTCTATGACTACATGAATAGACCGTTCGCTCAGGAAATTGGAAATCCAAGCGCACAAACCACCAGAGATTTCATATGAAGGAAGCTAGCTTAGAAAGCGGGTGTGTCAGACCCTTTCAAAAGTAAAAAAAAACTGAGATCAGCCGATGTACAAAATGCTTTCAGCGGTAACCCGACTATATAGAACTATCATTCTTGATATTATGTTGTGCAAAGAGTTGTTACTCGCGCCGCGCGCGCATCGCCTCCATCTAAGACTCACTGGCCGACTTAACTATTAGCTAGACGGATGAGCGGTAGCAGCTAGCCGCGTGTGAGCCGAGCGGTGCATAGATTTCAGAGTAATACTGACCTAAATGTACTGGATATTTAATGAAAATTTTTAGTTAAACATCAATTTTATTATTATCAATTAAGATTAAAATTCGAAAAAACTGGATTTTATTCTCAATATTCGGATTTATAATAGGACCCTAAAATCCGGATTTTTCAGTCATTTTCGGATTTCGAAGTATCCGGATTGCAATCCCTAATTGCCAGCATTCATTGCTAGAGATGAAATTACAGGGGACGCTCATTACACGAGCCGTGCAAATATCCCTCGTTCTATATTGGAGAAAAGGCTATTGGAGAGAAGCTCTTAAATCGAGAGTACACAAACTAGTGACTCCAACTATATAAGTCGCAAGTCCGGCCCAAATAGAGTAATGCTGTCTCCTGTGGGCACCTGGATACCAGTAGGGCTATTGCGTATCTCAACTGACAGCTCATAGTGAAGCCACTTAGTCTGAGGAGAGACTGCCTTCTTATGTGTGTTCTACCGCTTTTCCAACGGACAGTGTTCTGAAGAATTGTTTGACCTGATGCCCAGTCACCTTCTAACATCGTACTCACCGATGGGGAGTCCATCCTCACACATTGAAACCAAAATGGTCTCTTACTGTGCGGTTTCAAAGAAACTTCCTATCGCGAACGCTCAGGCTGCGGAATGAGCTCCCCGCTTCAAAAAAAAAAAAAAAAAAGTTCGAGGGTTGGCAACGTGCGACTGTTAACCGTTATGTTGCAAGCATCCATAGACTACGGTAACTGGTTATCATTAGGCGGGCCGTACGCTTGTTTGCTGCCTAATTATTGTAAAAGAAATAATTACGTATTTTATATGTATCATAAAAACAACCATTATTAAAAGTTATTTTCTTACCAGCTCAACACAATAGACATCAACACACTTCAGTTCGTCACAAAAATACTCCCTGCATTGCACTCAGTTTACAAAACGGCGGCAAATCTTCCTTTGTTCGTTTTTCCAAACATTGAAAGAAAAACCGAAAAAAAACGAGAAACCGGTTTTGGTGCTATGTAAAACCGGTGTTTTTGGTTGGTCAAAACCGTACCGAATAACCGGTTTTTCGATTTTCGGTGAAACCGGTTTGCATTCACGTTACAGTATGTATGTGCGTACGATGCACATTTTTTTTTATTACATTTTTATTTAAGTCCGTTATTACTAGAGAAAAGAAGCGAGTATGCAATTTCAACTCTTAAACTGGCTGCTGGGTCGTCAATCCCGTTTGTCTCTCAGCAACAAACTGCTAGTATATAAAGCTATCATCAAGCCTATCTGGACATATGGAATAGAACTCTGGGGCTCAGCTAGTAACTCCAATATCGAGATCCTCCAGAGATTCCAAAACCTTGCTCTACGAACAATCTCAAGCGCCCACTGGTTTGTCAGAAACACAGAGATACACGAGTACCTGGAGATGCCAACTGTAAAGCAGGAAGTCAGCGACAACAGCCAGAGATATAAAGCAAGACTTAACAATCATATAAATAAATTGGCAAAGAACCTCTTGAACACAAGCGAAAATGTAAAGCGCCTAAAAAGATGGCAAATACTGGACCTAGACCAAAGAAATTAAATTTCTTTTACCCTTTACGGTGTCATTTAATGGAATGACACCTACACCCCTGATGCCTCGACCACATCTGATTATGGCTATGGAGCCGATTGCAGATAAAAAAGTATAAAAAAAAAAAAAAAGTCCGTTATTACTAAATTAAAAAAAAGGATATTCGAAACGCGTGTATGTAATATTATTGGAATTTAGTTATTGGTCCGATTGCTTTCAAAATTGATATTTGAGAGAGCAATCGGACCAGAAATGAAATAGTTCAATATGGCGGCCACGTTTTTCTATTTTGAGCATATATTTATGTTATATGGTCCAATGGTCTCTCAAATATCAATTTTGAGAGCAATCGGACCAATAACAAAATAGTTCAAAATGGCGGACACTATTTTGAGTTTTGAGAAAAGTTGTATGTTTTGTAGTCCTCTCAAATCTCAATTTTGAGAGCAATCGGACCAGTATCTAAAAAGTTCAACATGGCGGACACCTTTTCAAAATTCTGAAAAAAGATTCTTGTTTTGTGACCCCAAGGTCTCTCAAATATCGATTTTGAGAGCAATCGGACCAGTATGTAAAAAGTTCAACATGGCGGACACGTTTTCAACATTTTGAGAAAAGATTCATGTTTTGTGACCCCAAGGACTCACAAATATCGATTTTGAGAGCAATGGGACCAGTACCTAAAAATTTCAACATGGCGGACACTTTATCAACATTTTGAGAAAAGATTCATGTTTTGTGATTCCATGGTCTCTCAAATATCGATTTTGAGAGCAATCAAACCAGTGTCTAAAAAGTTTAACATGGCAAACACTTTTTAAAGATCTATATTCTATTGCTATCTAAGCTTGCCGCGTTGCATCGCGTTTCGGTGTGAACTGACCCTTGATTGAATCTGACGACTGATGGTAAGCGGTTACCCTATGGACTATGGTTAGCCTATTGACGCTTGCAACACCAAGGGTATCACGCGCGCGTTGCCGACCAATTCTGTTACTAAGATCCAGTATGTATTTTTCTGATCATCATAAGACCCTTAAGATTCAGCTTGAAGTAAAACACATGTAATATTAGTCAACTATTGAAAATCTAGAACATCTTAGCCATTTCTATTACTGATATCTCGTTATTATTGACCTGTTCATCATCATACCCTGGGGATTTATCGTGTAGTAAAACACATGTGATATTAGATAACTATTGAAAACCATAACATCTTAGCTATTTCTATTACTGACATCCAGTATGTATTAACCTGATCATCATCAGACCCTTGATAGGTATGTATCATATAGCAGGTAGTAGCAGGTAGGAGTAAAATTAAACAGATTTATGTATTTTGTAAACTATACATTCTGTTCCTCAGGACCTAGCAATCAACATTTTTAGTTATAAATAATGGAAATAGGCAAAGTTATAAAAACGATACGACACATCTGCGCCGTTACCTTTTCTGTAATCGAGTTGATTGTAGTACCGCTACTCAACGTTAGGCGGCATTTCAAATGCCGCCCAGCGGTGAGTAGCACAGAATACTCGTTTAGAGGTCAAATCGTCAAGGTCATTGGACTGGGTAACACCCTTAATTGTGTTCTGTGTCACTGTATGTTCGTGATGTCATGGACGTGGGCCTCGACTGAAAACCAGCGCGAGGGTTAGTTTCTCTTGCTAACCTGAGCATATTGCTGAGTCGAGACCTATTCCTGGCATCACGCAACATTGCGTTTTTGTGTAGTTTTTAATTGATTGTGCTGTTTTTTTTTTATTCTTATTTTTTTTTGTTTATACTACAGTCTTTAATGTAATGTTGTGTGTTGTCATGAATAAATGTTTTTTCTTTCTTTCTTTCTTTCTTTCTTTTACAATGGTTGGAGGGTTTTTGACTGACAATCAACTTCTCTTTATATGTCAAAATGATAGTTTTGTGGAGTTTTTTTTTTAATAGTGAGTTGTTACGTCATTATTTTACAGCATTATATGTTCTATTCTTAGTGGTTCAACTGGGGGTATTAAAAAATCTTAAAAAACATTTTTACAACATATTTGACACTCGTATTGTTAGACGTTTTAAACACTGTGTAGTATTTGATAATTTATCTTGACTGGCAACATTGGCCCTGATTCTGATGTTTACAACTAAACTAATTTTAATATCACTATGTCTCTTTCTAACAAAGAACATAAGAAAAGGATGTAAGAAATTTAGTCCTGTCAAATTAGTCCAATGCTTGTTTTCAATATAAGTTTAGTCGCCATCTATCGCGGTTACGCCTAAGCCCTAAATACACGCAAAATAAGACGGCAAAGATTAATTTGACAGCTTTAAATATTCTATCTTTCCTTTTTATTCTATCCTTTTTCATAATGTTCGTAAGAAAGAGATGTGATGTGACTAAAATTAGTTTAGTGCGAATTACAACAGAATCGGCACCATTGGCTATTTAGACAGACTCCACAATGCATTTTTTTTTATTTACGACATAGCATGCAATCATAATAGTTCAAGTTGCCAGAAATATAACAAGAATACAAGCTGTGCAAACGAGAATTAATGAAACTGGCAACTCTGTAAATACTTGAGAACATACCGAGTTATTATAATTTGAGTAAAATTCAAGTTGAAAAGCGAGTCGAGAGTTGCACTCCAAATTTTTAAATTAAGCAGCGGTCTGTTGACTGCATCGTTTCGTTGCTTCTCAAGGAAGGAAGTTATTAATTACTAAATACAATGCTCACAGTATTCGAGGTAAAATGGCGTTTTTAAACAAATAGCAGTGGAATGGCGCTCGCGTCCGCGCTGGAACAAAACCTGCCTTACTCCCAGCACATTCTATGCTACTTTGTTTGAGCTACAATCTGCATGCATTATGTACAGTGTCGTGACACTTACATAACTTTTTACTTTTATTTACTTCATAACAGTTAGTTCCTAGTTTTTACAGTTCAACCCTCTTACTCATAAAGCGCTATTTAACTAATATACTGTTTAAATGGTCACGTAAATTATGTCACATTATTTGACAATGACAATAGAGTGACGTTATTTACGTGACCCTTTAAACAGTATATTAGTTAAATAACGTTATATGAGTAAGGGGGCAAATGTTTTGGACTAATGCCATATATAGGTGACTGGTAATTAGTAAACGATACTTAGACACATGATTGTACTCATGATAACAAACAACTTTCCCAAAGAAATAAATAGGGATAAATAACTAAATGTATGATGGTGTATTCTTATTCTTGTTATGTACTAAATATCATAATATTTATGTGACTCATGTGCTAAAATAAAAACAAATAGTTTCTCTGGGAAAGTTGTTTGTTATCATGAGTACAATCATGTGTCTAAGTATCGTTTACTAATTACCAGTCACCCTATGTATGCCAGAAAACAACAATTTGAACAACAGGTTCAAAATTAAGGACGCAATCATTACCCCGCATTCAAGAATTTCGAAGAACAATTTCCAAATCGTACTTTCGATACAAAAGTTTGCGGCGATGCTGTGTTTCCTAAAGAACAGTAAAACTTCTCTAGCTCGTTATAATGCTGTAGTATTTCATGTTTCATATCGCTTGCACTCGCGTCTCGGGCGACTGTGACCCGTTTGGCAAGGAGCAGGCCTCGACGACCCATTACCGCCGTATAAGGGTTACTTGCAAGTGTTGTGTAAAAAATTGCTGTTGTCGAGCTGCTAGCTTTGTTATATGTTAGGCTTTTATATTTTTCTCGGAAAATTGTACCGATGTCACAGAGATGTAGGGTTTGTGTGCGAAAAAAATATCTATAATAATGAACGTTGGGATTTGGTGAATCAATTTTTTTTTTCTGTGGTAAGCTTATTTGTGACCACTGTATCACCATGTCAAATAATGCGAAGGTGGCAATACCAATACGCCTAAAAAGTAAGCTGACTCTCAAGTGCGGGTGCTTGATCGTGATGTTACAAGTCTGACGACAGAATGAAAGCATTTTTAAGTAAACATATATTTTTATGCAAACACTCAACAATTTCTCATAAATCTAGCGATATCTCCTAGACTCGATACTCTTGATGTCGGACGATGCTATTTGCGTAAGTACTGAGAGAATGTTGCTCATTTGGCATGCATCGTAGCGAGTCTCGGGCTTTAATCACCCATTACTGCAGCCACATGGTTATACATTCGTAGCCAGTGCTACGGCGTAGCTTCGTAGCAGTTTGGTATCGTAGCGTATAGTTGTTTTGGCTATCGGAAAGTTTTGAAGTATTGCGTAGGTAGTTTTAGGTGGGTAGGTAACCTATAATAGAAAAGGAGGTTTTATTATCTAATATATTGCTAGCTCCCCTTTTAAAATACATTTTATTTGACTCTTTATGGTTTATATTTTTTAGAAGCGTGCCTTTTCATGTCGTTATTTTTAACTGTTCCTGGCGTGTTTTTCCAGATTTTTCCGGGCAACTATTTCAAATCTTGTTTCCTTCAAAACCTTATTCGAACTATTACAAGCACTCAAGTGATGCGCTTACCAACGCACAGCTTTTTTATTATTATTTATTTACATAGAATAGATGATTTAAATATATTATATAAATTTTCTTATTTATTTATTAGCTTATAAATGTTCTTACTCAGTAAAAAATATATATTAATATCTAATTGATATCTACGAATAGGCCTTGAATACCTTCTTTTCATTAAAAGGTCTATATTTCATGATAACAATCACTCTACCTAAGCAACTTTTCTTCACCGCTATGTCATTAATTAACTTTGTTACCTACATAACCTACAAATGAGCAATGTTGCGTGTCCATTGTCTATTACTTACGTACGACACAGATGCTATCGAGCAACTAACACCGTTGTATACGTTAATAAAACGAAAGTGGAAAAAAGGTAAGTGCCTCATGATTGAATCATGGTATCATGGTAGCTAGGTGGTTTTATAACCTTATTTAATAGGAGGGTTAAGGCTGTGATGGATTGAAATTTTAAAACCCATGGGCCATGTCATTAAGAGCACTCAGCTCACCATACTTTTCATAAAAAAGCTCTGTACTTATGATGGCGTTTTTAAACACTTTTCGTTAGATGTTTTAAACAAATTGGTATCTTGTGAACTATATCTAGCAGTAAAACTAGGCGAAAATAAAAAAAAGTGTGGAACAAATTCATTAAAAGCCTCTGAAAAACAGCGGTTTTGCACAAATTTTACCTGAACTTTGGCCATATCTAATGTACCTATAAATTGTAAAAGTAACAAAAACAGCTCTAAACAATGCTTGCAAATGTATTGGAGATTCTAAATAACTAACTTTTTTTTCACAAACTTGTAAGATTACATCAAAGGAAGTATGGGCCTGGAACAAGTTTTATGATATGCGAAATCATGAATGACGACCTAGCGAAGCGGCCGCGAGTGATCAGCGGAATTTACCAACTGATAACCGATGACTCTGATGGTGTCTCTCTTTTTTCGCAGTCAAACATTACTTTGGATGAAAGTACAAGCTTTTAGGCTACTGAAGCGATATCATAATGTAGCAACGAATAAAACATTCTACTAGCTGTCTTCTCTAGCTGAGTTATGTGGTCTACGTGCGTTCTCCTCGAGAATCAAGGGATTGTTGCTTCATGATTCTCCTAGACCGCCACGGTCGCTGTGTGCAATGATTAAAAGCGCCGCATAGATTACAGTTAACGCGGAACACAAATTGTGACCGCAGAACTCTAGACCGCTCGCTGAGGGATTGGCGATTTTATGTAATGAATAGGTTATTTCTTCTAGATATCTCTCAATGTATGACCTCGACTCAACAATAAAAAAGCTATGTTTTTAATCGAAAGCCCATCGATCATTCTCAACAATTTATTCGCCATCAGATTTCAATCGCTACAACGATAAATTATGTTTAATATTTAACCTTAGGCTGCGTAATGGGTCATTAAGTCCCCCAAGTTGTAAGTTTGGAGGTTTTTGAAAAGGCTTTTAGCAGTATATCGTGGGGCAAGTTGGCAGGAAGCTATGAAACGTAGCCGCCAGCGACACGGATCGTTTCGATTCGCTCCAATGGATTGGGGATTGGCCCTCTCGATTTTATAACCACTTCATTCTGAAGCGTGTTGGTAGATATACGTTAAAATATGCCTAGAATATTCTTAAGATCAATATTACAGGAGGTATCTTGCTTGTCTTGGGGTAGATTACTGATGAAAAAATTACATTGTTCAGTTTATTTAAATCACAAACGGTAGGCATTGTTTAAGAAATCTGGCAACGTCGCACGTACACGTCACCGGTCCAATTATGCATTCCACCCTCGGCGTGTTGCCCTCCGCCCCTGCCTCCCCCCCTCGCCCCAGGGGCTTGGGCAATTGGTGTTTCTTTGCAGAAAATATACCGGGTATCAGTTACTTACTACCGACTGGTACGGGTGGATCATTTGTTACCCTGCTGGTTTTAAAGTAACTTATTTACTAGATATTTCCTCGGAATATGTTTATTACAGAAATATAGTATAATTAGCTGACCCCGCGGTTTCACCCGTGTTCCCAGGATAAAAAGTAGCCTATGTCCTTCTCCATTAGGCTATCTGCATGCCAAATTTCATGATGATCCGTTGAGTAGTTGATCGTGAAGGCCGTAACAAACAAACTCACTTTCGCATTTACAATATTAGTTAAGATTTTAAGGTTTTGATACTTGATAGCTCAGTGGTAGTCGAATGCTGTGGTGAAAGTAGTGGGCTCGAACCCTACAATGACCATAGTTATATGATCGATGTTAGGGTAGTTCCTACGAGTTGTTTTTTTTTTATTCACCATATTTTATAGTAACATAATAAATAAAGCATCACATACACACCGCGAGCGATACACGACGAGATTTGTCGCGCGCACGTGGATTGCCAATTTACATATAAATGATGCCTGTGTCGATTGGCTAGGGTAACGAACAACCGCGGAAGGGTTACAGGCTAATCGTATATTCAACATGCGGAAATGTTCGGTAGACTTGTAGGTTTAGTCGATGGAAGCCAAATTCGCGAGATGGCTATATGAATGCCTTATTCGGTTAAAGAACCAATTTTGACAAATATTTCTTCGGGAAAGGACTAGTTGCAAAAATCGTAACCTCTACAGGATCTCACCTCTAGCGACAAGAATTTAGGATCTAACCTCTACCTAAAGTGGCTCGATTCTCGTAACATAAAGTCACCGGTGTCGTAGCGACATCAACTATTTAAATTGTCTTTCGTGAAATATTTTGTATAAAAAATATTCAAACGTGTATGCCTCAACAATTTGTCTATAGGATCGTTTTTCAATCGTTCATTTGACATTACAATAGTAAAAAACACAGTTTAAGGCGCAGACTCCTCTCCAGCAGATTTCAGTTTTCACCCTTGCGCCACATTTTCACATAATATTAGCGGAAATTACCGGAACTAAGCAAACAAAAAATACTAGCTCCCTCTATTTAGAAGTGCGTCATTGCAAGCAAACAATAAAACGTGACAAACCGCCATCTATACATTTCCGCGAGAACGAAGCTGTTTGAATTGGACACAGTAAAAATGTTAACAGTAGACAAACTGTAGACAAACATTTAAAAATATAAATTCTGAAATACCTTAAAAAAACTTTTGACGGGCCAGTTGGTGTAGTTTGTTAAGATTCCACGACGCCGCCGATTGTATGTTCAATTCCCACCAAGGATATGCATCTGTGTGCATGAACACGTTTGCATGCCCCGAGTCAGGGTGGAATTATGTATATTAAGTACTAGCGACCCGCCCCGGCTTCGCACGGGTACAATGTCATAATGTGGTGACAGTGGAGCGATTTGCGCGGCAGCCCACCCGGTCACGGTATCGCGTATAAAAAGTGTGGCCGAATGGCCTCACTTTAACGGAACATAGTTGTGACGTATGGCGTCTTTTCTATGCGTAGTAATAATTTTCTATCTGATGGTTAAAACTGCATCGAAATACATTGCGTGGTTTAGAGTTAGCGGATAAACAGAGACACAAGGAATCGTCCAATCGACAATTGTAAAACTTTACATTCGATTATCGATTCATTCGTTCTAACGAATAAACAATCGAATAACAATCGACCTTTCGAATGAAAATTGACGCACGCCACGCAGGTTGCAATAGTATGCACAATCGACGGGTGAGCGCGGGGGCGAATAGATTCATTCATTCGGCGGGTGGACAGCCAGCGCACGGCACAGGCCACGCGCGGTGCCGCACGAAGCGTATTATGAACAATCGAAAGAAGTCAATTGTTATTCGAATGATTCGAATTAATTGGACAATCGAATAATTCGATTGTTTTTAGTAACAATCGCCCATCGCTAAGCTTTATCGAGAATGTTTGTTCTCCTACATACTTAAGTCCTCGTTTCGGATCCTGTTTCGTAGTGAAATTCCGAGCATAGCTCATTCCATAGCTTGCTGA
Organism: Achlya flavicornis; assembly: GCA_947623365.1. Classification (NCBI taxonomy): domain Eukaryota; kingdom Metazoa; phylum Arthropoda; class Insecta; order Lepidoptera; family Drepanidae; genus Achlya; species Achlya flavicornis. Next base: position 1,124,694 of record OX392483.1, on the reverse strand, counting down.
GTGACTCTGAGCGTATTTATTAGACCAGCAGTGAAAGACCACGTCCGTGTTCCGTATTTCATCACTGGTAACACGCACTGATTGTAAACCTCTGAGGTATTCTGGACTTGAAGATATGGCGTAGATTCCCGAACGCTGTTTTTTTTATTTTATACAACTTAGTCGGTAAACAAGCATAATTGTGCCTCGAAGAGGGGGCCTAGCAGCGAGCTCTGCGCCGAAGTGGGGACTGATCTCTCGCTGCCGAGCATGGTTAGCGCTGTGGTTGAAAGCGAGAGATCGTGGGACGCACTCCACTCCTTTTGCGAGCGAGTTATGCTCGCTAAGGAGGCGGCGGAACGTGACAGGGAGGACACTACCACCCTGGCTATCCGCCGCAGGAGGACCGGGCGTCGGAGGGCGGCTTTTTTAAGCCACCTTCCCCCAACCCTGGGCCCAAGGGTGGCGGAATCGGGGGAGTCTGCCGCCCATCAACATCGGGCCCGAGTAGTGGAGCTACTCAGGAGGAGACAAGAGCTCCGGTCTCTGCCGTCGACGAAGAGGCGGCCTCCGATCAGGCCCTTAACCTTAACCATCATAACCCTTCCAGTTCAAGAGATTGAACACATCCTCCATTGCAGTGGTAAAGAGTTTCGGGGAAATTACGTCACCCTGTCTTTCATCCTTCTGCAACTGGATTGGTCTCGTACTCTCGTCCTGTACTCTGATTGACATAGTGGCTTTGCTGTACAAAGACCTTCAACAATTCGATTATAGCGATAGTCGATTTAGCACCGCTGTAGACTCTGTAATATCGCCAATGTCTCAACTAAATCGAAGGCTTTTTCATAGTCCACATACACCAGGCATAACGGCCGATTATACTCCTCAGTCTTCTGTATAATTTGGCGAAGTATATGTAGGTGTACTATGGTACTAAAGCCTTCACGGAAACCAGCTTGTTCGGGAGGCTGGAAGTATTCAAACCTACGTGCAAGACCATTCGTAATGACTCCCGAAAACAACTTATAAACGTGGCTTAGGAAGGATATCGGGCGGTAGTTCTTCAATAGGGCCTTATCGCCTTTTTTGAAGAAGAGCACCACCATATTTCCTCTCCATACTTCTGGTGTTATAACTACAGGGCATGAATCTCGGTATATCGGATCATCGCTATATCGGAATTCTGATATTACAATTTACAATCCGATACTGAGTGATCCAATTATATCGTAATATCGGAATCAGTAAAAAAAAATCTATTTGGGTTTTAAAATAAAGCTATTGAGCTATTTATTAATTATAATTATGTGCAGTTTATAAGGAATATGTGCAATTTATAATGAACATTTCTAATTCTGCTATTGAGATCCAATATTGAAAATCAATATCGGAATTAAAAACCTACCGATATTACATACACATACCCTAGTTGTACCTTCCTGTATAACGGAATTAAATAGCTTCTGGAGGACTACAAGTCACGGGTTTCCATCTGCTTTCAGAAAATCTGTTGTATTTCCGATTTTACTACTTCGTTATTCTACATCGTATTATCTTTCAAATAGTAAAAATATCGCGTTTATAACTAAATCTGAACATTTCCTATCAACTGTTAAAGAATGACAACAAAAGTTATTCTAATTTTATTACTACAAAACTGTGCCTGGCCGCTGATTGGCTGAAAAAGCTAAGCTACCGGTGGTTAGGGCTGCAGAAATAGGAACCTCCTCACAATGCGAGCCGTATCGAGGATTACTGCCGAGAGGCTCGAGGCTTTCGGCCATCAGGCCATTGGCCGATACGACAATCGGCACAATGATAGCCGAGCTCACTAATAGTAATTGTAAATTTACGATGGGTTCACATTCCAACTAACCGATTCAGTAAGTAGTAGAACATCGAACAATTAACCCAAAGAAGCGTAATGACGTTGATTTTGCTTGCAATATATTCCGCCAATTTGCCACCATTGACAATGCGCTCTGATTGGCCAAGTCAAGAACACACGATGAAGTGATTGATCCTTACAGTTCAAAATCAGTGACAAATCACGACTAGTTTCGGAATCAGATTGCTCGGTATAAATTCTGTAGGGGTTGTTCCTCGATGTAGTAGAAACTTAGTCAACGTAAGATGTGTAATATTTTCCTTACTGGTACTAATTTTACTGTGCCATTGACACTTCACGACTAAGCGACTGGACCACAAAAATAAAATGAATATAAAGGTATATCGGCTCGACTCGATGACTACAGATGACTCGATGACCGCAGTAGTGACTGGCACGCCCGCCCCGACTTCGGGGCACCTACTGTTACCAGTATCAGTCAACCTACCTTCAATACCTTTTCTTTGATCTCAAAATAAACAACATTGAATGAGGTGTTATTTAATCAGGTAAGGAACTAAATAGATAATTGCTCATTAAAAATAATATATATTGCTGATTTTTCATTTTGTATGATTTGAAATAAAAAAAAAACTTTCCGGGATTTGAATCATCACTTCCTTCAGTCGGAGCGTACATTAATAACCCGCACTTTAGCCCCCTAGACTACCCAAGCCATACCCTTCATAGACGAAAATAAGTATTAGTCTCTGTCAGTACCACGACATGGCTCGATGACAATTTTCAAAAGTATCAATCATAACAGATTTTATTTTATATATTTTTATTCATAACAAGCAAATAAAAGGCTCAATTGCCTTCATTTGACTAGCATGCATTTCCAGTGCCTTCTGAAGATATTTGATATGATTTTTTACTCATTTGAGAGGGTTTTATTTTTGTGAAAATTCTGAAAGAAAATGACACAGGTCCATCTAGCAACGCGGATCGCCGCGGAATGCGAGTGAGCGCGAAGCAAAATACGCGAGTTGCAGGACAATAGAGTGCGGTATGAGGTTGATGGTGCTCGGATTGAATTTGACGTAAGCGACTTTTTTTAAAATCATTATTATGAAAAACTGAATAGCTAATTCAAAAAACTAAATCGGGCGTTTATTTTCTTATGATATGTACTATATCGATGAAAAAAATCGTATCAAAATACCTTCAGGCGTTGGATATATTTGGGAATTTCTTGATTTTCAGAGGTATGTTTGACATTTTTTTTTATCGAGGCTTTTAATTGAAATCGTGTTTTCGGCTCGGGCGATGTGTTTGTTATATCCTTAAGTATCATATATTTAAATTTCAACACCGTAGAGTTAGCAGGTTTCATATAATTTGGGCAGCAATGTAGTGTATTTTGCCCAAGTCTGCCCCTTAATCGTCGAAGTCGCTACGAAATCGTTGAAGTTTTGTTACATGAATCGAGCCACAGGAACCTAGGATCTAACCTCTACCTACAGGAACCTAGGGTGTAACCTCTACAGGAACCTAGGACCTCTAAGCAGGAAAAGAAATACAACCAAGTAGTAGGTAGATAGAAACTAATATTATAAAAAGGTAAAGTTTGTTTAATAGTAGATGAATATACTGATCTGTGGCTCTACCGCGTAACTTTGGTGGTAATCGTAACGAACACCATTAATTATTTCAACCAATGACGCACACGCGTTACGACGCGACGATGACCATTCGTGGGCCCTGATTGGATGAAATTAATTCATTGTGTTCGTTACGATTACCACCAAAGTTACGTGGTAGAGCCCCCGATTCTTTCACTAATAGCAAGGTGAATTATCCTTGGGTGCTATATGCCACTTTATACGGGAACGCGGGCGAGGACAGCCAGCATTCTATATTTGCATTTTCTTATTGTCTTATATTAACAACATCCTAACACACAGAACCATCGATCCTCAGTTGGCCCCTAAGTCATCCATCACCATCAACCATGGTGTTAAAGCCTTACTAAATTAGGGCTATTTATACGCAAGCAAAGTCCAAGGCCTTAATAAAAACCCTAATACATCAAATGTTATTAATGCAATCTTTCATCCAAACTATGCCTTTGTCCCTGTGACCCAGTGGCTCCAATATAAGAAAATTGGGGCTATGTTTGCCCCAGAGCCCCAGATTAATTATTATTAGTATTCGGCAAGTCTTTATAGAAGAGGGATACGGCTATATTTGTAGAGATTAAAAAAGAAGACTGGTTTATATATTGTTAATGTTGTGTGAGCGAAGTCAAGCCCAGGTAAGCGGACTAGCTTTAATGTTACAGTTGATAATTATAGCACAATTAGGCTTGCCACTGGCGCGGGCGCGACTAAATTCATGTCGTAGACTACAGCAGAAGCGCGACAACTAGATTGCACCTACTTGCCGGGCACGATCAGAAGGATGGTTAGCGGTATCTAGCGTACTCCATATCTATGGTTCAACGTCTGTAAAGGGCGACCTAAATACAGTTGGAGCATGAATACGGTTGTATGAATGAGTTCATTACATATCGCACGGGACGTCGGCGTAGCGGGCGCCCTGCACGCGTCTCCGAGCTGTGATTGTCGAGGTATGATGTACGTGAAAAGGGGATGTGCTCTGTAATTATTTATGTTGATGTACCATTTAAGATTTTCCCGCAGTTTAACTATACATTGCGATTGTATATATTCACAGTATATTTTCAAACAAACGTATCTCGAACTCCTGTACCTTTATATACGGATATTCCAATTAAAAACTTCGATTTCATATAAAAAGTGCAATTCATATAGTTTTGGATCAATTTTCACATAAAATAAGACAGTACAGTAGTGCCGTAGATGTAAAATTGATGGTACTTTACATCTACATTGAATACATTTCTATTAAAAATGATTACCGAAATGTTTCCCGTACTGTGCCGATACCGCAAGCCACTTATTTTCGCATCGGACGTTGCCGTGCGTGTCGAAACTGTAAAGTCCTCTTCGCTCCCAAGTGCGGGATCGATACCCGGACAAGGGCATTACGCACCGACGGCCATGACAAATGTTCGCACAATGTTATGTCTTCATTCTCTTGCTGTCGCGCTCTCTCTGCGATCTCTCTTAGATTGTCGCAGTGTGAACGACTCAGATTTTATTTTTCTACCTCTAAAAGCTTGTTAACAAGGGTTTTGACTGATGTTTATAAATTGTTTTTTTTATGTCGCGCCTTTGATGTTCTTGATGTACTTATTTGAGTAATAATGTTTCTATACATCCATTGATTTACTTGTGTCAATCTATGTAATGCTTACTATCTATTTGCTTTTATAATGATTTCTGTAAAAACACAACTTTTACCCTAAAACAATTTTATGTCCTTGCTCCACGTTTGTGTGATTATATAAAATGAAATCTGAGCAACCAATAGATCAAACATAAAATAAAACATTGGCTTAATAAATTTGACTATGACACTACAGAACAACTGTTCTATCTTTCTAAGAATCTTACCTTTCTAAGAATACTAATATATCTTACAGATAAAAATTACATAGAGAAATAAAAATAAATGTAAGTTCTTAACTCACTCACCCACATACTCCCTGTATTCACTTTCACTACATAAACACACACAAACATAAAAACACACCCCTCACACAAAGACACCCCCACACACACACCCCAACACAAACAGCTTAAACTTAAAATCATAAGAAATATTGCATGTTTAAATTAGTATTATTATTGTAAATTATATAACTTGTAAAGAGAAGAGAAACTGGGTCCTAAGATTAAGGCAACACCGAGTTTAGGAGTCAGAGCTCACCACTAAACTGTACACTTGTGTTTTGGCAATAAAATACTTATTATTATTTAGTTTAGACACGTGCGTGGAAAAGGGGTCGCATTACAAGGCAACTCTCTCGAGCCCTTATATAAAATCAATCTATAAAAGCTTTTATTTTTTTGGTTGGGCAACAACAATGTTGGATTACCTCCCGGTATATTTGCACGTCTTTCAGTGAACCACTTGCGGCCTATTCACGGGCTCAATGCTTGAGATTAACGCAAACATCGTCTTTGGAGGCTGCACGGAACGGAAATAGTGTTTGTCCTTGATTAGGGTTGCTACTTTGTAGAATTAGTTTTGTTAGCTTTTTTAAACGATCCCTCATTTGGTTAGGACTTTAACTCTTAAGGAAAAAGGTTCAATGTTTCTAAGAGGATACCAAATATTTACCAAAACATACTAATATTCGCTACAGGGTTTAAAGTCAACAAGTAAATATCAACTGCTTTATACATTTACTTAGCTGTCCCACGCGGTTTCACCCGCATTCCCGTAGGATCGTATGTTTTCCCGGGATAAAAAGTATCCTATGTGTTAATCCAGAACATATTCTATCTGTGTGCCAAATTTCATCCAAATCCGTTCAGTCGTTTTTGCGTGAAAGCATTTTGCATTTATAATATTAGTAGGATATTTCAAGTAGATTAAAGGCTTTTTGGAAATGGACAGCATTTTGTTTGACTACTATCTCATCGCAGCAAGTGGTGATATGTTTAAAGTTTCATATCTTTTGTAGGAATATGAAGATCTACTTTTTAATATTCTTTATCTCATAAACCTAAAGTGTCAACCCTGTCGTAAAAACTGGGAGCGAGGAGATAAATAGTGAAATGTTACCCTCGAGCCGAGAACTTCCTATACGCTGTCACCATGGTGAATATGCGGAGATTTTTGTTCAAAGACATTGATGTATGTGCATGGATTCATGGAATATTCTAATAAATGGATACATACAGGGCCTATAAACTATTTCTTTGCAAAAATCACGGCGATTCGCTGTATTGTAAAAGGACAAACTATCAAATACACTTTCGCATTTATTATATTAGTAGGGATATGACTACTTGATATTGTTACTTACTGACGCGGGAAAAACTGCGAGAAGGATATAGTATAAATAAACTCTTTAGCAGTGATACTTAAGAGGGGATCCTAGCTGCGAGGAATTTGAAAGATAGGTATTTGAAGAAACTATTGCCGTCGCGCTATGCTATGCGCTATGTGCGATAGGGACGGACATACCATCAGACCGATTTATTCACAAAAAAAATACGAAATCGACGTTTCGTTTTCCCCATTTCCCTCCTCGAAAATTATATATAAATATAAAATATCAATTGAGCCGATTCAATTATTTCTTACATTAAAATTTTAAGTAAGGGGTTATCTAGGTCCCTATTACTATCTTTTATGTTAAAATCTTTTCTAATTTGTCTGGTAGTCCTTTTAATGACGGCGGAAAAATAGGGCATTTATTGTAATTTTTGGAGGGCCATAATTTCTTTAATAATTAGTTGCTGAAAAAAGGAAGTAATAGGGACGTGTCCAAAGCAGAAATTGATTATATGAAAAAAAAAAATGACTAAGAGGCATTATTCAGGAAGAAAACAGGGGAATACATTTGTATGGAATAATCGCAGCCCAACTCCCGTCTTAAAAGTAAGCCTTTTTCACTAACGTTGAGAAATAAACATAACTAAGCGGAGATTTAGCTAAGCAATAACTCTGTCCCTGTTTTACATAAAGAATAAGACAGTGACGGGCACATTTCAAACCCAAAGCCAAACAAAGTACGTGCTTAGTGACGTTTATTTATCTCGGCCGTTTCTTTAAAAAATAATTAACACAATACCTACCAGTATTTTTATCACGGGAACTCTACGCCGTTTCTAGACTTAGGCTTACCACATTCGACCAAAAATTTTCGAACAAAAAGAATAAAATAAAATCACAAGCATTGTTTATTGTACAATATCACTGAACTTATTATTAAAATTTTCTTCACAGCAGTCAGCAAATTTCACAGCTTTAATGAACCGATTTAATGATCCCTTAGATTCCATTAACATTTTCATAATTAGCGACCACTTCGGCGCTCCGAACCCGTCCGAAATGTTCCGATTTTACCCGAATAAATTATTATAATGTGCCTAAGTATTTAACGAGTGCAATCTCAACTCAGTTTTAGGGCTCGTATCATAACGATGGGGATTAAAAGTTAGAATTCTGGCTATAGTAAGTGAAATATAAATGTGCCTCCTCGTAACTCGATAACGACTAATAACGTTTTGACGAGGTGCTCCTTTCTGGATGATCCCTTTATCTGTTGTAGCTTTTTGCTAACCCAAGTTATTTATACCCCTATTTCTTTTTTAGCATACTAACTTTTGCCTGTAGTTGCACCTGGGATTCTAATAATAAAAACTAATATACAATTTTATAGATACGAAACCGTGGACAGTGGACGGACCGACGACCTGGTCAGAGTCACTGGGCTCCATTGGATTCCAAGTGGAATTTAATGGTAGAGGCCTATGTTCAGCAATGGACATCCTTAGGCTGATATGATGATGATGATGATGAGATGCGAAACACTATTTAAAAAACATTACCCTAGAGATATTACACGAATAAATTTGGTAGGTGTGCACCAAGACTGGCAAAGCGTTACAACCGAGTGCACCACAAATGAGCCGGATAATGCTTTGAAAATAGAAAATCTCCCGAGTGAAAAGAGCCTTTGGATAATAGCGACCGCACACTGTAGGGCGGCGTGAGATACATTGCTTTCATAATGGTTATTGGTTACTTTAGAATGCAGATTATGGTGTTGATGTAGTAAAAACATAGCGAACTGACTCTCAAGTGCAACCAGAATGTACTAGTAAGTGCTTGACAAGGTTTAGATCTTAAATTAGAATCTTAAGGCTAAGAATCTGTGTATCGATTTGTCTATCTCATATATATTGTCTGTATATTTAAAAAAAATACTGAGTGATTGACAGTGCTAGCACAACTCAATGGCAGGGTTTAGAAACTTAAATAAAAGAAGTCTTTTTGAAATCCGAACCCTAAGTGGCTAAAATAGGGCAGATTATAACCGCGGGCGGATTTTTCTTTGACATTCATAAAAAAAAAGTCTTCAGAGACTTTGCATACATTGTACCCAAATAATTGTTATTATTATGTAAATATTTGGTTTACTTACAAAGCTCCACAGTCCCCACGTTTCCCCCGAGCCTGACACAGATCTCCGAGCAATTATTCCAAGTGCCCACACACCGCCATATTGAATCCTTTCCCGAGCGAATCTCAAAGGGTTGATGTAGCGCGAAAAGATATCTTATCACCCGGATAACGGGTGATTGATTCTGCTTGCTTAGACGTCGGCGTTTCTTGGACATTTCATTCATACTCGGTTTGCTTGATGTTTTCTATCATAGGTTTTTGTTTGGCCACAAACTTTTGTTAGTGTGGCCAAAGGTGGTAATGATATTGGCACCAGAAAACTCCGATAAGATTTGCAACTTGAGGTTTTAATTAAAAATGGTATGAAGAGATTTTTTCAGGGCTGGCAACGCGCGAGTCATACCCCTGGTTTTGCAAACGTCAATAGACTAAGGTGACCCCTTATCATCAGGCGGGTCATGTGCTTGTTTGCTACCTTAGTAGTATAAAGATAAATACAGACATTAAAAAAACCGGCCAAGTGCGAGTCAGACTCACGCACCGAGGGTTCCGTACAAACCTGTAGGTATATAAGTAAATGGTAGTATAGACCTGAGTATTTGATATTAATTTCAATTTATGACGTATTAAAAAAAACTACTTACTAGATCTCGTTCAAACCAATTTTCGGTGGAAGTTTGCACCGTAATGTACATCATATATTTTTTATAGATTTATCATTCTCTTATTTTAGAAGTTACAGGGGGGGGACACACATTTTACCACTTTGGAAGTGTCTCTCGCGCAAACTATTCAGTTTAGAAAAAAATGATATTAGAAACCTCAATATCATTTTTGAAGACCTATCCATAGACTGCTGGATGCAAGCGGCCCAGAACCGTTCGAAGTGGAAATCAATGGGGGAGGCCTATGTTCAGCAGTGGACATCCATGGGCTGATATGATGATCCATAGACGCCCCACACTTATGGGTTTGATGAAAAAAAAAATTTTGAGTTTCAGTTCTAAGTATGGGGAACCCCCAAAATTTATTGTTTTTTTTCTATTTGTGTGTCTGTCTGTCTGTCTGTCTGTCTGTCTGTCTGTCTGTCTGTCCGTCCGTATCTCACAGCCACTTTTTTCCGAATCTATAAGAACTATAATGTTGAAACTTGGTAAGTAGATGTATTCTGTGAACCGCATTAAGATTTTCACACAAAAATAGAAAAAAAACAATAAATTTTGGGGGTCCCCATACTTAGAACTGAAACTCAATTTTTTTTTTTAATAAAACGCATAATTGTGGCGTATCTATGGATAGGTCTTCAAAAATGATATTGAGGTTTCTAATATCATTTTTTTCTAAACTGAATAGTTTGCGCGAAAGAATCTTCCAAAGTGGTAAAATGTGTGTCCCCCCCCCCCTGTAACTTCTAAAATAAGAGAATGATAAATCTATAAAAAATATATGATGTACATTACGATGCAAACTACCAACGAAAATTGGTTTGAACGAGATCTAGTAAGTAGTTTTTTTTTTAATACGTCATAAATTGAAATCCATATTAAATACTCAGGTCTATACTACCATTTACTTATATACCTACAGGTTTGTACGGAACCTTCGGTGCGCGTGTCTGACTCGCACTTGACCGGTTTTTTTTATAATATTTGAGACTACATCATTGTTGTTACAACACACCTTTTAATATCGTATTTAAATATAAGTAACGACCTAGCTTCAATCTCGATAATCCGAATAAGCCGTTTATAATAATCTTTAATATATCTCATATACCTACTTTTTATATTAAAAGCCATGCATATATGTTGAATGTAAGAGTTGATACAAGAATTCCTCCAAGAGTAATTTTTAATATAACATTTTCTGTAATATTCCGAGTTATAGTTGTAGGAAAGCTACGAAGTGATATTAAACGTGCACTATTATTGTTACAGATGGTGAATACGAGTTGTGATATCTATAAACAAAATGAATGTACGGAATTTATGGTGAGTAGATTTTTGAACCAGATCAAATCCTTAGAAGCTTATTTAATCCAACAAATAAAATAGATAGCTATCTCCCGCGGTTTCACCCGCGCTCCCGGAATAAAACGTAGGCTGTACTACTCTGGGGCAATGCAACTTACTATCAGTGAAAGACTTGGATTGGTAGGGAGATTAGCAACCTCTACGGCTTTATTATAGCCCTAGCTGTACCCCGCGGTTTCACCCACCTCATCATATCACCCGAAGGATATCCACTGCTGAACATAGGCCTCTCCCATTAACTTCCACATGGAACGATTTGGGCCGCTTGCATCCAACGGAGCCCAGTGACTCTGACCAGGTGGTCGGTCCACCTGGTGGGAGGTCGTCCCGCTCGGCGCGCACCAGTACGTGGTCGCTACTCGAGAACCTTCCTTCCCATCGGCTATCGGTCCATTCTACCAACCTGGCGGTATGAAATATACTTTACGACCTATTTTCATACCTACCAAATATAAATTCAAAAAAAAACATAAAAATCGGTCGAGCCATTTCAGAGGAACGCGACTACAAACACCGTGACAAGAGATTTTTATATATATAGATAGTACTAGCTGTCCCCCGCGGTTTCACCCGCGTCCCCGATATAATTTTTTTTGAACAAAAATGCTATGCTCTACCTCTCTTCGAAAATCATGTTGAAAAATGTCGATATACACAAACAACTTATGTTAGAATTCAAAACAGTACAAAAATAGTAGGTAAAATTCCCGTGTAATCAAGGTAAGTGAAGCTCTAGGACACCTAAAGCAGTATTTAGGTTATTTTAAGCGCCAGACAGCTGTTCAGTACACAGGCCGTGTAATAATTTAGTAACTATGGCTTCCCTTCATTCATAAACGAGTTTCAAACGCTTTTGGTTAAAGGGTACGCCAATTACTACAGGTTTTCTCTGAGATTTACATATTTAATGGCGCTGGTTTTTATGTGACGTAGCCAGATATGTAAGCCAGTCAAGTTGAAGGTATAAATAGGTAGAATACAGAGAGCCAGAGATCAGGGATCTATTTGCGTATCTTCGAACATTCTTTTGAAATTAATAATCTATGTGTTCCCGCCTATTAAAGGTCCTCCCAAAAAAAACGAACGACTTCGAAATGAGATAATTGTTTAATCTCGCAAAACTCAAAAATCTACTCACAATCTCAACGACCCACATACATCGTGAGAACGAAACCATAGCCTGTTCCAAAATGGAACAACGCCATCTAGTATAGACCAACAACATTAAATAATTAAATATAATCAACATAACCGGCCGCCAAGGACATCTTGATGTCCTTCCAAACAAAAATTACATTAAGAAATATACGCGTTAATCTACTGGAAGGCAACATAATTTGGCGATCGGTCTTTTCAAAATAGAATTTTTACACTTCACAGTAACCACTCTCACTAAATTGTCCAAACCAGGATGAACTGTTAATATTCTCCCAAGAGACCATTTGGATGGTGGAAGATTGTCTTCTTTTATTAGGACCATATCTCCTATTTTAACATTGGGTTGCTTTGTCTTCCACTTAGGTCTTTGTTGCAGTCGTGATAAATATTCCTTGGACCATCTGTTCCAGAAGGTTTGCAATAATCTCTGGGTAAATTGCCATCGGGTAAGTCTGTTTACGTTTGAGTCTAGATAACTCTCCTCTGGAACAACGGTAGGTGATTCGCTCAAAAGAAAATGTCCGGGTGTTAATGGCAGTAGATCTGAAGGATCATCACTCATCGGAGATATTGGTCGACTATTTAGGCATGCTTCTATCTGAGATGTTACTGTTGTCATTTCTTCATATGTCAGTGTCGTATTTCGAAGAACTTTTCTGAGATGGAATTTAATGGATTTAACGCCGGCCTCCCAAAGTCCACCAAAATGCGGCGCAGATGCCGGTATAAAATGCCAAGTCGTTCCGTCATTAGCCAGTATATTTTGTATTTCAGACTGCCAGCTCTTAATACTCCTCTCAAGTAAAGTTTTTAATTCTTTGTTTCCAGCTGAAAAATTAGTGGCATTGTCACTCCACATGTCAGAGCAACGCCCTCGTCTTGCTACAAAGCGCTTGAATGCGGCGATAAAATCAAAAGTGTTTAGGGAAGTAACTACTTCAATGTGAATTGCTCGGGTCACCATACAAATGAATACAGCGATATAACCCTTCTGTGTTTTGCATCCTCGTCCCTTCGAGAGTCTTAAATCGATTGGTCCAGCAAAGTCGACACCACAGTTTAGAAATGGTTTACCAGGAGTCACACGTGCATCAGGTAAGGAACCCATCATTTGATTTCTTGTTGTTGCTCGGAATCTAACACATGTTACACATTGATGTACTATTTTCTTCACTCGACTCTTTGCATGTGTAATCCAATATCTTTTCCGCAGGTTACTCATCATCAGCATCGGACCTCCGTGCATCGTAAGGATATGACAATCGGTAAGTATTAGATTAGTAAATGAATGATGCTCAGGTAATATAATTTGATGTTTTGTGTAATCAGGTAAGTTGCTATTTTGCAATCTTCCTCCTACTCTTAACATACCTTTTTCATCTAGAAAAGGGTTAAGCGTACGGATTCTACTATCATGATTCACATTTTTTCCTTGTAAAATTCTTACTATTTCTTTCTCATACTCTTGTCTTTGGCATAATATAATACATTTTTCTCTAGCTTCATTAATTTCAATTCCAGTTAAATGTTTATCTTTTGGTTTATGTTTTCTAAATACTCTTAGTATGTACGCTGTCACTCGTAATAACCTTGTTAAATTAGAATATCTTTTAAGTAAATCAAATTCTTCTCTTTCTGTTACCATATTAGTCATTACTGTAATCTTTTCTTTTTTCTTTTCTAAATCAGTTGAATTGTCCTTTAACTGTTTATATACTATCTGTTTCTTCATAAGTTCGCTCGGCCCATTCCACCATAGTTGATGATGTAGCAGAAGCTCAGGTGTAGTTCCTCGTGACGCTACATCAGCCGGATTGTGGGCTGACTCAACGTGACTCCAACAGTTTGCAGGTATGATGTTGAGTATTTCTGGAGTTCTATTTCCGACAAAGGTTTTCCACCTTGACGGATGATCTTGTAACCAGGCCAGCACAATATTGGAGTCAGTATACGCATGTATATCCTTTTGTGATATGTTAAGATAGATTGCTACTTCTCTCAATAAGCGTGAAAGTAACACAGCTCCGCAAAGTTCAAGTCTTGGCACGGAAACTGTTTTTATTGGTGCAACCTTAGATTTTGCGGTGATTAGTTGTACATGAATAGTTCCATCTATCTTAATAACTCGTAGGAAAATGACTGCAGCGTAAGCAATTTGTGATGCATCGCAGTATCCATGTAATTCTAGTTTGCGATCTCCTTTATTTGTATACAGCCATCTGCCGATTCTAATCTCTTTAGCCTTGATCAAATCTTCGCGAAATTGTATCCATTCTTTCTCAATATTTCCAGGAACTCTTTCATCCCAAGTAACTCGAGATAACCATAATTTTTGAATGATTATCTTGGCAGTTATGATCACAGGACCAAGCCATCCCATAGGATCAAAAAATCGTGATATTTCCGAAAGAATAAGCCTTTTTGTTATTGGCTTTAATGAGCAAGTTAACTTTACATCATATTGAAAAGTATCTGTGTTTTTATTCCATTTGAGACCTAGTGTTTTCACTATATCATCTGATTTAATCACATAGTTTTCATCTGCTTTTGTTCCTCGACTCTCTACATACTCTACGAATTCATTACTATTACTAGCCCATTTGTGTATTTCGAACCCTGCAGATTTCATCATATCTGTCATTTGTCTATAAGTTTCACAAGCATCTTGAATAGTCTCAGCTCCGGATAATAAATCATCCATATAAAAATCAGTGTGTGTTATTTGTGAAGCCTTAGGAAATCTCTCTTCTTCGTCATTTGCTAGTTGTTGTAAAGTTTTTGTAGCGAGATAAGGTGCACTCGCAGTCCCAAACGTCACTCTTAGTAAACGGTATTCTTTTAATTCATCATTAACTCTCCATAATATTCTTTGATAGTTAGCGCTTTCTTCTGTGACCTTTATTTGTCTATACATTTTAATACAATCTGCTGTAAATGCTATTGCATGTAAACGCCATCTCATTACAATGTGTCTTAGATCTTGTTGCAGTTTTGGCCCAATTAACATGTTTTCGTTAAGAGACTTGCCATTTGGCCCTTTGCAAGAGGCGTCGAATACTATTCTTACTCTAGATGTAATTCTATCTCGTTTAATAACAGGATGATGAGGCATGTAAAATTTGTTTTTAGTTGTGTCTTTCTCCTTGTCTATATCTTCCATGTGTCCGACTTCAAGATATTCCATCAAAACACTTGTATATTCTTTTTGTAACTCTTTGTCTTTATTCAATCTTCGTTCTAGTTGTATCAATCTTTTCTCTGCTGTTTGTTTTGTATCTCCGTAATCTAAATCCTTTTCTTTGAATGGTATCTCTACTATGTATCTTCCTTCATTATCTCTTGTGTGTGTTTCTTTAAATATGTTTTCACATTTTAACTCTTCTTCTGTCATCTTTGATTGTGTGAATACTCCTTCTGACTCTAACTCCCAGAATTTCTGTAGTTGATCTAAATCTTCATCTGTTGTTGTGATGTGCATGTTTACGATCTGATGACTCGAGTTATTTGTAGTACAAATTCCTCCAGATAAGATCCAACCAAGACTCGTTTTCTGAGCTAACGGAGAACCTGGTGATCCAGACATTACGCCATCAAGCATAATTCTGCTGTAAACCTCGGCTCCTAAGAGCAAATCTATTTTTGCAGGTTTCCAGTATTCTGGGTCAGCTAATGCCAGACCGTGTAAATGCTCCCAGTTCCTGTTGACTTGTCTCGAGGGAAGCAAACGTGTAAGTGATTTTAAGACATATGCATTGACAGGAAGTTTGGTTGCGTTAAACTTTGAATGTAGTGTGAAAGATACTGCGTGTTTAGTATGCATTACAATGTTGTTCCCAAGTCCACTGATTGAGCCATTGACTGTGTCTTTCTCTAAACCAAGAATCTGTGTTACAGCTTCTGTTATGAATGATCCTTCGGACCCTTGGTCGATCAATGCTCGTAATTGTAGTGTACGTCCATTTTGTGCTTCAACTTTGACTAATGCCGTAGCTAATAACACTTGGGTTGCCTGTGTAAAATCTGATTCTGTTGTGTAATGTGAAGCCACATTATTTTCTCGTGGAGTTTTGTTATCTCGTGATGTATCTTGTTGTTCATCTTTTTCAGGAGTGTGCATCTTGGTATATTCAGTATGAATGAGCGTATGGTGACGTCGTCCACAAACGTGACATCTTGTCTTTTGTCTACATGTCTTCACGCCATGGTATGGTATTAAGCAATTAAAGCAGAGGTTTTTGCTTCCAATAAAGATCTTCTTCTCTTCTACAGGCATTTCGATAAACTGATTACATTTGTGGATATAGTGATCTTCACCACAGAGTACGCAAGATACGGCACCTTCTTTAGGCATATTGTGAAAAACTTTCTTGTCCGGAATATGTTTCATCGTGCGTGTGCTGTTTCCTCGTGCTGACTGAATTCCCTCTAGTGCTCTAATTCTGTTTTCTAGGAATTCCGAAAGCATTGTGTATGTAGGCAAATTATCATCACAGCTGCGGCTTATATTTTCTTCCCAATATTTGAGTGATTCGTGATCGAGTTTACTAGAAACCAAATAAATAATTATTGGATCCCATGTCTCTGTACTAACTTCCATTCCTTTTAATCCACTGAGACAATCTGTTGTAGTGTTTAATAAGTTCTTAATAGCATTTATGTTTTCGTCTGTAATAGTTCTCAATGACATAAGTTTTTGTAAATATGAGTTAACAATCACTCGTTTGTTGCTGAATCTTTTCTTAAGTTTGGCCCATGCGGGTTCATAGTTGTTTTCTGTTATTGAAATATTCTTCAGTAGAATCGCAGCTTCGCCCTTTAAATTTTGTTTTAGAAGATGTAATTTGTTGACATTGCTTAGTGAATTATTCTGGTGTACCAATGAAACAAAGTGATCATGGAATGAAATCCACTCAGTGTATTGTCCATCAAAGCATGGGATTTGTATTCGTGGTAATTTAATTTGTTGCATTGATGTAGAAGGTGCATCTCGTGAAGATGATTTACTTGTTGAAGCAATCTGTTGTTGAGGAGGAGGAGAAACTTCTGCAAGTTTTATCATCATTAAATCTCTGGCTACAGCATAATCCTCTTCGACTTCAAAGAATGTATTAAAGTAAGCCTCATCTAGCGCCACATTAGAATCTTCACTATGTAGAATTTTATTATGGTTTTTTTGATAAGACTTCCAATACTCATCAAGTAATTGTAATTTAGTTTGAATGTAATTCCATGTTAACCGATCTTTTGGAGATTTTTTAAAGTTAGAATGCGCTTTTTCTATTTGTTTACGTAACCCTAACTGAAGATTAAATAGTTTATTTGAGTCATGAAAAGAAGCTTCCAAGCTATCTGATACACTCATTTTTAATTAATTTATTTGAAGTCCAAAAGTTTCTAAATTTGTATTATTTTTAAATTAATTTTGTATATTTTATTTTCAATGTACTGGCAACACTATTTTAATTGACAAGAGTTTGTCAC
The DNA here is from genome assembly GCA_947623365.1 of Achlya flavicornis. Taxonomy (NCBI): domain Eukaryota; kingdom Metazoa; phylum Arthropoda; class Insecta; order Lepidoptera; family Drepanidae; genus Achlya; species Achlya flavicornis. The sequence goes on along the minus strand of OX392483.1, from coordinate 1,107,141 downwards.
TGACAGTTTAACAACTAAACGACACTAATTGAAAAATCTAAATGTCATTTATTAAACTTTGACTTTTACAGTTAATGTCACATAACTTTTGAAACTGAACTTGAATAAAAAACACACTTCACTATATCACTCACACACACGACTTGACTTCCGAACTGTTCCTATAGACTACCTAACTATTCGCGAATCCGACTCGGGAGGACCATGTTCCCGCCTATTAAAGGTCCTCCCAAAAAAAACGAACGACTTCGAAATGAGATAATTGTTTAATCTCGCAAAACTCAAAAATCTACTCACAATCTCAACGACCCACATACATCGTGAGAACGAAACCATAGCCTGTTCCAAAATGGAACAACGCCATCTAGTATAGACCAACAACATTAAATAATTAAATATAATCAACACTATGATTCAACAGTAAATATGTTGGAATTGATTGATTTCTAACAACCCACGTATTTCTATATATTATGTTACATAACAATCCAATTTTAGGCGACAATAGTAATCGGGGTACAATAATTTCATTTCAGTAATGTCGTAGGGTTTCGCCCACTCGTATCAGCCTTAGGGCTTTGGCTGCGTTCACACCAAACTTATTGTCGGTCGACTGCGAGAAGACGCTTCGAGTTACTGCTTTTCCATACATATTCAACTTTTCGTTCACATCGATCTGATAATACAAGAATACCACACTTCATGCAAGCGAACTAATTTATAAGAAAAGTAAGGTATTGGTCGATGGGCGGGATAATACTATCAGGAGACGGGCCAGTTGGCGCAGTTGGTTAAGACGTGGAGTCTTAACCTATAGCGCCGCAGGTCGTGGGTTTGATTCCCACACAGGACATGCATTTGTGTGCATGAACATGTCTGTATGTCCTGAGTCTGGGTGTAATTATGTATATTAAGTATGTATTTACAAACAAAAAGTAGTATATGTATTATATCAGTTATCTGGTTTCCATAGTACAAGCTTTGCTTAGTTTGGGATCAGATGACCGTGTGTGAGGAATGTCCCAGGATATTTATTTATTTATTTTATAGGAGTACTGTCGCGCCAATTTGCGTGTGGTCGACGATAAATTGGCTAAGTGGTATGTATGTCCCTCTCTACGCAGTATTAGTTGGTATTGTTTGGTATAACGCAACGTATCGTCCGAACCGGTGGTAAATACAGTAGCATGACCGTCATAGGTAGGCCCGAAACAGAAAAAAAAATGTTTTGACTTTGAATATTATGGCACTCGCGACCTCATTTCAATAAACGCGTTAGATTTGACTCATCATCATTTGATAGTTCAGAAACATATTCGCTATTCACTTTCACGTCTTCAATAAGGGCTACATGTTTTTTTTTTTATACCACTTAGGTGGCAAACAAGCATACGGCCCGCCTAATTCAACTGCTTCAAGCTGGGATAGGGAATGATATAAATTATTCGGCCTACAGTAACAGTTGATAAGTAGGCCCATCGTAGAGGCATGTCGGCATACATTTTCTGCCCACTTTTCGCCGCGGGCGAGCGGAGAATTTCTGAGTGAGCGTATCTGGATTTTTTACGGGGTATAATATCAAAAATGTAGCTAAACGCTGAAACTATTCTGAATATTGGACTCGTTCGGAATTTCGTGGTTGCAAGCCCGGGGTTCTTCGTGGGAAGGTTAAAATAGTATGAAATTTTTGTGAAATATTTTTTAGCTCGTAAAGTGTCGTTTAATGTACCGTTTTTAGTATCATAATGCAGCTTATTACGCACTAGTGCTTTTTACTTCATATTACCGCACAGTTTTATGATAAGTTTAATCCCGAGTATCTTATGATTGTACCTCACTGCAAGTCATATGTGTGTAGACGAAGCATTCTTTACTTAAACGGATATAAAACACTTTGAAAGCGCATAGCTGTCAAAAATAAAACTTGCGCGCCATATTTCTTAACGTTGTCGTTGTGTGGTTGATTATTATCAAAAAATCTACTTCAAAAATACAAGTCTGCTTTTTTCCTCACAAGTGTGTTGAAAAATGTCGTATTACACGCGTGTGCATTGATTACTAAACATAATTACCAACTTTGCACACATGTATCATAATGTGCTATTACGGATTCAGAAATGTATTACTTACCTGCTAAAGTTTTCAAATCATCTTCTGATATCTTAATTATAATTATATATGGGGCTATACCTGCAATCGTATATTAAATGGCAATACAATGGATACTAAGTAGAAGTGATATATATGCTCGAAGTAGCGGTATATACGCTCCTTAAACAGATATTTTAAACGTGTTACCATCTCCCACAACTTTTCTTTAAAACGAACAACATTGACGTACGTAGCCTTCAATTAAATCCAAGTTAGAACATCTTAAATGCTCAGACAAACCATAAAAATGGCGCCGAATAAATAACAAGATGCTGTAGATTTATAGCTCACGTATTACAGTCGCGATAAAGTTTACTGAAACATGAGAATAAAGCTGTTTTTATATGTAGTAAAGCATGAATGGTAGAAGCCTTGAAACATATAGCGCTGAGACTAAGGCCCTGTCCAGAAAAGACGAATTCGCCGCGAACCTCTCGCGCGAATGCATTACTAGTCACCATCGCATCCACAAGCATCGCGCGAATTTAAAATACGCGCGTTTTAAGGTGGGCGCACACTAATCAGAGCCGAACGTGGCGAACGAATCGAAGTCAAGGAGGGCTCGCACATATATCCGCCCCGAAAGAATTGACCGCGCCGAAGAAATCATTTCTATTTCATTTACGCCTGTCGCACAATATTTATAAACAACTCGCGTGTTGCTACGCAACTGATAGAATGCGATGCGATGCGAGCGCATCAGTCGAGTCGGCCGCATAAAGCCCATCACACACGTAGCTATAATATATATTAATATGCCCAGCTATAATATAAAAGCCAGTACAAGTTGGTAAAGTAACAGAAATATATATTATAGCTGCGTGTGCGGTCACTCAAAGATTAGTATTGAAAATATATCGTAATATGCTTTGCTATGATTCATATTAATATATATTATAGCTACGTCTGTGATGGGCTTAAGCCGCGCCGAATCTGATGACGTCAATTCAATCCGAATTCGTCTAGGATTTCTGGGGTTCTTCTAGATTCGGACGATTCGACGCGGGCAAGTGTGCGAGCTTTCATAAGATTGATTGAAACGTGGTAGAGCATCTAACCATTCCCTTTCACCCTGATTTGTGAAAGGAGGCCTGTGCGCAGCAGTGGGCTACATTATAGGCTGATGATGACGTAAAGATTCGCGTAGAATTCGTCCTTTCTGGACAGGGTCTAAATTATTGGAATTATAATATTATCCAAGGAGATTCTTCACATACCTACATACGTCTGATCACTGAATAAGCAGAGCTTGTAGTATGTAAACCAGATAATAAGTAATTATTGATTTCATTAAATAATTTTTCCACCGCTCTATCTCAAAATTACCCCACGAACAAGCATCAGTGGGACATTATAGGCTGATGATGACGTAAAGATTCGCGTAGAATTCGTCCTTTCTGGACAGGGTCTAAATTATTGGAATTATAATATTATCCAAGGAGATTCTTCACATACATACGATTGATCACTGAATAAGCAGAGCTTGTAGTATGTAAACCAGATAATAAGTAATAATTGATTTTATTCAATAATTTTTCGACCGCTCTATCTCAAAATTACCCCACGAACAAGCATCTTATTAAAAAGTTAGATGAGCTGGTAACTGATGAGCGAGGGATGCTTTATCAACCGGGTCACCCGTGTTAGGGGTCGCTTTGACCGTCTAACAAATCACCCGTTTAATATGTCAGGTTCTAGCCTTTCGGAGGTCAGGGCTGAGGGCAGACGAAATTGGAGGTTTTAATCAACCTTGGAATATTCTGACCCCAATTTTTCAGGTGCTTTAGCAACCCTAACCGTTTTTCGACATGTTTGTTCGTCAAACGCTAATCTTTATAATTTAAAATAGAATCTTGTTACGCAATACATTGAGAAACTATCCAGTTTACTTCAAAACTCTTAACTTTACACCAGCGCAGTGGTCGCCTTTGGAATTTCAACCTTAAAACAGCCGTCAAAAGTTCGGGAACGTTACAAAAATTTGAAATTGTCTCAGCATTCCCTTAGTTGCAGTGAATTTTGCATTCATTTCCCCAGACGGCACAGGAACATCCCATGCATTTTCCAAAATTTAACTTCGATGACGGCGCGGACTTCTCACATGATCGCTTAGTTAATGAAAGAGACAGAATCACCCCCGTGCTCCTAAGTTCTTAGTAATTTACGGACATTGTGTATACGGGGTTTTATGCCTGGATAGTCAGTGTGTTTCAAAAGGGTCAGCGCTTTCTGAAGTTATGTAAGTTCTGGTTCTGATTAGGAAAATGAGTAAAGAAACATTAGACAGGTTCAGACAGAAAGGTGGTTAGAATATCTCAGTGTTATTGTGTTGTTGTTTTCAGCGCTGATACGTCCGTCAGACTGTTATAACCTTGTACAAGATAGCTTGATCTCTGCGACAGTTGCTTGAGTCATATGAAAATTAACCTTATGGCTTTAGCATAAGGTTAATCTGTATCATCATTAAATCAACCACAGATTAAACAGATGAACCTTATGCTAAAGCCATAAGGTTAATTTTCATTTGACTCAAGCAACTATCGCAGAGATCAAGCTATCTTTTAGAAGTTATAGTCAATGCGTTGGTCAGTAATTATCCTATTATAAGGCTATGCTCACAGATATATATCTAAAGCTATGATAAAGGAATTATTACCAATCCCTAGCTGTCGGTTTCTTTATTCGAACTATCCTTTTATTTGCGACTATTATTATATTACAATATACTACTATTATATTACAATAGCAAAATTATGGATACGTTGAATATCTGGCGTCAGTGGCGCCGATTCTGTTGTAAATCGCACTAAACTATTTTTAGTTACATCACATCTCTTTCTTACGAAAATTATTGAAAAAAGGATGGAATATATTTAAAGCTATCAAATTAATCTTTGCCGTCTTATTTTGCGTGTTTCGCGTAACCGCGATAGATGCCGACAAAAATATTGAAAACAAGCTTTTGAATAATTCGACAGGACTAAATTTCTTACATCCTTTTCTTATGTTCTTTGTTAGAAAAATACATAGTGAGACTAAAATTAGTTTAGTTGTAAACAACAGAATCAGGGCCAGTGTATACAAATCAAATATAAACTTTGTCTTTGTAGCTGGTATAAAGTAAGAAATACATTTACATTTTGCTATGAATTAAATTAAACTCCACCTCGCTTGAAATTCATGAAGAGAATTGTGCACATAAAACCATTTTTATTGTGGCTATAGTATTTTCAGTGGTTTTGAAAACGAAATGAATGCAAATAAACATTTGAAACCAACTAGCTTTTCATTATGTGGTCAATGATAAAGTTTTGGTTTAAATAATTATTAGACGATGAAGTCGGTAAACAAGCGTACGGCCCGCCTGATGGTAAGCGTTTACCGTAACAATATGGACGCTTGCAACACCAGGGGTATCACTCACGCGTTACCGACACTTCCTTCTCCCCGATGATCTCTGGCGACCTTAACTCACGCGCAGGAACACAACGTAAAGTTATTTGGCTGCGGTATTCTGTAAGGTATTCGGTACTTCCCCAGATGAGTTGCTCTTTGAACGAAATGACGCTATGCTCTACCTCTCTGTATCAATTCATGTTACGTTACGTTAGCGTACGCAATAATATATTTTCAGGTAATTAATTCATACACACAGCTTCTCGGCAAAGGTTGGAGCTTTCCAAGAATTTCTACGGATATAATTTAAAATGAATAAGGATATTTCGTGTTTTGTGTTAGGAAATAGAGTGGATACTCTGCGATGTTTTTTTGTTTTATGTATAGGCCTGTGTTGGACTATAATCTCATCACCTTGCGATGATGGTACCGAAGGGAACTGGCCCCCATGAGCAGCTACTGGACCATCTTGAGGGTGGTGCCCACTCAGGCACTACTACAAAGTACCCTACCACCGTGCTATGGTTTCCTCACAACGTTTTCTTTCCCCCCCCTCCTCATTTTCTTTCATCGTTAATACCCGTGTAAAGAAATAAAAAGTGGCCTATGTATGTCCATCATAGGACATCGAATTTGATTAATTGGCAGAGGGACTAGACTATGCCCTCTTATTTACCAATATAAAACTCGATTCAATAGTTTTACCGCGACATTTTTGCAAACAGACAGGAATTCCGAAACGAATCAGGTGCTCGTATTTCTAAAGCATTACATTTTCGATCATAAAAAATGCCTTTTCTCAAGAATATCAAAAATAAACGAATAGCGCAAACGCAGCCGACCAATCACACTAAACGGCCACGCTCCGGTCTGATTCCGGTCCCCCTCGGGTCCGTTTCCGGATATCCGGTAATGGCGGGGAAGCGCAATGAGCTATGTTCCGACATTACCCCCGGGAGTCGCGCGCAGTCGGTGAAAATCTAATTATTATTTATGTGGTGGTGTACACGGCTGGCAGTCTAGTGTTTTTTATTATTATTATAAAGTATAACCTCGACTTACAGCTAAATATACAGTATTTACATTTCGTAATTTTAGACGTAGCTTTTTGTATTGATTTAAGCATTACCACCAAAAACATCTTGATCCTCAGATTTAATGATATTTACTCTAAATTTGCAAGGATCAAAACTAACTTTTTGTGCATTATTTACAAGTCTTCGAAGTTCTCGGAGTGTACCGCAGACGAGATAGCAACATTGAATTGTTCAATGCACACAATTTAAACAGGCAAAGTTCGAGTAGGTATATATACGAACTGTTTCTTCCTATACACATTTACCTAAGGCGTGAAAAGTGTCCATATATTCACAATAACAAAATATTAAATAGGTAACCAACTATTATTCCCGACAAAAGTATCAAATTGTTTTATATTCAGTGTTGCGGGTTGTTTTCCGCAAGGCGAGTAGCGCGGTCGAGTGCTAGCAACCGTGTCAAGTCGCCGGCGAGTAATTGGAGCGAGTGGCGTGCACTCTGGATTTTGCCTTATTTTGTGCGACGTATTTATTTTTGAGAGTTCTAATTAATACCACTTTTTAATTTGCTTTACAATAATAGTCCATTGAAAAGTTACATTTGTGGTTGCATTTGCAGAGGACGCAATAAATTTTTTGGAACGTGGAAGACAAGCTCCATCTTATTAGTAAAAAAGGAATTGTCATGCAAAGAGTTAACGATAACATTAACAAATAAAGGTATTTCTGTCAAAAATAATGTTGATGGCAAACATGTCTTTCATGTATATTAATCATAATAACCCACAAAATTGAGCTTACTATTTAATATGCGCTAAAATGACAGTAGCACGTAGTGTCGTGACAATAATAATAACAGAAATAGTGACAACAGTGTCCCAGACAGTCTTAATTATGCTTAAGCTACGGCCGGCTGAGTTTCGTGACTAAAGGGCGTTATACACGATGAAAATGTCCAAAATGTTAACGTCGCCTTCTATTACTAGGTATTCCATAGCTTAATTTCACATGGTTACTGAATTTAGACCACCTAGATTCTAAAACATGACTAGCTGGTTTATTTGTTTGTCTGGTTTCCATACGCGTATGTTTGGTTTGGTTTCAAATTGCCGCTTATGAAGTAATGTCACAAGATTTTAAACATAGTAGCCTAGTTTTCGCCCCGCAATTTAACTCGCGAGCGGTAAGAGTCGAATTTTTAAAGACCCTAGTATTTAGGGGTTTATCCCTGCAGTCTGAGCTGTGCGTTTATACATTAGTCACTCAGTTTCTCCTTGTATCTTGTACTGGCCCCTAATCTATACAGGGTGTGGCGTAAAGAGTAGTCAACCCATTATCTATGGGTGGATGGCGTCATGACTGATCAGCAAACCAAAAATTATGTTTAGTAAAAGTGCCATGGTTTTCAAGATTTTGGGCATTTTTTAAATTTCATAAATAATTACACCCTTGGTCACTTTTTTCGATGCCATTTTCACAAATAAAAGTATTTTCATTATTTTTTCAGTAGTACTCTTGGATAGATGCACTATCAAATGTAAACTTTTGTTTTTATACCGTTAGCTTGGTTTTTTTATTATTCATAATTTTAATACAAATTTTAATTTTAATGAAATTAAAAAAATGCCCAAAATCTTGAAAACCATGGCACTTTTACTAAACATAATTTATTTATTTTATTTATTTTAACAGCCGCTGCTGGGCTGATTTGTGAATCTAATGTGATGGTTGAGACAGGGTAGGGTAGGAGAGTAGGGTAGGGTAGGGTAGGGTTGGGTAGGGTAGGGTAGGGTAGGGTACGGTACGGTAGGTTAGCACCATAGGGTAGGGTAGCACCATAGGGTAGGGTAGCACCACGCGAACGAAGTCGCGCCGGGCAGCTAGTTTATGTATATTAATTAGTAAACTATAATTTTTTGTTCCTCCTTTCAGAGGAGATGAGTATAGATAGATAGATAACTATTTTTAACATAATGATTGATATAATGTAAATGTAGATCTGAATGGTAATAGTCACAAATTCAACAGAACACGGAATCAGGAAGTATTAATTTCCTTCGAACTTCAAACTTGGCGAACTACTCGCTAAAGGGAAATTGACTATTCATAGAATGTAAACAGATGACGACAGTTGTACAATTTAAGCCGAAGTCAGACAATCTGCGGGAACAATCATTACCAAAACTTAAATTACTCACAAACTTGGAGATGTGCATCATAATAAACGTCTACACTGATTTAAGAGAAGCACTATCGCCGAAACTAAATGTAGATGTAAATTGAAACCTTCGCTCTCAGACCCAGGGTAGTATTTGCAATTCCATTATAAACATCTACGTTTGACGCCAGCTTTGAAATAACAATGCCGATGTCAGTTATGATAAGGCAAACTAAAATTAGATTTCGAGTTTTTCTTGAGACATTTTGAGATCTGATATATCGATTAACTTTAGTTCAATGGTCGTTGAAGTCTATATTAGAACACGGGAATCCGAGGAATGGTTAGGTGTTCTAGAATTTATAGATAACGGAGTCAACGTACCAACTGGCAACCCTAAAACAAAGTGATTTAATACAATATCAGGCGTGACTTCTAAAATTTTGTTTAGAAGCGGGGTGTCTAGGCAAAACCGGGACCAAACCACCCTACCTGAAAACAAAAGAAAAATCGAGCATTTGTGTGCAGACAAACTGGCTAATGATTGCAAAGCATAATGCTGTGCACAGTCAGCACACAGCGCTAATTTTAAGCCGGCAGCTCCAGCGGTACTTCTCGATAAAACTGTTACTTCATGAAGCTGCAACAGCATAACCAATCGTGGCCTTAGCACGCAGTTGTCCAAATTGTAGAATTTAAGCGGACTTTCATTTCTGTTTTGCGACATAACTCAAGATTCTTATAGAGGAGATTTAAATCTGATAATGTGTTAACGTTAAGCATTAAATGTTTGTCCACAGACGTAATAGGCGTTGTGAAGTCTTCCAAGTAGCACCAAGACTGACTCTGTGATAGTGGCCTGCAGCGACCGCACCGCTCTGAACCGGGTGACAATAACCAACGGACAACACGCCATTTATGGAGAACAGCTACGGCTCCTGTGAAGACATTTTTGCAAAGTAAGTTTTTCCATAAGATAATAATCTGCACCAACGGGGGTTGATAATTCATCGTACGTCATAGTTAAAACAATTAACCCCAAAAGAAGAAAAGCTCTCGAATATGCGATATGCTATAAAATCATCGAATAAGAACACCTAAGGGTACCTTTCGTTCTAGCTATCTATAGATGGACCTTGAAAATGTTTGGCTTTTAACAAACTGCCAACAACTTAATATACAAACTTCGTCTAGAAATGCAAAAAAGGGACACGAAATGTTCGAGAACCTATACAGCAGAATTTAGTTATTGCTCCTCATCCACTCCGAAGGACTCCAAAAGAGTGTGATGAGACCCTTAGAAAGGCTTGATAGTAGTTTTATATGGCGTCAGGTAGGGGTGGTCGATGCCCCACGCGGCGCCCGCCACCGCCATGTCGGCCCCGCCGCGCCACCACCCGCACTTCTACACCGTCGAGGTCGGCGACACGCGCTTCACCATCCTCAAGCGCTACCAGAACTTGAAGCCCATCGGCTCCGGAGCACAGGGAATTGTATGGTAAGTTTGTTAACTTTTCGGACTTAACGTTATTAAGATCATCTCACATCAGGTTTGAAGGATGGTGAGCGATTTTTTTTTTAATACCTCTAGATATACCTTGGCCCTAAGAATTATTTGTAACGTCGTTCCAACCTCTCCATGGATATATATTGCCATGATTATTTAAGCCAAAATACATGAAATGGATTATGGAATCTAATAATGCCTCGTATCCATTGAATTATTACGCTCTCGTATCCTTTTGAGGATGTTTACTTCGCTGTTTTGATAATAAGAAATCCATGAGGAAGGAAACACATAATACATCCGTAGTTACATAAGATTTCACTAGTACTTGAGAATCTCCGTTGTAAGTATGTATAATATTAAAGAATGTTTTAATTTTAAGATTTTCATCCATACAATTACACTGTATATCAACATGGATCACAGAGCCATTTGGGTTTTCACCATCTATCAATAAAGCATGTTTTTGTATAGTCTTGTGAAATAGTTTTACTACGTAGTTGTTTTTTTTTGTTTGCGCACACATTTCATTTTATGCTCCCATACATATTTTTCAACACATTTGCACTGCTCTTTAAAAAGCTACTCTTCGAAACTAGCACATTTTTAATATTGAAGTGTGCACTTTATTACTGTCTATCCTTTCTCTCCTTTTGACAAGAGGTATAGTTGAGGAAAAAATATTAATACTTTAATCGAGGAAGAAAATTTTGATACTTTAATCAAATCTGTAATTGTTTTAAGATGCAATCAGATCAAAACGCTTTACTTTCTAAGCTTGTCTTTCACAAAACCTCATAATCCTGACACACGATTAATTTAACATTCAAATAAATAAACATACATGAATTTCGAATCGTCACCCACCGCACCTCTTCACGGCACTCACACACAGACACAACCACCAATTATAATTTATTTCTCTTTGTAGCTGATCCTGTAGTTAGCCGGTTACATGATGGTTCAGTTTTACTCTGTCACATTGGGTGACACGGTGTTCACGATACCGACGCGGTACACAGAGCTTGTCAGCCGCGGCCAGGGCGCGCAGGGCATGGTGTGGTAAGAACTACTACGCCATATACAAATGAAAAGCTTAAGTGTTTTCGACTCATGTGCTTTTGGACTAATTCTTCGCGCCTTTAAAAACTTTTTTGAGAAAACTATTGGTTATTTTTCTAAAAAAAACAGACCTCCTGTTTCAAAATTAGTAAAAAAAAAGAATTGCATAGTAAAGTGATCGAACTATTCATAACAGATGAACTTTTGTTCTGGAACTGTTACGAAATAAAGTGTTTGCTTTTTATTAAAACGTCATTTAGTGCCGTATCGTGACGAACTACGCATAATTTAGATTTATATTTTTATTACGTACAGCTTATGTTTATTTCCCACGTGTTTTAACAAGTACCAAGTATTTAAATCCATTATTTTCATGCCGCACGTTAAGTATCAAGCCTTCGAATAACATTCATATTTCATGTCGTTTAGTTCAACAAAGCAATGAGTCAAAACAAATTAACATTCGTATCTATACATCCTTGAATCATTTGTAACTAACTAATTCATGTAACCTTTACCTAACTATTGTTTGAAGGTCTCGGCTTTTTTATTAATTCTCTGTGTACAGTAGAGGTGTTAAGTGTTTTAACACTAACAGCCATGGTGAAAAAACGCAATTTAACTAATATATACTGATTAAATGTTCACGTAAATAGCCTCAAATTGTTTGAAAATGACGGTAAGGTGATCGATGAATATGTGACAATTTAAACAGTGTCTTAATTAAATAGCGCTTTATAAGTAAGGCCTTTATTATTTACTTATATTATAATTTAATTTAATTATTTTTCTAAGTCAGTGTCATTTATTGATGAATAGCTTAGCTTGTATTTTCTAGATTATTTTTCCTCAACTGTACATGATTTATTTTGTTTCAGAGAACTTCTTTTGTAATTAATATATTCATGTGTACAGTATTAAAAATGCATGGCGTTAATCAATAATTTAATATTATTAATAATTCTAATATTATTAAGTTTTAACATAAAAATAATGTTAACATTTATGTAATAACTTGATTAACACATATAAAATAGACGTAATTATAACTATTTGTTATCACCTCGTCTACATCGCGTACTGGGATTAAGGTTATTTATGAAGGTTGGTTATTTATCCGGCTCGAAGGACCATGTTAAGGGTCCGTCGGTGCAAACAATGCAATAAAAAGCAGGAGCACGTTTTATCGGTTTAATGGTTGGCGAACGAAGAGGCCGGTGTTGCCATGCACAATAATAATATTATGTTTCCAACAGCTACAAGAACCAAAACACCGTTCAAGTATCCAGCCCCCCTAGACAAGATGGTTGTCGACAATCGTCATCGTTAGTAAACGATCAACCTTTGTATGGGGAAATGAGTTTCACACATAGAGATAGAGTATTAATAGAGTGACTAGACTCTACAGTATAGTGTAGAGCAGGGGTCGCCGACTTGATCAGATCCAAGATCTACTGTTTACTGAAGGAACCCTGTGCGACCTACCAATTACATACTTCTTGAAATCTTAAATGAAACAGCATAGTTCAGTACACAATTATTTAGTATTTTACGCAGTCTGTTCTGCCTATTTATATTTTTGCTTTGCCACTGGTCGACTGGACTAATAGCCGCGATCGACTACATGTAACGAACGAATTCCATGCGTTTTTTTCGATACTTTTACCGAGAATAAATGATAATTAACTCATATAGAATTTTTTTCTGACGGTAAATCACTAGTCTACGATATATCTATGAATGCATCTATATGCAAACTGATCACGCTTCGCACAAGGTAATGTCGATACAGCTAGCAATCTATTAATATTCTAACTCTATGGTATTATCCTAAATAGCTTTCATGTCCTCTGAGCTATACATCTTTGTTGCATTCTCATTGAAATGTGAGGTTTGTTTCCATTGCAGCGCCGCGTACGACACTGTGACGCAACAGAACGTCGCCATCAAGAAGTTGTCGCGCCCCTTCCAGAATGTGACGCACGCGAAACGCGCCTACCGCGAGTTCAAACTCATGAAACTCGTTAATCATAAAAATGTAAGTATTTTTATGATTATTTTGATGCTGTTGAATAATGGCGCCCAACGCTAAAGTGTAGAATATAACTCAATCAATATGTTTATGTAAAAATGAACGCATGTGTATTAACTAGTGTCATTATAAGAATGTAAGTATAGTCGATCGTAATTAACTGTCAGGCAGTCAATAGCCAAGAAAAGATTCTATAGAAAAAATATACAAATGGCGCCCAACGTGGGACCAGAGTGCATAATCTACAAGATAATAATACGCTTTATTTATCTCCACAAATACATAAAGGTGAAAAGAAAAAATACATGTCATAAAGCACTATAACACTTATAATGTATTGTGGAGACTGGAGCCCGTACTAAGGTTTGACAACCTGTTTTACAGGTCTCCAGGTCCCCACATCTTGGACCTGGTGTACATTTTGTTTTAGGCAATACTTAAAACTATAAGTCAGCAGAGACACGAAGTTAGCCAGCAAACAACCAAAGTAATGTTTATATTTGATTATGATAGGTATGTATCAATAGAAATAGATCTAATACTCAAGCATTAGGAAACCTTTTTTGAACTTAACCTCATCAATACTGAAACGCCCACGAAGAGTCTAAGCATTGCGTCTAACTTGTAATGACGTAGTTCTATGTTGAAATGACGCGCATAATGGAGAATTGATATGAAATATGTATCTACAAAGATAATGCCCTGGACCTGGATATAATAACCCCTCAAGTTTTTTGCGTCACAGTAACTTTTGATGCTATTAATGTATATGCCAGTTGGTTCTGCAATTTACGCGAAACAGTTTTACAAATACCGTCTATTCATAAACTATACGAGCATATACCACAGCTCTTCAGCTCCGCCACAAACGTTGCAGATAATCGGTCTCCTGAACGCATTCACGCCACAGCGGAGCCTCGAGGAGTTCCAGGATGTGTACCTGGTGATGGAGCTGATGGACGCGAACCTGTGCCAGGTGATCCAGATGGACCTGGACCACGAGCGCATGAGCTACCTGCTCTATCAGATGCTGTGCGGGATCAAGCACTTGCATCTTGCTGGGATTATACATCGGGTGAGAATATTTAGTTAGTGGTGTTTATAAATCAGTGAATAGTTTTATCGGCAGGTCTGACGAGAAGAATTAATATTTAGCTGTAAATACAAAAACATGAATTAAATCCGCGGCATTATCGATCTGGGACAACTACTTTTCGGTGTAAACGCGAGTGATATGCGACTTTTTTTTTACGAAAACTTCCACGTTCTGAATGGGCTTCAAATTGTGGTGATGCAAAGCGGTAATTTAACGACATGCGTGGGTCGCCACGTAATTCTCGTTGGATCAAAGCCGAAATCGAAGTCTTTTTAAGTCACCTCACTAGTTTTTGAACGTTAGTTTGCGTGTGTTACAGGATTTGAAGCCGTCGAACATAGTGGTGAAGAGCGACTGCACGCTCAAGATCCTGGACTTTGGTCTGGCGCGCACCGCCGGGACCACGTTCATGATGACGCCCTACGTCGTCACCAGATACTACCGGGCGCCAGAGGTACACTACACTACACTACACTACACATACCTTTATAACTCGTTTCTTCACTTAGGCTTTGTGTCTTCTTCTTATTCTTAAGTTTAGCAACCAAGCCCAAATTAGGGCTCATTTCTGCCAGTGTCGACTTATGTTATAGTTTCCAGTCGCAAGAAATCACTTCACATTATAGTCCTCAGTCAGTCACCGTCCATAAAAGTCATTTTTTACTACAATGGTGGTTATTGTACTAAAACTCTTCACTGTCAATTTGTCACGATACACATATGTAATTCATTTCACTTCACTGGTGCACATGGATGATCTTTATTGGGTAAAATACCACCAAAAATACACATAAAAACTCAAAATACACAAATTTCAAAAAGTTCCTAGGCTTTGTGCCTTTACTTTCAGCTACATTATCACTTACCATGGCATACCCCAAAAAATAATATACATTAAACAAAATTGTAAGCATACATGGAATTTGTCCACTGCCTATCT
The DNA here is from genome assembly GCA_947623365.1 of Achlya flavicornis. NCBI lineage: Eukaryota > Metazoa > Arthropoda > Insecta > Lepidoptera > Drepanidae > Achlya > Achlya flavicornis. Next base: position 1,091,762 of record OX392483.1, on the reverse strand, counting down.
AAAGTTGATTATATTGTCAATTTGCAGGTGATCCTGGGCATGGGGTACACGGAGAACGTGGACATCTGGTCGGTGGGGTGCATCATGGGCGAGATGATCCGCGGCGGGGTGCTGTTCCCGGGCACCGACCACATCGACCAGTGGAACAAGATTATTGGTAACCTGCTATATTATATACTAAACCGGGCTTGGGGTACACGAACGTGACTATCTGGTCGGTGGGGTGCATCATGGACGAGATGATCCGCGGCGGGGTGCTGTTCCCGGGCACCGACCACATCGACCAGTGGAACAAGATTATTGGTAACCTGCTATATTATATACTAAACCGGGCTTGGGGTACACGAACGTGACTATCTGGTCGGTGGGGTGCATCATGGACGAGATGATCCGCGGCGGGGTGCTGTTCCCGGGCACCGACCACATCGACCAGTGGAACAAGATTATTGGTAACCTGCTATATTATATACTAAACCGGGCTTGGGGTACACAAACGTGGTCTAGTCGGTGGGGTGCATCTGGTCGGTGGGGTGCATAATGGGCGAGAGATATCGGAAATTACCTGAATTGATACGGTTATATTAAACGTTCTCATACGTGCACAAGGCCGCAGTACTTGGAATTGTTGACATATGAATTTATTATTAAAATAATAATTCACTCACGGCCGTCTGATCCCAAACTAGTAAGAGCGTTTTTGTGAATCGAACCCACGACGACCTATGGCGTGGCATTCATAATAGTAACACATCAATGGCTAACATTTACGCAATCAAAACTTTTTTTAGGCACATTGCTTTAATATAGAAAAGGAATAGGGTAGGTCCGAGGATTCCACCCTGAGGTACCCCATATGTAAGTGTCTCATTTTAGCTAGTATAGTTTCTCAATATAAATCTCTGCGTTCAGTTTAAATGATAACTATCAAGGATTTCAAATGCAAGTAATTGTATGCCAATGGCTTCCAGTTTTTCGACGAGTATGGGGACAGAGACTATATCAAATGCCTTTGATATTTTTAAATAATAGATTTTTTATCTATGTATCAATTTGTTCACAGTAAAAGCATCGATATAAAACGAGAAATTTGCATTCGTTATGTATTTTAGTCGTTCAACAAAAACAAAAACTTACCATTTTTAACGCCCTTATCAGACGTCCAGCGAACAAATTTAACGAATATAAAAAAGAAAGGAAAACCGACAGTCACCCTTCTTATTATGATACTTGTTTTTTTTTTATCGGTCTAGTTTTCGAGGCTAAAACCGGGGATTACGAAATAGTGATTTCGTCTAATTTAAACAGGTATAATCGGTCTAAGCTTTTGTTATCTCTATCGCCCTCGGGCGGGATAGCTCGGGCACAGCGCGACGGCAATAAATATGTTAAAAACCTATTTTTATTATTTCTTGCAGCCATCCTTTCCTCCTAATATCCACTGAGATAGTTGGTGATGTGAGTGTATTGTAACATAATTGTGTGTGTTGTAGAGCAACTGGGCACCCCGTCGGCGGCGTTCATGGCGCGGCTGCAGCCCACCGTGCGCAACTACGTCGAGAACCGACCGCGCTACGCCGGGTACACCTTCGAGAGACTCTTCCCGGACATACTCTTCCCCAGCGACAGCAACGAACACAATAGATTAAAGGTAACAAACAAACATTTCTTCTTCTTATTTTTAAGTTTGGCAACCAAGCCCAAATTAGAGCTCATTTCTGCCAGTATTTAGTTATATTATAGTTTCCAGTCACAATAAATCACTTCACATTATAGTCCTCAGTCAGTCACCGTCCATAAAAGTCATGTTTTACTACAATGGTGGTCATTGTACTAAAACTCTTCACGGACTTTTTGAGATAACTTGAAAAGTCACGATACACATTCATTTCATTTCACTTCACTGGTGCACATGGATGATCTTTATTGGGTAACATACGCGACGTCACTCTGCAAGTTCCCGCCAAAAAGTCAAACAAACATTTATTAACACCACAAACTTTAATTAGATAGAAAAAACACTAGGTAAAATTATATATAAATCACAGAACAGACAAAATATAAAAAAACATAATGAAACAATTTAGACCGGGGGATGATGACACAAATTTCCTGGTCATTTGTACCTTTGCGGCGGTATGGCCAGGGCTACTTCACTCACTCAATTACGCTCGGTAAGTGCCTACCGCTTGGTGAACTGCCCGCAGTGCAAGTAACAGAGGACCGCGGTAAGCCAATACAATAACTTGTACGCATTTACGCATGGCATTTATTCAATTTTAACTTACTTTTACATTTCATTGGTTTGTTTTATTCATAAAAAAATACCTAGCATATTATTGAAATTATTCACGCGGTTTAATTATTTTCAATAATAATGTTATCATAAAAGTAATTTTAGAGGAGGGAAAAAAAAATTACATCATTACATAAGCTAAAATACTTTTTATTCCTAATATGAATAATCAAATTATTGTAATAATACAAAAATATTGAAATTCAGTCTTTGTATTTATATTTTATAATCTTCGTTCGACCATGACAGCGTTTTCTTCGGAGACAGCGCGTCTTGAAAGACTCGCGGTAGGCTAAGATATTGGTGTATTGTTAGATGTAGGCAGGTATCCAGCTAAGAACATCAGAACCCATACAACCCTATCGCTACACGTGCCGCGTTCAGGGGCGAGCGGCGCGGGTGCGTGGGATCTAGCCGATCGAATTTTCATCGAATATCGGAAAATAAAAATAAATGTGGAACAAATCGCTCGATACTCGTAATTTATCCGACGCGTTCGATTGATGCCCACGCGATCGGGCCGCCGGTATCATCATTATGTAATTAGAGTACTTACTGTAGGGTCGCCATACTGGTACAAATGACCAGGAAATTTGTGTCAACATCCCCCGGTCTAATTTATTTCTTGCATTATCACGATAGCTCACCTTCCGTTGGTGAGCTATCAAATAGTACCAGCTCACCATGTGCTGCTGTTATCAAAAGCGCTGATTTTTAGCTAGCAAAAATAATAATAATAAACTAAATATAAAATATGTATGGTGTTTTTTTTTTTGTAGACAGTGTGGGCAACTTCTGAACTAAGTGTCTTAAAGAAAAATGCAGAAAGGAACCTGTAGTTCAGAAGTTGCCCTCAGTGGCTGGAAAAAAAATATCATCATGTATGAGTCCACATGACATTGACTCGTGTGCACCAACTCGAACTTATTGAATACCTCGAATCAAATTACCTTATTGAAGGTCTATTTGAATAAATGATTTCTTTATATATTTTTTATCTTACGAATACAGGCAGACCTGTACTGTATACAGTACACATGAGTGTTGTGTTGTGTTGCAGGCGTCTCAAGCTCGGGACCTGCTGTCGCGCATGCTGGTGATCGACCCGGAGCGGCGCATCTCGGTGGACGAGGCGCTGCTGCACCCTTACATCAACGTGTGGTACGACGAGGGGGAGGTCAACGCGGTAAGTATTCCAAATGCCCGCAATACCAGCGCAAAGGTGCGATTAACGCCCACGCGATTGGGCCGCTTGTACCAGCGCTATGACCATCATTATCCTTTTCATCATTACGTAATTAGACCCCTAAAGGTTCGCCATACTGGTACAAATGACCAGGAAATTTGTGTCAGTATCTCCCGGTCTATAGTATTACTTAGAAGGATCAAAGCAATTTTGAATTGCAATATAAAATAAAGGATTTATAAAAATCTCACTAATAGTTATGTATGTGTTGTATTTGCAGCCAGCGCCAGCGTCATACGACCACTCGGTGGACGAGCGCGAGCACACGGTGGAGCAGTGGAAGCAGCTCATCTACCAGGAGGTGGTCGAGTACGCGCCGCCCGACCACCTCGCGCCGCCCCAGCCCCAGCCCCAGCCCCAGCCGCCGCCCCAACCACAGCCCCAAACCCAACCCCAGCCCCAACACCCGTCTCACTCCCAGGCCCAGCCCGCGCTCACCACATAGGTATCATAAATGCGATCGACACCAGTGCCCCCTTACGGCTATTTAAATAATTAAACATTTCGTTTTTTTATTGTAATGATTGTGTATCTTAGTTAGTCAAAATTATATTTTCATAGTATATTACTATAATTTTACATAGCTCCATGCTAGAACATTCTGTAGTTATATACCAATTTTTATACAAGGAAGAAAAAAATTACTGACCCTGTTACATAAAGGTTAGTTTTATTCAGTAGTCGATTTTTTTGTTGATTTTATCTTTCTGAAGTGTATGGTGGGTTCTTAATGTTGTAAATTTTTTAACATGGGACCACCCTTAACAACACCAACTCGCAAGTGATACTCCTGGTATTGCAAGCGTCTATAGAATACGGTAACCGCTTACCATGATGAAATCAACTTTAGAAATTTTTCTTTTATAAGATATATGTAGATAGAAAAAGTATCAACAAATAATGTGAACATTCTAAATCACAGATAGTTTTGTTTTATAAAATATACAAATAAAAATAGTGATACTTTCATAAAAAGTATGTAACAGCTTATTTGTTTTTCAATATAACTTTGATACTAAAGCTGGCTTCCCACGGCCTGTAATATCGCGAGCCGCGCCAGGTCGCGCCGACAAGCCGTGGGAGTAGTGCCGCTCGAGGGGGCGCGGGCTGGCGCGTGGTTGTTGGCGCGGAGGGCGCGAGGTGGCGCGGGGTGGCGTGAGGTGGCGCGAGTAAGCGCGTCACTTAGTTCTTGTTCATTTTCTTTTATTTTCGTTAATTAACTTTTGACCCAAACGCGGCGTGGGAAGCCAGCATAAAACACTTGTGAATAACGAGCTATATTGCTTGTCTGAACTAAACTGAACAAAAAAAAAAAAAATATAAGGACTTACAGGCTTTCATAGTAAAATTTCAATCAAGGATTTTATTTCTCTTTTACAAAAAGTTCGAATATCTAAAAAAAAAACAATTTCCGTGTTATTCGCGCCAAACACATGACGTTTGATTCAGTGTTACCAACATACGGAATTACGGTTTCTACCAATTTTGAAATTTAATTAAAATAACCATGTTTTATAAAAGAAAAGTTTTTGTGTAATTAATAAGTGATATAATTTTTATTTAATGTTATATCAGGTATCAGCAGAGCTGACCGCCGAAATCTAATCCACGAGTAAAGTGCAAGGACAATTTTCTATGCGCTACACGATGTGTCTACGGCAGCGGCTACACACGTCGCCGTTTCGCCGGGAATCTAGCTAGAAAGAAAGTGACGAATATATAACCTGAATGGAATGCATACAATAACTAACTAATGTATATAATTTATCGTGGAAATTTTATGTGCAATACTCGAGGAAATGGAATCAAGTGCAAATATGAAAAGTTAATTTGACTCGTTCATTATCCTGTGTACAGAGATTGAATGTTTCAGACACACCAATAATATTAAAGGCAGCATAACAAAGAATAACCTGTAGAGTAGCTGAAGTAAATTTGTACTCTATTATGTACTGATTTATTTGTATCATTTAAATCGTTATCATCTTGTCTATTTGTAGTTTCTTCCCGTTTCTTACGATATGAATAGTGTAAGTTTTTAATTTTAATTTACAGATATTGAATGCTTTTTAATTGAGTTTTCCACCCCGTTTCGACTTTGGAAAATTGATTTGCATTAAGGAGTGCCTTTTGCGAATTGCTGATAAAATGTTGGTGATTTTCAGCTTATGGACTGACTTTATATGTTTGAATATTTTTGTAATGAAATGCAGTTTTTAAATAATCGACAAAGGTGATTTCCTATTTAATCATGCAATATTTTTATCTGTAAATTTTTAATTTAATTTTGATAATGAATGAAGTATGGTTAAATAATAATAGAGTGGAGCTTAAACCGTGTTGTAAAATATAACATAATTTGTTAATTGTGCGGTTTTGTTTTTTTTTATCTATTTATACATTAATTGATACCATTACTGTTGCAAAGTTCGCATTTGATCCTGAATATTCAATGTTTATTTTTAACCAGATCTGTGTCATGCCATAAAGACTCTAGTACTAACTGATGTTTTTAACAAAATTAAAATCGTGACATAAGACGAGTGGTTCTTGGGAGTGTAATATAATTTTGACTCTTAGCCATACACATCGTCAGATAGTTACTTGGGATTTTGTGATGTTCATAGTTTTTCGTAAGTAGATCCTAGTTAAGTTGTTGATAATATTGTATTGACTGTACGAGAGTAGTATATTAAGTACATTTCTACCTAAGTAGTATCTTATAGATCACCTCACACGTTGCTTATGAGAACAGGAACTAAAATACGTAAATAATCAACGATAAAAATATACTTCATATTTATATATCTGGTTCAAGTAGTCGTAATAAGAGGCAGTTATATCATAGTATAAATAAACGTGCACTTTAATTTCATAAATGGCATACAACTAAGCCATAAATACAGATATTGTATTATTACCTGTATTATATTGTTATGTAAACGCAATGTGAAATAATTTGTGAGTGCGCCGCGAATACAGTAACTGCAATATGTACAGTTATGACTTTATTTAAATAACCGCGTTGTAAAAGTGATAGATCAAAAAATTCTAATAACTGCCTCACTTATTCCAAACAACTAGCTTTTCAATCTTTTAAAGTAATAACCCCTTATTCATAAAGCGCTATTTAACTAATATACTGATTAAATGGTCATGCATATAATGTCACATTATTTGACAATGACAATAGAGTGACGTTATTTACGTGACCCTTTAAACGGTATATTAGTTAAATAGCGTTTTATGAGTAAGGGGGATATTTAACAGCTCGTTAGATCTTCGATAATGGAGAAAGCTTAACGTGTGAGGTATGTCGTAGGTTATTGTTTGAAACCTCACTAGGTGATATAATTATAAAATTTAGAATAATGAAGAATGACGATAGACTTTTCGGATGGTTTCAGCGAATAGCACAATTTATTAGCTGTAGAATAAAATGCTGGGCGGTAACACGTTTGTGATGTTTGTTCATAATTTTTGGTATAACCACTAATGTTATAACGAAAGCAATAATTCATCGTCGTTTATTTCTACTACCTTCACGGGCGATCATCTGTATTTAAGTTTTTTAATCATTTTGGCTCTAAAACATATCATGGGTAATACAATAGTTTACTTTTCGACTGTTTTGTTCATTAATGATGTATCGGTCGCACCAATGTTTCTTTACTTTTGTTCCATGAACTTAGGTAACACAAAAACGATGCTATGAAAAAGGACAATCGTGATTTATAATTCAGTTACATCTTATATCTAAAGAAGTCTTTCACGAATTTTTAAACCTATCGTAATAACTTTTTAGCCTCTCATTTTGTGCTATTCAAAGTCAATTGTGTTACCTTAAATATAAGCAGGGGACAACTGTGCAAAATCAATTTATATAAATATAAACATCTTTGAGCATAATACATGAAAAGAGAGTAAGAGTTATAGTGAAACTTTGAGAGTATACAATAATAATACTTTAAGGTTAGCATTAAATTTGTAAATATTAACCATATTATATTTAAGACTAAATGGAACGAAAGTGAAGAGAACATCTATAAACCTTAGAACATTTTGTTTATCACTATAGTAAATAAAAAAAATCACAACTGTACGTCCAAATTGTCCATTTATATGTTAATATACCTAATACAAATTACAATAATGTAATCTTTAGAATGTATTTTAGTACACTTGGTAAACAAAGTGTTAAGGTAGTCGCCATGTTGAGACGCAAGCCGCGCGGCTTCTAGCGATATACATATTTAAGTTAACACTTTGATGACTATCTAAAAACAACTTATTTTTACTGTACACGTAAGTTATTTCATATTTTAACTGAATAAAATCGAAATGGTTATTATAGATGGTTCTTTATTTGTATACCTAACCCTAAATGCTGCTTTAGAGTTCTTTGCTTTAGTTTAAACAATTAAATAAAATTGATGACAAGGTATATTAGTAGATTTAAGTGTTCAAGTTCACTACTAAAAGAATAAAATCAATTCATTCTAAGTTTTCCGCTGGGCAGTTAGGCTTAGGGAGTCTATTATGGAGCTTTTTATAGGAACCGGGCATAGCCTCTTAGGCAGGTTTTTGTAGGAACCGGGCATTAAAGCAATATACTGTAGTCTTTGCATAACCGACGGACCGAGTGATAGTCGTTTCATCGGAAACTTACTACCATTATAGTAGTTTTATTTTTCCTAGCAACTTTTATTTAATTTAACTAAAGGTGCGTTCGAATTGGGGTATGGGAGCAAAAATAACAGTCCAAAATGCCAAAAACGATCACAACTGGCGTTCGATTTGGAAAGTTGTGGGCGAAATTGGCATTTTGAACAGTTTTCGTTCACCGTTCGTTTTGCTTGGAAACAGTTAAAAACGACATCGTGAACTGCAAATTTTGACCCACCTCCGAGGCAGGGTCGTTTGTGATCATATTTTGACATCTTTGAATCTGACAGATAAGTTTCGGAAAATTCATACGGGAAGCGAAAATTCTAATATTTATTATAAAATTTTATAGAAATACTAACAGGTAAGAGAATAATTTGTTAGATTAACTTTGTTTAATGATTAACTGAAGGAAAAAGGTAGGTTGAGACAAGTGACAAGCAGGCGATGAGCATGGAAATGTCATTTTTGTATCTAATCGTTCGATTTGGGACATATCGTTTGTGGCAAAAGTTGCAAAATTGTTGAAATTTTCCAATTCGAACGCAAATACAAAAATGCCCATTTTGAAACTGTTAAAAACGACATCACTCCAATTCGAACGCACTATAAGAGTTTAACAAAATTAAACTGATTCGAAATATGAAACTTCCTATCAAACTTGAAAAAATTCAAATTTCCCGCCTCCATCTCCATGAAAAGCACATATCGCTAGGTTGTACTAAAACATGGCTTTTATGGACGGCAGTGATGGACGGTGATTGACAGTGCGGACTATATGAAGAAGTGATTTATTTTGCCTACTCGAAAAAACTCGAAAATAAGCAAGGCTGTATGGCTCAACCTTTGCCTGCCTTTTGGCGAATATGACAAAAAATAAAAACAAAAAAAAATATTTATGTCAATTTGTCAATAAAACGGGAAAGCTAAATAAAATTCAGTAAATAGTATACAAATAACGAAATTATAATAATAACCAGTGAAAATGTCTGAAAAAGATAAATCTAAAAACAATGCGCAAGTAAAACACATTCCCAAAGATGCACAAGTGATAATGTCCATCATGAAAGAAGTTGGGATAACAGACTATGAACCCCGTGTGGTGAACCAGCTCTTAGAGTTTACATATCGATATGTGACCTCAATAATGGATGACGCGCGAGTATTCGCCACCCATGCTAAGAAGAAAACAATAGATTTGGATGATGTTAGGTTAGCAGTGCAGATGCAATTAGACAAGTCATTTACGAGTCCTCCGCCAAGGGAAGTGCTCCTGGAGATAGCGCGAGTGAAGAATGTAAACCCATTGCCATTGATAAAGCCGCACTGTGGCTTGAGGTTGCCTCCTGATCGGTAAGACTTGTTGAAATCATGTTGTTTTCATGTCACTGTTATATTCTAAGATATTGGTCATTTCGTTATATCATAGTAAAGACTGAGTCAAACTAATTCGCGGCTGTGATATTAGGCGCGGAACGCTGCGCAGTAGCGAAGACAAAGGTATGCGGTATATTTGAGTGGACTGAACCTGCGCAAAACCGGCCCACAGCACACTTCACAGCCGCCATTAAGTTTGGTTCGAATTCTACCTGGGCGACCAAGCTTTGTTCGAAAACTAAGAAAAACGCACTTTACCAATTTTGAGACCTAGCTAGATTTAAACCCCCCACAAACTCCCATATAGCAGAAATCATTAGAGACCTTTTTGAGATCTTGCAACATTTATTTATATACAAATATTGCATGTTTAATAGTATAGGACACAGCCTATTCATCGTTGTATACTTAAAGTTTCTTAAATACGCAAGAATGTTATAGTAAACATAATTTAACTCTTTTTTATACAAATCTTAGTTTATTTGTCTAAACTAATCTTCATACTTGTAAATGAAAGTATCTGTTATATCCAGAACAAAAGCCAACCCACATTTCTGTTATCAATTCACAGCTACTGCCTCTCAGCTTGCAACTATAGACTGAAAAACGCAACAAAGAAAGTGATCACAAAAACTACCATCCCGGCTGCACCAACTATCAAAACAGTAACCACTGCAAAGCCATCTCCCAGTCAACACAGTGTGGTGGTCAAGAGACCACCGGGTGCCATTGTCAATGTGTCTTCTAAACCTAGTGCTGTTCCTAAGCCAGTATTGAAGTTCTCTTCTGGTAGTAAGGTGAGATTTTTGTATTTATTTACATTAAATGTACATACATCTAATCCTAGTTAATATTATAAATGTGAAAGTGAGTTTGTTTGTTATGCCTTCATGCCTCAACTACTCAATGGATAATCATAAAATTTGGCATGCAGATAGCCTATGGTATGGAGAAGAACCTGGGTGTGGGTGAAACAGCGGGCAACAGCTTGTTCTTCATATTTAAAAATTTTTCTGCTATACTTATTTCATTTTATCAATTTTCTCTCTTGGCTCCCTAACAGCATAAACAAAGATTTTGAAGATTTTTGTTCAGAACCTGGCATACTAATCTGGTGACATTTTCTTTTACAACTGTCTTTGCACTATTTAACATCCTTTATAGCACTGCGTGTGAAAAACCCGCACTTATCACACGCTTTTCTGTGTAAAAAAGTACCTACGATTTGGGGACACTCATACAAACAAAAAATTACCAGAGTTTCTATGTCCTAAAATGCCTATGTACAAGCCTTTCATATGATACCCCACAGGCCCAACATAAACATATAGCCCTTTACAATAACAATAGCATATGTGGCTGCTGAAATATAGCACTGTGACACGTACAGACAGACAGATGGACAGAGTGGCAGCATAAAAGTTCCTTTTTTACTGTTTTGGTTTAGAACCCCAAAAAGATTGATGTATGACAACTTCAATAACCACGAAAATTTGCTCACTCAATGTCTGTACACATACTATGGTGTTAGAATAACTAGATTGATTTATTAAACGGTTTTTATTTCCTTTCCAAGGTGGTAGCGAAACCAGCGGTTAGAGTGACAGCTGGTCCATCAGCCCACCCTGTCAAGATGGAGATTGACGACCTCACAAGTCTCAAGCGAAAACGAGAGGACGACGACTACGACATGTAATATTTAAGTTTATTCTCAGTATTGTAAGATTCATTTTGTCAAGTTATGTTTTTGTGGGAAATATATTGATAGTTTTTTATTCTTTTGTAGTTTTTGTGCCTGTATTGGTGATAATAACCATAGATAATAGAAATTTTGTTAACATATAAAAAATATTTATCCATCTTACAAATATTAGAACAACTGTTTTTCCGCTAAGAAAACCCCATGTTCTGTGGCTCCACAACTCCAGAACACTTCCTTGAACATCAGTCAAAGCATCGGGATCCTTAGCGGCGACGTTTTGTTCCGAAGTCACAAGAAGTGAAAGACAAGTGTGAGCTGGCAATGCTGGCATCCAAAAAGCCTGGAGTGCTCAACTTCAAACTTCACGTTGGGACAAAGGCTGCAACTTTATTATTCGCAGGTCCGGCCTCATATGGACTACTGCTGTCATCTATGGGCGGGAGCATGGGGTTCTTCAGTGTGTGAACAGATTTCTTCATGGTCGGCAACGCGCGAGTGATACCCCTGGTGTTGCGAACGTCCATAGGTTACGGTAACTGCTTACCATCAGGCGGGCCGTATGCTTGTTTGCCACCTCAGTAGTCAGTCTTCTCAGTGTACGTGTATTTAGAACCGGTGGTAAATTCAACTGTAATAATCATTAACTATATAATATTAATTTATGAACGAACGTTCTTAGGTGCCTTACCAGCGCCTAAACTGAATAAATTTTTCGATTTTGTTTCGAGTATAAAAAAAACTGTCGCCAAGTAGGCATTTTTTTTTTTATACCACTAAGGTGGCAAACAAGCATACGGCCCGCCTGATGGTAAGCGGTTACCGTAGCCTATGGACGCTTGCAACACCAGGGGTATCACTCGCGCGTTGCCGACCCTGAAGAAATCTCTTCACGCCCTTTTTGAAGAACCCCATGCTGTACTCCATTGGGAAAACCACGGCGGGGAGCTCATTCCACAGTCCGAGCGTCCGCGGAAGAAAACTCCTTTTAGCCCGTACAGTTCGAAACAAATCTGGTTTCAATGTGTGAGGATGGACTCCCCGTCGATGGCGAGAGTTGCGATGGTAGAAGGTAGCCGTGGGCATACACATAAGGAGGCAAAGTCTCTCCTCAGACTAAGGGGCTCTAAATCGCTTGTGAGCTCGAGATCGTCAACAATTCTTACGGCACGTCGCTGAACCGAGTCTAAAGGCCCAAGTTGGTATCCAGGTGCTCCCGCCCATAGATGACAGCAGTACTCCATATGAGGCTGGACCTGCGACTTATAAAGTTGCAGTCTTTGCCCCGCTGTGAAGTACTGCCTCGCTCTATTGAGCACTCCAAGCTTTTTGGATGCCAGCTTAACCTTGTCTTCTAAGTGACTTCGGAAAAAAACGTCGCTAGAAATGTCGACGCCAAGGATCCCGATGCTTTGGCTGATGTTCAAGGAGGTGTTCTGGAATTGTGGAGCCACAGACCATGGGGTTTTCTTAGCGGTGAACGCGCAGGCTTGGGTCTTGGTGGGGTTGAAATGGACTAGGTTTAGTCGACCCCAATCGGAGACACTAGTTAGTGTACTCGCGATTTCAGACACCAGCCGTTCGCGGCTTTCTTCCACCTCGGAACGAGGGATATTTGCACGGCCCGTGTAATGAGCGTCCCCTGTACTGTCATCCGCATAGCAATGAATGCCGTCAATAGACAGCATATCATTGATATGCAGAAGGAACAGTGTTGGGGACAGCACAGAGCCTTGCGGGACGCCGGCATTTATGTCCATGCTATCGGAGCAGCTACCGTCGACGACGGTTCTTATGCATCTGCTGGACAGAAAGCTGGCGACCCATTTGCATAACCCCTCGGGAAGCCCGTATGCTGGTAACTTCGTGAGAAGACTCCTGTGCCAGACCCGATCGAACGCCTTCGCCACATCTAGGCTCACTGCCAATGCCTCACCTTGACTCTCGATGGCGAGTGACCAACGGTGCGTGAGATACACAAGGTCACCAGCTGAGCGACTGTGGCGGAAACAACTCGTGATCCTCCAGGTATCTCAAAAGCTGCGTGTTGATCACACGCTCCATGACTTTGGAGAGAAGGGAGGTGATGGCGATAGGCCTGTAATTCGTCGGGTCTGATCTGTCGCCCTTTTTGGGCACTGGGTGCACGTGGGCAGTCTTCCACGAAGACGGGACTTCCTTTTTGGTGTAGGAAAGTGACCGTGAGTGAGGCTACCGGGGTCTTGCGACAGTTGCACTCAAAAGCCAGTTCCTTCCAGGGTTTGTTTGCTTAACACCTTCAGCTAAATTATACATGTATATTCATAATAAAACAGGACAGACAGGCCTTTTATTCTTAGGGCGTTCGTCGCGAACATTTCTGGGTATGTCCAAACTAGTTGTGCGGCGTATTCGTGTCCTTCGAATGCCGCGCTGGACACACTATTGGCCAAATAAAACTCATTCATAAACATCAGACTTTAATATGTATAACAAATATATTTTATAAAATCTCGATACACATGATCTATAATATACTGTATAACATCTAAATTACACTTATTTCTTATCATACTTGTAGAATCCTTCGCCAGTCTTAAGTCCTAGCTTCCCTTCGGAGACCAGTTTGTTCAGTAAAGGTATGGGTTTGAAGAGTTGTTGGTCGGGGAACTTCTTGTGCCATCCGTCAAGGATGAACTTGTTGGTGTCGAGGCCTACGTAGTCGGCTAACTCCAGGGGGCCCATGGGGTAGCCTGCGCCGAGCTTCATCGCGATGTCGATGTCGCGGGCTGACGCATCTCCTGCGAGGATATCATTGGGTATCAGTAAAGTTAAGTTGTAAATATCCTACTCTTCCTACTCTTTCTCCTACCTATAAAATACAAACTACGGTAAAATTTACAAAGGTTATATAAGACCCTTACTAGAATATGGATTCCAAGTTTGGAGCCCCTACTTTCACAAAGATCTGCTTGAGAGCCTCGGGCCTCGCCTTACGATATAAGTCCTATGACGTTAGGTTTCACTTTATGCGCCTCACTACTCTCGAAGAAGCACGCCTTCGTGGCGACCTCATTGAGGCCTACAAAATCGTCATGGTGGCAAAATAATAACCCTCCTCACTTACACGACTTTGTATGAATGTGTGCGTTCAACACTCAGCGGGCATCTACCAAATTAATCGTGCACCATCAAAGACAAACACTGCATACCACTTTCTCAGTATTAGAGTGTTCTTGAATTGGAACAGACTCCTGATGACGTATCTACTACCTCAATTTACTCAACAAATTAGACAATTGACTAAAAAACTTAACACGGTAGCAAAAAAGTAACTTGTAAAATTGCAGTTGTTCTATAAATTTAAATCAAAACATACCTCTTTCAAACAACCTAATAGCTTCACAAATGTATGGTACCAGCAGCCTGTTGACCACAAAGCCGGGAGTATCCTTGCAAGTGATGCAAGTCTTGCCAACCGCCTTGCCCCACCCCATCATGGTCTTGTAAGTGCCGTCAGAGGTCTCAGCACCTTTCACCACCTCGAGGAGACGCATCACTGGCACCGGGTTGAAGAAGTGTAGGCCTCCAAATCTGGGAATAAGGTTTAATTTTGGCCTCTGTAGTTTTTAGGGCACATTTATTTTTTTCGATTTTTGTTTAGTAATTATATCAATCTGGTAATTTCAGTTTATCCTCAGGTCTTTGATTATTTAACAACTATTTTAGTTTAATGTTTTATTAATAATATAAATTACTTATAACTATATTTCCTAATTAAATAAATAAAAATAAGAAGCGCTCGTAGCGTAGCATGATTAGCCGTTCTTAATCGATCGGCAAAGTTAAGCTACGTCTGTCGTGGTCGGTACCTGGATGGGTGACCGCCTAGTGGTATTTCAAATCGAGCGTTTCCGTGCTTCGGAAGGCACGTAAAGTCGTTGGTCCCGGTTATCACTTAATTGTGATAGTCGTTAAGCTAGTTGGATGCCTCCTAGGCGGCTTGAAAAATTCCAAAAGTTGGTTGACCACTAGCCTACCTCCACCAATCCGCAGTGGGCACTCGTGGTGGAGTATCGCCCAGTCCCTTTCACCCTCATTTGTGAAAGGAGGCCTGTTCTCAGCAGTGGGACATTATAGGCTGATGATGACTGATGATATTTCCTAATTACTCACTTGTCTTTCCTCTTCACTACAGAAGCAATTTCATTGATGGAAAGTGAAGATGTGTTGGAGGCAAATATTGTGTGTGCTGGTGCTACCTGGATATGGAAATTATAATTGAGTTTTAAGTACCTCAAGAAAATAAATTATATTTGACCTGTATGAGGCCCAGAAAAAGATGGCTATTAAGGACTTTAATCTCCAATGTTTTTCTGTAGTATGTCTTTTTTCTGTAGTATGTCTATCTGCTATGTTAGATGCCAAACTGATTATCAAAAAAGATACCAGGTGAGGTTTTGATCACAGATGAAACTACAGGGTACAGCTAGTACTACAGGGTACTGTAGCAGATCCAGGAGGGCCAAGAGGCTCAAGCCCCCACCAAAAGAATCTGGGCCCACCCCTAATAAATCTGGATGAAGGCTACTCTAAGTTAGGTCATGCCCCCCCCCCCCCCCAATACTGAAATACTGGATCCGCCACTGCAGTCTTACCATAAACAAAACATCAGAGCACATACCCCATCAAGCTGTTTAAAAAGCTTATGTTTAACATCCATGTTCTCAACAATAGCTTCAACAACCAGATCAGAAGTCTTTGCAGCTTCAGCAGGGTCAGTTGAAGTCTTGATCCTGGCCAGGGATTCGGCAACAAACTTCTCTCCTTCTTTTGGGTTGTCTTTATAGACTTTCTTGGCAACTCGGCCAAGGTTGGCTCCAATGGACTTTTGCGCTTTACTCAAGACATCTGGGCTGACGTCTACGAGGGTCACATTTTGGCCAGCTTGTGCTGACACCTGAAATAGAAGATAAGGTTATGTGAACTGTGGCTCATGGTTGTTAGGATAATCCTAGAGATAATACAAGACTGGTATTATAAAAAATAAGGTCTCATTACTTTGTAGGTTCCTCGATGATTTATGTGACTAGGTGAGTACAATTATATCCTGAAGATTAACTATGTTATATTTCGCTTAAAGCTAGAGACTTTACCTAGTTCCCATGATGCAATCTGAACTGGAGCAATAACTGAGTCACATTTTGTTTATTTCATCAAAAAGCCGGTATTACCTGAGCAATCCCGGAGCCCATCAAACCACCTCCAATAACGGTAACATTTTTGATTGCACTTTGCACCGCTGCAGAACTTGAAAAGCCTCTAGCAATAACACCAAATTGATTCATCTTACTATTTTATTTTAATAAATTATATAAAATAATCTGCAAATAAAAGTTACGAAAAAAAAGATCAAAATTCCAAAGTTCACTTCTCAAAAGTTTATCTAACTAACTAAATCTAAAACTGTGGTACTAATTTTATTCAACAACTCATTTTATTCTCGAATTGAAAATGTGAGATGAAACTTATCTTGTGGACAAAGGACACGTTCACTTTTACGAGAATCATAAATGAAAATATTACGAGTTCGAGTTTCCAGTAGGTACCTACTTATGACAGACAGCGCGCCTTGCCTGCGCTCAGCCTGGGGTGTCAAACATAGAGGAAAAAATATATACAGAAAAGAAATTACTTTAATTTTATATGTTCCTTGCTCTTGATTATTAAATGATTTCTCTGAAATATTTGAATATTATAGATAATTAGGTATTGTCTGCATACTCAAATATTAACTGTACTGGTTTTTATACTGGTTTTTGAACGTTGATTGATGTCATGTGTCATCAATATGTCATATAATTTTTTCCATTTCACGCAACATTTTAATGAAGACTTTTAGAGCGATTTAACCAAATATTGAGGGTCAGTCCACTGAGTTTTTTATTAGTATTGCAATAGTTGACTAGAACGTTTTTCACAGAAAAGTTCAACAGTTATGTATGTATATAAATAACGTAAATCATAAATAATGGATTTTATTGTGTGTAGCATAATTTTGTTAGTATTATTTATGTGAAAAGGAACGTAGTGTTGTGATAAAAAAAGAGTTATGATAATTTTGTAAATATTCCTAGAATTATCGAATTTAATCTTTTGTATTTGCTTTAAGTTTAGCAAAAATGTGTTGTGTAACAATGACATCACGCCGCAAATCCAGTTTTGGCAGGTAAGTGATACTGTAATGCTTATCATGGCTGTTATCTCGAAATTATCATAGTGCCCTTCGTTCCGACTCGAATTTGATATTTTAATCTGGGTACAACGGGTATCGGAGTCCGAAGCGCGCGTTGTTTACGTCGACACGTCACTTTGAAGCCGGCTTTCTCTCGAATAGTACGGTATCTCCATAGATAATACACTATAACTGAGAGGTATCTCCGCCTCAACGAGATGAACAAATTAATTGGTTTTACGAGGAGTTTCTCCAGCACATCTTCATTAAATGTGATTAAAAACGTCACAGTTATCGGCGGGGGGCTGATGGGCTCTGGAATTGCTCAGGTAAGCTACTTACAACTTATTTAGAAGGTTGTTAAACTTTTAGCTGGGGGTGTTATGAAGATGAAATGCGTATACGCAGCTCAATCTAGCGAGTTTTTTCACTCACAATTTTATTCATACTTGGTTTCAAAGTACATACTTGTTTTTCTTTACTTTGTATCAATTATGAATAAGTTTCATTCTTTGGACTTTGACACATCCTTTGTGTTTTTCAACTGTATTATTGTATGTAAAATTTGCATTGTAAGCTAAATAGTTCAAAACACATTAAATATTATTTTTATAAATTAAATGTACCTATTTCACAACATGAATAATTGGCTTAAGAGTTATGCATAGCAATTCTAAAACCACTAAACTATCAAGGTATAGTTACTGAGTACACTCAACTATCAATATATAGTTACTGAGTACACTCAACTATCAATGTATAGTTACTGAGTACACTCAACATAATAAAGAGTGATCCTATCTCTGGCACCCTTTGTTTTGAAGTAGCTGTTCCCCCACAAATGTACCCACATTCGTGGGATAAAATTCACCTGTAATGTAAATAGGTAAAAAGCACATCCAAACTCAAACATAATTTACCTCTTTGTAATATTAGTATAGATAACAAATCACTAATGCCCAATTTATTGAAAGGTTGCAGCTCAAGCAGGACAAAATGTGACCATAGTGGATTTGCAGCCAGAAATTTTAGAGAAAGCCCAAAAGTCCATTCAGAATAACTTGACACGAGTGGCCAAGAAGATCCACAAGGATGATACGGCTAAGATTGAGAGCTACGTCAAGGATTCCCTCAGTAGAGTAAAGGTTTTAACCAAGATTGAAGATGGAGTGAATGTGGATTTAATTGTTGAAGCTATTGTTGAAAAGTTGGATGTGAAACAGGAGCTGTTTAATAAATTAGATCAGGTAAGGATAGTACATTATTCTATAATATTATTTGAAAGGGTCTCCTTATAACTAGATGTCTTCAAAGCCAGAGGGTATTTTCTGGGTAATTATGCTACACCCTTGGCCTCGTCATCACTCCTTCTGGGGTCTGTAGGTTGCCAAACATTTAATTAAGGGATTTAATGGAACTTGGAACAGGGATTTAGAAAAATCGAATTTAATAGTATGTACATTTAAATGTATTAGTTCTAGTTTTAAATACCTATATAATGTACTTACTTAAATTCTGACAACAAAAACACACCTGTATATATTCATGATAATAATTTGAATAACAGAACTATTATAACAGGTTATTTAATCAAGGATGTTCAAGGTTGTGAAAAAAAGTAAAACTAAGAATCTTAGCAACACATTTATACTATTATTTCCTGTGTGTAGGCCTGTATTTGACTACAATCTCACCAGGGTAGGTGGAGATGTGGATAAGCAAGCACACAAAGCTTAGTCGGACCACATCTATAGGTGCTTGGTGACACATTTTCAACTTGAGGGTGGAAGCCAAACAGATGGGTACTACAAAGTACCCTACCACCATATGGTTTCCTCACTGTATTTTCCTTCACCGAAAGCTCAAGCTTTTTATGATTCAAACCTGGGTCTTTCGTCGCGTCATCCAACGTCACTACCAATTAGCTATCATACTCTTTAATTGGCCCTTTCTATACTTAAACTCAGAAGACTCCACTAAGAACCTCGGCCAGGCATTTTCATTCCGGTTACATTTGGCACTTAGCCAGGGGAATGCAAGTGTAGAGAAAAACCACTACAACCATACATTCTTGTATTCCATGAAATATTAAGGATTTTATGCTTAACGTTTGTTTAAAATTGAAAAATAAACAGCTAAAAAAATAGAAGATGTATCAGAACATTTAGAATAGTTGGCTTGGAGCATTTATGATATTGATGTATTCTTAATTTCCAGTTGGCTCCTCCGCACACTATCTTGGCTACCAATACGTCATCAATCTCTGTTAATGAAATCGGCGCCGGCATCAAGAGGAAAGACAAGTATGTATATTTCTAAGTTTTACTAGCGACCCGCCCGGCTCGCCTCGATAGAAGAGTAGTTTAACCATGTGCAGGATTTTTTCACACATCTCCAACAATCATAGTCCATTTCAGCCAATTTACACAAGTTTTATTATACACCTAAAATTCCCTCATAAATCACTCCGTCCGTCAGTGAAAACCGTATGAAAATCCGTTCAGTAGTTTTTGAGTTTATCACGTTCGGACATACGTGGCGGGGGGGATTTTGTATTATAACATGTAAGGATAGTTATTGAAAAATGATAGAAAACATTTAAAGCTGTCATATTAGTCTTTGCCGTCTTAATTTGCAGGTATTTAGACGTAACAGCGATAGATGGCGACTAAATTTACGCTGAAAACAAGCATTGGACTAATTTGACAGGACTAAATTTCTTACACCCTTTTCTTATGTCATTGTTAGAAAGAGAAGACAACAGAATCAGCACCAATGTAAAAGACTAACTAGATTTTTTTAGTTATCTATAGCCCATTATCTCTTACCAATTTTAAGATTCGGCGGTCTCCATTTCTTCAACCCAGTACCAGTAATGCGACTCTTGGAAGTGGTGAAAGGTGACCACATCTCAGAAGAGACATACAAAAGCATGATGGAGTGGGGGAAGGCGGTCGGCAAGACTTGCATCACATGCAAGGATACCCCTGGATTTGTGGTCAATCGACTCCTTGGACCGTACAGTGCTGAAGCACTCAGGATGTTTGAAAGAGGTAAGTTTTTGGGATGCATGTGAATTTTGAAGCTGTATTTTGTTTGTGCAATTTGGGATTTTCGGTGGTCTTTTTTCTGACATGGCTTGACCTAAATTTATTAAAAGTAGAAGAAAATAAGCTGAGACTATTCCAGTATACGTGCGTATATAAGAAAGTTTTAATCGGCGTCAATATTGATATCACGAAACTATAGTGTGATAACATAAATTTTAAAATTTTGAATAAATATATATTGGTTATCTTTCTGTCATGGCATATTGAGGTGCATATGAACTTTAACCACAGGCTATAAAACCATACAGTCGTCACACGCCTTTGATCTCGTGGAAAATGCCGACAACGACTAGACAGTATCGCGACGTTTATCGTCAGTATGCTGCGTCCCGAACTACTAACATAGTTTTGTTCACAGTTCGGGCTCGGCTTTCCCGCGTGTCGCCTCACACCCCGCACGATTGCCCTGTCTAGACGTCTTCATCGGAAGACTGTATGGTTTTATAGACTGTGCTTTAACTATGCCAAATCTAACACTCCTCCGAAGATTTATCTTCACGTATTAATATAATAACATGGAGTACAGCATGTAGGATGTGAAGAGAATCCTGTAGGGTCGGCAACTCGCGAGTAAGTTGCAAGAGTCCATAGACTACGGTAACCGCTTACCATTGGGCGGGCCGTATGCTTGTTTACTGCCTAAGTACCTAGTATAAATAATTGGACTGTTTTACAAAAAACTTAAACCGACTTCAAAGTACACAAAAAATGAAATTTAAAATCCTGTTCTGATGACAATGGGACCAAACGGGAAGTGTACCCTTCCAAACAAAAAAAGAATTTTCCAAATCGGTTAATAAATGACGGAGGTATGAGGTAACAAACAAAAAAAAAAAAAAAAACAGGTGAATTGAGAACCTCCTCCTTTTTTTGAAGTCGGTTAAAAATAATATTATTCCTTCAAAATGGTAAAAGAAGATTGTGTTATATTTTTCTATCTTCGCTGCTTTTTTGGCATATGCTTATCATTATTTGAATAATTTATCACGGTACATGCATGCGATTTTTTATCTATGGCACTTGCATACTTTTATTTATTGTTAAATATATAAGTGGAATTGGCTTCTGGTTTATGGATTCTATAATATGTAAGTATTTATGGTTTATTAAAATATTTTGTCTACATTTATGATTGAGATATTCACTCGAGTCGAGTATTATAGTTGATATACAGGGTGGGCCAGAAAGAATTGCGAATTTGAAAAAATGATTAAAAAAAAACTTAGTACAATTCACATATAAATTTTTATTTTTATAAAAATTTACATCTGGGAAATTCATTTCTTAAAAATAACGTCATCCAGGTGTGCACCATCCCGCTGCAAACATTCTTCGAATCTGAACCTCAAATTGGTAAAAACTCGCTGGCACATTGCACGGGGAATAGCTGCCATTTCTTCCTGGATATTGGTCTTCAACTGGTTAATCGTGGCTGGGTTATTGGAGTAGACTCTACTTTTTAGGTATCCCCACAAAAAAAAGTCCAGTGGCGTTAGATCCGGACTTCTAGGAGGCCATGCAATGTCACCTCGGCGCGATATCAGTTTCCCAGCAAACATCTCGTTTACGACCGCCAAAGAGGCATTAGCTGTATGGCATGTCGCGCCATCTTGTTGAAACCATGTCGCACGATTATAGGCTAGACTAAATTTCCGGGAACCGAGCTACTTAACCCCACCACCCGCGCAGTCCCCTCTCTAAAGCTTCAAACGCAAGAGTGTTTTTAAAATCGTACGCCTTTCTGGCCCACCCTGTAGATGCTCAATCATTTGAGAAATATAATAATATACTCGTTTAACTCGAGTTAATATACCTCCTTATGGTGTATGGTGGAAATGGGTTGGTGGCACCAGGTGGTAGTCTGTCTAATATAAGAAATACCATTCAACGAAAACGATGAATATTAATTAAAATTGTAGATTTTCACCAATAGAGGCGATACTAGCACATGCACTAAAATACCTTTTTGAAGGGCCAGCAGGGGGCCAAGCCTGCTAAATGTTTAATAAATTGCAAAAGATTGCAATTCGATTAGATTGATATTGCTATTCCATTATCATTGAGCCGGGGCTCTACCGCGTAACTTTGGTGGTAATCGTAACGAACACCATTAATGAATTTCATCCAATCAGGGCCCACGAATGGTCATCGTCGCGTCATACCGCGTGCGCGTCATTGGATGAAATAATTAATGGTGTTCGTTACGATTACCACCAAAGTTACGCAATAGAATAGCACATTTGCGCAGTCTACTAATTCATAATGGTCTCATAATTAATGAAAATAATGTTATTACAAAAACTTTCAAAACTGAAATCTAAAAAATCATTGAGGCAAGATTGTAGTTTCAGTGGAAAATCATCGGAAAGCTAGAAGATAACTCCTCATTATAATGAAGGAGCTTTGAAATTCAGAATTAACATTTAATTATTACATAACTAAAAACATAAGTGATTTTTTGTTTTGCTTTTCTATTTCCGAATTATGCTAGTGGCGCCATCTACAAATCGCTTTGCGTTTTATCTCAATGTTGTATGTACCACGATGATAATGATTTACTAACTACCTCCAACAACATGATGACAAACAGAGACACAAAATAAAAAACAATATGCTTTATTTACAACTTAATTCCTAACTTTATTTATAAATTAAACATCATCATCATCATCATCAGCCTATAATGTCCCACTGCTGAGCACAGGCCTCCTTTCACAAATCAGGGTGAAAGGGAATGGGCAGATACTCCACCACGCATGCCCACTGCGGCGAGGTGGAGGTAGGCTAGTGGCCAACCTACTGTTGGAGTTTTTCAAGCCGCCTAGGAGGCATCCAACCAGCTTAACGACTATCACAATTAAGTGATAATATAAGACAGACGTAGCTTAACTTTGCCGATCGATTAAGAACGGCTAATCATGGTACACCACGAGCGCTTCTTAAACATATTTATTTATTTATACACTTCCTACAATGAGCTTGAGCTTTCGGTGAAGGAAAACATCGTGAGGAAACCATAGCACGGTGGTAGGGTACTTCGTAGTACCCGTCTGGCTGGCTACCACCCTCATGTTGAAAATCTGTCGCTAAGCACCTATCGGTGTGTTCCGTCAGCTGCACTTGAGAGCCAGTTCCTTCTAGGCTTTGTGTGCTTACCACCTTCGACCACATCATCAATTACCATAGTGAGATTGTGGTCAAACACAGACCTATACACAGTAAAAAAAAAAAAAAAACATAATCTGAAAAAATAGTATTATATCATTCCGAGTACAAAAACATGGGACCTCAGACCAAGAAAAAATGAAAGACGGAACGGTCTGTGTTCTTAAGTGACGCAAGTAATCGGCAGCCGGCGTTCTTGTAAATACATGGCCTCACACACACATATATACCATAGAAAGCCGATCGGTTGTCATTCCGTATTGAGACGTTGACAGTGACAATAAGGCTCAGTACCATTTGTGCCTGCTTGGGCCAGTACTGATTTTACTCATGCACACGTAGGAAATTTTTTACTTCACTTTCTTATAAGGTGACACTCCGTCTTGGTTTTTTTATATGTATGCATGGGACGATACAAGTAATACACACATATTTCAGGTGACGCTTCAAAAGAAGACATAGACATTGGTATGAAGTTAGGCGCAGGCTACCCAATGGGTCCATTCGAGTTGGCAGACTACACAGGCCTAGACACCAACAAGTTTGTGTTACAAGTGATGTATAACAAGACTAAGGACCCAGTCTTCAGACCCATTCCATTACTCGACAAAATGGTAGCGGACGGCAAGCTGGGCATTAAGAGTGGCGAGGGATTCTATAAGTATAAGAAATAATTGATATTTGCTTTGAAATTAATATGGTGTATTATATTTATGTTATTTGATTGATGTTTTATTTTTAACCGACTTGAAAAAAAGGAGGAGGTTCTCAATTAGGTTGTATGTATTTTTTTTTTTTTTTTTTTTTTTTTTTTTTTTTTTTTATGTTTGTTTCCTCATAAGTCTGTCATTTATGAACCGATTTGGAAAATTCTTTTTTTGTCTGGAAGGGTACACTTCCCGTTTGGTCCCATTGTCATCAGATCAAGATTTGATTACTTCTTAGTGTACTTTGAAGTTGGTTTAAGTTTTTTGTAAAACAGTCCAATTATTACCGAGAACAAACGAAAAGGAACTCATATAGAAATAATTTCTGACAGTAAATCACTAGTGCAGGGCTTCCCAAACTTATTTTAACTGTGACGCCCTTTGGAAGTTGCCATATTTTTGCGACGCCCTGGCCTTGTTGCCATACATTTACCTACTAGTTGTAATTCTAGCCTAATAACAATTTTGTCAGAAAAATTCCAAATAGCATAAAAATTTTTGAAAAAGCAAAAGCTCTGGGGGGCTAAAAAGGAAGCTAAAGCAATATTGCTACGCAATTCATTTTTTCGAATTCTCGGCAGATCCTAAGTGATTCCAATATTTTTGGTAAAATAGTTACTCATTATATACAATTCAATTCATTAAAAGATTTGGAATTGATCAATTGCATAAGATTTGCTTTAAATTCGAAAAAATGAATTATGTTAGCAATATTGCTTAGCTTCCTTTTTAGGGGGCCTGGCCGCCCTCGCCCGCAGCATCGACACAGACAGACAACCTATTTAGATCGCCTCACGACGCCCTGGGATAATACCGCGGCGGCCCAGAACGTCGCGACGCACAGTTTGGGAAACCCTGCACTAGTGTACGACATATCCATGAATGCATCTATATGCAAACTGCTCACGCTTCACAGAAGGTCGTTAACGCTATCACTCTATTAATATTCTAAATCGATGCACTATGTGGTAGATATACTAATACCTATCCTGGGACAAAGCGCATGGTGACGCATGAAAGGCGCTACTAAATAGATCAAACCTACTAAAATTACCATCGTTTCGGAAATCTACTAGACACAGAAGAACTGGTAAGAAACTCCGCAAGGTTGCAAGCTATGCTTTGTAGATATACTGTAGCTCGCCCCCGCAGTATCACATCTCCCTCCTTTCTAATAGGGAAAATATGCTGTATGCATAAATTTGAAAAAGTACTATTACAAAATAATATAAACAAAGAATTTATAAATACTTTTTTGAATAGGTATAACCGTATAACACAAATATGCTACGCAAAATATATTGTTAATGAAATGAAATGGAGGGCATCCACCATCTATATGAGATATCATATCTTTAATCGAAACAAATGGCATATTTATTGCTTTTGTTTAAAAATAAGTAATAAACAACTTAGGGTAAGCTCACACCGAGACGCGGCAAGCTAATATAGAACTCTATTTACTTTACCAAAAGGTGCACATTTCAATGAGAGAATTCTGAAGAGAGAGACGTGAGGCGGCGCGACGCAGTGTATAGGCCTTTATTTCGTAAACAAAAGGGTACACATTTCAGGGGGAGAATTCGGATACGATACGACTCGCGGTGGCGCGCGTCACTTGTTACGAATTATCTCATTGAAATGTGCACCTTTTTGTGTAGTATATAAAGTTCTATATTAGCTTGCCGCGTCTCGGTGTGAATTGATCCTTATGCTTCATACACAAGAATCCGATTATTTAAGAATCACTTATTTTCGATTCATACAACTCTCATTCATTCATACAACTCAAGTTGTGATATTCGTTTTGTTTCTTTTACGATATTATAAAATAATCCATGAACTTGATTAAACAAATTATCATAATAGATAATTAGGTACCTAAATACAGTGGCAGTGCATAGATAAGTTAATTTACGTTATTTCGTTATGTGATAAAACGTTATGTAATTTGATGACGCATGTCTAATGAGATCTTAATCTGCAAGATATATTTGTAATGAATTAAATAAATAGCAGTTTGAAACTTTTGAAATAAACACGATGATAAGTGGACGTAGGTTCGAAACCTACGCTTGAGCTTGTGGTGAAGAAAAATATCATGATAACCACCATATACCATGGTGGTAGGGTTTTAGTATCTAATTTTAAGTAAATAAAAAATAAGTTGCAAACACATCGCTGTGCTCCCTATCTTAGTACTACGATTCTTGAATAAAACTGAAAAAAACGAACCCCCTTACTCACAAAACGTTATTTAACTAATATACTTTATTGCCGGCTCTTCTTAGCAAAAGCAACCTTCCGAACCGTGCATTAGAGTATTAGAGTTTGACTATTCATAAGTGCCTGTGAAGGCCTATTTGAATGAATAAATTATTTCATTTCATTTCATTTACTGTTTAAATGGTCACGTAAATAACGTCACTCTATTGTCATTGTCAAATAATGTGACATTAATTACGTGACCATTTAATCAGTATATTAGTTAAATAGCGCTTTATGAGTAAGGGGGTATATGTTTTGTGTCCACAATGACGTCAGAAGCGAGTAGACGCAACGTAGTGACATGCGACGTGGCGGGATCACCGTAGACGGAACGCGATGTAGATCAACACGCGACGTAAACGGAACAACTCCGAACTTCGTGCTCACAACACAGTTGACGTTTCGTAGAGACCGTCTCAGTGAAGCAGTTATCTATCAATTAATATTATAATGTCTTGCCGCAAATTAATTACAGAATGCGTTGTGTTCTAGGCGATGCGTCTGCGAAAGACATTGATACAGCGATGAAACTCGGCGCTGGCTATCCGATGGGCCCGCTAGAACTAGCCGATTTCACTGGACTTGACAACAAGAAGTATATCCTGGCTATAATGTTGGAGAAAACGGGGGATCCTGTATTCAAACCTATACCGCTTTTAGACAAGTTAGTTGAAGAGGGGAGGTTGGGGAGAAAGACAGGGGAGGGGGTGTATAAATATGATAGATAAGATTGTTATTGCATAGCAAATATTGAAAATTATCTTTGTAAATATTTTTGATTTTGTTATATTTTCAAGTATTTTCATAAAGAACGTTGATAGGTAATATTATATAATAGCCCTGATTCTGTTGTTTACAACTAAACTAATTTTAATCTCACTATGTCTCTTTCTAACAAAAAACATAAGAAAAGCTTTTGCTGAGCTGGGGCCTTTTAGACCCCACTAGTAGATGGCGACTAAATTTATATGGAAAACAAGCATTGGACTAATTTGACAGGACTAAATTTCTTACATCCTTTTCTTATGTTCTTTGTTAGAAAGAGACATAGTGAGACTAAAATTAGTTTAGTTGTATACAACAGAATCAGCACCATTGTAAACTTATAAAATTCCTAGATACCTTACATTTTATATTTATACTTTTTCAAGTTTAAATGTTTAATCTTCGAAATACATTTATATGAATAAACTGTGTAACGAAAAAAATGATTTATCTTTTTGTGACGTCTTGCCGTTATAAATAAATGACCGACATGGGTGACAGAGCTTTGCTCGAAAACTCGGAAAAATGCGTTATTCCAGAGATGAGACCTAGACTCAGTGGCGTAGCTACCTAGGGGCTAGACGGGGCAGTGCCCCGAGCCCCCAAGCTCAGGGGGCCCCTCGGACTCTGACCTACAAACTATAAACAGAGTTATTGAAAAAAAATAAACGCAGAACTCTAGAACTCTCTCTGGGATCGGCGCCTAATATTTCGCATAAAAACCAACAGTTGTTGACCCTTCTTACGGATTAACATGACGCGAGAAGATGGCGGAACATGCTACGATGTCTTTTTTTAATGTATGAGTGTAGTCTTCATGTGTAACAGATGTAAACGCGATGGCTTGATATGAAAATTTTTAATAGTTTAGTTGGGGCCCTACGTGGGCCCTACTTTATTTTTTGCCCCAGGGCCTTTGGTTACCTAGCTACGCCACTGCCTAGACTAAATCGTTAGAGCCGTTTTCGAGATCTCAAAACATATATACCCTATAACTATATAGGATATTGGAAATTTCTTCATGTGATCTCAATGTTATAATGTTAGAAATGGAAGTACCTATCTAACAATTTACGCCTAGACGAAGTCGGTCTTGATCTTGAAGGTCACTATCCGCTTGAACAAACAGCTCGCGCATTAGGGCTCTTATATACTAAACTAAAATCCATTCAAAGTGTGTCGATCCCAACGCGTCATACTTGTGAACAGGTGCTGCTTGTGGGGGCTGGTCTGCTTAAGTTTGCTATTTATTTACTTATTAAATATTTTTTCAGTCTACTTTGTAATTTTGCCGCCGCGCCGGGGCACGCAATTGTTTTCAGTGCGATTAGAATGTAAATATTATGTAATTAATCTAAGCCTGTTTTGAAAAGAGTAATTGCTGAGTTTATTGCCGGCTCTTCTCAGCAAATGCAACCTTCCGAACCGGTATTAGAGTATTAGAGTCAGACTTTTCATAAGTGCCTGCGAAGGTCTATTTGAATAAATGATTTTGAATTTTGAATTTTGAACGAGTTCATGTCATATTTTTTTGTGACTAAAACTGATGATACAGTATTAAGTGCAGAAATCGTCCTTTACTGAAAGTTAATAGGTAGGTATTTAGCAGTTGGAGAGCGCCGAGCTGCACACGATTGGTTCGTCAGTCGATGCTCGTCGTCTATTGGATTTTTGCGTGTCATTTGGCTACTGTGATTTGGCTAAAAGTGTAGATGCACGAGCTTGCCCCCACTACTGCCTATCTGTGCTCACTATTTGTGCCTCATACCGTACTTATTTTTTATTTTAAATTGGTTCTTATTTGTACCTAATATACCTATTTCTGTTTTATATCAAAAACGGTACATAAGAGCTCTAGGTATGTTTTTTATTTTGGTTGACCGCATTTAACGAGCAAAATACCACAATTATTAGTATCATTAAGGTGATAGAGGGTAAGACATCAACTTCGTTGTTTGTAGATGAAAATATAACATACCGATCTAGTGTGGAGTTACCCTATCGTTTATTTTCGATGTAATTTTTTATCAAATTGCGAATGCCTTAAAATATCGATCGATAAAAACAATCTTGATTTATGTGTCGATTAGATAAATATTATCCTGGATATGTACAGTGTTTGTAACAATTTTAGTGTGTGTTACGCGCCCGTCAGTGAAAATTGTGTATTGAAATTGTGTTAGTGAAATTGGTAGGTATATTAAAATGTTAAATTATGTTAAGAGGGATGAAAGCCTCGTGAGAATATAAAAACGAATGGATGGATTATTATTGTGTGAAAGATTGAATACCGATATTACGGATTAAAGTGCCGAATGGAAGCAATCAAATAGGTACTAATAATAGTGAACAGAGCAGGCAAATGATAACGGTATACAATTCCAAAAATATGTGGTAAATAACCTTCAAAACTTAGAATTAAATTAGAGCAAAAAAGATAAGTCGTTTGTCCAATTTTAACAGGTGTCAGGAACGCATTCTCTCGGCGGCCGCACTGTAATAATAA
Organism: Achlya flavicornis; assembly: GCA_947623365.1. NCBI lineage: Eukaryota > Metazoa > Arthropoda > Insecta > Lepidoptera > Drepanidae > Achlya > Achlya flavicornis. The sequence goes on along the minus strand of OX392483.1, from coordinate 1,061,747 downwards.
CAATAGCATTTCAATGATATAAACAGATAAGGCACAATAACAATAAAGAGCAAGTAATATATTTATTACCTTTAACTATATCGATATACCTATATGAGTAATAGCGTATATTATCATATTTGAAACAGCAAGGCGAAACTAGAAGAAAGGTGTGACAAATCTAAGAAATTCCTTTTGTCTAAGCAAAATTAACCTTATTGTGTCACTGTAATTCGCGATATCATAAAAAATACACATTTCTTTTACCAACCATCAAAAGTGTTTTTTTTTTATAATTAAAATGAAGAAGGTAGTCAACAAAAACCTTTTTATCAATTACCCTTTGATTAAGGATACATCCAGATAGAGAGTCGCAGCTGTGCACGCGTCGATAAAAATAGCCCCTAACTGTTAGGGGCTAAATCAAATAAAAATAAACAAAATTGCCAAATAATGTTCAATATTTAAATTTCTCCCGATTCTAATTGGAATATTTCAACAACTACTATCATTATGAACGTCACTATGACAAGCAGAATGACGCAGAGGGAGCGTAAAACGTAGCTGTTACGCGCAGCAGCCTATAAAAGTTGGCCTGTTTTATATATTCGTGTAGTATGGCGACGTTCTTTCTAGGTATATTTATTTCTATGCAATTACCCATTTTTTTTTAAAAAGGATATTATATTATACCTACATACCTACATTTATTTTTAAATGTAACTAGTATAGTAACGGGGTTTCTATAAAGAATTTCGTTTGATAAAAAACGTATTTATTTTTGTGATTAATAACAATAATCTTATATCCATTGTTTTAAAGGTAAGATTGTAAATAAACTGTCTCTTAATCTTAGTGATATCTTGTTATCGAAGTGCGAGTTATTTTCCAATGAAATGGCCGACTTGTGTATCACCTTGTGTTTGTTTGGCGTTCCTCGGTGCGTCTATTACTACTACTTAGGTAGCAAATAAGCTTACGATCCGCCTGCCCCCTAGACAAGATGGTTATCGACAATCGTCATCGTTAGTCAAGGTTGATCGTTTACTAACGATGACGATTGTCGATAACCATCTTGTATACTGGCCCTGATGGTAAGCGGTTATCGTAGCCTATTGACGCTTGCAATATGGAAATTGACGGGCCAGTTGGTGTGGTTGGTTAAGATTCCATCTATCACGCCGGAGGTCGTGGGTTCGATTCCCACCCGTGTCATGTATTTGTGTGGCGCATGTGCTGAGTCTGGTTTATTTAAAAATATTTATAAAAAATAACCTTGCCGTGTTTCTTGCCTGTTCTTCTCAGTTGAAGGACTTACGAACTTACTGGTGGTAACTGAGTAAGGGGGTATGTAGATAGTAATAAGTGTTACCGTAAACACTTCTAAATTAAAATGTTAATCTAATCATACACTAGATTCTCTCACCAATGTGGAAAAGAGCTTTTAAACAGTAAAGCCAGGAAAAACTAGTTTCCAAAAAAACCTCAAATTCAATTTGAAATGATAAATATAAAATCAAAGCAGAAAAAATATTTTCATTTTCTCTTTTTTGTTTTCCTATGGGGCCCCAAATTCTTGTGTGTCCAGGGGCCCCGGCACGGCCTAAGACGATCCTGGTGAAGAATGTCCGAGTATATTCATTAAGAGCAGAAAATACAATGATTACCAAAATAATTATGTGACCAATAACATCTATTACTGAAAATTTTACTATGAAACTAAATTTAGTAAATGATCACCAAATTTTTAGTTAGAACTGTGACAATACCGTGCTAGAACCAAGTTTGTGCTTAAACAATCATAATTTTGGTACTAATTTCACGCTAATATGGTGGTTATATATACTATGAAGCGCTCGTGGTGTAGCATGATTAGCCGTTCTTAATCGATCGGCAAAGTTAAGCTACGTCTGTCTTGGTCGGTACCTGGATGGGTGACCGCCTAGTGGTATTTCAAATCGAGCGTTTCCGTGCTTCGGAAGGCACGTAAAGCCGTTGGTCCCGGTTATCACTTAATTGTGATAGTCGTTAAGCTAGTTGGATGCCTCCTAGGCGTCTTGAAAAATTCCAACAGTAGGTTGGCCACTAGCCTACCTCCACCGATCCGCAGTGGGCACGCGTGGTGGAGTATCTGCCCATTCCCTTTCACCCTGATTTGTGAAAGGAGGCCTGTGCTCAGCAGTGGGACATTATAGGCTGATGATGATGATGATGGTGGTTATATAATTTTGGTGATGATTTTACCGTAGCCATATGGACGCTTGCAACACAAAAAGCGTTTTTCACGCGTTACCGACCTTTCCCCCCTTCCATATGAGTAAGGTACTATTTTTGGCAAATAAAGTGTTTTTTTGCCGTTACATTTGAATACATCTGATGGTTCGTTAAACAAAACCCTATATTAAGTATTATTTCCAGTAGGCCACATAAATGAGCGATGTATCGAAGGCCCCGATCCGCCGACAGCGGTCTATCTACCAGGTGCACTACGGCATCCAGCGGCGCGACGAGATGACGGCCGTGCCGCTCGTGATGCCTTCTCATCCGCCCTCTCACTCGCACCTGCAGATACAGGCCTACCAGCTGCAGGTCGCCGGCCATAAGGATGATACTGATAACAATAAGTATTTAGGTTTGTTCACTCTTTGCTAAACATAGACGAGTGATGGTTTAAGAACCAGCCCCCCTAGACAAGATGGTTGTCGACAATCGTCATCGTTAGTAAACGATCAACCTTTGTATGGGATGGATATAGGAGATTGTTAAAAATCAAGTGATATTTCATTTTGAAATGTCAATCCCATACAAAGGTTGATCGTTTACTAACGATGACGATTGTCGATATCATTCTTGTCTACTGGCCCAAGGATGTTGCGGTTGCAAAATTTTCGGAATCCGCGTATTTGTAAGCGAACATTTTAAGGCTGATGTGATGTGATCGGCGAATCTGGATACATATCTATGGTTGATACGATAAATGAAGGAGATGGTAAATTTGAATAATCTTTCATCATAAGTTTAATCAATAAAATTGCTATGATGAATTTTGAAGGTCCAATGTGCTTGAAACTTTAACTGAAGGAAACTACAGCACAGTGCTCGGCTACATTGTTGTACCTGACTGGCTACCACCTTCAAGTTGAAAATCTGTCATCTTTCGCTTCGTAGTTTGGTCTTCTTACCCCCTACGGCCATATAATCACAATCCATCTTCTTTAGATCAGGCAGTATTTTTTATACAACGGAGTCGGTTTAGATCATACGGCCCACCTGTTCCCGTAGCCATATGGACGCTTGCAACACACCGACCATTCCCCTTTCCTTGATGAGCTCTGGCGACCGTACTCACGCGCAGTAACACAACATAAAGTTATTTGGCTGCGGTATTCTGTAAGGTACTTCTCCAGTCGAGCTGCTCTTTGAGCGAAAGTTAACGCTCTGCCCTCCTAGACAAGATGGTTATCGACAATCGTCATAGTTAGTAAACGATCAACCTTTGTATGGATTGGCATAAGAGATTGTTAAAAATCACGTCATGTTTCGATTTGAAATGTGAATCCCATACAAAGGTTGATCGTTTACTAACGATGACGATTGTCGATAACCATCTTGTCTACCGGCCCTGCTCTACCTCTCTTGAAAATATTTCTGAATTGATTCCCTACAGGTCTCCTCCAATGCAACAACGGCACTATCCTTAAGCCCATCCTCAAGGAGGCTCAGAAGCGAGAGGTGGACTTCTACAACCGCGTGACAACCTCCACCGACCCGGACGTGGTGGAGCTGAGGAAGTGCACCTGCAACTACTACGGGTGCAAGCATTTCGCGTACAATGGCTTCGAGCTGGAGTATATTATCCTGGAGGACTTGACTGAGAGGATGTTGGAACCTTGCATTATGGATGTTAAGATTGGTAAGTAATTTTTTAAAGCTAGTATGAATAGAATAGAATATTTATTTGTCTGAAACATGGTACAAAATAGGTGTAGTAAGTACAATAATAATGTGGCTCAACATGTTTCACCAATTACTGGCATACAAAATAATTAGTGGTTACCTTACAATATTAAAATTTGAAGACACAGTCTATCAATAATTAAAAATAAACATTAACAATTTAAATACACAAACGTTGTCACAAATTCAATTATCACAAAATACAATTTTTAAATGTTATTAATGTCTATTTATCCTTGAAATTAATAAAGTCCTCCTGTATGTTCGCGAAGCCCAATAACTCGCCGCTGTCAGGCTCAAACTGCTTAAATTGGATAGACTAGCCAACATTGTACGCCCGGTGGTATACAACCGCTTACCTGAATCTGTTCTCCGTGCTAATACTTTATTTTCATTCAAATCTTGTCTGAAACGTTGACTCGCCGAGATTGCGATTTTTTGAAATATGGCTTAAATTTATTTTTATAACAAACTAGCTGTCCCCCGCGGTTTCATCCGCGTTCTCGGGATAAAAATTTGCTTATGTCCTTCATGCTATAGGCTATCTGCATGGCAAATATCGATTGATTGTTAGACACAAAAAGTTAGAAAAGGAGTATTTATTTATACTAGTGGTCACTCATTCGACGGAAATTCATGAAAAACATACAAAATATATAGGTATCAAATTATACAATAAGTATAACATGTCTTATACCTACTGATCATAATGATTGATGTGAATATTTTTGACATACTATTTTTCTGTTTGATTTATTTATCTATGCGAGTTTGTAGTTGCGATAATCGCGGCTACAATATTTAGTATGCATGGCGTTTATAAGCGAATTTTTGAAGCGCGGGGGCGTTTCAATAGTGAACTCAAACCCCCTTATTAATAAATAAGGTGTGAGTTAAGTATAGGTTTAAAATATATCCGTCACTTTCTAATGTCATATAAACAAAAAGGGCTGAGGCTATCTTAATACCTGGGTGTTACAAGACTGACTTACACCTTATTTATTAATTAGGGGGTGAATGTTTTATATTCGGCGACAAAATAATCGATCGTGGACAGGCCATAATCCATAATTTCTGATGAACTAAACGAGTGTTCTTCCGCGGACGCTCGGATGGAGTACAGCATGGAGTTCTTCAAAAAGGGTGTGAAGAGGTTTCTTCAGGGTCGGCAACGCGCGAGTGATACCCCTGGTGTTGCAAGCGTCCATAGGCTACGGTAACCGCTTACCATCAGGCGGGCCGTATGCTTGTTAACCAAGTTAGTGGTATAAAAAAAGGCCGTTCCCCTTTGTTCAGGAAGACGAACCTGGGACCCTCTAGCAACAGAAGAAAAGATTAGAAACGAGCAGAAGAAATACGCGCAGTGCAAGAAAGAGTTCGGGTTCTGCATCCCGGGGTTCCAGGTGTTCCTCGTGTCCAGCGGCAAGCTGCATAAGTACAACAAGGACTACGGGAAGAAGCTGCACGGGCACATGGTCCGAGATGGTACGGCTTGCTGTATCTTAGCTCTAAACGTCACTATACAAATGTCTTGAGTTTTACCCTCTTTTTACCCGACTACGGCAAAGACAGAAAAGAAGGATTGTGGTTTTAGCTAAACTTCTCTTCCGATTTTGATGAAGATTTCATCGATTCAAAATTCAAAATCATTTATTCAAATAGACCTTCGCAGGCACTTATGAAAAGTCTTGCTCTAATACTCTAATACCGGTTCGGAAGGTTGCATTTGCTGAGAAGAGCCGGCAATAAACTCAGCAATTACTCTTTTCTAAACAAGCTTAGATTCATTACATAATATTTACATTCTAATCGCACTGAAAACAATTGCGTGCCCCGGCGCGGCGGCAACAACTACAAAGTAGACTGAATCTGTATTTAATAAATAAAATAATTAGTTAGCAAACTTAAGCAGACCAGCCCCCACAAGCAGCACCTGTTCACGCATATGACGCGTGTGGTAGCCACCGCCCTCCTGGCCATATTGGAGGGAAGTGATTCGTTATTATAGTCCGGGTGACGCAGGCCAATAACTGAATGGAGTTATGCTATATCATTATATTTTACGAGATCTATTGATTAGTTTGTTAATAACAGTTTTCTCAACAAATCTTCTAAAATATCGCGAACAAATCCCCAAAGTTTTTGACATGAACCCATTCGGTTAATATAGTAATTTACGACTTTCGATTCCGTAGAATTGATTCGTCGACTCCATGAATTTTCTTATTTCATATAAAAATGAGATGAATTCACTGCATGTTTGCTTTATTTTAATAGAATTATATTATATAGTTGTTATCACTAAAATTCTAGCCGAGTACAACAAGGGGGGAGGGGATGCTGGTAACTGGAGTGGAGCTTTTAGGGTTATTTTATTTATATACTTATTTGAAGAGTGTTGATTTGGCATCTAAACGCCTTTCTTGTATGTATTTTACAAGTTTTATAATTATAAACTTGCAATGTATGCATGTTCGGTGTATGTAATTTCACCCACTTGCAGTGGTAGGATTGACTTGATATTTGGAATCATTAGTATATTGGAAGACAATGCAAGTACAGTTAACAAAAAAAACCTTATATAAAAAATGAAAATTTTAACAATAACTTAAATTTAATAATGGTTGGTATAGTAAACTGTAACCAGCGTGTCTCACCGTTATTTATATAATAATTATGTGATTACTAATGAATTTCCAATAAAAAAAATGTGAAGTTTTTTGTTTGGTCAATACAGGATGTTACAAAACTACCCCTAAAGCCGGAGGTTAAATGGGGCCTTATAACAAGTCCATTCACAATATTTAAGAACCGTAGTAACGCTGTATAATATACACCAAAAAAATATTATTATTTTCACTGATGTGCAAACCCTATTTCAGTAAAATTTAAGATTAAACTACGCAGAATGTACCTACATTTCTAACTAATTCGCGGAACGACAAAAATTTTAAAAGACCTAACCTAACAGAACATCCTAAACGAACACTTACTTTTTCATAATAAACTTCAAATTTACAGAAATTAAAAACATTTATGAATGAAAAACTATTAAAGTAGACAATTATTAGGTAAATAGGTACGTAGGCCTTCCTGTTCAATAATCTGGTTCCCTGACATGACAGCTTACTAGGGTTGACAAAATTTTTGGCTTCGATAATTCATTATATTTTTTGTGGGGTATTTTTAACCGACTTCAAAAAAAGGAGGAGGTTCTCAATTCGGTTGTTTTATTTTTTATGTTTGTTACCTCATAACTCCGCCATTTATAAACCGATTTGGAAAATTCTTTATTTGTCTGGAAGGGTACACTTCCCGTTTGGTCCCATTGTCATCGGATCAGGATTCGATTACTTCTTAGTGTACTTTGAAGTCGGTGTAAGTTTTTTGTAAAACAGTCCAATTATGTAACACGTAATCGTACCTGTGGTTAATGTTGTGTGTGTTGTATCAGCAATAAGAACATACCTGAACGGGTCGGGCGGGGCGGGGGTGCCGCTGTGCCGGGCGCTGATCCTGCAGCTCTTGTCGCAGCTCTGGAAGATACAGAAGTGGGCGCGCCGCCAGCGGACCCTCAGGGTGTACTCCGCCTCGCTGCTGCTGGTCTACGACGCCGCCAAGCTCAGGGAATCCACCAGGGGGACACTCACTGATGCGTGAGTACACTACATTACAGGACAGTATCTAACGGAAACATACTCCCCTCGGTTATAACATTTTTTTCAGTCTGGGCCCCAGAAGGGCACATGAAGGTCACGTTGAAGTTACCACCCAGGTTCGGATGTGAGATGATCCCGTAGATAAAAGTATTTATGAGTACTTAACGTCCTGGGACATTCCTCACACACGGTCATCTGATCCCAAACTAAGCAGAGCTTGTACTATGGAAACCAGATAACTGATAATACATATAATACTTTTTGTTTGTAAATACATACTTAATACACATAATTACACCCAGAATCAGGACATACAGACATGTTCATGCACACAAATGCATGTCCTGTGTGGTTAACTACTAACTGGTGGTACTTAACGTGGTTTCATTTCTTCTTATTTTTAAGTTTGGCAACCAAATTTAAATTAGGACTTATTTCGGCCAGTGTCGAATTATATGATAATTTCAAGTCACAATAAATCACTCTCACATATAGTTCTCAGTCCATACACCATACCATCCATAAAAGTTATATTTTACTACAATGATGGTCATTGTACTAAAAAAAAAAAAACTTCACGGAATTTTTGAGACAACTTGAAAAGTCACGATACACATAATTAATTTCATTTCACTTCACTGGTGCACATGGATTGATCTTTATTGGATACAATACCACCGATAATATGCAATGAAATACACGAATTTATGAAAATGAAAACGAAACGTCACTGCAAGTTCCCGCCACACATCCATCCACCCTGTATACCTAAGCAGAAACATCAATAATCCATTGCTCCTTCACAGACCTTCAAAATGCCGTTCGACAAGAAGAAGGTCCATTCACTCAATGCACAGCGACACCGGGTCCAACTTCAGCGGACAGATCTCCTCCAAAGGACCGGTCTATAAGAAACTGACCTCTGTCCCACTCACCCCCATGGCCGTGGCACAGGCCAGCTTCACCCCCCCACCCCCCATCACGTCACCCTGGACAGATGCCTTGGAGCGACTCAATCATAACCACTCCTTCGACCATAACTATGATGATAAGTTGTCCAAAATGAAAATGAGCTACCGGGCGTTGTTGGATCAACTGTCATATGACTCACCGACCCCAAATCCGTGGGGTACGGTCAAGATCATAGATTTCGCGCACGCGTTCTTCAATGAGGAGGAGGATAGGGAAGTGGATGAGAACTTTCGAGAAGGCATCGATAATTTTGTTGAGATCTTCGAGTGTTTTTTGAGTGAGACGGAGGATCAAGTTATTTGATGCTATTTGCTATATAGTTCTTTATGAATTTATTGACTCGATTTGATGGTTTGTAATGTTCACCGAAAAATAACCTTATACCCTTGTAATAACGTTCATTATTATCATCAAACTCATAATTGTTGGTGGGTTGTTTCATAATCCAGATGATCTTTACTACAGAGTAATAAGGTATATTTTTCTATGACATTCTCAAAACTTTTAAGTTATGTTTTATTTTTAGTTTATCTTATTTCATAGCTGTCAAATAACACGCTCTGATAATAGTTTCAAGTTTTTATTACAGACTGTATAAGGTATAACATGACTAACATAATACTCTTACCGATACCAATTAGATGGATATGTATAATTAAGTTAATTTTTAATGAGAGTTAAGTATGTTATTTAAATCTAATACAATGTTAATATTAATGTAGTTGTTACAATGATTAGTCAAAAATGTTTAATGTTTGAAAAGTATTTATTCGAGTCTATGGTTCGTAATGAGTCAGTTTGTTATGATTATTGACCATTAGATTAAATTTTAAGTAGTAAATATATTGCGTTCACGCCAAAGTACAAAAAGAAAATATAAAGTGTTTATTATACAATAAAAATAATATAAATGAAAGTACTTAAATAATTATACGTCATTAAATATGTATGACTAAATGGTTTATTTATTTAGTCAATTTCCCCCTTTTATATAATTATCCTGGTTTCCATGCCGGTGAAGATAAACATGCAGACGGCGCATCTGATGGTAAGTTGACACTAAATTGTTTCTATCAATCAGTCAATTCTACATTGACGAGCCAGTTGGCGCAGTTGGTTAAGACGTGGAGTCTTAACCTATAGCGCCGCAGGTCGTGGGTTCGATTCCCACACAGGACATGCATTTGCGTGCATGAACCTGTCTGTATGTCCTGAGTCTGGGTGTAATTATGTATATTAAGTATGTTTTTACAAACAAAAAGTAGTATATGTATTATATCAGTTATCTGGTTTCCATAGTACAAGCTCTGCTTAGTTTGGGATCAGATGACCGTGTGTGAGGAATGTCCCAGGATATTTATTTATTTAATGAACGAATAAAAAAAATACCACTCTTTATTCCTAAGCAATAGCAAAGCAATAACTGTCTCTTTCATACCATAAGTTTGACCTTGATGAGAGACAGTGACAGACTTCATGATTCGCAAGCAGTGCGACGTAACCTCGCGCGCTTATATACAAACTACACAAGCGCAATGTGTACATGTGTTGAACGTGACAGCTTTAGTTAACCGACCGGGGGGCAGCCCCCCTAGACGAGATGGCTGTCTACAATCGTCATCGTTAGTAAACGATCAACTTCCCTATATATTACTCACCTCTATGCGATCAACCTTTGTATGGGATTGACATAAGAGATTGTTAAAAATCACGTGGCAAAAATCCCATACAAAGGCTGATCGTTTACTAACGATGACGATTGTCGATAACTATCATGTCTACGGCCTAACGTGTTGCGATGGAGTGCGCCGGAGTTCGCAAGCATATTTTTTGTATAACTTAGGGAGACTGTGGTGTTAAAGTGTTGTCTATGGAAAAGGACAAGGAAAATAAAACATTTGTTCGCTTTCGCATTATAAATATTTATTTTTGAAATGAGCCAAAAATATTTCCCAAATAAAAATTATCTATAAACTTAAATGTACAATATAGTATGAAAAGAAAATCATGCGTGGAACACAAGACGCTAACCGATATAATACTCTACAAATAACGATACAGTTATATTACGTTATAATAACCGACATTTGACATTTAAAGTTTGTAAATTAACTTTGTATGTCAAAATATCTGGCTTTATACGAGGAAAATGAACGGAATAACTTTGACAATCAATACCACAGATATAATTTAAAGTCAGCTCTCTCAAATATCTATAACTGTATCGTTACGTGTAGACACCACAAAAATGAAGATGAATTAATTATAGGCACTCATTACTGACGCCCGCGAATCATACACAGTTTGCCACAGATTAAAATGGCTATTGTCTCTTTCTGTCATTATATTGATAGACAAGGACAATGCTCATTAAACAATCTACAGAGGTACAGACAAAATTAAATATAAGAAAAACATTTATGTAATTCAGTTATGTAGATTAATATATAAAAAATAACTAATATAATAACAACATCGAAAGAAAAGCTGCACTTTACAGTTGCTCCAATAATAAAGCAGAGCATTTGTTGAAAATACACACTTGCTCTGTTTCGATCATCGCCAAATACCACTCTAGTGTGTAGATAGCTTAATCCGTAACTGTGTATGACAAAGAGGCTATATTAACGAAAATTATATTTAAATTATAGAAATAATTATTAAACATTGTCGATAAATGAATTATGAATTTTTAGCCCCATTAGCATTAAATTAATATTATGACTATGAATCATGCTCTAATATTAATGTTATTACAAACAACGAAAAATACTTAGTTCAGTGCAAATATTTAATTATACATTACAGTCCATGAAAACATCACACATTACATTATATTTACTTTTAGACATCATTAATGACTACAAAACACTAAATTTCTAATTTATAACAACACACTACTTAACGAACACTATTCATGTTTACATTGCGTATTCCATAAAATATACTTCCATGAAAAAATAAGTGATCTTTACTAAAAATACTAGAGCATGAACTACGAATAGGCCATTTCATAATAACACGATGTTTATTCGGAGACAAAGTGAAATATGGATTTCTATCATTAACTATACCAAACCCAATAATTACACTTACAATGTTAAAAAAACATACTCCTTTTGTTAAGGAGGTCGGGCAAGATAAGGAATCAATTTGTGCATTTTTCCGCGGAAAAGTGCGAATTTAGAAAAAAAAAATGGCGATTTCTGTGTTTGACATAGCATACCATTTCACTGTCTCCGAATAAATATTACATTATGTACCGCACCGGGGCGTCAATATACTGAATAAAATGAATATATATAAGCATTCATTAATCTAATGTTATACAATAATATACAACAACAAATTAGGCGGAGTGCTCACTAGACATTCATAATGTAACTGTTCCTGTTATAATATCTCTTTCGTTATATTCATATGTTTAGTTAGGGGAAGATGAAAATAGTGTTATTTGAAAATTCTAGCGTTACTCAACAGGTATTTTTGATTAAGGATTATTTATAACTATATAACATTTTATAACAATTCAAGTCTTCGTAGATTACCATCAAATATTATGTACACATCTCAATAGTTGATATAATTATACAAAGTTGGTCCATATTATCTATTTCCGATAACAGTTCAATTTTTTATTGATCGTTACTAGTTGATATAAAATAACTGGAACAGTTATCATGTGAGACCGCAGTGAGCACCCAGCGTTACAGAACCTATACGAGTAGGTGTGAACTAGCACAAAATAAACCAACCCAATCAGTGTTAAACTAAGGGCGAATATCTTTATAGCATTAATCATATCTTCATATATTTTTTTACAATTTTTTTCACAATTATTTCATTACAAAAAACAAAAAAAAAAAACGAAAACACACACATGGCTGAGGATTTTTAACATTTTTATCTTAATTTTAGTTTCAAAATATTATATCACAATTTGTCCAACTTCGCTCGCTCACAAGACAACAGGATTAGTACAAGCGCGTACAACAAAACGAATCATAACATCACTATGAGAAAACGACGTTAACGTTGGCTTCGCACTTTCAGTTTCAACTGTGCGATATGTCACACAAAAGAAATACAATCTACTAAAGTGTAAATCCATACTTTAGAAGTACTGAAGATTAACATAAAATTGATATTTTTACTTTTAACGTAGTCAATTTTGTATGAATCCTAAAATAATTGATAATATACACGAATGTATAAGAAAAAGTATAATGATTCTATAGAAAAATTAAAAGTAGCCTCTACACAATCAAAACCGAACGCGCATATATCTCAATTCATGAAAAATATTCAAAATCAATATATTTCTTGGACATTTACTAAGAATTTAGATATAGCTCCGTAGTAGAGGTTTATTGATCGTAGATAAAGTGACCGAAATGTTATCTGTTAGTAAAAATTTACTAACTCCTACATTAGTTACATTACAATAAGTATATCTAACAAACTGTTAGTAATCTCGTCATTTTAATCACGGATCAACGAACCAAAACCTAATAAGAAACGAGAGAAATACACAATGTAGATATAAAGTTGTATTACAGTACACACGACCGTTTCACAAGCAAATTTAAACCGTATTGCTTATAACACAAAGATTGGAATAGCAAAGCTTGGGTCTCAAAACAAGACGCCTACGGACTTTCCATTAAATGTTTTGTCTAGTAAGCAATAAGATACAAATTCGCTTGTGAATTGGTCGTATGCGTCATATAAACGCCTGTACTAGCGAGGCGTAATTGATATTGAAATGTTCAATAATAAATTTAATATTCGATAGCATTATATAATCATTCGAACAATTCCACTTCTACCCATTTTCACTAACCAATGCCAAACCTAGCAAATTTCAAATTAATTTCGTATTAAAAGCTGTAATTTTGAGTTACGTTGGGCATATATCAACTGCGCTGCGAGTATGAAAGTATCGATAAATAAATGTATCTATTTTTGTCGACAGATCTAAGATAACTCTATGACAGAGGTTCTCAGAATAAGGTTGGCGATCTACCACAAAAATTTGGCAGCAGGTTAACTGCTATTTATATCAAAATCAGATATTTCTCTCTAAAGACCAAAATTTGGGTTCAAGTGTTCTGGCTTAGATCGAAAATTATGTTTTGTCAGGAATCATGTCCATATTAAAATAGCAGATAGTTCAAAGTCATCACAAGAAAATGGATGTATAAGTTTCGGGAATTCCTGCGATCGACTATTTGAGTACATTTGATATTGATAAAAAAAGCCTAGTTTACTAAAACATTTTTAATTATTTCACTGTATTACTTGACTGAATAACTAATAAATTCATTTTTTTTTTTTTGTCTTACCTAATTAATTTGCATGCCGAATACCTAGTGAAATAATATGCACTATTATTTTAATTTTCAAGATATACTTCAGTCAATTAGATTTAATTAATTTCATTTCATCAAAGCTCGGCAGGTTTGTGAAAATAGGAAGTAGAACATCGAAAACTGTTAAATTGTTCAATCAATTTGCTCGGTAAGTGTGTGGTACTATATCTTGGGTAGCTTGGGTGCTTGCACGAGTAGGTAGTGGTGTGTGTGTGAGTGTGTGGTGGGTTGCTTGTAGTCGTAGAGGCAGCCGTGCACTTCGGCGTAGCGGTGCGGCGCGCAGAAGACGGCGCCGCACCGGCAGCGGTGCACGGTCGCGATGCTCAGCCGCTTGCGACACAACCCGCATCGAACCCGCACCTGCGTACAATACAACACACTCTATTATTATCTCTGTCTGTCTGTATCTATGCTGAGGTATGTTTTCTTTTTTATTGTTAATTATTTGGAAAAAAAAGCCAAACATAGGCAGATTGTCCATAAAATATTTGAAAAATGTAACCTTGCCGAGTTTCTTGTCGGATTCTTCTCAGTTGAGTTCCGAACCGGTGGTAACTTCAGTAAATGTGACCTTCATAAGTGCCCTTCTGGGGCCTAAATTGAATAAATGGCTTTGACTTTGACTATTATTATTACTATTTTTAAGTGTTTTTAAAGAAAGGAGGTTCTCAAATCAGTTGTATTTATTTTTGATGTTTGTTACCTCATAACTCCGTCATTTATTAAACGATTTCGAAAATTCTTTTTTTTGTTTGGAACGGGTACACTTCCCGTTTGGTCCCATTGTCATCAGATCAGGATTTTATGACTTCTTAGTGTACTTTAAAGTCGGTTTAAGTTCTTTGTAAAACAGTTCAATTATTTGATTTATATTTGTGGTAAAATCTGTCAGTACAAGCCGTCGCCATTTACAAAACCATTCTTTATTAGAATAGATTATACCTTCCGTTCCTGTGTAGCAACAGGTGTCGCAACCCCATCGCCGGCGTGTCCCGGTGGGGCGGGGGCGGGGGCGGGGGTGTCAGCGGGTGGGGTGGGCGGGGTGGGGGGAGTGGGGGGGTCGGGCGGGTTGTGCAGGTGCAACCCCTCGTCGCTGAGGTGCAAGTGCGACCGGTTGCGGTGACGACTTAAAGCTGGCAAGATGCGACTGTAAAAAAAACATGGGTCATTCTACTCAGAATATTCAAAATTAACGTCTGTAACTCATCTGAAGCGCTCGTGGTGTAGCATGATTAGCCGTTCTTAATCAATCGGCAAAGTTAAGCTACGTCTGTCTTGGTCGGTACCTGGATGGGTGCCCGCCTAGTGGTATTTCAAATCGAGCGTTTCCAACAGTAGGTTGACCACTAGCCTACCTCCACTGATCCGCAGTGGGCACGCGTGGTGGAGTATCTGCCCATTCCCTTTCACCCTGATTTGTGAAAGGAGGCCTGTGCTCAGCAGTGGGACATTATAGGCTGATGATGATGATGATGAACTCATCTGTTCCCGTGACATACGTACGAACAGAAACCTGACAGCAACTTTCCCGTTTTGTTTTTCGGGCACAGAACCCTAAAAAATCCTAACTAGTATTATAAATGCGAACGTGAGTTTGTTTGTTTGTTACGCCTCAATTACTCAACGGATCATCATGTTTGGCATACATATAGCCTATGGTATGGAGAAGGATATAGGCTATAGTTGAACTGGACTGACTTCAAAGACTAATTTGATGCCTGATGGTAAGCAGTTACCGTAGCCTATGGATGCTTGCAACACCAGGGGTATCACTCGCGCGTTGCCGACCCTGAAGAAATCTTTTCACGCCCTTTTTGAAGAACCCCATGCTGTATGCTCCATGATATGAAGTGCGATTTATAACAGAATCAACACCAATATCACTCTCAGGACTTTTTTTAAATCTCCATTTTACATTGGTAATGGAGATCAATCCACCATTCAAAGGAACCACTAACTATGAACTGATAAGGTACCTGTTCCTCTTAAGGTTATCCAAATCGGATGTAGAGCTGGAGAACAGTGCGTCAGAGAGCTTCGGTCTGTGCGCGCGGGGAGGCGCGGGCCGCGCCGAACTGTGGCCGTGGGCGTGGGGGTGGGCGTGCAGGGACGACGCCGACACCGCGCCGCCCAACCCAAGTCCCAGGCCCAACCCGCCCCACGCGCCCACTCCCACTCCCACGCCTACGCCGTTGCCCACTCCCACTGACCCGCATACTACTGGTCCTGGGATCAAAAACACAAAAATGTCCTTTAAAATATATAGGCCTGTGTTTGACCGCAATCTCACCACGGTAAGTGATGATGTGGCCGAAGGTGGTAAGCACACAAAGCAAAGAAGGAACTGGCTCTCAAGTGCAGCTATCGGAACACACCGATAGGTGCTTGGCGACCGATTTTAGCTTGAGGGTGGTAGCCCGCCAGATGGGTACAAAGTACCCTACCACCATGCTAAGGTTTCCTCACGATGTTTTCCTTCACCGAAAGATGAGCTCATTGTAGGATTCGTATCCGGGTCCTTCGATATGACATCCGATGTCATTAATAAGCGCTAGTTCAGACACGGCGGGAATCGCGCGATTTCAGAATCGCATGGAAATCGCGCGGGTCTTATTTGTATGAGTTATAAAGTAATCGTTCAGACATAACCGCGCGGTTAATCAAGCCGCGCGGTTACCGCAACCTAACCGCCAGAAAATAGAATCGCGCTGCTCCCGCGCGTTTCTATTACTATGGAGTCTTTACTTCGCGTTCAGTTGCGTTGCGGATACCGCGCGGTGAGCACGTCACTGCTCGTGAGTTCGCCATGGATCGTTTCGACACTGAAGTATTTATTGATGAGGTGGAGAAGAGACCTGCAATATGGGACATTCAGTGTGATGATAGTTCATCAAAAGATTTTATTGACATTCTCAAATAGTCAAAAAATGTGTTATCATACATTCTTAATTTGGGATATAACGTTACGAACTGACCATGTACTAGTCGGTCACATAATATTGGATGCACCCAATACCACCTTTTTCTTTTCTTTTTTTTAAGGAGCAACCACAGTAAACACACTTCTTCGTCGACCTCCATTTTGAAACTGACGCTAACCCGCACGAAATAGCATACTAACCGCGGGTGTCTGAATAGCATCACAATTTTGCGGTTTCAAACCGCGCGATGCGTAAACGCACGATTCCCGCATGTCTGAACGCACGCTAAGTAACTAAATCTGTCACCAAGCACCTGTCGGTGTATCCTGACAGTTGCACATTAGAGCCAGATTCTTCGAGGTTCTTTAGGTTTACAGTTAAATATAAGCCATAACACAGTAAACAAAGATCCTTATAGAAATCGGGACGGTTCTCTCATGTTACCATAATCAGCAGCGGGCAGCGGCGCCCTGGCTCGGGCCGGCCTCCGGGGCTCCGCGGTGGGCGCCACCTCCACGCCCACGCCCACTTCTACGCCCACGACAGGCTCCACCAATCCTGACACGCCTTCTGCTACATTCAACCTGAGGGAGACAATTTTATTCATTATCAAACGGACTTATTATTAAAAAAAAAACAAAAAAAAAGAGTGATAAATATTGATAGGGCATAAGTATGGCGTCATAAAGTGCCTGATTATAGATAATGTAGATCAGCGGACCTAAGATATCACCTTGTGGAACTCCATCGGCAACTCTTATGTAGTCACTAGATAATAATTTCTATCAAATGGACATATGTTTATAATTTAAACGGGTATTGGTTTTAAACATTTAAATTAATCAAAAGTCAAGCCTGAGATCCCAAAACATTAATATTATTCATGTAATTTTGTCTGATTGATAGTATTAAAAGCTTTTTCTTAGTCATAATTTGGATTATAAATTTCGAACAAACTGTATTTTTACATAGAGTACATAAATTTAGGAGAGGAATACTCAAAAGATATCATACCTTTCGCTATCAGCAACAGCTTCCTGCACCGACTGATCAGAATCAGTCCTGGTACCAATTGGTGGTAACAGTGTGTACCGATCGGCGAAGGAGCAGTCGTAGTCGTATCTAGTGTAGTTGCCGTCGTAGAGCGGCGAGAAGCTGTCCTCCTCGGCGTACGGGGTGTAGGTTCGATGCTTGAACGCGTCCACCGGCTCGTCCAGTAAACTTGGGACGGAAAGTGTTTCCTCGCTTCGTGTTTTTTGTATGTCTGCTTTATCTGGAAATATTTTAAGTTTTATTATCATATTTTTTTTTCCAACACACTTGATATTTTATGAAAAATATTGCAACCTTTTTTAGTATCATAACGCAGCTACTACACACTAGTGCTTTTTACTTTACATTACCGCACAATTTTATGGTAGGTATAATTCCGATTATGTTAAGTTTGTACCTCACTACAAATGATATGTGTGTAGACGAAGCACTCTTAATTTAGACGGGTAAAACTGTATGAAAGCGCATAGCTGTCAAAAAAGAACCTGCACACCATGTTTTTTAACGTTCTCATTGTGTGGATGACGATTATGCAAAAATCAACTTAAAAAAATACAAGTCTGTTTATTTCCTCGCAAGTGTGTTGAAAAACGTCGTATGACACGCGTGTGCATTGATCATTACACTCTCGGCTTCCTTATCGCGCCTAGTCTGTAATTACCAACTTTGCACACATGTATCATAATGTACTATTAACTTAATTTTTGCGACACAAGTATATATTTTTGATATTGTAATATGTTCCATTCTAAACAGATTTAGGTGTCCATTGCCACATATTTAAGTGCATCTTATATATACCGCAATATTTCCAGATTTTATCAAAAACTTAAGCTGAAAAAGCACAAAATATAATAGTAGTGAGTACCGTTATTGTTGTCTTGTCGTCTCCTAAGCACGGAGAGGTCCTCCATCCGGCGGCGCAGCGCCACCATCTTGCCCATCGTCACGGCATTCTCGTGCACGGCCCCTGTCTCCGGCCCCGCCCCTGCCCCTGCCCCGCCCCCACCACCGCCCCTGCCATTACCCTGCTCCGCCCCTGCCCCCATCGTACTCAGCGACGACGAAGATGACGCTGGAGTATACGAATCTACATTTAGTTTACTCACAGGCACTTGTGAAACATCTTACCCTAATATCAGAAGATTGCATTAGCTGAGAAGAGCCGGTAATAAACTCAGCAATTCTACTATTTTTAGAACAAGCTTAGATTTACTTAAAGTTTACATTAGTCACACTGACAACAATAGGCTGATTAAGGATTATAAATGCGAAAGTTTGTGAGTATGTATGTATGTATGTCTGTTACTATTTCATGCAAAAATAACTGAACGGATTTGGATGAAATTTAGCACACAGATAGAATATATTCTGGATTAACACATCGTTTACTTTTTACCCCGGGAAACATACTAACAAAAAATAGAGTAAAATATTATTCAGTAAATAAGTAGTCGCACAGACCAGACCCCACAAGCTGCACCTGTTCACAAGTATGACCCGTGTGGCAGCCACCGCACCGCTATCAATACAAAACATGCAACTATAAAACTTCTCAGCTCCCAACCGGCATCCTGGACCGCTACTGCTCACGCCTTCGGCCATGCTTTTACCAGAACCACAGTCCTAAAATGATTAACAAGTGAGTAGGTAGTTGTGATACTTACACTTGTTGTGGTCGAGTGCGAGTGCGAGCGGCGAGTAGGTGCCGTCGTGGTTCTCCCTCACTCGCACCATGTTGACGCGGTCTCCGTCGCGGAACACCAGCACCGTCACCTTCCAACCGTTGCTGCCGCTACCGCCGCCCCCACCACCGCCGCTTGCCCACTCGCCATCGTCCCTAAACGCATAAATTCATAAACATAATAACAAGAGATAGGGCCTTAAAAGAATTGGAAAAGAGCGAAAACGGACGACGTATTCCATTGATGATATTTCGTTGACTTCAAAACAGTGTCAGATTACTTATTTCGTACGTACACGTACATGCGTAGTTTATTTTGTTTTTTATTTCGTTATTATTGGTTTTTCCGACATGGAATAGAATTTGATAAAGGTTTTAGATGTTTTCCCTTTAACAACTCACCCGTAGCTCGTATCAATAAGCCAGGCCGCCATACTTTGCAAAGTAGCGAAGATCGCAGCCAAATAACATTACATTTTACATTAATGTGGTTTCATGTGGAGTAAGATTATGAGGAGGTCATGTGCTGGCAGTGTAGAACCCGGGACTAGACCTCCTCTCAACCCCTTTTGGTTCTTCAACATCATCATCATCAGCCTATAATGTCCCACTGTTGAGCACAGGCCTCCTTTCACAAATCAGGGTGAAAGGGAATAGGCAGATACTCCAACAGGCGTGCCAACTGCGGATCGGTGGAGGTATGCTAGTGGTCAACCTACTGTTGGAGTTTTCAAGCCGCCAAGTAGGCCTCTAACTAGCTTAACGACGTGATTAAGTGATAACCGGGACCAACGGCTTAACGTGCACGGTAACGCTCGATTTGAAATACCACTAGGCGGTCACCCATCCAGGTACCGACCACGATGGTGGTAGCTCAACTTGCTGATCGATTAAGAACGGCTTATCATGGCTACACCACGAGCGCTTCAACCTTTAGGTTCTGAAAGGATTTTTGAGTCAGCAACTTGCGAGTGGTTACCATCAGGCGGGTGTGTGTACCTGTTCGAGTCGAGGAGGGTCTCGATGTCCCGCCAGGGCTCGGCGGCGGGCGGCGGCGGCAGGCGGCGCGTGGAGATGGGCCCGCCGCGCATGCCCAGCACCAGCCGCAGCCGCGCGCCGTCCGCGATGCCCACCTCCTGCAGCGACATAGCGTCCTCCAGCTCCTGCAGGTTGTACACCAGGTGCTGCTGGGATACTGGGATACCTGCACGACACATCACACATGTTATCTCGGAAGTGTCCTTCGGATAATTACTATGCCCGCTCGATAGGTAAAGAGAAGCTCGACTAAGGAAGTACCTCCATCTTACGGAATACCGCAGCCAAATAACTTGATATTGTGTTCCTGCGCGTGAGTAAGGTAACTAGAACTCATTGGGGAGGGTCGGCAACGCTTGAGTGATGCCCCGTGTATTGCAAGCGACCTATGTCCTATGTCATATGGCTATGGCTTACCTTCAGGCGGGCCGTACCCTTGTTTACCGACTTCGTCGTATAAAAAAAAACACGAAACTGTGCGGAAGCATCAAGCGCCATCTGTACGCCGTCTCATGTTTCGAAATTCCGGGACATCTTGTAAATTTAGTTATCTTGGATCTCGAGACTTTTGGGTCGAGACTCGAGACACGGCTGTGGAAGCCGAAATTGCGCGTTGCGTCGCGTCTGGATATGAATTGACCCTTAGGATTTGATTTTATGATCCATCTGAGTCAAAAATTTACTCTATTCTAATTTTATTCTGAGAAGTCTCGAAGTAAGGCCCAGGCCGTTCCCAGGGCGAACACATACTATTCCTTGTATCAAGACCGGTGCTACACATCGGGGCTATGAGACTAGATTTAATGAATTTACTATCTTACCAGCTATTTAGTTTAAAAAAACATTATTTACATTAATTTGGTGCAGAATAATGCAAATGGAAAACACATAGCATATTAAATCACGAGTAAATACCGGGGGAAAAGCACACTTTGGCCATAATGGGTATTGTTTGTAAACTCCAATCAATTAATATAATTAAATATAATTTATTTTAATTGGGTGGTACCTATGGCACGTATGAATGTTACATGACTAGCGGTTCGTAACACAAGTCAGTTGAAAAGACTACAAGGAGACTTTAGATACAAAATATGTCTTGGGTCTCTAGAAACTAGACTCTCGAGAACAACAGCACGTAATTTGATGCGGTTTTTAAGTTTCTCGAGTTAAGTGCTCACACAACCCCGACTTTGTTTAACTTATAACGGAACTAAAATTAACATAATTTGCCTTTTTTTTTTATAAAAAGCGATGTAACAAGAATGTGGCCCACCTGGGTTACCGCAGCGATGTGGGCACCTACACTGTGATGCTAGATTTTGAAGAAAGCCATCTCATCAGCAAAATGTAATTTACCTAAGATAATTCTTAACACAATTACATCATATTGGCCTGCACCAATTCTGCCAAATAGCTCATTAAGTTTGCGCGTTCATCACTGCTCTAAAGTACGTGAGTCAAGTTTCTAGGTGAGGCCATGGGGAAAACCCGATTACATTATATTGAAGATTAATTTACTTTCACTTTGGAAATGTCACCATAAGTCTTTAAAATTGGCTTTAAAGGAATGTCGGATGAGTTGTATTATGCCGCCATAATATAAATATGTTGCTTTTGTTTTTGTAATTTTATAAAACTGAATAAAAAAGTTATAACAAAAAAAAAACACCTTAAAGTGTAAACACTAAAAAGTATAAAATAAAGACGTACAAACTCTAATATCGACTGTTTTTAAGCCGGCGGAAGAGCACGGCGTGTTCCATAGAAAGTAACCTATTCTACCAAAATTAATGGAAATTACAGATTTTTTTCCACCAACTACCTAATCTTATAATATTTTATTCGATGTGTTTATCCACTTTGAAGGCCGGTTCAATTTCATTGTTAACAAGTTAATTTATTTTTCAATTTCGAGTTTCATATGCATTTTCAATACCTCTCAAGTTTTGTCACTGACAGAGGATGTGCAAATCATTGATAAATTGTCGTGAAAATTGAATAAAACGCTTCAACAGCTTCTTTTTTAGGGTTCCGTAGCCAAATGGCAAAAAACGGAACCCTTATAGATTCGTCATGTCTGTCTGTCTGTCTGTCTGTCTGTCTGTCTGTCTGTCTGTCCGTGTATGTCACAGCCATTTATTTCCGAAACTATAAGAACTATAATGTTGAAACTTGGTAAGTAGATGTATTCTGTGAACCGCATTAAGATTTTTACACAAAAATAGAAAAAAAACAATAAATTTTGGGGGTTCCCCATACTTAGAACTGAAACTAAAAAATTTTTTTTTCATCAAACCCATAAGTGTGCGGTGTCTATGGATAGGTCTTCAAAAATGATATTGAGGTTTCTAATATCATTTTTTTCTAAACTGAATAGTTTGCGCGAGAGACACTTCCAAAGTGGTAAAATGTGTGTCCCCCCCCCTGTAACTTCTAAAATAAGAGAATGATAAATCTATAAAAAATATATGATGTACATTACGGTGCAAACTTCCACTGAAAATTGGTTTGAACGAGATCTAGTAAGTAGTTTTTTTTTAATAGGTCATAAATTGAAATTAATATCAAATACTCAGGTCTATACTACCATTTACTTATATACCTACAGGTTTGTACGGAACCCTCGGTGCGCGAGTCTGACTCGCACTTGGCCGGTTTATTTTATATTAACATTTAATGGATCTTTCCATCCATGCTTTTGCTATGCTTAATTAAAATCTAATTATTATAAAACAAAGTTGCTTTTTAATTTGTCTGTTTATGCACTCAGTTATTTTAAACTGTACAATAGATTTTGATGAACCTATACTAATAAAGCGGAAGTTTTTTTGTTTGTTGGTTTAAATGGGCTAATCACTGGAACTACCAGGCGGATTCGAAAAATTCTTTCACTTATAGGAAGCTACATTATCCCCGAGTATTATAGGCTCTATATATACTTTTTATTACGGGAACGCGGATGAAACCGCGCGAGACAGCTAGTATAACAATACTTCAGGATAAGTTAATAGTGAGTGAATGATATGACTTATAATTAAATATATCTTGTTAACTGTCAAATTTAAAGACCAATAAAAATCAATGTACCATGAAAAAAAATCAAATGAAACATACAATATATCACAAGACTGTCTTGGCACCATATCAAAGATACAATTGTAGTGTAAATCTCATTGACCTGTGCATATGTAAAATTAAAACTATGACTAGTGCCTTATTTAAGTAAAAATAGAATCAGCTGTTAAATTAAATTAGCACAGCTTTTGCCTAGTTTCACCCATGTTTAACAAGAGATAGAGCATAGCAGTATTCACTCAAAGATACCTTACAGAATACCACAGACAAATAACTTTATGTTGTGTTCCTGCGCATGTGTAAGGTTGCCAGAGGTCATTAGGGAGGGGGGAATGGTCCCAAGTGTTGCAAGCATCCAAATGGCTATGGTAACTGCTTACTATCTGGCAATGTGTGCCTACAAAAATCTACATACTATAAATATCTACATAATGGTAGTTTAGTCTAAAGGGGGCCTACCACAATCTCTTAAAACAAGGTTAAAATAACCTTATTTGTCTTTTGTCCCTCTTTGACATCTGGCATCAATTATTACTTATGTTGCTGACTATACATTTTTGAAGGCATCTATAATAATTATATTCTTGAAACATTGTAAAAGGTGACTCAATCCTATAGTCTTGGCTCATACTGTATAGTTACTTATCTTATAAAATAATACTGTTTTACATATTGATTTGATTACATTAATTGCTTCCTTATTATGCATTATTGTTGGTAGATTAGATAATAAGATTAAAGCTACACCAGGAGAAAATTTGTTGTTGTCGATACTTTATCCATTTTAAACTTTGATTGAGCCTTCATGGCAATCTTTTCATGAAAGAGTTCACATCAACCCCAAGCGATCTGTAAATATTCTTGTTGTTGTTTCTTTGGAAAGTACTGCATAAGAAGTGACTCATAAGCTACTAGATTTTAATGCAATGGTTAAACCAAGGAGTGCATGTTCTATTTATTATAGAACTTAAAAACTTTTATCTGTTACTTAATTTAATATTAAATTGGATACTCTTTTCTTAGTGCACCCCTTCATAAAAAACATGCTCTTGATTAAGAAAAAAAATTGTGAGATGAGAATCAGATTGTGTCAAATATTCAATGACCATGAATCTCCACATAAATATTTTTACCAGTACCTCACAGACCAGAATTATGGGACTATATGGTCAAGCACTGTGTCTGAGCAGAGAACACTTGTGTTTCAAATATACAGCCTGTATGTTAATTTGAATATTCTTTATACTCAAAGTAGGTACCTAGTTTATTTTGAATTTGTCATGGTTATTATATGGTTTAAGACAAGGTTGATTTGGGGGTCCTCTCCAAAAAACTACTGTCTTATCATTGTCCTGAAGAATCATGGATTTACAACCTTATTTACTAAATAATAAGTCATCATTTTTTGTCAACACAAGACAGGTAACAGTATTGATCCTTTTGCAATACTAAGTTTTATTATAATCTTGTAGAAACATCAAAAAGTCAAACAACTGACGGGCCAGTTGGCGCAGTTGGTAAAGAAGATTCCCAAACAGGACATGCATTTGTGTGCATGAACATGTCTGCATGTCCTGAGTCTGTAACTTTAGATTTATAAAAGGAAGCACAAATGATAACATACTTCTATAATCAAAACCAAGTAACTACATAGGAATTTTAAGTGGCATGTACATGACTTGATCACATGATACCAGGAAATGAAATTGTACCATAAACAAATATTTTATACTCACTAAAGTAATAACATGGCAAATAAGGGATGCCATTGGTACCTAGTACACAAGTAATATATATGTATAATTACATATTGTTTACAAATTATCCACAATCCAAAGGGTAATGTAGTAATTGAATTATGATGAAAAAAGTTATTTTTATGACTTTATATTTGCTTTCCTATTTCTGTGATGTGAATAAGGCATGTTTTGAATACTTTATCAACGAATTGAAGCGCACAAAAGCCACAGCATCCTTTGTCCAATAAATGACGCACAAGTGTACATGGCTTGTCAAATACCAAGTTGTGTAATATCACTCACCTTCCACTCTGAATATCTTGGATTTGATGGCGAATATAGTGTCCGAGGGCGACACGGTCATTTCGAACGCAGTGCCTGTGAGGGTCTCCACCAATACCTCCATGGTCTGCTGGCTCGGACCTTCCTCTTGGAAACCCTTTGATCTATTCGACAGTCTCTCTGGGCATCCATGTTGTGACATTTCACACGCGTTACACAAACTATCTGCACAACATCGCACTACACATTTAAATTGTTTTTCAAAGCGATAAAACGGAGCACGAAAGTTACACGATGACGGCGTTAATAAAGTTACGTCGCTGATCACACACGGATATCAGACATGTTTATTTTATTTATTTATGTTACGTGATCAAACAAAACAATGGATTTATAACTATTCTATTGATATTTAGCAACAAAATAATATTACAATGAAATAAATTCTTCGTGACAGACGATTACTTTTTTCTGTTGATTGATGGTGAATGGTGGAACGAATGAGTCATATGGACCTTCCAGAACGTGGAAGTTGTCTCTGGTTTGTTGTGACGCAATAGTAAAAAAAAAAACAAATACTATTTACTTCATTGAAATAAATAAAAAAAAATATGTAAAGAGAAATATGGTAAAATAAGTAATCTTCAAAGAGGTGAAGCTTTCAAAAATACCTCACAATGATGCTAGATGAATGAAAAGTTTATTCATATGGTAATCTTTGATTGAATAACCGGAAATCATTCAATGTCAATCACAGAACCGGTCAGTTGTCTATGCTCTTTGACAAATTCTTTTCGGTCCGCCATTCTTTTTGTTCACCGATTCGGAGGTTAGAAACATGGTGCGTAAACTTTTAGATATTTAAATATCCAAAAACGTCGAAATTTATGAGAAAATACCAAATATATTATGTAAAGTGATATAACAGAGTGATATAGACTGTAAATTCGCGGGTGCTACGTGAATTTCGATACACGCGTCATGATAGTTTCTATGAGCATGTGGCTACAGGGAGGTTGGATTTCTGTTTTCAGACTCGCAAGCGCCGTAATGGAGGACGAGCAAAGCACGGCCGTGGCCACGTCAAAGCCGTGAGATGCACTAACTGCGCGCGTTGCGTGCCAAAGGACAAAGCCATCAAGAAATTCGTGATCAGAAATATCGTGGAGGCGGCCGCTGTCAGGGACATCAACGAAGCCTCTGTCTACACATGTAAGTTCCTAAATAATCTCCTAGATTTAGATTGTAAGATTGGTTTTCATATACTCAATCTTAAAATCTCAAGTTATTACTACTATCCGTTATCTTGTTAGACAGACCTGGGAGGGCTAGTTTTACACTTGCAGCTTCATATGTTTGTTTCTCATATGCATTATGCTGTTGATGTAGCATCACTTGAGAAGCAGTTCCTGCAATTACATTTTTCATTCATAGTTATGATAATCACATGCCATTGGTGTTAAATTTAATTCAAAACATGAACCATGTAAAAAGGTTGCCTGGTAGAGATCACTTTTAGTGATAAGGCTGCCCATTGTAATGCTTTCTTTATTATTTTAAGTTTTTGTGTATAATTCTTTTCATGTGGTGTAACAATAAAGTGTTATCTATCTATCTATCATGTACCACATTCCTATCGTATATATACACCATCATGTAATAAAGAAGTTGGAAATGAGTTAATCCATACATAATACTCTAACCGACTACTAACGTTATTAGGTTGGTAAAAAAAAAATGAATTAAACAGCATTTTATGATTTTGCACATAATTATTATCAGTTATCATCACTGAAATCTGCTAACTATTAGATTATAACTGAATCTGTTTCTCCAAATTTTAAATATTAGAACCTGACTATCATAATGTTGTTACAGCATTCCAGCTGCCAAAGCTGTATGCAAAGCTTCACTACTGTGTGTCATGCGCAATCCACAGCAAAGTGGTGCGTAACAGATCCAAGAAGGACAGGAGGATCCGCACACCACCCAAGAGCAACTTCCCCAGGGATATGTCACGCCCCCAGAATGTACAGAGGAAGTGAATTTTAAATAATAAAATTTAAAAAGTCTGACATGTCTTTTATTTTATATAGGACTTAAATATTTTTATTTAGTAATAGGGGCTGAGAATATTAGATATTTCTTTTATACCCAGAGAGGGTAAGAGGGAAGTTTGAGAAATATTTGTAAGCTATTTAGAAATATTTAAATATTAAATAAAATTATTATTAAAGGCCACTTGAGGAATATTGATGATTAGAAGTGATTTCTTGAATTCAAACCAGAAGCTGTTTTTTTTTTTTTATACGACTGTCTGTAAACAAGCGTACGGCCCGCCTGATGGTAAGCGGTTACCGTAGACATATGGACGCTTGCAACACATGAAGCATCGCTCACGCGTTACCGACCTTTCCCCCCTCCCCTATGAGCTCTGGCGACCTTACTAACGCGCAGGAACACAACATAAAGTTATTTGGCTGTGGTATTCTTTAAAGGAGGTACTTCCCCAGTCGAGCTGCTCACTTCGAGCGAATAAACGCTACGCTCTACCTCTCTCAAAAGAGAGTAAAGAGTTTTAGTTAGTTTTTTTGAAAATATAATTTTGCTTTATTTCCTACAGTGAAACAATTTTTCAAAATGGTTCAGTAGTTTCGGAGCCTATTCAATGCAAGTAAACAAACAAATCTTTCCTCTTTTAATTATTCTTTTTCTCATGCGTGTCACATCTCCCACGTGCTCTGTTGCCCTCTACCTCTTTTAATATTAGCTCAGAGTATATAAATACTACGTACAAATATTAGTATAGATAACAATTGATTTCATGAACAACGAATTGGGTAATTCTTTTCAATTTTGCTCTATGGTACTTTATACTGCAATTTATATGCATAAAAAAGTGTTTTCCCATTACTTGAGAAGGAAATAAGTGTAACATTAGTATGTTTCATAGTTTTTAGTTTAATTTCAATGTTATTCAATATTACACAGAATTTATTATTAGTACAGTACCAGTAAATATATCAAAAATTGAGAAATAAGAGATAAATCTTTCAAATTTCTATTCCTGCATTCTGAATGACAAACTGAATTGCAGCCATCTAAAATACTTTTATATCAAATTGTTAAAGTGAATTCATATTGTAGATAGCATCATTATCTAGATTTGGTAATCTCAAATAAAACATTTCTGATTTATATAAATTACTTGATGCAACAATTCAACAACTACATAGATAAAAAGCTACAAATAAACTTAATTTAAAATTTTCTCTAATTGGATCATTATGGTCCTTTAATCTTGTAGATAGTCTGTGGAAACTTGGGCATGATTGGCTTATCATTGGATTCAAGTGCTTCTTTTAGGTTCTTCTCAAAAACTTTCTTGGCATCACAGAAACCTTGTTTTGTTTTGCCAAAGGAATTTGGACCGGCTGATGTTGGAGTTTCTCTGTGGAATTGTAAAACCTTGTTTAGGAGACAAACTTATTTTCAAAAGTCCATTAACTTAAAGAGATTGTGGAAGTGCGAAAAACAAGTAAACAGTCACTTTCACATAATGACAAAAACAAACAATATTGACACCTTCCAATATTCCTCATGCGCATTTTAGCTTCAGCAGGCATCTCTTCAGGCTCATCGTCATCATCAGAGTTGAACACTGATGCAACTGTTGGCTTAGCAACTGCGGCAGGTTTGGCTGGACCTCCAAGATTCATCTTAATTGGTGCCTTCGGTTTTGCAAAACCGATAGAGATTTTAGTGATGCGTGGTGGTGGTGGGGGTGCTGGTACCTCCTCCTCAGATCCATCCCAGTTGTCAGGGGACTTTCTGTGACTTCTCCTCTCTGAAATGCATTATATGTTTTGTATCACTAATACATAATATTAATATGGTGTAATAATAATTTATTATCAAAATATAATTATCTATCTAAATATCCTGGGAAATTCTTGATATATAATGGCTATCAAAACCAAGCAGAACTTGTATTGTGGAAACCAAATAACTGATATTCTTGTGAAGACACATTATACATACATTATATAGATATTTACACACAAAGACATGTTCATGCACATATAATATACTGTTACCCAAAGATTGTCTGGAAGAAACCGAAAGTGATAAGACCACCTTTTTTGTATCACTTCTTCTTGTATTGTTATGTTTTGTCTTCTACTTTATGATGTACAAATAAAGCATATTTATCTTATCTTATAATATATGCTGACCTGTGGCATAGGATTTGGGGAATTTGAGTTAAATTATGAAAATTAAACTATAAATTGAACAGGAATTATCATTGTCAGAATGTACAATTTCACTGGATGCACGACTCACTATCCCTGATGTAACAGTCTTCCTGGACTATTGCTCGTACAACTGTGATTTAACAAGGCTTGTTCACATAGAGATAGGAAAACTATATATAAATAAACATTCAACCAGTAAAATCTAGATATAATGCTAATTCGCTAACAGAATGCAGGTAATGGTGACTCATGTGACCATTTACACTTAAAATTATATTATTTGAGTCAATAGATTTTTAGCACCTTTGTTTGAACATTTTAATGTAGCAAATTTTCTGTATGTAGTTGATGTTAATGGAAAATAAGACCATATAGATATATGTACATTCAAAATCTCACCTTCATAACCTCTACGTTCCCTTTCCCGACTGTTGGAAGACCTCTCGTGTGATTCCGAGTAGTGGCTGCTTCTAGCAGGCGGGGAGTGTCGTCGCGTAGGAGACCGTGATCGCGACCTCCTCTGTTCCTCTCGCCTGCCCTTGTGCGGCCTAGAATCATCACGCGTGGATCGAGACGACCCTGCCAATGCGAAAACACTGGCAAAGATAAATAAATATACACATTTGAGTAAACTATCGCTAGTAAAGATGAGCAGAAAACTCGTAAGTCAGTCAGCAATAAACTCCCGAAATAATTAATGTGCACCATGCTATTCGAATACCTTTGCCGTAGTCGTATCGGCCGCTCATTGTTGATGTGTTTTTAAGTCTATCAATCAATAAATTATCAAGAAAAAATATGCAATTGTGTTTTATTTCACTGCATTTGCATTGATAATTTCATCACAATTTCATAGATTCTAGATTCCATGACGTTTCGTTCTGTATGTCTTTTTTTTTTAATAATTTTAATAGTGATGTGGATAAATTGTGGGTCTAGCAAAGTGATAAAAAAGCAAAAGGTCTAGCAAAAAGCCTATATGTGAAAGTGATTTATTGTTGTGACAGGAAATTATAAATACTCAAAGGCACACTCAAAGGGACTTTTTGGCAGGAACTTGCAGAGTGACGTTGCGTTTTCGTTTTTATTTTCATAAATTCGTGTATTTTAGGTTTTATTGCATATTATCGGTGGTATTTTATCCAATAAAGATCAATCCATGTGCACCAGTGAGCGAAGTGAAATTAATATGTATATCGTGACTTTCATGTTGCCTCAAAAAGTCCGTGAAGGGTTTTGGTACATGAGCACCATTGTAGTAAAACATGTCTTTTATGGACGGTGACTGACTGATTTTATGTGACTGGAAATGATTATATAACTTGACACTGGCAGAAATAAGTCCTAATTTGGATTTGGTGGCCAAACTTAAAATTAAGAAGAAATCACAGGCAGAAATACTCTAAGGGCATAATCAAAGGGAAATTATAATATAACTGGACTCTGGTAGATATAAGTCCTAATTTGGATTTGGTTGCCAAAATTAAAACTAGAAAGAAGAAGATTCAAGACTATTTTTACTCTAAAGGCGCCTACGTGGCCGAGGGCAGACCAAATCACTCACAACCCAATCGACATCCTAACCCATAAAATAGTAGGGAGAAAACAAAGATTTTCATAGGGCATCATGCCTGGAGAAAATTATTCAGTTACTATTTGTTTCACTCCGGGCAGAACCAGATTTTTTCAGTCATATCACTAGAGTCATATTGATTTTTATAGCGTGACTGAAATATCTTGAGCATTGTTACCATGTTTTATTATGAGACATTTAATTGTCCTGTAGAATAGAGAATTTTTAATTTCATTAGACAGTGCGGACAAAATGAAGTGATTTATTTTGTGACTATAATAAGACTAGGCTGTATAGCTCAGACCTTTGCCTGCCTTTTGGCGAATATGACAACAACAACAACAGCAGTCAGCTGATATTTTTTTTAGGTTATAAGTGATTTTATAATGATTTTTTGAATAAAAAGATAGTATAAACACACTAAAATAATTGAAACATTATAACAATGTTATTCTTACAACGCTCAAACCGCTTCTTTAAGTTATCAAAAAGAAAAATCCGTTGTTTTTCGGATTCCAATCAAGTAACTTCGATGAAGGATAAAATTAAACAAGGACCAGGTTTAAAGGAATTTATCATTGGAAATTCAGAACCAGTACTTACTGATCGCGTTAATATACCGTACTTACCGGATAACATTCAAAATTCGTCGAAAAGGAAAGTTTTCTTCGACGTGTATGGATGCCAAATGAATTTGAATGACACTGAAATTGTGTGGTCTATTTTAAAGAACGAAGGTTTTGAGAAGACTGAAGTCGAGGAAGAGGCTGATATATTCCTTGTTATGACGTGTGCAATCAGAGAAGGCGCGGAAAGTAAAATTTGGCATAGATTAGACCATTTGAGAGGGTACAAAAGACGCGCGATGACAAAAAATAAAAATAGAGCGGTAAAAATTGGTATATTAGGGTGTATGGCGGAGAGATTGAAGGAGAAGTTGATTGAGAAGGAAAAGGCTGTTGATGTTGGTAAGTATTCATACATTTCACTATGCTAGTGCATGCATACTTTGGAAATCAGAAAACTTCCTCATCCTGCACAAAACGAGAGGTAGAGCATAGCGTTTCTTCGCTCAAAGAGCAGCTCGACTGGGGAAGTAACTCCACCTTACAGAATACCGCAGCCAAATAACTTTATGTTGTGTAAAGTTGTGTTCCTGCGCGTGAGTAAGGTTGCCAGAGCTCATTGGGGAGGGGGGAAAGGCCGGTAACGCGTGAGCGATGCTTCGTGTGTCGCAAGCGTCCATATGGCTACGGTAACCGCTTACCATCAGGCGGGCCGTATGCTTGTTTACCGACTTAGACGTATAAAAAAAAAAAAAAAACAACTGGCCAAAGTTTAATTATAATCTGATTAATTAATCTGATCTGATGTACCATTATATAGAAATGCTTACATTACAAACAGATCAACATTGATTTTCATATACAGGATGAATTTTCCAAGTAGGTGTAGATGGCCAAATCCTAAAGTAGGTATAGGAAAATGTTGAAAGGGGGATGAATAGGTTTTTTTTTTTAATACTTTTATTAAACTTTATTTTATTCAATTTTTTTAATCTATTTACATCTACACACTCTGCCTCAAGACTCCTTTGAGAATTTTTCGCTATTCCCTATACAACTACTATTGTCTCTAAAAAACTCAGCATGTATAGATATTTTATGGTAATTTAAAACATAAGTAAACTAGGATATTTATCTAATTAATTAAATAAATAACATCTTTACTATATGTCCACAGTGGCTGGTCCAGACAGTTACAGAGATCTTCCGCGACTCCTGGCACTGACAGAGAGCGGCCAGACAGCTGTGAATGTGCTGCTGTCACTTGATGAGACCTATGCTGATGTAGTGCCTGTAAGACTCAATCAGAATAGTGTGTCTGCTTTTATGTGAGTTAACTGTAATATAATAAATAAATAAATAAATACATATCCTGGGACATTCCTCACACACGGTCATCTGATCCCAAACTAAGCAGAGCTTGTACTATGGAAAACAGATAACTGATATAATACATATACTACTTTTTGTTTGTAAATATATATATACTTAATATACATAATTACACCCAGACTCAGAACATACAGACATGTTCATGCACACAAATGCATGTCCTGTGTGGGAATCGAACCCACAACCTGCGGCGCTATAGCTTAAGACATATGGTGTTTTTTAACAAGGCCCAGGACTTACAGTAACATTCAAATGTGGAACTGGTATCTCCTAGTTACAATATTACAGTTGACATAGATACAATTTGACGGGCCAGTTAGAGCAGTTGGTTAAGACGTGGTAACCAACCTGGGCCTTGTTAAAAAACACCATATGTCCAGCCAGCAGTACAGCCTTAAATTTTTCACTCTATATGCATATTCTGTAGTATACCATGTAGCCATCAGCCTGGAAATATATATTAAAAATAATTATCACAGGCACATTATAGAACCCAGTGGCACCAAACTCACAACTACCAAGCCATAATGTCATGGAACAGAGTTAGCAGTGGTCACTCCTTTAAACTCACCAGACTCAGTTTTATCAAACTTTTATAGTCTCTTGTTTGACCTGTATAAATATTATAGCTAGAATAGGCAAAATATTGGCCACATAGTGAAATATGTCACAAAAAATGCCTCTGAAAGTTCTTGAAATTTGTTTATTGCAAATAATAAATTAACACATTTAATAAATAAATGAATATCCTGGGACATTTGTCACACTGGGCCATGGCTTCCCAAACTTATTTTAACTGTGATGCACTTGGGAAGTTGCCTGATTTTTGCGACGCCCTGGCCTTCTTATCATACATTTAACAGCTACTCATAGTTCTAGTCTAATAACAATTTGTCAGAATAACTCCAAATAGCATCTTTTGAAAAACAAAAAGTACTGGCCAAAAAGCATTGCGCTCACTCGACTCAGTCGCATCAACACAGACAACAGACAACCAACCTATTCAGATCGCCTCACGACTCCCCTGGGATTATACCGCGTCGGCCCAGGGCGTCGCGATGCACAGTTTGGGACGCCTAGGCTATCTGCATGCCCTGTATGGACATCGAATCCACGACCTGCGGCGCGATAGGTGGGATCTTAACTAACCGCGCCATTTGGTCCGTCAAATGGTCCATAAATCCTTTTATTTGACCGTTGTTACCGTAGTTCAATAATGCGCGGGTGCGACAACATGTGCACTTATTGCATCGTGCCGTTCACGCGCGGCCGGGAGCGGTCGCGGCCCCTCGCCTCCATCGTGGACGAGGTGCGCCTCCTCGCCGACTCCGGCGTGCGGGAGGTCACGCTGCTCGGCCAGAATGTCAACAGTTACAGAGATCTCAGGGAGACACAGGAGGGGCGTCACGATACTGTCATGGCTAAAGGTGAGGAGTTACAGGTGCTGTAAGCTGTTACCGTAGCCTATGGACGCTTGCAACACCAGGGGTATCACTCGCGCGTTGCCGACCCTGAAGAAACCTCTTCACACCCTTCTTGAAGAACCCCATGCTGTACTCCATTGGGAAAACCACGGCGGGGAGCTCATTCCACAGTCTGAGCGTCCGCGTCCTTTGAGCCCGCACAGTTCGTTATAATTCTGGTTTCATATCATCATATCACACATTGAAACCAGAATTGTGTCGAACTGTGCGGGCTAAAAGGAGTTTCCTTTCGCGGACGCTCGGACTGTGGAATGAGCTCCCCGCCGCAATAAAGGGTGTGAAGAGATATCTTCAGGGTCGGCAAAGCATGAGTGATACCCTGGTGTTGCAAGCGTCCATGGGCTACGGTAACTGCTTACCATCAGGCGGGCCGTATGCTTGTTTGCCACATTATGGTATTAAAAAAAAAGGATTCATAAGTGCCTGCGAAGGTCTAAATGGCTTCAGTTTTATCATTACTTGCCATGAAAGAAAAAACTCTATTTTATGATTTGCTAGGTTTCAAGACAGTTTACAAGAATAAAAAAGGCGGTCTTAGATTTGCCGACCTGCTGGATAAGGTATCGGCTGTGGACCCTAACATGAGGATTAGATTCACCGCTGCACATCCCAAAGACTTCCCTGATGAGGTATGTTGTCTTTTAAATCATAGACAAAGTTTTTGTAAAGTTGCAGCACATTGGGAACCTACTGGTACTGCAAGTCAATTGGTGACAGTGGCGGTCTTTTGACTTTGAAAAAATTTACACCGAACGGCATTTGCTCGAAGCGTATTGGCGTATCTAGTTTTTTTTCCAAGTGAGGTCTGGATCTAAAAGCCCATTTATCAATTTGAGGTGTTCAGCCAGATTTTGGCCATCGATTTTTAGAATTCTGATAATTCAGGGGTGGGCACGGCCTATTATCGGCCAGTTATGTTGTCGGCATTACGACAACAGATATCTGAAATTTTATCATATACCAGCGTTGCACTGCTTTACGCTAAGTCCACCGCGTAAGATAACTAATTAGTTATAAGTATTTATTTCCATGCTTCGGATTCGGAAAGCACGTAAAGCTAAACGAAAAGTTGGTCCCGGTTATCACATAATTGTGATAGTTGTTAAGCTAGTTGGAGGCGGAGGCTTTCTAGGCGGCTTGAAAACTCCAACAGTACAGTAGGTTGGGCACGCGTGGTGGAGTATCTGCCCATTAGTAGAAGATGCCTAATTCCCCATCGAACTGCTTTTCGAGCGAATAAACGCTATCTCAAATATCCTTTCATTATTTTTGTTGATATAGTTATTGTAGGAACTGTATGTTTGTTAGGTGCTACAAGTGATAGGTAGCCGCGACAACATCTGCAAGATGTTGCACCTGCCGGCCCAGGCGGGCTCCAGCGCGGTGCTGGCGCGCATGCGCCGCGGACACTCCCGGGAGGCCTACCTGCACCTGGTCGACCGGATACACCGGACTATACCTGCTGGTCAGTCTACTCTACATGTACTCTACCCATCGAGGAACAATCCCTTTAGAGTAGTAATACCGAGCAATCAGATTCCGAAACTAGTCAGTGATTTGTCACTGATTTTGAATAGTAAAGACCAATCACTGCATCTTGTGTTCTTGACTTGACCAATCAGAGCGCTTGTGTCCTTGTCTTAGCCAATCAGAGCGCTTTGTCGATTGCGGAATAGATTGCAAGCAAAATTAACGTCATTGCGCTTCTTTGGGTTAGTTGTTCGATGACTGGACTGTACTGTACTGTACTGTACTGCGTAGAGTAGCGTAGTGTAGCTTAGTGTAGCTTAGTGTAGCGTAGTGTAGCTTAGTGTAGCGTAGTGTAGCGTAGTGAAGTGTAGTGAAGTGTAGCGTAGTGTAGCGTAGTGTAGCGTAGTGTAGCGTAGTGTAGCGTAGTGTAGCGTAGTGTAGCGTAGTGTAGCGTAGAGTAGCGTAGTGTAGCGTAGTGTAGCGTAGTGTAGCGTAGTGTAGCGTAGTGTAGCGTAGTGTAGCGTAGTGTAGCGAAGTGTAGCGAAGTGTAGCGTAGTGTAGCGTAGTTTAGCATTCGGTAACATGCAATTATGTAATTTTTTTTTTTTTTTTATACCACTTAGATGGCAACACAAGCATACGGCCCGCCTGATGGTAAGCGGTTACCGTAGCCTATGGACGCTCGCAACACCAGGGGTATCACGCGCGCGTTGCCGACCCTGCAGAAATCTCTTCACACCCCTTTTGAAGAACCCCATGCTGTACTATATTAAAATGTAATTATATAATTATATGTAAATTAAAAATTATGCCGTTTGAAGTTAATTAATCCTTCAAATTGATAGATATTGCTGATCGATACTGGAGTTCGACAATATGTTCCCAGATAAGAGAGGTGAAATATATATTTTTTTCAGTGGGTCTGTCAACGGACATCATATGCGGCTTCTGCGGCGAGACGGAGGAAGAGTTTCAAGACACGTTATCGTTGATGGAAATAGTTGACTATCACGCGGCGTTTCTGTTCATGTATAGTATGAGAGAGGTGAGTTCACTTATAAAGAGCCAACCACAACAACCTGCGAACATAGGGTGTTGTGGTTACAGGTCGGTTAACTAAACCTGGCACGTTCACAGTACTTACACATGTGCAATTTCACGATATGTTTTATTACTTTATTGCTTCTAGTTTTTTAGTTTTTCTATATTGACATTTGACATATTGGTCGTACCGTAACCGTAAAATTGTTAAAAATCACATTATAATTAAGATACAGAAATAAATTAAATATAAAATAACAAAATATTTACTCATCGATAAGGTAGAATATGAGGCAATACTTCTCCAAGACATGTATACTACAACCATGTTCTTGAAAATAAATTTATGTAATTTCATTTCTAATCAGTCAGTCAATACTAATGCGAAAAAATACCACTCTATATTTAAGAGCAGTAGCAAAAGTAAAACAATAACTGTCTCCTCCATCCTCATAAGCTTGGTGGCGCGCGAGAGAGACGGACAGACCTTTCCTGATGCGCATTCAGTGTGACGTCACGCCGCGCGCTTATGCACAGACACTACACAAGCGCGACGTGTACATGTGTTGAACGTGCCAGCTTTAGTTAACCGACCTGCAGGCTTAAAAAGCTCGGATTCGATATCGGAAACGGATTCAAAAACTACTGAGGCGATTTTCCGTAATTGCTATTTTAATTTCCGAATTCGAATATTTTTTATGTTTCTTTACGGAAATATTAATCGATTCCTCGAAAAGTTTTCGGAAATTAAAATAGCAATTGCTGAAATTCGCCTCGGAAATGTTTGAATCCGTTTCCGATATCGAATCCGACGTTTTAAAATAGCCCTGCTGTATGACTTTTATGAATGGATTTTTGGCGGGAACTTGCAGAGTGACGTTGCGTTTTCGTTTTTATTTTCATAAATTCGTGTATTTTGAGTTTTATTGCATATTAGCGGTGGTATTTTATCCAATAAAGATCAATCCATGTGTATAGTGACTTTTCAAGTTGTCCCAAAAAGTCCGCGAAAAAGTATGTGAAAGTGATTTATTGTGACTGAAAATTATTATATAACTCGGCACTGGCAGAAATAAGTCCTAATTTGGATTTGGTTGCCAAACTTAAAACTAAGAAGAAGAAGACTTTTATGAATATTGTAACTTCTCTCAATTTAAATATTTTGTGACTTTGTTTATAAGTTGTATTGGTATTTATCTTCAGAAAACGACAGCTTACCGCCGATACAAAGACGACGTTCCTGAGCACGTGAAAAAGGACAGACACAACCGTCTCATTGAGATATACAGGCGTAAATCACAACTGCTAAACGAAGCAGAGATTGGCAACACTCATTTAGTCCTCGTCGAGGGCACTGTAAAAAAGACAGGCCAGATTTTAGGTCGAAACGAATTGTATACAAAAGTAGTTTTCGACCAATGTGAGATTTTGGCCGAAGATAATGGTAAAAGGGGGATAAAGCCGGGGGATTATGTAGCGGTGAAGATTGTGGGGGCGCGGGCGTCGGTGTTGAGTGGGATTCCATTGTACCATACTAATTTGAGTGATTTTTATAGAGATAATAGTTGGGGAGATAAAAGAGCTGTCATTTGAACGAATGATGGTTACTCCTGAGGTTTTCCCAACATAGTTGTGCTAAATATAGTTTTGAAGCGAAGAAATGAAAGAGAAAGATAAATAGAAAGAAGGTACCTACCTACCTATAGATGGACACTACCAACAATGTAGTAGAGTAGTCGTAGAGTAAAATCGACTAAATGTCATGTATTGACCAAAACGGTATTCTTATTATAATTGATTTCATATACGATTTCATTGCGTGTCGCTAATGGCGGATCTGCGGTTTATCGGAGTTTATTGTTGCTATTCCTTTCCCACTTAGCTGTCCCCTGCGGTTTCACCCGCGTACCCGGGAAATGGCCTTCTCCATACCATAGGCTATCTGCATGCCAAATTGCATGATGATCCGTTGAGTAGTTGAGGCGTGACGGCGTAACAAACGAACTTCCTTTGGCTTTTATAATATCAGTTAGGATATTGGGGCCTATCTCTATGTGTAAGTGGTGTGTAAATAAAATGGTTTATATAAATGTAAAGTATTTTTGAATTGTTATTTTTAATGTCTTTACTTAGTTAATACACCGACATTTTTATGAGACAAAACGGACAAATAAACAAACTATTAATTTAGTTGTGTCACTTTTAAAGTGCATTTTATTTAAAATCAATCAATCAGTACAAAATTATCCATCGATACATATACAACACAATAAATAGACATATTTTTTTACATAATATAAAAACATACAAACTTGCATTTTCTTAGCTATTTATTAAATAGGGAATGCACTTATTATTTTATTCAGTAACTGTTCGGCGTCTTAGAAACATCGAAAACCAGAAAGAAACAATCGATTAATTCGAAATTGCTTTGCGCGACAGGGATAGCTTTATACAAAACTTTGAGATGGTGTCGATTCTGTTGTAAATCCCACTAAACTAATATTAGTCACATCTCATCTCTTTCTTACGAACATTATTGAAAAAGGATAGAATATATTTAAAGCTGTCAAATTAATATTTGCCTTCTTATTTTGCGTGTATTAAGGCGTAACCGCGATAGATGGCGACTAAATATTGGACTAATTTGACAGACTAAATTTCTTACATCCTTTTCTTATGTTCTTTGTTAGAAAGAGACATAGTGAGATTAAAATTAGTTTAGTTGTAAACAACAGAATCAGCACCACTATTTCGCCTCGTTATTCATCCTGATGTTTCTTGAATTTATAATTAACTGAATGATAATCTGGTTTCGAGGGATTTTGGGGTTTTCAGGAGGCTTATAGTCTTGCGACTAAAGTTTCACTTAGTAGTGCGTCCACGCTACGCGAACCTAGCACAAGTGGAGCACGGATTCGCGTAGCGTGGACGGACTTGCGAGCTTCGAACGAGCGTTCGGCTCGTGCTCGACTGCGCTCCACCGATTGTCAGTTTTTTGACAAATGCAGGGATTCGCATCGCAAGCTCGTAAGCTCGTTGTTCGTCAACACTTGACATCGCGAGCAACGAACGAATAGAGGCTCGGCTCGTGCTCGGTTCGCGTAGCGTCGACGCACCACTATCATTCGGCGCGTTGTCTTAGAGCGATCGCGATAAGTGTTGGAGTTACACAATAAGTGAGCAGTTACTATTGGCGGAGGGTGCAGTAGAAAATGCTTTTTAAAAAACTAGTGTTTACAACTAATTACCTACTACATTGTGATAAATGGCATCAACATTTTTATATTAATTCTAAATTAATTTTGTACTTTATTATGTTTATTGTTTTGTCAGTTTCTCTGTGCTTGTGACTTATTAATAAAAAGTAAAAATCAAGTATGACTTAGATAATTATCGTCACAACACAAACCTGTGAAATTATGCATTACAATATTGAGTATATTTTTTTTTATTATTGACGATAAATATTTTTTTTTAAAACGACGAAATTATAATTTATAATTTCATAAATTACTTTTTTGAACACAATACTGACCGCAATAATGTTATTTTGCAAATGGCGGACTAGTTTCACCAATGGCCGTTACTGCAACGATCAATAGATGGCGCCACATTACATTTTGACGTAACCAATACCATCAGTATTTTATTTAATAGGCATTATTTTCTGTGACTATATTATCTCTGAATCATCGCATCATACCAAACTTGACGCTCCTATCTGGCCACCCATCACTTTACCGTTAGGCACAACATTCACCCTCTGTCCAGAGAGGTTATCGGTCTCAACATGTCCAGAAAGACTTGGGGACGGCCCTTGAGAACTGCCGTACACTTTAGTACTATAACCGGAATCATTATGCGATTCCCGATCCGTTTGACTTTGGGTTTCCGTCAGATGAGTGTTGATCGCTAACGATTGTAGTCGACTGTGAAGTAAACTATGATCAGGTGCTGGTTTCCTGTTCATTCCATGTGGATTCCCTCTTAATCCTGGGTACATTGCCGAACGGTTATCGTAGTATACACCGCGAAACTGATCGTTCTGATTAGCAATCTCCACTTCTGTATTCTGGTCCAAATGGTCGCTGTAACAATGTGGTATGCGCTCCATTTCCCTTAAAATGTGATCCTGCATCATAGCATCAAATACGCCAGTTTGATGATGGTAAAGAGGATTCCTATTCCGCCCTTGAACTTGGTTCGGTAATCCCGGTTCATTATAATCATATTGAGGGTGGACTGGAAGACCATTGTCCAAATAAGGCATTTGTCTATTAGGTATGTCATGGAAGTAAGCGTCTTTCGGAATCATAGGACGAAGGTCATGGGGATAATTCTGGCTTGTTTGAGGCGCAGGCGACTGAGATTGAGTAGACATCGTTTCGTAATTTGGCATCGGGAGAGTCTGGAGTAAGTTGGCGTTCCTCATCGGCCCAGGTTGAACTGAGCTTCTAATAGGATTGTCTTCTTCGTCGCTGCTCTCTGAATTGTTGCCATTGTCTTTAGGTGGGGTATGAAATGTCTTTCTCGTTGGGAAGGGTATGAGATTGTGTAAGCTGAAGCGTTTGCTTTTCGGTGGTTTGTCTTTCAGTACTGGAGCAGGTCTTTGAGGTTGTTGCGGCATTTTCAAAATACTAGCACTGGGTTGCGGTGGAGTGATTGGTTCTTCTATTTCGGTAGGTGGCGCTTTTATCGTCATAGGTTCGGGTGGTGTATATCTCTGTTTATGCTCCACCTGTGCTACTAACTCTTGAACCGATTTCCTCGGCTCTCTATCTACTTCCTCTCTAAAGTTTCCCTGTTTCCTAAGCTTTACGTATCCATCTTGAGATATGTCTAAAGATTTTGGGTTGCTTCTACTCATGACTTCAGACATTTCTTTGTCAAGTAACACTCTTTTTCTCATATCATCAGCAGTTCTTTGTAAGACTTGACTCTTCCATATTTGCACGTTTTGTTCATTTTGAGTATGTCTTAACGCTTCATGAGGCTCGTTTGGTTTATAATCAGACTGTCTGACAGGTGATTTAGAAGCACTTTGTCGATTGGGTGGCATGAATTTCCCTTGAACTTCCATAGAAACGGGTGACTGCGATAATAAAACTTTATTAGCTTTAACATGAATTTCTGCTGTTACATTTTGAAAATGGCTTTGGTCATAAGATGTACTCGATGCCGTGTGAGACGACCTGGAGAATCTACTCGGGCCCGCGTCTAAATGATCTGTGCTTCTAGAGTTTTTCAGAAAATATCTTTGCCTAGGACTTGGAGATCTTCTACTATCTCGATCTAATACGTCCGTGCTTCTAGACGTGGCTTTGCTATCATTCAGATCTTTGGCATTGCTCTCATAGTGTTCAGCGTTCTGATTGAAATTTCTTATTATTCTATTAACTTTATTCCATTCTTCTGTATGTGATTCGAGAACTTCTAAACTTCTCGTTCGTTTCAATGGAGGTATGTCTAAGGAGCCTTTTGGACTAAAGTCTAATTTCTTGACTCGTTCCGAAGCCCTAAACATCATGCCTCGAGATATCCATTGTTCTAAATGTTTATGCCTCTCCTTGCACAGCGCTCTCTCTGCCGCAACAAACCTTGTCAGTTCCGATATCTGTCCTTGCGTCTTCATTTCTAAATCTGTTACTTTTTGGTCCAATCTATCGTGAGCTTTATCAATATGACGTTTCAGATCTTTTTTATCTTCGTTTAATTTATTTTCCATATGTTTGAAGAATGGAGCGCAGTAGCAAGTGTATCCAGCGCCGACAGGACCCTTCTTTATGTTTCCAGCCAAATCCAAAAAGTACTGCTCGCCTTTCTTGAGGGGTTCGGTGGGTAGCGAGCTTAGCTTCGGTTTTGGGAAGTATTTTGGATCCGGGTAGTAGTGACAACCGTACGGCGACCACTGTACTTGCGGCGGAGTTTCAAAGTGGACATTCTTCTTTTTCTTTTCCTTGCCCTTGTCTTTTTTCTTCGCTTCGTCTGGTTCGTCGACCGTTCGCTCCTTGCTTTTGTCTCTGCTTTTCTTCTTGGCTTGTTTTGAGACGGGGGTGTTCAGTATTTGGATGATTTCCTCCAAGCCTTTCCTGGTGGCGATATCTCTAGCCGTTTCGCCCTGCTGGTTGCGGATGGACTTGTCGCAGCCCGCCTCGAGGAGGATCCGCGTCAGTTTCCGGCGGCCCATGGCGGCGGCGATGTGTAGCGCGGTGTCACCGTTCTTGTTCTGCTCGGACACCTTGCACTGAGCAGAGATGAGGATCCTGGTGACGCCGGCGTGGCCGTAGCGCGCCGCTGTGTGGAGAGCCGTGTCGCCGTACTGGAATGTTAACATAATTTTAGAGAGGTACAGCATGGCGTTTGTTCGCTCAAAGAGCAGCTTGGCCTTACAGAATATCGCAGCCAAATAACTTTAGTGATCCTGCGCGTGAGTAAGGTCACCAGAGCTCATTAGGGGGGGGGGGGGGGGGAAAGGTCGGTAACACGTGAGTGTTGCCTCGTGTGCTGCAAGCGACCCTATGGCTACGGTAACCGCTTACCATCAGGCGGGCCGTATACTTGTTAACCGCCTTCGTCGTATAAAAAAAGTCATATGTACTGAATTTATAGAGGCAATAATAATGATGACAAATGCTTCCATCTGCTATTTTTGGTTAAAAATTATCATTGATTGGGTTTTGAGAACCACTTTCTTGTACGAAGTGCTTAGCCCTTTGGCCGTAAAGTAATGATGGTGGTACTGGTACTGACGTTGTTCTGCAAGTCGGGCTGTGCGCCGGCGAGCAGTATCTCGCGGCAGGAGTGGTTGTGTCCGTTCTGGCAGGCGAGGTGCAGCGGCGCGAAGCCGGCCGCGTTGCGCGCGCCCAGCGCCGCGCCGCCGCGCCCCAGCGCCGCCACGCTGCGGGAGTACCCCTTCCACGCCGCCTCGTGCGCCGCTGTGTTGCCGTGCTGCAACCATACAATTGCATTTTATTCAAAAATATATAATAGGTTTTAATGAAGGCTTTTTAGGGTCGGCAACGCGCGCGTGATACCCCTGGTCTTGCAAACGTCCATAGGCTACGGTAACCGCTTACCATCAGGCGGGCCGTATGCTTGTTTGCCACCGAAGTGGCATAAAAAAAAAAGGCGAAGATAGCTCAGTGGTAGTGAGTGACTTCGGATATCGAGGTGAAGGGCCCGGTTCGAATCCCACTATGAGCTTTCGGTGAAGGTAAAAGGTTGTGAACCCATAGCACGGTGGTAAGGTATTTTAAAGTACCCACCTGGCTGTATACCAGCCTCAAGTTGAAAATCTTTCGCCAAGCACCTGTCGGTGTGTTCCGACAACTGCACTTGAGAGCCGTTCTTTCTAGACATTTACCACCCTTCGGCCACATCATCACTCATTATGGTGAGATG
The DNA here is from genome assembly GCA_947623365.1 of Achlya flavicornis. Lineage (NCBI taxonomy): Eukaryota > Metazoa > Arthropoda > Insecta > Lepidoptera > Drepanidae > Achlya > Achlya flavicornis. The sequence continues at coordinate 1,016,827 of OX392483.1, read as the reverse complement.
GGATCGAACACAGTAAAAAAACATTCTATTCATAAAACCAACAGCACAGAGATACAGTAAAAATAAAAATAACCCAGGCTAAGAAACTTTAACGAAAATTTACGAATGTAACATACCAAAAGGTCCTGCTTGTTGGGGTCAGCGCCATGTTGCAGCAACAGTTGCACCACCTCCACATGGCCGTCGGCCGCGGCGCGTTGCAGAGCGGTGCATCCATTCTGTAACATGCAACATAACACATTGTACCAACAACGTTTTAGTGAAGGAAATCATAGCATATTGATACGTAGAATATAGATAGGTAGTCGTTCCGCAATCAGCGCCCCTGGGAGCGTTCAGAAGAGACTCCAAGGAGGATGATCTTGTCACGCACAACTCATCGTGCAATAGCACAGCCATAAGGTAGAAATACAACTCTATGTGGTAAGGAATTAGAATACGAAAGGAGTAATTAGGTAAATTTTATTAAAGCAGATAATTAAATTCGAAGGTGTGAGTGGGGTGGAATGTGAATGTTTGCATAAAAATTATTGTACTGGCAGATACTTTCGAAACTTGGTCAAATACAATATGAGTAGATGGGTAGTAGGGGTATACCTATCTACTAATAAAGATCATAGACAAAAATTACCATACGGATCGAGGTGCGAGATAGGCAGGTATTATAATGTAGGCATTTTTTTGTAAATATTACATAATGAAGAGAATAAAAAGTAACAGCAATAAATATACCAAGAAAAGAGTTAAATGTAACGTGGGTAAGTAGCGGAAGCCGACAGTCGTAACAAACAAGCCTATGCAATAAACAATTTTCCACTCCCAATAAATAGACAAGGTGTATTTTTTTTATTTACGTAACTTTACAAGTAGGGTTGGGCAAGTATCGATATCGATACGATTATTAATACGATATCTTTATATGGTTCGTAATTTAATAAATATTTTTTTATCCATTTAGGTAATTATGTAGTGCATTCGAAATATTACCTAACTAATATTAACGCGCGGTTGCACCTGCGTTTTCTTTAGGGATAAAGCGTAGCTATGTTACATTTTGTATTATTTTATCCAAATAAGAAAGCGAGACCAGTTATAAAAATATAGTGCATTTTGGTATATTACAAATCTTTCGAGACATAGCAAGAGTTTTGCACGGTGTTTTCCTTCACCGTAATGTAGGTAAACTATATTTATGTAAAACTAATCGAATTTGTTGTTTAGTAACTAATGATATGCATTAATTTATCACACAGCATATCTGCAACATAATCTTACTCAGAAAGGGCACTATTCTGCAAGTGCTACACGTTTTATTAGAATCCGAACTGTATTCCTAGGCCTTTAAAATAAAAAATCGTGTGTTAACAAGATATGCACTAAATGAAGTCATTCTAAATGAGAAAGACCGATTTACTACCCACTTACACGGATCACAAATCTTTTCAATGGAAACTATAAATTTAAATGCACGCATGGAGTTATGTAATCTAGGGATGCACACATGCACAGCATGGTTGGTAGTTATGCATATGCGCGACACTAAATATGTGGCACAAGGTTTACGATCCAAGTCAGAGCGTAAAAAATACAGATCCTATTAGTTAGGTATCTTTAGTGCTTTGGTTTGGAACCAGACAACATGCGATGATTTCTTGTTATATGTAGTTATTCAAAAGCATGAATCAGTGGCGATTTAGTGTTATACATTTGCAAGCACGGTATCTAGCTGTTTTCTTTACTTTTAGAATTTATGGGTACATTAGATATGGCCAAAGTTCAGGTAAAATTTGTGCAAAAGCGCTGTTTTTCGGAGGCTTTTACTGAATTTGTTCCACACTTTTTTTTATTTTCGCCTTGATACACTGCTAGATATAGTTCACAAGATACCAATTTGTTTAAAACATCTAACGAAAAGTGTTTAAAAACGCCATCATAAGTACAGAGCTTTTGTATGAAAAGTATGGTGAGCTGAGTGCTCTTAAACTATTTGGTTGACAACTTCAGTCAATTCGGACAGTCGCTAACTCAACGTCCTCTATTTGCCCTTGGGCGGCTGGTGGACAACTGTGATGCAGATCTTTGAACATACCGACATAGAGTGCTTTACCAGCTTATTCATTTTGACAATTATATATCAAATCCTAGCATAGGTTTGCTCTACCAATTAATTGTTGTTCTTTCTACATACAACATCTCCCGTATTTTATATCAAAACACATTACCACGTTTTACTTTTTGTGCCTAGGTATATTGATTTATTAGTCAATCACATAAAATATTCTAACGAAGATACTAAATCAAGGAGAATCAGAAGCTAGTGGTATATGATCACAATAAGTTCTAGTAGGTACAGTACCTACTGCACGTTGGGATTTTAATTAATTCAAGATCTTAATAATTAACTAGTTTGCGCTCCGAGTTTTCACCCGCGTTCCCGAGGGATCTTTTGTTTTCCCGGGATAAAAAGTATCCTATGTGTTAATCCAGAACATTTTCTGTGTCCCAAATTTCATCCAAATACGTTCAGTAGTTTTTGCGTGAAAGATTAACAAACATTCATCCCCGCAAAACTTTCGCGTTATAGAATTCGCAGAACCTGTCTAGATAGTGCGCCATTTTTCAATTACAGACTTCATACAGCGGACCGGTTAGACCCGGATATTTTTTATGAAACATTCAACTTGTCATGCCCGGGTGTTGCTTGGGGTTATAATTAAAATGAATTGTAAACGGCTACAGATTTCTGCATTTGTATGTGCTTGTTGGATCATAATTTAATAATCATGTTATGCCAATGGATAGGATTAATGTTACGATAAGACTACATTTAGTAACATCCATATATTTTTTAGAAGTGGGATTATAATAATAACTAACATGTTAATGATTACAACTAAAGGATAAAACAGCATTTAAGTGTAAATGCTCATACCATGTGATTATTCTTGTCAGAAAACAAATTGTTCAGAGTTACGTAAGTACTTGTACCAAACATTTACCAGGATATGTCAACTTACCCACTAGATGGACACCTAATGTTCCCCTAGAAAGAATGTACGATTTACGAGTGTTCTTACAGTCAATAATATGCCGCTTCACGTGCGGTCGCCATATTATAAACCGTTATAAAATGGCTGTATTCATGCAATCACACTTGGAATGAAGTGCTGTAAGTTGAGGACATTACCACGAGCTAGTTCTATAGAAAATATACCTATATTCCTATTTTGGTTATCAACGAATGAAACATTGCTTTGGCCTTTGGAAAACCAGTAAAAGTAAGGTTCAAAATTACAAGGGCTTAAAATGTTGCAAAAGGTTTATCGATAGAAAACTTGATGCTTGGGCTTAGCAACAATAATTCATTAACTAAATGTTATTCCATGTTTAACAACATTTAGTTAATGAATTATTTTTTTACAAAACCATTTTTAAATATATTGCGTATGAAGAACACGACATGCGTGGAATAGCCCTCCAATTTATCGCAAACCCCTTTGCAGTGTGTCCGCGGCGGAACAATATGCCAATAATGCGTTGAAATGTCAAGGTAAATTCTACCTTACCACACTTATTTTAAGATTGTAATACCTTGAGTAAAAGCAATTGTCGCAGAATGGGACAAATGTCGACTGCGGCGCAAATGGACATAGAGACGGGCCGAAAGTCGTGCGTCGTGGAATTCCGGACACGGGACGATTGTTACGCAAACTATTCGTTAGCCGGAGGCGTTGGCAACACTGACGATAGGGCTACCATTTTCTTATCTTCAGATCTTGCATGCCGGCTAGAATTAACGGGTTTATTTAGAATGTAAATTGTCGAGTCCACTTTTCAGTGAGCTACTCGAATGTTTAGGAAAAGGTAATGAATTGGAAGTAAATAATCATTAGTTTGAACGGTGTTAGAGTTATTTAAATGCAGGAAAAGATACGTTATGATTATGGCTAATTGGTTCGTGTCACTTCGCGTAGTTTGGAGTTTTTAGAGGGGTCTGGATTTCTTGATTTCTGTTGTAAAATGCAATTTCTATGATAGAAAACACACGGAAACCGTTCACGCTTTAAGTAGGTATAATAAGGTAGGTATGTGATTTACATATGGTAAAACTGTAAATACGCAACTCAAGACATCTAGATTTAAATTTTATGTCTAAATGATGAAGCAGACACAAGAGGGATTTTGCCAATGCATCTCCCATATTTTGCAAAGCACACAAAGCCTAGAAATAACGGGCTCAGCCGGAACACCGATAGGTGTTCAGCGACAGATTTTCAATTGCAACTGCTAGTCTGACGAGTATTTTTTTTATATTTTTCTTTATTTCTCTAAGTGACACTTGCAACACCAGTACTCTGAGTGTAAAGAATTGACGTCAATAAACGCTTACTAATGCGTTTGCGTTAACTATAGGTAAAATGTTATGGGCGAAATTAGTACTATGAGTATTCCGCTAGAGGCGCTGTGCCAAATCCTATAGAGAAGTGTCGTAAACGCGTTCACTAACGTCAATTCTATACAGTCGGGGTACCTACAGGGGTATCACTCGCGCGTTGCCGACCCTGAACCAAGTATTACAAAGTACCATACAACCGTCTTATATGTAAGTGTGTAGGTATTTTGAATAAAACTTTTGTATTTCGTCAACGAAAATTATTGACAATATTGAGATGGTAACCCTAGATACATCACAAGTTCGTGCTCTGTAGTGATGTGAAAATGTCGACAAAATAACGCCGTCGATGTCGTGCTGCGGATTTATTGGTATTGTTGGTGGCTTGCGGTTGTATTTCACTGCGGGTGTGCTGCACGAGGTACCCGAGGTACAGAGTACTACAAGCACAGTCAAATGACCGGGGGGACCAGTGATGCTGAGAGAAATATTTTAGTGCTATTATTTTAAATATGTTCACTTCGTTGGAAAATGAACTCACTCAAGTAAAGCGTTATTTCCCGAGCTGCATTTCAAGCAGCGACTAAAGCTTGGTCGATCGAATAAATTGACAAAAAAGATTTACTCTGAATAAGCGTCATTCACGCAACATTATAAAAAGTTTATTATTAGTGTTATTTATTTAATAAAAACTTTTTAATTTAAGATTATTAGTTTTTATTTTATATTTTATTGTGGCTATAATTTTCTAATTACTACATGCTTAATGTCTGATTACTTTTATTTTATAATGTAATACACAACTCACCATTAAAATCTGTGAGTGGACAATAAATCACCCCTATTGTATCATCCAAATTTATATGGGACCAACTTCGAGGTATATCTATCCAATAAAAAGAGAATTATCAAAATCGGACTTCTCTGTAAAAAGTTATACGTGATCATACATAAAAATAATTGGACTGTTTTACAAAAAACTTAAACCGACTTCAAAGTACACTAAGAAGTATTCAAATCCTGATCTGATGACAATTGGACCAAACGGGAAGTGTAACCTTCCAGGCAAAAAAAGAATTTTCCAAATCGGCTAATAAATGACGGAGTTATGAGGAAACAAACATAGAAAAAAAAAAAAAAACATACAACCGAATTGAGACCCTCCTCCTTTTTGAAGTCGGTAAAAAAATATATACGCGTCGATTTGTAAACCTCCTCCGTTTTTTCGTCGGCTAAATAAAGAGAGTAAATTTTATCTATCTAAGCTTTTAGTAAATAAGCATGCTACAAAAAATACTTCGGTATTAAAAAGGCATTAATGTTACCTCACTAGTAAGATAAGCTTCCGCGCCACTTTTTCCGCGGCAAACTGTTTTGTAACCGACACGACTGCCAGTGTTAATTAGATTTAGATAGCTAACATGTACAAAAACAAGCAAATACCTTAAACGTCGCTTGCGACTAAGATGTTGCATACCTACGCAACGTTATTACAAGAAATAATAATGTTAATTAGTGTTACATCCCCCCTTATCATCAACTCTCATTGCGATTCAACTTGGACTGAAGTGAATCGTTTTTGTGACAAAAGATGTCAGAATGTATGGAAAAAGTGGCATTTGACAGAAAAACTAATCTTTAGATAAAGTTGAATTTGATTTGATGGTAGGCCGACATATTCATTTTATATCAAACTAGCTTTAATCTACTAACCTAGGGTTCCGCCACAGACATAAACCTAAATAGATAACGCAACTCCCTCCATCCGTGCATCCGTATGAAAACCAAGCGTGTAACTTTTTTTGTACCTACCATAATATCACAAAATTGATTTAGTTAGGCTGGCATTACATTTTTAACGTGACAATGAAGTTATCCTATTTGTCAGCTAAACATATCCCTCGCTACACCATCTCTGGTGGACATGCAGCTTTATGCGAGTGCCCTGTCCGCGCGAAACAGTTTCGAAAGATTCTTCTTCAAAAATGTTTGCCCATATTTTGACTTACGAAGTACGTACACTCGCGTCATCTATTTAGATGTATGTCTATAAGAATAGATGATTTTTTATACTTGTCAAACACACTCAACTTTTATTACTTACACACACACCTACCTATCTTAACTTAATTATCGTAAGATCATAAAACGTTCTTTGAATTTAACTAATTAACGAATCAATCCAATCAAACTAATTAACCAATTAAACTTGTGATAAAATGATTTTACAAATTACATTACGATATCCAGGCGTGAATGTTGGCTGGTATAGAATGTCAGGTTATGACAAAATAAGTCGTAAACATTTGGTTTACAGTTCAAATTACCTTTAAACCACGTGTTTAAACTATACTCAACCTTTTATAACCGCTTTTTAGGGTCCCTTACCCAAAGGGTGCCAACGGGACCCTATTACTAAGCCTCCGCTGTTCGTCCGTCCGTTTGTCTGTCAGTGGACTGTATTTCATGAACCGTAATAGCAGACAGTTGAAATTTTCAAAATGAAATTAAAAGGGTCGTCTCTACGGAACCATTTGTGTGCGAGTCCGAGTCGCACTTGGCCGGTTTTCATATTTGTGGACAATTTAAATTTAATTTAACTCTGAGACGATTATGAAGGTTCCGAAGTGTTTCTGATTGGTAAATATACCCAAATTCCTAGCAATTTAATTAATTATCACCGTGGTTATGTCAGGATATCTGTCTTATCTCAAAGATGATGAATAAACAACCTTATTACGTTCTACTCATGACTACTATATGAAACGCTGATGCAGCTTTATTAGCCGATCTTAAACGGCAAAGTGGTACCTGGATGGGTGACCGCCTAGTGGTATTTCAACTCGAGCGATTTACGTGCTTCGGAAGGCATCGTGCCTTCAGACGGAAGGTCCCCGTTGGTCTCGGTTATCACTTCATTGTGATAGTCGTTAAGCTAGTTGGAGGCCTCTTAGGCAGCTTGAAAACTCCAACAGTAGGTTGACCACTAGTCTAACTCCACCGATCCGCAGTGGGCACGCGTGGTGGAGTATGTGCCCATTCCCTTTCACCGTCATTTGTGAAAGGAGGGCTGTGCTCAGTAGTGGGACATTATAGGCTGATGATGATGACATGAATAACTTTACAATCGGTCTTTAGATACAATTCAAGACGAAAATCTGGCGGAAACCACCTCTCTGTTTATTGCAACAGTTGCGCTCGAGAGTAGTGCCTCACTAGGCTTTGCGTACTCACCACCGTTGGCCACATCATCACTTACCATGGTGAGATTGTGATCAATCTACTAGCCCATCTATGTTTTTTTCTATTTTTTCTATTATTAATTCGGTAAACAAGCATACGGCCCGCCTGATGGTAAGCGGTTACCGTAGCCATATGGACGCTTGCAACACAAGAAGCATTGCTCACGCGCTACCGACCATTCCCCCCTCCCCTATGAGCTACTATAATTTTACACAATGTAAAGTTATTTGGCTGCGGTATTCTGTAAGGTGGAGGTACTTCCCCAGTCGAGCAGCTCTTTGAGCGAATAAACGCTATGCTCTACCTCTCTTATATATAAAAAAAAGTTATTCGCGGAATTGTGAGGGTAACTTACAGGACGTTAATATAAACACAAATAGGTTCAACACGTTATTAATAAAATAATCAAAATGAGGTTAACAAATTGCAAATGGCGGTCAATTACAAAATAGTATGCAAGATAATTAACACAAGATGAAGCGCCCTCGATCGCTGGAGCAAAAGTGTCGGCTCGCGGCTAGTCCCTGCTCCATGACAGCTACCCGTCAATGTTGCCACTCGCCGAGAGACGACACCCGAGCAGTGTTGCTAACACGGCCCTCCTGCGCCGTGCATGCCCCCAGGCACGACTTAACCCGAAATTGCTACCTGGGGGCCTACCCCCATCTTTTACAAAACAACCTTATTGCAATACTGTTTTGTTTCCAGCATATAATAACCTTATTTATATTCGTACCATGACCTCTACCAAACACTATTGTTATATGATTGTTATATTCCTGCTAAGAACGAATGATTTTTGAGAATTTGTCTATGGGCTCATTAAAGATGAAAAGAAATAACGCTATGGGCCTAAGCAACTTTCTCTCTCTTAACAATTCTCATCTCTGTCACTCATCCATACTCTCTCGCTCTTTCAAATAACCTTATTCTTCTTTTCGTACCATGATGTCCCTAAAACAAGCTTATTTTAGGCATGAAAACAACCTTGTTTATTTACCATAATGGTTCATTCAATTCGTACCATGAGCTATTTTTTATAAGCTTTTGACAATTAACATTATTGTTTTAATGTCAAATTTAGCAATCTTATATACGTTGTATTTACAAGCTGAAAATAACATTGTTTTCCAAATTTATGTTATAAAAATCTATTATAGTGTCATATAAAGTAATTATATCGAATTTATTTACTTATAGAATGAATATATCGGGATTGCGAGATTAGGTATCATCCCAAAATAATATAACCGATTGTTTATAAAGTTTTTAATTGCACTTGTCGTTCACTACACAACTATGCATCTACGTTAGTAATATCGATCCCTCGACCCTTAGCCTTAAAATTTATTTAGATAAAGCGGAGCTTTAAATAGCGTGTTTATATATTTAGTGACTTTTCATTTAGGTACCACCCACTATTAATATCCTGTTTTCATAATAACCAACGTACATCGAATAACCCCGGATTAATCCATAAAGTTAACTTTCCTGCAGTGTTAGTACACAGAGTAGTCCCTGTGTTCCTGGAATCCAAACTACCTAGATTCTCTGGCAAATTTTCTAAAATTGGTCGTAACCTACATTAGCCTGGATGAAATATATTATTGTCAACAGACGGACAGACGACAGACTTATAATAATCTATAAAGATAATCATTTTAACCATCTAATGTAGTAAAATATTAATTAAGTATTGAAAACTCAACTCACAACAATCTGCTTTACTGTTGCAGAGCAGATGTAACCGTGCGGGAAATTCTAAAATACACATCCATTGGACCTAACTTTCTGTAGCCTTTGTGGCTGTGGATAGAACCGTGGGGGTCTGAAGCTCGCTGATTTGCTCACACATTATCATCAAAACCTCGGCAAACCGGTTGGTGGGGAGCTTTTTGTGACAACGCATTAGCTTGGCTATCCAAAGAGGAAACACTGCCAATAACGAGCTTGAATCTGGAACCTTGTCGATGATCGACAACAGCGGCAAATATTTATATACCTACATACACATAATATGTTTAATTCCAAGACCTGCAACTACAGTAGGATTCCCGTCAATAACACAATGAATAAAAACACGAAAGTATTATGTACCTACATTCTTTATTCACATAAGTTTAATGAGAGTAAGATAATTATACACAATATAAGTATGGCATTAAACAATCTTGCAGATAGGTACAGATTCAAACTTTATTTCAGCATTTATAGGTTCTTAGACTTCACTTTAGACCAGCCTCTCCATATCTACGTACACTTTTTTGAGAGTACTCCTTCGCTTGTAGATATCGATTGAAGGCGGTATTTTTGGTCTGTTTGTATTTAACCATTTCTACCTGCTGACTGGATCTCTGGCGAACTCTTCGGCTACAACTCTACAAAATGAATTGCAACATTTGTGCAACTTACAAATGTTTATAACCATTACATCTTAAATTTCATGCACTGAATATTACTGTCGAATATACTATTAAGATGTTTCCATATTGATTGCACTTTGTTTGTTATTAAATTACATAAACAAATGTATTAATAAAATAATAACTAAATATCTTGGATATCTTTATAAGACATTTGAGTATGACAAGAATGACAGGTAAATATTTTGTTCCGATTCATTTCATTTGATAATCTAGAGTCGGCAGTCTATATATTTTTTCAATTAATTTCCTTACTCTTCATAATAACATTTTAAAATATTTGTATGCATTTTATAGAAATTACTCGAAAATATTTTATTCTTTTAGTTACTTATACTTTACAATTAGTTTAATTTAATACTTTGCTAAAAGATGAAGAACCTCAAATCATTTCGGTCCAACGTGTGAAAGAAATGGCACTATACAGTTAATATATCGTTATTTCTTTTTATCTTTTATCAGGTTGTAGCAAGCCATAGACAAATTCTTACAAATCATTCATTCTTTCTCGGCACTTAGCAATGTTATATCAATGTTGAACGATTGAGCTCATGGTACGAATCAAAGTAATATTATTATAAGGTGAAAACAAAACAGTCTGGCAATAAGGTTATTTTGTGAGAGAAGATGATGGCCCTATAGGATGGAACGGGACAAAAAAAATACTTGTCAATTGTGACGCACGAATTTTGAAACTCAATGTGCCCTGTTGCACTACATATTTTGAAATAATACAAATATTTATTTTATGTATGTATATCGACTTTTATATTACTTGAATTAATATTACTTAAGTCAATATGAAAACAAGGCAAGGGGCCGCCGTTCAATAGTGATATTCAGTGAATGAAATTTAATATGGCATGGTTACAAACAGAAGTAATTCAAGTATTATTTTATTCATTTTGCAGTGAAGAATTCGCCGGAATTCAAAGTAACTACTCTAAGAAATGTGCTGGAGAGAAATAGGTACCTAATCCTCAACTAGCAAAGCAATGGAGCACTTCTTGGTCATTACAAAAACTGAGACAAAGTTCATACATAAATATATACCTAGGTAGGTTTATATTTATGTATGGCACTTCAGTCTTAATACCTATAGTCTAGGCAGGTACCTATTGTCTTTAAATTATATAAATAAAGAATTTACCACAGGAATCAACACATATTTTTATTTATTACCTTTTGTCAGGAATGCTACTGTAGTTGCAGGTCATACAATGAAACATTATGTGTATTTAGGTATATAAACGTTTATGAATACAGTACAATCACAGTAAAGCTTAATCTATACGATATTAAATATTTACAACAAATAAATGAAATACAATCTAGCACTCGTATATAAATTTTCCTCTAGGCTGCCGTAGATTATCGGCAAGGTTCCCAACAGGCTAGCCAAGCTAATGCGCGAAAAAGCTGGCCCGAGGCCTCGATTATTTTGGTGACAATATGCGAGCCACTCGGTGAGCTTCAAACCCATACGGTCGTATGGTTTCGATAGCAAATGGCATTTTGGTCCATTGCATGCGAAAGTGTTGATTCCTCACGTAGCATAGATGCATACCACGTCGCTTTCGTGTATCTATTATTGGCTTCTTTGGTATTTGCTTCCAAAAACACAAATAGTTCATATTCATTTGCCATCTTGAAATGCTAGATGGCAAAAGCTAGAAGGCTAGAGATACACAATTAATTCGATAAGTTAAATAAATACGATCTACTGACTTTATATCACTATAATAATAGATATTTTTATCATAAATTTGGATAATTCGTCGCGTATATAATGTTATATTTTGATTGATATATGCAATTGACATAAAAACCATAATGCTAGTTGTCAAAAGACACATCATGGTACGATTTGAATGAACGATTAGAGGTGACGTCATCAAACCGGCTAACAAAACAATATTGTTTTATGCCTATAATAAGCTTATTTTTAAGGATGTCATGGTACGAAAACGCAAAATAAGGTTATTTTAACCTTGTTTTAAGAGCTTGTGGTAGGCCCCCAGCTCGTTGTATTATATAATACCTGTAAACCATTTACAATTTGTTAATGAAACGTTAAGATAGCTCGACCAATCATGACCATCATCATCATTCCAAATACTTTATTAAAATAGACCTTCGCAGGCACTTATGAAAAGTCTGACCCTAAAATACTCTAACACCGTTTCGGAAGATTGCATTTGCTGAGAAGAGCCGGCAACAAAGTCAGCAATCACTCTTCAAAACAAGCATAGATTCATATTACCTCAGAGTATATAAATACTGATATTAAGTTCTGATATCACTGACAACAATTGCGTGTCCCGTCAAATCTTACCGTAGTTTTCTGCATTATTTATTCCTTTAGACTTAGGAATCTTTAATGCTCTACAGTTATTCAATTTACGGACTTCAATAAGATGAATATACAAACCAATCTCTCTCTTTCTATTTTGTAGAAAGCTGTATACCTACTCAGGCTCTCTCATCTCTGTTCTCCTAAGTCAACAAACCGCCAATGCCTATGCTTGCTGCATTTATAATATTATCATTTGCCCATTTCGTGTATGCTATAAGTACTATATCCTATAATTGTTCCATGTTTTGTAATTTCGTGATGTACTTGAAACAACTTCTGCAGGTATTATATATTTATTATTTATATTATTATATTATTTATTTTATAATTATATTATTAATAAATCAATATAATTTTCTAGACTAATGAATTTAACTGGACTTTTGTTGTTTCATGAAACTATGATACTGAACCCATTATTTGATGCAATGGTTTTGACGGTAGATCAGCGTTGCGGTAGCTATTCTCAATAGTTATTACAACATATGCTAAGTCAAACGCCATTTTATATCTTTTTTGTTGTTGTTTTTAAATTGAACTTTTACTTTAATTATATTTTTATTATCATTGTTTGTTTTTCTGTATTTAAATTGGCATCGTATGTTTAAATATAACAAACAATTAACATTGTGCTAAACTTAGTATTCAATTTATTTTTAAAGTAGTATGTACATTGTACAATACATATCTCAAATTATGCCAAAAAATAATAATTATATTAGATTCTATTCTTACGCAATGGATTACCTGAATCAGGACAGTCTTTAGACTTAGACAACCCCAATGATCAATTATCTATCTCAGTTCACCGGCTTATTCCAAAGCTTAGTGCCTGTTCCAGTGCAATCCTTTAGTCTTAGGCAATGACTGTTCCAGGTCACCACTTTTATTCTTCCCGGTGACTGTATTAACCGCCTTATTCCGAAGCAGTGCCTCTTCCAGTACACTCCTTTAGTCTTAGGCAGTGACTGTTCCAGCTCACTACTTTGATTCTGGCCGGTGACAATATTAATATTTTCAGGCAATTCATTACGAATACAAATTAACTTAAATGTTTTGTTTCACGAAAAATTAACCTTGCTAACACGCCATTTATTTAAATTAATCGACCCGCCAGTTCTCATCTAATCCAAAAAATTATCTTAGTTCATTCACTCACACACTGCTATCTGATCCCAAACTAAGCAGAGCCTGTAATATGGAAACCAGACAACTGATACACAACATATACTAGCTTTTTGTTTGTTTGTTTGTAAATACGCATTTAATTAATACATAATTATATTAGTTAATAATATTTTACTTATAAGCTCATATTGTTCTCATGTAAGTGACTATGTAGTCTTTCTTTGAGAATAAATATCTTTAAACCTAATTACACCCAGAGTCAGGACATACAGACATGTTCATGTACGCAAATGTCATCCCAGCAATTTTCATCTAAATCGGCACTATATTCATAGCTTCTAAAATAGTCTTATTAAATCTCTCGACTCAGACGTTTGATCGGAGCATACCAGTTGCAATTGTATGCAATCGAATATTTTTACCGACGCAAAAAACTTTACTGTGAATGCGGAACCGGCGTCCTTTATAAGTCTATGCCTTCGAGCTCGGTAATTACATTACTACTTTCAGTTTTAGTTATCGCGGAAATAAATACGAATTTAGTGAACGCGTCTACAGCTACAAGCAATTATTTATTTTATTTTGAGATTCCACGAAGGGACCCAGGTGATCTAAACATAACGTGTGGAAAGGCTGAGCGTATTTAGGAAAAAGATATAATTTACCTTCCTTAGGCTTCCTTGTTCTTACACAATACAAAAAGTGCAGTTTTTATGTATTTTTTTTAACGTGTCGCAAAGAAGAAACCAATACCGACGGGATACTCTTTCTACCGTCTTATTAACCGAAAAATGACCGAGGTCATCGTGGTTAAACCCCAATATTTGCCATAATGCAACATTGAGGTACCACCCAACGATGACCCTGGCTTGTGCGTCTGTAAACTTCATTACCATACAAACTGTTAACCGCTTCACCAGACTCTTAAACCCGCCTGATTTCCGTTCTTGAAGCTGAATCGACAGTAACCAATCAGCTTCTGTGATGAACATAACTAATTCCGTCTCAAATTTCTTCGCAATATCAAGCGGATTACTAGTTAGGGCATCCACATGTTGCAAGCGGGTGCCCTCGAGGTGTATAATACTATTCTTAAATAGACCCATAGAAAATTGCATGGAATTATGTCGCATAAGGCACAGCATTTTGTACTATCTGTTACAACGGGGAAATTAGCCAATAGGTACTGCCTGAATGTCTCTAAAGACCACTAGATTATGGCCAGTAACTCGAGTTCGAAAGAATGGTATTTCTTTTAGTTTTCAGTAGTTTGGGCGACTATAATAATGAAGAGGCTTTTCTCCATTTTCTATCACTTGTAATAAAATACCAGCAATTCCGTCCCTGCTTGCTTCAGTGTAAATTACAGTTCTTTTTTTTTTTGTTAGGATCAAACAACGTTGAAACATCATCAGAGGTCATCGAACAATTAACCCAAAGAAGCGCAATGACGTTCATTTTGGTTGAAATATATTCCGCCAATTTCCCAACGCCAATAATGCGCTCTGATTGGTTAAGTCAAGGACGCATGCACTCTGATTGGCCAAGTCAAAAACAAACGATGCAGTGATTGGTCCTTACCGTTCAAATTCAGTGACAAATCACTGACTAGTTTCGGAATTTGATTGTTCATTATTACTACTCTAAAGGGATCTTTCCTCGATGTCAGAGGTTAAGGTTTTTTTAAAACTAAATCTAATCTTGATCATGTTCAAAGTACCAAACACATGGGCAATTCTTTTTCAGCAGTTTAGTGAGAGGGTAAGAGAGTAAGGCGCAGTTTTATGAATGGATTCCTCTGCCATTTTAATCTGGTTAGGTACCCACTTTTCACGTCTAAACTGGTGAAATATTTGGAACCTTTTATTATTTTATTCAATGCACGATAGTCTATACATAATCACTTCTCGCCGTTATTTTTATTAACAATCAAAGCTGGGCTCGTATGGGCTGATTTGCTTTCACGGATACTATACTATTATTTAAGAGCTCTTTGACCATGTTTCTTACTATTTTTCTATCCGAATTCGTTGTCCTATATGGTCGACATTGTACCGGTTATTATCTTGCAAATCGATGACCATCTCGTGACCGTCCTTCCCTATCTGATTTATATTAGAAAGCTCTTTTTATTATTTCCGAAAAGATCTATCAATTTATAGCGATGGGTATCAAATTCAAGCAACGATTCCACGACTCTACAAAACAATTTATTATATGTGTATACACTATATAAGTCCGTTCAGTTACATACTCCCAATCGAAATCTCTATATTAGCAGAATCTAAGTTCTCGTAGTTTAATCATCTCCGTTACAACTTTCACACTCGCTAGACAATCCTTGTAAAGTTACAGGAGTAAGTACTCGTATGATACGATTTTCTTTCGCGTAAGCCAATTGCATGTATTTTGTTTCCAGTTTAGTAGATTGTTAAGTTTTATCAGTTTTCGTGGTCTGGTTTTTTGGAAACACGATATTTCTGTATGGATGGATGGTATTGGTATATCCCGCTTACCACATAATTCGCGCTTAATGGAACATTGTATTTGTTTATGATTACCACCCCCATTCTACATTCTAGCGGTTTAAGATTTATAAACGCGGCTATGCAAGAATCCGGATAAACTATCACACGAATTGAAGTTACCAGCTTCACCGGATGCCATTATATTATTATCGCCAATGTTACCTAGTTTTATTGATATAACGCCATGTTCTGTAAAATGTAAGCACACACAATCAATTTTCGCTTTTGTTCGAAAAAGAAATCATATAACGACTGATTTTCCATAGGTTTCCGATCAACTATTTCTCTTAATAACTCAAATATATTTCTTTTCACTTCAATCTTTCAGCTTATTTAATGTCCGATATCGTATCATACTGTCTGCCCAATAAAAACCTTGATGCATATGATTCGATTACGTTAAGCTGTAATATAACATTATTATTCAAAGAGTCAAAATCGGGATCCATACCGTAAACTATTGCACTATTATTAATAGTAGGTAGTACTCACAGTGCGGGTATCATTATTTTTTTGATACCTTTAACCTCTTCGGAGCCTGAGTATCCTGTGGGGCGTCTTCGAGCCACTGCTGCTGCTACTGGTACTCTTGCTGCTTGATGATGATCGAGAGCGCTTTAACCCGTTCTTGAGTTTATTTTTACGTTATTTTTCTTTATTCGCTTATTTCAATACCTGGGGCGTGAGAAAATGCTATGCGCACTTCTGATGTGAGGGTAACTTACAGGACGTTAATATAAACACAAATAGGTTCAACACGTTATTAATAAAATAATCAAAATGAGGTTAACAAATTGCAAATGGCGGTCAATTACAAAATAGTATGCAAGATAATTAACACAAGATGAAGCGCCCTCGATCGCTGGAGCAAAAGTGTCGGCTCGCGGCTAGTCCCTGCTCCATGACAGCTACCCGTCAATGTTGCCACTCGCCGAGAGACGACACCCGAGCAGTGTTGCTAACAGAATTAACAATTTTCACAAATAGCGCGTAAATTCCTCACAATTACTGTCCAACTGACTCCGTTCACACTCATAGGACAGTATAATGATAGTGTTGGAGATTGTCTTGCATAGATACCGGTATCTCATAATATAATAGTCATTGTGTTGTCTTTGAATCATTATTCACTATTGCTGGATGGTGGACACTGTTTTTTCTGTTCTGTGGTGGACACTATTGTCTTGTCTTTATGATGCAACCGCTAAAACACTTTTCAAGTTTTTATTGTTATTTTTTTTATAGTTTCTGAACGTGTGGAAGAGATTCTGATACTAAATCAACATGAATACTGGCTGTACTTGAGAGCCAGTTCCGAGCCAGTTTTACTCTTCGGCTACATCATAACTTATAGGTACCATGATAATAATACATTATGATACATGTGTGCAAAGTTAGTAATTACACGCGAGGCGGTATTCGATTAGAGGCCGAGAGTGTAATGATCAATGCACACGCGTGTCATACGGCGGCGACGTTTTTCAATACACTTGCAAGGAAAAAACAGACTTGTTTTTCTTGGAATAGATTTGATTTAACAAATAAGGCGCGCAGGTTTTTTTTTTACAGCGATGAGTTGTCAAACTGTTTTACACGCTTAAATTAAGAATGCTTCGTCTACACACATATCAATTGCATTGAGGTACAAACTTAACATAAACGGGATTATACCTATCATAAAACTGTGCGGTAATGTAAAGTAAAAAGCACTAGTGCGTAATAAGCTGCATTAAGATACTAAAAACGTTGCAATAAATGCCACTTTACGAGCGAGTGTGTTGAAAAAAATGTTATTTAGTTTTGAACACTTTTAAAAGCGTTAATTTATTTTAAAAACATAGAGTCACTGGCTAAATGCTTTTTTCTGGCTGGTGTCTGGTTTTAATGCATTTGTTATATTTTTATGGTCTAGCTTTTTCGTCTCATGACAGATGATTGTAGGCAAAATTGTATAAGCCATTACTTTAATCTGGACCATCTGAATAGTCAATTAGCACATATCCACCATTTGATACTTCATACTATACGGTTCAATTTTCACGGTGCTCATAAATCTTATCAATAATCATAATTAGACGTTACCATTTTAGATGTAATAAAATACAGCGTGTATCGTAACGAGCACGTGTACAAAAGGTGAACCGTTAAATTAATCAATTTTATTATAACATTCAAATAACGGGTGTATGATGTTTATGAGGTAGAGCGTATGTTTTTTCGCTCCTATAGCAGTTCGACTAGGGAAGTATCTCCACCTTACAGAATACAGCAGCGAAATAATTTAATAATTACGGGCCAGTTGGCGCAGTTGGTTAAGAGTCTGGTAAAGATTCCACCTATTGCACCGCAGGTCGTGGGTTCGATTCCCACACATGACATGCATTTGTGTGCATGAACATGTCTGTATGTCCTGAGTCTGGGTGTAATTATGTATATTAAGTATGTATTTACAAACGAAAAGTAGTTTATGTATTATATCAGTTATCTGGTTTCCATAGTACAAGCTCTGCTTAGTTTGGGATCAGATGACCGTGTGTGAGGAATGTCCCAGGATATTTAATCATTATTAGTCAATTATTGAGCGAGTGCACGTCATTTGCTACATATGTATGTACACATCATCATCCTGCCCTGTCCTAAATTATTTAGATTAGGGTCGGCGCAATATTTAAACTCAGCAAGGTTACATTTTTGAAATATTTTTCGGACAATCTGACTGTTTGGCTTTTTTTTCCCAAATAATTAACAATAAAAAAGAAAACATATACCTAAGCATAGAACAAAAAGGCGAAAAAAGACTCCGACGAGTCGAAGTTAATAATATTGTTTGGGATTTACATGTAGTTTCAAACATGTCCGTGCATACGAATGTTTTTCCTGAAGGCCTACCATATCTTTAAACAATAATATTATAATCGTTATTTATATTACGTCCTTTGACATCGAACGTCTAAAAGGACAGAATATAAGTTAATTATTGTGGCAATGGCAGTTGGCTCCCTGTGGGAATCGAACCCACGATTGGCGTGGCAGTTAAACTACCTAACCTCCAAGCCAATAGCTCGAATACCGTCAATAGTACCTACTGCTATGCTATTCTGTAAAAGGTAAATCATCTCGAAAGTCATCTCGCAACTCACCTCGCAACTCACACTCACTTAGATTGTGATCTCGCTTGTCATTGTATTGGTATCATGGCCAAGTCAAGTGACGTGAGTTTCGAGAACTCAAAAGTATATTCGTAACGCCAAAATACTCACCTGTCGTGGTTCATCTCACTTCCGTCATCACTCAGTGGCGCTAGTGTCGATCTCACTCATTTTAAGAATATGAAACTTTAATCTCATCGCGGATTCAGAAGTGATATTTCAAATGAACGTTACAGAATAGCACTGCTGATGCAAGTTAAATGGAGAAATAAACTGAAGGGCGCTCCCTCATATGAATTACATTTCTAGGCGTAGTCCAGTGACATTCTCATCATCATCAGCCTATAATGTCCCACTGCTGAGCACAGGGGGCCTACCACAAGCTCTTAAAACAAGGTTAAAATAACCTTATTTGTGTTTTCTCCTGTTTTGACGTTGGATGTCAAAGAGGGACAAAAGACAAATAAGGTTATTTTAACCTTGTTTTAAGAGCTTGTGGTAGGCCCCCAGGCCTCCTTTCACAAATCAGGGTGAAAGGGAATGGGCAGATACTCCACCACGCGTGCCCACTGCGGATCGGTGGAGGTAGGCTAGTGGCCAACCTATACTGTTGGAATTTTTCAAGCCGCCTAGGAGGCATCCAACTAGCTTAACGACCATCACAATTAAGTGATAACCGGGACCAACGGCTTTACGTGCCTTCCGAAGCACGGAAACGCTCGATTTGAAATACCACTAGACGGTCACCCATCCAGGTACCGACCACGACAGACGTAGCTTAACTTTGCCGATCGATTAAGAACGGCTAATCATGCTACACCACGAGCGCTTCAGACGCGCGCGCAGTGACATTCTGCGTGGACTATAAAAGTTAATTGTCTTACCTACATGGATACAGACCGTTGGAATTTTTTTGTGCACAACGACACGTGTATATTCTATCAACCGACCGACTGACATGTCTCTAAGTTCGATAATAGATTGGCAAGTATCTTCATTCGCTATGAATGTAGCTACTAAGCTAGGAAGACATGTCATAGCAAAATAGTCTTATTTGAAATAAATACCTGTAGATAGATCCTGATTTTCTTTGGACCATTTCATATTATGCTTCTGGATTACATTGAAAGCGAAAGTAGAATAAAATAACTTTACAACCTAGTCGAGAAAGTGCACAAAAAATATGTGGAACCTAGTTTTCCGTTGACGAAACGTTAAGATAGTTAACTAGTGCCCAATTTTATTAACTATCAAACGCTTGATACAGCTCTACAAAGCGGTTTCAAAAATCTAAAATTGATGGTTGATTATTTATTTAATTAACTAAGGTTTAGTTACACATTATCGCATTTTTATAATATAATTAAATAATTATTTCGCAATTAGGTATAGGTAGGTCTCTAGTAACTATTGGTAGGTACTAAGTATTAATTTCTCCGTAATGCGATTGAAAATATTTATCGTGTGTATAGAATAGACGGGACAAAGAGCTACAAAAAAATATTACTAGAGAGTAGTGCTGCTCCTTTCGATAATGTGTTATCATGTGATATCGATTAATACACATGTCGGCCAATGTACCTACATTGGCCGACATGTGTATTTAAAATGCCGACATGTCAATTTAGAAGTACGGTAGTACTTCTAAATTGAAAATGTTTTGGCCTGGCTAAATCTGTCCCGAACAATGCTTGGGGAACTGAGTTTGTTACGGCTAAGATATTTCGGGTGACTGGCTCGTGAGCTAAATGACTCTCATTGGGCTAGATAGTTTTATACTTGATCGGGACCTAGTGCTGTAGATTTTTTAAGAACTAAAGTTTTAGTTGCATCGGTTTTGGTAGCCTTTTAATCTTAAACAATAAATTATATTGCAAAATAGTATCAAGGAAAATGGCTGTGACATTAAGACGGATGGAGCTATAAAGTTCTCGTTTGATTGCAGTACCCTAAAATTAATACAATGTTCGTCTTATTTCTTTCAATGTTTCAATACTAGGTAATTTCATATGTACATAGATTATGAATATTTTTATTTAGTTTACTATTTAAAAATAGTCGTGCCACTATTAATAATTATCATCAGTAATAGTTATGACATCGACTCGATTAAGGGTTATCGATAGACAATCGATTATACAACACTAGGGGAGAACCGGTCTAGTGTAAGCGAACTAGTTTTTTAATGATGACCAAGACTCCGATATGGAGGCTCTGTTGCTCCTAGATGACAGGAGATAAAGTTTCTCATTGTGAATCATATAATTTGTTTTGAGTTTTTGAACGTAAGCGCGTTGGTCGCGAAGTCCGCGCAATACGTTACGGCAATTATTGTAATCGTCCTTTATTAATCGTTCTTATAAAACATAGAAATAAGGTTGTAATATTGAGAGTAATTTACACATTTTTAATAGGTATACATAATAAAATAATTTTTATTGCTTACTTACAGCTTGCTTTTGCCGTTGTTTTTTAATATAAAACTCTTATGGTGAGTCCGCACAATACCTTTTTCAAGCAGTATTATACTTCTTACAGTTAATTACGACAATTTTAGCTTTTGTAATTCATAAAAAAAACATTATTGAGATATCTCTTTTAATTGATGATGTGCATTGACATGAATGAACATAATGCACATGTGCTCCTAATAAGATGATGCACGATGTTACGTAAAACTTTCTCTTAGTGACAAGACTGAATAAACAGATGCCATGATCAATCATTACCGAACGAGTAAGAAATTATCCGTTTCCACACGAATCAACAAATTAAAATTGCGGCTACTGGATATTTAAACGTGATATTCAAAACACCTGCCGTTTTGAATCTCGTATGAATCTTCATTAATTTTATGTCAGTATTCATGACGGGTCGTATACATAAATTTAATAAGTTAGATGTAGCTGTCGCAACACGGTATCACAAACATTAAATGAAACTAGATTGAGAACCACCTAACTTAATATGGATACAATTTTGAAATGTCAGAAATAAGAACATACACAAAACCTTATTTCATTAGTTTAAGGTGGTATCTACGTAAATAAATAGCTTTCTATTGGTTTACTTGTGTCGCATCAATAGCTGTGACTCTATCACTGAATCTGCCTAGGTATGTACTTGATCACCTTTAAACAAATAAGAAGGAAAAAAAAAGTTGTTGGATGATTGAAAAAATAACTTGTTTATTTAAAGTTAATAAGATTTGGTATAAAGAGTATTACGTTAACCATGATATCCTCCTTAGGTATATCCCCATATATTCCCATGATATCCTTATTAGGTACTTGCTGGTGTATCAAAATATGATAGAAAACCTAAAGCTGAAATTAGAAATGGTACAGTATGAGGCACGAATGGTGAGCACAGATAGGCAGTAGTGGGGGCAAGCTCGCGCAACTTTTGGTCAAATCACCGTAGCCAAATGACACGCAAGAATCCAATAGATGACGAGTACCTATTGACTGACGAACCAATCGTGTGCAGCTCGGCGCTCCCCTATTAATTCCGCCAAACAGACCGAAAAATTAACTACTGCGCAGGAGTCAATCTATGCTCACTACTCGTGCCCCTTACTATAGTTGTAAAAATCTTATAAGATGTATCCGATGGATTGACCCCGAAACGCCTCAGGTAATTTTGGGTTCGAAATAAAAACTAGATCAACAAGACAAGTCATTAACATTCTGGGGCTCGCTAACTTTGATTGATCTATGGATAACCGTGGGATCCAATTAGGTATTTGACGTGACTTTATTTTTAACAAATGGTACATAATTGTTTAATTTTATAAAACTAATTCGAGTTAATCATGCCACAATCCCAACTTGAACGATTAGAATCCCAATTATATTCCAGATAGTCCATTATGATTGTGGAATATTTAAGAACCTGGACTGATTGATTGGTTGAATGATGACCGAATAATGATACGCCACGAGCGTTCTTCTTCTTAGAGTTAGCTTGGAGCGCTCAATAGAGCGAGGCAGTACTTCACATCGGGGCAAAGGCTGCTTTAAATAAGTTGCAAGTCCGGCCTCATATGGAGTACTGTTGTCATCTATTATCTATCAGTGGATACCAGCTTAGGCCTTTAGACTCGGTTCAACGACGTGCGATTAGAATTGTCGACGATCCGGAGCCCACAAGCGGTTTAGAACCCCTAAGCTTGAGGAGAGAATTTGCCTCCTTATGTGTGTTCTACCGCTTGTCCACCGGACAGTGTTCCCCACCGTGGTTTTCCTATGAGAGTACAACATGAGGTTCTTCAAAAGGGCGTGACGAGATTTTTTCAGGGTCAGCAATGATTGATTTCTCGGGTGTTGCAAGCGTCCATAGGCTACGGTTACCGCTTTCCATCAGGTGGGCCGTAAGCTTGTTTGCCATCTAAGTGGTATAAAAAAAAATCTCAGAATTGCGGGGATAACTGCGGGACAAATTATTCCATTTATAACTTCATGAATGCGGGTTAATAAAGCAGAATCCATTTATTATTGAAGTACCTATAACCTTCACATCTCATTGGTATCTCCACAATTAATTAATGTTCCTTTATCATTTCTCCCAGCCGACCCGATGCAATATCGATCGTGTATCGACATCGCATGGATTAATCGATACAAAGATATATCGATGCATTTAATTATTTATTAATCGATATCGAAATGGACAGTTCACGAGCGATGGGAATTTGTACCTGACATATAAACACGCTATTAAGTCTGTGCATATTAGATTCAACTTTAAAACGACAGTGCAGAGTTTAAAATAGTTATTTTATAAAGAGTGTGGGATATTCATTTCGCGAGGTATTAATTTGTTCGCGATGGGGTGCCAGTACCTATGTATCGCTACTGCAGGAGGGTAGCTGACGTGCCATAGAGAAATGAGGTAAGGCGGTTGTTCATAAATCTTGTGTAAAATATTTATTCAATTATTCTTGGCGTATTGGAAACCTGGTAGCGTTGCTGATTAATTCGCATGTTTATTGTATATACTAGTATTCTCATATGGATTTCCCTACAAACGCTGGCCTATAGAGGGCCAACATATTTTTGGCGATTGGCGTTGAAATTCTAGGGCTTGAGGATTGGAGGCTCAACTTATTCAAAGATGTCTAATTGAAGCCTCTCATGTCAAGAGGGCTGGCACCACACACATCCGTATAAAAACCAAGGCTGGCATTCGATTTTTAACGTGAAAATGAAGCTATTCTTTTGGTCAGCTAAACATATCCTTCGCTACGCATCTCTGGTGGACATGCAGCCTTCTGCGAGTTTCCCTGTCCGCGCGAAACAGTTTCAAAAGAAGAACATTGTGCCCCATTTTTGCACAGATTTTGACACGCGAAATACATACCTACACTCGCGACATCTATTTAGATGTATATCTGTGGCTGGCACATACTTTGCTCAAATAGGTAATTAACATTGCCATTCAGCGTGACATTGAATTGTTTCGTACTGTGCGGGCTCAAAGGAGCTTCCTTCTGTGGACGCTCAGACTGTGGAATGAGCTCCCCGCCGTGGTTTGCCCAATGGCGTACAGCATGGGGTTCTTTAAAAGGGGTGTGAAGAGATTTCTGCAGGGTTGGCAACGCGCGCGTGATACTTACCCCTGGTGTTGCAAGCGTCCATAGGCTACGGTAACCGCTTACCATCAGGCGGGCCGTATGCTTGTTTGCCACATAAGTGGTATAAAAAAATGCTGCCAGTACCTATTTTTGGCACGCTTTCTTTTTGCAGTAAGTAGTTATATTTCGTTAGATTTAATTAGTTATCTAATTAGACTACATGAAAGAGTTTCTTGCGGACTATACCTACCTAATCCAACACAGCAGTATCACGAAGAGAACTCCAAGTTATAGTCAGGTGATGGAAACGTGTACATTAAGTTCTCTTATGACTTTATAGTCACAATTCCGCGGAACAGACTATTACAACTGTGTCACGCGCATTTTAATCGTATGTTTAGCCGAGTTTAAATGACTGACAGTTAACTGCTACCTGAGAGATCGTTAGAGCTATTACTTCTTAGAAATCTACTTCGTGCATTCAAGTTTAAAGGTTGGCCTGCCGGCATAGCGACTCCTTCAAGAAGGGTGTCAAGGGAGGGTCGGCAACGTGCGAGTGATATCCCTGGTGTTGCGTCAATAGGCTCCGGTAACCGCTTACCACTAAGCAGACTAGATGCTTGTTTACTAAATCCTCGTTTCACGAGAACAATAGTCAATGTACTGGCAGCACTGAGCAACATTATTGTCTATGGTGCGTACCTCATCGGCGACGTCGATGTATTGCGAGTCCGCGCGCAGCAAGCTCGCGAGCCGGGCCGCGTCGCCGCGCGCCGCCGCCTCCAGCAGCGCCGCGGCCAGACCCATGCGTCAATGTGCCATCACTGGAACAACACACATCTTCATTATAGCGATAAATGTCTTCTTCATTATAATACCTGACCACGGGTTCCCAGACACATACAACATCGGTTTATTCAAGGCCAGAGTGAACAGGCATCTTATGGGCACGCGCGGTCCACCCTAGACTATCTTCGTTTACCATCAGGCGACAATGTGGTCAAGCGCAAACCTATCTAAGATAAAATAAAATTAAATTTTGGACACTACGAGTAAAAAGATTGATTGGTCAGGAAAGCTTAAATGGTTAAATACAGGTAAGCATAGTATTCAACTTGAGGGTGGTAGCCAGCCAGATAGGTCCAACAAAGAACACGATGAGAGAGGTTTCCTCACAGAGAGGTTTCCTCACGATGTTTTTCTACACCGAAGCTCAATCTCATAGGAATCGTTATCATAATCTGACACAGATGATCACAGATCATAAATCGAAAGATAAATAAAACACTGCGTATATCTATATAGCCTGTATCGGGTCTTTAGTCATTATTCGCGATATAGTGGTTAAAGTGCCTTACAGTGTTACCATGCAGTATCATTACCCGACCAGTCAACATTAAAGAATGCTATAATAATCTAGATCCCGTTCCGATACCACTTCGGACAGTTAACAATGATACACTTCCTTTACATATGAGTTCTATCACGATTAAGTATGGTAGATAATCGAATAACAATTGATTATCCGATAAGTGTTGATAAAATAAAGCCGTGAAACCAAATGGTAGGGAAGAAAAAAAAACATGAATTTTAGTTTTTTTTTTACCAAAAGGTTACTATGATTTACGAAGAATATTATTACATAAGTAGCTCCCACACCTGTATTATATAACGACATTTAAGTAACATATAGTAAAATTCATGACACTAATCCCAACATTTAAGAATACATCTTTACATTTTTAACAGTAAAGAAATATTATACGAAACTCTATGGAACATTAAGTATTAAAAAAAATGACAAAATAAACTGTTTGAAATTCTTTAAACGAGCTATTAGCTTCAATGCAAAAATATAGCTACTACGCATTAAATACAATTTGTTTGGTTATAAATAAAGTGCTTTTTTATAATTTCAACGGTCTAGGCGTTCTAGAAACATCCAGGCATTTTAATGAGGCCATCAACATAACATAATGGTTGAGAACTTTTATAAATAACAGGGCATACAAAAAGGTGTGAAGCGTTATAAATTGCAAAGGTTGTAAAACTGACGGGCAACACTGAACGTTTATAGTCTATGGTCTATTAAAATGGTTAGAATATGTACCCAGGTAGGATATTATATTTTTTCGAAACGTTTATAATGAGGAGTTTTCTTAAAAGTGAACGCACACTTATCCGAACCGAACGCATCGAACGAAACGAATTTTAGAATTCTGAATATGAAATCTTATGGTGCGTCCATGCTTAGCGAACCGAGCACGAGCCGAGCCTCGAACGAGCACACTTAGAGCACGATTCGCGTAGCGTGGACGGGCTCGCGAGCCTCGAACGAGCGCGATTGTCCGTTTTTTCACGTACAAAGGGATTCGCATCGTGCTCGTTTTAGGCCCGTTCTAGGCTCGTTCGTGGCTCGGCTCGTGCTCGGTTCGCCAAGCATGGACGCACCATTATGAAAGCTCGCACACTTGCCCGCGTTGAATCGTCCGAATCTGGGTAAGATTCTATATACAGAATTCTAAAATTCGTTTCGTTCGACGCGTTCGGCTCGGATAAGTGTGCGTTCACACACGATAGTGAAAATACCCTATAAGATCCACATATTATGCCGTATTAACAAATGAAGTAACCATAATTATTTTGTTTTCTGAAATATAGACAAGGATTATGAAGAACGTAAAATTATAATGTTTACACAATATGTAATAGTAAAAAAATAAAAAAATGGTGTCCGCCAGATGTGGCAGACCGAGGCGTCTATGTCATTGCAAAAATTTTAAGCTGAGGCCGCGTCAACCCTCTTGTAACCCATTCATTTGAATTTAGGCGCTCGCCACAGATAAAAAAAAATAGAGAACTCCATGAGAAGGCTCTGTGCTGGCAGTGTGCGGGGACTAGCCGATCAAAGTGTGTAGTATCAAAAATTACACTGGGGTTAGTCCCCACTGCTGACCTGTGCTGCTGACACGGCAACTCCTCCGAACTCCTATTCAAACCCTTCCCCAAAAAAGAGAGCATCGGCAAAAGGAACCGCTTTCCATCAGGCCGTAAGCTTGTTTAACAGTAGAAAAAAAACGTACTCTACTCACTGATCTTTCGATGCATAATAGTTAATATCATAAAAACAAAACACCGACTACTTTATAAAGCACATCGCGTGCGCGCGCGCCTCTCGCGAACTGTACTAATACTTGACAATGATCCAACTTGCATTACATACTTGTTGATCGATCTTCAGATTATATCAGTGTGTGGAGGTTACACTGTACGAGCGTTAGCGGTTTCATAAGCTGATTTCAATAGAATTTTGACAGTGTATGTAGGTCAGGAAGGCTGCAAAACTAAAATAAATAACTGTCGATGTAATGTACATTGAAATAATTAATATTGTAGTTGGAAAATCTTTTCATTGAAACAACCATGACATCTAAAAACCGAATATTCCGACATTAGGGAGCTTCCTTCAATCCAAATCGCGTTCGCTTATCGCTCCTCTCATCAAATGCCATGAGCCTCAGTGTTTGCATACAATAAATAATTATCATCGGTTCATTACTTCGCCGTGCCCTTCCGTCCCGGAGCTGATGTGCCTTGATGGACTCTTCAATGAATTTCGTAACTTGCTCGTTCTACTTATTGGTAAGCTACAATATAAGGAAGACTACCGAGAGGATACATAAAATAACTAGAAGCTACTGGCAGACCATTCAATGATATCCATCCATAGGCTTAAGATTCATAACGATATCTATGGTACAGTAGTTTGTAGAGAAGTTGGTACAGAATAACGCAAACAGCGAAATAACTTCATGTTGTGTTCCTGCGCGTGATAATGGTTTAACGGTGCATTCATTCATCATCATTCGGTCATCGATGAGGGGGAGAAGGTTATACCATGATGTCGGTAAACAAGCTTAAGCTTCGCTCACTTCCCTCCAATATGGCGAGGAGGGCGATGGCTGCCACACGCGTCATACTTGTGAACAGGTGCTGCTTGTGGGGGCTGGTCTGCTTAAGTTTGCTATTTATTTACTTATTAAATATTTATTCAGTCTTCTTTGTAATTTTGCCACCGCGCCGGGCCATATCGGTGCTTGCAACACACGAGGGCGAGCCAACCCTTCCCCTATGATCACTGGCGACCGCCACTCACGCGCAGGAACACAACATAAAGTTATTTGGCTGCGGTATTCTTATAAGGTGGAGGTACTTCCCCAGTCGAGCTGATCTTTGAGCGAATAAACGCTACGCTCTACCTCTTTTAAAACTTTATTGCTACCTGGATAGTGTAAAAAGTGTTAAAATCATTTCATACAGAATGAAATCGTTAGTACCAAGTATGAGGTAGGTACCTTTATTAAACAACATCAAAATTGCCTGTTCCGGTGCCTGTAATTAAAACAGCATTTAAATTCAATTTGCACCGGCCATTAACAAGTTCCTAATAATTAATGTTATCTGCACTACATGCGCATTAAATGCCGAGTGGTCTGGAATCTTTGAATAATCTGTGTGTATATCTAGATATTATAGACTCCAATCTTTTATCATACACTGGCTGCCCGGCGCGACTTCGTTCGCGTGGTGCTACCCCACCTTACGGGTATGAAAAATATTTTTCATCCTATTCTCAGACTTACTGATTTTTTTTACACCTTGGGTTACATTATTAGATTTTTAGTAAGGATCGCTAATGTTTTTGAAAATATAATACATCCTATGTCACCCGGGGATAGTGTAGCTTCCCAACAGTGAAAGAAATTTACATATCGGTTCAGTAGTTTCGGAGCCTATTCAATGCAAACAAACAATCAAATCTTTCCTCTTTATAATATTAGTATAGATAATTACAGCCCGCCTGATGGTAAGCGGTTACCGTAGCCGGGCGTAGCCCACAGAGGCTTGCAACAGTTGCAAATCTAGGTGTATTTTACTCTTGGAAATGTTAGCGCCCCTACTGGCTGACTGGCGATGGCTGCCACATGCGTCATACTTGTGAACAGGTGCTGCTTGTGGGGGCTGTTCTACTTAAGTTTGCTATTTACTAATTAAATATCGATTCAGTCCTAATTTGTAGTTTTTTCGCCGGGGCAGTCAGTTGTTGTTAGTGCAATTAGAATGTAAATATGATGTAATAGATCTAACCTTGGTTTGAAAAGAGTAATTGCTGAGTTTATTGCCGGCTCTTCTCAGCAAAAGCAACCTTCAAACCGGTATTAGAGTATTAGAGTCAGACTTTACATAAGTGCCTGCGAAGGTCTATTTGAATATATGATTTTGAATTTGAATTTGAATTTGGGTACTGATCTTGGCTCCGATGGTACTACCATAGTGTCACATGTCTAACAAAACAAATCTAAGCCCACTTAAATCAAATGTATCTTAAACGAGTGAGATAAGCGGTTTTAAAGTCATAAACGTCAATCTATCATTAAAGTATAATATACGAGTATCTAAATGTCTCTAAAAAACCACGCAATGCGATGACAATATGAGCACGTTAAAAAAACCTCATTAAAATTCCATAGAGAGTTGATGTGGCACGCGGAAGGCATTGCAGAGTGTCGATGATAAAACACCTCAAAGTGTAGCGGGAAAACAATACAGAGCCAATGCTCTGTATTGTTTTTTTTTTTAGCTCAATAGCTATTATTGCTACGTATAGAGAAGCTATCATAAGCAAAGTTCATGTTCCATTTTTTTTGAGTCAACTAAAGTTCTCTTTTACGCTGAAATAATAATTAGACGTCTAAGCAGACAGTAGAAACTCGTAGCGCTATCAGAACGCTTTTAGGAGTATTTTTCTGCAAACACCGTGATTTTACGGCGCTTACGCGTTTCGTACATGATTTTACAACAACAAGTGTGGCCGGATGGCTTCACTGGAACGGAACATAGCTGTAATGTGTGGCGGTTTTTCTATACGTAGTAATAATAGTTCAATGATACTGAGCCATTACTGAGCTATGTATTTATGATTGGTGGAGACATTGTCTATAGGTTTTGCTTTTTTTATCTAAAGTACTGGCTGTTTGAGTTTTTTTTTTGTTACAAAAACCAGTAATTTTTTTTTGTTAAAAGTAAACTAGCAGTTTACTTTTAACGTTCTTTTTTTGAATCCTAAAATGAAATGAGCTTGATTTTTCTGCGAAGGATTTTTGTGTTGTTAACCATAATGTATTTGTATAATTTTATACTGGATTTTTGTGCTGTTTGCTAAAATAATATTATAAATTTTAAGAAAGTTATTAAGATCATTAAAATGATTGTCACCCATCCTCTCTAAAAGAAAGTTGTAATGGTTTCACGTCATAAGAAAACGAATCGTATTCACGAGCGCTTTCAACCCGTACAAGGCGTTCTGTCAAGTGACTTCATGATTCATGAATAATGTATTTAAATCAATTTGTACTTTATGGCACTCATAAAAAGTTTATACTTCATTGCGTGTATAAAGGCGTGTATGTAGCTTTTAGAGTGGACTTGAAAAAAAATACTTAATTTAGTAAACTTTAATTTGGTACGTAAAATTTGGACATGACCGAATGTCAAAACTGATTTCCATAAAATATGGCATCATACCTTTGGCTCGTAAATTCATAATAAGGCACTAGACCAAGTCTTGTATTTCGTGAGTGTGGTCCAATCACAATGACCCATCACGAAAACATAGGACGGCTTAGCGTTGATGTTTTTACGAGATTCTACCAATCACGCCGCAGGTTCGATTCCCATCCAGGACATGCATTTGTGTGCATGAACAAGTCTGCATGTCTTGAGTCTAAGTGTAATTATGTATATTAGTATGTATTTACAAACAAAAAGTAGTATATAGTAGATCAGTAATCTGGTGTCTATAGTAAGTACAAGCTCTGCTAGTTTGGGATCAGATGACCGTGTGTGAGGAATGTCCCAGGATATTCATGTCAATAATTATATTAATTTTCACCAGTATCAAATTAAGTTTCTTCGTAGTCAAAAGTCTAACGATGCTATAACCAAAAACCAGAGCACCAATTCCTAGCAGCTAACAGCTAGCCCTACGGGTGGCACTGAGCGAGCAGACTCCGCGCTGGACACGGCGCATGGGCCCATCTCATGCTGCGCTTATTAGTGCGCGGTCCCTATTGAAAACCAGTTTTTATCAACCATTGTCGATACTGAACACAGATATGACAGTTTATTGATTCAGATAGTTTTATTCCTACATTTTGTTGTTAGCTTTCTCAGGAGGCAGTCGGGCTCTTTTTCAGGAGCTGGTTAAGTTTGTTGTCAGCTACTGGAGGCGTAAAGATATTTTTAAATCTAGGTATACTTTTGTGGTGACAGGTTTAAAATCTAACTATCGGCGCCGATCCCACAGAGAGAGTTCTAGAGTTCTGCGTTTCGCGTTCACTGTAATCTATGCGGCGCCTTTAAAAGTTTATTTATTTATTTATTTAACATGATATTACACAGCATTTAACAAAAAAAAATAGAACTTACATTACTAATACATTTGCCAATAATGAATATCTACTCTGTAAAATTATTTAACAAAATTACTGGTGGGTAGGAAACTATATTACTTTAAAGAAACTACAAACTAAAGCAAACGGTGGTCGTCGCATCATGGGGGTGTGTGTGTGAGTGTGTGTGAGAAGCATTGAGTGAAGAGTAGCTGCCTGAGCACGACATAGTAGATTCTTTGTTCACAATAAATACGATAAGTATACGAAGTGTGATCGGTAGCGAATATTGCAGAATTCTAGAGACTACTTGCTGAGTGCACAATAGCGGAACGCAGAACTCCAGAACTCTCTCTGTGTGATCGGCGGCGCCTCAGAGTATAGGTACTCTTTCTGTGCGTAAAGGGATGTATGTTTCGATAAGAGTAAATACTAAGTACTCGATACTTTTGTTTCGATACCAAATAACAGAAAACTCTAGAACTCTCTCTGTGGTATCGGCGCCGTTTGTATGTCTACCTTTTGACCAAGGAGGATATCTCTAGACACTCAAACGGCATAATCATTTAACCGTGCTACGCCGGTGAAACCACGGATGACCCGCAGCTAAATAAGTATAATTAGTATTCAATTGAAATACACAAAAATCATGTCATAAATATGTGTTTCTCAAATATCGCCCGCTTTTTCCTCAACACTTGAACCTAAATTCATATAACAATATGGCGTCACACGGCCGGCGCGGTACGGTAAATCCACGACAGATGTTCGTTTTGAAAGTGGGTGAGCGGTGGGCAGCCACCGTGACGCCTGCCTGCTTACCATACGAGCAGGAAGTCCTGATATCGTAAACAATGAACCACACTCATAAACCTCGCTTTATGGGCCCTTTTGCGAAACATAGTTGGACCTTACTGTGCAAAATATGTTCGAATAGTAAAATGAGCTTTATAGGTAGTACCGTTCGGTTGGTTACCGGGTTCAAGTTGAAAATCTGTCGCCAAGCACCTTCCGATGTATTCCGGTAGCTGCCGGTAGAGCCAATTCCGTTCTAGGTTTTGTATGCTCACCTACGCCCACTTACCATGGTGAGATTATGGTCTAACACAAACCTATTCACAGTAAAAAAATCCTAGGGGCCAACCCGTAGTACCTCTTAAAACTTAACATGATCTTACAATTTTTTGACGTCGGATGCCAAAGCAAGTGGGTGACACAAGTAAGGTAATCTGACTACTACAAGAACTATTGTATTACAGAAAAGTTATTAATAGTGAATACATTTTTCATCTTGCGCCCTTGTGATGTGACGGTAGCGAAACGGCCAAGCCACATATTTTTACTAAGGTGTAGAGTTTAGGTGTGTGGTGTTTAGTTTTTTGTAGAGTTATAAGCTTGGCTCTACATCAGATCTGATAACTTTTTGACAGTGCGAGCCGTATGGTCTC
Source organism: Achlya flavicornis (assembly GCA_947623365.1). NCBI lineage: Eukaryota > Metazoa > Arthropoda > Insecta > Lepidoptera > Drepanidae > Achlya > Achlya flavicornis. Next base: position 983,133 of record OX392483.1, on the reverse strand, counting down.
GTCTTGGCAAAATTTTACATGAAAATGTTTTTGGTAGGATATTTATGTTGATGCTACCCATAGATTTCATAAATTTCCGTCTACCTTTTTACAACTTTCATCAAGTGATCATATCTTGACCTGGTTAGAGCTCCACAAAAAATGTGTTAAGGATTCATTTCGAACCGACTAACCGACCGTTAAATCCATTAAACATGCTTCCTTTAAACACTACCCAAACAACGGTTAATATTTACACGAGATGGGGTTGTCTATCGCCACTTGTCGCTTTTTATTTAAAAAATATTTCATATGCACAATAAATGAGATTATTTTGCTAGATTACTAGATTCAAACACCCGGTTTCACACGCGTTCTCGTGGGATCTTTTGATTTGCCAGGATAAAGAGTATTCTCTACAGTTATTGCAAGGGATGATATCTATCTATGTCCCAACTATTTTTTCAAATTCGTTCAGCGTGATTGAGGCGCAAATATCCAGACATCTGAATATCCAAACATACGAACATCCAAACTTTCGCATTGAGTGAAGCAGTGAGATTGAATTAGTAGCTCTTGTACACAAAACTCTTCTTAGTACTCCATGTAATTTTATATTATCTAACTAATTAATTTCACGTCATAACCAAAAGTTCGTTACAAAACAAAATAACAAAAGCATTTTGTGACATCCCTATATAAACCTTTTCAAAGTCCATGGGGTTTGAGATAAATGACATGTTCAGCGAGCCACTGTTGGACATTCCACATTATCTGATTTGTAAGTAAATGGTAAATTTGTGTTCTAACGTGTGTAGGCGAGTATTTTAATGTTATGATATTTTTTTATTTTAAATGAACCCGTCAGATATGGTGCTTGCGTACTCTGTCATTTGTGGGTAGTATAACTATAATTTCGGAGGGAAAAACGCAATCCTTATAATATAGGATAATTTTCTTTTTCGTCCGTTCACTGGACTACGGTCCCTTGGAGGTTTCTCCTTCATTTGCAGTTGGAGCATTAAGTTTGTACGAAACCCCCAATGCGCGAGGCCTACTCACACTAGTCCGGGATTTTGTTATTTTGTGGAACCTTAGTTGTCTATGGAATTCAATTCTATGTTGATGGTTCAATAAAGATATAAATAAAAATGATTCCAAACGTTTACTTCAAAGTTAAACTTTAAAAAATATATTCAATATCTCTTTGGCTCGCATATGGGACGCGCGTCCTGTAACTACATAAAAAAACTGATTATACAGTATTTATTAAAAAGGCGTGCAGCTAACCGTTATTCAATCTGTATAGAATTTTGTTATAAACGACTCTTGCGCAGTTAAATTGTACTGTAGAACCCTTTATCTTCGCCAGTTATTCGCCTCTCTCCACAGTTTCACTCGCTGTAGAACAATAGCAAATGAATTGTTATCTCTGTCCGTTAGCCCACTGTGAACAGTCGGCGAAGTTGGCGGTCTCTGGAAGTTCATTATCTTTTGGAACTATGCTGTAGCATAGTATGTAGTACCTACCCGAACCCCTATGTGAATAAAGCTTAAAGTGACTCTTAATCAAGAAATGTCCATGTACCACTTCCCTCCAATATGACGAGGAGGGCGATGGCTGCCACACGCGTCATACTTGTGAACAGGTGCTGCTTGTGAGAGCTGGTCTGCTTATATTTGCTATTTACTTATTAAATATTGATTCAGTCTACTTTGTAGTTTTGCCGCCGCGCTGGGGCACGCAATTGTTGTCAGTGCGATTAGATTCCACAAAACGTCAACACTCTATCTGTTGCTAGTTTAGTCCCTAAACTTATCTGGCCCAGTTTGGTCAAAGAGAATAAAACACTACGTTCATTGGTTGTTTTCTCCACCAAATGCGATAACGGCACTCTCTCCGGGCCAGATAAGTTTGTGGGACTACCTATTTTATAAAGTTTTTTTTTTATTAACAACTAATAAGAATTGAATTATAAGGCTTTCTTTTTCCTAAGTTCTTATAAACTTGTATCAAAGCTTGTATCAAAGTGGAGTCAGACAATGTTTTATCTAACATCTTCATTAAATAATTGCGTTTATTTTACACCAAATTCTTCTATCATGATGTGCAATTCATGTATTGTTCAAAAACGTACCGTTAAGAATCTTTATTATGCCCGTCTGCGTGTGCTCCATCTAGCCGGTAGGTATCTACTACAAAAATATACCTAACGATATAGCACAGACTAAATAAAAGTTTTCGCATTAGAATAGACTGTGGTTTCAGTAGAGGTTTGTACTATTACCACAGTCATCGAGGAACAATCCCTTATAGTAATACCGAACAATCCGATTCCGAATCTAGTCAGTGATTTGTCACTGATTTTGAACAGTAAGGACCAATTACTGCATGGTATGTTCTTGAATTGGCCAATCAGAGCGCAATTGGCGAAATAGATTGCAAGCAAAATCGACATCATTACACTTCTTTGGGTTAATTGTTCGATGACCACAGTATATAAAACCATACTATTCAAATTCAAATTCAAAAAGCATTAATTCAATTTAGATAAGGCACTTATGAGCGTTAACAAATGACTCTACACCGGTTCCAAATACAACTTCAACTGAGAACACTCCGGCATGAAATTTAGCAAGTCTTTTTTTTTTAATTTGTACTTAGAAGTATTACAATTTACAAAATATATATAACAATAGCCTGCGAAGCTTATCTTTTTGAATCTATGTATAGGTAGCTCTTGGATTTCTATTGACCTCAAGTCAAAGTTTAAACCAGAAAAAAAACTGTCCCGTATTTTTTAAAAAAATAAAGGGACATTAGCTAACTAATACTGTAGAAATAATAGGCTTTTAATTCAAGATTATAATATCTTGACCATGACATTTTATAGATGTAAGTCGGACAACCTTGCCGGCTTAAACAAACAGTATCGAATAAGCAGTATTTGTTTAACCTTGCTCAAATATCATTTGTAGAGCCTTGAGCTCCTTCCGTTTGGCACTTAATTGTACTTATTGTCTTGTAGAGGTGTTATACTTATTATATACATTATATTTAGGGCGATGATAGCTCATTGGTAACGTCGGATGCCGAGACGGAGATCTCCGGTTCGAATCCTACGATGAGCTTTCGGTGAAGGATAACATCGTGAGGAAACCATAGACAGGTGATAAGAGTACTTTGTAGTACCCATCGGGCAAGTTGATAATCTGTCACCAGCACCTATCGGTGTGTTCCGACAGCTGCACTTGAGAGCCAGTTTCTTCTGGGCCTTGTGTGCTTACCACCTTCGGCGACATCATCACTAACCATGGTGAGATTGTGATCAAACACAGGCAAAGCACATTTTATAATAGTGCAATATTATATTCCATGTTCGACTTCTGGAGTTCATACTAATAACAAGGAGCAAATATACGGCCCGCCTGTTCGTAAGCGGTTGCCGAAGTCTATAGGCGCTTGCAACAAGGTATGTTTAGTTTAATGTAAGTAAGTAACTTTATAAGTCACAGGTCCGGCCTCATATGGAGTACTGTTGTCATCTATGGGCGGGAGCACCTGGATACCAGCATGGGCCTTTAGACTCGGTTCAGCGACGTGCCATCAGAATTGTTGACGATCCCGAGCTCACAAGCGGTTTAGAGCCCCTCAGTCTGAGGAGAGACTTTGCCTCCTTATGTGTGTTCTACCGCTTGTACAACGGAGAGTGTTCTAAAGAATTGTTCGACTTGTTGCCCACGGCTACCTTCCACCATCGCAAATCACGCCATCGACGGGGAATCCATCCTCACACATTGAAACCAGAATTGTTTCGAACTGTGCGGGCTCAAAGGAGCTTTCTTCCGCGGACACTCAGATTGTGGAATGAGCTCCCCGCCGTGGTTTTCCCAATGGAGTACAGCATGGGGTTCTTCAAAAAGGGCGTGAAGAGATATCTTCAGGGTCGGCAACGTGCGAGTGATATCCCTGGTGTTGTAAGCGTCCATAGGCTACGGTAACTGCTTACCATCAGGCGGGCCGTATGCTTGTATGCCACCTTAGTGGTATAAAAAAAAAGTAAGTAATGAAGAAAAGAGAATCAGTCAGAAGAACTCTTGAGTTTCTAAATTGCTAAAATAACAAACGGGGTTTTAGAGGGAGTATTTTGATTCAAATTTTATGCGAGGATTGGGTGTTGTAGAAGCTAGTAATAATAAACAATACTTATCAAAAGGCAAGTCAATACGAGAAACAAGATACTACAAAGATAATCTCGCATAAGTTTATGCGAAACCCACGCAGTATCTTGTCGGCCAAGTGCTTGAAATAAATTAAATTATACAAGATAACAAATATAATTTAATAACAGAAGGTAACATTAAGAATCATGCCATGCTGAGTTTCTTGCAGTGTCTTCAGATATTACCCGTAAGCTCACAGATAAATAATTAAAAAAAAAGATTTCCAGGAACAGTGAGTCGACTTAGTTGTATTAGTGGAAGCGCTCGTGGTATTGCATGATTAGCCATTTTTAATCAATCGCCAAAGTAAAGCTACCCCCTGTGAGATCGGTACCTGGATGGGTGACCTCCTCGTGGTATTTAAATTCTTCGAGCTTCGAAAGGTACGTAAAGCCTTTCCCGCTAGTTGGAGGCCTCCTAGACGGTTTGAAAACTCTAACAGTAGGTTGACCACTAGCCTACCTGCACCAATTCGCCGTGGGCAGGCGTGGTGGAGTATCTGCCCATTCCTTTTAACCCTCATTTGTGAAAGGACTGTGCTCAGCAGTGGGACATTATAGGCTAATGATTGGGGGTAGAGTCAATGGTAACGTTCGTAAGTGCCTTGAAAGGGCGCAAATTGAGTTTGAGTGGAACATTTCTGTTGAAAAGGAAATTTTGATGGATATTCTTATTTGTCACTGTAGGAAACTATGCTGTGGCTGATGGTGCTAAGAGAACCTCGTTCCGAAGTTCACCAGCTGGACCATTCAGTGGAACTTTCAGTCAGACAGACGGATGTTAAAAATATTCTACTACCGTATAGTGGTATGGTCTGATATTCATGTAGGACGACTTATTTTGCAGTATGTGTCGTTAAACTACTGAGATAATAATTACATCTCTTTAAAGCCTAACCTTATGGTGCGTCCATGCATGGCGAACCGAGCACGAGCCGAGCCACGAACGAGCACGATTGTCAGTTTTTTCACGAACATAGGGATTCGCATCGTGCTCGTTGTAGGTTCTTTCGTGGCTCGGCTCGTGCTCGATTCGCGTAGCATGGACGCACCATTAGTATCGCATAGCATAGCTTGAGCTTAATGCTGTTACCATCGTGTGAGGTATGCATGAACGATGTATCTATAAAATACGTGACGAGAAAAGTTCTTTTCAGCATACTTGGCACTCGGAGTGTGAGATTTAGCATGGTTAAAGTTTATATGGAGAAGTGTAGGAACCATAGAGTAAGAATATTAATAGAGAGATAGCAATAACAACATTATGTTGTGCGATGTTTGAGCAGTTTGCATATAGATGCATTCAGAGATATATAAAATTTACAATATGTTGTTTTCGGGTGGAATCTTGCAAGTCGAATTTCACCCACTTACAGTGATCGGATTTACTTGATATTTGGTAGGTATACAAAGGTTTGGTACCTATACATATAGTACTGTGTCACTGTATATTCTTGATTTTTTCTAATCTAAGCACATTGATGAGTGTGGCTGAGTCGAGGCCTATTCCTGGCATCACGCAACATTACATTTTTGTGTAGTTTTTAATTGCTTGCTCTGTTTTTTTATTTTTCTTTGAAGTGATTAATGTAATGTTGTGTGTTGTCCCGAATAAATCTTTTTTCTTTCTTTCTTTCTTTCTTTTTTCTATATATCGTACTCTAGTGATTTACTGTCAGAAAATATGTCAATACGAGTTCCTTTTCATTGGCATTCATTATAATGTATGTATCGTTCAAACTATGAACGAGCAGTTCATCAAGGCAGCGTTACACACGTGTTTACGGCACATCTTATCTTCTGCAGGGGCCGAGATATAACTCGGACACTTCGACCCATTGGGATCTATTGTGGTCCCCTAGATAACTTACTCCTCCCCAGTCTCGTTGAAAACTCTTTTCATGAGTTTTACAACAAGGCTAGGATATGAGCCTATAGTCTTCTGGTTTTGGATATCCGATCCCTAGGATATCCTTACGGCACATACTCTAGTAAGTTTATTTTAAACAGAAATCTACTGTAAGGGCGTAAACCATACATATGGGATAATGTGGATTTAGTGTGGACTGATGGCCTCACACTGATGATGTTGTGCTACGTGATGATGATGATGGGAGGCGGCTCCCGAGAGTGATAAATAAAACCACCTCGTGCGAGTGATGTAGCGACACTGATTTATTTTATTGTATTAATATTATAGTTTCATCATTCGGTACAAAAATGCAAGCTTGGCAGTTTGCGGCATACATAAATTATCTATATGAAAATAAATAACCATGTACGGTTGCCCGTACATCTACCTAAGTATTTATTTATACAATACTATCGTATTTCAACAAATATGTACACACGGCAACGGATCAAGCTATACATTTCTAGTATAAGCTGACCTCAAGTCTGCCGCTGCTTCCGATTAACAGAAACTATTCTTTTTTATAAAATACGGTGAAATTTCGACCATTGCAGGACCACTAATGCAAATAAAAGTGATTACTTGAGTTTACAGAGTAATGCCGACATTTGAGGCTTGGCGCTAATATTCATTAGTAAACAGCAGTGTGGCATAAAAACGTTTTCAATTACATTTTACGCTAGAAAGCTGTAAGCAAGCCGCGGGTCCTTCTAAGGATAAGTGGCTACAATCACCTTTGAAATAATATAGATAGTTAAGGTTTCTGTTGCGGTTTCTCCCGCGTTTTAGGTTTTTATTGTGATGGTATGTTAATAAACGGGCAATCTATAACAAAACAGTTTTGTTTAAATACATAAACTGCTTTATAATATTAGTAGAGAGGTACACATTAACTTTAATATAAAAATAAAACCGCCTTCCAAGTGGGTGACTTCAAAACAGTGTTAGATTAAAGCTCCTAAATCGATATTCTATACTTTTTAGTGTAAATCATCGAGGAACAATTACTTAGAGTAGTAATACCGAGCAATCCGATTCCGAAACTAGTCAGTGATTTGTCACTGATTTTGAACAGTAAGGACCAATCACTGCATCGTGTGTTCTTGCCTTGGCCAATCAGAGCGCATGAGTCCTTGTCTTAGCCAATCAGAGCGCATTGTCGGTGGTGGCAAATTGGCGGAATAGATTGCAAGCAAAATCAACGTCATTACGCTTCTTTGGGTTAATTGTTCGATGGTGTAAATCCACTTTGAAGGCGTTCCGTTGAGGAATTATTAATATGGTTGTATGTAATTAATTTAAATGTAATTTTATATAAATTGTAAATTTTTGCCTATCGTTACAACGATGAAACATGTCTTGTACTTACCTATTTATATTTTATAACACCTTTATGTTCACCATGTCTCTAGCAAATAAATTATTCTCATTCTCATTCATTCATTCATTCAATTCGATAATATCTTCAAAGTCCATCGAAATCTACTTTAATGCAATTCAGTTTAAACCATACAAATCGGATAAGCTGTTACCGAGAAATCGGTGAACATACTTAAGAAAAAAACTTGCACGAACATAGACCCAAAAAGAAAACAATAACAAGTTCTCAACACTTAGAACACTATAAATGCAGGATGAAAATAAAAAGCCAAGTGGGACCCACTCAATTCTGATTTTAATTGAAATTGACCATTAGAAACACCCTGCAATTATCGAATGGCTAGAAAACAGCTATAAACTTTGTGTATGGTTTTTCGAAAATAGACGTTCGATAGTGGTTTCAATGTCTTGTTATTTCACATTCTGTTTATAATTTCAGGCTACGGATATTGAATTACAAAGAATAAAGATTGAAGAGATATTTTATTGACAATCCAAAAAATTATGGTCTAAAACCGGTGGAATGTGTACCGTAATTCAGAAAAAAATAAGCTTGAAGAAACAAAAAATGCTTTGATCCGCATAAGTATTATATATTTGTAAAGGATTTTTTTTTAATTTTGCAAAAACTGTGGTATTTAGAAACATGGTTTTATTATTCCTACCTTGAAATATCGGTCCCCAATTTCGGCCATTTTCGCATTGAAACGTTTATATTTGTAAGTATTCCGAATTTCAAATCAATAGCATTAGTGGTTGCTGAAATATACCACTGTGACAGGACGGACAGACGCGATGGACGAAGTGGCACAATAAGGGTTCCTTTTTACCTTTTTGGTTCCCTAACAAGATTTCAGAAGTTACTTAAGTCTTTTTTATAAAAAAACTAGTCTCTACCCTATCATTTTTTCGTTATTCTGCTATTCGGGGTGGAGACGAATCAAACAAGTCAATGATCATGAAAATCGGTCAATCCATTCTCGAGTTATAAATGGTGTGTATTTCTTTTATATATAAATGTATTTTTAAGTATAATAACTAATTTAAATCTAGGTGTTATATCACAGTCTTTACGTACAGACGTCGTCATTTTAGTCAACAATTTAAAAGATATAGGTATAAATACCTACATATGACTACAACCAAGAATTTACGATTGAAAATTCCAATGCAAACTTTATTTGTTAAGCTGAACACGTTTCTGAATGAATAATATAGTGGACAGTGGTGTATATAATATTGGATAGCATCAGATATATCGATGAATATTTATTCCTTTGTGTACAATATTGCGAGAAATAAATGTCAAAATGTAATATTTATAACTTAATAACATTAATAGCTTATTTAACGACGTTCCAGCGTCGATTTTATTAATTGGGCTGCGTTCGATTCTAATTGCTGTCTAGACATGTCGAATTTCTAGTTTGGTTGATTTTATGATAGAAAATTAGTTTAGATTTTAAACCGCTACATCTATGCATTTAAAATATGATATTGGTAGATATTATATATCTGATATAATTAGCTTTATTTACAAAACAACAAATATGTACAAAATACAATCTACGTATAGAATATTTCCTCAAGCCTGCCGCTGCTTCCGAAGGCTGGCAGCGTTTCCTCTTTGGTTAGCCAAGGTGACGCGTTGGCGGAAAAAGCTGTAGGGTGGTATTTTATTATGCAAAGTAGACCTTGGAATTCGGAAATAATTCTCAAATCAAATCAAAATTCATTTATTCAAATTAGGCCCTTATAGGGCACTTATGAAAGTTAACAAATGACTCTACACCGGTTCCAAATACAACTTGAATTTTTTCAATTAGTAGTTCATAGTAAATGTCAACCTTTGAATTCAAACTTGAAATTTCATTTCATTTCATTGTTATTCAAGCGAGTAGATACCACTGCAAGTCATGCCGTCAAACGTTTACCTTTCTGCTTATCCGTTAATTACAAAAGCTTTACACCTCACAAATGAGGAATCTAAAGGCCCGCTGTAACTCTACTTGATTTAAAAACGCGCAGATTTACGATCTCTTTTATTTACCATGTTATAAGTTTTGTTATAAGTTCTCTAAGAAGCGTTTATTACTGCGCTGCTGTCTCTTTTTTTTTCATTTCTTATACCACTGAGGTGGCAAACAAGCATACGGCCTGCCTGATGGTAAACAGTTACCGTAGCCTATGGACGCTTGCAACACCAGGGGTATCACTCGCACGTTGCCGACCCTGAAGAAACCTTTTCACACCCTTTTTGAAGAACCCCATGCTGTAATCCATTGGGAAAACCACGGCGGGGAGCTCATTCCACAGTCCGAGCGTCCGCGGAAGAAAACTCCTTTTAGCCCGCACAGTTTGAAACAATTCTGGTTTCAATGTATGTGGATGGACTCCCCGTCGATGGCCTCTCTACACATCTCAATTTAATTTTAAATTGAGAAGAGACAAAATAAAGGCTCGTTTTTTTCGCAAGAGTATAGCAATAGGCATATAGGTAATACTTATCACAAGAGGCTAAAGGCTCTAAGTTTCTAAAAATATATGAACAAAAAATTATCTCATATCAGCCGGTTTATGGCAGTTCGACAAGACATACCCACCATTTCAACGGATATATAACTATATTTTACTCAGTATTCTATATTATATAGGCGTATGATTCTGAAGGCAATTACCGGCTACATTTTATTGACCTACGGTTACCATGGTTACCGCCGTATCGCATAAACTAGACAACAAAACAAAAAGGGAGTAAAATCGTTAACTCTTGGACATTTTTTTAATTGGACACGCTATAGCGAGGGCTTTGGGGGAAGGCATAGGGAACTTCTGAAAGTCAAAGCTACTGAAAGAAGAACCCGAAGAGCTAGCAAGAGACTCATGGTTTCTAAAATATAATTTTCTGGTCAATTTTACAATATCGACACAACGAGAGTACACACACCTACCTACCTAATAATAATTATAAACAAATAGCTTAAGAGGATCGCGTTGGGGAGATTGGGCCAGATTTAGAAGGTAGTGCTCCTGGAGACGGCACGCATTGTGAGGAAGTTCCTCTTCCTGGAGCCTTGACCACCGGTACCTGGGGCCTGGGACCCTGTTCCCGATGCGATTTTTAACTATATTTCAAAATGTTAAATATATTATAGTCATATTATAGTATTGAAATAAAATAATAATAATAATAAAAAAACCTACATAAAAACATGGGATACATTTTATTCTCAGAAACCATACTAAATTCTTACTATGTCCCAGGATATTTATTTATTTTATTTATTTCTTATAATAATAATGATCATCATATTACAAAAAACGCTTCAGCGCTTGACCTACAACTGTAATATTTACATAATTAAAAAAACTATTGTGCACGTGAAAAACAAATGACTCTAACAAAGCAGTCCTTATGTTGGAATGCCCACGCGCATTTCTCTTTGTTCAGTATTTAGTATGTGTTTTACGTATTTATGATAATTTTCCGTTAAACAAATGCTTACAGTGAACATTTGTTACACGTTAACTTATGTTTGACTTTCGTATGCTTTTTTTATTCTAATACTAATTACTTGTTTTCGCTTAGCTCTAGTCTTGTTTTTTTTTGTGTTCTTTTCTCAGAATTTACACAGTGTACCTACTTGTTGTTGGAAATCCTAATAAAATAAATAAATAAATTATACACTTTGTTCTGATTAAATACGTGAGGCAAAACTTTTTGGACTATTACTTTTAGACCACTCACAAGTATTAATAAATAGATCATTGAGACCTTAAATGCAGACTTCTATAGGTTCAGAAACTGATATAATCCACATACATAATGCATGTACATAGTAATGTGGACATACGTCGACTGGCAGACTCGTGTGCCTCTCTCCAACTCAAATAACGCAAGCACACAACGGTTTTAGCGTGCATACTCCATTCAATGGACCTTTGGAATCTTACTGGCAGCTAAAATGGACTTTAAGACCATGTTTATATAAGTTCGTTTCGTGTAGTTTTTTGTTTAACTTTGTAGAGAAAAGAAATGAGAAACTGATTGTACGAAACCGGTTCGTGTTTGTTTGAATGTTTGAATTAACAATAGAGAATTTTAATACGTACAATATTAGGTATATACGTTAACTTCCAGCTGTTCCCGTGCAAAAAGTCAAAACGTGAAAGGACGAAATAACTATTTCGTTTCTGTAGCCAATGCCCGCGGCTCCACCTGCATGTTCTTAAAATATACTGGGACATTACACACGGCCATCTGAGCTCTATCTAGAGTTAATATAGGTGGTGGATACGTCAATAAAATGAAACCACGTAAAGTACTCATAAATACGATCAACTTTTACTATGGGACACACTTCGAAATACTCATCTGGGGAAACACTTGTTACACCATGAAGTCAAATCCATTCCTGCCAAGAATATTGTGCATTTTATTATAGCTGCAGGTCTTGGCAGTGAAATTTAATTAACGTGGCGATCACAATAGATCTAAGGTCGCAGTGATACAAGCTCTGGAAAGACTTGAAACAGCCAATTAACCCAAATAATAATAACTTCGAAATTGCATTTATTTTTTACTGCTTTCGTAAATTTTAGCCGAGGAGTTTTTTTTCTGCGTTTTCAAAGTTGGTCCTATAGAAAAGTTGATCGTATTTATGAGTTCTTTATGTGGTTTCATTTATTGTAGAATCCACCCCGTATAGATGGGATATCAAGAGGAACAAACTCAAACGAACATGCATGATGAGAAACGAACCCACGCCGAGACTGTAACGTCAGGATACCTAATTTCCACGCCAATCCGCCCTTCAATAAAATTCAAAATCATCTATTCAAATAGACCTTCGCAGGCACTTATGAAAAGTCTGACTCTTATACTCTAATACCGGTTCGGAAGGTTGCATTTGCTGAGATGATCCGGCAATAAACTCAGCAATTACTCTTTTCAAAACAAGCTTAGAATCATTAAATAATATTCACATTCTAATCGCACTGACAACAATTGCGTGCCCCGGCGCGGCGGCAAAACTATAAAGTAGACTGAATCTATATAAATTGCAGACCAGCCCCCACAAGCAGTACATTATATAGGATTTCAGATCATAGACTTTCGAACCCTTCGTCAAAAGCCAAAACACTGCCTATAGATTAATAGCACCGTATGCAGTCTGTTCTCATTGGAAAATAATTAACAAGCATATGGTCCCCCACTGCGATTGAGTTACTGAACTATTGTAGCTTTTGTTATTATGAACACAGCTTCCGTGATTGTTTTGATTCAGCTTGTAAAATGTTATTTCAATAAGTTTATTATAATTTAGCTTCCGTCCCGCGGTTTCACTCGCATTCCCGAGGGATATATTGTTTTAATGGGTTAAAAAGTGCCCTATGTATTAATCCAAAATATATTCTATCTGTGTGCCAAATTTCATCAAAATCCGTTCAGTGGTTTTTGCATGAAAGATTAACAAACATCCTCATCATCAGCCTATAATGTCCCACTGCTGAGCACAGGCCTCCTGCATACAAATGAGGGTGAAAGGGACTGGGCGATAGTCCACCACGCGTGCCCACCGCGGATTGGTGGAGGTAGGCTAGTGGTCAACCTACTGTTGGAATTTTTCAAGCCGCCTAGGAGGCATCCAACTAGCTTAACGACTATCACAATTAAGTGATAACCGGGACCAACGGCGTTACATTTTTTAAATATTTTCTGGACAATATGACTGTACCTATTGGCTATTTTGTTCCAGAGACAAGTATAAAAACATTTAAAGAAATCAACAACTTAAAAATGATAACCCAAACAAGTTCAAGTTAAGTCACAACAAATTCTTCTAGTGTCAGTCGACGGCCAAACGTGAGCCCATTTCTCTCATAATCTAGAATGAGCTCCAATAATTCCAAATGTCAACAATATGGCACTCATATGTAATAGTGTATCAAACAAGGATGTGATGAACAAGAAACGTGGGAAAATTTAACTTTAACCATTGAGTTTACTACATCAATTTTGCGTTTACCAAAGTTGTTGATTCGTCTGTGCTCAGTGTTACTGTGTTACTCGTAGTGGAAAGAAGAAAAAAAGTTGTGAAAAAAATGATATTATTAAGTAACAAATTAACCGTAGTTGTATTATTCTTGATATTAAATGGTATGTAATAATAATTTAAAGTAATTTTTACTTTGTTCTTTATTTCCGAAATAAATTTATAAAGTCACACAATACCTTTAATAAAAGAAGAGAAGAGTTTAGAAGAATAATACACCCTGTACTTAATATACTATAGATACAAGTTACTCGACGTTAGTTAAATTAGGCGTTAATTTTAATAAACTGTGCAAGTAAACTTAAATGTCAAGTATTTTCAAAACTAACCTCCATCTAACGTCTACGCCTAGGGGGACGCGTGCCCAACTTTGAGAAAGCCTGTCCTAAACGGCCAAAGAAATTCCTTAGGCCTGTATTTTAGAACGAGAATCAACTAAGTCGATTCTCAAGGGTAGATTATGTGAATTCAAATAGGCTAGCGATCATAAATTGTAATTAGTCCGTCATATATATTATCAATAAATATTAGACATATGTTTTCTTTTGGCAATCAAATAAAAAGTGACGAAGATATGGTGTTTTGAATTTTCTCGTGACGTCACGCGATGGTACACTTTCCACAAACAAGTGACGCCACGAGTGCACTTCCGAATTATGACGCGTAATTTTTTTATTGATTTGATAATATTTTTTTATTGTTTTTTTTTAAGGCGATGATAGCTTAGTGGTAGTGACGTCGGATACCGAGACGAAGGTCCCAGGTTCGAATCCTACAATGTGCTTGAGCTTTCGGTGAAGGAAAACATCGTGAGGAAACCATAGCACGGTGGTAGGTACTTTATATGTACCCGTCTGGCTGGCTACCACCCTCAAGTTGAAAATCTGTCGCCAAGCACCTATCGGTGTGTTCCGACAGCTGCACTTGAGAGCCAGTTCCTTCTAGGCTTTGTGTGCTTACCACCTTAGACCACATCATCACTTACCATAGTGAGATTGTGGTCAAACACAAGCCTATACACAGTAAAAAAAAAAAAAAAACAAATGCGTGTCCAATAGTTTTTGATAATCTAACTTTTTTTAATACTACCTAGGCAACAAACTGATGGTAAGCGGTTACCGCAGCCTATGGACGCTTGCAACACCAGGGGTGTCACTCGCGCGTTGCCGATCCTGCAGGAATCTCTTCACATCCTTTTTGAACCCCATGATGTACTCCATTGGGAAAACCACGGCGGGGACTGACGGGCTAAATTAGAATTACAGTTTTATTTGCCAGTACTAAAAACTATAGATGTTCTAAAATACGTTAATCTCTTGCAGCAAATATCATCAGCAGTATCCTCTGGGATTCGCTGCGGTGTTCCTCAGATACGAACCAGAACGTTCCCCAGGGAAAGGTGCGAGATATCTCCCGGTTCCCCTGGCTTGGGATAGTGCAGCACAGTTTTTGTAATATCATTTTAATATTATTTCATATATTCAAAAGCACAGAACTAATAATTACCACAAGCAACTATAAACAATCTATATGCAGGTTCACTTTTTTTTTAATAAAAGTAAAATGGCTTCGGACGGGAAGTTAAGTAGTTTTATCCGCACGACATGATTTTCTCCGACATCTTCAACAATCATCGTCATATTTCATTCAATTTACATAAAACCTTAATGAATTATACACTTAAACCTTCCTCATGAATCACTCGGTCCATTGGTGAAAACCCTATGAAAATCCGTTGAGTAGTTTTTTATTTTATCGCGTACAGACAGACCGCGGTCGCAACGACTTTGTGTTATAATAATGTAGTGATGTTTCCTTTGAGTCCCACTGAATAGTGGTAACTGGTATTCAATTGTTATCCATGTCCGATCGGGCTAACTGATGTTCAAAGGGCTTGCCTTTTTCCCACTCTATATAATAATATAAATAACTAGCTGCCCGGCGCGACTTCGTTTGCGTGGTGGTACCCTACCCTACGGGTATGAAAAAAAGTTTACGTCCTATTCGCAGCCCTACTGAATTTCTTTTACACCTATTATTGGAGGTTTAGTAGGGATCCCTAATTTTATTATATAGCCTATGTCACCCGGGGATAGTGTAGCTTCCCAACAGTGAAATAATTTTTCAAATCGGTTCAGTACTTTCGAAGCCTATTCAATGCAAACAAACAATCAAATCTTTCCTCGTAAACCGCCGGCATGATGGCCGCCGGCATGATGGCCCCAGAGGAGAGTGCACTACAAATTGGTCTTTAAATACATTTGCAATATTTTCTGAAGTACCAGGCCTACTATTTAATCCGTTAGTACATTTCCAGAAACTTTTAAAGTCATCTCTAGAATGGTGTATAGCCATCAAGTCAATTTTTATCTGTTCTAGATGGCTTTGACACCACTTAAGTCTTCCCTTAAAAATCTTACGAGCCTCAATCCTATAAATTATACAGTTCGGTGGCTTACCGTATAATATCCACGAGTTAAATTTCTAGATGTATTTTATAATTTGAATATGTATAGTACGTCTACTAGTAGTTTGTAACATAATATCAACTTTGTGCAGTCGTGGCCGGAGCCACAAGATTCGCAGTAACTGGTGCAGTGCTCATCCATCCTGCGTACGCAGTAGCACCGGCTGAAGATATAGCCAAGATACAACCTGAACAATTGATGTATGTAGAACTACCATGAACAGGCCTAAAGAATTCAATTTTCAATACACTGAGTAGGTACCAATACTACTGTTTTAAAGTAGGTCAGGCGCTTTGGTTCGGTCCTATAGCTGACCAGCAGGGCTTTTTTAAAACGTCGGATTCGATATCGGAAACGGATTCAAAAACTACCGAAGGCGATATTCCGCAATTGCTTTCTTAATTTCCGAATTAGAATATTTTTGAAGTTTCTTTACGGAAATATCAATTCGATTCTCGGAAAAAATTTCGGATTTTAAAATAGCAATTGCTGAAATTCGCCTCGGAATTTTTTAAATCCGTCTACGATTTCGAATCCGACGTTTTAAAATAGCCCTGTTGGTGTTTGTAGTGAATAGTTGGGAGCCATCGTATCTTTAGAGAACAGTTCTCTGTATGCAGTTATTACCCTTCCACCTGACAATATCTAACATCGCTTTCATCTCTTTCTTATTTATCATGTCAAGCCAGCTCAGTGATCCCATTTGTCTGCCAGAAACAACACCAAGTTCATCATATGGCGGAGTGGAGGCGTTAAGTTTGCTCTGGACGTCCATGACTACATTCTGCACCCTGACTTCACCCAGAGGGTCACATTTGCAACCATAGCATTATTGCAGCTGGTGTCCTGGGGCGATTATGGAGTTTCAGCCGCTGTTTGTATGTCACTTTATTTGTTACCCTATTCACTAAACTATTTATCAAAATAATAGCTGACATTCGTTGCAGTATTCGACAATACCAACAGATAACCTTAAGAGGCCGTATACCAAATTTTGACGATTTCGCTGATTTACGTGATTTAAGGATCATGATGATTTTACATTTAAAATACTGTATTTCTACAAGTTTTAATTCACAACCTAAAATATCATTTACCATTTTCTCTAAAAATTGACTAAGTTAAATATTTTTTTACTCAAAATGATTGTATTAAAGTGGTAAAAAGTGCTCCGTTTATTGGATAGATGACTTTTATAACAATAAACTTTATTTTTTTCATACCGTTTAGACTTCGAAACGATGAGTAAATATGGGATATTCTAAACCTCTTATAACAAAAATTCAAAAACAGCCGCCTGTTTCAGGCCGATTAATCAAACTTAAAAAAGTAGCTCGTTTATTAGATAATAATTGAAATGATCTTTCATGTTGTGCATTAAAACTTATAGAAATACAGTATTTTAACCGTGAAATCAGGTCTGTAAAATCATGTAAATCAGCGAAATCGGCAAAATTTTGCATACGGCCTCTTAATAAATAATGCATCTCTTACAGCGCCAGTGTTACCAGTATGTTTACCTCTCAAAGGTTCGATAACGTTGAATGAACTATACGCTGTCAAATTAACTGATGGTAAGCAATTAAATATCTTTGATGGTATGTTTAATTAATTTATGAGTTGATATATAATTTCGGTATTGCGCGGGGCGATGGCAAGAGGCCCGATGTTATGTCTTTGATCCCTTGGAGTGTCGGCAAGTCGCTGGCGTGGGATGCCACCATGTGTCGATACACTCGCGCCATCTCACTTACCGGCGACTTGTAAAGCTGCAGGGGCAGCGGCGGCCAGTGCGGAAAATTCAAATTCAAAAAATATGCATCGATTGGACCCAATTATATTTTTATGCATTTTGCGGTCGAGACCTTCTGACCGTGGGGGTTGGCTATCCAAAGAGGAAACGCTGCCAGCCTTCTGGGAACCTTGCCGTTAATCGGAAGCAGCGGCAGGCTTGAGGAAATTTTCTATATATAGATTGTATTTTGTAGATATTTATTTATGAGTTTTATATTATATTTGTAAACACCTTTTAAATGCTCAAAAATCTGTATAGTTTTGCATTTAGGTGTATGAAATTATTCCGATAATGGTTTCTGATGTGGCCGAGGGTGGTAATCACATAAAAATAAAATTCGTAACTTGAATAAGTTTATCTCAATTAAAAATTCATCACAAATTGAATTTGCCTACAGAGAGCTCAGAGTTAGAGAAAGAAGTTTTCAAAATGAACCACGTGGGAGATAAAGATTGCGCGGAATTTTACTTCAGGGCAAAGGTACGTTTTTTATTATTTTATATAAAAATATTTCATTGAAGCTGGCGATCTAAAAAAAAGTTTCCTGGCTGTGTTTCTTGCTGTAGTATTTTCAGTTTAAGTGTATTATGAACCGGTGGTATAAGCCAATTGTAACACGTAATAATTAAATATTCAAACTTTATTGGATATTTAAACGATCTACATTTAAAAATATAACATGCTTAATAAGAAAGAAGAAAGAAAGAAAGAAAACAAATTTATTGACCCATCCATACATATGTATAAGGTACACACATATTATTTATATAGTGACAGTAACATATTCTGTGTAAATGATCTGCGTACACACACACATGAAAATAACAAATATAATAAATGAAAAAGAAATACTAAATGAAAAAGTGTTGGTCAGAGGCAACGTTCCCAGAATGCTGGCGGCATTGTCACGTTGGATGGTCATGCTGATTCTCTGAACTGACCTGACTGAGGTATACGCCAGCATTCTGGTCACGAGATGCTGTGAAAATAAATGATTAATGTCAACAGCTGACATACGACAAGATGGCTCCAAAATCGTCGATATGCGCTGCAGTCAAAGACCAACAGAACTCCTGCATCTGGGACGGGGGAGTGGCACTCATCACCCGACAGAACTGGGGCTTTTGGCAACTTGTACGTATCATGCTCCCCATCATCATCATCATCATCTGCCTGCCCTGTTCCCAATCAATTGGGGTCGGCGCAATATGTACGCTTCTTCCATTCATCTCTTCTATCCGTCATACTAGTATCCACTCCTTTCTTACCCATATCATCTTTCACACAATCCATCCATCTCTTTTTCGGTCTTCCTCTTCCCGTATATCCATATACCTGCACGGTGGTAGGGTATTTTATAGAACCCTCCTGGCTGGCTACCACACTCCAGTTGTAAATCTTTACCAAAGTTCACCAAACGCCTATCGCCGTGCAGTCCTTTAGCCACATTATGACTAACAATGGTGAGATTTTGGTGGTGAAATACAAGCAATACAAATGTAATGGTGCGTCCATGCTACGCGAATCGAGCACAAGCCGTGCCACGAACGAACCTACAACGAGCACGATGCGAATCCCTTTGTTCGTGAATAACCTGACAAGCGCGCTCGTTCGAGGCTCGCCAGCCCGTCCACGCTACGCGAATCGTGCTCTCGTGGCTCGGTTCGCCAAGCGTGGACGCACTATAAGGAAACACTTATTCACAATTCACCTTCCGTCACCATTTCTTCACTATTACGTCACCGCGTAGCAAATAAATGGGATTATAGAATATGAATATTGCAGCTAGGATTCGGTCTCCGTGGTCCGGGCTGCGGAGCCCCGACTCGGTTCCTCAAGATCCACGAGTACATGTCCTGGATAAACGACGTCATCAACAATGCCGACCTCGACGAGTACACCGATGAGTATAAAATAGCCATACGAAGATATAGTCCAATCAAACTCATTATGTACCGACGTGAGTATAGCTAGATGTACCCGCGGTTTCTCCCGCATTCCCGGCATGAAAATTAGCCTATTGTGCTTGGGGATAATGTAGTTTATTAGTGAAAGAATTTTCAGTATCAGCTCAGTAGTTACAGAGATTAGCCCCTGCATCCAAAGTTACAAACTTTATATAACATGTATTAGTATAGAATTCGGATACTACGTACTACCCAATTTATGTAAGACTAGTGTTTGAGTAATTTTGAATTTATGAATTTTGTATGAAAAGCAGTAATTTTGAGACAACGATATCTTCATAGTTCTAATGGTGCGTCCATGTTTGGCGAACCGAGCACGAGCCGAGCCACGAACGAGCACACGAGCACGATTCGCGTAGCGTGGACGGGCTTGCGAGCCTCGAACGAGCATTCGTAGCGTGCTCGACTGCGCTCGGCCCGATTCACACACAGGGATTCGCATCGCGCTCGTTGTAGGCTCGTAAAGTACGTCCACGCTTGAAATCGCGAGCAACGAATCCTGTTCGTTCGAGCCTCGGCTCGTGCTCGCTTCGCGTAGCATGAACGCACCATAAGATTTTTAGGTATAATGTGCCTTAAGATCCTATTGCAGTGCTCAGAACAAAAGGTTTGTTTTGTAATCTGAGTTGCCCTGTATCAGTCAGTTTACTTAAAATAATGTTGTATTTGAAGTTTGTAAATAATGTTGTAGTTGATATTTAAAAAAATGAAGCGCTCGTGGTGTAGCATTTTTAGCCGTTCTTAATCGATCGGCAAAGTTAAGCTACGTCTGTCGTGGTCGGTACCTGGATGGGTGACCGTCTAGTGGTATTTCAAATCGAGCGTTTCCGTGCTTCGGAAGGCACGTAAAGCCGTTGGTCCCGGTTATCACTTAATTGTGATGGTCGTTAAGCTAGTTGGATGCCTCCTAGGCGGCTTGAAAAATTCCAACAGTAGGTTGGCCACTAGCCTACCTCCACCGATCCGCAGTGGGCACGCGTGGTGGAGTATCTGCCCATTCCCTTTCACCCTGATTTGTGAAAGGAGGCCTGTGCTCAGCAGTGGGACATTATAGGCTGATGATGATGATGATGAATGTTGTATTTGCAGCGGACGTGCTGATACCTAAAGAACAAGGGGAGTGCGACCGCGATATCCGAGGTAACGTACTGTATAAGGACGTTATGGAAGTGCTCATGAGCAAGAACTTTGGACAGGGATTCTATTATGTAAGTCCTATATGCTTTTAAAAAGTTTAAAATCCTAAAGCCTCTCATTTTCTTTGATAATACCATTTATAAGTTAAGTATTTTTTAAGTTTATGCTTTCTACTATATGGATATTTAGTCTTATGTTTTCTACTATGGATATTCAGTCTTATGTTATCTTCTATGGATATTTAGTCTTATTTTTTATACTAGGGATATTTATGTTAATGTTATCTGATATGGTTATTTATGCTTATGTTTTCTACACTGTATATTTAGTTTAATGTTTTCTACAATGGATATCTATGCATATGTTTTTTACTATGGATATTTATGTGAATATTTTCAGATAAGGATATTTATGCTTATGCTTTCTACACTGGATATTTAATTTTAGTTTTCTACAATGGATATTTAGGCTTATGTTAAGTACTATGCGTATTTAGGCTTATGTTTTCTATGATGGATGTTTAAGTTTATGTTTTCTACTATGGATATTTAGTCTTATGTTTTCTACCATTCGTGAAATTCGAACCTGCGTCATTCGCTATCATCATCTACTGTTTGATTCACAGTGTTGCCGAGATTGTTAATTATAAAAATATCTAACATTTGCTGAGGCCCTTATGTGTAGGTCAAAAGTAGCTCAAAAAAGGAAAATTCAAAAGTCAATTAACATTAAGGTCCGTATTAGAACGTCAATCAAAGCTTTAGTTTGAAGTCGAGATTAAAACTATTGAATTTATTACCTGGTTCCATGATATAAGATTTATTTTAGATTATAACAATCTGTTCTGGAGACTTGCCTTGAGTTTTGATTTTCGTTTTATTATTCGAAATAAAAAAATAGTCCTAGATTTTTTTTTCTTCGTTAGTTAGTTAGTACGTTACATTCTCGGCCTTAAGGTTAAACATCCGTAGGTACAGAGGCGGGAAATTTGAATTTTTTCAAGGTTTTTTTTTACCATGTGGAATATGGATTCAATATGGATAGAAAACAGTGATAAGCGTTATGACTGTTTTTCATATGAGCCATATTTGAACGTTTCTCAAGGTTTCTCTAAAAACCGTGATACTGACTATTTTGGGAAATTATCTAAATGAACAACTACGGTCGCTAATCACTGAAATACCCATCCATATTGTTCTACGAAGGTAAAAAGGTCGGTACTGATGTTTAACCTTAAAGAACCTTTATGTTTTGTTGTATAATCCAGGTGGTAGTTACTCAGATAGCCCAGTTCACTTGCGGAGTCGTGCAAATGTTGGTGACGTCCAGAACCAACGTGGCCATGTGGCTCGAGCACAATTGCCAGCGGGATCTGCACGGAGTCTTCAATGAGCCTTACAAGGCCAGGGAGAACATGGTTACCACCAGGTATGTCATTGGCATTACTCTCCCATACATCATTCGCATACATTGTTTTTTATACGAAAAAAGGTGCCGGTTGGATGCGGACAGCAGGCAGTAGCAGCAAGCGACACTGTCCCTGCGTCACTACTGGTTTCTATGTATTCATCATCATCATCAGCCTATAATGTCCCACTGCTGAGCACAGGCCTCCTACACACAAATTAGGGTGAAAGGGAATGGGCAGATACTCCACCACGCGTGCCCACTGCGGATCTATGGAGGTAGGCTAGTGTTCAACCTACTGTTGGCGTTTTCAAGCCGCCTAGGAAGCCTCCAACTAGCTTAACGACTATCACAATTAAGTGATAACTAGTACCAACGGCTTTACGTGCCTTCCGAAGCACGGAAACGTTCGATTTGAACCACACCATAGGCGCTACACCACAAGCGCTTCTTCACGAGTTTACTATGAAATAACTTCCGTAGCGACACGTCCCATAGTAATGAATAGGAACGAAAGAGAAAGAAGTAGTGACGCGACAACAGTATCGTCTGCTGCTGCTGCATGAGGTCGGCTGATAGTAAGCGGTTACCATAGGCCGCCTATGAACGCTTGTAATACCACGGATGTTGCATCACATCTTTTATATTAGAACAATTTGTATACATACCCCCTTACTCATAAAGCGCTATTTAACTAATATACTGATTAAATGGTCACGTAAATAACGTCACTCTATTGTCACTGTCAAATAATGTGACATTATTTACGTGACCATTTTATCAGTATACTAGCTGCCTGGCACGACTTCGTTCGCGTGGTATACTACTAACCTATACCCTACCCTACCCTACCCTACCCTACCCTACCCTACCCTACCCTACCCTACCCTACCCTACCCTACCCTACCCTACCCTACCCTACCCTACCCTACCCTACCCTACCCTACCCTACCCTACCCTACCCTACCCTACCCTACCCTACCCTACCCTACCCTACCCTACCCTACCCTACCCTACCCTACCCTACCCTACCCTACCCTACCCTACCCTACCCTACCCTACCCTACCACTACCCCTACCCCTACCCTACCACTACCCCTACCCCTACCCCTACCCCTACCCCTACCGTACCCTACCCTACCTTACCCTACCCTACTACCCTACTACCCTACCCTCCTACCCTACCCTACCTAACCCCTACCCTCGCAACATTCTTAATTTTTTATTTCATAAGAACCTTCTCCTGACAATAACAAACACAACAAAAAAATAATTAGCGAAATCGGTCCAGCCGTTCACGCGTGATGGCGTGACCAAGGGAAATAGGGATTAATTTTTATTATAGATTAGGGGTTAATGTTTTACGTCTTTTCAATGCTGATATTATGCAATTTTTCCAGGGCGCAATGTTTCCTATATTTCAAGACAGCAGCCTTTTTGGAGTTCAAATTTTTCTTTTCATTCAAGGCTGAAATCGAAACTACATTATATGGAAAAGTTGAGAGCCCAAGGATGATCCCGAACCCTTTCCCGCGCTCTGAAACCACGGACCCCTGGTATCCTACCGTGGAAATTATCAAATGGAACTCCTTTGCGCCTTACTACCTTAATTATTATTGGCTGTAGCTTGTACATTTCGGCCGATCGTCAGTTGTTCGTTTTGTTGGCTTACCAACTTCGGTTACACCATGTAGCATAGGCAGAACGTGGACAAACCAGACTGTCTATTGCGTACGACAAAAAAATCTTTCGTTTTCGAAGCGTGAAAAAGATATATCACATTCCTTATGAACATTTTGCGAGAGAGAAAGAGACCCATATTTTTTTTGAAGTAAGTCAAATTTTTTTGAGTAAGTGGCCATACCGTCCAGAGTACTTTAGAAGAAAATAATTACGATCAAGAAATATATTTATTTACAACAAATATGTACAAAATACAATCTATATATAGAAAATTTCCTCAAGTCTGCAGCTGCTTCCGATTAACGGCAAACTAGAAAAGTGTATAACGAGATAAGTGTATACAGACATTGTGAGTGTGACTTGTTATTTGGGCAATTGTGACGTGCATAGGAAGAAATAACAAAATTATACGTTTCACAGGTAAATACATCTGTTCATTGGCTTGTTTGTAACTATATTTTATCATTAATGGGCTCCAAAATGAGTTTTTAACTACAACATATCTACTTATCAATATCTAAAAATATAAGTATGTTTTTACCCTGGTTTTTTAATTTTTCCCATACAAATCTCTAAGAAATAAAATAAATAAATATCCTGGGACATTCCTCACACACGGTCATCTGATCCCAAACTAAGCAGAGCTTATACTATGGAAACCAGATAACTGATATAATACATACTTAATTACACCCAGACTCAGGACATACAGACATGCTCATGCACACAAATGCATGTCCTGCGTACATTTTGATCGGTCTCTGTTTATCTTCACATACAAGATCTTTGTGTTAGAAGGTTTTTAGTCCCACTAGACTTGTCAAAAATATGTATTCACTCCCAATATTAAGAGATACCAAAGTTGAAAGATTATATTTGATTTGTCAATAGCTAGATAAAACTTCGGATAAGTATTTCACAGATAAGTCTATACAAAAACTGTTTTATAATTTAAACCGACTTCAAAGTTCACTAAATGCAATCAAACCCTGATCTGATGACAATGGGAACAATTGGGAAGTTTACCCAAACAAAAAGAGAATTTTCCAAATCAGTTAATAAATGATGGAGTTATGATTATGGTAACAAATATTTAAAAAAAAAACGAATTGAGAACCTCCTCCTTTTTTTTCATCTGTATCTATGCTTAGGTATATGCTCTTTTTATTGTTAATAATTTGGAAAAAAAAGCCAAACATAGTCAGATTGTCGAAAAAATATTTAAAAAATGTAACCTTGCTGAGTTTTTTGCCGGATTCTTCTCAGTTGAAGGCTGAGTTCCGAACCGGTGGTAACTACAGTAAATGTGACCTTCATAAGTGCCCTTCTGGGGCCTTAATTGAATAAATGGCTTTGACTTTGACTCTCTGGGTACGCCTAAAAATGGTCCCTTTGTGAGAGTCCTCAAAACAATCTTAAGGCAAAAAGTGTTATGTAAAAGTGTTTGCTACGAGCTTACGAAGAGATGTTATCATAGAAAAGACATCAACGCGCACATCCTAGCTAATATTATAAATGCGAAAGTGAGTTTGTTTGTTACGCCTTCACGCCTCAACTACTCAACGGATCATCGTGAAATTTTGCATGCAGATAGCCTATGGTATCGAGAAGGGTATAAGCTACTTTTTATCCCGGTAATACGGGTGAAACCGCGTGGACAGCTTGTTCACTATACACTATGCAAATATGATAATAATTTCATTTCATTTTAATGTTCCGAATAATTGTCTTTAAGCCATAGGTTAAGGTAATTGCTTACCATCAAGTGAGACATATGCTTTTTTACAACTCTTTTAATTACTTTTGAAATGTCCACTGCTTTTTAGCCGGTTTTTTTTTTATCCCGAGAACGCGAGTGAAACCGCTGGAGAGAGTTATATTTTAGCTGACAAGATTTGCTTAAAATTACTATTTTCTTTGAATAAAATTAATAAATTCACTTCACTGTGTTAATAATTTGCGTTCTTAATTTTAAGTTTGGTGGATAATTAAGATGTTAAATGCGATTAATGCGATTAGCGAATGAAGAAAATTTGTGTATTTAAATAATTCAGAGCTTTTAGAATATTTATATCAAATTAATTTAATGGCTCTATCACATCGATTCTGAATATGAGACAAATGCGATTCAACCAGATAATTAATATACATACTAAAATCTTTACTAATATTATAAGTGCTTATGTGAGTTTGTTTGTTACGCTTTCACGCCTTAACTAGTCAACCGATGATGATTAAATTTGGTATGCAGATAGCCTCTGGTATGGAGAAGGATATGGGCTACTTTTTATCCCGGGAACGCGGGTGAAACCGCGGATTACAGCTAGTATATATATTGGAATAAAAAAAATCTAATAAGAATTCCATAGACATCCCACTTCATGATGAATAACTTCAATAGTTACCATAAAAATAAGGATGGTTATTTAAAAAATAAATAAAACGTATCCTTACCTTGAACAAGTCCGAAAAGCCTCTGCTCCGCTCACCGCCCTCGAATAAAACGCAATTTAATAAAACAGCACACAACACTATGTAATGCACACACGAAACAATGCGCTCCATCCATCAGAGGCCAGGAAAATACATTCCTATACACACTTACACAATATCTAATTCCTTTTCACATCACTAATGTTACCACCAATTATAATTTTCGGTATTTAAAACTCACAAATAAAAATAAATGTGTGGACACGGCGAGTGCGTGTGAAAGTTTCACGGATACTGACGCGGCGCGGCGCCACTAGCGTTCAACGCTCGCGCAGCTTTTACGCGTATCGTGCTACCTCGCTCGCACTAATGCAGTATTAGATAGACCACCTGAAAGAGAGATAAATATGATTAATGACAGCATCGATGGTGGAAACGAAAGCCTTTTTTTTGGATTTTGTTTGCTACAAGGCCATCAACCGTAAATTATAGAGACAATAAAAGTATGTAAATCAAATAATGGTGTGAACTATTCGTTTCTAAACGCATGGTTCGCTCGACCTATGTATTGTTATGTGGGAAAACTAATGCAGTATGTATTATTAATTGAATTAATTTCAATTTTCTAGAATGACCATATAACCATTTATAATTGTGATATTAAAAAAGGCTGCAATCAAGCGATCAAGACATATACGAACATTATCCCCCTTATTAATAAATAAGGTGTAAGTCAGTCTTGTAATACCTCTTGTAGTCTTGTAGCCTCATCCATTTTGTTTATAAGACATTAGATTATTGGACTGTTTTACAAAAAACTTAAACCGACTTCAAAGTACACTAAGAAGTAATCAAATCCTGATCTGATCACAATGGGACCAAACGGGAAGTGTACCCTTCCAGACAAAAAAATAATTTTCCAAATCGGTCCATAAATGACGGAGTTATGAGGTAAAAACATAAAAAAAAAAAAAAACATACAACCTAATTGAGAACCTCCTCATTTTTTTGAAGTCGGTTAAAAAAAAAACATACAACCGAATTGAGAACCTCCTCCTTTTTTTGAAGTCGGTTAAAAATGACAGATATATTATAATCTTACTTGACTTAAACCTTATTCATTAATAGTGACTTATTCATGAATGGTTTTACATACAACAAACAAAATAATAGGAAAACTGTCAAGTAGGTAAACCAAACCACCTACAATTCCCTCATTCTCTTTTTAATAGACTTCAAATGAAGGAGGAGGTTCTCAATTCGGTTGTATTTTATATGTTTCTTTTTGTTACCTCATAACTTCGTGATTTAGTTTGAAAGGGTACACTTCCCGTTTGGTCCCATTGTCAGCAGATCAGAATTTGATTATTATTGTACTTTGAAGTCAGCTTAAGTAATTTTTTTATACACATATAAGCATACGGCCCGCCTGATGGTGAGCGGTTCCCGTAGCCTATGAACGCTTGCAACACCAGGGTTATCACTCGCGCGTTGCCGGCCCTTAAGAAACCTCTTCACACCCTTCTGGAAGAACCCCATGCTGTACTCTATTGGGAAAACCACGGCGGGGAGCTCATTACACAGTCTGAGCGTCCGCGGAAGAAAACTCCTTTGAGCCCGCACAGTTCGAAACAATTCTGGTTTCATTGTGTGAGGATGGACTCCCCGTCGATGGCGAGAGTTGCGATGGTGGAAGGTAGCCGTGGGCATCAAGTCAAAAATTCTTCAGAACACCGTCCGTTGTACAAGCGGTAGAACACACATAAGGAGGCAAAGTCTCTCCTCAGACTGAGGGCCTCTAAACCGCTTGTGAGCTCGAAGTTTTTTGTAAAACAGTTTTCAATTATTTATGTAGATATACATAACTAAGCTTAGTGTAAACCTGTGTGCAAAATTTCGAGTTATTAGACTCTGCGCTCTTAGCTGTACGTGCGTCTATGAATCAGTCAGCATATTCTATTGTATACAGAAGATATATTCATATAATATAGATAATAAAAAAGTTTATCATAGCGAAAGTAAGTTCCCGAGATGGGTGATAGAGCGGCGCGGGGCGGGACGAGTACATGCACATGATGTTCCTAGAACTTATTATTGGACATGCGTATGCGCGAGGGTGCGCGCGGCGCGCTTTCTTACGCCTTTGACAAGGAGACTTGTGCTTATTATGTTGTCATTGTTTTTGACTTGCTATGCACTTTAACTTTGTATAAGTCTGTTTGACTGACACCATGGTAAGTGATGTAGCCGAGCGATGGTGGTAAGCACACTAATTCTACAAGGAAAACAAATGCACCACCCAGAATGCATCATATAATACATTTCTTTCACCAAAAGCTAAATTATATAAGATTCATATTTCATATGAAAACAACACGTTTTTAACAGAACATATAGAATATATAACAGAACACAAGGCTTCTCCGAGCAGTTGCCAAAGTAATTAAAACAAACGTAAGAACTATTGTTGACAGATTGGTAGTGAGACCAGTGGCTAAATTCATGTAACAAAACTTCAACGGTGTCGTAGCGACATCAACGATTATCTGTGTTTTTTAGTATTATATGTCCCTGATTCTGCTTAGAACTATCTCACTATGTCTCTTTCTAACAAAGAACATAAGAAAAGGATGTAATAAATTAAGTCCTGTCAAATTAGTCCAATGCTTGTTTTCAATATAAATTTAGTCGCCATCTATTCGCGGTTACGCCTAAATACACGCAAAATAAGACGGCAAAGATTAATTTGACGGCTTTAAATATATTCTATCCTTTTTCAATAATTTCGTAAGAAAGAGATGTGTGTGATGTAACTAAAATTAGTTTAGTGCGATTTACAATAGAAAGTAGAAACGGTACCAATGTCAAATAAACGATTGAAAAACGATCCTAGAGAATAGACTTTTGAAAGTTTTTCATATAAAATTAATTTCACGAAACACGATGTAAATAGTAGATGTCGCTACGACAACGTTGAAGTTACGTGAATCGGGCCACTGTGCATGATATGTATAACATGAGATATATGGACGGAAAGACCCCAGCCAGAGCGACAGCAATAGATCTTTAGGTATTTAGACTTTACCCAAAAAAAATACCATTATGATAAACATGCAAATTGAAAACCTGCTTAAAACTTTAAAGTCAATTTTATTCACTTATTATTCAACCGGAAAACGCCTCTAGAACCTTTTAACACCCTCCGACATAACCGGATACCGGTTGATAAAGTGTGACGTGACACTCTGGCACCGGGTATCAATTAATCAGTGTTATGAAGTGTCGACATCGTGACTGAGTGTCATGCACTTAAAAAATATAGCGTTCGGCGCAGACCACGGTCAAGTTGTGTATTGAATTTTGATGGAACATTCATTTAAACTAGATTCAAGTAGGTTTTTTGGTGTGTGCTGCATGCTAATGAGTTTCAGTTTGAGGATTAGTCTTTTTCCATATGACCAACTTAGTACTCTCTCTCTCTATCTATATGGCTCCCTCATGTCTGAGAATTGTGGTCAGATTCGGATTGGCTTTTGCCCAATATGGAGAGAGGTAGAGCATAACGTTTTTTCGCTCAAGTTGCAGCTCGACTGGGGAAGTACCTCCACCTTACAGAATACCGCAGCCAAATAACTTTGTTGTATTACTGCGCGTGAGTAAGGTCGCTAGAGCTCACTACGGAGGCGGTAAGGTCGGTAACGCGTGAGTGATGTCTCATCTTGCAAGCGTCCATATGGACTAATCGGATTTAAGGGTGTTACCCAGTCCAATGACTTTGACGATTTGACCTCTAAACGAGTATTCTGTGCTACTCACCGCTGGGCGGCATTTGAAATGCCGCCTAACGTTGAGTAGCGGTACTACAATCAACTCGATTACAGAAAAGGTAACGGCGCAGATGTGTCGTATCGTTTTTATAACTTTGCCTATTTCCATTATTTATAACTAAAAATGTTGATTGCTAGGTCCTGAGGAACAGAATTTATAGTTTACAAAATACATAAATCTGTTTAATTTTACTCACCTGCTATATGATACATACCTATCAAGGGTCTAATGATGATCAGGTTAATACATACTGGATGTCAGTAATAGAAATAGCTAAGATGTTATGGTTTTCAATAGTTATCTAATATCACATGTGTTTTACTACACGATAAATCCCCAGGGTATGTTGATGAACAGGTCAATAATAACGAGATATCAGTAATAGAAATGGCTAAGATGTTCTAGATTTTCAATAGTTGACTAATATTACATGTGTTTTACTACAAGCTGAATCTTAAGGGTCTTATGATGATCAGAAAAATACATACTGGATCTTAGTAACAGAAATGGTCGGCAACGCGCGCGTGATACCCTTGGTGTTGCAAGCGTCCATAGGCTAACCATAGTCCATAGGGTAACCGCTTACCATCAGTCGTCAGATTCAATCAAGGGTCAGTTCACACCGAAACGCGATGCAACGCGGCAAGCTTAGATAGCAATAGAATATAGATCTTTAAAAAGTGTTTTCCATGTAAAACTTTTTAGACACTGGTTTGATTGCTCTCAAAATCGATATTTGAGAGACCATGGAATCACAAAACATGAATCTTTTCTCAAAATGTTGAAAAAGTGTCCGCCATGTTGAAATTTTTAGGTACTGCTCCCATTGCTCTCAAAATTAATTTAATTTGGAAGTGCGATATTATCGATGATCGACTAAGTACTGACACAGATTTAATAATAATACTACGTGTACTAATAAAATAAATTATAATGGCATATTACTCTACAACCAAAATATACAGAGTCTGTTTGCATTATGGATTTTTTGGTAAAACAATACAAAAGTAAGTTCCTGCTTGTGGGTGGAGGCTGGTCAGCTTGAATCTCCTATTTACTTCACGCATGTTGTCGGTAAGACTAGAATAATAAAGTACCTAATGAATCGCTATATCTGGTTCTCGAGTGGCGACTACAGGCGACCACGTACTGGTGCGCGCTGAGCGGGACGACCTCCTACCAGGTGGACCGACGATCTGGTCAAAATCGCTGGGCGCCGCTGGATGCATGCGGCCCAAAACCGTTCGAAGTGGAAGTTAATGGGGGAGGCCTATGTTCAGCAGTGGACATCCCTAGGCTGATATGATGATGAATCTGAGCTTGTTTTGAAAAGAGTAATTCCTCAGTTTATTGCCGGCTCTACACAGCAAATCCAACTTTCCGAACAGGTATTAGAGTAAAACTATAAGTGCCAAAGGCTATTTGGAAAAAAAAGATTGATATGCAATCAAATGCAAAAAAGGGTAGATAAAGTAACTTTATAAATAGGTCTGTAATAGCTTTAGCCTGATATAAAAATACCCCGCTGCCCTGTCCTTTAAAAACATAATGCCCTAATCACTACCCTCGGGCATTATGAATGCAAAATGGGTATTTTCATGCAGGTTTTTTTATGACATTTATTTATACTTTGTGCCAAGTTGTTTACGAGTGCGATAATGATTTTACCAGTCACACATAATTTATAATTCAAATTAACATAATTGTATATATAGACTCAGAGGTTGTCAATGTATAAAGGCCTGTTTTTAAAAAAAAAACAAAGAAATTTAGATTTTTATATATGGAAATTATTCTGTTTCATAAAATAAAAATATAATCCATATAATGACATTAAAAAATTCGCAAGATCCTTCGTACTTTCCAGGAATAATTTAATTATGCTATAATATCTAAAATCACCATATCAACAGTTATTTTAAAATAACCTTCCAAGGGCTATTCGGACTGCTACACGAAGGGTTCCGTAGCACCTCTTTAATTTTTCATTTTATTTCATTTGCTGTTATAGCGGCAGTAGAAATCCTTTTCAAAAGCCACCTTCTGTGAAATTTACACTATCTACCTATTGCAGTTCGTGAGATAGCCCACTGACGAAGGGACTAATATGGAAGTCTTGGAACGCTTGTACAACGGAGTGTTCTAAGGAATTGTTCGACTTGATGCCCACGGCTACCTTCTACCATCGCAACTCTCTCCATCCTCACAAATTGAAACCAGAATTGTTTCGAACTGTGCGGGCTCAAAGGAATTTTCTTCCGCGGACGCTCGGACTGTGGAATGAGCTCCCCGCCGTGGTTTTCCCAATGGAGTACAGCATGGGGTTCTTCAAAAAGGGTGTGAGAGAGAGGGAGAAGAGATTTCTGCAGGGTCGGCAACGCGCAAGTGATACCCCTGGTGTTGCAAGCGTCCGTTAACTGCTTACCATCAGGCGGGCCGTATGCTTGTTTGCCACCTAAGTGGTATATAAAAAAACCGGCCAAGTGCGAGTCAGACTCACGCACCGAGGGTTCCGTACAAACCTGTAGGTATATAAGTAAATGGTAGTATAGACCTGAGTATTTGATATTAATTTCAATTTATGACGTATTAAAAAAAAACTACTTACTAGATCTCGTTCAAACCAATTTTCAGTGGAAGTTTGCACCGTAATGTACATCATATATTTTTTATAGATTTATCATTCTCTTATTTTAGAAGTTACAGGGGGGGGGGACACACATTTTACCACTTTGGAAGTGTCTCTCGCGCAAACTATTCAGTTTAGAAAAAAATGATTTTAGAAACCTCAATATCATTTTTGAAGACCTATCCATAGACACCCCAAACTTATGGGTTTGATGAAAAAAAAAATTTTGAGTTTCAGTTCTAAGTATGGGGAACCCCCAAAATTTATTGTTTTTTTTCTATTTTTGTGTGAAAATCTTAATGCGGTTCACAGAATACATCTACTTACCAAGTTTCAACATTATAGTTCTTATAGTTTCGGAAATAAATGGCTGTGACATACGGACAGACAGACAGACAGACAGACAGACGACAGACAGACATGACGAATCTATAAGGGTTCCGTTTTTTGCCATTTGGCGACGGAACCCTAAAAAAGTCTTTTAAAGGGTCCTTAAAATTACTTCTATTTACTACAAGCTTAGTATGGGATCAGATAGCGGTGTGTAAAACTTCCCAGGATATTTATTATTAATAAGTATGCAAACCTCTGACTCCACATAAATAGGTGATACGAATATAATAACGTAATCGCGCAATCATTACAAGTAATTGGTCAGAATGTATACAGGGATTAACTGTAATGCCCCATAATGTCTTATTCCATGCGAAATTACCCCGCTTGTGCTATTAGCGTCATTTAAACGCACAAGTGTTTAGTATGGTTTGAAATAAATATATGAGCTTTGAATAAAAATTAATTGGGAACAAATTGTAACCAGTAACAGTGTGTGCGACACTAAAACTTCAGCTATGAGGCCGCCTTAATTGTTTGCACTTTTTTTTCGTGTTTTGTACTTATTGTTCTAATGATTTAAAAAAATAAAGATCATTATTGCTAGTATACTGGGTGGAGAGATTCACTATTGGTCCCATTGTAAAAGTTTTTCAGCATCTAAACCAACATAGGTTTCGAAAATATGCCATTTCGAAATCTCCACCTATTCAATGCTAGCTAGCCCTCACGGTTTTCATGTCCCTAGGATGAAAAGGGACTCTGGGATAATCTAGCTTTCTATTAGTGCAAGAATTCTCATAACCGGATCAGTAGGTAGTTGTTCCTCCCTGGTGTTGCAAGCGTCCATAGGCTACGGTAACCGCTTACCATCAGGCGGACCGTATGCTTGTTTGCTACCTAAGTAGTATAAAAAAAGTAGTTTCGGCGATTATCTCCTTCATCAAAACTAAAAAACAAATATAGATAACAACAGAGTTAAAGTGCGGAAGCTAGGCGTAGTTTTATGATACCACCCGTGGTGAGTGCGTATCTTCTTTTTCTTGTTTTAATCTAAGTATATTAACTTGAGTGTGTTTTTTGTTAATTGAAACTTTATTACAATCTTCTTCACTTGGTATGTTTCGTCTTTACTATAGCTAATGTTTATTCAAATCAAAATAAATTTTGGCTTTGATGAGGCAAGTCAGCAAACAAGCTGATCTGCTGATGAATTTTGTAAAATTACTCGTCACGGGTAACGTGTACATCTCTAAAAATGAATCAACATCTTTTTGTTTAGGTTGCTTGAAATGCTTAACGATTAACTTGAAATTGTATTATGGTCTTTAGTTGTCTCACTTTGGATTTTAAGCAGAACTTATAAAAATATACTTTTCAAATAAAATAAAATACTCAGGTACAATGTAAAAAAAAAAATGAGCTCGCGCTCTCTTGGGCCGGGGCCCTCTTGGGTCGGTGGCCCGTGGCATTTTGCCAGCCCTGCCACCCTATTGTTACGCCACTGGCTAGTGGTCAACCTACTGTTGGAGTTTTCAAGCCGCCTAGAAGCCCTCCAACTAGCTTAACGACTATCACAATTAAGTGATAACCGGGACCAACGGCTTTAAGTGCCTATCGAAGCACGGATACGCTAGATTTGAAATACAGGTACCGACCACGACGGTGGTAGCTTAACTTGCCGATCGATTAAGAACGCCTAATCGTGCTACACCACGAGCGCTTCGCTTTTTGTCATCTTATTGGTATTTAAAAAGAGATCGAAGTATAAAAGAAACAAGTTTACAAAATAAAAAATGTCTACTTGTTAAAAATCAATTTACAAATACGCCAGTCCCGCTGTGTTCTAATATGATTACCTTATAATTATTATTAACATAGTTTGTTAGTGTACTGCCACCTGCTGTTAAGAATTTTAAATACGTTTAGTTAAGTATATATTATGCTTATTGGAAATCTATCTATATATATAAAAATGAATCCCTATTGCCCTTGGTCACGCCATCACGCGTGAACGGCTCGACCGATTTCGCTTTTTTTTTTGTTGTGTTTGTTATTGTTAGGGTAGGATAGGGTAGGGTAGGGGTAGTGTTAGGGTAGGTTAGGGTATAGGTTAGTAAAAAATATTGGAATCACTTAGGATCTGCCGAGAATTCGAAAAAATGAATTGCGTAGCAATATTGCTTAAGTTTACTTTTTAGCCCCCCACTAGTAACTTCAGTAGCTTAGACCTTCATAAATGAGTAAATAAATAAATGGCTTTTGATTATTGAGAGCAGCGCGAATTTACAATCACAAACTTATTTTTAAATTATAATATAGTACAAGTTTCCCAGAAAAAAACACATTACTATAAGTAGGAATTCACAGTTTAATTTTGTTTCTAGATGTGTGGGATCTCTTAATTAATTACTCAATGGCCGTCGTCATTTCTAGTCTATCTATCTTCCAACGTCCGCGTTTATCCGAACACTAATTAAAATTCTGCACCGCCTCTACTTTGAACCTTGAGCCAATACTGTTAAATTTAACTGGGGACTGACGCAGCCTTGACTTAAATACATTTCAATGATTTTACAAACGGTACACATACGTTCCTCAAATTGATTACATTAGTAATCATTTACATCATTTAAACCATGTATTCACTGAGAAACAATTGTTTATTAACACTGTTTCAGAAACAATATCTACGTGTTTCTGAAATGTTACTGAAACATGTGATTTCATTTGTTTATAACATCGACGAAAAATCACTTAAGAGAATACTGAACAATCAAATTCCGCAACTAGTCAGTGATTTGTCACTGATTTTGAATAATAAGGGCCAATCACTGCATCGTGTGTTTTTGACATGGCCAATCAGACTCTACATTACAAAGAATAGTGTACAATTGTACAGTGGCCGGCAAACAACTTGAGCCATGACCTTGAGTGCGCAGTAGACGATTTTAAGGTGTCGTTGGTGGAAAGAGAGGTGCGCGGGGGCATTCTGTCGGCACGCGTCCACGCTATTGGCCGAGCATGAGTGTACATGCGCGAACTTACCCCCACTACGTCGACTTTGGCTCAAGTTGTTTGCCGGCCTCTGTACCACCAATA
This sequence comes from Achlya flavicornis, assembly GCA_947623365.1. Taxonomy (NCBI): domain Eukaryota; kingdom Metazoa; phylum Arthropoda; class Insecta; order Lepidoptera; family Drepanidae; genus Achlya; species Achlya flavicornis. The sequence continues at coordinate 946,801 of OX392483.1, read as the reverse complement.
ACTAAAGGAAAATGTAGCTTGTCATAATATCGAATGCTTATAACAAAAGACGAATTTATCACTTGTCATGAAATGTTGTTAGGCAGACAGACAACACAGTGTTAGCAAAGGGCCCATTTTGTCCTCAACAATTAACTCTACTAAACACAGTCTTAAGATGGAGTCTCGCCTTCGCTATACACGCGGTACTAAGTAATAAACATAAAACGTATCGACAGACAGATGGACGATTACATGTAAATATATGTACAAGGGTATAATTTGTACAATAACATGACTATGTAACACGTGTGTAAATTGTCTATGCCTTGCAAATTGTAGAGTCGCCACAGATGTTTGTAATTCAATTATTAGTGTTGTGAACACATTTTAATATCCAGGCTCTAGAGTGAGCCAAGAGAGGAGAGCATAGCGTTTATTCGCTCAAAGAGCAGCTCGACTGGGGAAGTACCTCCACCTTACAGAATACCGCAGCTAAATAACTTTATGTTATGTTCCTGCGCGTGAGTAAGGTCACCAGAGCTCATTGGGGAGGGGGGAACGGTCAGTAACAAGTGAGTGATGTCTAGTGTTTTGCAAGGGTCCATATGGCTACGGTAACCGCTTACCATCAGGCGGGCTGTATGCGTGTTTACCGACAAAAAAAATACGAAAAACTCTCGCAAATCATCGAATACAAAATACAATCTATGTATTCTTCTGCTGATCAGTGGCATGGTTCTTAACAGGCTGGCAGCATTTCCTCTATGGACAACCAAGCTAATGCGTTGGCGATAAAAGCTCTTCACCCGCTTCTCGCGAGATATGTTCTTATTCTTCGTTACTTATGCCAACAGAAAAGGAGTGGAACTCTCTTCCGGGGTCTGTGTTTCCCGACACCTTTAACCTACATGTATTCGAGGCATTTCGAGGACAGAGTGAATAGGCAATTTCTGGGTAAGCGTGCTACATCCTCGGCCTCGACATAACTCCTCATGGGGCCAATCGAAGGCCAAGCGTAAGCTCGCTAGCTCTTGATTATTTGTGCTGATAATATTAATGATTAACAAAACCTCACTGATCAATCTAACTGCCGGCAACACTCATCGTAGTAGCGCTACAAATTATTCTCGATGAAAATTATCGCTCGTGAAGATTGATATGGTTTTTAATGTAAACTAAGTGGTTTCAATTAATCAAATTACTTTTATCGAGCAATTCCAAACGGTATCAGTGTTGTAGACGTAATTTCCGGACAAGCATAACGTAAGTGATCACTAAACGAGTCCCGAAGATGATAAGCAAGCACACAGTTGAAAAAGGAACTGGTTTCCAAGTGCAGCTGCTGCTAAGATACTCTTGGAGGTTCTTAGCGACAGGTAGTTAATATATGATGTATGTACCATTTATACTATCAATAGTCTTGTGTCGACGGGCCGGTTACCGTAATTACTCACGCGTTACTGACCCTTAATCTCCAATAATTACTGACGACCTTACTCACGCGCAGGAATACAACATAAAGTTATTTGGCTGCGGTATTCTGTAAGGTAGAGGGGGAAGTACTTCCCAGTCGAACTGCTCTTTATGCAAATAAACGCTAGGTCTACCTCTATCAAATAATTTGTTTTTAATGTAAATCAGCCAACGTATCTACACCTCAATCCTTAAAGATAACACAGTACATATATAACCACAAACAAACTGAAACATGATCGGGAGTAAACCTCATAAACCCTTAAAAGATAATCCAACTTGTCCCTCATCTTTGCCCACTGTGTATAATTAATATGACAGGCTGCTCAAGCTCCTGGCACGAGGTTGCCCGCAGTGGCAGGCAGGGTTCCCGGGCGAAGTGAAACTTGAGAAGTTGAGACCACATTGACGCTTCAGCCCACCCGAGTAGTATCTGATTTTATTCTGGATCAATGCTGCCGTTTAAATCGATTAGATTACGATACTTTAAAGTTACCCGCGCTCCTGTGGGATCTCATCTTGTCCCTGGATAAAAAGTCTCTAATGTATCCGAAGATATCTATGTGTTAAATCCATCGTGGCATAATTAACTAAACATACAGACAAATTTTCGCAGCAGTTGGTTAATTATTCGTGTTCCACACGTTGGACACTTCGAAATACACACACGCAGGGAGACTAGATTGATTGCATTATTCATAGATATATCGTACACTTGTGTTAAGTTGCTTTTCCCCCAGAGATGTGCTATGCTACGTTGCTGTGGATGCGTTTGATATCCACCAATCATATTCATTGGTGCACACAGCACTGGTGGAAACGGATTCAACTAAGATATATGTTTTTTATATGGAAGGATGAGCGCTACGGAGGCGTGCTATGGCTGCGGGCTCTCCCCACACCGCGCCGCCCTCGCCGCTTCCCTACTATCCATACATCGCATAGCTCGAGCTGTGCATCTTCCTTGCGCAGCTACTTTGCGTCGGCGCATCTTCATAGCACATCTTACTCGCACAGCTACATAGCGGAAACGGTCACATAGTTTCACAGCTTAGCTATTACATCCTCGAAGCATAGCTGCATAGCACATCTCTGGTGGAAAAGCAGCCATATATTCTCAGTTTTTTTTTTTTTGGTTTCGATAAAAGCATCGATAAAAACGAGAAATTGGCATTCATTATTGTGTATTTACTCGTTTTCACGTTCGTTGCAAGGCAGGGTTGCACTAACCCATGTTCACGGCAAATACTCTAGTACAATCAGTCAATGCAGGGAGACATTCGATCTCTCGGGAACGCAGGTAATACAGCTGGCTAGAAACTAGACATTATACAATCAATAATGTAAATTAAACGAGGTTTAATTCAGCATTGGCAGGAATTACATAAAAATGCTATCAACTTAAATCCTCTAATCCCACAAAGTTGACGGGTAGTCTCTGCTGGAGATGAAAGAAAAACAACTTTATTTGATATGCAAATAAGGTTAGAAATGGCTTTTTAGGCGCCTCAGCTTAAGTGGCAGTTCACGCCGTCTTAGCACTCGTCGGTGGCCGGTGCCTGAGTTTTAATTCTATGAGTCGATTTAAATAATCGTCCTTTTTTAAAGGACTAGAAGGTGTAAGCCTTAGATGGCATTTACACCCTTACGTATGTACATAGAAATAAACATGTTACGTGACTGAAATCTATACTAATATAAAAAAGAGGAAGAGCTTTTTGTTTGTTTAACGGGCTCTGGAATTAGCAGTCGGATTCGAAATAAAACTTTCATTAATAGGAGTTTATTATAGTATATTTTTATAGTAATCTATATTCTAGTCTATTATAGGGGTCTATTATATATATATATATAACGCGGGAGAAATCGTGGGGGATACTAGATAGCTAGTCAAAGGAAATATCTTGTTGAAAGTTTAACTGTCATTGTAAATGACATCTTAAATGACAAAGATGGCAACAGTATTGATTATAGAATGATTATAGATAAACATTGATTTTACTTTTAGAAACTGGGAAATAGTCTCCTAAGAACGTTAACTCCGTTAGAAGAATAGATTCCTCGCCCCATATCTGTAATCTCTGACGAACTTCTCTACGTATTTTATATTTAATATTTAATTTTAGATTGAACAACTCCTTTTTATATCAAAACAAATGAAAAATTATTATATAACTCATGATTTAACCTCTATCCGAATTCCACGCCAATTAAATAAACACCTCGTTTTTTTATCGATTCTAGTTTATTTTTGTTGTATGTTTTTACTAAACTAATCCATTGGTACCAATTTATGATATTTCTAAATCATAAATCCGACTTTACAAGTGCACATACCTACAACCTAACTACTTCCACGATAACGATCGTAATTTCCGTTCTAAAATCCGATCGACATAATCTTTTAAGATAATAATTTATAGTATAATATCTATAGTTATCGAACCATCGACGACGGGTTCCCGAAACAACCTTTGTCGAATGAGAAACAAACAAGTTTTCGTACATACAATTATTCGCATATAAAACTCTCATTGGAGACGCTTTCCAACCTGATGATGCTTAAATGGTTTTTTAAACAATTGTGACACAAACTGCCGTTAAATGTTCACTGATTAATGTTGTAAATAATTAATGGACTTAATTTGTATGGAGACGTATGTGTGTCGAATTATATGGCGCCATAGTTTGTTTCGTTCAAGTAATTAAAAAACCTCTGTCTACAATAGAAAAGGTTTTAGAAAAACCAGCTCTTATTATCGAACACTAGCTCTCCCCTGGAGGAGGACCAACCTCTTACAAAATTGAGAGGCATGAAGTTTTCTGTACACAATTCGGATCGGGAAAATAAATCGGAGCAATGGGTGATCCGTTGCCGATCAACAAAACAATCAATTTTATAATGTTTGTAAGAACGCAATAACGCATTGGAATGATTCTTCGATCTGCGAAAGAAATATAGTATTTGTAATCCTAAATATATCTTAGGTATAGTAGGGGGCACGGGTGGTGAGCACAGATTGACACCTGCGCAGTTGTTAATTTTTCGGTCTGTTTGGCGGAATGAAGACGGGGGGTGCGCCGAGCTGCACACGATTGGTTCGTCAGTCGATGCTCGTCATCTATTGGATTCTCGCGTGTCATTTGGCTACTGTGATTTGGCCAAAAGTGTACATGCGCGAGCTTGCCCCCACTACCGCCTATCTGTGCTCACCATTCGTGCATCACACTATACCTATTATCATCATCATCATCATCAGCCTATAATGTCCCACTGCTGAGCACAGGCCTCCTTTCACAAATCAGGGTGATGAAGGGAATGGGCAGATACCTCCACCACGCGTACCCACTGCGGCGAGGTGGAGGTAGGCTAGTGGTCAACCTACAGTTGGAGTTTTCAAGCCGCCTAGAAGGCCTCCAACTAGCTTAACGACTATCACAATTAAGTGATAACGGAGACCACCGGCTTTACGTGCCTTCCGAAGCATGGAAACGCTCGTTTTGAAATACCACTAGGCGGTCACCCATCCAGGTACCGACCACGACAGACGTAGCTTAACTTTGCCGATCGATTTAGAACGGCTAATCATGCTACACAATAAAAAAAAATATACGTTTAAGAATTAAACGAGTTCAGTTGTAAGATGTTTAAAATTGTAATTTGATTTCTCTTCTGCAATAAAATCTTGGTCAATGTTTCAATTATGCCAATGTTTACGAGTCAGTTCGCGAAATATTAATATATTCAAAGAAATACTCAAACATGTAAATATTTTATGATTATAATTAAGATATAACAAATGATAAGTCCGATAATTTATAGCCAAAACATCAGCTTTAATAAAAGCTTATGTAAAATACTTCAGCAATCATAAATCAAGCTTTCCATTATTTATACTAAGCTGTATAACTTCAATCAATAAAGATCTTTATAAATAGCAAAATAACGTTCAAAATCTCATAAAAAAATACATCAAAAACATAAATGGTATATTTCCGTTCACGGGTCATGAACATGGTATGTGACTGCAAAATATTTTACAGTTATTATAGTCTGTATGTAATAGGCAATAAGGTGGATAATGTTGCATAAGGAGTTTTTGTAAAGGTTTATTCAAATTTCGCGTCTGCGACCTCGAATGCTGACAACTCTATAGGCATGTTACTTGGTTTTGAATCACGGCTGTGTTCGTAAATGCTATTTGCTTTATTTTGATCGTGGACAGTGATGTTGCATACTTGCATCATGTCGTCAATTTACATATAGCTAGGTAAGTACTCCTGTTTATATTTGCGTGGACGTTTGTAGGTTTGTTTATTGATAGATAAAAATCTGGGCTAATAATAATATATCAATAAAAAAATACGGTTTTAGATGCAAATTGTCTTTGACAGCTGACCCCCATTAATATTATGAGTGGATTGTATGCTACATTTTACGACTCACGATGTCGAATCGAATTAAGTAAAAAGAAAAAGGAACCGATAAAATGATTTCCAGATTACATGGCAACAACATGGAATATTTTATAAAGCCAGCATTCAAATCTAATAAAAAAAAAACATAAGAGGGTATGCACTTATTCTATACTTTTTTTTATGTCAAAAGGCTGACAAACAGGCAGACGGTCCACCTGATGGTAAGTGGTCACCGCCGCCTATCGACATTTGCAATACCAGGCGGATTGTAATTGTAGTGTTACTAATAATAATGTAGAAACTATAATCTGACTGTCTAATTAGCAGAGATCGGAATAAGTTCAGTATTTATCTAAACTTCGAAGAAGTAACATTGAGTAGGTAATACCTCATCTAAAATTTCTATAAAGGAGGTAAACTAAATACACTCTACCTATTCCTATCTCTGCTAATTACGTACTGTTTTGAAGTCATCAAAAAAATCTGCTGTATTTTTGATTTTCTATGGTACCCATGTTGTCATAAAACTCGTGGGGTGGCTATTCGTAATGTTGTTATAATCTTCACTGGTCTCGCTTCAAAAGCAAACGTCCAAACAAGACCTCAATTGGACCGACACACGCCACGATTAATCGAAATTAAATCTTTTCACTGTATTGTTGAGTAGTGAAAAGCTATATTTTATCATTAGATCTATACAGTTGATATGTCAGATGTTCAGTGATCCGGGTAGAATGTAGTGTGAGGTCGTCGAGCTTACCTTGAGCTTTTTTACTGTGTATAAGTACCTATAGTAACGATATCTTACTATGGACTATCCAAATGTTTTTTAACCGACTTCAAAAAAAGGAGGAGGTTCTCAATTCGGTTGTATTTTTTTTTTTTTTATGTTTGTTGCCTCATAACTCTCCGTCATTTATTAACCGATTTGGAAAATTCTTTTTTTGTTTTGGGTACACTTCCCGTTTGGTCCCATTGTCATCAGATCAGGATTTGATTACTTCTTAGTGTACTTTGAAGTCGGTTTAAGTTTTTTGTAAAACAGGCCAATTATTATGTAAGTAACATTAGAATACTTAACGAACAATGTTTAATTATAATGAAATTAAAATATACTACAAGTACAAATTCAATTTACAGGCTTTGTGTGCTTACCACATTCGGACACATCATTACTGACCACGGTGATATTGTGGTCAAAGACAGGCCTATATATAGTGAAAATAATTGGACTGTTTTACAAAAAACTTAAACCGACTTCAAAGTACGCTAAGAAGTATTCAAATCCTGATCTGATGACAATGGGACCAAACGGGAAGTGTACCCTTCCAGACAAAAAAAGAATTTTCCAAATCGGTTAATAAATGACGGAGTTAAGAGGTACCTAAAAACATTTAAAAAAAAATACAACCGAATTGAAAACCTCCTCCTTTTTTTTGAAGTCGGTTGTTGTTATTAAAGAAAACATAGTTTTCGCATTAGCTACTTTTATTATATCAGCAAGAGGCTCATAATAGTTAGGGTTGCCATCTCTAAAATCTGGCAACCAGGATAAGAAGCGTGAAAGCCCCGGATTTTGGAACTTGGAACCCGCACATGTTAAAATAACATAGAATAAAGAATAGCAAAGAACGAGCTCTAAAAAATGAAGCGACTTCTGAATAGCTGTACTCATTACTCTTACTGGGATTCTTTGTGCCAAAAAGAGACAGTTATATATTTATTATATCCTAAAATAGTAAGGTTGTACACTGTTGCAAGACTTTATTGATCAAGTAAATTTACAATAGGGTTCTGAATACAATAATATCGATATCGACAAAATTTGGTTTAAATAAAAAATAGAAATGGTAAAACTTTCCTGGACGAGACGCGGGGAAGGGGGGGAAGCCCTTCCCCTCGGTACCCCCCAAACTTGAAGCTCATGCTCATGGATTCCGAGATATTCATGGTTGAAGTTTGAGATTATGTATGAGGTTTTTTGCATAAATTCACTTCTGCATCGGCTCTGGCGCTGCAGGAATAACCGCAGCTTAGCTGTCGCCAGCCATTTCATTACGAAACGACGCAAAATAGTGATTTTATTAACAATCTTCTATTATTTAACTATCGAAAATTATGAAAAAATTATTGTTTCTTAAAAAAAGGACTTCACTGAAAGACTTCTTAGATCATCTTCTTTCTGTCAAAAAAATATGAAATCCCCGACCAGCGTCTCGTGAAGGAAAGTTTATCCTTATTGATTTGTCGATAAGAAATGTACGGCACTATTCAGACTATACCAAAATATTTAAAATATAGCAATATTTTGGTAATTTAATTTGTTTTAAACATATAATACGCATAATACTATAATACATAAATGTTAGTCTACAATTCTACAAATTATCAAAGCAATCTTACGAATAAAATCCGAAATATGTTCAAAATGCCGTCTTACCGATGAAAGCTAATAATTTCAGATTCATTTTCCTTTCGGTAGGAATGATATTTGCACTCGATTACAACACACACCATTTTTGTGTTTATCACAGATCACAATTTAATACATTTAGTTTTGCTTGAATCTAAATAAACAATATTAATTTTAAAGAAGAATGGGTAATAACGTCCCCAGACTGTAGCACGATGAGCTATAGTGGTAATTGTAGGTCTCGTCGAGCACAATATTTTATTCTATGACAGCAAGTCTGAATTCCATGGGAGAAAAAAGATATTCACATTTGAAGTTACAAAAATGTTCCTTTGGTAATGATTGTTTTTTGTTATTATTAGCTCTGCCATGCGGCACAGAATACTCAATACCAGCGATACCAACCGCGTTTTCAAGACAACAATAACTGTATTTCAATTTCCAGGTTCCATGCTATCTGTCTGCTAATATTTATCGATATCGGTCCAGTAACATAGCTGTGAAACCATAACAAACGGACAGATCTACTCTCGCATTACAATTGTCGACGATCCCGAGCTCACAAGCGGTTTAGAGCCCGTTAGTCTGAGAAGAGACTCTGCCTCCTTATGTGTGTTGTACCGCTTGTACAACGGACAGTGTTCTAAAGAATGTTTTGACCTGATGCCCACGGCTACCTTCTACCATCGCAACTCTCGCCATCGACGGGGAGTCCAACGTCACACATTGGAACCGAAATAGTTTCGTACTGTGCGGTTTCAATGGAGCTCACTACCGCGGACGCTCAGGCTGTAGAATGAGCGCCCCACCGAGGTTTTCCAAAGGTGTGAAGAGATTTTTGCAGGGTCAGCAACGTGCGTGTTACCCTAGGTGTTACAAGCGTCTATATAGGGTACGGTAACCGTTATGGTAACCGCTTACCATCAGGCGGGGCGTATGTTTGTTTGCTGCCTTAGTGATATAAAAAAAACTATCTTTCGCATTAATAACGTTAAAGTATACTATTAATTTGTACCTCGGGATTTTACATGTGTTTCCGGGATACAAAGTAGGTACCTACTTTATGTACGTGTCTTCGGTTATCATTAACGATATGGAACATAAAAAAAATGTGACTTTCACTAACCAAATTCATATTTTAAATCATATTCAGTTTTTAGTCATATTCAAGTTCTCTTTTTTATTATGTTTTGCTATTTACCATAATCCAGTCAGTCATTGCCCATGGGGCTGATTACACTTAAAGAACGGCAATTAAACAAAATGTCATATAGTAGGTAGGTAATATGTGAGTGTCATTGTTTGCTGTGCCAAATAAAAAAAGAAATAATAATATTTAGATCTTTACCTTATCCTAGTAATGTAAGTAAAAATGCTTATGTTTTTATCGATGTTTGTTATTAAATTACGCCGAAATGGCTTATCAGATGTGGGTGAAACTTAGCACAAAGATAGATTAAACTCTACATTAGCATATATAATACTTTTAAACCAGAAAAGTTATACAAATACTGCGGGACGGTAACAAATTTACACATTATTTTGTCTGCTTTAACCGTCAATATCTTTTTTTTCCCATGGAATCCAGACTTGGTGTCATACAATGAAATTATGCCCTCGATGTGGCCAACAATCTCCACCATAGCTCATAGTGCTACACTCTGGGGACGCGTTTCATATAAAATGACCCATCGTTCTTTTCGCGTAGTCGTCGTCCGTCTGCTGTATGTCAACAAACTACGACTAAAATAAAAACAACATCATAGGGCCAACACCATAGTTCACTTTTAGACCTATTCAATTTGGTAGTACAATTAGACCAAACGTAACCACTGACAACTCAAAATGGGTTACAGGCGGTATGAACAGAAACACAACTATATCTCATTCCTGTTTTATCTTATGGAGTAATCGTATGAAAATTATCGTGACAGATATAATTATAAAGTTTGCGTTTTGACACTATTTCTACTGCTTTAGTCCAATTTCTTTGTAAAATAACATTTTTTTTTTTAAATTACTCAGTACAATAAAAAATAGTTTTCATTGTTATGACTTGAAAACATTTAAACCCCGAGAAAAAAATGAAACCTCGCCCGGACGCCATCTACAGTAGGACAAATCCGGGAACTCCGGACGGATGGCAACCCTAATAGTAAATTTTCGACTCGTAACTTTCATTAACAAAACCCTATGAGAATGCGTGACCGATACGCGCGTTTTCTTCGTGCCATTTTCTTTTTAATTGCTCTTATAAATTGTGAAACGTGGGAAATGCCTTTAGCTAAATCATTTAATAAATTACTTGATAGGTAAGATATGTTTGCTTTCCTTTTTGTAGTTTTCGATGCCCTTCTCTGGCTTTCACATTTCAACAAAAGTTAAGATAATGATGATCGTTTTTAGTCACAGTCAGCATCAAAAGTTGCTGACATCTTTTCTACCGACCGTGTCATATTACGCAATTCACAGCTTTCATTGAACAGAATATCAATAGAGGGCAACTAGTAAAATGGTAATCTACTTTTGACTACCTTTATCTATGGTACATATACGTAGGTATAGTAAGCAAAATTTGTAAACGTACAGCTTCGTAAAGGCATTGTAAATTTTAAAACGTTTTTGTAAAGAAATTTAATTATGCTGTGTAAGTTGTCTAATAATAAATAAATAAAATAAATATATAATAAACAAGAAATATAATAGCATTCCATGAAGCGCTCGTGATGTAGCATGATAAGCCGTTCGATCGGCAAGTTAAGTTACTACCATCGTGGTCGGTACCTGGATGGGTGAGCGCCTAGTGGTATTTCAAATCGAGCGTTTCCGTGCTTCGGCACGTAAAGCCGTTGGTCCCGGTTATCACTTAATTGTGATAGTCGTTAAGCTAGTTTGAGGCCTTCTAGGCGGCTTGAAAACTCCAACAGTAGGTACCTCCACCGATCCACAGTGAGCACCCATGGTGGAGTATCTGCCAATTCCCTTTCACCCTGATTTGTGAAAGGAGGCCTGTGCTCAGCAGTGGGACATTATAGGCTGATGATGATGATTCCATGAGGATCGTATGAAGAACAAAAAGTACGTGTTCCATCTTCCTTCATGCCTTTCATTACATTCCGTTTAGTTATAGACTCTGTGGTTCAGTTGGGTGTCTGAGACAATCCAAACATTAAATCTATTTAGTCGGCAAAATCTTATTATTAGAACAGACGCAGAAACCAGTTTAACACTAGCGTCTAGAATGGCCGAATATTTGAGAAATATATAATCATAAATATCCTGGGTCATTCTTCCCACGCGGCCATCTGATCACAAAACAAGGAGAGCTTGTGTTATGAAAAACAGATAAATGATATACTTTTGCGTTTTTCCTGGATGGGAATCCAACTCACGAAATGATTCTAGCTTGTGATAAACTGGATCGATAATATTTAGTCATGACAACCCTAAGCACGTCCAAACAGAAAAAATACACCGCGTCAACGCACGCGCACATTTACCGTTATCGTTCGAATTTCGAAAGCGTAAGGTGCGCGCGCACCGCCCGCCGGCACAGTGGAACTAATGGTCCGTTGTTTGTAATATCAGGGCTACGTTGATGGCGAATTGATTATGTTATACAAGCTGTCCACTGTGGTAACATCCAGTGCCGGCCCTAGGGTAGAGCGACAGGATCGGTCGCTGTAGGCGCCAGGGCAATCGATGCATCGACGAAAAGGCGCCGAAAAAGCGCTGGTTACATCTACGTACTCAAGATAAAAAGTAGCATATGTCCCTTTTCATTGATACCATAGTCTTTTGCCTATCATCGCGTTCGGTTAAGCGGTAAAAACAGACAAACAGAGTTACTTTCGCATTTATAATATTAGTAGAGATCATTGTACAGTAGTACCCAACTAATAGAAGAAGATACATTTTCAAAGCGCTGGAAATGCTATTGGTCGGCAGCTGCCGCCATGTGTGCGGAGGGGCGTAATTTGCGAGTAGGGCGGAACTAACAGCTGCAGTGTATTATGAACCTTATATTTGTGATATTAGTGATCTGGTTGATTGTAAGTTTTAAGCATTCTCTCGTTAATCTTCGGGCCATACTTTCTTTTCTGTGCGAACGAAGATTCACGACGCGCCTTATCAGTTGGGTACTACTGTACATGTAGGTATCAACAGATTTATATATCGATGCGATAGTAACTTAGTTACTACAGATTTAGTCAACAACGAATGAAACGGTGTTGCAAGTGTCTATAAGCCACAGTAACCGCGGGCCGTATTACTCGTTTACAACCTTAATAGTATAAAAAAGTTGACGAGGCAATGGGTTGGAATCGTTTCAATTACCTTGAGCTTTTGGTGAAAGCCAACATCGGTAGGAACCATCGTTGAGTCTATTTCAATTTTATAGATAAGTGAAACACAGCCTGGTAATCGCTTCCCGAGATAATACTAAAAAGATTTTAAGTTTGAGGCAAAATAGGTTTGGAAAATATGATACATTTTGTTATGTTGATTTTACACCTATGTATAAAATCAAAAAACATTTTAAAATTTCATGGTTGTCGTGTTTTACCATTTTGAATACTAAACGACTGTTGTCTGCTAAACCACTAATTTATTCTGCATAAATCTGATATTAATGCCATCTTCGAAGATTTATGCGATAATATTTATGTTTATAACATAAATAACACGAACAAATCGAATTTATAGGTTTATGGACGATTCAATCGACTCTACTCCTGATTTGCGACAGATTTTCAACCTGGGATTAGTAGCCAGAAAGGCGGGTACCAAAGTACCCTACCACCTCAGTGACTACACCGAGCTATGGTTTCTTCACAATGTTTACATTCATCAAAACCTCCGCCTCAAAATAAGAAGGTATTTTGCGAAATTCTAATCCCACGCGGACAAGCTTATACACCGAATAAGATATATATGCAGATATGAATTTAAATCCAACCACAGCTCTAATCCACCTGTAGAATTCTTATTTATTAGGTGTCACTTCTGTCGACAGAGCTCTTACACTAATTTATGCATTCATTTGCTTTACGTCTTCATTTAAATGTTCTGACCCGAGGCAATTTTATATGCGTTTTGTAATGCAAGTATTTGTAATTCCTAATAAGATAAGTAAACAAGATCAAAATAAAAAATTCTCATTTATTCAATTTAGGCTCTGATAAAGCACCTATAAACTTTATTCTTCATTAAATAGCAATTAAATAGCATCAATTTGCTTTCGAATGTGGCCGAATTTGGTGTGGTAAAGGTAAAGTTTTGACTAGAATTATGTCGAGTGAACAATTCTTCTCGTAGTGTAGCATGATAAGCCATTCGTAATTGATCGGTAAAGACCACCGGTGAGGCCCGTACATTGGGTGACCGCCTACTGCTATTTAAACTACAGCGTTTTCCGTATTTCGGAAGGCACGTAAAGGCGTTGGTCCCGGTTATCACCTAGTCTAGTTGGTAGTCGTTAAGCTAGTTGGAGGCCTCCTTGGCGGTTTGAAAACTCCAATGGAAGATCCGCAGAAGACATTCGTGGTGGAGTATTTGCCCATTCCCTTTCACCATCTTTTGTGAAAGGATGACATTATAGGCTGATGATGATGATGATGACAAGCTGGCAGGCGTCCACCTTATGGAAAGTGTCTACAGTAGCCTGTGGACATTAGAATATATCAGCGGGATTGCCAATATGTTGCCCAACTTTACACATCCTAATATAAAGAAATAGCTTTCAAGTGTAACGATTGGAACACATCGGTAGATGCTTGGCGACAGATTTTCAAATTGAGTGTGCTAGGCAGACAGGAACTACAAATTACTCTACCGATGTGCTGTCATCCTCTCGACATCTTCTTTCCCCTTGTTTTAAATGAGCGAGCCTAGTGTAGTGTGAGAAAGGTCATTATCGCTTGAGTTCATCTGAGAACAATAGGCATTCGCACGAACTAGTTCAATATGCATCATATTTACAAGCTTAGACCGTATTTTTTTATCTACAGTAACACTGGATTTTAGGCAAAACGAAAATCTCATTTATTTCTTGCAGGAACATATGTAACAGTTGAATCTACCAACGGTTTGGAATAAACTTAAACTGAGAAGAATCCGACACATAGCAAGGCAATATTTTTTCAAACAAGTATCCGTCGATTCGTTTGTCTGTATATCACAGCCATTTTACTTGTAAACTATAATATTATATATTTGTAGATGTAGTATTGCATCCACCAGCAAATTAGCATCTTTGGGACATAACTGTGTCCTAAAGATCACTACGCAAGCTGGAATTTAAGTTCAAACAATTATAATCAATGTAACAAATCTCATTTCATGTCCCCATTAAATAAAGAATTTCCGCAAAATAAAATCTTATTCAATTTATAGCCCAATTAATCAGAGGAGATAGTTAAAGTCGTCCACAAAGCGCTCAGGTTACTATAAAAGTTATTTGATCGTTAGATATGGGATAGCAAAGTTTAGTTAGAATCAATTCATATTATTGGATCAACTTGAGCGAAAATACAATTTATTTAATCCTACTTTTATATTATTAATGCTGAAGAGTTTATTTATTATTATCGCATAGTACTTATAGTGTGGAGAGAAGACATAGCTATTTTTAACCGACTTCAAAAAAAGGAGGAGGTTCTCAATTAAGTTGTTTTTTTTTTATGTTTGTTACCTCATAGCTCCGTCATTTATTAACCGATTTGGAAAATTGTTTTTTGTCTGGAAGGGTACACTTCCCGTTTGGTCCCATTGTCATCAGATCAGGATTTGATTACTTCTTAGCGTACTTTGAAGTCGGTTTGAGTTTTTTGTAAAACAGTCCAATTATTGTATCCTGTATAGGTACGGGGGTTTTTTTTTATAAATATATTTATTTACCATATTATCACAATTTACATTTATGTTTTATAGCCTGCACGGAAGCCTCGAGGGCTTATCTGTGTGGGCGGTCGCTGCACAACAGCGATCACTTATTTTATGTACTTATATCATAGTAGAAAAAGATTTAGAACAAAGGGTTAAGGTGAAAGGGTTAGTACCTTTGTCGCAGTTATTAGTTAACCGTAGTTAAACTTAGTTATTAATAATGTCCTTACCAAGGGCGTAGCCAGGATTGTATATGGGGATGCAGAAAAAGAAAGATACATAGATTGTTAGAGATTACATGCAGTATTATTTGATTCCACAAGCTAGCCTTCAAGCTTGTTAGTTTCTTAGGTCTTACACGAGGCGTCGCAAGCTATGAAGCTCTTCAGAATTGCAGTTTACAAGCGAACAACTGCTCTTCTAAGGGGGGGCATCTGCTCCTACCTGCCCGTACCTCGCTACGCCCATGGTCCTTACTAAAATCCTAGACACTTTTCTTACTCAAATAATTCATAATTTTAATGGCGATGCTACCTTATTGGTAATCACTGTAATTATATGTTTAGTGTGTGACTTGCCAATCAGCCAATCAGAGCGCATTGTTTGGCAGAACAGATTTCAAATAACATGTACTTCATTGAGCGCGTTCGATGCAAGGTGGTTTTTCTTACACTGGCTTTAATCCAATTCAAGCAGCTAACAGTGTGTTCCACAGTTACACTTGAGAGCTATGGCTTACCCATAAAGTAAAAAATTACAATTAAAGCGAAAACTGGCTAGTGTGAACGAGCTAATCTGAGATAGACCAATTGTACGGACCTCCATCCAAATTACCGCAGATGTTATCTTGCGTTGAAATATTAACACTGCCCGCTTATTTATTACTCGCTCTATTAAAATGCAATTTAGTTTTACGTCATACACTCAGATTACAGAACAAAAGGCAGATAGAGCGCGATGAACACGGGAGATTCTTTTTTATAAAACTTTGGTGGGAAACAAGCATACGGCCCGCCTGATGGTAAGCAGTTACCGTAGCCTATGGGCACATGCAACACCAGGGATATCACTCGCGAGTTGCCGACCCTAAAAATAATAATAATTGAAAAACACAAAACAAATAGTTTGTTTAAACAAAGTTTATTCAAAAAAAAGTGTTTTTCGATAAATAAAGTTTGTTAAACAAAGCACATACAAATTCAGAAGCGAATACCAGGTATGTATTTTTCAATTTGTATTGGCCCGTGTTCCGCGCACTCCATCTGCCTTGTTCTGTAACTGGGGTTATACACATAAATAACTGTCAGATTTTAACTGTTGCATTGAAAGTAGCTAATAAAGTAACTGATACATATAAGATAGATGTACCAGCGTCTGCCTCCCGGTCATTCCAGATAATGATCTACCTACGTACCAAATGTCATCCAAATCTGTTCAGCAGTTACGGAGCTGAGTGTAACAAATACACGCAAACTTTCGCTTTTATAATAGTCAAAATAATAATTTGGATCATTTAAGCTTTGCCGTTATCATAGATATTTTATGAAAAATAAACAAACACGCAATGGTATTATTATGTTTTATCGCCAATGCGTGTACCATATCAAACCTCAGTGACATATCTTTATGTTAATGAACGTATTCTTCAATAGATTGCCAAGAATATTTAATAACAAAAAAAATGAAAAACATTTGACTACCCAATAGAGATTTTCTTAGCCCTGAACTAAAAGAAGGATTATCAAAACTGTATTATTAGGCGACGATCCCCAGATAGAGGATAGAGTTCTGCATTCATTATAGTGCACACAGGAAGCAGTCTTGAGTTCTGCAATATTGGCTACCGATCACACGTCATACACTTTTTTATTTTCAAAGGCGCTGCACCGCATAGATTACAGTGACCGTGGGACGCAGAACTCTAGAACTCTCTCTTTGGGATCGGCTCCTTATGTCATGATTTAAGAATGGTTAGTCTTAATCAAATACATAGATACACATCAATAGATCGACACAGCGGCAATGCAGCGGGTGACACAGGTACGGGACTTGGGTGTTTGTTTCACTCCTGATTTATGGTTTAGGGAACATATTACTAAGGTTTGTAAAAAGGCGTACAGAAACCTGGGGTTTGTGTTGAGGCAGACTAGGAACTTCACCAACATGACTGCAGTAAGAGTACTATATGATGCGCTAGTCAGGAGTCATCTGGAACATAGTGCAGCCATATGGGCTCCTCACGAAGAAAAGTATAGGCTCATGTTGGAGAGAGTGCAGAATAAGTTCACGAGGCACCTCTACCTGAGACTGTATGGAGTATACCCCTTTTATCCCTTAATGTACCCTACGCTATTTGTATTAGGCATGGTGGGGTACAATGAATTAAGAGTGAGACGAGAATGTACTCTTGCCACGTATCTAGTTAAACTGATGCGTGGTATAGAACATAATCCGGAGGTCCTACAACGCTTGAGCTTCTGTGTGCCGGACCGCTACGTTTGGAGGCGACACCGCCCGCCGCTATTGGCCGTGCCAGCTGCTAGAACCAACTTGCTTGCAAATACGCCTGTCACTCGCGCTATTACAACAATAAATAAAGCGAATAACATTATTGATGTATTTTCATGCAGTTTGAGGGAGTTCGCAATGGTACTATTATATATAATATGTTATTCTTAAATTTTAATTATTTTTGTATTTTGTTAAAATGTTAGTCTAAATATTTATTTTATGTACTATATGTATTATAATTTATAATTGTAGATTTATAATTTTATATTATATATTGTTATTGTTAGATGTAAGGCAACACTATCGCATTGGGATTACTGTAATGATAGATGTTTCGTAGTAAATAAATAAATAAATAAATAAATAAATAAATAAAATTAAATCTCATAACACGGGGCCAGAATCTAAGTCGTTTTTAATTTTAAACAAACACTTCAAACATAAAGGATGAGATTCCATTTTTTTTTTATGTTAAATGGGCTTGCGTTCGACCTTCGACTGACCCCATGAGGAGTTATGACGAGGCCGAGGATGTAGCACGCTTACCCAGAAAAAAGCCTATTCACTCTGGCCTTGAATACATCTAGGTTGTAGGCATCGGGAAACACAGATCCCGGAAGAGAGTTTCACTCCTTTGCTGTTCGTATAAGAAACGATGAAGCGAAGCGTTGTGTCCGGGTACGCGGGATGTCGACAACGTATGGAATGTCAATGTGAAAATTTCGGAATTTCTTTAGAACTTACATGAAGGTCATGTAAGTCTAATCTAAATTTGTAATATAACAAAGAAATATTTAATATTTGATCCATCCATCTTAGTAACCAATCATCAAATGCCAAAGTTTGCGAAGATGTTTTTTACTCACTCACGTATTTGAATGTTTACACTAGAAAAATAATAGTTCTATTCGATTCGTACGAAAACCATTTTGCTGGCAATGAAACTATAACCAACTAAATTCTGCGTGATGCAAATGCGCACGGCGTGCGCGTGCGCAGGCGAGCGGTAAATTATCAACGCCATGTATCGTTTGCGCGGCGTCCCTCCGGGGAGCGATCACTTCTGATAAATAAAACGATATTATACATCAACATTACGAAATAAACAACTTGTTCTCGAATAGATAAATTGGCTGGACTATATGTAGAATAGGACAACAGTTTCAAGTACCGTATTCGGACTGTTTACTGGTTTTAATTACTATGATAGATGTCATATTTCTTGACGGAGTAGCCCGTGGCAGAGTCAACTGTAACTTTCATAAGAGGAAATGCTGGTGGCGTTTGTTCCATACAAACGTAATTCTCAGTTTCCTCTCTGGATAATGACACTAGAGCAATGATTATTCTACCATGCAATCTGTAGGTACCACTGTATGTCCCTCGGTTGTGTTTTTCTCCATAAATGAATTATTATAAGAATTAGGAGCCTTCTAAAATCACAGAAACTTACCATTTTTAACGCTCTTATCAGACGTCCAGCGAACAAATTTGACGAATATAAAACAACAAAGGAAAACCGACAGACATAGTCAAAGCCCTTCTTATTATGATTCTTGTTTTTTTTTTTAAATCGATCCTGTTTTGGAGGATAAACCCGGGGATTACGAAATAGCGATTTCGTCTAATTTAAATAGGTATAATCGGTGCAAGCTGTAGTTGTCTCATCTCCCTCGGGCGGGATAGCTCAGGCACAGCGCGACAGCAATAGATAATATTAAAAACCTATTTTCCAAATTTCTCGCAGCCATCCTGTGTTATTTTGCATGGGGAGACCTACATCAAAGAATATACTTTCCTATCGGATAATTACACCCTGCCAGATTAGTGTCAACAAGACAGTATCAGAGTTATAATTAGGGTTCCGAACTGAAAGAAAACCATTATGGTGCGACTCCGTCTATCTGTTTTTTATTCTAAACCCACTTTGTAAGGGGTTTTATTATTTTTATGCATTATTTTTTGTCATAAGGTCCTTTACTCGAGATCACTTTTAATTATTTTTTCAAAGTCAGTAATTTATCAGAAATACAATAAATAATTGAATTATTAGCTTAGAAATTCCAACAACACATCCTGTAGTTTAATGTTCCCATATTAATGTTGGTGAGTCGGCAATATTGCCTTAGTGCAGAGTAGGTGTTATTAAATAATTGGAGATCAAATTGCTGGTTCCATAGCGGCAGTGTTGGAATTATTATTAGAGAAATTGTTCTATTAAGGTGGTAGAATCAACTGTAACGTTCATAAGTGTTACCAGGGCCTATAATGAATAAAATACTTTTTCATAAAAAAAGAAAAATATTTATCCCAATACTTAGATCTTCGCAGACTAAGTTATCAGGGTTGACTGGTTGGTTCCAAAATTTTCGCGTTTCTCATCTTTGTTCCATCCAAGACTTTCGTAATAAGTGCTTTCTACCCTGAAAATTAAGGTTCATTATAAAATACTCCCGTGGTATTTTAGGGATTGCTTACACTAGTAAGTACTACTAGTTTATTTAACTTGATAATCGTTTTATGAGCAATCCTTTTTCTGTATCATCGACCTATCTTATTCTCCATCATTTGGGGTCGTACACTTCTTCCAGTCGTCTCTTCTATCCGTCATAACGGCATCCACTCCTTTCTTACTCATATCATCTTTCAACACATCCATCTCTTTTTCGCTCTTCCTCTTCCCGTATATCCACAGAGAAAAGAAATATAAATCTCTTTTCCGTGCGTATATCCATCCACTTTCATATACATAACTCTTTTAGTCACGTGGCTTTCATTCCCCCTTATGACATAATCCTTTTTCTGTATAACGTTGTAAATATCATCTTTGCCGTTGACAAATATATCAGAGAGGTACACATCACACTTTATCATCTGGATAAGGCAGACAGCCCGAGTAAACAGAATAAACATATGACATTCGAAGAATAAACCATTTATAATACGTATTTATCGCACGTCAGTTTAAATTGGCATCGTTGGCTTTCTATAACATGTCACACCAGTTTGTAACGAAGTGTCAGTCCCCCCACTCCCCACCGCCCGGCAGCTTTAGGCGGACACATGCGCAAGCGCAGCCGATAACATTAATATTTCATTACACATAAGGTGGATTGCACACGCATATCGGTTGTAGTTTTTTTTTTTTTCAGAAACAGGATTAAATGTTCCAATTCGGTCAATAGCTTTTAGCTGAGAAGAGTTAAACTAGGGTCATTTAGAGACTCGGACGAATGCTTCGGCGCCCCCGTATAGCCAGCCGGCAGCGACAGGTAGGAACACCGTGGGGTTTTAGTCAGTAGGCGTCTGACATAAACCCCAGGAGCCGCTCCCCCAGGAATGCCCGGGTATCCATGAGGATTTCCCCACGTAAAAAAAAAAAATTCATTTAGAGAGATCTTTTTTGACAGCCTATATGCTTAAAAGAGATAAACATAGTGCAACTAATTGAGACACCCTCTTATCAAATATGACAGTGATCATTATTAGAAAAATGCACTGAAAGATGTTAATTCTCCTTAGTTTTTGTTCATTTCATCCAGTTATTTTCTAGGCTTTCCTCCCTTTGGATTGCTTATATCCATATAGATTACGTTACGTACAATAGCCTCTGTTCACCAGGTAGTCCGCCTAGTAGATTGTCACCCATTTGACATTCAAAAAAAGCTTAAATCTATTGTAGAACATATATTACTTATTGCTTACGAAATGCGAAAGTTTTAGTTTCGGTTCATATCCGTATTGACTCGATTTTCTGAGCAAGTCATCCTATGAGTAAGCATCTTAAAAGTAGTTTACTCGTTGCAACTGGCCACTTGTCACAGGAGTGTGTAAACTGGTCACATGAACGACAACCGAAAGTGACTATATATTTAATACATGACATAAGTAGGGGCTGTGTTAATCTTGGTAAAGTTTATTGTGATTAAATGAAACTTTCGATGTGGAATTGGTTGATGACATGTGCAAAAGATAGAAGGGTCGATGAAGGTGTTTCTAATCAAGATACGCGAAATGATTCTAGAGAAAGATAACAATCCTGCTAACATTTGATATAACAACAAGTGATAATTTATGTTGGCACGTAAATCGTTGGTGAATACAAGAAAGAAAAGCGGTCCAACTTGCGAGCCATGCCTATTAGATAATTCTAATAGGCATGGCTCGCAAGTTGGACCGCTTTTATTTCTTGCATAATTGCAATAAACATTAGAAAATATTGCTAGTTATGATTAAGCCTCAGACAAGATAATTGGACTGTTTTACAAAAAACTTAAACCGACTTCAAAGTACACTAAGAAGTAATCAAATCCTGATCTGATGACAATGGGACCAAACGGGAGGTATACCCTTCCAGACAAAAAAAGAATTTTCCAAATCGGTTAATAAATGACGGAGTTATGAGGTAACAAACATAAAAAAAAAAAAAAAACATACAACCGAATTAAGAACCTCCTCCTTTTTTTGAAGTCGGTTAAAAAACTGAAAGGCGGAACGTTCTTAAGTGACGCAAGTAATAGGAAGCCGGCGTTCTTGTAAATATATGGCCTCACATATACACCATAGGAAGCCGATCGGCTGTCGTTCCGTATTGAGACATTGACAGTGACAATAAGGTTCAGTACCATTTGTGCCTGCTTGGGCCAGTACTGATTTTACACACGCACACGTAGGAAATTTCCGGCTTCACTTTCTTATAAGCTGACACTCCGTCTTGATTTTTTTATGTCTATGGATTAAGCATACAATTAATAGACGAACAAATCACACTCAATAGCATCGATACATTAATCTTCACACAGAATTGAAAATATCTTTAAAACTTCCTTTAAAACTTAATAAAAAGTTGCAACTAAGCCATAGCTGTACTGAGACGTGGATGGTACAAAAATGCACCAGGTACCACTAGCTATACAAAATTAATACATTCCGGCCGCTGCACCGGTCGACTAACCATCGGAAAATATTTCTGGAACGTCCTTAATAAGCTATTAGTTGCTTGGTGCAAGTGAATCGCGACGGTTTGCTTGATAGACAACTTCATTTTTAACTGTAAAGGAGACAAAATCAACTCAAAGTGCTTATTTGTCGGTGCTAACTGGGACCCAAGTCTGCTATTCAATTGTGTTCCAATGAACTTTCAATGGTGTCAAAATTGTTACATTTTACAGTTTTGGTAGTCTACTTACTAACAGAATAGTGTCATTATGGCACAATTTTGACACCACTGAAAGATCATTGGAACACAATTGAAATAGCAAACTTGGGCCCCAGATGTGTTGGATATAACTTTGACAGTTTTGTTAGTTTATCTCTATACTAAAACGCTTTAAACTCTACCAACTCATGTGTTATACCAAATTCATACAGGTCTCAGATACTACGAACCAGAGATCGCACCCTCAGGCTATACCTGCACCACCATCTCATTCAACAACTAATCAATCGAATACCTCCTCATACATTTCTCTTTTATTCCCATTTGTACTGCCAACTATTCCAACGCACGGCGCAATGGATTCTACATGTCTGTTCGGAAGACAATTGTCGGATCAAACTTGTTGATGATCGTACTGGACTACGGTTCAAGGAAGGAAAGTAAAACAATAGGGAGGTTAAAGAACTGGTTTTTCTTATAAAGCATCGTGAGTAAAGGTGGACACCAACATTGTGGTTGCCAACCAACTTTATTGCTTAATTAAGTTTTAACTACAGGTACACAGTGGTATGCGGGTGTGGTCGATCGGCTCGATAACATGAGAAATGATTTCGATGTTTTTTGTCTCACTCTTATTTCGGAACCAGCCAATCATTAGTGGTAAGAGTACCCTACTCGATAAGACTTAAGTTCTATCAATGGTTGAATCTGAAATTGTCTTCTTTTAGAGTGAAACACTAGGATTACTATCTTTTCAAATTTTACCTGCTTACCTACGATAATGCAATAATTTTGTCGTCATCGACTCCTTGATTCAGTCATCCATATTGTTATATGGAAGAAAATTCAAAATACGTTAAAGTTTACTGACCACCTTACATAACACATCTTTTAAAAATGTAGTACCATGAGTACATACTCGGTCCATTTATAAATTAATTGGCAGTTTCTAAATATATTTGTTATCGAGCACGCCTGCTCGATAACAAATATATTCATCAGCGATTTAAAACAATGTCAAAAAGTCATATTATTCAGTTTAGGCCCTGGTAGGTAAGGCACTTATGAACGTTAAATTGGTACATACAGTTGAATTTACCACCTGTTCGAAATACACTTAAACTCAGAAGACTCCGGCAAGAAACTCAGCAAGGCTTCTTATTTTTTTTTGTGTGTGTAATATTTCATAGACTTCAGTTTTCACCGCAACCCCACCGTGATTCACGAAGATTTGGCTGAAGCTGTTCTGTAAGTAGCCTAGAATGAACCTCTCAACTATATGGTGCAGCGCAGACGACAGACTATCCGTACCGCACTTTTTAGTCTGTGTAAATAGAGCCTATAGTATTCTAAGCAGTAACGCACACGACGCTCAAAAAGTCTGCGAAAGAATAGGACCAAAACTCTCTATTTCTTCTTCTTTTTCTGTATTCATGTACAAAATAATAGGTGCATCTCAATCTCTGCATTTGCATAGCGTGTACGTCCTTATGGTGCGTCCATGCTACGCGAATCGAGCAGGAGCCGAGCCACGAACGAGCCTACAACGAGTCTACAACGAGCACGATGCGAATCCCTTTGTTCGTGAAAAACTGACAATCGCGCTCATTCGTGGGTCGCAAGCCCGTCCACGCTACTTGAATCGTGCTCGTTCCAGGCTCGGCTCGTGCTCGGTTCGCCAAGCATGGACGCACCATTAGAGTTCCACCGCGACAGAATGATCGAAGATGTGCCTACGTTTAGTGTGCTTCGAATCTGTGAAAAATCCGTGGCGGAATTTTTTGTGTGCCGCAGACTCCTTCGCACAAAAGTTATTTTTTAATTAACGTTTTTAAATTAACGTTTTATTTTGAGACTTTTACTACCAAGTAGAATTAAAAATAGCCAATCGATACTTGAAAAGCTCCGTTTGTTTCCAGTGAAATGTAGCATCTGTATAACACAGCTACGTGTGCACAGTCGACTGACGAATTGCACGGGGTCGTTGAACTGGGTTGTCTCGGGTGCTTGTTGCGCCGACGCATGTTTTTGACGTGCAATGTCCATTCAAGCGATATAAAGATATGTGACCTGTAAATTTTCAAACGATAAGAAAATATGACATATTATCAATTGTGATGATACGCGGTTTTCGTAGCCCTATGGACTTTTGCAACACCAGGGGCGAGGCATCACTCACGCGTTACCGACCCTTCCCCTCCCCGATGAGTTCTGGGACCTTACTCACGCGCAAGAATACTACATCAAGTTATTTGGCTGCGGTATTCTGTAAGTTGAAGGTACTTCCCCAGGCGAAATGGTCTATGAGCGAAAAAGATATGCTCTATCTCTCAAGAAAATCTTCGCCTGAAACAACTTTTTATTTATTCATTTTATGAAAACAACAGCTAATTACTTAGCATTATTAACAAAAGAATATAAATTAAAACCTTTTAGTTCTAGTACCTACAGGAAACCTAGAGAACTGACACGGAATAATATATATTTTTTTAAACTAGAAACACCACTTAGCGAACCGTTCTCTCTTATTTTCCAATTACATGTGTTATTTCCTCATTAAACTCGCCATTGCTGTTAACTGCTAAAGTCACAGATCATATTTCACTTTAACTAACATTGCGTTTTAGAAAACGTATAACATCTGTGATACTTAGCCGAGTCTGTAGTCTATGGTACCTACATGCGTTATTACTAATCTGTGCAGAGGTGTAGTTTTACATTCCCGCCATAAATGGAGGCCTTGATAGCTCATTGTGACGTCGAATCCTATGGTGGTAACGAAGGTAGTGGGTTCACATACTAAAATGAGCTTGAGTTTTCGTTGAAGGAAAGCATCGTGCGGAAACCATCAGCACCTATCAGTGTTTTTACAGTTTCTAGGCTATGTCGTATATCCCGTCTGAATTGGATCTCGTCACTAGTGGCTCGTGCGCTGGAAATGTATCTCTCTGCAACAGTGCTGTCGTCTGCGTACCCAAAGATACCGGGTTTTAACAGATCGTTGATATGCAGCAGAAATAAGGTTGCAGAGAGAACTGATCCCTGAGGAACACCGGCATTGATTGCCAAGAGGTCCGACGAGCACCCGTCTATGACCACTCGTATAGACCGTTCACTCAGGAAATCGGAAATCCAAGCGCACAGGCCATCAGGAATTCCATATGAAGGAAGCTTGCTTAGAAGGCTGGTGTGCCAGACCCTATCGAAAGCCTTAGAAATATCAAGGGAAACGGCAATTGCTTCCCCGTGTCTCTCAATGGCTTCGCTCCAAAGATGTGTGGCATGCATACACAAGAAGATCCCCAGTAGACCGTTTTTGGCGGAAACCGTACTGTCGGTCGCTGAGGAGTTCGTTATCTTCAAGGTATGCCAGGAGCCTCCGATTCAATACACGCTCCATAGTCTTGCAGAGTATGGAGGTGATGGCAATCGGTCGATACTTTGTTTAAAATAAGTCATTTATAAGCTTTCCAGTAATTTTATAAAATTCTTCGTTAGATCAGGGAACACAGAAAAGCTAGTCGAATCGAATATTGGTCGGTGTGAAATATCAGTCGTCTACTTGTCTATGAATATAAACGGCTTCGCGTGTCGCGTTACCTGCTACATATCATTAACTTTAGTTCTGTTGGTAGTTTGTGATAACATTAGCATAGAAGATTTGTATGTAAACGTATCATTATATTTATACTAAAATAATTATTTACTACTAACTATCCCCCGCGGCATTACACACGTTTCCGTGGTAAAAAGTAGCCTATTTTCCTATCTATCTGTCTACTAAGATGTGCCTTTGAAGAGTCAAGAGATAACAAACTATCAATCAAACAAATACAGATTATTTAGAGGTAAGGAAAGGTCGGTAACGCGTGAGTGATACCTCGTGTGTTGCAACCGTCCATATGGTTACGGTAACCGCTTACCATCAGGCGGGCCGTAGGCTTGTTAACCGTGTTCTAATACAGACTGTTCGTTTAAAAAGATGATGTAGGTAAGTAGAGTTTAATACCTAATACCTAGTTTTCAAATCAATGTTTTTTTATATACTTGGTAATAATTTTTAATGGATTTTTATGTACTTATTACCAAGTGCTAGGCGGACTCGCACACGAAGGGTTCCGTAGAGACGTTTCTTGTATGGCAACAGAAAATATGGTTACGGTAACCCATCGAACAAGAAGCGCAATGACGTTGATTTTGCTTGCAAACTATTCCGCCAATTTTCCACCATGGACAATGCGCTCTGTTTGGCTAAGTCAAGGAAGAATTCACGATGCCGTGACTTACTGTTCAAAATCAGTGACAAATCACTGACTAGTTTCGGAATCGGATTCCTCGGTATTACTACTCTAAAGGGATTGTTCCTCGATGCGGTAACCGCTTACCATCAGGCGGGCCGTAGGCTTGTTAACCGACTTATAAAAAGCATTATTAGGATCAAAACAAGTGAACCTTTCGAGTGAAGAGCGTAATGCATAAGGTCTAATTTAGTTTAGCAAGTAGATTAAATATTTTTTATTTTTTTGTTACACACATATAAAATATGACGGGATTTGTTCCCCAATAAATTTTTCACCAGTATCAAGATAACTTTAATCGAATATTTGATACTCGAAAGTAATAGTAACGTTTTATAGACATTAATCACTAAGTAACACTGAATGCTCTAGGACAGATATTCTCAACATTTTTGAAATCTTACTACTACGTAATCTTGTATACAAAATGTGTATGTATGTTTATAACCACTCAGCTTCTTTACATCACAATTTGGATGAAACTTGGCACATAGCTAGATCGTACCCTAGAATAACAACACTATATAAATTATAATTTTTATCCCGGAAAAATATAAGATCGCCCGGGTACGCGAGTAAACCCGCAGGCGGAAGCTAGTGGTTTTGCATAATTCCGTACGCACTGCAGAAGATGTCAGTTTCAAATATGACCTTCAAAAACATACCTTGATAGATAAGAGATTGCAAAAATATATTTTGTGAGATAAACAAGAATGACTGAATAAATTGTATATTACATTATTTAAAAACCGCACGGGAATAAATCCCAAAGAGGGACAATAAATACAAAGTTTAAGAACCTCAGTCCAATCGAACACCAACGCCGTCTACCCGAGCGCCGTGACAAAAAACTGATTTATCTAGAGATCGACTAATGTGGTTTTAAACGAGTCGCTACCGACGGCGACGGTATGCCGTCTGGTTCATCGTCGGAGCCTTACAGAACACATACAAGCAGACAGTTTAATCAATCCATACCATCTTTCAAACAAGGTAAATGTTGATATCTCTGAGATCGGACTAGGTACTTCATTAATTAAGACTGTTGTGATCTATGTAGTCGGACTTGCTAATTGGCGGTTTATAAACTTGAATCGCGACTCCATCCTCGATACTCTGTCCCACAGTTCAATCGAAATCTTGTAAACCGCATTATATGGCCTGAACGAAGCAAATTTCATCGGCTGACTTTTTCTATTTTTTATGGTTTAAAATAATTATTTATTTATATGTAATATTGTGACTGTGGTTTCAATTTAATTTAATTTTTGGTTTTTAATTCTATTTTTAATTCACCGTCCAAATGTCCGTGATTCACACGTGGCTTCAGCCGAAAATCAGCGCTGTATTTATCTGCAGCACATGCTGAGCTGGGGCCAATTGGACCCACGATATCACACACTGTTATTATATTTGTATTTGTTATTGGTTATTGTATTGTTTTTTTACGTCTTTTAGTTTGTATATGTTGTATGTTATTATGCTGTTTCTTTTTTTTTTTTTATTGTGTTGTGTGTGTATCTGTCTGTTTTCAAAATAAAATTTTATCTTTTTTTTTTTTATCTTTTTACTTGTGAAAATGAAGACATAGAAAAGTTGCCCGGGGCGGGGTTGTCTTGGCAGTGTCACCCGACATCGCCAGTGCATTCAACCCCTCCCCTGGAGCTGCATACTGGAGGCGCTCCGTTTCCATGGTGTACCTGCGCACAGTCATCGCGGCGTACCTGTCCTATAGGTCGGTGGTCTACCCATGCCAAGAGGGTTGGGGCCGACGGGAAATGTCGTGCGGTGTTCCGCAGGGTTCGGTTCTTGGTCAGTTCCTGTGGAACATCGGGTACGATGGTTGGGCTTGGAAGTGCCTTATTGGCAAATCTGAGGCCCTGTGTTTTCACGGGCCTCGGCACGCGCCACCTCGGCATGCCCATATCGTCGTGAGTGGAGTCCGCATAGACGTCGGGTCGACGATGAGATACCTAGATCTCGTCCTCGATGGTCGGTGGGATTTCACAGCCTATTTCAGGCGCTTGGTGCCAAGGGTGAAGGGCGCGGCGGCTGCTGCCGAACACTGGCGAACCGGGCGCCCTTTGTAGGCGGCTGTACCTGGGGTTCGTGCGCTCAATGGTGACGTACGGAGCTCCCATATGGGCGGAGGCCCTAAATCACCGCAATATCGCCCTTCTGCGGAGACCGTAGAGGGTGGTGGCGATCAGGGTAATACGGGGATATCGCAAGATCACCTGTGAAGCGGCACCCAGCTTATTGTAAATTCGCGCGTTGCTTGTGGACGTAATGTACCGGCTCCCAGTATCTCGCCAAAGCGCGTAATGCATTCGCGCGAGTTTAAAATACGCGCTTAAATCGCGTGCACTTTTCCCATACTTTGACTCGTAATACGCGCGAGAGAATCGCGGCGAAATCGCCCCTTCTGGACAGGGTCTTAGGGGTACACTAAGGCACTTCCGTCCCTGAAGGGACACTAGAAAGGGGTGAACCTGAGACCTGCACTGTATGAGACACATTGCTATGATAACAGCATGAACAGATGTACATACTGAGTCAAACTTATTGGCGGCTTTGATATTAGGCGCGGAACGCTGCGCAGTAGCGAAAACGAAGGTATGCGGCACATTCGAGTGGACTGAACCTGCGCAATGCCGGCTCGCAGCGCACTTCACAGCCGCCATTAAGTTTGATTCGGATTCTACTAGGGACTATAATCGTCTTTTTAATACACATAGCTAGCTACCCCATATCAATAATAATTAGTGCAAACAACAAAATGTTACCATATTAGGTGCAATGCCAATCCCGAGGCAATGCCATTAATGGAGAATCACGATCGATTCCAACCGATTAACAGTAAATCGATATTTATATACCGATGGTTATCAATCTTGTTAGCGATTTATCTTTGAACACGACACTATTTTATGGTGGCCATAGAAATTGCTAGAAGCATAACTTATATAAAACATAAACTAGTTTTTATCTGCTGACTTTTATACTTATACTTATAAAGAGAACTTAACCGAGCCGAACGCATCGAACAAAACGAATTTTAGAATTCGGTATGTGAAATCATATCCAGATTCGGACGATTCGACGCGGGCTAGTGTGCGAGCTTTCATAAGATTTCATATACAGAATTCTAAAATTCGTTTCTTTCGACGCGTTCGGCTCGGATAAGTGTGAGTTCACCTTTAAACTCTATTTTACTATGAGCTTTTTGATTGACATTTTGATGACAGTGGTGATCGGTTAAAGCTGTTAGCGGGCTTCGTACATTAAGGTAACCAGTGGGGTTCTATTTTTACCTGCCTACTTTGGTAACCTATCGGAGAGCTATAAAGAAAACACCAATCAATGATTACAACGTTGCCGCCAATTGATTTATTGATTGTAAATACATAATATATCTGAGACTATAGCTAGCACTTAATCCTAAAACAGTACACAAAAAAAATTGGCTCTTTAAAAACTTGGAAATTTTGTATTTTGTATTGAATACAATGCTTCAATCGCGATGTTTCCGCTGTTTCCCGTTGAGGAATTCCATTATATCTAAATTTCTATGGTCAGGTCACGATAAAATTTATATGGGATCACCTCGGGATCTACCTTGACATATTACAGTTTAAACGATCTAAATCGCATAAGCCGATTCGCAGTAATCGGTAAACATACAAATAAAAAAAAAATACATACAGTCGAACAAAGAACCTCCTTTTTTGAAGTCGGTTAAAAATTTACCTATACTCTTAATAAGCAGGCATTTTTATGTAGCACGAACAGCACGGCATACCAGTCAGGGTAGAGTCAACCTTGGCGGGCTGGTTCGTGTGGGGGTTATCTTACCCTGTCAAAAATGGCGTCTCACTGTGACAAGGATACCAACATAATAAGCAAATAAAAAAAGGATTTCTGGTTCTTCTCGCGGGGTAACTCAGACAGGCTACGATAAGGCTAATTACGCATATTACGATTATTGCGCGGCTGTCGGCACTCCGCCGGGGCAGGCAAGTATGCTTCTTTTAACCAGTTTTTATTGGACTTTAATAGATTAGTTGTTTTATGATGACATTGGCATCTCGTCGTTGTTATAATTATGTGGATCCAGGTTTCCTTAGAATCGCTATAAAACTGGTGCTACGCCAATAACCTGAAATAACCTTTCAAGGCTTTGTGTACCGTAGTCACGTCGACCGAGTGGGAATCCTAATAATAAATATCCTGGGACATTCCTCACACACGGCCATCTGATCCCAAACTAAGCAGAGCCGAAAGAGAAACCAGATAACAGATATACTACGTTATTTAATAATGCTACATAATTACACCCAGACTCAGGACATACAGACATGTTCTTACACACAAATGCATATCCTGTGTGGGAATCGAACCCTGCGGTGTGATAGGTGGAAACATTTCTATTGTCATACCAGCATTCCCTCCTTTCTTATCCATAGGTATCATCATTCACACAATCCATCCATTTTTTGCTCTTTCTCTTCTTATATATCCATCCTCTTTCGTATTCATATCTCATTTAGTCACGTCGCTTTTATTTCTCCTCATAACATGTCCATACCACGCTAAGCGGTTCCCTCTCAACTTTCCAGTCACTGGCGCTACTTTCAAGCTTCCCTTTATATACTCATTCCTGATCTTATCCAGTCTTGTCACTCCACACATCCATCTCAACATCCTCATCTCAGCTACGTACAATGGTTTTTCATCCGTTTTCTTTATTGCTCAACCGTCTGAACCGTCTTATCACGGATCTATAGATTGTACCCTTTAGCTTTAAAGGCATCCGTGGATCACAGTTGTTCCTGTTACCTGTCGCATTTTATCCAACCTGACCTGATTCTCTGCTTTATAACATGGTCAATATTACCGTCGCTCTGCATTTGTAAACCGAGATACCGAAAGTCGGAGCAGACTGGTACCGACACGGCATCAAGTAAAATAGGTCACTATAACTAAAGAAGTAAAACTGAAAATCAATAACAGAATTTCCTTAGATATTACCTTACGGTTACAATTCCATAAACAATCACTAATAAACGCAGTCTTGCAAATGTCGTCAAGTCACGCGATGTCTACCCTATTGATTACATTGTCCCAGTTTTGTTTCGTTTATTCTTGGCTTTTATTTTTATAACAATCTTTGATACCGTATACAATTGATTTATTCTGAATCACGTAAAATATATAATATTTACATTTTTTATTTTGATCTGTGGTCGCTTACCGTTGCAATTCAATTCCCGTTATTGTGTTGTATTTGTTAGGTTTTTATCACAGATTACAGAAGATGGAGCGCGCGGAACACGGGAGTGAGGCCAAAAAAGCAAATACAAATTGAAAAACACGTACCTGGTATTCGCTTTTGAATGTGTATTTGCTTTGTTTAACAAACTTTATGTAACAAAAAACACTTCTTTATTAATAAACTGTGGTTAAACAATGCAAATACAAACTGTAAAACGAATACCAGGTATCAGATTTTCAATTTGTATTTGCTTTTTTGGCTTCACTTTCGTGTTCCGCGCGCTCCATCTGCTTTATTCTGTAATCTGTGGTTTTTATGTAGAGTTTGGAATCTAGATGGGATATCACTGTTTGGCCTATGCTCATTTACCATACACAGGGCTAACAAAGTACTGGTGGCAGTACTATAGGACAAGGTTTATCATAGATAAAGGGTAAATAGATATTTTGGTGGTAGCTCTATTAGCAGTTCCACTGCCAATTTTCATCAACATCAGTTCTTGAGAACGTTACAACAGACATACTCCCTTTCGCTTTTATATAATTTCAATAAGAATTCCTATGTCCATCAACACTAATCAAAATTAAACTGACAAACCGGCAAAGCTAAATAAAAAAATATTACGAACGATTCTAAAGAATCCTTACGAAGCAAAACCTTTAAACTCTACCAAACAAAAGACTTATTAGTTATTATGTCAGTTGCAATATGAATATGTCTGCGAGGACTCAAACAATACGTAGTAATGAAGGTAATGCAAATCATAATAAATTCACGGCATTGCCGCAGCCATGCACTGCGGGATGCTGTCATTCAACGTGCCTTTGAAATCTAATTTCTGACGTGAATGTGCCGTTTCAGAAAGGGTTTAATTGCTTTTTACTCGCTAGGAAACAGAAATAAATAATATAGGGGAACTAAATAAGCATTATTAACCATCTATAGTCCAGGCAAATAATACTATGTAATGTAGAAGGGAATCTCTAACCTTATGGTGCGTCCATGCTACGCGAAGCGAGCACGAGCCGAGCCTCGAACGAACAGGATTCGTTCGTTGCTCGCCATTTCAAGCGTGGACGTACTTAACGAGCCTTCAACGAGCCTACAACGAGCGCGATGCGAATCCCTGTGTCCATGATCGAGCGGAGCGCAGTCGGGCACGCTACGAATGCTCGTTCGAGGCTCGGCCCGTCCACGCTACGCGAATCGTGCTCACAGTGTGCTCGTTCGTAGCTCGGCTCGTGCTCGGTTCGCCAAGCATGGACGCACCATTACCTTTTTTTTTTATACAACTTAGTCGATAAACAAGCATACTGCCCGCCTGATGGTAAGCGGTTACCATAGCCATATACGTACGCTTGCAATACACGAAGCATCGCTCGCACGTTATCGACCTATCCCCCCTCCCCTATGAGCTCTGGCGACCTTACTCACGCGCAGGAACACAACTTTACACAACATAAAGTTATTTGGCTGCGGTATTCTGTAAGTTGGAGGTACTTCCCCAGTCGACCTTACCTTAAATAAAGTGAAATCTAATTGAACATAACCAACAAATCGTAAGGCACTTTATCCATCAACAGTACTCATGTGTTTTCACTAAAGCAATTGACACAGTACTCCAATTCTAGACGATAGAATTTCCTGAATCAATAGCGGCCATTACCCACCCATCGATGGTAAACAACACAGTTGTTAAAGTAATTACCGTGTTTTATTGTCATGTATAATAGAGCTGTTTGGAAACTGCATTCCTCCGTTCTGCGCCATAAAGTTTCTGCATTTTATGAAGATTGATATTTTAAGATGAATATTTGATTTATTTTATATCTTAACTAGCTGTCTTGGCGGTTTCACTTGCGGGATACAAAGTAGTTTGAAAACTCGGGGATAATGTAGCTTCCTATAAGTGAAAGAATTTTCAGAATCGGATTTGTACTTTCGGAGAATACCTCCAAATCCAAACTTACAAGCTCTACCTGTTTTTAATATTTTAGTGACCTTTTTATCACATACGGCTACCCTGATGGAATGGCTAACTAAAGAAAATCTGTGGAAAATGATTTACCGGAGTATGACCGCGTAAGGGTGTAAGAACAATCAGAGGTTAAACATTTCTAGTCCGTTCAAAAAAGAGATGGCAGTCACAATTATTAATAAATTACCTACATACATAGAAATAAATATACCTAGAAAGAACGTCGCCATACTACACGATTATATAAAACAGGCCAACTTTTATAGGCTGCTGCGCGTAACAGCTACGTTTTACGCTCTTCTGCGTCATTCTGCTTTTCATAGTGACGTTCATAATGATAGTAGTTGTTGAAATATTCCAATTAAAATCGGGAGAAATTTAAATATTGAACATTATTTTGCAATTTTATTTATTTTTATTTGATTTAGCCTCTAACAGTTAGGGGCTATTTTTATCGACGCGTTTACAGCTGCGACACTCTATCTGGATGTCCTACATATTATAAAAAAAATTTAAAAAATTTAAATTTTGCTCCATCCTTTTTTTTATTCCATTGACAATGATCTTACCAGCCTGCCCATCAAATGCCAAATTCAGAATGGCTTTGACCACTTTTTCACATATTTATTTTTAGCAAAATGGTGCAAATGACAAAAAAAAACAATAAGTTATTTAATTATTCCAGTTTAGCATAGCAGGTTAGCATAGCCATTCAACGTGGCAATGCTGCCAGTGTTCTGGGAACGTTACCCACTGGCACGGATTTAGAATAGTTTTATTTTTAACAGACTTCAAAAAAGGAGGAGGTTCTCAAATCGGTTGTTTTTTTTTTTTTTTTTTTATGTTTGTTACCTCATAACTCCGCCATTTATGAACCGATTTGGAAAATTCTTTTTTTGTCTGGAAGGGTACACTTCCCGTTTGGTCCCATTATCATCAGATCAGGATTTGATTACTTCTTAGTGTAGTTTGAAGTCGGTTTAAGTTTTTTTGTAAAACAGTCAAATTATTTAAATATAAGGTTTAGTTTAGAGTATTGTTTATTATTATTTCTTTTGTGTGTGTTATTAAAAGTTAATTATTCCATAACTAAACAACTCCCATGGTAACTAACTCAATTAACCGCCTAACGTTCATGTTTTAATGTTTATTCTCCGAAACACCATTAACCGTGGCTATGGGCAAATTATCACGGGCTATTTGAAGTGATTTAAACAGCAATAAAAAGATAAATATACATATAGGTATAAACTATATTGATGTCTTGTCGTCATCATTGTCAATCACGAAATATATTTGGGTCAACATAAGTCCAATTTTCAAAAATCGTTCTGTTTCAGAAATTAATTTGAGGAATAATACAACAAACTACATAAAACTAAATTTAAATGTAAACAAAAATTCGAAGATTATATTACAATCCTTACTAATAATATTATAAATGCGAATGAGTTTGTTTGTTTGATTGTTACGCCTCAACTACTTAATGGATCATCATGAAAGGCATGCAGATAGCCTATGATATGGAAAAGGACAAAGGCTACTTTTTATCCCGGGAACGCGGGTGAAACCGCGGGGGACAGCTAGTAATATTATAAATGCGAAAGTAACTCTGTATGTTTGTTACGCTTTCACGCCTAAACCGCTGAACCGATCGCAATGAAATTTGGCATCCATATAGCCTATGGTATGGAGAAGGGAGGATAGGCTACTTTTTACGTGGGGGACAGCTAGTCAAATATAAAATGCAAATCAATTAAATAATGCTATATTAAAACACTGCATTTACTAACTTCAAATAAAACCATACCAATTTCCGATCAAATTCATGCACTCAATCCTTTCAGATAGCATCAACGCCCATATCTAATGATCTTGATACTTCATGTCACCTCTAGGTGCGATCTCCAGGGGTAGTGTTACTGCACTTGCACCAGAGCGTCAGGATCACAAACTGCGGTAACCTACACCGATGGTTTACCACCTAGTTTATTGGGCTGGAAATTATGTTTAAGATTAAATATATATTGAGATAAATATATTTACCCTTTGCCGAACTATTAAGTGTAAAATAAAATGTCTAAAGTGGCTACAACCACTTTCCTATGAAGATACTGAGGATCTACTTGTAGGTGAATAATCCTGAACACTAACCTACATACACACTTACACACACAACACTTACACCAGCACACTTACACACACTTATACACAAACACGCATTTTTCTTTAAAGTTTAAATTTTAACCTTTTTTTTATTTTATTCTTTTTGTATTCCTTTTGTTTGTTTGGAACTTAATAGATGTATGCAACGGAGTTGGAAATTTCAAACTTCTGCAGACACCATCGTTGTTTGTTTAATTATTGTACCTTTTGTGTTGTTCCAAATAAAAATTGACTTGATTTTACAGGGTACAAATTTCTGTCTGTATTTACTTATTAAATATCGATTCATTCTATTTTGTAGTTTTGCCGCAGAACCAAAATGGTCTCTTACTGTGCGGTTTCAAAGGAGTTTCCTACCACAGTTGCTCAGGCTGTGGAATGAGCTCCCCGCCGTGGTTCACAAGGGAGTACAGCATCGTTTCTTCAAAAATGCTGTGAAGAGATTTCTGTAGGGTCGGCAACGCCCTACCCCTGGTGTTGCAAGCGTCCATAGGCTACTATAGCCGCAACCGTTTACCATCAGGCGGGCCGTATGCTTGTTTGCTACCTTAGTGGTATAAAAATAAGTTTATACTATTATTACAAACAAACATGTCACTCATCAATTAAATATCCATCAAACTATGCAAACATTATGTTATGTAGGTACGTAAGATACTTAATACTTTATAAAACCTATCGATTACTCAAGATGAGTGAACTTAAGCCACGGGTCAACATTGCGGTCTTGTAAGCCAATACCCACGAAGGCATTAAACTCAGGTACCTACAAGTGTATCCACCGGCTTCGTGCTTGTGGGCCCAGGTTCATAGTATTCGGTTACTCCGATATAATCGATGCTTGCTTATGGCTTCAGAGAAATAGTTCTAATTATAATATTATGATGCGAAAAAAGTTTCGTCTCATAGGGTTTTGAGTTAACAATTTGTCCTATGAAATATGATTTATTTTCGACAAAATGTATTCTTGAAACTTCACTCAAATTATATTCTTCTTGACCAGGGAAACGTGGACCATTTGTTTTTATGTTTTCCTAATGCGCGCTTATCTTTATATGACTCTCTTCCCCCTCAAATCTCTCGTCCTGTATCTTTTAAACACCTTCTTTCTCTTATTTTCACTCGCTTTTCTGGTTTACTGTGTAAATATATTGTAATTAATAAAATAAAGTTATAAAATTCATTTTCATCTACTCTTTTTTGTGTTGTATTTTTAATTAGAAGATAGTAGTTTTATGTTACTTTAGTATTTAATTCTAGAATGTCTTTGTTAAGTTTAGTTGTTTCCGCTTGAAATAAGTTTAATATTTGGTTTCGTGTCTTTTTTTTTCCATAATTTACGCGTCTCATAGTTTTCATATCACTTGACATTGGCGAAGTTGTGGTGGTATTTCCGCAAAAGCCATAAATAAGAATTGAATTGAATTGAAATTCTATTCTGTAATACAGATTGTGTAAGTTTGTTCCATAGAAAAACAGCAGTACAAATAAGCACGACGAAATCTAATATTAAATTAACCCTAGAAGAATAACTTTCGAGATAGATAAAATACCAAGAATTTCGGTATTTTGTACTTATCGATCGATGCATGAATATTGAAACATATTTTTTTTCCGGCAGAGCTAAAGCTTTAAATTACCTGAACTTGCGTTTGTTCACAGATTCACTAATAAAAGCGATGACGAGAATGAAGCGCACCTAAGCAAAAAGCCACTAGCCTCGTAGATCCCTAGGTTTTTGGAGCCATGTGACCATAAGAAAACGCCACATAACTTACACATAGATAATTCCACAAACGCCAGTACCAATCACGAGAGTACTGCATCATAGCATTATCGTAAGCATGAGATAGAACCTGGCATTTATCTCTTTCACGCCTCGGGCGCGAGTGTTCATGATTCTGCGCATAACAACCAACAAACGTAGCTTAGGTATATGCTTTGCGCACATCATAACTTGCATCAAATTGTATCAATTTAAATGTATAATCGAACGATTATGATATTACCAAGTTGGCTGTGTAATAGATAGGCGTTCACAGTTCACACATCAGTTATGTCACGGCACAATCACGTCACTGTCGCGTCACAGTCACGGCAGTCATGTCACAGTCGCGTCATATCACACCACAATCACGTCGCAGTTTCAGTCATGTCACACCACAGTCACGTCGCAGTTTCAGTCATGTCACAGTAACGTCTCCAGTATGATCACGTACTTGAATTCTGATTCTGTCACTATTTTATTCCTAATTTTTCGGAATGTGTGACAAAATATCAGATTTTGTTGGTCCCTCGTTCAACAGTTATAATTTCTTAAGTATCACTTCTATATCTCAAGAACTAGAGCATCTGGAAGTTCTAGAACTTAAGAACGAGAGCACTATCTCTGAAGTACCGCAACCAAATACAGTAATAGTATGGTGAAAGATTTTCAAGCCAATTGTACCTAATACAAAGCACTTTACGTAAAAAAACCTCCTTTTTCTTAAAATTCTGTTTAACGCTTCCCTACTTCACATCTTAAGGCTCATTAGGCACTCGGCAGTCGGTAATCGGAATGGAAAGTCAATAACCACAGATGGTTCCGCATTACCATAATGGCAGTGGATCAACCCTGGTTCAAGCACCACATTTATCTATGGACCGCGGACGGTGGCCTGCGGCGGCGGCAGATTGCCGTGAAATTGCCGTTTCTACAACTTCACCTGCGTTTGCGCACTTGTTGTTTTGTGCGTTGAATTTGAAATGGAATTATCGCTAGGTTGTTAGGTTTGATAAGTCGCTTGAGTTGGAGAGATGAGGTTGCAAAGTAGGTCGCTACGGTAAGTACCTTTTTTAATAAAACTAATGGCTGCTTCCTATAATTTACGGAGAGTTATCGGTTAAAATTAAGACTCTCAAAACTTAGCATAGCAGACCCTCCCATATGGAAGTAGCTACAGGTAAAATAAGCTTACGATATGATCTATATGCCCAGTTTGGCAATAAAAAACACCTACCATTGGTAAGCAAAACGATTCGTTTTTGTTTATAGAAACCGAGCATAAGTCGACAAACAAGCGTACGGCCCACCTGATGGTAAGCGGTTACCGTAGCCATATACCGGAGGCATCAGTCACGTGTTACCGACTCTTGACTCTCCCACAAGTTCCCACAACATTAAGATATTTGGCTGCGTATTCTGTAAGGTGAAGTTACTTCCCCAGTCGAGCGAGATGGTCTTTGAGCGAAATAACAGTATTGCTCTACCTCTCCTAAGTACAGAGTACTTAGAAGCCAGGATTGAACGGATACTTTACAAAAAACATTTAAGCCTGTTACATTTCTAGGATAATGAATAGACATCTTATGGGCGAGCGCGCTACATCCGCCAGCCTAATTCAAATCTCATCTCTAGAAGTAGTACACAACCAAGTACACCTTTAGTTATTTTAAACTGTGCAATAGGCTATCATGCGGTTTTTACCATCATTTAAATCATTTCTTCTGGGAGGGCGATGCCGGAACGGGTCATAAGTATTCAAATATCAAGAAAATCCTCTAACAGTGAGTACAAAAGCATTAATTACTGTCAATTCCAACGACGTCATAAAACCTAGCAACAGTTCCCAGGCACACTAACAAGGTCTGCAAATAAGACATAAACACGAGGTCGTGATTGACCCTCGGTCCAGATAACCCCGCCTCGTGACAAACCCCATGTTTGTATCGATCATATGCC
Source organism: Achlya flavicornis (assembly GCA_947623365.1). Taxonomy (NCBI): domain Eukaryota; kingdom Metazoa; phylum Arthropoda; class Insecta; order Lepidoptera; family Drepanidae; genus Achlya; species Achlya flavicornis. Next base: position 906,516 of record OX392483.1, on the reverse strand, counting down.
CTCTTGGCTATTGCCATTTCTGTGCTTTTTAGGGTTCCGTAGCCAAATGGCAGAAAACGGAACCCTTATGGATTCGTCATGTCTGTCTATCTGTCCATCCGTATGTCACAGCCCCTTTTTTTCCGAAACCACCGAAAATTGGTTTGAACGAGATCTAGTAAAACGCAATTTACCTTTCATTCAATCAACTCAACTCGTTACTTGCTGCTACGGAACCCTTCATGGGCGAGTCCGACTCGCACTTAGCCGCTTTTTTATATACCTACTACTGGTTATATAAATAAGAAAGTGTCTGAGAAAATTGTAACCCCATACTGTAATGTCTGGGGAGATTCGGATGATTTTTTTCAATAACATTGGTGTTCTCTCAGGAGCGCTGGAAAACTGTAAGACGAAAACGGTACAATACGTAATCTCGGTAGGTCCCATTTGTTCTATGGAACATGACAATTAACCGAATTCATCGTATAAAAAATATTTCTTTTAAAATCGGCGTAACTGATGTGTGACTCATTATCATCAGCTTCACCTCATCATCTCACAAAGCGCGCGGCTCCTTCCAGTTCCTTGCCACCGGCATTAGGTCTTCAGTCCAACGGGACGGGCGACCCAAATTATGTTTGTTCCGTATTAGGTAGTTGACGAAATATGACCATGACAAACGCATAAGGTAGACTTATATAGCTCTCAGGTAATCATCGTCTTCTAAGTTTTTTTTTTACAAGAATTCGCAATTTTTTGATGATGATGATTGCTCCATTTAGTATCTTTCAATATTAAGCGTACCTACTATAGACTAATATGTACTTAGATAAGTACCTAGTTATGACTTCAGTGACCATTATTGTTTACAGAATCTTTGAATGTATTTGAACGGTTCGGAGCCCCATACCCGACGAGTAAAATAAACATTCTTCTTGCCTTCAAACATAACTAAAGATTAATTTCAGTTCACTTACCTCAATATCAATCCAGCTATCGGCAAAAACAATATTTATACATAAAAAAAAACAACAAATTTTCACAGCACAAAACCTCAACACGTCCACATCAAACGATAGACTAATGAATTTATTTTTTTCAGTCTCTTGTAAAAAATATTTTTACCTATGTCACCGAACGTGACATTTTCGGGAATTGAATAAAAAAAAAACAAATCGCCCTGATCACTCGTGCGTCGCCGGTGACGTCCGCAAAACTATGCAGGCTTTAAGCCGTTGCCTTATCTGTCTTTTTCACTCGTATGTAAACATTTTAAGTGAAGAAAGGGAAAGGTTGCGTATATTCTTGATTGTAGATAAAACTTTAGAATTTTTCACAACTCCATTTTCCGTTTACTGGCTGAATACATATGATATGCGTATTGTGCATTGCCGCAATTAATTCATTCTTCAACCAATACCATATTATACCTATAGAACAGTAGATTAGTAAATTACATTAGTTACCCAAGTTTATAAGTGCCGAGTTTCATCCCAACTCCAAAGTAATTTCAAAGTAATTGAGCAAAAATAAAAAATAAAACTCTACCGGATCGAACCCACGATTTTCGAGTCGAAATTCTAATGCTTTGACCATTGGGCTATCGATTATGCATATGCTACAATTAGATTACCGATCTTACGATCTGTGTGAAACGTGAAATCTCGAAAAACACGTTTTCCCTGAGATTTTCGCCCCTAAAAACCCCTATGTAACAAATTTCATCGAATCGTTAGAGCCGTTTTCGATATCTCAAAACATTTATATACAAATATTTCTCTTTAAATAGTGTATAGGATATAGGATCATTGGGTAATAATACAAAGTGAAGATTGTCCATTTAAAATACTTTTACGGGCCTATTTTTAGCTTTTTGAAATTTAGCTCTCCAATTTACTTCATAATTGATGTTAAAATCTTTTCCACTGATTATACAAATTAGATATTCAATAATAGATTTATTCAACAAATAAAATAATCACATGATTACCGAGGTCTGCCTGGACATCACGGTTCAGAGTATGATTCAGAGCGAGAGTCTAAGGCTGCTTTTCCACCAGAGATGTGCTATGCTACGTTGCTGTAGATGCGTTTGATATCCACCAATCATATTCATTACAAACGGAAATTCATTGGAAACGGATTCAACTAAGATAGGTTTTTTATATGGAAGGATGCGTGCTATCAATGCGTGAGCGCCTCTCCCCACACCGCCCTCGCCGCTTCCCTACTATCGATACATCGCATAGCTCGAGCTGTGCATCTTCCTCGCGCAGCTACTTTGCGGCGCGGCGGCGGAGGGCGCGGCGCCTCTTCATAGCACATCTTACTCGCACAGCTACATAGCTTAGTATCAGTGGAATCGGTCACATAGTTTCACAGCTTAGCTATTACATCCTCGCAGCATAGCTGCATAGTACATCTCTGGTGGAAAAGCAGCCTTATGCGTTTTTGAATTCCCATTTAGGGGATCTAGCTGTTCAATCATTTAGAAAGTGCCCTACTAAGGGTAGTAGATTCAGTTCTCAATTCGACCTTTCGCAATATTTTTAACCTAAAGACATGTCAACTTATGAAATCAGTCGTAAGAAATTCTAATGTGTATAAGTTACGTCAAAACCAGAACAGTTAAAAACTTGTAACATAGAACTGAATTCAATTAAAATCAAACTTTCCACTTGATCCAGTTGCGAGTAGATCGAGGTACTCTATCTAAAACGTCAATTGGCTTGTCTGTGGTAGGACTGTCCCGTCACTGTCTTAAAAGATGTGCCGATAAGTTTGTCGATAGAATTTTACACATTAAATACAAATAATGATTGGTTTAACTGTTTCGTTAGCAAAAAAATCAGTCAATATTCTTTTTACTGTTTAATTGTTTCTGTCAATAATAATAATATAAATAAATATCCTGGGACATTCCTCACACACGGTCATCTGATCCCAAACTAAGCAAAGCTTGTACTATGGAAACCAGATAACTGATATAATACATATACTACATTTTGTTTGTAAATACATACTTAATATACATCCAGACTCAGGAAGTCAGGACATACAGACATGTTTATGCACACAAATGCATGTCCTGTGTGGGAATCGAAACCACGACCTTCGGCGCTATAGGTTAAGACTCCACGTCTTAACCAACTGCGCCAACTGGCCCATCAATAAACATGTCATCACCATAGTAAATGATAATGTGGCCGAAGGTGGTAAGTACACAAAGGCTAGAAGGAACCGGCTCTCAAGTGCAGCTGTCGGAACACACCGATAAGGGCTTGGCGACAGATTTTCAACTTGAGGGTGGTAGCCAGCCAGATAGGTACTACAAAGTACCCTACCACCGTGATATGGTTTCCTAACAATGTTTTCCTTTAATGCTCAAGCTCATCTACCACTAAGCTATCATCACGCAAGCTTTATCGTTACCCGAGGGAATCCCTAAAATAATTGTATATACTTTTTTGTTTTTGTTTTATGAGGTTTTTTTTAGACTGTAAGATGTTTCAGATAAGCGCATGCGTCGACGCGGACGTTAACATGGGTACTGGCGGCGAAATAAGAGGAGTCCGCCATTTTGAAATATGGCCTCCCATCCATCCGCCCGGTGCAAACGCACAAAGGAATTAATGAGCGCCAAACGAATCCTGCGCACGGACCGAATGCCAGACGCGGGTATTGTCACCATCATTTGAGAAATATTAGTATTTTTCTATCAGTAAAGGATTTTTCTATATCCTGTGTCTGTTATTTAAATTTTCCATAGACAAATAATACTATCGTTACATTTAGGAAGATTGTATCGTAAATGCCGATAGTAGGGGATGAAAATTCAAATTTATATCTAAGTAGGGTCGTTGCGCTGGTTGGCGACCGATTAGCTGAGTTGCTAACTTTGGTAAGTCACCACATACGCTATATACGCGCAAAATAGTAAGCGCCGATGTAAATGGTTCCCAAGTATAGTCAAGTTTTGAAACAAAGTATAAAACATCACACTTTCATTCATAAATTATGAAAAATGATTGGAAAACCGGAAAAGTACCGAAAGTGTTAGATAGCGACCACCTATTTCAGTTTACGACCACTAAGAATGCTAGTTAGCGACCACTATTTTAGAATATAAAAAATAAGTAATAAAACATGTTTTATTGATTTAGAATATATTTTTTTCCCTTTTAAACTAAACATAGTTAAATAAACACAAATAGTATTAAATCATGCTCTCACAGCGACACATTGTGGACGTCCGAAGGGAATAACAACGAGCGGTGCACACTTGGCAACACTTAAAAGCCAAGCCTTTAACCCGCTTTTCACCTGCATCCATCCTGCATCAGTGCCTCTTGTTTCGATAGCGTCACGTCAGTCACGTCACGTCTCTTTTTTTTATACTACTAAAGTAGCTAACAAGCGTACGGCCCGCCTGATGATAAGCAGTTACCATAGCGTATGAACGCTTGCAACACCAGGACCACCAGGGAAGAGATATTGCAGGGTCAACAAGCCGCACGTTGCTGACCCTGGATTAGTCTCTTCACACCTATTTTCAATCCCATGCTCATTTCACAGCCTAAGCGCCAACGATAGGTTACTCGTCTGCTTCCTTCTCCCTTCCGCACAGTACGTGACTATTTAAGATCCAATGTGTGAGGATTGACTCCCAGTCGATGGCGAGAGGTGCGATGGTAGAAGAAAGCTGTAGGCAATAGGTCAACAATTCTTCAGAATATTGTCCGTTGTATAAGTGGTAGAACACACATAAGGAGGCAGTTTCTCCTCAGATTAAAGGCCCTAAATCCCTTGTGAGCTCGGGATTGTCAACAATTCTGATGGCACGTCCCTGAACACAATTTAAACGCCCAAGCTGATATCCAGGTGCTCCAGCACACAGATGACAGCAGTACTCCATATGGAGCCTTAATTGCGATTTATAAAGTTGAAGTCTTTGCTCCGATGAGATGTACTGCTTCGCTCTATTAAGCACATCGAGTTCTTTGGATAACAGTTTGACCTTATCTTCTAAATGACAAAGATCCCAGCATCGGGATCCTTGTCATGTCATCCTTCATGATTTTGTGGGACGTGTTCTGTAATTGTGGAGCTACAGCCAATGGGGTTTTCTTAGCGGTGAACGCGCAGACTTGTATCTAAGTGGGATTGAAATGGACTAGGTTTCGTTAGTGTACTTTCGATTTCAGACAGAATCGTTCGCGTATTTCCTCCACTATGGAACGAGCGATATTTGCACGGTCCGTGTAATTATCGTCCCATGTGCTGTCGTCGTTAATAGACAGCAAATCATTGATATGCAGGAGGAACAGTGTTAGGGATAACATGGAGCCTTGCGGGTCGCCAGCATTCATTAAGTATCTGCAGATATTCCTCACCCTGAGTCTCAAGGGCGAGTGACAAACGGTGTGTGAGATACACTAGAAGGTCATCCCATCCGTGTGAATGTGTTGGAATTCCGTATTGTCGGTCGGTCAACAAATCCTCCTGGTGATCCTCTAGGTATAGGTGCACATGGGTAGTGTTCCAAGAAGACGGGACTTCCATTTTCGAGTAGGAAAGCGAGAAAAGGCGCGTAAATCAAACTGTTTCAACACCATTGCCGGTATACCGTCTGGCTACCTCGACATATGGATGTCTACAGGGAGCAATATTTGCTGGACTTCCCGTTGACCATATAACAATCTCCGGCATGGAGCTGTCACATTGCGGGATGGTAGGCGGTGTGTCGTCCACAACATCCAAAGTCGAGTAAGAGGCAATGAGAGAGCCTAAAAGGTCAGCCTTTTCCTTAGCACTATGGGCTAAGTTCCCGTCCTGTTTACATAATGGCGGGAAGGACGACTGGCAAAAGTTTCCTTCAACAGCTTTGGCAAGAGACCAAAAAGAAGAGAGGATCGTCAGTCTTTCGCTAATTCTGATGACGAAATCGAACTTAGCCCTGGCAAACATTAGTTTACTCTTCCCACTGTCAGTACCGTCGTTCACGGAATCCCATATGCAAGACAAGTTAGGCAAGTGTGTATTCCCTGTCCTTCGATTGTCATGAAGAGCTTCTTTTAGGTCTTCTTGGGAGTACTGGACAGTCTCTTTATTCCTTTTAGTTATTTGCAGAAATTCAAAGGATTCATCTTGAAAAAAAAATACAATTAGTTAAATAATAAGAATATTGAAACTTCTTAATTGATTTAACTTTTAATTAATCAACTAATCACGTGGTTGAATACTGAACATACTAAAGCAGCTTATTTTAGTTTTCAGCTATCATTCTTTTCGTACTAAATCTTGGTGGTCGCAAACTACCATCGTAATTTTCGAACTGTATATGTTAGCGACCACCTATTTAATACAAATGTTTGTGAGTGAATTAGACAAAGTTTTATTATGAAGCCATGTGGTCGTATACTGAAGATATGCATCTTAAGGCTTTAAAAACTCCAAATACTAAATTGTGTAATCATAAATAAAACATTGAGAATATACTAAGCAAAACAAAATAAGACTGTACGAGTCAGAATACGACCACCTGGTCGCTTTCTAACGTATTGATAAAATATTCATTTCAGTAACCGACCACTGGATTTTAAATAGAAATAATTAAAAAAAATACTATATTACAATTAAACAATTGAAATTTGTACATAATTGAAGTAACCATGCATCAAATTTGACTAAACAACTTATACTAAGTAACAAAACTTACCTTCGAATGCCACGCGCCTTGCTATTTTTTTTGCTCTTTCACTGCATTTCCAGACACACTGAATCAACACGTGAACTTAACGTCCTTTTTTTTGTTTTGGGTTCAGCGGTTGATATCAAATTTAGTTTTTTTAAATTACATAACTATTAAAATAATATTAAAGGCATTATTTTAATTTCTATCTCCTAAACAAAAGTTATTATCTTCAATTAAAGAAACCTAGGCAGGCAAGTGGTCGCCAACCAGAACTGGTCGCGAAACCGGCGTAATGACCCTACCTATATGTCAAAGAAGCAATCTTGGAAATATTAAGGTGCGTCGTTTCGCGAACCGAGCACAAGCCGAGCCACGAACGAACAGAATTTGTTTGTTTCTCGCGATGTCAAGTGTGGACGACAACGAGCCTACAAAACGAGCGCGATGGAAAACTAAAAAAAATTACTAGTTCGTGAAAATACTGACGAGCGCGGGACGAATGCTCGTTCGAGGCTCCCAAGTCCGTCCACGCTACGCGAATCCGTGCTCCACGTGTGCTTGGCTCGTAATTGCTTCGCGTAGCATGGACGCACCATTATATATATTCGTTCATAAATTTGTCTTTAACATGATGGAAAGAAGAATCCAGAAAATTACGTAAAAATAAATATACACCCCACTCCTTTACGATATAGACCTATTCGTTAGCATACATTTAAAATAAAATAATCCCTAACTAAAAGACCTATTCATGGCGAGTTGGTAAGGAAAGGAAACATTTGTTGATTAATTCCGAAGTCGGTTAATCTCTGACTACCCTACAATGAGCACGTATTGAATTGCTTTGTTATTATGACCTATTGACCAGACCACAGATGAAGAGTGATGGTCATCTTCTACGTAGGTATGTGTGCTTTTTTAGACCCTGGATCTACGGATAATATAGTTTTTTATTCGTAGCCCTTGATGAATACAACCTAATAGTGTAGTTGAAATTTATTGGCTTCCTTTTGAGAGATTGCGTTGCTCTTACTGTTTGAGTACCGATGCGTAACAGCAGAACCGTTTTTAAAGGCAGGCTTGGATATTTAAATATTTGGGTATTGGCCCCAGATTACAGAACAAAGCAGATGGTGCGAGGAACACGGGAGTGATGCCAAAAAAGCAAATACAAACTGAAAAACAGATAGCTGGTATTCGCTTTTGAATTTGTATTTGCTTTGTTTAACAATCTTTATTTAACGAAAATCACTTTTCTTTTTAATAAACTTTGTAAACTAAAAATAAACTATAAAGCAAATACAAATTCAAAAGCGAATACCAGCTATCTGTTTTTCAGTTTGTATTTGCTTTTTTGGCCTCACTCCCGTGTTCTGCGCGCTCCATCTGCTTTGTTTTGTAATCTATGGTATTGGCTATTTGTGAAGGGAATACGAGTCGAAATGAACATAGCTCATGCTGATATCTTTTTTTTTCATTATTATCTCCCAAGTGTTACATTTACATACCTATTTCATCCAAATCTGTTCAGCGTATATGTGTGTTTGAGCCACAATAATAAACGTCTAAACATCCAAACATGCATATTTATAACTTTATAACACTAGTCCTCCACGTAAGCATTATGACCACAAATAATTGTGACCAAATAAAAGATTACAACAGATTGAATGGTATTGACTAATGACATTAATCTGACATGTGGTCAAATAAACTCGTGTGGTTAACATGTTGGGTATATTCAATTAAGAGGAAATGCTGGCGGCGTTTGTTCTGTATTTCTCTCGGTTGTGTTTTTCTCCATAAATTAATTATTATAAGAATTAGGAGCCTTATAAAATCTCAAAAACTTACCATTTTTAACACCCTTATCAGACGTCCAGCGAACAAATTTGACGAATTTATATCAATAAAGGAAAACCGACAGACATCGCCAAATCCCTTCTTATTATGATTCTGGTTTTGTTTTTTAATCGATCCAGTTTTGGGGGAGAAAACCGGGGATTACGAAATAGCGATTACGTTTAATTTAAAAAGTCGACATCGGTCCAAGCTGTAGTTGTCTCTATCGCCCTCGGGCGGGATAGCTCGGGCACAGCGCGACAGCAATAGATATGTTAAAAAAAACCTATTTTCCAATTTTCTTGCAGCCATCCTTTCCTCTTAATCCTCAGTTGATTGATCCAGATATACCTACATATCATTTGGAAATTGTGGACTCGTTCTACTTTGGTAAGGTTTCATAGAGGTGTACATAGTATATTATTAACTCTGTGATTGAGGCAATTAACAGGTGAAGAATGCAGGTACCTAACTAAGTATCCCACCAAAAACATTTTCATGTAAAATGTTGCCAAGACGAGACCATGTGGCTCGCACTGTCAAAAAGTTATCAGATCTCATGTAGAGCCAAGCTTATAACTCAACACGCCCTGACTCTACAAGCCCTGACTTCACAAGCTCTAAAGTACCCTACCACCGTGCTATGGTTTCCACACGATGTTTTCCATCACCGAAAGCTCAAGCTATTTTTTAGCTTTATTGCCGGCTCTTCTCAGCAAATGCAACCTTCCGAACCGGTATTAGAGTAATGATTTAGAATTTTTTTAATTTTGAACCCGTTACTTTCTTCGCTATCTATATTTAATATTTCTCAGTTATCGTCAATATTTATATTTACTTATTTCATCTCTCCACATGGGTTTATCGCTAAGGCTAATTGTTTTTAGGTACCGGGGGTCCAGTTTCTCTACCGATATTATAACGAGGGGAATATTTGAAATCTATGTCCATAAAATAATACACTTGCACCTAAAAATAGGTAGTAAACTTACAAAGTACTAATACTCTGTTCGTTTTCGTTCTATGTAACAAAGTAAACGGGTGTGTGCGGCAGTTTCGTCAGTTCATGGGAACCGCGCATCCTCTCACGTGAGGCTCACAAAAGATTAGCCAAATTGTGCATTATATCCATCCCGTTTCGTGCTCGCTTTGTATTCAACTATACTGTGACTACATTCAATGTATCTACATTGAACTAGATCCCTTTATGTATCACTGCACACGTAGGTATTACTTATATTCATATATTCTATAGCGCCTACCATGAGCTTAGCGATACTCGCTAGCGACTACGTTGAACATTTTGTATGACAAAACAAGCACCGCCGCTAGTGGACGGTTTTAGCTGTTTTCATACAAAATGCTTCACCATAGTCACTGCTAATGCAGAGCGATGGGTATATTGACCGTGATGTAAAGCAGAGAATCAGCTCAGGTTGGATGAAATGGCGACAGGTAACAGGACTAACATGTGATACACGGATGCCTTTAAAGCTAAAGGGAAAAATTTATAAATCCGTGGAAAGACCTGTCTTAATGTATGGTTCGTAATATTGGGCAGTAAAGAAAACGGATGAAAGAAGATTGCATGTAGCTGAGATGAGGATGTTGAGATGGATGTGTGGAGTGACAAAAATGGATAAGATAAGGAATAAGTATAAGGGGAAGCTTGAAAGTAGCGCCAGTGACTGAAAAGTTGAGAGGGAACCGTTTGGCGTGGTATGGACATGTTATGAGGCGAAATGAAAGTCAAGTCACTAAAAGAGTTATGAATATGAAAGTGGATGGATATACGGGAAGAGGAAGACCGAAAGAGATGGATGGATTGTGTGAAAGATGATATGGGTAAGAAAGGAGTGGATGCCGGTATGACGGATAGAAGAGACGAATGGAAGAAGCGTACATATTGCACCGATCACAAATGATTGGGAACAGGGCTGGCAGATGATGATAGTCAATAACGAGCATCCATTACATTACCGTAGGGATCTCATGGTAGGGGCACTGAATACGGTATTTTGCAATACATGAAAGGTTTAGAGATATAGGTATCTAATGTGTGTCGGTCAGTACCTCCTACTATTTCGAGATGGATATCCCGTACGTACACACGGCTACACATCAAGCTATACATTTCCAGTATAAGCTGACCTCTCATTGTAAGGAAATCAAATCAATGCGACATCAGCTTACACTGGAATTGTATACTACTACTTGATGTGTAGCCGTGTGTACCATTGATACCACTGAAAGACCGCTATATCCCCCCATTTATAAAACGACTAGCTTTGCTCTGCGCCTTTAGCCGTATTATCCTCTATTTTAATCCCTTCGATGTTGAATTTTGAAATACCCTTCCTTAGTGGATGCCTACGTTATCAGTAATAAAGGAACGTGTGTGCATTTCATGTTTTTAAACCCAGCGGTTTGGGCTCTGCGTTGAAAGAGATCAGTGAGTCAGCACTGAAAGTACGGCTAAGACACATACTTACTTATCTAAGTGACTTATGATATTACCAAGTAAACAAAAACTTATAGTAAAACCTAATTGCAACTCTTTTCACATAACAGTAGAACATAATTTTATATGTCTTAAGACATTATCCCTATGACCAAATACTTAACGGCCACTTCTGCGCCACAAACACGCAACACCAAAACAAGGAACTGAACCACATTTACCAAATAAGCACACCATCAATAAGGGATTGAAATCCCACGCTAGCTGAATCACTAGGTATATAAATCTCGATGTGTAATACTAAAGCCGACTGCTCACTAGAGGATGATTCGCCCGTCGCGACCCACATGTCGAGCGACTTCATCAGACATCTAGTCTCACGACCGCGTCGTGTGACCAATATGTAGTCAATTCTATGATGCCACACGAAGAGGAAGTTTTGTTGTCTCAAAAAAATACACAGACGAATTGAGAACCTCCCTTTGTAAGCCGATTAAAAAGTAGATAAAATGGTGCTGAAAAGAAATGTAGGTATAGTAAGCGACACGAGTCGTGAGCACACTTTTGAACATAACGTTTAAAAGTTCTTATAGTTAAGTTATTATAGTTAATGTTGTTAAAATGTAAATTAAATATCAGAATCAGAATCAGAAAAAATTTATTGCATAAGCTGTACAGAATAATGTTGTTAAAAAAAAATACATTTCATGAGTCTCAACAGCTTCGTCCACATCGAACATGCAATAGTAGTAGCTATTTTACTAAGATTATTAATAACATTAAACAATTTAATTACACAAATAAGTTCATGAGACCTTATTTAAATACATCTAATAAATTAATTTAAATGCTTGAACTCTACGGACTTTTAAAATGTATGTTTAAGTGTGCTCACGACTCGTGCCGCTTACTTGCTGAGTTTCTTGCCGGAGTCTTCTCAGTTCAAGTTGTATTTGGAACCGGTGTAGAGTCATTTGTTAACATTCACAAGAGCCTTATCAGGGCCTAAATTGAATAAATGAATTTTGATTTTGATTGATTTTACTATACTCGTAACAACATAAAAAGTGTATTTTTTTTATACTGTGTATAGGCCAGTGTTTGACCGCAATCTCACCATGAAAAGATGAATGATGATGATGATGTGGCCGAACATAAAGCCTAGAAGAAAATGGCTCTAAAGTGCTACTGTTGAAACACACCGATAGGTGCTTGGCGACAGATTTTTATATAGAGGATGGTAGCCAGCCTGGTGGGTACTACAAAGTACCCTACCACCGTGCTGTGATCTTCTCACGATGTTTTCCTTCACCGAAAGATCAAGCTCATCGTAGGATTCAAACCCGGGACCTTCGTCGTTCGAGCTATCATCACCTTTTATCATTGTCTCTGTGAAAATTTAATGTCTGAACGCGAAGCAGCGTCAAGGCACAAAGCCGCGTATCGCGCGCGATTAGTCCTTTAGTGAATATGGGGCTTAATACATACCTGCTATAGAAATACAAATCATATGGTATTCAAAGAGCTAACGGTTATGTGACGCGGCTATTTAAATGTATTTCCTGGTTACATGTGGATTCTTTGATTTCACGTCTTGGCCCCGTAATAATAGTACCTAGGTGTCTTAATTGAAGCGATGATAGCTCTGTGGTAGCCAAGTCGAAAGCCATGATGATAGTCGTATCTTTGAATGAGCTTCAGTTTTCGGTGAAAGAAAATATCTTGAGGAACCCATAGCACGGTGGTAAGGTACCTACTTTGTAGTAGTTAACGGCCTGGCTGGGTACCACCCTCAAGTTGAAAATCTATCGCCAAGCACCTGTCAATGTGTTCCGGCAGTTCCGACTTGAGAGCCAGTGCCCTCTGTAAAGATCGGCAAAATTGGCAATACTCTTGGTAATGCGGTAATGCTAATGTCCATAGGCGACGGTGACCCCTTATCATCAGGTGAACCGCCTGCCTGATTGTCAACCTACTTACAAAAAAATAGTTTTAAAAAACTGCGAATTTCTAGCAACAATTGACACCGGGAGAAGACCGCAAGAGGGTGCACAAATATGCACCTTATACTTATGTGAGAAAATATCCTCCTTTACACTTTTTTTTAGGCATGTATTTAACGCGGCGACAAATTAATCTGATTTTGGGATTTATAAAAAATGAAAGGAGGTACTAAAAATAATAGGTTGGCAGCTAAAGTGAAGGATCATTTTAAGTAGAAAGTAGCAGCTAAATAAGCTTTCTTTTAATTTAAACTGGCATTGATTTTTTTGTTTTGGTAACTGAATTTATTGTTAGGCGAAGACTTGACGGCGGATAAAAAGTAGAAAATAGGCTTTCTTAAATTATAAAATGAGGTTGTATATAAAGTAAACTGAGATGAGAAGAAAATATTAACTTGGTCATATAAAACATACTTTGTGCGACATTTTAAGAGCTCTAATTAAAGCAAATAGTGACATGCAAAAAAAATATTGTGGGCCTATAGTTTTATTTCTTGATGACTTTTATTTTCAACACGCTTTTATTAGCTTCACCTGTATGTATGTATGGAATCACATATATGTAAGCCGTGTTTGGACTTGTTGGAATCGTCTTGAGATGAACTTTGATCATGTATGGTTTTCAGGGTCTGATGATGGAGTAGGAGGGTGAGCACTGGAACTCCATAGTGGAGCATCGTATCCTAGCCGTGTTTGGGGTTGTTGGATTTGTCATTAGATGAACTTTGTTCATGTATGGTTTTCAGGGTCTGATGATGGAGTAGGAGGGTCCGGCACTGGAACTCCATAGCGACGCAATGTATCCCACCCGTGTTTAGGCTTGTTGGAATTGTAGAAAGATGAACTTTGACCACATAAAGTTTTCAGGGTCTGATGATGGAGTAGGAGGTTAATCACTGAAACTCCATTATTATAACTTATTTTCATTTTCATTTTCGTTTTCATTTTCATTTTCGTTTTCGTTTTCGTTTTCGTTTTCGTTTTCGTTTTCGTTTTCGTTTTCGTTTTCGTTTTCGTTTTCGTTTTCGTTTTCGTTTTCGTTTTCGTTTTCGTTTTCGTTTTCGTTTTCGTTTTCGTTTTCGTTTTCGTTTTCGTTTTCGTTTTCGTTTTCGTTTTCGTTTTCGTTTTCGTTTTCGTTTTCGTTTTCGTTTTCGTTTTCGTTTTCGTTTTCATTTTCATTTTCATTTTCATTTTCATTTTCATTTTCATTTTCATTTTCATTTTCATTTTTATTTTATCTCATCTCATCATCATCATATCATATAGTTCATCTCATGACAATTCCAACAACCTCAAACACGGCCAGGATACGATGATCCACTATGGAGTTCCAGTGCTTACCCTTCTACTCCATCATCAGACCCTGAAATCTATATACAGTCAAAGTTCATCTCATGACTATTCCAACAACCTCGAACACGGGTAGGATACGTTGCTCCACTATGGAGTTCCAGTGCCTACTGCCTACCCTTCTACTCCATCATCAGATCATGAAAATCATACATGATCAAAGTTCATTTCACGACATTTCTAACAACCCCAAACACGGCCAGGATACAATGATCCACTATAGAGTTCCAGTGCTTACCATCCTACTCCATCATCAGACCCTGAAAACTATATATGGTCAAAGTTCATCTCATGACAATTTCAACAACCTCAAACACGGGTAGGATACACTGCGCCGCTATGGAGTTCCAGTGCCAACCCTCCTACTCCATCATCAGACCCTGAAACCCATACAAGATCTAAGTTCACTGTTCCACTGTCCAAAAAACACGATTTACCAAAAAAGTAAAAATTCAGTCATCCAGATACTAATCATGATTCCACAAAAAAAAAACTGAAACCCTAATTCGTAATTATAGTACCCGTTTAAATTTTTACAGCTGCTTGCAAATCGCAGCCCGAAAGTGTATTTTATATGGAAGCTTATAGTTGCCAATATCACCATGTTTGTTATCCCACTGTCAATTAGGGCATGTAATATCGGAATGTTTTTCAATTCCGATATTGATTTCCGATATTGGATCTCAATATCGGAATTCCGATATTAATATCGGAATTAGTCATTTTTATTAATAATTAAAAAATATATAGTTTAATTAGATCGCCAAGATACTTTGTAGTAGGATAGTTTCATATAAATAAATAATATTTTTATTATAAATAGCACATATTCCTTATAAATAGCACATATTCCTTATAAATAGCACATATTCCTTATAAAATTCACATAATTTTCTATCTATACTAATATTATAAAGGGGAAGAGTTTTTTGTTTGGTTAAACTGGCTAATCTGTGGAACTGCCGGTCAGATTCGTTTTTTTCCCACTTATAGGAAGCTACATTCTCCCCGAGTATTATAGGCTACTTTTGATCCCGGGAACGCGGGTGAAACCTCGGGGACAACTAGTTCGTTATAAAGTTGGATTGTAAACATCTTCTGCTCAGTCGAGCACTCTTGTCAGAGTGGTCGTGGTTGCAATAGATAGTGTACATGGTGGGTCTTCAATATATATATATATATATATATTTTTATACCACTGAGTTGGCAAACAAGCATACGGCTGATGGTAAGCAGTTACCGTAGCCTATGGACG
The DNA here is from genome assembly GCA_947623365.1 of Achlya flavicornis. Classification (NCBI taxonomy): domain Eukaryota; kingdom Metazoa; phylum Arthropoda; class Insecta; order Lepidoptera; family Drepanidae; genus Achlya; species Achlya flavicornis. The sequence goes on along the minus strand of OX392483.1, from coordinate 890,929 downwards.
CTTGCAACACCAGGGGTATCACTCACGCGTTGCCGACCCTGAAGCAACCTCTTCACACCCTTTTTGAAGAACCCCATGCTGTACTCCATTGGGAAAACCACGGCGGGGGGTCATTCCATAGTGACTCTTCTGGTTTCAATGTGTGTGGATGGATTCCCCGTCGATGGCGAGAGTTGCGAGTACTCCATATGAGGCCGGACCTGCGACTTATAAAGTTGCAGCCTTTGCCCCGATGTGAAGTACTGCCTCGCTCTGTTTAGCACTCCAAGCTTTTTGGATGCCAGCTTAACCTTGTCTTCCAAATGACTTCGGAACAAAACGTCGCTAGAAATGTTGACGCCAATGATTCCGATGCTTTGACTGATGTTCAAGGAAGTGTTCTGGAATTGTGGAGCCACAGACCAGGGGGTTTTCTTAGCGGTGAACGTGCTGGCTTGAGTCTTGGTGGGGTTGAACAGGACTAAGTTTAGTCGTCCCCAATCGGAGACAAGTTAGTGTACTCTCTATTTCAGACACCAGCCGTTCGCGGCTTTCCTCCACCTCGGAACGAGGGATATTTGCACGGCCTGTGTAATGGGTGTCCTCTGTACTGTCGTCCGCATAGCAATGAATGCCATCAATAGACAGCATATCATTGATATGCAGAAGGAACAGCGTTGGGGACAGCACAGAGCCTTGCGGGACGCCGGCATTTATATCCATGCTATCGGAGCAACTACTGTCGACGACGGCTCGTATGCATCTGCTGGACAGAAAGCTGGCGATCCATTTGCATAATTCCTCGGGAAGCCCGTATGCTGGTAACTTCGTGAGAAGACCCCTGTGCCAGACCCGATCGAACGCCTTCGCCACATCTAGGCTCACTGCCAATGCCTCACCTTGACTCTCAATGGCGAGTGACCAACGGTGCGTGAGATACACAAGGAGGTCACCAGCTGAGCGACTGTGGCGGAAGCCATATTTTCTGTCGCTCAACAACTCGTGATCCTCCAGGTATCTCAAGTCTGCGTCTGTGTCTCAAAGCTGCGTGTTGATCACACGTTCCATGACTTGAGAGAGAAGGGAAGTGATGGCGATAGGCTTGTAATTCGTTGGGTCTGATCTGTCGCCATTTTTGGGCACTGGGTGCACGTGGGCAGTCTTCCACGAAGACGGGACTTCCTTTTTGGAGCAGGAAAGTGCGAAAAGACGCGTCAATACTGGGCACAATTTAGGAGCAAACCGCTTCAGCACCACTCCCGGTATGCCGTCTGGCCCACTCGACTTATGGTTGTTGATATTTATGTTGAAAACAAGCATTGGATTAATTTGACAGGACAAAATGTCTTACATCCTTTTGTTATGTTTGTTAGAAAGAGATATAGTGAGACTAAATTATTTTAGTTGTAAACAACAGAATCAGCACCATTGTATGTTTAGTTTTTAAACGCTCGTTTTTCTTGCTATTATTTTCCTAAAAACAAAGCGTCAAGCATTTTTATGGGTAATGAACATCGTATTATGTTAAAAATAATACGCTCACTTGCAACACTGGTAGGCAAAATTGATGGACGATACGTTAATTTTATAGCTCTAGGTGACGATACGTTGTGGCGTGCTTAAAAGCTTTATTTAAATACTCTAATAGAAAAAATATCCGATTCCGATATTACGATATTAGATCACTCAATTCCGATATTGTAATATCGGAAAAAACGGTCCGAGATTCCGATATTACGAGATTCCGAGATTCCGAGATTCATGCCCTACTGTCAATATTAGTCGCCAAGTCATTATTTATAGTACCCTACCTATTATTTCTATGTGCCTGTTTAATATATTTGCTACCTTAAAGAAGCCGCCACTATTTAGTTTTTATGATACCTTGCCATTTGTAGCCCATCTAATTTAATAGTTGCCAAAATATTTAATCGCTGCCAAGTTATTTTTTTTGTAACCAGTAGTTAGTCGCCGTTTAATTTGTTAGTCGCCGCGAAAATAATTAGCCTTTTTTTTATACCACTAAGTGGCAAACAAGCTTACGGCCCGCCTGATGGTAAGCGGTTACCGTAGCCTATGGCCGCTTGCAACACCAGGGGTCGCGCGTTGGCGACCTTGAAGAAACCTCTTCACACCCTTCATGAAGAACCCCATGCTGTACTCCATTTGGAAACACGGCGGGGAGCTCATTCCACAGTCTGAGCGTCCGCGGAAGAAAACTCCTTTGAGCCCGAACAGTTCGAAACAATTCTGGTTGCAATGTGTGAACCTTCTTTTATTAATATAAGTACCTACCTATGTTGCAATGCGAATGTGCAACGTTGCAACAAAGTAACCCATCTGAGTGTAATTAAAATTACAACTTGAGACGGAGCGGGATGACGAGTCAAATGCTTTATTAAACTAGATTATTAGGAATGTACGTACATTCCTTTATGTGCTAGCCGGAGATTCAAATATCCTAGCTAGATGAATAGTTATGTTACTTGGGGTAAGTATATAAATGTAACATTTTGCGGCATTAGGGTTGCTTGCTTCTGTCTTCTTTGGTTTTAAGAAACGTTGGTTCGATTTGGAAGATTACTGAAGATCTATTTTAATGTTTTTGAAAAAGAACGCTTACGCATTTCTACTTATACCTACCAGTAGGGTTTAACAAAAATGACCAAGATCACGATAAAATATTATTTATTTCACATTAACAATCAACTCAAACAAGGTATATCTGTACAAATGCTGTTAGCTCCTTCATTAAACGAACTTTATCATCACTTTCGATTTGTACAAGATTCTTACTTTTTAATACAACATTGTCATTTGTAATCAACGCCTTAGTTAATAATTGAACACTTTCAGGATTACACACATTAGCAACTTTGCTGACAAACTTAACGATTTGTTTTTTAGATGAATTCTTGATTACTCTCTTAGACATTAGCTTGTAAGTCCTTACATAAGCTATAACATCTTCTATTTCCATACAATCAACGTGTCTCAATAGATCGTATAGAATAACTAGCAGTTCATTTTCAACATCCTTATTAGTCTTTAGGTCAATAAAATCATTCGTTTTCCCACTTTTATTAACATTATTCCTAGCTCCAATATTTCTGGCAAATGAATTCAAGAGCATACTATGCATCATATTATTTACAAGAGATAATATGCCTCTGAGTAAAATTCTATCACCTTTTCCCAGTTGTCTAACTGCACCGTGTAACCAAGATAATAAACCGTATCCTTCAACTAGGATCTCAAAAGATCTAGGTATAGCTACCAAAGCCCCTAAAACATTTAATATCCTCTCTCTAACTCTTCTATCACTCAAAACTGAATTGTAAAAGTCCATGATCATCTTCAAACTCATAGTTTTAAAGACAACATTAACATCTGTTAAAGTTTTGGTTCCATCTTTTATTATATCTAGAACCCAAATTCTTCTGTCTGTTGATTCTACGTCACTGTCGTGGAATAGGCTTAGGAAATCTGGTACTAAAGATAGATCTAAAAATTGTTTTGCTATTAAGAAGTTATTAACAGGTTTGTATAAAGGATCGCCAGGAGCAGTAGATACCATTAGGGCTCTGGCAAGATACAGAGCATCAATTGCTGGAAGTCTTGGATTCTTCAGGTCTCTGAAGTCTTCTGAGTTGTTCTCAGCGTTGTTTATGGCCGTGGATAAACTCTGACGTAGTGTATTTATGAAGTCATTAAGGAATAGTTTGTCGTTTCTGTGCTTCCTGAAAAGAAAAAAAATACAATTTAATATTGGTTTCGTGGATACAAAAAGAAAAATGATTTTAGTATGTTTTGAAAAACAATTTTGAAATTATAAGCGTTTAAGGGTCAGCTCAGACCTAGACGCGAAGCGAAGTGGCGCGTACTTTATAAAATAACAATAGAATACCGAATACCTTTCAGGGAGATAATTGGGATACACATCGCGGCGGCGCTAGTTACTTGCCACAAATTATCTCACTGAAATATTCACCTTTTCGTGTAGTAAATAAAGTTTTAATTCTATTGTTACCTTAAACTTACCGCGTCGCGTCTCGGTGTGAATTGACCCTGAGTATCAAAATAAAGTAACTACAAAGATTTATAATTTGACCAAAACTATAAACAAAATTAAAGTATATGTACGTAGTTATATTGGTTTTTAAACATTAACGCGATAAAATGTTATATGGACTCTACTAGGCACTACTCACGTTTCTGTTTCCAACAGCATACAGAATCTGTGTAGTACATGATAAGCAGATGCTCTCACCATGGGACAATGCGAGCTGAGCGCCATCACGGGCACTGAGAGAAGCCCGGTCCTCAGCAGCTTGAAGCATGAAGCTACTGACCCAGGCGCTAACAGGTGACTCAACAGAGGGAATACAAATACAGGATCATATATCCCTTCATCTTCATCTAAATTCGACACTGATACTACATCCATATCTTTATTTTCATCAACTATCTTATTATGTGTCTCTTTAAGTTTTAAATTTTTAACTTCTGTTTCTGTATCTTTCGGTATTTTATACATTCCATCTTTGGACAGTTTAGTTAGGACAGATTTCAGCGAACTTTCGATTGTCAAATCTATGTTCAAAGGTAATTCGTAATTATAGTCAAGTTTCTGCGTTACAGGAAAGTTTCTAACAGTTCTGTCTATTATGTCTTTCTCGAATAAATTCAATACTTGATTTGGTGTTGGATGTGCCCATAAAGAGGAGGATCTGTTTTTGCGTACAGCATAATGATTTGCAGCTGAATCACCCCAGACGTAAGGTTTATATTCGTTCACAGGTTGGCCATTGCTCTCATAGAAATATAATATGGCTAGAATGATTCTGTCGCATGGAGTTCTAGTGGCGTGATACGCGCTCAAAAATACAGGTATTTGCTGAGATTTCATAACAGAATTGTTTATTTTTATTAATGTGTAAACAAACTCCAATAATCTTGATTTTATGTCCGTACTGTAATGGCTTAGCATCACGTTCAGAAATTCTGAGTGGGAAGTAACCATGTCGAATAATGTAACAACTTCATTATGGTCTTTAGGATAAAACAGCTTCACTAAGGTTGTTAATAAGGACAGTAGCTGAGGGCCACATGTGTAGCCTTGGTCTGCTGTTTTCACTTTCAAAGAATCTTTGAGGACGCATTTACAAAAGTTTTGCCAAGTCGAACTTTCAATCAATCTCTTGAAATCGTTTTGCTCAGTTATCAAAGGTTTTACAGCTTTACATGTTCGTGTAACATTGTGAATGCTAAGAACCAAATCATTTACAACTTCAGCCTCTTTCGCTTCTTTCAATGCAATATTTGTAATGTGTAACATAGATAAGAGGTAATTAGTCAGGTGATCCTTTTTGATTTTATCAGTAACGCAGAGTTTTAAGAATATGTTTTTTAGCAAACAAACATGACTTATCTCCACAGATTCAAATTTATGAGTTTTATTGAACAGCTTTTCACATTCTTCTATCTCCATACATTCAAGTACTAGCTTTTTTATAAATTCCCAACTTGATATATAAATTTGTCCAGCTTTATGAGGTTTCTCTAAAAATTTGCCAATATTCGATTTGTACTCATTGTATATTGTTTGTAAAAAGTCTTTGTTTTCAAGAATGAATTGTTTGTGATTTATTACAGCCACTCCCAATGGTAGAGTTAACTCTCTTTGACTTAATATGTCAGGTCTTTTAATCTGTTCTTTGAATATGTTACAAAATTTACCACCGTATTTTAGTAAGACCGACGCGAGATATGCTGTCGATTTTCTAATAGTAGTAGCAGAGAAGAATTGTTTAAAAATATCTTCAGGTACGCGTGCTACTTGATGTGGCTTGTATTCAAAATACTGTGCGAGTGAATCTTCTAGCTTATTTAAATTACAATTTATATCTTTGTTTGTGAGTAAATCTGTGTATAATTTTAAACTCTTCTTCAATATATGGGGCTGAAGTTCAACGGTAGTCAATTTCGAATATTTTTCAATCAATGTTCGTAATAATTCTAATACTAGACTGGGTTCTTTGTCATCTCTCAAACATGAATCCATGTCTGCACTAAATATATGATTAAAAACTCGCAAATCATCATCTTTAGCTAATCCGACTATTTCCAAAACGTTTATTGTATGATCACTATCGACATTCTTTCTCTTGTTTATCTTAATCAAAGCTTTTACAATCTCATTATAGTTCTTCTGTTGATACGATTTCAGCAATCTATGTTTATTATCCAAATTTGTGACAATATCTTTATGCTCACATATTACTTTCAGAAGGAACTTCGTTGCTAGTAAGTTGTCTTCACCTTTTTGTAAATCTAAAGGTTTGTAGATTTTAAGGACATGCGGGTTTTTGAACAGAGTCATAATTATGGTCCGACAGACATCCACCATATGATGTCTTCTACAAATTGTAATAATACATAGGAAATAATCCACTATCTTTTTTTGCCGTTCCGCTTTCAATCGGTCCATATTAGACATTCGAACTGTGCAGAATATCAAGTATTTAGCCCATGTCAATAATTCTGAGGTATCAACGTTTTTTGTTACATCAACCTTGTACGGGACTTCATTGACAATTATGTCATTTTCTTCTACAGTCGACTCTTCCAGGTATGGAAAAATATTCATCAAAGGTTTTTCTTCATTATCAATCACAGCTTTAGAAATACTTTTCAAGACACTATCATTATCCAAGATGTCTTCAGGCAAGGATACAGACTGTCCTATCCAATTTGCAACGTAACTTCGTACATCTAGTTTAGAATCTCCTATTAAAACTTCAGTTAGCTCCGGACAATAGTTACTGTGGAGTAAATTCGCGACATATGAAGACAGAAAATTCTTAAGATTCTTTTTTACTTCTTTATTTGATTGTAGATACTGCATACAGCCTACAATGAATGGAGATGGTATTTTGTTTTCTAAAAACACGCTGTCTTCCGTGCTTCGATTTTCCATCAAATCATTGAAGAGTTTTTCTAAGCATGCTTCACTATTTTGGTCAGATATTTCAAAATTTACTAATTGGTTTCTCACATATTCAGTTAAATCTTTAATGTTTTCTAAAACATATTCGACAATATCGCCTATCAACGACGAGGGACTGACTTTAGATTTACGCAGTGTGTACAAAATTAAATGAATTTCATCTTCATCTGTCTCGAAAATTGATGTGTTCTTGAAAAAACTACGTAAAGTTTCCTTTGCTTCTATCCAGGTACTATCATCGTCACACATGTAAACATCTAACATAATGAGAAACAGATCTTTGAACATAGGGTTTTTGAGAGATATAGCTGAACTATCTAATGTGAGCCATAGTGAAACAATTTTGAATTTCAACAGTGCTGTGTGACCTTCAGTGAGGGTCATAGAGAAATCTAAAATCTTTTTCATGTCAATATTGCCTTCCAGAGTTTCAAAATAGGCTGGGTGGATGTCATTGTAGAGAAGCAACAAGTCCAAGAGATATATCAGGGCGTTAGTATCATTAATTTTCGGAAGTTTATATCCTGACGTAGGTTCATCATTCACTTTCTTCTCTATAATATTTTGTATTAATGATACTACTACAGCAGGAGCAGGCAAGTGCTTCGGAAAGAAATATTCTAATTTATTTCTTAGATCCGATGTTTGTGTTTGAGAGTCATCCATATCCAGAATTTGTAAATACCGTTTCAGTGTCTGCAACATTTTCACAAGTACTTTGACACAGTACAAGGATATAGTTTGGTCTTTCCCAAGACATGTCTGAATGAATTTAAGCAATGGCACTGGTAATGTTACAAATCTTACGAAATTCGCCACCTGAGTAGGAGATAAAAGAGCCAGACGTGAAACAAATTCTTCAGGCTTTAGTTTATTTAACAATTTTATAGTAAAATCTGTGGACTTTTCCCAGATAGGCGAGTGCTGCGGCTCAAAGCCTTGTTCTATCACATTAACTATTGCTCTATGTAAATCAGGGCATTTGTAGACAATTTGAAGAATGACCTCACATTCATGTTCGTTTTCCCATGGTCTTTTCAACGACAGCAAAGCTTTATATAAATTTTGATTTTTATTAGCATCAGCTGTGCCTAAAGAATTGTCTACAAAATAAAGTCCTAATCTATTTGACGTGCATAAAGTCAGTATTATTTCCGATAAAAGGGACAATATCTCTGGTTTCAATGCATTTTTCACATCATGACTCTGCTCCGGAGGTCCTTTCCAAGAAAATACTTTGAACATATTGTGTAGTACTTGGTGACTAAAAGTTTTGAGCTTCAAACTTTTTGAAATGAAATTATTATCTATGACATTCTTTTTAAGAATATTCAAAAACATCATAACTGCTTCTGCCTCATCGTGTAAAAGGCCAGGTATAACAAGACCTAGTAATCCTTGTTTCTCTAACAACGCTTTAATAAGTGGTAGATGTCCATCAACTAGGAATGACGTCATGAAATGCACAAATGAAGTCCTAACATTGTCCTTCTCTTTATAATTAGACTTCTCAACAATGTGTTGCAAATGTTTAGGGGTTAATGGAGCCTGGTTTAAGACTTCTACACCCAAATCTGGATTTAATGTGACCATTGACGTCAACAACTTAAGGATGATTTTTCTGTGACGTGGACCAGAGTTTTCACTGATCATGATCTCCACAGTTGACATGAAAGTGTTGAGGAAGTATCTGCAAGCTTCTTCTGTTATTGTGATCATGTGTGGAAGGGAAGATTGGACTTTTAGGATAACTAAATGGAACAGGTGGAATATGGGAGTGGCTAGACTCAAGTTTTTCTTACTGTCCTGGTTGATTTGGCGTAGGATCTCATGAGAGTTGCCACCACTCTTGAGGTACTCCAGAAGGTAATCAACATTTTTATCTGGGTTCAGGCAGACTTGCAGAAATTGGGTGACAACTGAAATAAAATAAAATATTTTAACATTATAATTTTCTAAGATGAATAAGGAATAGCGATGTATACAACATGTAACAGATTTGGATGCTAAATCTTTGAATCATTTGTTGAGAATCCCATAGAATCGATTTATGTAACTTTAAATATCTATATTAAAAACGATTCTGAACTGATTGACTCATAATTATGTTACTTAGGTTAATGAGCCTTAACAATCTTGGTGTTAGTACTAAGAACATTAATTGATATTTTAAAGGCAATACAAAAATTTCCTAAAATATAAGGTCATCAATTAGAAACAATTTGAAATTTAGAATAAAATTGGCACTACCAAAGTTTGAGAGAAAATATATTAATAAGCCAAGCACCGATTGGTGCATTCCGGCAGCTACACTTGAGATCCAGTTCCGTGGCTTTGTGTGCTTACCAGATTTTAATAGTTATAGTTTTTTTAAAGCTAGACAATGCGCGCCGCTTTACCCACTTGGTAATATTTATCTTGTGACTTGTTTGACCAAAATGGTCACTGCTCCGCTATCTCAAGTCATAGCATAATGATACATAGCCTAAAAACTTCTTCAATAAACGACCTAGGTAACTGTAATAGCTGTATCAAAATCGATGCAGTGGTTACACTTAACGAACCGACACAGAACGTTGCGTTTTATACGACAGAAAGCATAGTTCTTCGACTGAACTTAGCATGTTTGACGAATTAGTCAAAAACATACCCATAGTCTGTCCCTGCTTTGCCACCAGCTCTTTGCGAAAGTGTTTAAGGTTAAAACCATGGATATTTTCTGTGATATCAGCATCATTTTGAGGTTGTTCGACATCAACATTGTCTGGTAGTTCCGTAGATTCGTTAGTTTTAGACTTTTTAGAAGGACTTTCCCGACCCTTTTCAAATTTTCTTTTACCCATTTTTTATGATTTCACTCATAAATGTACATTTAAACTTGTGTAAATCTATAAACTCAACACGTGAGAATGTTTTGCACAGATGTTTTGACTTTTGTCCAACTTTTTGACGTCGCGGTCGTGGGACATTGACAGTCTTTTTTTTATAATTTGTTCATGACCATGGATACAAAGTCCTTCAGACGCATACATTTTATTTATAATAATATCACTTCCTTATAGTCCGCCCTAATCCTCAATCTACGTACAGGTCGGTTAACGAAAGCTGGCACGTTCACAGTACTCATAAATTTGCAATCAGTCAAGTCTAATGGACGAATGCAAAAATAGACCACTCTATATTTATGAGCAGTAGCAAAAGCAAAACAATAACTGTCTCCTTCATACTCATAAGCTTGACTTTGCGCGAGAGAGACGATGTAAATGTGTTGAAACGTGCCAGCTTTAGTTAACCGACCTATAGTCCGCACATTAACTTTCACATAGTCTGCATTATCAGTCATGTTTTACTAAAATGGTGGTCATTGTACTAAAGCTTTTCACGGACCTTTTTGAGATAATTTGTAAAGTCACGATAGACATTCCGCCCGCCAGTGCTGCCAACTGCTAGCTTTAGCCAGTATCTCACAGTATCTAGATACTGTAGTACCCAACTGATAAGGCGCGTCGTGAATCTTCATTCGCACAGAAAAGAAAGTATGGCCCGAAGATTAACAAAATAATGCTTAAAACTTACAATCAACCTTAGATCACCGGCTTTGAGTATCTAGTAAAATCACTGGTATAAGGTTCATAATACACTCCAGCTGTTAGTTCCGTCTCGCTTGCAAGTCACGCCCCTCCGTACACATGGCGGCAGCTGCCGACAAATAGCATTTCCCGCGCTTTTAAAATGTGTCTTCTGCGCACAGACATAAATACTTCAGATGTTTGTGCTTCTGCGCAGGTAAGTACAGTAGTCTAGGTAAGTACAGTCGAGGACATAAATATGTATACACTTAGTAAAATTCAACAACGGTTTCCTCTTAAACTACTGATTGAAATTATGAGATATTATAAAGGCAGAATCTTCTAACATATACTATTATGATTTGTGTAATAGTTTAACACTTAAATGTTAAACATGCGAGAAAATTGCTTTTGAATTTCAAAAAGTGTATACATATTTATGTCCTCGACTGTACCTACTAGTCCCACAAACTTATCAGGCGCGGTGGTCAAAAGAGGAACGAATGACGCCATTTTAAAAGTCAATCACCCACCAACGTAGATTGAGGATACCCAATCTACGCCCACCATTGATCAGAGAATATAAACACTACGTTCATTGGTTGTTTGCCCCACCAAATGCGATAACAGCGCCTCTCACCGGCTCCCAGGTAGTGTTGTCAAACTATCGATAGTTTGACTATCGATAGTTGACCTCGAAAACTAGTTACAATATCGATAGTGCTATCGATAGTATCGATACTATCGATAGTATCGATACTATCGATATCGCAGACCGACCAATACTATTGATTCAAGGCAATACTATCGATATAATCGATACTATTGAATCTCGATACTATCGATACTATCGATAGTATTGAGATTCAATAGTATGTATTTGACTAATACTATCGATAGTATCGATAGTATTGATTGAATTTAACCAATACTATCGATAGTATCGATACTATCGATAGTATTGTACTATCGATAGCTTGACAAACTTCGATAGTATTGTCTAACAATTATTGGAAATTTGAAATTCAATAATAGTTTACGTAGCCTGCGCAGCCAGTGCTTACTTGTTCTAATTATTGTGATACAATTTATCCGCCTGATCTTTGTCCAAAAGGCATCAGGCGAGGTTGGTGATAAAAGTCAGCAGACTGGGATGAGATGGGGTCCTTCTTTGCATCTTATCCTTGGCGGCGAATGTTTTTCTCTTCCAAGGACCCATTGAGTTGCGCGAGTGCTATATCTGAGGTGATGTGTCAAGCGATGGAATATTATAGTCCATACTCTGACGTATCCCCCAGTACTGGGGCTCTACCGCGTAACTTTGCTGGTAATCGTACCGAACACCATTTATGAATTACATCCGACATTGAGTCCGACTCGCACTTGGCCGGTTTTTTTTTTCGTATGTCCCGCTTTCGGCGACAGAATCCCGCTTTTTTTACTCAACAGGTTACGAAATCCCGCTTTGCCCGAAAAAAAAACTGGCAACGCTGCTCCCAGGTGGCGTGGAAACGTGTGCATAATATGAAGAATACAACTTTATCAACCATTATAGCTCAGTAACGGTGACGTGAAGCGCTCGTGGTGTAGCATGATTAGCCGTTCTTAATCGATCGGCAAAGTTAAGCTACGTCTGTCTTGGTCGGTACCTGGATGGGTGACCGCCTAGTGGTATTTCAAATCGAGCGTTTCCGTGCTTCGGAAGGCACGTAAAGCCGTTGGTCCCGGTTATCACTTAATTGTGATAGTCGTTAAGCTAGTTGGATGCCTCCTAGGCGGCTTGAAAAATTCCAATAGTAGGTTGGCCACTAGCCTACCTCCACCGATCCGCAGTGGGCACGCGTGGTGGAGTATCTGCCCATTCCCTTTCACCCTGATTTGTGAAAGGAGGCCTGTGCTCAGCAGTGGGACATTATAGGCTGATGATGAATGAATGATGATGAACGGTGACGTTTAGGAGAAAAATTTTAGAACATTTTTATAGATAAATTGCATAATCTACAATTTTGTGTAGCCTATTTTTATCATACAACTTCCTCCTCCTCGCGTCGTGTGTCCTCATGTCTGAGGATCCTGATTCCCCCGTAAACCAATTTTATCTCGTATTACGTTACTTTACGCCAGTTGTGCCTGTCCTTGGCAACGTGAAGAGCGTCGTGAAAGTTCGTCTCCAGGGATTTGGTCCGACCATCTGAGTGGGTTAACGAAGTAAGTTGACGAACGTTGAGGATCTGCTCCCTTTCACGAAACCCGCCTGTTCTTGTGCCAGTTCATTTGCCAGTCAAGGAAATGGCGAATACGGTTATTTATGACGTGCAGGAGAACCTTGCTAGCATGCGATATCAAAGCTAGTCCTACATCTATCACACAACTTACCTTTTCGCTAAAAAACGCAAAAACCCATACTTGCGAATAATTTTTATTGGAAGTGTGGGATCGATGGGAACATTTATAATGGTGTTCCGAACATCGTACCAATTTTCAGCTCTATGAGATTTTTTGTTAACCTACCCCTAATTTTAGGGCTAACTTGACCGGACTATTACCTATTTATTCTGAAATAACCACTGAATGTCTTTTTTAAATACCTTTCACCGAATAAAAGACAGTTGGGATACGTTTAGCTACGTAGGTATACTAATATTGGAAGGCAATACTATCGAAGTTTGTCAAGCTATCGATAGTACAATACTATCAATAGTATCGATACTATCGATAGTATTGGTTAAATTCAATCAATACTATCGATACTATTAGTCAAATACATACTATTGAATCTCAATACTATCGATAGTATCGAGATTCAATAGTATCGATTATATCGATAGTATTGCCTTGAATCAATAGTATTGGTCGGTCTGCGATATCGATAGTATCGATACAATCGATAGCGCTATCGATATTGTTACTATTTTCCAAGGTCACGATAGTATCGATAGACTATCGATAGTTTCACTATTGCTATGCAACACTACTCCCAGGTAAGTTTGTAGGACTATAAAACCTACTGAACGTATTTTCATGGGGTTTTTTAAACTTGGCTAGGCCTAGGCGCTTCGAATAGGCTTTAGATCTGCTGTCACTTGAAACTTGCCTCATCATCATATCAGCCTATGGATGTCCACTGCTGAACATAAGCCTACCCCATTGACTTCCACTTAGAACGGTTTTGGGCCGCTTGCATCCAGCGGTGCCCAGCGACTCTTACCAGAGGCTCCACCGCGTAACTTTGGTGGTAATCATAACGAACACCATTAATTATTTCAACCAATGACGTGCACGCGTTACGACGCGACGATTACCATTTGTGGGCCGAATTCATTAATGGTGTTCGTTACGATTGCCACCAAAGTTACGCGGTAGAGCCCCAGGTCGTCGGTCCACCTGGTGGGTGGCGGAATATTAACATTAGACATAATTTTTATCTTGGGTCTTGTCCATATTCATTTTGAGGCCTACTTACCTGTTGAGAAACTCTGTTGAGGTCATTGAGCATGATGTTCAAAGCTTCCAGCGATTCCGCCATTATGACTATATCGTCAGCAAATCGAGTTGACTAATGTGTTCACCATCGATGTTGATGCCATTCCATATCCCTTCTAGTCCAAGAGCTTGAATACATCCTCAATTGCAGTGGTGAAGAGTTTCGGGGAAATTACGTCACCCTGCCTTACACCCTAAGGAAACTTGCCTAAGGAAATAGAAATAATCGAATAAAAGACAAACTTCTTTTTTTTGCAAACTTCTTTATGTAAAAGACACAAATTAGGTAAAACAAAAGTCGTTTAAGTATGTAAACTTAACTGTTATGTTGTCACCATCGAGGAACAATGTTGTCACCTTGGTTATCACATACTTAAAGCTTAAAAATAAATTGTCAGGTATTTACACCTCTTCAAAGTACTACTATCAAAAACGGTACAGTACATTTTCAATAAAAAACTAATTATTATTTATAAGTCCCACCAGGTCCCACCAACATATTTGTAGTTGATCAAAAGAGGGACTACTTATGTACGACGTTTATTTGAAAATGTCAGCTAAAATGATAAATGTACTTGAGCAATATTTTCGATATTGCTTGATATTGTATTGAAAGAAATAAGGCTTCATTTTCTTTGATATTCTTAACCAAATATATTGTCCATTGGATTGCCCCACTCTAACGACCTAATTCCAAACATGGCGTATGTAATGCTAAACCAATGTAAATTGTTAAACACTTTAATTTTGACTAGGACACCACAAAAATTTATTTGTTCATATACAAAATTCCCTAACATTTTGCACATTAGTTTTATTTGCAAATTATACAAAAACATTTAATGTGGGAAGCCCCTTTATATAGCAGACGCATTGATTAGCACAACACGTTATACATTTCATAATTATTAATCGATTAAATCGCTTAAAATATCATATTGCTATCAAGTCACATTTTTAATTTAACATTCGTATTTTTATTTAAAAAAAATATAGATTTGCCTTATTAGAGATCAATTTAATTATTTAATTGCAAAATATAATATTTTATACATAAAATTATATTATTATTATACATAAAAAGCGTTTATAAAACATTTGTAAATTGATGTCTTGGACATAAAAATAATACAAGATAAAATAAAAATAATAACGTAAAATTAGGAATAAAGTATTCTACATTTAATTCAACACCATATCACTAAACACATAGTTCATTATAAAATATGTTTTGTAAAAATAAATGCAAGAGTTTTAAAATAAGGTTCAAATTACAATGTGAATTAAAATATCAAATCTACATTATGTTAATCGATATTATACTGGGTGAAGATTTCGAGATGGCATATTTTCGAAAACTATGTTGGGTTAGTCATGCTGAACAACTTTTACCATGGGACCAACTGAATTCTCATTATTTTTTTTACTTTTCATACATCATAATCGAGCAAGTATGACCTATTAGTATGTAAAGTAAAAAAAACAGTAAAAAAAAGATTTAGGTTTTTAGATTATGGATCTAAAAACTATAAAATTTTTGGTGATTTTTCCTAATAACTACATTTCATTAGTCCCGTATAATTTGTTTGGCTAGTAACCACATTATGAAGGCCCCATTGTCTATAGTTAGCATTCCTTTTAACGTTTAAGATTGTCAAAGAAAAATAAACCTTATTGTGTAGGTGAAAAGTCTATTTTTCTTTGGCTCAGTCTTATTTTCTAACCCCCTTATTCATAATGAAGTTATCAAACGTTGATTAGCTAAAATTCCGAAGTCTTTATCTGACACGTGACATTTGGTGATCGAAAGAGTGAGACGGGGCACACTATTACACTGATTTAGTTAAAAAGCGATTATGAATAAGGGGGTAAGTATATTGATTTGTGAGAAGAAACGATTAGTACTATGTACTAATTAAATGATGATCCAAAATTTTCGTTTTTAGAAATATATTAATAGCTTATATTTTTTTATGACAATATCTGAGTATTAACGTCACAAAATTATAAAATCATAATTATTTAAAAGAAAAATAATAAAATACAAATTAAAAAACAATATCGTTAGACGCTATCGTTCTTTATGTACAGTCGAGGACATAAATATGTATACACTTTTTGAAATTCAAAAGCAATTTTCTCGCATGTTTAACATTTAAGTGTTAAACTATTACACAAATCATAATAGTATATGTTAGAAGATTCTGCCTTTATAATATCTCATAATTTCAATCAGTAGTTTAAGAGGAAACCGTTGTTGAATTTTACTAAGTGTATACATATTTATGTCCTCGACTGTACACAAACACTTATAAAAATACACCTTAAAGAAAGGAAACAAACTTTTATAATTAAAAAAAATAAAAAAATAGAAAAATTTACGTAATCTATACATAGCCGCTAGCATAGCCACTATTAGCTGGCACGGCTTATATATGCATGATTTAACCGACCAGTGGCTTGATTAATAATGGATTTGCATAGGTCTTCTACCATCGCCAAACTTCAGGCATTCTTTGATCAATAATTTATAGCTCGCTCCACGGATTGTTGAACTCTTTTATGTTCGTCCATTTACTTTTGACTAATTTTATAACGCAAATTTTATAATCCACGAAAAATTCAAACTCTCATAAAAAACCGGCCAAGTGCGAGTCAGACTCGCGCACCGAGGGTTCCGTACAAACCTGTAGGTATATAAGTAAATGGTAGTATAGACCTGAGTATTTGATATTAATTTCAATTTATGACCTATTAAAAAAAAACTACTTACTAGATCTCGTTCAAACCAATTTTCAGTGGAAGTTTGCACCGTAATGTACATCATATATTTTTTATAGATTTATCATTCTCTTATTTTAGAAGTTACAGGGGGGGGGACACACATTTTACCACTTTGGAAGTGTCTCTCGCGCAAACTATTCAGTTTAGAAAAAAATTATATTAGAAACCTCAATATCATTTTTGAAGACCTATCCATAGACACCCCACACTTATGGGTTTGATGAAAAAATAAAATTTGAGTTTCAGTTCTAAGTATGGGGAACCCCCAAAATTTATTGTTTTTTTTCTATTTTTGTGTAAAAATCTTAATGCGGTTCACAGAATACATCTACTTACCAAGTTTCAACATTATAGTTCTTATAGTTTCGGAAATAAATGGCTGTGACATACACGGACAGACAGACATGACGAATCTATAAGGGTTCCGTTTTTTGCCATTTGGCTACGGAACCCTAAAAACCAACTTTACTCAATAAAAAAACGGCTTATTTTCCTGACAATGCATGTAATATTCCGAAAAGATGTCATATCGAAGTATACACTATTATCACAGTCTATAAAACCATACAGTCATCCGACATCTTTGATATCGTGGAAAATGCCGACAACGTCTAGACATTATCCCAACGGCCATATAAAGTATGATGTATCCCGAGCTACTTACATCGTTTTGTTCGCAGGTCGGGCCGCGTCTCGCCCCTCACACGCCGCACGATTGCCCTGTCTAGACGTCTTCGTCGAACGACTGTATGGTTTTATAGACTGTGCTATTCGAGTCGAGAGCCAAGGTAGCTTATTGCCATGTGGTCATGCTTGAAATTTGACTGTGCATGAGGCGTCATTATAAATAGAAAAAAATGTACTTCTGTCATGATATAAAACTAGTTAAGAGGTCAAAATCTAGGTATTTAACGTCGTATCGTCAATTTTGTCTCCGTTCCTTACGCCTCTTCTGGATGATATTTTCGAAATCCGGTTCAATTTCGCGAATTTTATCAAGTAGTACCTCTGCCAAGTTGTTATCGGGTATGGTGTCTGCAATATGACATGTTTATGGTATTAATTGGCGAGTCCTAATTAAGATTTTCTGGGCTTGATGTTTCGGTGAATGCAAATATCGTACGGAAATCATTGCACCTTTCGGCAACTGCAATTTTTTTATCCACATTTCAAAACATAAAAGATCACCTACTAGCGACATCTATCAATACAAACAGACGACACTATGCATGGATAGATGGCGCTACTGTTGCATCATGCAACAAAAACCTACATCGCGCTATCGAAGTTCTCTGAACACTCGACATATATATGAGTTTCCAACATCGACTGACTTTGATTTGCTGGCGGAATTTCTTCTCTTTTCAATTGTCGAATTGAGTGGAGGAATTAGTGTAGTGGCGAGAGGTAGCAATGTTACAATGAGATGAGAAGTATCGGTGAAGGAAACTATTTTGAGGAAACTATATCTTCGGAGTACAACTGCTAAGAGAAGTAGATCAAAGAGCAGCTCGACCGGGGAAGGACCTTACAGAATACCGCAGACAAATAACTTTTTTTTTTTTTTTTTTTATGTTGTGTGCCTGCGCTTGAGCAAGGTCACCAGTGCTTATTGGAGAGGAGGCAAGAGTTGGTAACGCATGAGTGATGCCCCGTGTGTTGCAAGCGTCCATATGGCTACGGTAACCGCTTACCATCAGGTGGGCCGTGCGCTTGTCTACCTACACATCACTAACCATGATGAGATGGCAGAACTCGAAGAAAATGTAATATAGTTACCGTCGAAGTAGAGGAGCTCGCACTTGTTGCGGCACTCGGGGCTGCGCGCGATGATGGCGCTCAGCGTGCGCGACAACTAACATGTAATATAGTTACCGTCGAAGTAGAGGAGCTCGCACTTGTTGCGGCACTCGGGGCTGCGCGCGATGATGGCGCTCAGCGTGCGCGACAACTAACATGTAATATAGTTACCGTCGAAGTAGAGGAGCTCGCACTTGTTGCGGCACTCGGGGCTGCGCGCGATGATGGCGCTCAGCGTGCGCGACAACTAACATGTAATATAGTTACCGTCGAAGTAGAGGAGCTCGCACTTGTTGCGGCACTCGGGGCTGCGCGCGATGATGGCGCTCAGCGTGCGCGACAACTAACATGTCATATAGTTACCGTCGAAGTAGAGGAGCTCGCACTTGTTGCGGCACTCGGGGCTGCGCGCGATGATGGCGCTCAGCGTGCGCGACAACTAACATGTCATATAGTTACCGTCGAAGTAGAGGAGCTCGCACTTGTTGCGGCACTCGGGGCTGCGCGCGATGATGGCGCTCAGCGTGCGCGACAACTAACATGTAATATAGTTACCGTCGAAGTAGAGGAGCTCGCACTTGTTGCGGCACTCGGGGCTGCGCGCGATGATGGCGCTCAGCGTGCGCGACAACTAACATGTAATATAGTTACCGTCGAAGTAGAGGAGCTCGCACTTGTTGCGGCACTCGGGGCTGCGCGCGATGATGGCGCTCAGCGTGCGCGAGAACTGCTCCACCTCATCCTCCACGTCGATGTGCTCCAGCACTGACAACACAACACAATCATATACGGGGTGGATACGACAATACGACATTAAATGAAAACACCTAAAGTACTCATGTAAGGAAAGGTCGGTAACGAGTGAGCGATGCTTCTTACACCAGGCGCTTACCATCAGGCGGGCTGTATGCTTGTTTACCGACATAGTCGTATAAAAAACTATTAGAGTATGTTAGCAGGCCATCCACTAACGTTCTTTCCCACAGGAATCTGTTTTTTTTTTTTTTTTTTTTTTTATTTATTTATTGTAGGAAGACCAACAGCTGTACAATAATAAACATAAAAAAATATGAATAGTTATTAGGAAGCCAATAACAGGTCTTCACGGATATATGCCAGTATAAGATCTATATCTATGACCATTCACGTAACACACATTATAGAAATATTAATAACATATTAATAACACATTAGCACAAACTTAACACCAAAAAATGATAAATAATAACTACTGAAACACAATTCACATGCACTGCATTATTTGAAAAAGTCATTGCTTAGTATTCGCCTCGCCGATATCACGCTTGTGCAGAAAAGGTCTAAATCGTGTTGCCTAACGAACGTGTTGAAGTTGTTGCTTGCTCTCCACATAAAAGAATTTTGTCTATAATTAGAATGGACAAGTGTAATATTAATTATCGGATAGTTACGATACAATCTAGAGGGAGTGTTTAAATATATTTTACCAAGTAATTCAGAGCAATCTACTGTATTTGATGCTATTTTCAATAAGTACGAAACATCCGCAATTTCACGCCGCTTAACGAGGGGAAGAAGATGAAATTTCTTACAAATGTTTAAATAGTTAGAGGACTTGTATGGAATTTTTAAACGGAAGCATAAATGCTAGATAAACCTCATTTGAATTCGCTCAAGTCGCACTACATATTTATCATAGCGGGGATTCCAAATTTGAGAGGCATATTCTAGTATAGATCGGACAAAGGTACAGTAAAGAATTTTAAATGTTTTTGCATTCTTAAAGCTGGCAGAGAGACGCATTACATACCCCATTGCTCTAGAAGCCCTATTCACTATATCACTAATATGCCTGTCAAAGAGGAGTTTCGTATCGTGAGTAACTCCTAAATCACGAACAGTGTTGCTTCTCTGAAGAGTCTGATTCTTCAGTGTATAATCAGAATATAAAACATATTTTTTTCGGGTATATGTAACTACAGAGCATTTCGAAGGATTGAGATCAAGTTTGTTAATAATACAATAATGATCTAATCGTGTTAAATCTGCCTGAAGACATTGTACATCTGTTAGCGATTTTATAGTGGTAAATATCTTCATATCATCTGCGAAACAGAGTAGTTTTGAGTTGAGGAAACAAGCTGAGATATCATTTACAAAGATTGCAAACAGTAAGGGCCCTAAATCGTTAAGGATTCAACGCTAGTGGATTCGCATTAGCGAGAAATAATGAAGGTATTAAAATCCCTGGTTCCGACCTGTCGCGAATGACACGTCGCGATAACTGAGTAGGTTAGTGCCCGTTTATATTTCCCACACGATTGAGCAAAATGAAAATATTCCTTAATGACAATACAAAATGACGGGCATTCCTCATAAAAGTCAACAATCCTCAAGAAATAACAGGATGGACCATCCACTGACATTTAATCCTTAAGTTTGATCGGGTTTGACTGCCAAGATCCAATCTGACAGAAATGTATGTATGGATGGTGATCGCAGGACCTCAACGGGTTTATTCTATCCTTTCGCGTTTCATTTTGAAACAAATTGGCCTCTTCAAGCATCGTCGCGTCGCGCCGCGTCTCTCCTCGGTGCGAACTTACCCTAATGCTGGGGTATCGCTAATGTTGGGGGTAATGCTATCGCGAGAACGCGAAGATTTGCGTTGTCGCGACATGTCTGGCCAAAGAATTCGTCCTATCGCTAATCATCTTCGCGAATACGAATGCCTTTCGGGCCGCTGTTGGTAAATTGCAGCACATGAGAGGGTTTTGTCGCGACAAAGTTCGTGTGGTTGGCTACACTTAGCGCGCTTTAATTGACTGCGCCACGCCGAGCTGTTTGAACGTGTTTGATTGAACTTGTTAATCAAGGATTGGAGTAATGAGAGGATATTAGAATTCATACAAAATTATGAATCTGAACCAGTTTTATGAAACCCAAACCACAAGAAAAAATATTTGAATGACTTTGTCCGATTTGTGTGTATAGATAACATCCACCATCGGCTTTTATTCCTCTTTTTAACCGACTTCAAAAAAAGGACGAGGTTCTCAATTTGAATCAATTTTTTTTTTTTTTTTACTTTTTTTTTTTTGTTCAAGTAATAAAGATGCTGTAAATAATTATTAGCCGCCATGTGTTACAGCGAAACCGGCTCTTCCCGGTTTTCCGTGAAATGAATTATCGCGACGTTCTAGATTATCGCGACGTAGTGAAGTTTTTAACAGACTTCAAAAAAAGGCGTAGGTTCTCAATTAGGTTGTTTTTTTTTTATGTTTATTACCTCATAACTCCGTCATTTATTAACCAATTTGGAAAATTCTTTTTTTGTCTGGAAGGGTACACTTCCCGTTTGTTCCCATTGTCATCAGATCACGATTTGAATACTTTTTAGTGTACTTTGAAGTCGGTTAATTTTTTTTGTAAAACAGTCCAATTATTTTTGATGTGGCCAAGCAATTCGTCATGGATCGAACACGAACTTTTAACGTGACAACGCGAACACGAATCTTCGTCTTCAAGTCTGGCCGTAGCATAAGAGAGTTGTTATATCGGCGAGGCGAATACTAAGCAATTACTTTTTCAAATAGTGCAATGCGTGTGAATTGTATTTCGGTAGGTATTGTTTGTCATTGTTTGATGTTTATCTTGTATTAATGTGTTAATAATATGTTATCTGTTTCCATATTGTGTTAAATGTGTGTTACGTAAATGGTCACAGATCTTATACTGGCATATATCCGTGAAGACCTGTTATTGGCTTCCTAACAACTATTCATATATTTTAAGTTTGTTATTGTACAGCTGTTGATCTTCCTAGAATAAATAAATAAATAAAAAGGGAGCTTAGATAGAATGTAGTATGATTATTTACCATCGGAGAGTGCCCGGTTCTGCATGGCGCGCCACAGCGTGAGCAGCGGCGAGGCGCACTCGGCCGCCACGTGCACCGGGGCCAGCCCCGACCGGTAGATCTTGTACGCCGAGTTCTGGTACCGGCGGTTCTTCACGCCGCCGACGTCCTTCGCGACCTCCTCCAGCGACTGATAGCCACATGCAAGTGGTTCCTGATCTTACGTCATTTAAATCTACCTCGCGCATGTTCGCAGTGATCGGAGTATAAGTGGTACACACGGCTACAGATCAAGCTATACTGCTATATCAGCTTATACTGGAAATGTATAGCTTGATCTGTAGCCGTGTGTACAGTAGTAATCATAACTAATATTTTCAACACACTTGTTCGTAAAGTGACATTTATTGCAACGTTGTTGGTATCTTAATGCAGCTTATTACGCACTAGTGCTTTTTACTTTACATTACCGCACAGTTTTATTACAATTATAATCCCGATTATGTTAAGTTTGCAAGTGATATGTGTGTAGACGAAGCATTTTTAATTTAAACGAGTAAAACAATTTGACAGCGAATCGCTGTTATAAAAAAAATAAACTTGAGCGCCATATTGTTTAAACTTTCTTATTGTGTGGTTGAATATAATCAAAAAATCGACTTCAAAAAATACAAGCCTGTTTTTTACTCACAAGTGTGTTGAAAAACGTCGTATTACACGCGTGTGCTTATTATTAATACCAATTATGTATTATTAATGCCAATGTTTGCATGTGGTTTATTACGCTTTCACACCTAACTACTGTTAGCATTAACATTATATTATTTGAATATTATTTAATTTCATACCATTAAATATTGATTAATTATAATTAATTGTCAGCATTATTTATTATGAAAGTGTAAAACGGTTTATTTTGATATTGTGTATTTGAATATCGAGGAATGGCAACACCAGAAAAGGATAATTGTAATAATGGCGGCCATTGGAGAAAGTGTTTTAATTCATTTTGTGGTAATTACCAAGTTTACCAAGGATTAAATACAGATTTAGCTTGTTTAAGCCAACTTCTTTTCAGTAAATAAGGGATGTAATACTACTGAACCGATTATCAGAATGTTTATGTGTATACTGCATCTTTGCCTTTTTCGAAACGATATAGTTTGATTCTTACTTAATTAACAAGTATTTTGGGCTGCTTTTATATTTCGATTCCAATATCGGATTTTAACAAACGTTAAGTTTTTGAAGTTTAGTTATTTATACTGCACCTATTCCAATCACTGCTAATTTTGGTGATGATCATGATGGTATGAACTTATACGTATGGGATAGCAGGTGTAGTGTATAGTCGCGTCGAATATCTCGTAAGAACTACATATAACAGGTGGAGATTTCGAGATGGCATATATTCGAAACCTACGTTGGGTTAGTCATGCTGAACAACTTTTACTACTACAATCTCGAAATCTCCACCCACTATTGGTACATTGAACCTGAGTTCTTTTTTTAGTAAAAAAAAAACATCAAGGGCCAAACCACCAGTAGGGCTATTTTAGAACGCTCGTATTCGATATCGGAAACGGATTCAAAAACTACTGAGGCGATTTTCCGCAATTGCTATTTTAATTTCCGAATTCGAATATTTTTAATGTTTCTGTACGGAAATATCAATTAGATTCATCGAAGTTTTCAGAAATTAAAATAGCAATTGCTGAATTGACCTCGGATTTTTTTGAATCCGTTTCCGATATCGAATCCGAATATAAAAATAGCCCTGCAGTTCTTATTGTAATCCAACGCAGCCTGAACTGAATCGTTTATGTGTTTCAAAACGTCAGAATGTACAGAAAAAGAAATTAGATATTCTTTTTGCACTGACAGAAGATGGCCCAAGATTGGCCTTATCACCCTTACACACTCAAATCGGCGAGCAAGCTCTCAACTGGAAAAATTTGATAGAAAAACAGATCAATTTAGGCATAATTGGAACAAAACCAACCACGGATGCTCAGGCTGTGTAATGAGCTTCCCGCTGTGGTTTCCCCAAGGGAGTACAGCATAGGGTTCTTCAAGAAGGGTGTAAAGAGATTTTTGCAGGGTCTGCAACACACGAGTGATATTCCTGCCTGGTGTTGCAAGCGTTAATAGGCTACGGTGACCGCTTACCATCAGGTGAGCCGAATACTATATTCCTACGTGAGTAGTATTAAAAAAGAGTTGATACTAGTCCCCTACTACCTGCACTGCACTACTGGTGCAGGTTTCAATTTGGATTTCATTTCCAAAACAGATGTGGAGACTGGTGCCGATTCTGTTGTAAATCGCACTAAACTAATTTTAGTCACATCTCATCTCTTTCCTACGAACATTATTGAAAAGGGATAGAACATATTTAAAGCTTTCAATTTAATCTTAGCCGTCTTATTTTGCGTGTATTTATGCGTAACCGCGATAGATGGACTGGATGGATTGGACTAATTTGACAAGACTAAATTTCTTACATCCTTTTCTTACTTCATGTTCTTTGTTAGAAAGAGACATAGTGAGATTAAAATTAGTTTAGTTGTAAACAACAGAAGGGCCACTGTAATTTTTTTTTTGTCTTCTTTACATTGTTGATGAAATGAAATGCCTCCTCAACCTAACATAACGAACCTAACCTGTTCATCACTAACCTTGCAAGCTTCCAACCACGGCAGGTCATCTCTGTTCCTCCTATTGAACTCCTTCAAGTCCGGGGGGCAGTACAAAGACTTGGTGATCACGATGAACAGCCTCTTGACAGGGAAGTCCACTCCCTGGGCAGCCTCGTAGCTCCTGATGTTGTCTTCGAAGCCGACGAACTGAGCTCCGTTGGAAGGTATGACGTGTGTGAGGTAACCCTCGAAATAACTGCACGCCATACCTGCTCCGTAGCTGATCCTGTCAGATGGTTTTTCCTGGAACGATTTTGCACTTTTTATAATTCCGTACGCGAAGGGTAAACAGAACCCTATTACTAAGACTCCGCTGTCCGTCCGTCCGTCCGTCTGGCTGTCAGTAAATGATTTTGAATTTGAATTTGAAATTTGGATTAGTGTTAAACGAGCGAGTCGTACCTCGCTAATTAGGGTTCCGTACACAAATTACAAACTACATTTTTAAACGGCGTTTTCAGTATTGCGTTTTCCCTGCCGTGGTTTTCCCAATGGAGTACAGCATGGGGTTCTTCAAAAAGGGTGTGAAGAGTTTTCTTCAGGGTCGGCAACGCGCGAGTGATACCCCTGGTGTTGCAAGCGTCCATAGGCTACGGTAACTGCTTACCATCAGGCGGGCCGTATGCTACTTTGCCAAAATAGTGGTATAAAAAAATACTTTGTGGAACACAAAACAGCAAAAACAAGTTTGTTCATACCTCCACATGGTTCTCCACTCCAGAACCGGGTGCACCAGCAAGTTTACTACAATATAGCAACAAAAAACACGTAATACTCACAATTTGCGGGTACTTAACAACTAGATATGCGATGAACATCAACAAGAATTCTTCCCCAAACATTCTTTGGTTGCTATAATACAATATGGCGCACGAAGCCAGAAATAAACCAAAGTAGTTCTTATTGTCTTCTATTAGCTTGGGCAGGTGGTTGATTCGCTTAGAGTTGAGTAGTTTGTAGGCGATGGTGCAAGCCTCTTGCGAACCGTTTATTATGAGACTGTAGACTATGTATCGAGCTGTAAGGGAAATTACATGTTATGTACACACGGCAACAGATCAAGCTATACATTTCCAGTATAAGCTGATCTCGCATTGTATAGGATTTCCGTACAATGGGAGGTTAGCTTATACTAGAAATGTATAGCTTGATCTGTTGCCGTGTGTACTATACAAATTGCACAGTATGATGCACTTTTGAAAGCCCATATCTATTAGCCAAAAGAGCCACGCATAGTGAGACCAGTGCACTCTCACGTCTGAAGTGCCATCATACGGTGTTAAAGTGGTCACATTCTAAGGCTGCTTTTCCACCAGAGATGTGGTATGCAGCTATGCTGGAGGATGTGATAGTTAAGCTGTGAAACTATGTGACCGTTTCCACTGATACTAAGCTATGTAGCTGTGCGAGTAAGATGTGCTATGAAGATTCGCCGCCGCAAAGTAGCTGCGCGAGGAAGATACACAGCTTGAGCTATGCGATGTATCGATAGTAGGGAAGCGGCGAGGGCGGCGCCGTGTGGGGAGAGGCGCTCACGCATCCATAGCACGAATTCGTAGCACGCATCCATAGAACGCATTCGTAGCACGCATCCATAGCACGCAACCATAGCACGCAACCATAGCACACATCCATGGCACACATCCATAGCACGCATCCTTCCATATAAAAAACATATCTTAGTTGAATCCGTTTCCACCAGTGCTAAGCTGTGTGCACCAATGAATATGAATGGTGGATATCAAACGCATATCCACAGCAACGTAGCATAGCACATCTCTGGTGGAAAAGCAGCCTAATAGGCCTGGTTAGACACATCCATGTGTCCCTCTTACCTATTAGTTTGTCGAGGGTTGAGTTTAATTGGGTTAGTCACATTGAACTTAATTACTATAGGAATACGTTTTAAATTGCGAAAACATCCAGCCAGTATTTTCTCAGCGTAAATATAATATAATAAACTATTATCTTAGATATTACCAAAATAGAAAGATACGGTTCTGGTTGTCAAACATTGACATCATAAATTGAACACAATTTAATATTGCTACCAAGTTCAAGTTGAGTCCAAGTAGATATCCCTATTATTTGTGAATTATGTCCATACAATTTGGTGCTTGTGGCCTACCATCAACTTTAAAAGCGATGACGTCTTTTTCCATAAATTTTGTGCTAAAAAGGAGAGAAATAATGCTCTTGTTTTGAAAGGGTTTCGCGCGGATAGGGAATGTGTTTAGCTGAAAAATATGATAGCTTCATTTTCAAGTTATATAACTCTAATGCCAGCTTAACTAAAGCGCTCTTGTGACATTATGGTAGGTAAAAAAAAAGTGGCACGCTTGGTTTTCATGCGGATGGAGGGACTTGCGTTATCTATTTAGATTTATATCTGTGCTTTATACCATCTCATATGTTTTAGGTGTAGGTTTTGTTTAAAGAAACAAAATCCAAAAAAAGCTGATATGGCATATGATGCAGCCCATTAATATTTAACAAAGACTGTTTTAATTATTAGTTCTGTTAAAATTCCTTCTCTATTATAAGAAAAGAAGGTTTAAGTCGAGTCTTGTGAAACTCAGGTTTTAAATTAGGCTTATTTAAACGACTTAAAAAAAGGAGGAGGTACTCAATTCGGTTGTTTTTTTTATGTGTGTTACCTCATATCTCCGTCATTTATTAACCGATTTGGAAAATTATTTTTTTGTCTGGAAGGGTACACTTCCCGTTTGGTCCCATTGTCATCAGATCAGGATTTGATTACTTCTTAGTGTACTTTGAAGTCGGTTTAAGTTTTTTTGTAAAACAGTCCAATTATTGTTATATATTATAAATCATATAATTTATAAATCAGTAATACTATTGAATATGAATTACAATGTAAATTATGTTAATATGACGACTTGACGAGCCATGGCATGTTGCACTTTACTTAAGTTACCTTTGTATTTTAGTTTAATGTGTTTTCATCTTTGACAATAAATAGGTACTATTCTATTCTATAATGGCAAGTGACGGATATATTTTAAAACCTTGGTTATACTATAATTCCTTCAAACCTCTTTTGTTATCAGGGAGTTTGTGAATACAAAAGCAAAATTGTTTGAGTATATTACAAGTACAAGTGAAACTACTAATAGAGTATTGTTCGACTTCTTGGTATCAAAAGTTAGTCACGCTCACGTACAAAAAAGTGTTGTTTTAAAAGGAATAACACTGTTTCATGTTTGTAAAAGACCATTTTAACAAAAATAATAACGATAATGCAACTGTGTAACAAAATTATGTACCTAATCATTGATATAATAACAGTAACGAGTTATCGCATTTGCGTAATTTTTTTATCAATTCTTCCTATTGGATAAAATAAATTCATGTTCATAAAACGATTTTGACGGATTCCCGTAAAGGGGGAGGCGGAGGTCTCTACCGGGTAAAACGTAAATCTTTAATACCTACAAAGCTACAACCACTATTTTAGTTCAATTTTAGTTTGTGCTTTTGTCAACTTGCTTACATGTCTGTCTGTTAGTTAGACCATTCGGTACAAATTTCGTAATCAATCAAAATCATTTATCCAGTTTAGGCCCTGGTAAGGCACTTATGAAAGTTAATTTGTTACATAGAGTTGTATTTACCCCGGGTTCGAAATACACTTAAATAAATAAAAAAAAGACTCCGGCAAGAAATTTAAAACTAACTAGCAATTTTTAACTAACTCCCTGATGAGGTAGAGACTGGTAACTTTTAACATGTTTTTCGATCCACACAATACTAAAAAGCAAAAAACAAGCATTTGTTTAACGCCCACGAATTGCATGTAAAAATAGCTGCCCAGAGTGCCCAGGTTATTTTTTACCAAATGAAATGATATTTATACAAAACTGACTCTATTTGCCACAGATTACAGAACAAGGCAGATGGAGCGCTCTATCTGCCTTTTGTTCTGTAATCCGAGCGGACAAATCGTATTTGCCCAAAAAAAAAATACTATTACCATATTTGCCGTATCTCCTACGATTCGCCCATACTGTCCCAAAAACACACTGTACAAAAAATATTAGCACATATTAAAAAGATAGAACGGCGACAGCTCCACAACAGCAATAAATCCAAAATATCACTCACCAATAACCGCCGGCCACTTGTGTTTGTTATCAAAGTCTATATTTTGCGAGCCTGTCAACAAAGTACACAGTGTTAAAGATATTGCGTCTCTTATTACCTTTTCCGACGACGGTGACATGTCTTGCACGTCTGCACGAGTGAGGTGGAGCGGTGATACTGCATCCGCACAGGGCGTTCTGACGGGTTTAAGGGACTTTTTACAGTCAGCATCAAAAGATAGTAAGAGGAAATAATATCATTGAAGAATCAAGAGAGGATCGAGACGTGGACCTCCACCCTCCACCTTACAGAACATCGCAGACAATTACATTATTTTGTCCATTATTTAAATCTCTATTCGATTTTCGAGAGTGCCAAAAAAATTAACTTTTTAACATGATAAATTTGTATGATGGCACAAATGAACTTTATTCAGGAATAAGTAAGGTTTAGTTTTAAACGTCAAATAAATTTGTATAATGACCAAGGTATACTTTAATCATGGACGAATAAAAAAAACAGGACTGAGTCACCTTTTACTAAGTAAAGCACCTCAAGTAAGCCGGGCCGTCTCGTAAATACAAGCCTCACACACACATGTACACCGTAGTAAGTCGATTGGATGTCATTTCGCTTTGAGACGTCGACGGTGAGAATAAGGATCAGTATCACTTGTGCCTGCTTGGACCAGTACTGATTTTACTCACACATACGTAGGAAAATAGTGCTTCATTTTCTTATAAGGCGGTGCTCCGACCTGATATTTTTATACGTCCATGACTTTAATATGACGTTGTGTTCCTATATTGTGTAAGGCCGCCAGAGCTTGTAAAAAGGTCAAGACCGATGTGCGCGATGCGCTTGCGCACCGTCCCTCCGCACCCCGCATCTTGCACCTCCTTACAGAGCCGCAACACAATTTCTAGTTTTCATAAGATTTTTACACTAATATTTTACTTCACCCAGATTTGGGTAGGAATTTGGGATCTCTGAGTGAACAAAAGGTATCAAATGTTTAAAATTTTACGATAATTATGAAGCCAACTGTACACGTGAAACAAGGGCCTGTTGCAGTAGCTTATCTTACTTATGAGAACAAAATAGTTAATTTCTTAGAATTAACTAGAACAAACAGGCTTTTTGCATTAGCATTCATTTTACAACCTTATCCAATTGCGTTAAGGGTTTTTCATACAATTGGTAAAAAGCTTTGAATAAAGATTATTATTAAAGTGAACTTTTGATCTGAATTTTAATGTATACATTATTTATTGTAAATTTTGTATATTTGAATGTGACTTTCCATTACTCATCAGTCTAAAAACATGTAAGTACTTACAGGTCTTGACTTTGTCTTTTCTGATGCTACTGGCATACGCAAGGGGAAAAACCTGAATACGAAAATTCAGGTATTTCCCCTTAAAATATAAAGTTCTGACTGCCTGACTTTAATACAATATAGTGTTTATCTTAAAACTTGACCTCTGAGGCACCACTGTCAAGATATGGTAAAATAAGTAGCCACATTATTTATCTATAACTGTCTAGGTATATCTGTGATCTATTACAATCTAGTGAAGATGTCATAAGATACATGTCTTAAGACATTGAAAAAATCTATCTGTCAATACCCCTTATCTCGCGACTGGTGCCTCATACTTAAAAACTTCACAGATCCAAAGTAGGAAGATTTTGGCATTACTTCCTCTCATCCGCCATTTTTTTTTATTTTTTTTTAAAGTACGTCCACTTATAACTTGTATAAAAATTGAAAGCTGACATCAATACAGTCATGAAATATTCTGTGAAAAAACCTCGTAAAGTGTCACGTTTCGAAGACATAAGCAACTAAAGTTTTACTGTTAAAAAAAAAAAAAAAAAATTTAATCCCTTGACTTGCAGTTAAAAAACAACAATTGATTTCTATTGTTTTCTTCGGATCGCCAAACAGTCAAAGGATTTTAGCATTTTTTTAACTATAATTTATTGAATATAGTTTTTGGCTTAGGTTTTTGGGTATAGTACCTAATTATTTTTGCATTCAAACTATTTTTTTTAATTTTTTGTAAAATTGCTTACCAAATGATATTCCACCAACAAATAGTATTTGCATGAGATATACATATTTTATATCCATCTTGGACCTGTAAAGAAAGACTAACCATAAATACAACATCTTCATCTTTGCATACATGTCATAAAATCTACCTGCCTGATAACTATGCTATATCATATAACTTTGGAAAACTACAAGATTTTAATGCAATTTTCTTATATACTGTAAATTAAAATCAAAAAGTTACTAATTCAGTTCAGGCCCTGATAAGGCACTTACAAATGTTATACAGCTGAATTTACCGCCGGTTCGGAATACACTTAAACTCAGGAAGACTCGGGCATGAAACTCAGCAAGGCATTTTATTGTAGAACTTTCTTTTAATATGACAGCTTTTGTTTCAAATATTTATACAATATACATATTATTCAAATTGCATAAATTTTCACTTAGCCAGGTGGGATGCAAGTGCAGAGAGAAGCTACTACAAACATATATTCGTGCAGCTTGGTTAAGACTGGTTAAGATTCCAACTATCGCGCTGCAGGTTATTGGTTCGAATCCCACACAGGACATGCATTTATGTGCATGAACATGATTGTATGTCCTGAGTCTGGTTGTAATTATGTATATTAAGTATGTATTTACAAACAAAAAGTAGTATATATGTATTATATAAGTTATCTGGTTTACATAGTACAAGCTCTGCTTAGTTTGGAATCAGATGACCGTGTGTGAGGAATGTCCCAGGATATTATTATTATTATTAATGAGCCACCTTATAGTAGTAGTATAACAATATTATTATTATATTTTTTTTTTATACAACTTAGTCGATAAACAAGCATACGGCCCGCCTGATGGTAAGCGGTTACCGTAGCCATATAGACGCTTGCAACACACGAAGCATCGCTCACGCATTATCAACCTATCCCCCCTGCCCTATGAGCTCTGGCAACCTTACTCACGCGCAGGAACACAACTTTACACAACATAAAGTTATTTGGCTGCGGTATTCTGTAAGGTGGAGGTACGAGCTGCTCTTTGAGCGAATAAACGCTATGCTCTACCTCTCTTAATTCTTTATAGTCCCACTTTATAATATTTTTCAGTAAGTTTCAACAGCTATTGTAATCATAAATACATGCAGGTACGGTTGATTAGGTACAATGAGATTTGTAACATTATATGGATAAATCTCATTGTAATCGACTGTACCTAAGTACATACATATCTACTTTGATTGAAATTAATTTATAGTAAACACAGGAAGGAAAATAGCGCTAGAACAAAGAATTTGACTTTTCTTTCTGTGTACGGCTATGAGTAATCTAACCAAAGTAATACATACTTTGGTTAGATTACTCATAGCCACCAAATTATGGATACTCATTACTCACCGAGCAGATAGGTATGAGTTTTTTTTCTTGTATTTAACCTAATCTCATCTAGTTTTGTGTAAAAAGTAAAACAATAATCATCGGCAATTCGGCAGAGTTGGGTCATTATCCATACATAAGTATTCTTATCATTTAGAACCAACACGGTTCTTTCTTACAACATAAGAAAATTATTTGGCATAAATTGCGTCGTTTTGTTGTTTTATGAAAATATGAAACTATCACAAACTTCCAAGAGAACTAAAGTTGAAACCAAAGAAATTGGTTGAAACTATAAAGATAAGATAGAAAGAGATCCCCTACTCCATAGATTATACTCTTCTTTTTCTTATTTAGGACTTATTTCTGCCAGTGTCAAGTCATATTATCACTTTTACAGTCATCAGTCATACAACGACATTATAACGTCCATAAAAGTAATATTTTAATAAAAGGGTGGTAATTTTTGTACTAAAACTCTTCACGGACTTTTAGAGACAACTTGAAAAGTCACGATACACATAATACATTTCACTTCACTTTACTTGTGCACATGGATTGATCTTTATTGGATACACTCTGCAAGTTCCCGCCAAAAAGTCGGGTAGCCTCTTATGGAATACGACTTTTTAATAACCCTGTTGAAGATTCTATATTCAAACCGTTTTTGTTGTATGAAAAAGAAAAGATGACAGGTTGTCTAAAATATATTGTGAAAAAATCGTACGTTGAGAAAAGTGTTTTCCTGGAAATTAAAGCCTAAAATACCATAACCTTCCTATTTATTAACATCTGGCGACCGTGACAGGACGGTAGATATGGAAAAGGCAAAAGAGTTGAGGAGAATTACACGCCAACGGTTTACGAAATGCGTGAGTAAAGTCAATGATATTTTATCAGAAAAATGTAAAGACGCATTACAACCAGAATTTGAAAGGCTCACTAAACTCTTCGAAGAGTTATCAGTCGTCCAAAATAAATTAATAGAGCTCTGGCTGGATGACACCCAAAGGGATGAGAGTCTATTCGAAAAAGACATAGAAGCTTCCGATGCTTATGAGACTACGTGGTTTGATACAAAATATAGAGTTAACGAGTTTCTTAATATGCACGGATCACAAAGCTCATATAAAGGTACTGTCAAAGGAAAAGATGAGAATGACAGTGAATCTTCGAAGGATCGTCGTCGTCACTTTAGGCTACCTAAATTAAAGCTTTAAAAATTGGATCGGCTTCTGGTCACAATTTAATAAAATCCATCAAGATGATGAAATAGATAACGACGATAAATTCCAATATCTGTTGCAATGTATGGAGGACGGGTCATGTGCTAAAGAATTGGTAGAGAGTTTTCCCCCATGCGGCGAAAATTACCATAAAGTCGTGCAACAAATAAAAGAGCGCTTTGCCAAGGACGAACTTATTATAGAATATTACGTTAGAGAGCTTCTACAGCTTGTCCTTGCACAGTCTAAAGGCACGCAAAAAATAACACTCAGAGCCTTGTATGATAAATTAATGACGCAAATATTGGCTCTGGACTCATTGGGTGTAACTCAAGAAAAATATGCGGCTTTCTTGTTTCCATTAGTAGAGTCAGCTTTACCGGAGGATATATTAAAGGCATGGAACAGGTCCCAATCACTCGTAAGTCAAGATGGTAATGCACTCACTAAATTAATAACTTTCCTCAAGTTAGAAGTAGAGTCAGACGAGAAGATACGGCTAGCGCGTTCAGCATTTTCAGAGAGCTATTCAGCAGCTGATCCGACTGCAGCTTGTTTTACTACTACTAATAAGAAGAACAATAAGGACAAGCAACAGGTTAGAGAGAACATTGAAAAGCAATGTCTTTGGTGTGACAAAACTTCCCACACAAGCTCAGAATGTCATGTAGCTATCAATAAAACATTACAGGAGCGTAAAGACTTTATTAAGCATAAGAAAGCATGTTTTATTTGTCTCACCATCGGTCATATGTGGAATAGGTGCAGAAAGCATCCTAAATGTGTGGTGTGTGGCAGAAGGCATTACCCAATCATGTGTGGAGGTTTGCCAGAGAACATAAAATCTGAACTGGCTTCAAACGAACTAGATCCTCAAGAAGTTGTTTTAAATCATTCGTCGTCTTCTAAAACCGTTTTACTGCAAACCTTGAAGGTTAATATTGAGCATGGCGGTAAAATACAAACTGTTCGAGCTTTATTAGACTCTGGTGCGCAGCGCTCATTTATTAGAAGCGAGGTAGTAAAGAAACTTGGATTAGAGCCTGTTAACAAAGAAGTATTGAGCCATACGCTATTTGGAGGAGCTGTTACTAAAAAGATCAAACACAGACTGTTCAACCTACAGTTGAAGAGCATATTTGGTAGCTATTCTTGTAAATTAAAAGCTCTAGAACAAGGAACTATCTGTGGAGTTCTTCCTAAGTTAAATAAGGGCGGTACTTTTATATCTTTGTTAAAAAGCAAGGGTGTTGATTGCATTACTGATTGTATAGATAACAGCGTAGCTATTGATTTATTAATTGGTTGTGATGTTCTAGGTAGCATTCTCACCGGTCGATCAGTACGAATAGATGACCACGTGTTGGCTTTGGAAACGAGACTAGGTTGGACAGTTCAGGGTCCAGTGGTTGGTACGCATTGCTCTGAAAATAATGTAAGTGCGCTACATAGTACTACTTCTAGTATAAAAAACGTTGAGTATATTCCGAAATCTCAGACAGACCTCTACTCAAAGCATAGAAGGGCGCTTTATTCCTCGAGTAGCGCCACGGTGGGGAGGATTCTGCATTTCAGCGATTCAGCGTCATCAGCCACTGAACCTAAGCCTTACAATTCAAAAAAAAAAACAGGTCACTAGTTCGGGTCGACTGGTGAAGATTCGTGAACAATTAACTTTGTAGATTACTTTATTATTTGTTATGACTTGTGTTAGATTTTTATATTTTTTTTTTTTTTTTATCACACAAGTGTAACTCCGCATTCCTGTGGGGGCGGAGGATGTTGAAGATTCTATATTCAAACCGTTTTTGTTGTATGAAAAAGAAAAGATGACAGGTTGTCTAAAATATATTGTGAAAAAATCGTACGTTGAGAAAAGTGTTTTCCTGGAAATTAAAGCCTAAAATACCATAACCTTCCTATTTATTAACAAACCCATCTTTCGATCGCTCATTCAAATCAAAATGTCTGGCAACCCTGGCCTGGTAAGACATAAAAGAGGTA
This sequence comes from Achlya flavicornis, assembly GCA_947623365.1. Lineage (NCBI taxonomy): Eukaryota > Metazoa > Arthropoda > Insecta > Lepidoptera > Drepanidae > Achlya > Achlya flavicornis. The sequence goes on along the minus strand of OX392483.1, from coordinate 854,999 downwards.
TCATCACACTACGCATTTTTTTTTTTTTTAATAATGCGAACAATGAGACTTGTAGAAATTGATATCTATATATATATATATAAAAGAAAGTCATGTTAGTTACACTATTTATAACTCAAGAACGGCTGAACCGATTTAACTCAAGAACGGCTGAACCGATTTGGCTGAAAATTGGTGGGGAGGTAGCTTAGAACTAGAAGACGGACATGTAGTGTAGTGTAGTGTAGTGTAGTGTAGTGTAGTGTAGTGTAGTGTAGTGTAGTGTAGTGTAGTGTAGTGTAGTGTAGTGTAGTGTAGTGTAGTGTAGTGTAGTGTAGTGTAGTGTAGTGTAGTGTAGTGTAGTGTAGTGTAGTGTAGTGTAGTGTAGTGTAGTGTAGTGTAGTGTAGTGTAGTGTAGTGTAGTGTAGTGTAGTGTAGTGTAGTGTAGTGTAGTGTAGTGTAGTGTAGTGTAGTGTAGTGTAGTGTAGTGTAGTGTAGTGTAGTGTAGTGTAGTGTAGTGTAGTGTAGTGTAGTGTAGTGTAGTGTAGTGTAGTGTAGTGTAGTGTAGTGTAGTGTAGTGTAGTGTAGTGTAGTGTAGTGTAGTGTAGTGTAGTGTAGTGTAGTGTAGTGTAGTGTAGTGTAGTGTAGTGTAGTGTAGTGTAGTGTAGTGTAGTGTAGTGTAGTGTAGTGTAGTGTAGTGTAGTGTAGTGTAGTGTAGTGTAGTGTAGTGTAGTGTAGTGTAGTGTAGTGTAGTGTAGTGTAGTGTAGTGTAGTGTAGTGTAGTGTAGTGTAGTGTAGTGTAGTGTAGTGTAGTGTAGTGTAGTGTAGTGTAGTGTAGTGTAGTGTAGTGTAGTGTAGTGTAGTGTAGTGTAGTGTAGTGTAGTGTAGTGTAGTGTAGTGTAGTGTAGTGTAGTGTAGTGTAGTGTAGTGTAGTGTAGTGTAGTGTAGTGTAGTGTAGTGTAGTGTAGTGTAGTGTAGTGTAGTGTAGTGTAGTGTAGTGTAGTGTAGTGTAGTGTAGTGTAGTGTAGTGTAGTGTAGTGTAGTGTAGTGTAGTGTAGTGTAGTGTAGTGTAGTGTAGTGTAGTGTAGTGTAGTGTAGTGTAGTGTAGTGTAGTGTAGTGTAGTGTAGTGTAGTGTAGTGTAGTGTAGTGTAGTGTAGTGTAGTGTAGTGTAGTGTAGTGTAGTGTAGTGTAGTGTAGTGTAGTGTAGTGTAGTGTAGTGTAGTGTAGTGTAGTGTAGTGTAGGGTAGTGTAGGGTAGTGTAGTGTAGGGTAGGGTAGGGTAGGGTAGGGTAGGGTAGGGTAGGGTAGGGTAGGGTAGGGTAGGGTAGGGTAGGGTAGGGTAGGGTAGGGTAGGGTAGGGTAGGGTAGGGTAGGGTAGGGTAGGGTAGGGTAGGGTAGGGTAGGGTAGGGTAGGGTAGGGTAGGGTAGGGTAGGGTAGGGTAGGGTAGGGTAGGGTAGGGTAGGGTAGGGTAGGGTAGGGTAGGGTAGGGTAGGGTAGGGTAGGGTAGGGTAGGGTAGGGTAGGGTAGGGTAGGGTAGGGTAGGGTAGGGTAGGGTAGGGTAGGGTAGGGTAGGGTAGGGTAGGGTAGGGTAGGGTAGGGTAGGGTAGGGTAGGGTAGGGTAGGGTAGGGTAGGGTAGGGTAGGGTAGGGTAGGGTAGGGTAGGGTAGGGTAGGGTAGGGTAGGGTAGGGTAGGGTAGGGTAGGGTAGGGTAGGGTAGGGTAGGGTAGGGTAGGGTAGGGTAGGGTAGGGTAGGGTAGGGTAGGGTAGGGTAGGGTAGGGTAGGGTAGGGTAGGGTAGGGTAGGGTAGGGTAGGGTAGGGTAGGGTAGGGTAGGGTAGGGTAGGGTAGGGTAGGGTAGGGTAGGGTAGTGTAGTGTAGGTAAGGGGGTTTAGAAGGGGTCGCGGGTGAAACCGCGGGCTGAAAGCTAGTAATAAATCAAATGTATGCGTCTATGCGACTGAATGACTTTGTATTGTATCCGTGGTAATTAAATGAACCTTCTTTTATTTATATAGGTGGAGATTTGTAAATGGCATAGGATCATCTATTTGTTTACTTTATCGTAGAAATTAAGCTGTAAATCTTCCTAAGAGTAAATAAATAAATAACAAATAAAAAAAACTTCAATGAATGATAGTTTTGTACATGAACCATGGTTGGTTGAGGACTTTTTGGCGGGAACTTGCAGAGTGACGTTGCGTTTTCATATTTATTTTCATAAATTTGTGTATTTTGAGTTTTATTGTGTATTTTTGGTGGTATTTTACCCAATAAAAATCATCCATGTGCACCAGTGAAGTGAAATGAAATGAGTTATGTGTATCGTGACTTTTCAAGTTGTCTCAAGAAGTCCGTGTAAAGTTTTTGTACAATTTACCACCATTGTACTTAAACATGACTTTTAAGGATGGTGACTGATAGTGCGGACTACCCATATGAAGTGATTTATTTTGTGACTATATTTAATACAATTAATACTGTACAGGTCGGTTAACGAAAGCTGGCACGTTCACAGTACTCATAAATTTGCAATCAGTCAAGTCTAATGGACGAATGCAAAAATAGACCACTCTATATTTATGAGCAGTAGCAAAAGCAAAACAATAACTGTCTCCTTCATACTCATAAGCTTGACTTTGCGCGAGAGAGACGGTGTAAATGTGTTGAAACGTGCCAGCTTTAGTTAACCGACCTGTAACTGTGACACGAAAATTTAAATAAGACAAGGCTGTATGGCTCAGACCTTTGCCTACCTTTGGGCATATAAGACAAACAACAACAACAACCATGGTTGGTTTGCAGCGTTGCCAACTCTACGTCTTTTTACGTAGATCTACGTATTTTAGGCCTTTCCTGCAAACCTACGAACTTCAGTCTCAGAATCTACGAATTTTTATAAATTTTTACAAATTTGCAAAATAAAGTGACTCATAAGCTGAATGATCATAATTTCTAGTACCTACTTTCGCGAAAATAGTTAGTAAACGTTCAGTTTCATTCTAACGAACACGTCGAACAGTCACCTCGCGACACAACAAGACACAGTGTGTCTTCCATAGAACTGTGACTCTGACTTATATCATGTGAGTGTGTAGAATGAATGAAACGTCTCATGGCACCGTAAACAAGTGAAATATATCCTAAAAATATTTTAATTTGTTTGATTGCGATATTTTTCAGCTTTCTGCTCAGTTTAATTGCTTAGATTCGTCTCAAATGTTTCCCTTACTAACTCAACTCAATTTAACGTGCAAATGTCGAGCGTCTGTTTTCTGTGATCAATCTGATGAAAAGTAAGATCAGAACCAGACTTACCACTGATTCGCTAACAAGCTTACTTTTAACAAAAAGTGGCTTAAAAATAAATTGCGAGCCTACACAGGAACACAGCTATTTTATAAAAATATGTACAAATTTGCCTGATGATAATAAATAATTTAAATAGATATCTATATATAAAAATGAATCCCTATTTCCCTTGGTCACGCCGTCACTTGAGAACGACTTTACCGATTTCATCCATCTTTGTTTTTAAAGTTTTCTAATATTCTGGAAAAGTTTTCATAGAAAAAAATTAAGAAAGTTGATTCGAAAATTTAAGAAATCATAACGGGAGGGTAGGTTATCCCTCGGATACGTGGGGGAGACCGCGCGGCACAAATAGTTGTATAATAAAACATTATTTTTATTATATTTTACCTACCCTAGTATATTAATATCAATTAAAAAAAATACCTAGATCTACGAACTTTCCATATTATTATGCAAGTTTTACTAATTCTACGTACTTTTCTAATCTGGTCCACGCCTTTTTGTAAATCCGAGTTGGCATCACTGTTGGTTTGGTTTTGTTTATCTATAAAATTGATCGATTGAATTTCAGGAATAAAAACTTTACGTAGTGATTATTTCTTTTTGTAAAAATACTGCTTCGAACGTGTCCAGTCTAATTCCTCTGTGTACCTACTACATAATCCTCATACGAGTGTAAAAATGGTTGTGTGTAAATTTTTCCAACAAGGATACTGCCGCTTTGGGCAAAATTGTAAATTTGAACACGTTTACGGATCTAAATATTCTTATCATGGTGAGTACTTAATAATTAATGCTCTCTGCGTATATTTGATTAAATTCTTTTCTAAAAAAAACTGTCTTTGAACAGCGAATGCGCCTGCCCAAGCCGCGCCACCGCCGCAAGTGAACGCTGTAACGGACGAGATGCTCGTAAAACAAGTCCAGACAGACCTCCAAGGTGTTTTGAAAGGGGGTCAGTGGATCCTCTCGTGCTACTCCCCGTATAAGGAAAAGCCAACATTCCCTGGAATCAATGATCTATCAGCAGAGGAAGCGAGACTGTTCTTTTATGAAGCCAAAGCTACTAATAATTTAGATCAGGCGGTAAGTTGCCTTTACAGTTGACGTTACCTTCCAAAACATGTCATCTACTGATAGTTTTAACATGGTTTTAACATTATAGTAAGGGGCACAAATCGTGAGCACAGATTGACAGCTGCGCAGTAGCTAATTTTTCGGTCTGAGGAAGGGTGGAGTGCTGAGCTGCACACGATTCGTTCGTCGACTATTGGATTCATGCATGTGATTTGGCCAAAAGTGTACATGCACGAGCTGGCCCCCACTTCTGCCTATCTGTGCTCACCACTCGTGCCTCATACTATATGAGAATATACTATTGATGAAGTCAGCAAGATCTAATAGGTCAATACATCAATCTGTATTTTGCACCAAATTCTGAGAGCTAACCTTGGGTCTTAAAAAGTATCTTTGTTACTCTAGGCAAAGAATAATGTTTATAATTGTTTATCTTACAGGTTGCCTACATGAACAATCTCACCATGGATGCAATAAACAAATACGAACAATTACTACAACCCAACATGGCTATCATCAAAGTATTAAGAAGTTTATACAATGGAGAACCTACATGTTCACCCTTCACCACAAATGTAAATCAACCCCAAAAATCCACGTCAAATAATGCAATGTCTATTTTTCGTGGAGCTGTACAGAATAATCCAGTAATTAATCAGGGTGCAAGTCCTTCAATATTTGGTCAAAATCAAAATAATGTATTTGAGACACAAAATTCTAGTGCAGCTAAATCAATTTTCTCACAAGCAGCTCAAAGTGTGTTCGCACAAAATCCTAGTCCAAATAGTATGTTCGCCAATGAAGAACAAAATGCTCCAGCTGCAAAATCTATCTTTGCACAAGCTAGTCAAAACATGTTTGGTCCAACCAGCCCTCCGCAAAGTAACGCATCAAGTATTTTTGCACAAGCATCTCAATCTGTCTTTGGAGTAAGTGAGCAGAGTTCTCCATTTGCAAACAGCCAGCCACAAAATGTATTTCAAAAACCAGAAGCGCAGAATGTTTTTGGAGCTCCTAATGTATTTCAAAAGCAGACGACAGACAATATTGGTGTTTATAGTAAAATGGAAGATTTGATGGATGATGATTTGGAGGCGTTTCAGAGTACTAGTTTCCAATTAGGTTTTGTTCCAGAAATTGCTCCGCCACATGCACTATGTATTTAAGAGGTTTATAATAATGTTTATGCCATTGAACTGATAAGCAATATGGTACATGGAGGGTATATTATGTGTGTGTGACTGTGAACAAGGGCGTCGCCAGCGATGATGGCGCAGGGGGGGGCAAGTTGACTTTACCTACTACAATTCACACTTTTGAGAAAAGTAGGTATGAATTGTAGGTAAAGTCGACAGCACATGAAGCTTTTCACTTGTACTACGAGCCTTACATCTACAGCGATTGTAATAACAACAGTATCTTAGTACTATATACATATATATTCTGTGACAGCTTCAACGATAGAGTAGAGCAGAGCGTAGTTGAGCGTACGGAATATTAAGAGTGGAATTGTTGAATTCATTCGAGTTTCGATGTACGGGTTGTTCAAGGCTTGAACTTCAAGCAAATCAACTAAAAGACTTAGGACTTTGGTTGCATTATATTTGGCAAATTTTTTAGAATCTCTAGGGGGGGGCAGCTGCCCCTCCCTGCCCCCCCTTGGCGACGCCCTTGACTGTGAACTATAATACACTTCAGTTTCACTGGGTCTTGGTAAACCTATATTTTAAACAAACTGAATTTATATGATTTCTCATGCTGTATAAGTTCCTCTTATTTCTAAGTTATTCTTGTGTTAATTGTTATAACTATTAAGTAAGTTTTGATTTAATATTTAAGTAAGCTTTTGAAAAATTCTTTATAATTTAAGTGAATGAACTTTTTGTGATATTAAGTTAATGTAATATTTAATAGAATTGCAAATGTTATGTTTTGTAGTATAAAAATACTAACTTTAAGTACCTATGTTATTTTAATGAATTTGTTAGTAGCATTGGTAGGAAGATAAGAAAAATAACAATTCTCTTATTATCTGATGGATTTTATTCTGAGGTAATTGTATACCAAATGTGTTTGTTTTTAGTACAATTTCAAAATAAGTTTTAACCAAACTTATCAAGATTATTAGCATTAGATTAGCTTATTCTTAGTAAAAAAAAAAATGATTTTCTGGTATTTTTCTCAAGTACATTGTCGACACATGAGAAACTATATTTTCTCACATGAATTTACTATATTGCTAATAAAATACCTCTGATCACAATTGATTATGAAATGTGTCAGCAAAGTCAAGTTATGTAGCTTGATTAGGTGAATATCTCTGGAACACATCCAAACTGGCTTTATCCGGTTAAAGTACATAAAAACATACTCTGGCGACTCATCAAAACTTGAATGTTGGAAATCTTTTTATAAGTTTGCATATAGTTCTGAGGTCATGTCATTACAAGTTATTTTGCAATAAACTTAACTTATCACATCCAGTGTTTTATTCAATCAATCATTTGGATATAAAATCTATTGTTTATTATTAAAATTCACTGAAGTCTCTTCATGTTATTTAAAGTTATCACTTCACTAATTGTCTATTTCCCCAAGATACAACTGTTTGTCACTTGAAGCGGACAGCACTATAGGCTCTGTCTTATGGAAGTCTACATCGTTGACGGATCCGTTGTGCCCGGGCAGTTTGTACAATACCCGGCGCGATGTGGTGTCCCATACGTAGAGGAACCGATCTGAAGACCCAGCTGCGACCTGCCAACAAATAACATTATAAAAGATACATGAATCTTTTGACATTAGTCTTTGTGGTTTGAGTGTTAGTTAAAAGATGACCGTCTGTGCTATAACAGGTGGGGACTTCGAGATGGCATATTTTCGAAACCTATGTTGGGTTAGTAGTTCTGAACAACTTTTACTATGGGACCAATAGTGAATTCTCATAATTTTTTTTACTTTTCTTACAAAATGTCGACCTTGCTCGATCAAAACGTATAAAAAGTAAAAAAAAATATTGAGAATTCAGTGTTGGTCCCGTAGTAAAAGTTGTTCAGCACTGGACATGCATTTGTGTGCATGAACATGTCTGCATGTCCTGAGTCTAAGTATGTATTTACAAACAAAAAGTATCAGTTATCTGGTTTCCATAGTATAAGCTCTGCCTAGTTTGGAATCAGATGACCGTGTGTGAGGAATGCCGTAGGAATGTCACTCGGCCGTGATCCTTTATGAGATACTTCTCCAGTCTGCCTGTTCCAAATTTAGAACAGGCGGTCCCATTCCCATATCTCTTCATTATAAATGAAAAGTTTGTGAGTCTGGATGTATGTTTGTTACTCTATCACGCAAAAACTACTGAACAGATTTTGATGAAATCTAGCACACATATAGAATATGTTCTGGATTAACACATAGAATACTTTTGATCCCGGAAAAACATACGATCCCTCGGGAATGCGGGCGAAACCGCGCGGGATAGCTAGTCCTAACTATATACTTAAAATTATAAATGTGAAAGTGAGTTTGTGTGTTTGTTTGTTACGCCTTCACGCCTCAACTACTCAACGGATCATCATGAAATTTGGAATGCAGATAGCCTATGGTATGGAGAAGGACATAGGCTACTTTTTATAACGAAAACGCGGGGGACAGTTAGTATCAAATATATCGAATTATGACTTGTATAGATTTGGTTGAGTATTTTGGCCATCGAAGAATTAACCCAAAGAAGCGTAATTAGGTTCATTTTGTTTTAAATATATTCCCCCAATGTCCCACCGCCGACAATGCACTCTGATTGGCCAACTCAAGGACACGAAGCAGCGATTGGTCCTCACTGTTTAAAATCAGTGCAAAATCACTGACTAGTTGCGGAATTTGTTTGTTCGGTATTACTACTCTAAGGGATTATTCCTCGATGACTGGTCTACAGTATGTGGCCGTGAAGCACCCTAAGATAGTGAGCGAGCTAACCTTGGAGCCATCGTGCGACCAGCAGCACCTCAGCAGGTTCTTCTCGAAGTTGTGTTGGTGTCCGGACATGATCTTGACGCAGCGCTCGGCGGGCGCGAACGGCCTCACGTCCCATATGCGCACCGTGTTGTCCATCGAGTTCGACAGCAGGTATGAACCGTCGCTGGACAGGGACAGACCTGTGTGTACAGTATTACCCAGCTAATAAGGCGCGTCGTGAATCTTCGTTAGCACAGAAAAGACAGTATGGCCCGAATATTAACGAAAGAATGCTTAAAACTTACAATCAACCTTAGATCACTACTATAAGGTTTATAATACAGTGCAGCTGTTAGTTCCGTCTCACTCGTAAGTGACGCCCATCCACACACATGGCCGACCAATAGCATTTCCCGCGCTTTGAAAATGTATCTTCTGCGCAGGTAAGCCATATTAATTGGGTACATTACTTTTTATTTTTAACGGGCCAGCTGGCGCGGTTGGTTAAGATTCCACCAATCGCGCCGCAGGCATTTTGAAGCCTATCTGGACAGGTCTCCAATGTCCACAAAAAAAACCTTGCTGAGGTTCTTGCCGGAGTCTTCTCAGTTTAAGTGTATTCCGAACCGGTGGTAAATTCAACTGTATGTACCAATTCAACGTTCATAAGTGCCTTACCAAGGCCTAAACTGAATAAATGACTTTTTGATTTTGATTTAATGATGATCATTCACGTTTTTTGTTGAGTATGCAGATTTGTAGCGGTATAAAAACCTATGAATACTGTGTTGTGAAGTTAAAGCGATTTTAGTGCAAAAATCTTAAAAACGCTCCCAAGGATGTAGCGTCCCGCTGTGACGTCATACTTCGCCCATCGCGCAACTCTGGCTATCAGTCTGTTTGTTCCACGTTTGTTCCAACCATTCGACGGATTAAAATTAAATTTGGCATACAGATAGCCGATGGTATGGAAAAGGACATAGGCTACTTTTTATGCCGAAACGCGAGTGAAACCACGGGGGACAGCTAGTTTATAATATTAGTAGAATTAGCTGTGCACGACGGCTTCATGATGATGAATCCGGAAGAGTACCCTTTGTCCTTCTCCACTAATTGACCTATCTCCATGCCAAATTTCATTTAAATCCGTCAAGTGGTTAAGCCGTCGTAACAAACAGACTGACATCCAGCGGGCGAAGTATGTCGTTTTCATTAAATTCCAAGAGAGCGAGCGTTTTAATCAAAACGTTTTTAAAACATTAATAACTTCGTCATTTCTTGATGGTTTTTAATGATTTAAAAAAAAGCTCAGAAATGTTCTGTGCATCCTCCGTAGTAACCAAAAAGTTAATATTTTTTTTTTTTTTTTTTACTGTGTATAGGCCTGTGTTTGACCACAATCTCACTATGGTAAGTGATGTGGTCGAAGGTGGTAAGCACACAAAGCCTAGAAGGAACTGGCTCCCAAGTGCAGCTGACGGAACACACCGATAGGTGCTTGGCGACAGATTTTCAACTTGAGGGTGGTAGCCAGCCAGACGGGTACTACAAAGTACCCTACCACCGTGCTATGGTTTCCTCACGATGTATACCTTCACCGAAAGCTCAAGCTCATTGTAGGATTCGAACCCGGGACCTTCGTCTCGGTATCCGACGTCACTACCACTGAGCTATCATCGCCTTGTTATGCGAATGATCCTCATTTTGGGGAGTAGCTAGCAGAAGCAAGATCATCTCCCTTCAAAGAGTGTAGAATTGTATATTGAGATCAATTGTCACTAAGGTTCACTAAGAACGTAAATTTTCATGTGTATTTGAAAATGCCGACAGTTCCAACAGAGATACAGCGCTATACGAAACTTTGAGTATTTAGTATACGAAACAACATTCGTAATCATTTTCTACTCAGGAAATGATTATTATTGTCGATGTCGACTTATAAGTACTGTTAAGTTATTTTTTTAATTTGATATAAACGAATGTGGTGATCTCCTATAATTGAAGGTACATAATAGAACTTATGTCATGTGTATTATTATTAAGAGTTTATTTATTATTAAGTTGTTATTATAAACATGCTGAGCGTCTGTCATCCCAGCCAAACCCACTCGTTGCTGAGCTGCTGAATAAAGCAAATATGGTTAACAGGCTAAATAAAGACCAAGTTATTAAAGCGATAATTGTTTGGCACCCAACAGTACGCCTACCATGAGTTTCCATACTGTTAATTATACTGTGACAATGCTAACTTAATAAATAAATTTAGTTTTTATTTATTAACCCCGTTACTCATAAAGCGCTATTTAACTAATATACTGTTTAAATGGTCACGTAAATAATGTCACATTATTTGACAATGACAATAGAGTGACGTTATTTACGTGACCCTTTAAACAGTATATTAGTTAAATAGCGCTTTATGAGTAAGGGGGTAAATGTTTAGTTTAGAGTCTACCCCGAGCGAAGGGGTGTCGAAGAAAGATTGAGACAAGCTGTGCCGGTAGTTACCTGTAATTGTATCAGTGTGTCCTTTAATCTTATATGATAATTGATTAGTCCTTATATCCCACACTTTGACCACATTATCCACTCCACCAGCTATGATCTTCTCAGCTGTATCGTTGAACAGCACAGATGTGACCGGGTATCCGCTGTCGAAGGAACATACTGGGTTGCGTTTCCTAGCATCCCATACTTTGATGGTGTTGTCATCTGATGCTGAAACTAGGAGTTCAGGGCCTCGTCGAGCTCCTGAAAAGAAATGTTTAACATTAGTAGCCTAATGAATGTGATAGGAGCAGGGCCATCTCATCTAAGCAGTTCTATACTATAACTATACATAAACATTGAAAAAAATCTGACGCCAATTTGATGTTATTACGAATCAGTTGGCGCCAACTATCGCGCTGCAGGTCGTGGGTCGATTCCCATCCAGGACATGCATTTGTGTGCATGAACATGTCTGTATGTCATGAGTCTGGGTGTAATTATGTATATTAAGTATTCATTACAAACAAAAAAGTAGTATATATAGTATGTATATCAGTTATCTGGTTTCCATAAATTTAAATTCAACAATTATTTATTCAATTTAGGCCCTGATAAGGCACTTGTGACACATAGTACAAGCTTTGCTTAGTTTGGTATCAGATGACCATGTGTGAGGAATGTCATAGGATATTTATTTATTTTATTCATTAAGTTATTTATTGTAGTTAGCTCTCTGCCCCATTTGATCTCCTTAGAGGAATCCCTATCTAGGAATATTTCTTCCAAATTTCAAATAAAGATTTGAAATTTGGAAGAAATATTCCTAGATAGGGATTTCATTATCTGAAATTCAATCAGTGCTAGTTTTAACTTAGTATACCTGAAACAGAATTGACGAAATTGGCATGTCCTTTTAGCTTCTTAATCCTGGTGCCAGTTGGTACGTCCCACACGGCCACACTATTGTCTGTGGCACATGTGAACAAGTGTGAACCATCCGGTGAGAAGCACAGCTCCATGACAGCTCCTGTGTGGCCCTTCATCACCATCACATTCTCACATTGGCCGTATACATTCCAGATGACTGAAAAGTTATGTTTTTTATGTGTAAGATAATTAAGGGAGAAATTGAAATTTTGTAGTGTTTTAGTGACAGTAAAGCATTTAGCTATTTTAAACCTTAAAACAAAGATGTGCTTTGCAATTGGCTACATTCCTAAAAAAAATATCTAGTGCATCAGTTAGATTATCAAAAAATATTGCTCCTTCAGTGAACAGTTTCAAGAATAGACTCGATAATTATATTAGGACAAGTGCACTGAAGTGATATAAATGCATCAGTTTTAAGCTGCATAGTGTATTAACAATAATAATGGTATTATTTTTTTCATCAATCAAACAAATGATCATGAAGATAAAGCCCTTAAAGTTCTGCGTGACGTCACATTTCTATAATTTTTTTAATGAAATGTGATGTCACACTCAGCTGTTTCAGAACCATTGTTTTTCTTTCGTAGTTTCAGGTTGGCAGTTGATCATGTGCTGCCTAAATATTTTGTGTTAGAACAACCTTTCAAGTCTGAACACACCAGCCTCAAGATTAGTCAAAAGTGTCTTCAGTATTGTGTGCTAAATAAATTCATTGTCTCATGGACTATATAACAAATACCTCATAATAAGCAGTTTTTCCAAATCATAATTATATAACAATACTTACAGATTTGCCTGTCAAAACCAGCTGAAGCTAAATGCTTGCCTTCAGGGTGAAATTTGGATGTGAACACCTCGCCCTCATGGCCTTCTAGTAGCATTATTGGCGCATACAAATTAGATGTGCGTGGTACCTGTATGTAAAGTAAATATTATATCAGTACCAATATATTAATTACTAGTATTCCCTCGCATTTTCACCCGTGTTCCCAGGATGACAATAACACCACCAAGAGATAATGTTAGTGAAAGAATTTCTAGAATCGGATTTCTAGTACCGAAGATTACCTTCTACATCCAAACTTTACCTCTTTATAATATTAGTGTACACAAAAAAAAGTAGATATTATTATGAATGCTGTTTTTCATAATCAGTTAGGAATAGGTATTTAGTTATCCATCAGGATCCTATTAATATAATAAATGCAAAAGTTAGTTTGTCTCTTGAAACCGGTAGGCGAAAACAAGTTAAACTAATGTTTATCATCCGTAACATCGATTAATTTTGGAATAGGAAACATACCGATGAAGTGACCACAGCTTTCTCCCTAGTACCGACAACCGTGATTTCGGTGCGTGCACGCTTCGAGGGCACGATAGAGAAGTCATCTGCTTTGCGTTTTATCTCCATTTCAGGCATGTTTAACATGAAATTCTTTAATTTAAAATGTTAGTCTCTATATTTTAACCTCCAAATCCTTGTTTTGTTTTGACTTTTGTTTGACATGCAGTGTTGCCAACTGCTAGCTTTACTTCTTCTTCTTATTTTTAATGTTGGCAACCAAGCCCAAATTAGGGCTCATTTCTACCAGTGTCGAGTTATATTATAGATTCCAGTCACAATAAATGACTTCACATTATAGTCCTCAGTCAGTCACCGTCCATAAAAGTCATGTTTTACTACAATGGTGGTAATTGTACTAAAACTCTTCACGGACATTTTGAGACAACTTGAAAAGTCACGATACACATAATTCATTTCATTTCACTTCACTGGTGCAAATGGATGATCTTTATTGGGTAAAATACCACCAAAAATACACAATAAAACTCAAAATACACAAATGTATGAAAATAAAAATGAAAATGCTACGTCACTCTGCAAGTTCCCGCCAAAAAGTCTCTAGCTTTACTTAGTAGCTACACATCTTGCAAAAAGTTGCTAGATTTCCAGATGTTGTTACCCAACAAAGTTGCTAGAGGTAGCTAAATGTTTCTAAGTAGGTAGATAACAATAAAATTTACAATTAAAAATCATTAAATTAAATACGTAAAAAACCCTATTTTTAAATGAGGAGATTTCTTATGATACCTCTAAAAAGGTCAAAATACCGAATCTAAAAAGAGTTTTAGCAATAGTCACTAAAACAATATGTCGTTTTAAAAGGTTTTAATATTACCTACATAGCTACTGTCATCATCATAGCTTGATCATAGCTGCACGCTGCACGGTAGACTTACCAAGTAAAGTAAGCCCGAGTCAGAGCTTCGTAACCGCCTTACGGCCTCTGACGTGGTTACATGACGACTACTATCATCAGGGCTAGTAGCCGAGACCAACCAATAACGTGCCTTCGAAAGCACGGAATCATCTTTATTTTTTTCTGACTATCCGATGATACCTACTGTAATAAATATAAAGTCCTATTAATATACCAACAAATTCGGTTACATACGTTATTTATGAGCGCCGCTATGTTCGGGAGAATTATTTCCATCCAAGTATCAAGACCAATGATGAGTTTTCTTGAGATACCTCTATGGTCAAAATACCTGTCAAAGTCAAATAGTGTACTTATTTGCTACTTATGGTTCAAATTGGTTCGAATGGGCTAGTTTCCTGAAAAAATCTATTTAGTCCGTCATCAAAAAATATTAGACACGTATTTTTTCTTTTTACAGTAAAACAAAAAAATACGAGGATATGGGTTGTTGAAGTTCCGCGTGACGTCACTTTTTAGTAACAAGTGGCGTCACGAGCCCTCACTCCCGAGCTTAGTCACGCTTTGTTAATTATTAGTTAAAACAAAAAAATACGTGTCCAATATTTTTTGATAATCTAACGGTCGGACTAATTAGAATTATAATTTTTTTAACCAGGTAACATCCCTATTATCAACAGTTTGAGACATAGAATAAAGACTAGCGAAGAAACCCCGCTAATAAATGAAGCGACTTCTGAATAGCTGTACTCATTACTCTTATTGGAATTCGTTGTGCCAAAAAGAGACAGTTATATATTTACTATATCCTAAAATAGTAAGGTTGTACACTGTTGCAAGACTTTATTGATCAAGTAAATTTACAATAGGGTTCTGAATACAATAATATCGATATCGACAAAATTAGAAATGGTAAAACTTTCATGGACGAGACGCGGGGAAGGGGGGGAAGCTTTTCCGCCGTTTTTGCACGATATTCTTTGTTTTACTTTGATTAACACACTTCAATAATTAAAATCTCAAAAACTATGAAGTTGCTTCTTGAAAATACTTCGCTGAAAGACTCCTTAGATCAACTACCATCTGTAAAAAAAAATTAGCACCAAGACCAGCGTCCCGTCCCAGAAAGTTTATCCTATTGTTTTTTCGTGCTTCTTGGTTCTACTCTACTATAATAAATATTTAAACCAACCACGTAATAAATTTATCCTCAAATATTATAAATGCGAAAGTGAGTTTGTTTGTTACGCCTTCACGCCTCAACTTCTCAACGGATCATCATGAAATTTGGCATGCAGATAGCCTATGGTACGGAGAAGGACACATGCTACTTTTTATCCCGGGAACGCGGGTTAAACCGAGGGGGACAGCTAGTTTATAATAATTGTTAAAATCTAAATGGCGGTGGGTGGCTATGCCAGCTCCCATACAAAAATGAATAGGTACATACTTTCTTCAAGTACGTACTTATACTATAGACAGTTTACAGATAAGGTTTTAAAATAAAATAAAAATCATTTACGCGTTTATTATTAAATTAATCATAAAACAATATTTTTGTGTACCGTTTAGGCAAGTAATTGTTTAAATAAATTATCAATAAAATTATAAATTTATATTTAAATAAAAATGTCGAAAACACAAACAACGAAAAAGGCCTAAAAACTAAAAAAAACTTCACTTTTTATTTCTTTTTCTGTTTTTGTATAATTCGTATGCCCTCTTCTTTTAGCTATGCACTTCTGAAGACTGGAATGCATGCTCTCGATCATAATGCCTCACGTTTTCAGCTGGAATCTCTTCCCAAGCAATTTTCAAAGCGTCGCTAACCCACCGTCATCGGGGAATCTAAAATAAACAATATAATCTTATAATTTAGACACTTTCATTATTTATGGTACTTTCATTGACGGGAGCAACGTAAGGGATGCGGGGGGAAGGCCTTCAATATTAATGGTTGATGTTGAGGTTAAGTATGAGTTTTTATGATATAAATTCATTTATGCGCCGACTCTGGCTCTGCAGGAATTACCGCAGCCTAGCTGTCGCCAGCCATTTCATAACGAAACGACGCAAAATAGTGATTTTATTAACAATCTTCTTTTATTTCGGCCATTCTACGAACCAATTTTTTTTTTAAATAAAAACAAATTCAATGATATGTTGTTTTTATTGATATAGGAAGAATTAAAAATAACCTTAATTTAATTTAAAAATAGTTTTTGAGATCATCAATCACAAAATTAGCAATTATGGCATTTTTAAGATTTTTGCCTGTCGACAGGTGTGACGCCATTATCGACAGAATAGATTATATTACAAAATAACGGACATAAATACAATTCTAGAAAAATCAACAATTTAAACTCAATAAATTAAGTGTCTTCTCACTTTCTGAGGCATAATTGTTATAAAAATATCCAACGGTTACAAAATAAAAAATATATAAACTATGTCTACAGATGTGACTTCACTTCTGTAGATAATATAATTAGCAATTTTTAGCTTAATATTAATTTGAAAAAATATAAAAAATTGTTGGGCACGATCACGCCATCCCTTCCTTATCTTTCGCTGTACTCTTGGAGTAAGTTCTTTAATCGTCTTGATCTTTCCTGATGATTTTTTTCTTTGGTATTTTTTCCTGTCTTTTCTGCGACTTTCTTCTAATTCAGCTTCCGACATTTTCTGCCTTCTTTTTTGTATATATCTCCTTTTCTGTTCTTTTCTTCTTCAGTATGTTTTTTTATATATTACCATTTTTACGATCAAAATCTCCTGGAAAATAAATTAAAGCATCAAACCACATCTGTAGACAGACGTAATTTCTGTTCAACAAAGTTAGTTTGCAGATTTTTTGCAGAACATTTACTTAAAGATGAATAATAATGATTCAGGGAAAACAAGCGGGATAAGTTAAAAATAAAATTTTGATAATTTTTAGAAAATATTAGTATGTAATATTATAAAACTCCATCATATATCTGTAGAACTACGTCACTTCTGTATACACATTTTTGTATTTTGTTCTAAACACAGTCAAAAACGTATAATTGGGCAAAAAATTAAATGATTCATACAACAAAGACTTTCTAAAAATGAATTTTATACTTTATCAAATAGCAATAAGATATATTTCGCCAAAGCCTCACATCTATAGGCATTCGTCATATATCGGTAGACAGGTTGTCGACAGATGTGAGTACGACAGAAGTGATGAACAAATACTTTAGTCCATGCTGAGGGGAATATTTGAGGATATAAAATGCGGCGTCCATCACGTTCTATCATTTTACCGCTAATTAACCAGACCAAAGTAAAAATATAATTTTGAATTAAGAACTTACTGTTTTTTGGCGACTTTAGAAGTGATGCACCAACTTTTACACTTTGTAGAATGACTTAAAATTTATTGAAAACTAGGAAATAACGACTTATGGGCAGCAATAACAGACATACGATGATAACTACGTGTTTTAGTGTTTGTAACAAAAGTAAATCGCGTTGTTATACAAAATATTTAAAAAAATACCAGAGTTTTCATGTTTGTCTACAGGAGTGATTAGTTTTTTGCGAACACTGTAGAATCTTTTGTAACTTGAAATATATAAACGTATTAAATTTTTTAATTACTCGATTTTTTATCTTTATTATATTTGCAATATGATAGGTTCACATAAGCTACTTCAAAATATATGAAAGTATTTTTAAAACATCTCTGGTTCCGGAAACCTATGTAGCGAACAGTCTACATGACGTGATTTGGTCTACAGGAATCGCGCAAAAATCTTACAAAATGAATGATATATCTATTAATTGAAAAATACATGATGACAGAAAACTAAATAAAGCAAAATGCACATTATTGTTAAAATGTGGCTTTATTAAAAAAATTGATATATAGAGCGAACAGGATTTTGTCCACTTCGTAGAATGGCCGATTTAACTATCTAAAATTATTAAAAAAGTCAAAAAAATACGAAATCCCCGACAGTCACCGACTCATGAAGGAAAGTTTATCCTCATTGATTTGTCGATAAGAAATGTACGGCACTATTCGAGCCTATACCAAAATATTTAAAATATAGCAATATTTTGGTAATCTAATTTGTTTTAAACATATAATACGCATAATACTATAATACATAAATGTTAGTCTACAATTCTACAAATTATCAAAGCAATCTTACGAATAAAATCCGAAATATGTTCAAAATGCCGTCTTACCGATGAAAGCTAATAATTTCAGATTCATTTTCCTTTCGGTAGGAATGATATTTGCACTCGATTACAACACACACCATTTTTGTGTTTATCACAGATCACAATTTAATACATTTAGTTTTGCTTGAATCTAAATAAACAATATTAATTTTAAATTTTCGCGTAGACGTCGTCCGTCTGCTGTATGTCAACAAACTACGACTAAAATAAAAACAACATCTGAGGGCCAACACCATAGTTCACTTTTAGACCTATTCAATTTGGTAGTACAATTAGACCAAACGTAACCAACGTAGACCAACTGACAATTCAAAATGGGTTACAGGCGGTATGAACAGAAACACACAACTATACCTCATTCCTTTTTTATCTTATGGAATAATCGTATGAAAATTATCGAGACAGATATAAATATAAAGTTTGCGCCTTTGACATTACTTCTACTGCTTTAGTCCAATTTCTTTGGTTTGAGAGGTATTTTGACCATAGAGGTATCGTAAGAAAACGTCATGTAGCATGTAGGTAGTACCAACATGGTTGTACTCATAAACTAATATATAATATTGTACTGTACATAACTTGGCAACACTGTTATTTTGTTATGTCAGTCAAAAAATTGTTCAACAAATTTAAATTTAGTTTTATTAGCAAATGATGAAGTGATGATTAAAATCCTGAAAAACAGATAGATTTGCACCATGCAAAGGCTAGAGTTAACATTGGCAATAATAAAACCACATGCGGTCAAGAATCCAGTGGCATTATCGTACATTAGAAATGTTGTGAAGAATAAATTTATTGTTATCAAAACAAAACGAGTCTTATTAGATAAAGAAACAGCGGGTAAATTTTACAAAGAACACACGGGGAAGTTCTTTTACAACCGTTTGGTTTCTTTCATGACGAGGTAAAGTCAATTCTATAAAATGTTGTAAATAACCTAAACATGGTACCTACTAACTATCAAAAAATATCTGAACCCTCCCATCGCAGCGCATTTAACCGGCAGAGCTACTTCTCTTCAAACTTCTGGGTGTGAAGAGATTTTTGTAGGTTCTATGTACGGCATTTGTCTTGTCGCAATGGTAAGCGTTTACCTTTAGACAAACCTTGGTTTCGCCTGCTTTCTAATAGATTCCTGAAAAAGTATTAGGTAGGTACTGTAGTAATTTCTCAGCATTGTTGGTTATATATTGTTTGGGATCTCAAGGCTTATGAAGAATGTTCTATTTTATTTAATAATCTTTATACATTGGATAAGCATTCCAACATATTCAAGCACGGGAAATTAACCAACTCATGCAGTCACGCAGATTCTAGATGATGCATGTCAATTCTAACAATGTTTCTATCTTGGCCCTATTCCAGTGGTTTCATAGACCTTCACATAATGGGGCATGCAAATGCAATAGATCTATGGAGGAAGATGCTTGGTCCCACCAGTGTGTACAAGGCTCAATTTCAGGAGCCATACTGTTTGCGCAGTGTGTTTGGACTCTCTGACACCAGAAATGTGGCACATGGCTCAGGTATTTGCAACATTTTAATTTTATTAACTAGTAATTACTGCAAGGTAGGTATTACTCAACCCAATGATTTAAGGAAACAGGTTACCTTACGTACAAAGCAAGATGAACAAAAAAGCAAAGGCTGCCAAAAAGAGTTCCTTTTTCTCCTTGTCCTTTATAAATAAACTAAAATTTTACAAGTTTTTAACTTGCAATGTTTGTATGTAACTATGTTTGTTCGGGTGGAATTGGGTGGAATCTTGCAAGTCAAATTTCACACACTTCCAGTGGTTGGATTGACTTGTTTTTTTTTTTTATACAACTTAGTTGATAAACAAGCATACGGCCCGCCTGATGGTAAGTGGTTACCGTAGCCATATAGATGCTTGCAACACACGAAGCATCGCTCACGCGTTATCGACCTATCCCCCCTCCCCTATGAGCTCTGGCAACCTTACTCATGCGCAGGAACACAACTTTACACAACATAAAGTTATTTGGCTGCGGTATTCTGTAAGGTGGAGGTACTTCCCCAGTCGAGCTGCTCTTTATTTGGTTACATTAGTATATTGGATGACAATGCAAGTACAGTCAACAAAAATTAGTCACCCAAAACAGCTTACCTATTAAAAATGAAATGAATGAATTTTTTTACAAAACTTATTTTAATTCTTTTCAGACTCTCCAACATCAGCAGAAAGAGAGATAAAATTCTTTTTTCCAGACTTCTCGTTCCACAACTGGTATAACAATGATGAAACAATTTATAGAAAAGGTCCCATTATATTTAATGATTTTATGTTTCAACATGTTCGGAAGCTGTAGTTCAAACAAATACCTATCTTATTTTTGTTATTGCCAATGTTGACTATATTTTAATTGTTAAATATGTAAGGGATGTGAACTGGCATTATGGTAATGTGTAACATTACTATTGCAATAATAACATTGTTCAAAGCCATGACCTGAGAGATTTGTTAATAAAATAAATTTAAAATAATGAGTACCTGTCATAGAATAAACTAATATGTAGAAATAAAATTTCTATCAAACTCAACTATCTATCTTTGTTTCGTAGAGTACCAATATAGAGTGTAGAGTATACATTAATTTAAAACATTCATTTTCCTAACAAAATACCTATATAGAAAAAGGTTTTTCGGATTTGTAACATTTGTAGCACGCTAACCTAACTTGGACCATTATGGGGCCTGCATAGTCTTTGATCATTGTCTTTTTTCGCCATTTTCTCAGACTTTTTCTATTATTTATTAATCTATACTCTTCACGTTAATTTCTGAATGAATATCCTTTTCTGAATAAAATAGTTTTCACTCTTTTTTTCTTTTATACTATTTTATTTGTCCAAAATATAATTATTGTTTGTAAACACAATAATAAATTGTATTTAAATGTCCAAAAAAGTTATAACACTGTAAACATATCTCATTATATTAATAAAATTACAATACATTACAACAATTTTGTAGGATATACATACAACATACAATTATAATTATGCTAACATACAGCAAACAAGAATTAACAAATAGAATTTACACTAAATTTTAAAACTACATTGGACGGCACAGATTGTGGTATACAATACAAATTCTTACAACCCATTTATTAGAAATTGGTAAGTTAATATTTTTTGTCAACATCAGGAACTTCCCTGACTAACTTAGTTAGGTAACTTATCAATCTGTTATTAACAACAATACAAATGGAGTTAAGAAATAGCATACTACTTTTTAATAGTACACGCATGGTTAAAACGAAATTAAAATACCTGCTTATAAAGCTTTTTCGGGCAGATATTCATATTATATCCCAATGTCATTAAACTTATTTAAAATCAGAAAAAAATTTGCTGCTCTGCAACTGCCAAAATTTATTAAAGCATAACTGATGACAAAGTAATACTATAAACAATCAGTTTATCGCCAAATCATTCAATGTATTCTTAAAATACTGACTACAATTTTATTAATTAAGTAATCCAGCAACAGGGCCATCTAACGAAATACTTATTCTCCTATTTTAACAAAGACCTTCGGCCTGGAGAACACTTTGATACCTTCCTCCAATTTTGTGAGCTGTCTTTCCAACTCCATTTTTCTATTACGCATCCTCAATGTGTCGGTTTTCACTGGTAATTTATTTAGTTCACTTACTAATTCTGCAAAACCTGTAACAAATAATAATATAGCCAGTTGACCACAAAGCTTTATAAAGGTCCATGCCATGACAACACATTCCCTATTGTTTATTTCCATAAACATAAGATTTTTATCTTGAAAACCGGCCAAGTGCGTGTCAGACCCGCGCACCGAGGGTTCCTTACAAGCCTGTAGGTATATAAGTAAATGGTTGTATAGACCTGAGTATTTGATATGAATTTCAATATATGACGTATTAAAAAAAAACTACTCACTAGATCTCGTTCAAACCAATTTTTCGTGGAAGTTTACATCATATATTATTTTTAGTTTTATCATTCTCTTATTTTAGATGTTACAGGGGGGGGGGGGGGGGCACACACATTTTACCACTTTTATTTTGGTTTATTCTATGCATTAGGGCAGGGATCACCAATTTGTGACTTTCACTGTGAAAATCGGTCTAGCTGTTCTTGAGTTATAAATGGTGTAACTAACCAGACTTTGATAACTATTTTTAAATGTCACATCACACTTGATAGTTCACTTTTGAAGTTTAGTTCTTGTCTATTAATAATAACTCATACAAAAACGAACTTATACTAACTATTCCTAAGCATCCTCAATGTTTCTTTCCTCTCTGTGTCAGGCAAGGTGACATGGCCATCCGGACACTCATCAGGCTCGTTATCAGTCTTATTCCTGTCCACCAGGCCATGGTCCTTGCGTTCCCGCAGGTATTTTGGTAGAACACCTTTTTGGTAACCTGAAATGTGAGGTAATTGTGGCATGTTACATTCATTGATTTGTTAAAAAAATATGTTTTAGTGGGATTTTGACTGACTTACTTAGAGCCAATGTGCAGCAAGACCAGGTGGGTCTAGAATCTAGACCCACCCGGTCTGCAGATCTGCTAGTCTGCTGCTCAAGACTCTAGCCCCCTTACTTATCATCATCAGCCTTTAATGTCCCACTGCTGAGAACAGGCCTCCTTTCACAAATGAGGGTGAAAGGGACTGGGCGATACTCCACCACGCGTGCCCACTGCGGATTGGTGGAGGTAGGCTAGTGGTCAACCTACTGTTGGAATTTTTCAAGCCGCCTAGGAGGCATCCAACTAGCTTAACGACTATCACAATTAAGTGATAGCCGGGACCAACGACTTTACGTGCCTTCCGAAGCACGGAAACGCTCGATTTGAAATACCACTAGGCGGTCACCCATCCAGGTACCGACCACGACAGACGTAGCTTAACTTTGCCGATCAATTAAGAACGGCTAATCATGCTACGCCACGAGCGCTTCCTTACTTATAAAGCGTTATTTAACTAATATACTGGTTAGAGGGTCACATAAATAATGGCACTCTATTGTCATTGTCAAATAATGTGACATTATTTACGTGACCCTTTAAACAGTATATCAGTTAAATAGGGGTAAATGTTAGAAATTTTGCAGAGTTCCTTATATAATAAAAGTACCTAAGCACTAAGAAAGGATTTCCCAAAGTTCATTTTCTAAGGGGATACATTAAGAGAAAGCGATTAGAGCATTATTATACCTGAAGGTAAATAAGGATCTTTGTCCTTTCTTTCCAATATAGCATTCAACCTACTGCGGTTCCTCTCCATTTCTAAGGATTCATCCCCGGCACGCATTGGAGCCTGTGAGGGTGGCGGACTCCGGTGACGCCCAGAGTCCCCACTGGCCTTCATCTTTGCTTCATCATCACTTTCTTTCTTTGGATACAACATAGTTAATTTAGCATTTTCTGATAACATCTGTGAAAGATTAGACTCAATAGTCTGACAGCCAATATCTCGCAGATATCCAGAGGATTCTGTTGATTTCAACTCCTCGTCTCCAGAATCCTCCACAGGCTTTATCTGTCTCAATTCTTTTCGCTTTAAAAACTCGGCCATGTCACCTTTTTTTATTTTAACTTCTTGACACTTCTGTCTAGAATGTGTTGAGCATGTTTTCCCTACAGAAAGCTTTGCGGTTTTACTGGCTGGCATTACCTTTGCTTGCACCAAGGAGCTCCCAGCTGCCACCGTGTTGGCAAGCCTCGGCGCATAAACAGTTCTCATAGGGGGCTCTTTTGGTGATTTAAACTTAAGTTGTTTCATATTTTCCCTAATAAAATTCTTTTTTTGTTCTTTCTCTGAAATTACAACATGTAAAATGAGTAACAACTAACAATGTCACCACAATTGAAAACTTAGCGTAGCTTTATAGGTATTCTCTTTGACTGAAAAGTTATCAATTCGAGATGGCCTTAACGACGGCTGATTGGAAAAATCAAACAAATATAGCGATACTTACTTGGTTCTGGAAATATTCCTTTCAAAGTATACATTCTTACTAGAAAACGAATACAAAATTTATGCAGAGGAAATATCAACTCATTATTTTGAGTTCTATACAAAGCAGGTACACTTGATTGATGTTTACAGGATAAAATAAATTTGGTGGTTTTATAAATTTGCGCTCGGTTTTTGTCAGTTTTTTTTTCATATTCAAACAGCTGTCATCCGTTTTGTTGTCTGTGGTAAAAATAATTTCTGGCCACTTTTTGTTTTCGTTTACAAGAATTATTCAAATCTGCGGGAGGGATTAGTGATGGAATTAATGAAAAGCTTTCCAAACTATTATTATTATTGCATGAATAATCTGAATTGGTGATAAGATAAGATATTGGGTGCGCATAGCATGAATATAGTTGACTACCTTGGTAATAGATTTTTTTTTTCATCCAAGGTACGGTTCGAGGGTTCGGTCAGTCCAAGTAAGCACGTAGAAATTATAGCTATCCGTTAACTATCTCGGGCGCGATTTAACTGGTGTGTTACTTGTACTTGATTTACGTTATCGCTTGTTATATATAAAACTTGCGATGCGTGAAAAGTTCTATGCCTATTATTACCTTATCATGAGATTAGCGCCTTGACGGGTCTTTTACGTATGTTTGATGCAATCAGTTTCAAATTGAAACCGGTTAAATATAGCAGTTGAATAGCTGCATATTATTATGTTTATCCGACGTCGTCGCCAGATTTTTGTCCACATTATGTAGTCAGTTCAAGTGTATACTGTAGTCTTTGGTCAGTTCCATGATGTCGCCCAAAGTGGTACTTAGTGTTATTGTTGTAAGTCGCTTATAGCGCTTTATTAGGAATAAACCAAGGATGAAGAGAAAAGGTGGTGAAAAATAAGTACCTACCTAGGTTTTTGCAACACAAAAAAGTGCCTTTAGTGATAATTTTAGTCAAGGGATGTTCCCTTGACTAAAATCAATGCCGTGAAGGCACAAGCCGTGTAGTCTCGCCAGAGATATCATGCCATGCGGTGTGTGTACATTATGTTGTACGCAACTTGTCGTTTAGTGAATACGAATAACCTACAATATCCATAGAAATACAGCCCATATTTTTCTGAATATTGTAGTTTATCTCAATTTGAAACTGATTCCAATAAAGTTACGTAATCCACAAATCCTCATGTTGTCAATTTTACCGGGACTCACGCTAGTAATAATCGTATTAGATAAGTTAACCAGTTCTAGCCCTACCTACCATGGTACCTACCTACTCAAAAGAAACGGAACTGATTAGGTACTAACTAAGTAGTTACTAACCAAACTTTGCACAGGAAGCTAGCAGTAGGTACTATGCCTCGCTACGCCCTTGGATCATCATTCATACGTTACCAACCCTTCCCCCCTCCGTAATGAGCTCTGGCAACCTTACTCATATTCTGTATTGATACGTGTCATCATCATCATCATATCAGCCTAGGGATGTCCACTGCTGAACATAGGCCTCCCCCATTAACTTCCACTTCGAACGGTTTTGGGCCGCTTGCATCCAGCGGTGCCCAGCGATCTTGACCAGATCGTCGGTCCACCTGGTTGGAGGTCGTCCCGCTCGGCGCTTTCCAATACGTGGTCGCCACTCGAGAACCCTCCTTCCCCATCGGCAATCAGTTCTTCGAGCGATGTGGCCTGCCCATTGCCACTTCAGCTTACTAAATCTACGAGTTATATCGGTAGTTTTCGTTCTCCTACTATTGATACGTGTGAAAAGAGCTAATCTAAAGCCATAGATAATACACTATACTAGAGAGCTATGTCTACTATGTCTAAAGCAAAAAATGGCAAAAAGCAATCCTTTCAATATCCAACTATAGATGAACTAACGACGACATTTTGAAATGTCAATCGCCATTGGCCACAGAGAATGTAAACGCTACGTTTATTGGCTGTTTGCTCCACCAAATGCGATAACAGCGACTTTCTCACCGGGCCAGATAAGTTTGTGGGACTATACCTACCTACATCTTTAAAATCGTTATACAAAAGAGTTTATGACTATCTATGAGCTTCACTAACAAAGAATTGGCATAAGTTCCTAATTACTAATAAGGTCCATAATGTTCACTAACTTCGTTACAACTTCGTTCATTATGATTTTGACGTTGACAAACGTGTCGACATGATCCATGCGTGTCACAAAGAAACGATCAGTCAAAATCTCACTGGTTAAACGGCCAATATTTGGATAGAGTTTATTTTTTATAATTTTTGGTAAAGGTTCAAGTTGTAAATTCGTGAACGATGCAAGGCACCGGTGGAGGTATGTCTTCGCAGGGCAGCAAGTACAAGATCTCCCGAAGGGGTCGGAAGCTGCAGATGTCGGATGACCAAAGGACGTTGATGGCTTTGCCGAAAGAAGTCCCTGAGAGAACTTGGTAATTATTACCACTTTCACCACAAAAATAGCTCGGTCATTAGCTCGGTATAATTAGTATACCGTAAAAAGTCAAAATATATGAAACCCATAATACGTAATTGACCGAGCGACATTTCTACTCTAACGCATTAAAAAGATACATCCTTATTTAAGCGTATTCTCACACTTAGATCCACTCACTGACTCATAAAAATCATAGAAATCCAGTTAGTACCTACAAATAAATCATGTACACTTGAAATGTTTAATTTATGTTAGCCGTGCATTTGTCAGAGCACGCAATTATATTTTTTAGATATCCAGGTGGTGTCAGTTTAAAGTTAAATCTAAGTTTGTGGGGTTGCAAACCTCGTCCCACGGCCGCCATCTTGAAAAAAGGGGTTCAAATGGTTTATCTGACGAAGTATAGGTCTCGCAAAAAAATTGTCTACATTTTTTGTTGAAAATAAGAATATCTACAACTTTTGTCATTAACTTTTAGTCGTAGAACCAAAAATATAAAAGTTATAAGCCAAAATCCATGAAAAATTTAATTATAAACCTTTAAATTATATTCATTAGTTAAGGTTTTACAGCGCTGCAGAACTATGGCTACGAATAATAAAAGTCTAAGAAATGTTAAATTACTTGGTACCCCCCCCCCCCTCTGAAACAAGTTCGTTTACAGGGCAGAAATTCTACAAAAAGAAGAAAACGATCTTATTATCTTCGATATCAGAGAAGAAATACTGGAGGATGCCTTGAAGATCGGATATGTGCACTACATGGAGAAACAGAATGCCAAGTTCACGGCACATTGCGCCGCACAAGCTTTTCTGAAGATAATTGATTGGTAGCTATTTATTTCTGTTCGTAAGAAGCTCTCAATCAATAAAACGATAAAGGCACCAGCAAAAATATTTTCCCGAGGAAAAGGGCCAACAAGAGGACAAGAGGGTGTCTCTCTTTGCCGCACTATGAGTGTACTATTTTGCCGCAACAAATATGGGCTATCAGAAGTGGCCTGTTATGATAGCCATAGTTAAGTTGGATTTATCTAGGCTAGCTTTGTTTATCTAGTCTATTTAGGGGTCGTCAATTAATCACGTGAGGTTTTTTAGACCACTTTTTGACCCTCCCACCCCCCTGGTGATATATAGTGAGGATTTGGGCTACCCCCCTGCCAAAATCACGTGTATTTTTTTGTTTAATGTGTTTAGGTTCGACCGTCGAGTGACCCCAAGAGGAGTCACAAGGCTGAAGATGTCGCATGCTTACTCAGAAAATCCCTGTTCCTCTAGCCTTAAAGACCGTCTACATCCAGGTTAAAGGTTTCAGGAAACACAGACCCCTGATGTGAGTTCCATACCTTTGGCAAGCAAGTGCAATTTTCGATTTTATTGCGTGGTTATATTTGCGTGGGCGCATCAAAAAATACACGTGATATGCCTCAAAACCCCCTCCCCCTACCGTGATTAATCGTGATATTATCCAAAACCCCTCCCCCTATTCGGGACTCACGTGAGTAATGGATGACCTCTTATCTAGGATGTTGGGAAAATATGACACATAAGTATGGTGTGATAAGGAGGCCTACGATTAGCATTGGATAAAAAGCGCTGATTAGATAAATAGATTAGAATGTATTAACATCGACCAACGAATAGTTACTATTACCACGTAAAGAAGGGACACTCATATTTCCCCTCGAATATATCGTTGTAACGTAATGGCATATACTGC
The DNA here is from genome assembly GCA_947623365.1 of Achlya flavicornis. Classification (NCBI taxonomy): domain Eukaryota; kingdom Metazoa; phylum Arthropoda; class Insecta; order Lepidoptera; family Drepanidae; genus Achlya; species Achlya flavicornis. Next base: position 826,668 of record OX392483.1, on the reverse strand, counting down.
CATGAGTACCCACTGTCATGGCAGTATTTCCCATCATCTACCAATGCCCTCACTGCTCGCTAGGTGTTTGTGTGACTAAAGCCAAGTAGTACATTTATATTCGCTCGCTTGTATGAAGTCCCTAGGGTGTGATTCGACATAAGTATTTAGGTACAGACCTGCTAATTCATTTTACGGGTCCCGTAACAATGCAGGCACTTCTACCGGCACGACCCTGGTGAAGACCCAAGCGCCTACCCGCCCTGCTTCATTCCCAAACGTGTCGAGTCTTGGATACCCGACGAGCTACCCGACCCCTCGCCCAAAGACACGTGGAGCCACCAAGACCTGGAAATCGTTGAGGAATCGGCAGACGAGGTCTACGATAAACAGACTAGCATTCGCTCCTTGGAAATGCCGGTCTTGGAGGAAATACCTTCGCAGTACTGGTAGGGAGATTTGCGGTTCTATAATTTATGATAATAAACAATTTCAAAACATTTATTTAGCATAAAATCAAATAAATACTGCAGATCACTTATAGCACCGATTTTTTGTCTAATGTTCAAAAATCAAAAATCCTCGAAGAATCGGAGGATCAGTTTTCATCAATCGACTGACCCACACAATATTTATGCATAGGTTCCCTGGTAAAGTGAATCTGCCTGATCAAAAATGGCGGCGAGAAGCTCATGAGGAATCTACGGAAGTAAGTAACACGAATTATAATAATCCAGAAAGGTATTTGCTGAAGCCGCTGACTCGTCGGAAGTTGTCTTTGCAACAGGGTAACAAATCCAGTAGCGCTCTGTCAAGGCCAGCTGACCTCAGAATGGTCAATGAATCTAAGTAATCCGAGGTAGTTATAGAAATCTAAGAGGACCGTTGAAAAAATCGTGATTTTTTATTCGGATAAGATTCTCATGAAACATTTAAACGACGAAATGTTTGCCATGACGAATGACACTCATGTTCTGTTTAATTCATGAGTCTTTCACCAGGGTAATCGCGCCAAGCAGCTGGTGGTGACAACTGACATGAGCGAGGAGTGGGAGCCCGGGCCGGGGTCCAGCCCCGCGCGCAGCAATGACAACCTCGCGTCTGACAGTGAGGTCCTGCAGAAGGTCACGGACTATAGCACTGAGGAACTGTCTACGAAGGTACACCTCTGTTTCACTTCATTGATTTGTTTTGAGTCTTCTAGGACTTCTTTCAGTAAAGCTTTGATGTATGCACTCAGTAAGTTTGAAAATTCGTCAAAAGTAGATTACTACTTTTGACGAATTTTCAAACTTACTGAGCTTACTGAACTTATACATTAGTATAAGTTCGAGTACAAATAATTTCCTCGGAACATACACTAGGTTTGATTTCTTGGTCCTGTGTTGAATTAAAAACTTAAAAATTGATTGAGACAGATTTATCACTGTCTCTTCAATCGAGGAAAGAATTAAGATGAAACCTGTATAACTGGAAACAATTAAGAATATGCCATTGATTGGAGTTAAAATTCAATTTAAATAATTTATTTCAAATAGACCTTCGCAGGCACTTATGAAAAGTCTGACTCTAATACTGGATCGGAAGGTTGCATTTGCTGAGAAGCACCGGCAGTAATCTCAGCAATTACTCTTTTCAAAACAAGCTTAGATTATAAGCTGTGTAGATATACGATTACGTTTCTAATCGAAACTCGAGCTCTAGCTGAGTTTAAGCTCTGCGATTGCTGTAGTGAAAGTCGCGGGCTCGAATCCTAAAGTGAGCTTAAGCTTTCAGTGCAGGAAAACATCTTGAGAAAACCATGGCCTTGTTAGCCGCCTGGCTATTTACCACCCTTTAATTAAGAATATGCCGCCAAGGGCTTATCGGTGAGTTTTGGAACCTACCCTTGAGAGCCAGTTTCCTCTAGGCTTTAGCTTTAGCTCTAATCTTGTCAATAGTCACAGTGATAACAAATTGTGTGTTTAGTTATTTTTTATTTCTAAGGCAGACTTAAGTAAGTCATGCTCACTTTAAGGCCTTTGCTTGCGGCGGCGTCGTGTGACGGGTCGCTCACTTCCCTCCAATATGGCGAGGAGGGCGATGGCTGCCACACGCGTCATACTTCGCGTCGTGAACAGGTGCTGCTTGTGGGGGCTGGTCTGCTTATGTTTGCTATTTATTTACTTATTAAATATTTATTCAGTCTTCTTTGTAATTTTGCCGCAGCGCCGGGGCACGCAATTGTTTTCAGTGCGATTAGAATGTAAATATGTAATGAATCTATGCTTGTTTTGAAAAGAGTAATTGCTGAGTTTATTGCCGGCTCTTCTCAGCAAATGCAACCTTCCGAACCGGTATTAGAGTATTAGAGTCAGACTTTTCATAAGTGCCTGCGAAGGTCTATTTGAATAAATGATTTTTGAATTTGAATTTGAAGCTTACCGCCTTCAATTACATCATCACGTACCATGATGAGATTATGGTTAAACAGAAGTCTATTAGGTATGTATCTTTGAATGTTTCGCTAAAGCTCGATTAATAATTTAGGCACATTTTATATTTCCCAAATCGGTTTCAAGCCACCCGTTTAAAACACGGCTTATTGTACGGTTACCTACAAGTTTTTTATGGGATCTAGGTGAGCGCCTTGAAGAACACCACCCCAGTGAACGGGTCGGTCCACGGCGCCGGGGACTCCACAGTAGTGCAGCACCGGACCAAGTCGCGCGCAGACAAGTACAAGCGGTTCAGTAGGTGCAGGTAAGGGCATTGTGGACCAACCTTAATTTACCAACATTCTGGATACGCGTAACTCGTACGTTCGTGAGGAAGATAAATTCAGATTTCTGTAGGGATTAGACGTTTGCAGGGTAACAATCGCGTGTTGCCGATCCTGCTAAAACAACATCAAACCTTTCTTGAATGCTGTAGAAAAAAAAGCCATGGTGGGAAGGTCCCATTCTAAGAGATTGCAGTAGGAAGCTCCTTAGAAACCGTACAGTACGAAACCAGTTTCGTTACGTGCGAAGGTAGAAGGTCATCAAGACAATTCCTCAGAACACAAAGTAAAAGAAGGAGTGACAATTATAATAACTTTTAATGTCATGTTGGTTCTCGCGAGAGAGCCAAAGACATATTTAATTAACGACTAACGATTAATTATAATCTACAAGTGTTATCCATATAGAGAACCGTATTTTCAAATAAAAAAAAAAAAGAATATTTTTTAGCAGTGTTGGCACCAAAAGCAAAGGCCTCCTGCCGCCCATAGACATGGACTCAATATCTCGTATCAGCATCATTTCTGACTGTCGCTTGAGGAATCTAAGGTCAGTACTTGGCTAATTTTAATCCATATGGGACGTATAAGATTGCAAGAATATATTTTGGTGGCATTATTAGATCCACAACAAATTGTTAGAGCTATGGATTTGTTAATACATTTGTAAGATAAAATCACACAGAATTTTTTTCAGTCTTTTTACAATACATTTGTGTCCTTATCGCACTCTAGGTTTTCTCTTTTTATCACAGGGATGTAATGAGTATGACGGCTTAAGAGCACTCAGCTCACCATACTTTTCATACAAAAGCACTGTACTTATGATGGCGTTTTTAAACACTTTTCGTTAGTTGTTGTTTTAAACAAATTGGTATCTTGTGAACTATATCTAGCAGTGTATCTAGGCGAAAATAAAAAAAAGTGTGAAACAAATTCAGTAACAGCCTCCGAAAAACAGCGTTTTTGCACAAATTTTACCTGAACCAAACATACGTATATATAACATACGTTGGATGAAACAACAAGCTTTTAGACTGCTTGCGTTGAAGTTGCGTTGGCCATGCAGGGCCGCCTTAACCCAAATTTGATCAGTAGGTCACTATACACCGTGTCTTTTTATTCGTTTTAGAAACGCAACCCGCATAATGTACCCATTTTTATAATTAAAAAGAAATAAAAAATCATTAGAATTATGAAAAATCGAGTTCCTAATTAAAGTTTACGTATAAAATGGTAGAAAATACCAACCCAGACGAATAAGTATTCACTGAGTAGGAGCGGTAACTATATATAACGTAGGACAAATATTTCCACGATGTAAAATAATATCGAACTGGTAGCCATTCAAGTTTTCAATTTATGTTAAATTATTTGTACTTCAAAATACGTGCTACAATACAATAATGTAAAGTACTACAACTTCAATCAACTCAGCAGTCAATTGTTACACAATGGAGCAATGTGCTGAAAATAAAGGGTTGCCTGCCATCCTGGCCTGGGAAAATACGGGCCAAAACACACGTGCGGAACAACAAAGGGGTAACTCGAACATCGTGACCCCGTCATGAAGGTAAGTTTAGCCGCGGTAGGTGTTGCCGTTTCGGCAAAATAATATTTAATTATTTTTATTTTAATAATAAGTATTGAAATATTATCGAAGAGTTGTCTGAAAGTAAGTTTTACTTTTATATAAAAGTATATAAAACTGTTTCTAAGGTAATAATCTACATTGTAACTTGTATGTAGGTACTTACTGTAAGTCTTTAATGTTACGTTAGATTTTAATCCTACCATCCTTCTTATATTATAAATGATAGAATAGAATTTTAGAATATAAATTCTATTTAATCCGTCTTTTACATCATCAAAAAATATTAGACGCGTATTTTTTCTTTTGTCAATTAATAAGAAAATATGCGATGGTACGGCGCCTTAAGGCTCAGTGGTAGTGACGTCGGATACCGAGATGAAGAACCCGGGTTCGAATCCTACAATGAGCTCAAGCTTTCGGTGAAGGAAAACATCGTGACGAAACCATAGCACGGTGGTAGTGTACTTTGTAGTACCCATCTGGCTGGCTACCACCCTCAAGTTGAAAATCTGTCGCCAAGCACCTACCGGTGTATTCCGACAGCTACACTTGAGAACCAGTTCCTTCTAGGCTTTGTGTGTGCACCAACTTCGGCCACATCATCACCTATCATGGTGAGATTGTGGTCAAACACAGGCCTATACACAATAAAACAAAAAAAAAGAAAATACGAAGATATCGTGTGTTGAAGAGTTGAAGTTGCGCGTGACGTCACGTACACTTTTTACTCTAAAGTCACGAGTCCCCTCTCCTGAACTTTGATCGCTTTTTTCTAGGAATCTTCCCTATAGTTGATGTGTTACTCAATCACTATCAGTTGACTCGCAGCTCCTGGAAATCACCTTTTTTGATATATTTATAGGACGCGTGTCCCGTCCGTGATACCAATTACCTAGGAATAAAACATAGACCTACTACGGGGAAAATACGTCTTCGGGACTGCGGGACAGAATTCTATTATTCAAAAGCGTAGCGTAGTACCTACCTTAAATCAACATTTCGAATTTGGAAAAGCAGAAAAAAATATTTAAATCCGTAGTTTTTTCCACGATACGGCAACACAGTACGATGAACCTTTGTCTCGGGTTTAAAGAGATTCCATAAACTCCTCGAATTGATGTAGCGAGGGGGATCTGCGTAAAAAAACTCGTTTATTATCAATACGCGACATTATGCACGGTGCTGTGCTTTATTGATGCCGTGGACAGGGGCACTTGTGAACACGCATTAGGGTTGGCACTGACATAGGTAAATACTCTTTTTTTATACCACTAAGGTGGCAAACAAGCATACGGCCCGCCTCATGGTAAGCGGTTACCGTAGCCTAAAAAAAAACTAATTAGTCCGTCAGTTAGATAATCAAAAAATATTTTACACATATTTTTTGCATTACCAAATCACAAAAAATTGCCAAAGTGAGTCAAAGTTCGGGTGGGGGCTCATGACGTGACTTTAGAGTAAAAAGTGTACTCTAACGTGACGTCACGCGGAACTTCAACATCTTTGTATTTTTTGTTTCAAATCCAAAAAGTATTTTTTCAATTTAGGCACTTATGAACTTTAACAAAATGACTCTACACTTTTAATTGACAAAACGAAAAAAACGTGTCTAATATGTTTTGATAATTTAAAAGACGGACTAATTAGATTTTTTAGTCATCTGGCCTATTGGGGCTGGAGCCCGACCAATAAAAATATAGAAAAAATATGTAACTCAAAGAACTGTTCTCTCAATTCCCTATTATCTATTTTCTAGAGTAGAGCATAGCGTTTATTCGCTCAAAGAGCAGCTCGACTGGGGAAGTATCTACCTCCACTTTACAGAATACCGCAGCCAAATACCTTTCTGTTGTGTAAAGTTGTGTTCCTGCGCGTGAGTAAGGTCGCCAGAGCTCATAGGGGAGGGGATAAAGGTCGGTAACGCGTGAGCGATGCTTCGTGTATTGCAAGCGTATGGCTACGGTAACCTCTTACCATCAGGCGGATCTTATGCTTGTTTACCGACATAGTAGTATAAAAAAATATATCATTGTTGTGGCAACCCTATCCCACAGGGTGAGTATGAGTACCCCAGGTGTGTCGGGGTCAACGTACGGCCCGTACTGAACTTTACCTCCATTCATATTAACAGGACATTGTTCACAGCCCTCTTTGAGCTGTGTTCTATGCTCACCCATCTAATAAACCAACTGATAAGGTTACCGCTTTCTGTGGGTAGAACTCTGGTATTTATGGCTCATTAGGTTTAGAGCGTTTGCGAGGGAGCTTGTTTTGATGATAATGATGATCGGTTGACTAGTTAAGTCGGGAGTTGGGCTGCGATTATTCCATAAAAATGTATTCCCCTGTTTTATTCCTGAATAATGCCTCTTAGAGTCATATTTTTTTTTATATAATCAAGTTCTGCTTTGCACACGTCCCTGTTACTTCCTTTTTTTCAGCAACTAATTATTAAAGAAATTATGGCCCTCCAAAAATTATAATAAATGCCCTATTTTTCCACCGTGATTAAAAGGACTATCAGACAAATTCGAATAGATGTTAAAATAAAAGAAAAATTTTAATGTAAAAAATAATTGAATCGGCTCTCGAGGAGGAAAATGGGGAAAACGAAACGTCGATTTCTTCATTTTTTTTTGTGAATAAATCGGTCTGAGCTGCAGATGTCCCTATCGCACATAGCGCATAGCATTAGCGGCATAGCGCGACGGCAATAGTTTCTTCAATTACCTATTTTTCAAATTCCTCGCAGCTAGGAACCGCTCTTAATGCTTGAAAGCGTAACAAAGAAACAAACAAACTCACATTTGTATTTATAATATCGGTAAGGAAGTATCGCTTTAAAATACGACTGCAAAACAGTCTTCTAAAATTCATAGACCTCAATTTCTTCAATGGTAGGTCATCATCATCATCATCATCAGCCTATAATCTCCCACTGCTGAGAACAGGCCTCCTTTCACAAACGAGGGTGAAAGGGAATGGGCGATAAACCACCACGCGTGCCCACTGCGGATTGGTGGAGGTAGGCTAGTGGTCAACCTACTGTTGGAATTTTTCAAGCTGCCTAGGAGGCATCCAACTAACTTAACGACTATCACAATTAAGTGATAACCGGGACCAACGGCTTTACGTGCCTTCCGAAGCACGGAAACGCTCGATTTGAAATACCACTAGGCGGTCACCCATCCAGGTACCGACCACGACAGACGTAGCTTAACTTTGCCGATAGATTAAGAACGGCTAATCATGCTACGCCACGAGCGCTTCGTAGGTAGGTAGGTAGGTACATCAACATAACTTGTAAACAACCAATCCACAGATTAATTGAAATAGCAATTAATTTGGCATCACCCTCCGTAGCCGCCAACAATAATTACAACGAGTGGGCCTGATATCTCCTTTGTAATCCGTATAATTCGATTACCGATCTATCCGAGACAATCGGCGATACGTTGATGTGGGGCCGCCATTATCTATTTATTCATACAAAAACTATGTCGGTAATTTTTTTGAAAATCGAATGGTCCGTAACTTTTTAAGAACAGTGGGGCTACCAAGTAAGCCAATAGCAATGAACTTAATAAAAATGGCCTTCCTTTATTATACCTATATTATATTTGTGGAAAAAGTGAATATCAAACGAGTAAATCATCCACTGACTAGTCCTGTGACCCGCTTGAGGTCTCAATGTGGAGTTCTTAATGTTAGACAGGGCCATCTTAAGCCATGCCAGGGCCCTTGGGCACACAAGAATTTGGGGCCCCGTTGGAAAGTAAAAAAGCTATTATTTTATAGTTTTAATCAGGTTAAAATTAAAAACTGATCTAGTTCCCGATAAACATTTTTACTATCTACCTTATATACAAAAAACATTGAGTAGTAAAAGCCACAGGTAAAAGCTATCGAATATATCGGCCTTTCGGAACCCCCGTGAGAGTAAGGGCCCTGGGCCCAGGCCCGTGTACCCTTATGGTAATGACGGAACTTATTATAGAGCTCCAGATAATTGGATTTCAACACAATTTAATGAAGTTCATTAAGATTGACTATGCGGTAGCTCCGCAGTATAAGTGCTTGACTAATTTGAAATTCAAGTAAATCTATATCTTCGGGACGACCAACGGGACCCTATTACTAAGCCGTCCCACCGTCCGTCCGTCTGTCTGTCCGTGGGCTATATCTTATGAACCGTAATAGGTAGACAAATGAAATTTTCACAGAAATAAATACCACCGCATAACAAAAAATAATAAAAATTAAAAAGTACAGATAAATGGCGATGATAGCTCAGTGGTGGTGACGTCGGATACCGAGACGAAGGTCCCGGGTTCGAATCCTACAATGAGCTTAAGCTTTCAGTGATAGAAAACATCGTGAGGAAACCACAGCACGGTGGTAGGGTACTTGTATTACCCATCTGGCTGGCTACCACCCTCCGATTGAAAATCTGTCGCCAAGCACCTATCGGTGTGTTCCGACAGCTGCACTTGAGAGACAGTTCCTTTTAGGCTTTATGTGATTACCACCTTCGGCCACATCATCATCATCATTACCATGGTGAGATTATGGTCAAACACGGGCCTATACGAAGTAAAAAAAAATCTTTACGGAACCCTTCGTGTGCGAAACCGACTCGCACTTGGCCGGCTTTTGTTGTGTTCGTAATTGTCAGTACAAGGTTTGTACGAAGGATTTTATTGGAAAATTCACTGGAAAAGTTGGAAATAGCTAATGTAAAATAAAAGGAGAATTCATTTTTGATGAGTTTAGTTACATAGCGAGAGAATCTAGGTTGACCACTAGCCTACCTCCAGCGATCCGCAGTGGGCACGCGTGGTGGAGTATCTGCACATTCCCTGTCACCCTCATTTGTGTGTAGGAGGCCTGTGCTCAGCAGTAGGACATTATAGGCTGATGATAATGATAAGGTCACAGTCAGTAAATACAATAAGGCAGGCTACACACACGCAATGAAAGTTGCGGGCGACAGTCGTTCGGCGACGCGGTGTTTTAGGCGCTCATTTTGTGCGTGCTGCGAGCTAAAACCTTGTTACATGAGCGGTTATGATGGATGGCCGCCCGTGGATTAGTGAAATACATTTTCTCATTTTGTTAACAAGCTGTGGAATATAATTGTAGGTGTTTGCGGTTGGCGGTGTGGAAATGTTACCTACCAATGTATTCCAGTAGCTGCACTTGAGAGCCACATCTTCACTTACCATGATTATTTTAGGACATTCGATACTAATTCTTACTTCTCATTAATAATTACATTAAAGTATCTGCAACAGTAAAACATAATATTATTGTATACTTATAAATGAATCCACACGTGACCAGGAAGTCCATTGAATTAATGCTGACAATTCAATAAGCACAAAGCTTCCTCAATACCCTCTTGTAAATGTATTGCGAACGCGTTTCAATCAAAAAGGGGAAACTCCAAATCGGGACAAAGAGGTCTATTCAAACCCTGCCCTAATTCCCTTACTCCCGAAACTTGGCGTCATCATAAAACTTTCTAGTTATCTATTGAATATGTAGGTTATTAGGTTGATAATCGTATGGCATGTGTTTACACGTGTGAACGATGGGTACTTGGGGTATTGCGTTTCGAATCTTTGAACTCTGTGACAATTGTTGATGCATAGGGATCGGTTAGGATAAGATGTGATTAATTTTCGTGATTTGCCTCTAATTTGTTGATTTTATCTGTCACAAAAAAGTTATTTTTTTCTACGTGTTCCAACAGCCTAACTTAAAAAGTTGTTTGATTAAAAACTTGCTGTCCCCCGTGGTTCCATCCGCGTTTCCGTCAGGGATAATAAGTAGCCTATGTCAATAGAAAAAAAGTAATTTTCAGTTTTTCCCGAACTTTGCAAATTTCTATGCAATATTTCCAAGTTTACTTTCCGTAAAATTGTTATTCGGAGTATATACGCTTTTTATTAATATAAAGAAAGAAAAGAAAGAAAGAAAAAATATTTATTGCATATATAATATATAAATATTATATTAACAAAATTTTATAAAGATAAAGAGATAGAAAAAAAAAACAGAAACTTATTCTATGGGTACACACATAAATAACAGCTTATAATTACATAATAAGTATGTTGTGTGGGGTCAAAAGGTCCCTACCTCAGCATAAAGCTGCACTGCTCATAAAACAGTGCAACGCTGGTATTCTGGCAGAGCCTTTACTAGGTGAGTGACGACTCAACGTTATAACTCAGAGTAGATAAATACTACGTACAAGTTATAACAAAAAACTAGACAATATAGAAGTATACCATCATATTTTTTATTTTCCAGACAGTTATTTGTTATGATGTTTTTTTTATACTACTAAGTCGGTAAACAAGCATACGGCCCGCCTGATGGTAAGCGGCTACCGGCGGATGGTAAGCATAGCTCACCAGCTACCGACCATTCCTCCCTCCCCAATGTACACTGGTGAACTTACACACGCAGAGGAACATAATATAAAGTTATTTGGCTGCAGTATTCTGTAAGATGGAGGTACTTCCCAGTCTGCTCTTTGAGCGAATAAACGCTATGCTCTACCTCTCTGCTACATTGCTGTAGTAATTGAAACTAGTTGGCAATGAACCTTTACTATTCAGGTAATCGCCGCTACTAGAATATGCTTAAGCATTGCGTCTTTCAAGACAAAATTTAAAGATTTTTTAATTTGCTATCAATAAGATTTTCCTGCTGGTGGTCGAGTAGTTCCATCTTATTTGAGTAGTTCCTATCAGTAATTTTAGTTTATTTTAGTTTATTCTCAACATTTAAGTATCTGTACTCGCAATATATATTGTATTACATATTTTCATTAGGTATATCATTATCTCACTATATATTTATACGTAATGGCCCTGATTCTGTTGTCTACAACTAAACTAATTTTAATCTCACTATGTCTCTTTCAAACAAAGACCATAAGAAAAGGATGTAAGAAATGTAGTCTTGTCAAATTAGTCCAGTGCTTGTTTTCAATATAAATTTTGTCGCCATCTATCGCGGTTTCGCCTAAATACACGCAAAATAAGATGGCAAAGATTAATTTGACAGCTTTAAATATGTTCTATCCTTTTTCAATAATGTTCGTAAGAAAGAGATGAGATGTGACTAAAATTAGTTTAGTGTGATTTACAACAGAATCGGCACCAATATCTCACTATAAAGCATTAATTTATTGATTTATTTATTTTATTTATATATATTACACGACACATTTATTTATTTAAGTCATGAGCACCGCGCGATCGCATCTCAACTTTTCGGGCTCCTATTCTGTTACCTATGTGCCACAGCAATATGCTGAGTTGGAGTCCTTTTTGGCATCACACCACAAATATCTATGCTTTTTCTTTTCTTTTATTGTATATTATAATTATAAAAGCTTTGTGTGTTATTATTATTTTTTGTTATTAATTTTTATTTTAAGCTTTTGTTTTTGTTTTTTGCATACTTTGTATTTTTTATTCTATTTTTGTGATGTCAAATAAAGCTATGTCTATTGTCTATTGTCTTAAGGAAATTTCTTTCTTGTGACGTCAAATCTCAATAATATATCCCCTCCTGCATCAATTTGAACGCATGCATTTTAAAAAGCAATTCCCAGTAAACCCTTACAAGTCAATGCCGTAGGTGATCAGCCTCTCACCTCGCGGCCGGGGGTTCGATTCCAGTCATGACCTGTATAATATCGAGTAGATTATACATTTTGGAAAATGAATAAAACTAATTGAATCGGAACATCTGTTTTTTCAACTGTGGACTTGATTTCTGAATTTTCAATGGATCGTTTATGTAGATGGATGCATTATGGGTTCTTCACAAATTCTGTCTGGTACCGAATGTAGACTGACTCGGGGTCGGTGACCTCTGGTGACTTGTTTGTTGCTGGGGCATTATTTTCGTGAGCAACTTAATGTTGCTTGGTGTTGATTAGTTTGAAACGGGCTTTAGGTATGCAAGCTTATTCTAGGTACTAAGTACTTATTCATATTTTATCAAATTACATTTTTATTTTGAAATTCACTTAGTATTTATTTGACAATGCCTTTGTATGGCCACAGAAATTCAACTGTATGTACCAAATTAACGTTCATAAGTGCCTTACCAGGGACTAGACTGAATAAATGGATTAGATTATGATTTTGAATGAAGTTACCAAAATTATTATGTTAGCAGAACCTTCAAACATATCATAAATACCTAGGAACTCACTTACTCAAAGAAGTTTAGTCTAGTTTGAGTGTAAAAAAATAACAATATAAATTTTCCTACACACCTTGAAATAAAAAACGCCTCAGAGAAGTGGTCAAATGTAATTTTTCAAGAGTGACTAAGGCCTCGCCCTGTTAGGGTTCAGTATATATGACCATTTAACTTTTTTATCCTAAATATTAGATAGACTAAGAATACTTTTATCGGCTCCTTTTTTATGTATGAAAATTAATTAAATAAAATTTTATTGTTTATATATACATATAAATATATTTCCTTAGGTCTACATAGGGATTTACAATAAGGTGGGTACATGCACCCTGTAAGGGTGTTTACAAGCGAGAGCTTTTACTTTTTAATTATTAATGACAGAAATACTCTAATAATTTAAAAGAGGTAGAGCATAGCGTTTATTCGCTCAAAGAGCAGCTCAACTGGGGAAGTACCTCCACCTTACAGAATACCGCAGCCAAATAACTTTATGTTGTGTAGAGTTGTGTTCCTGCGCGTGAGTTGCGGTCGCCAGAGTTCATTGGGGAAGGGGGAAAGGTCGGTAACGCGTGAGCGATGCTTCGTGTGTTGCAAGTGTCCATATGGCTACGGTAACCGCTTACCATCAGGCGGGCCGTAACTGCCGTAAGCTTGCATGTCGAATTTGTCGTATAAAAAAACAAAAAAACTTGAATTAGAATTTCTCTAATTTAAAATTCAATATTCAGTTTTGGGTCAAAATTATACACATACCTTATACCCAACTTGATCCAACTTATTCATTTAACGACCTAGAGAGAGACCCGTGATATACTCAAGGTCCACGGTTGGCTACGGAACCCTAAAAGATAGTCTTCGTACTGTAGCAAAACATGCTGTCACCACTTCAATTACACACAACATTTACTGACAGATCCCATAACAAACTGACGTTGGAATATAGCCCTTAATAACCTATGCCGTAAGACAAAACACACATTGTTATCGTAATTTGTAGCTGTACTTAAATTGGTAAAATGAACAGGGAATTAAGATAAATGTCTAGTGTTTTTGGGGACAAACGGTGAAGGGGAGTGGGTTGTCCTAAATGTAAGTTTTATTGGATTAAGTAGACATTAGACCGGTTTGTGTGCTCTATTTAAAATGAGGGCGCCTTTTGTCGGGGGGGGCTAGACAAAATCCAGGATTATATTTGTGTAATTCCCTATTTATGTGTAAATAGTGTAGGTTTTGACGCGCTGGTGGTGTAGCATGATAAGCCGATCTTAATCGATCGGCAAGTTAAGCTACCACCGTCGTGGTCGGTACCTGTATGGGTGACCGCCTAGTGGTATTTCAAATCGAGCGTTTCAGTGCTTCGGAGGGCACGTAAAGCCCGGTAGGACCCGGTTATCACTTAATTGTGGCTAAGTTGGAGGCGGCTTGAAAACTCACAACGTAGTAGGTTGAACACTAGCCTACCTCCACCGATCCGCAGTGGGCACGCGTGGTGGAGTATCTGCCCATTTCCTTTCACTGTGATCATCCCAATAAGCTCTGCTTTAAATTTATTTCATTTCATTTCATTTCTCTGCTCACTGGCATTTTTTTTTAATTATATTGTGTGTAGTCTTCTCATCTACCCTTAAAGTTTGTACAGTGCATGTCCTGTGTTGTGTACTGTACATGCACTCCGAGAGTATATCCATTTACCTGACAATGATAAATCATCAAACACAACGTAGAAGACAAAGAAAAACACGTAGATAACACAATTTGAATAACATATGAATGTTTTTTCTCGCGTTTATCAGCGCTTACGCATTATGTATGCGGATTCCTTGCCCCGTCAACATCTGCAAGTCACCTTCGAATTTACCGGTCAAACACAGGAGTATTACACAAACACCACCTTCTGGCTCTGGTCGCCATCTTCTAGAACTTTCTAGAGACTATATTAATGATTTATTGTGAAACTATGGCAGATAAAGGTTAGATGACTCCTCCATTAAAAAGTCAGCTGGGGACAAGGCCCTAACTGTATTTGCCAGTTATATGTATGCAGATAATTGTCTGAACTTCGTTAGCGCGATCCAGGATATTGTGGCGCCATCTATCGATTAGGTGGTCGCTACTAATGTGGACAACATGAAAGTTAAAGAGCAGGAAACTGCTATACAAGCGTTAATTGAAGTGCATTAAACGATAAACACTTGGATCTGAAGCGCTCGTGGTGTAGCATGATAAGCCGTTCTTAATCGATCGGCAAGTTAAGCTACCATCGACGTGGTCGGTACCTGGATGGGTGACCTAGTGGTATTTAAAATCGAGCGTTTCCGTGCTTCGGAAGGCAAGTTAAGCCGTTGGTCCCGGTTATCACTTTATTGTGATAGTCGTTAAGCTGGATGCCTCCTTGAAAAATTCCAACAGTAGGTTGAACACAAGCCTACCTCCACCAATCCGCAGTGGGCACGCGTCGTGGAGTATCTGCCCATTCCCTTTCACCCTGAATGTGAAAGGAGGCCTGTGATCAACAGTGGGACATTATAGGCTGATGATGATGATGATGACTTGGATCTGTGATAGAATTGGTAGAAAAGGTTGACTTTTGATAGAGACTATTTATCCCGGTAAAGTTACCTTCGGGAATGCGGATGAAAAGTCAACATTTTCTGGAGTCCAGTATTGTTACTCAGCTACTTCTTGTAGGCTTCATCTCCAAAAAGTTTTTTTTTTGCCATGAATTAAGCGACCTTTTACCGTTAAAGAACCTTCTATTAATTGGTGTTCTAATTAAATTATGTTGCGGGTAACAAGACAATGTGGTTTCTCAGGGACTTTCCAACTTCGTGTTTATTTTTCCAGAGTTAATTTGTGGCTGCCATGTGGAGGCTTGTTTACATTAGCGCAATGTTTTGCTAAGCAAGAAATTCTGTACTGTAAACATTTTAATAGTAAGAAATCTTGGGTTTTTTTGGAATATTTTACAAGATTTGAAAACGTACTAAGTAAGGATATTTATTTATTTTTAGTTGGAGGACCAACAGCTTACAATATTGTGTACATATATTAGTATAAAAAATGTGGGAGCCATTTAAAGGTCCTCACTGATAAACACATCATATAATTTAACAAATCGTTACTAATATAAAAAATTTACATATATAACACAACTTAATGACATGTAGATTTTTTTTATTATTATATTTTTTTATATTTTTATTGTTTTTTATTCAATCCAATGGAATTGAATCCTGTATGGTACACTACCTAAATGTTTTTCTTTCCAGTTTATCCTTTTAAATCTTTCGGGATCCGAGATTAGATCTAACTAACTAAACTGAATCGCTCGTGGTGTAGCATGATTAGCCGTTCTTAATCGATCGGCAAAGTTAAGCTACGTCTGTCGTGATCGGTATCTGGATGGGTGACTGCCTAGTGATATTTCAAATCGAGCGTTTCCGTGCTTCGGAATGCACGTAAAGCCGTTGGTCCCGGTTATAACTTTATTGTGATAGTCGTTAAGCTGGATGCCTCCTTGAAAAATTCCAACAGTAGGTTGAACACAAGCCTACCTCCACCAATCCGCAGTGGGCACGCGTGGTGCAGTATCTGCCCAGTCCCTTTTGACCTCATTTGTGAAAGGATGCCTGTGCTCAGCAGTGGAACATTATAGGCTGATGATGATGAACTAAAGTTTAGTTAGTTAGATCTATACTCGGATCCCGTCTACTTTGTTAGATGGGAAAGATTTACTCAATCCTTCAATTTCGTGTTTCATGGCTACATCACAATAGACTAAATAAATCCAGCGCCACTTAGAATAAATCTATGAAAATCATAGTGTTTTGTAATTCAAAGCAAACTCAAGGCTTTTTGCTAGGAGTCAATGACTGACTACACATTGAGATAGATAGTAGATACCTCTCATGTGAATTAATTTCTGTTGTTGTTGATAGCTACTCTAGTGAGTTTTTTAACGACAGCTACGTCTACACTACACTATACAGGGTAGATAGACAGTTCAGGGGCTCTACCACGTTACTTTGACGAAAACCATTAATGAATTTCATCCAATCAGGGCCTGCGAATGGTCATCGTCGCGTCATACCGCGTCCGTGTCATTGGATGAAATAATTAATGGTGTTCGTTACGATTACCACCAAAGATACGCGGTAGAGCCCGTCAGCTACAGGTGCCGATTCTGTTGTAAATCGCACTAAACTAATTTTAGTCACATCTCATCTCTTTTTTACGAACATCATTGAAAAAGGATAGAATATATTTAAAGCTGTCAAATTAATCTTTGCCGTCTTATTTTTCGTGTATTTAGGCGTAACCGCGATACATGGCGACTAAATTTATATTGAAAACAAGCATGGGACTAATTTGACAAGACTAAATTTCTTACATCCTTTTTTTATGTTCTTTGTTAGAAAGAGACATATACCCCCCTATTACAAGACATGGTTTAAAGCAAAGCCAGGTTTTACTGTCATTTGGTCACTTTCTAACGTCATATAATAAAAAGGGACGAGGCTATTTTAAAACCTGGTTTTCCTTTAAACCATGTTTGGTAATAAGGTGCAGTGAGATTAAAATTAGTTTAGTTCTAAACAACAGAATTAGGGCCACAGTCTTAGGAGAAAAAAATACAGTTAGCGAGAAAACGGAGTATCGTTTTTTTTTTGTCTTAAACGATCCTGTCAACAAGGATCAAAGGCTCTATGTGGCCTTTTGATCCTTGTGGTAGCTTACCCTTTGCTGTGGTACCCTTAAGGTAGCTTGCCCTTACAGACAAGTCTCTTTCCACATGTATTATATATTACATACCCACGTTTTTCGTAAATGTTTTTTATTTCACAAGCTTTTATATGCACAGTTGTACGTTTGTTCGGGTCAAATCTTGCAAGTCGATTTTCACCTACTTCCAAAGGTCGGATTGACTTGATATTTGGTATACATTTTATATTGGATTATTACATTATACATTAGTATATTGGAAGACAATGCAAGTACAGTCACCAGAAAAAGCTTGTACCAATTAAAAAAAACTTTTTTTTTTACATTTTTTTTTTATTTCAACTTAAACAATTATTTCCTGCTATTTTGTCGTGTATGAAACAGATAAACAAACAGAAAGGCAGGCAAGAAAGCGAGTTTATATTGCATTGTCATTTAGTTATATCCATGCTTAAATCAACTCTATCTCATTGGTAAAATACATTTTAAAATCGATTGCAAACTTCGCTTAGCTTTAAGAATATATTTAAACTATGTCCTATGTGATTCAGCCATTCCGTGTACTAGTGCAACCACCCTTTATATTATAGGATTTATAGCGTTCATTTATCATTATCACTCGGGTCCAGCGGTGATGAAGGACCGGCACCGGCGCATGCCTCACAAATACCTCGAGGGCGTCAACTTATCCTCGCATTCTCTTTTAACCATTCTGTATTCTACGTTTTATTGCCACTAGATCTCCCGCGGTTTAGCACGTATTTCTGAGAAATCTGTTTTCCCTGGATATGAAAAATCTTGTGTTTATTCCGGGGTATGAATCAAATACACATTCACACTAAGAAACACACAAAAGTTTCGCATTTATTATAATATATTATGATATTTTTTTTAATTCTTCCGCTTGCTTTGATTATATCTTTATAATCTTTATTTGATAACGCTTAACCTATTACAGATCAGAAAAATAATTGTAATGACACAAATAGATGTTGGTTGAGTACATTATAAAAGTTTCAGCTGAGTCTACACTAGACAGGCCTGTGTTGTAGACATCAGTTATTACTAGCTACCCGCCCCTATTTTATTCGTTACGTTGACTTTTCCGAGCGGTTCTAGAGTTTTGCGGTGGCAGTTCTGCGTTCCGCGTTCATTGTTATCTATGCGGCGCTTTTGATCATTGCACACAGCGACCGCGGCGGAGAACTCACGTAGAATTCTGACCGTAGAACTCTAGACCGTTCGCCGTGGGATCGGTGCCTAAGTGAACAAATATCTGGTATATCCATCTAGTTTTGGTATACTTACATTCTAAAGAAACTGTTATCACTGACAATTCAAATTAAATTTAATAAGCATATGAATGCCGAGGACTGGATGGGTCTCATCATTAGGGGAGGCTTGTGCCCATACTGGGGACGAAAATAAACTGATCATGTAATTTTTTGTTCACAGATTGGACACACAATTCGAGATATCATCGGAAAAGATGGATACTCCTAATGGAGAGATGAAGAAACGAAAATAATTAAATTCTTCAAAATACTGTATTTTTTTGTAAAAATCTGACAATCTACCGCTTAGTGAGATCATGTTGTATTAGATAATTATATCTAGTAAATAGTCACACACGAATTAATGTAATTATTATTGTATTGTTCTATTTGGTTAGTGGCTTAATATTAATCATTCATTTAATTATATTATTAATTTAATTTGTTACATAATTAATAAATTTCGAAAAGAAAATGTTGTTTAAATCGTATTCAAAATCGAATCAATATATTTTTCTATTCCTTCAGTGACTACATTGTAAAAAAATACATTCATGTCCTATAATATAACTCACACACGTCTATCTGATCCAAAACTAACGGATCTAATGGTGCGTCCATGCTTGGCGAACCGAGCACCTCGAACGAGCTCACTGCGAGCACGATTCGCTAGCGTGGACGGGCTTGCGAGCCTAGAATGAGCGCGATTGTCAGTTTTTTCACGAACAAAGGGATTCGCATCGTGCTCGTTGTAGGCTCGTTCGTGGCTCGGCTCGTGCTCGCTTCGCGTAGCATGGACGCACCATTATACTATAGAAACCAGATAACTGAGATACTGATATAAATGAAAAACTGTTTTAATATATAGTAACTGTTTTGTATGTAGGTACTTACACCAAGACCAGAATAGACATTAATCAATAAGCCCTTTATCCTAAAAACCATTTTCTTTTGTATAAATTACTACTATTCTTATTTTATAATATATCTCTTGAGTTTAGTGTTCCTCCTGGCAAAGGCCTCGTCTAACAATTTCCATTGACGACCAACCACGACGTATCTAACCACCAAACCAAATGACAAGTCAACATTTTGATTACAGTAAAAAATAAATAGTTTCTCTCTCATCGACCTATGTAATAGTACCTACATTATGATACATGTGTGCAAAGTTGGTTATTAACGCCGAGAGTGTAATAATCAATGCACACGCGTGTCATACGACGTTCTTCAATACACTTGCGAGGAAAAAAATGACTTGTATTTTTAAGTAGTTTTTTTTGAAAATAATCAACCACAAAATGAAAACGTTAACAAATATGTCGCGCAAGTTTTAATTTTTTCTTGAAAGCCGTGTGCTGTCAAACTATTTTACCCGTTTAAATTAAGAATGCTTGGTATACACTCATATTACTTGCAGTGAGGTACAAACTTATCATAATCGGGATTATACCTATCATAAAACTGTGCGGTAATGTAAAGTAAAAAGCACTAGTGCGTAATAAGCTGCATTAAGATACTAAAAACGGTGCAATAAATGTCACTTAACGAGCGAGTGTGTTGAAAAAAATATTAATTGAAACTGTAAATATTATTATCAGTATATCAGTTCCGCATTCCACAATACCGATATTTCACCACGAACTTGCACAAACAGTAATCACTCATTTAATATTACAATCCCCGATAAAGGGTGCCCTTTGGGGAAAAGGCAGGACTGTTAAAAGGGTCGCTAAGTGTCTACTATATTGATCACCCTTCAAGCCGGACGGCGCCCTCTGGTGGCGACCAAACAAAACCATCCATCTTGTTCTGACACCTTGAAATGTGCACTTGTGTTTGATAAGCTGGCCAATGAAAGGATTACTATGTATACTCTATACGATAAAAATCGTGTGACCAATAAAATTGGCGCAATAAAAAAAAAAAGTAATAAATATGACAAATGTGTTTACTATTTTTAACTTTACTAAACAAGTTAGGTCCGATCAAGATTTTCTGTCAGCGAGCCTATTATACAGTTATTATTGTAGATAGTCACTTCTGCAGCCAAACCCCACACACAATCTCAAGTTCAGCATGTGGTTTAAGTAGTTTGGATTTTGTCTAGACTTGTAACGCCACGCCCACGGGATTGGGCCACCGGTACCAGCGCTATGATCATCATTTTCTTTTTCTTCATTACGTAATAACCCCTGAAGGATCGCCATACTGGTACAAATGACCAGGAAATTTGTGCCAGTATCTTTCGGTCTATAAGATTAGTTTAGGTTATTGTAAAAAACGATGACGAAGATTCGAGTATTATCTACACAAAAATCCTTAAAAATACCATTTTTGCGCTCCCCCCGAGCACTGGCAACACTTCTTTATTACGTAATACTTAGTAGTTTATTGGTTGGTGCTCTAGTATGCGCATAATTATGTAAATATATTTTCCCACCACTATATGTTATAGATGACGGTTTTACGACCACATATTTGGGGTTACGCTATTTGAATGTCGTAAAAAAATCTTAAACGAAGCAGCGTAAGTAGTTTTCCATATAAATAGCAAATAAAGATATTATTTTATTATCTTTACGTTTCGAATAAACTTTATGTGTATTGGAAGGTGTCAAAAATGCGGTTTGAATTATTAATCTTAGACTTAAATTATAATAAGTTACAAAACCGGGTAAAACAAGATCGCTATGAGCTGTGGTCTAGTCGAGAGCTTGTGATAAACTAACTCTTACAAATACCCACACTTTTATAAGCTGCTATGGCCAGTGTTGTCACATCACTCAATCCTTCTACCATAATAATATCATCCATCCAACCAATATGAATAAATATCTAACAACGGATTAGAAACCAAAAATCCAGAAGGTAATACGTAGGTAATACGAAGGTAGACGGTGATAAGATGGCTCAGATCTGATGATTTATTAATTAGAAATGCTTTCTAGAATTCCGTACCTAAAGGGCAAACCGTAGCTGCCACTCTGCTGTCTGTCTGTCTGTAGTTTCGGGTATCTAGCTTGTTAACTGAATAATTTACGGACTCGAAATGTATGGTGTGTAATAACCGAATATTTAATTCGTAATTAAATATAATTATTTTTATTGATATATAAAAATAGTATTTTTGTTCAAACCCTACACCTTAGCAGGCACATTATGAATTCTCACATCTCTTTCTTACGAACATTATAGAAAAAGGATAGAATATATTTAAAGCTGTCAAATAAATCTTTGCAGTCTTATTTTTCGTTTAATTAACATTGGACTAATTTGACAGGACTAAATTTCTTACATCCTTTTCTTATGTTCTTTATTAGAAAGAGAAATAGTGAGATTAAAATTAGTTTAGTTGTAAAAAACAGAATCAGTGCAATTATTATGTTTATCGGCACTCAGGCTTAGAATACTTATGGAATAGGCAAAAGTAAATGGAATAGGCCTATCAGTGGCTAACGCCTCGTATCGTATATCGCTCAAAGAGGTCCATTCGAGCCGAGATGTTATCTTATCGTGGGGTCCGATTTTTGTTTACATTTATTTGTTTGTCGGATTGCGGTTGTATATTGCCGAGTCAATGAAGAAGTTTAAGCAACATTTTGGTACTTTTAGATTATATGAGTTAACAAGGATGACGGTTTAACCAGCGGGTCAAAGCGCAAGGGTACAGGGGTTGAATTTTGTTAAACCCTTCGTGGATGTCTATGTTATATGTATATATTGTTCCTGTGCGCGTTGAAGCGCTCGTGGTGTAGCATGATAAACCGATCGGCAAGTTAAGCTACCACCGTCGTGGTCGGTACCTGGATGGGTGACCGCCTAGTGGTATTTCAAATCGAGGTGTTTCCGTGCTTCGGAAGGCACGTAAGGCTGTTGGTCCCGGTTATCACTGAATTGTGATAGTCGTTAAGCTAGTTAGAGGCCTTCTAGGCGGCTTTAGACTGTAGCGACAACCTACATAACGAAGTTCCCACACAGTTGGATAGATGGAGCCACAAGCTCCTACAGCGCGCTGACGAAGTTTATTCGACGATTTGCAAATACAACTGTCCAACATGTACAGTTGGACCGCGATCCCCAGCTACGATGACCCAGGCTGGCGGACGTTCTTCCTTTTTAATGGAGATTTCATCGACCTTGCAAGACCCTGCAATTTGAGCTATGTCTGCATCTGTCGATCAGTCAGTTTTCCTTTATGATGATGTCGAATTTCGTCGATATAGCACAATGGTAGGGCGATTTATAGTACTCGCAATGCTGAATACCGATACTGAAAACCTGCTGAGATAACTATGCTATACTGATGATGATTTAGCTATTTGGATATCATACAAAAGCATCTAAATCAAATTTCCTAATAAAAGTAATGATTTACAATAATTGTATCCCGGCAGGTGTAATGGGTACAGCGGTCCCCATAATCGAGCCTCGGGGATATATTTTGTAGTAATTGCCGCGTTTACTCACCGATACCGACCGGGCGGTACGGTAACGCGATATCGTACCGGAGTTTTAGGAGAACGCGAGTTGTACGTGCTAAACTGGTTTCATTATACCACGAGATTGGATTCTCGATGGTGACTCGATTAAATTATTTAAATAAAGTTGAATATTATAACTAAGGTGTCATCATCATATCAACCTATAGATATCCACTGCTGAACTTACACTGCACTTCACTGCTGAACGGAAGGAAAACGACTACGTGGTCGTTCGCCAACTAGATGGTCCGATCAAGTAAAAGACTCATCGTCCTCCAAATTTTACACGGTCGTAAGGGACGCGTTGGACAGAAACCGGTGGAGGCAGATAATCCGCTCTAGAAGCAAACCCGATGCTGACCACGATCCTCAGACATGAGGGAACGACCATAGATCCACTGCTGAACATAGACCTCCCCCATTGACGTCCACTTCGAAAAGTTTTGGGCCGCTTACATCCAGCGGCGCCCAGCGACTCTGACCAGGTCGTCGGTCCACCTGGTGGGAGGGCGTCCCGCTCGGCGCTTTCCAGTACGTGGTCGCCACTCGAGAACCTTTCTTCCCCATCAGTTATCGGCTCTTCGAGCGATGTGGCCTGCCCATTGCCACTTCAGCTTACTAACTCTACGAGCTATGTTTGTAGTTTAAAAAAAAAAACATTTAAAAACTTTTTAATCGCGATCATAATAAAAGAAATTGACGCAGACGAAGTAGCTAGTACATAATACTAATACGATACAGTGCGATGGGTAGAGTGCAAAAGTGCCAATTCCCAAGAAAATGACGATATGAATGACATACATAGAGATTGTATTCTGATTGTAGTTGCTCTCCATCCTTACCATTTTGGACCGTTTAGGCTTATGTGATTACGTGTATCCACAATGAGCCTTCTACAAAAGGGAACCTGGTTGATATGATTAGCTAACTCCTAATTTAGGGTTGTCTGTCACACCTTATGTTGAGTTTGTCAATATTTGTTTCTCAAAGGATTTAAGACGTGATGGAAACGTGTAAAACGTCAAATAACTTATCGTACAACTGTATAAATGGAAACATGCAACAATCGTGATAGAGAACCGTAAGTTGTGCACCAATAGCTCCCGATACGGATCGGCTTCCGATCGGCTCAATTATGAATTAGGCTCGCTCGTTAGTAGTTAATGCGCCCGCGCCGGTATAATGGCCTCTCGGTGCCCTACTGTTACTAATAATTACGACATTTATTGAGATAAGCTACTTAACCCGATGGGTCGCGGATAGGACCCGTGTATAATAACTATATTAAATTATGAAAATAAAAACCAGGGCACAGTTTTACCCCATATGGTAATACTGTGACCAGGGACTGGAGCTGGTCATGCCCTAAACTTTTTAAAATCTTAATTCAAAATTTCAAATACTGAATTCTTGTGTTCAGTATTCAAATTAATCATTCGAATTATTCAGTAAATAGTGGCTATTCCGGAAAACACGCGGCTCGTTCTGGGTTACTCCGGGTATGCGACGAGCGGGTGTCGCTCGCAAATATCCCGGCTATTTCGCACGACGAGTGACAAATATGTGGGGTGACCATCTAATGAGATTATACGCTCGGAATGTTGCTCTCAACAATATCATCCTAATGTTTTTTTTATGATTGGAGTATGTTTTATTTTGTGAGATAAAACAGTTGGGGAAATGTAGTACAGGAAATTATGTCTTATCGGCTATGATCTATGATTAACTGATTATATAGTATCAAGTGTATCGGCACTGACTCTCATCATGTTCAGAATCAGATTCTCTATCTAGACTACAGATGTATGTTCTGTTTCAGTCACATTACCGGAGTTTATAGGAAGGTAGACTCCGCATTCCAAGAATCCAAAATTCTATTCGGGAGTTTTGTCATGAAATCTTACACAACAAATCAAATATAGACATGTTAATAACTAGAATTGTTTCCCTGCAGTTCCACTCCGCTATCCTCCATTTTGACGCCTTACAGGTAAAAAACCCTGTGTACTGTAATGTGTGTAAAAGCTGCCAGCAATGATAGCTGCCTATCAGTCGGTGTTTCGCTTCATATAGATATATAGTAAGGTCAGAATGTTGGCTACCCTACTGATATATGTAGACGATGACGTCACGTCGTGGTCCACCATCAACCCGGCACGTGATGCTTATACGCTGACATAGCTCTATGATTTGAACTGAACTGGGGATATTTCTTCGGATTTTATACCCGATGAAGGGGGTCGTATCATGTGAACATATAATAATAATTTTCGGTTGTATATTTGTACCTTTAAACGAAATAAACTTTTTTTTTTATTTCACCAGCAAACAAGCATACGGCCCGCCTGATGATAAGCGGTCACCGTAGCTATTGTATGGAAATAAAAAAAGTTGTGTCGATTATTTCTGTATAACTAACATCTACATGATTATCGATCAAATAAAAGTGGTTTATAAAGCAGTTATTTGCCATTGGAAAAGTATCTTAAATAGCTACTTTAAAGCTCGTATAAGGGGGCGTCCATAAATTACGTGAGGTGTTTTTTTTTAATTTTCTGTCCCTCCCTCCCCTTGGTGAGATGTCGTAAGATTTTATTCAACCCCCTCCCCCAACCCCCAATCTCACGTGAGATTTATTGTAAAAAGAAAAAAACTAGTTAAGACTAGTAATCAATATTGCTGAGAGTTTAATTATAAGTGTAATAAAAATTTAAATTAATTAATTGTAAATTCAGATTATATTGAGCTATTTGGTATAAAACAAATATGGTGGTTTGACAGTCAGTAGATGTATAGCGTCGAAGTATGAATGAAATTATTTTCTTTCGAACTAATAAGTGATTGATCTTAATCGTATTACGATTACGCTTAAGATTAATAAGCATGTACAATCTGGATTAAATGGACCAAAATAGTATAATTATTTTTTGTTTCAATCAGAAAAAAATTGCGTGATATTTGCCGAGACCCCCCTCTCTCCAACGTAAGATTAGATGAGATTTGACTCGACCCCCTCCCCCCCTTAAACATCTCACGTAATTTATGGACGCCCCCTAACGCAAAAAGCCATAATAAAATGTGCCCAATCCAGCTGTATAGAAGCATACAACTACATAGCGTTCTCTTAGCTCTTATACCACCACCACAGTCCACCACCTTGTGCTACCTGGGAGCCTATGGACGCTTGCAACACCAGGGGTATAACTCACGTGTTACCCTGCAAAAATCTCTACACACCCGTTATGAAGAACCCTATGCTGTACGGAAAACCAAGGTGGGGAGCTCATTCCAAATCCTGAACGTCCGCGGTAGGAAACAGCACAGTACGAAACCATTTCGCTTCCAATGTGTGAGGATGGACTCCCCGTCGAAGGCGATGGTAGAAACAAGCTTGTGTGTGTTAGTCAGTGCTTTAATTTACTCCAAATGGAATGGAGAGAAAAATATATATGTGGAGGAGACAGGTTATTAGGAGATAGACTATAAATAACAATAACGTGCTGCTCGGGCGGTGTACAGAAATAAATACTTCGCATACAGGATACTGGAAGGAACTGGCTTGGATCGTGTTGGAAATGGATAGGCTTAGGTGTCGAGCACACAGCCTGGGAGGGAACTGTCTTTCAATTTGCCAGAGCACACCGAGCACACCGTTCTTAAATTGAATAAGTCTTGGAACTTGTAATAGTCAAGATTCAGAAATTCAGATAGATTTTTTCCCATTAGACGTTTTTTTCTATTACTAAATTCCAGTATGCAGTTTTTTTATGTTGGTTGGGCTTGCATTGGCTTACCTTCGACTGACACCATGAGGAGTTATGACAAGGCCGAGGATGTAGCACGCTTACCCAAGCCTATTCACTCTGGCCTTGAATACATCTAGGTCATAGGTGTCGGGAAACACAGAACCCGGAAGAGAGTTCCACTCCTTTGCTGTTCACATATGAAACGAAGAGTTGAGAGATCTGTTGTAAATCGCACTAAATTAATTTTAACCACATCACATCTCTTTCTTACAAACGTTACCTATTGAAAAACTTTGTGTTAAAAACAAGCAATTGGACTAATTTGACAGGACAACATATCTTACTTCCTTTTCTTATGTTCTTTGTTAGAAAGAGATAGTGAGAATAAATTATTTTTGTGGTATAAAGCAGAATCAGCACCAATGTCTCCTCTATGCCATAGGCTAACTGCATGACAAAATAATATTCTATTGACGCCGTTTACGCGCCAAGAGGTAAAAAAATACTCACTTTCGCATATTTAATATGAGTAGGATATGATATTATTTATAGTCTGATAACTATCCAGTATTCTTGATTCCCTGCCCCCATCTAAGTTCGTTCGTATAAGTACGGATCAATTTGTTGTTGAACAGACCCAAGGTACCTTTGATGAAACTATTCCATAATAAATAGTTTATCCTTGTTTGTCCGTGTTTGTATAAACAAAGCAACTGCCCGCTTTGAGGCACTTGATACACGCCCCTCAAATTATTCATTGCCTTTCGTCGAAAATTGTATGGAATCATAAATATACATTTGTTCCTGTTTGTCTTTGAAACTGTGTGGGCTTAATTACTGGGTAGTAGAGACGAAATTAGCTTGTTTTCTCGTAGGGGTTCAGTTTAATAGTTTGTTGTTTATTTAGCGACCCGCCCCGGCTTCACACGGGTAGCAGAGTATAGTGTATCCACACGATATGATTTTTTCCGAGATCTTCAATAATTATGGTCATATTCAAGCCAATTTACTCAAAACCCAATAATCCTAATATTTTCATATTATAAATGCGAAAGTGAGTTTGTTTGTTTGTTTGTAACGCCATCACGCCTCAACTACTGAACGGATCATCATGAAATTTGGCATGCAGATAGCCTGTGGTATAGAGAAGGACATAGGCTACTTTTTATCCCGGGAACGCGGGTGAAACCGCGGGGGACAGCTAGTAAAATATACACCTAAATCTTCCTCATGAGTCACTCCGTCCATTGGTGAAAACTGTATGAAAATCCGGTTGGTAGTTTTTGAGTTTATTGCGTTCAGACAGACAGACGCGGCGAAGGGACTTTGTTTTATTTATATTATGTGGTGCGTCCATGCTTGGCGAACCGAGCACGAGCCGAGCCGAGAACGAGCACACTGCGAGCACGATTCGCGTAGCGTGGACGGGCTTGCGAGCCTCGAACGAGCGCGATTGTCAGTTTTTTCACGAACAAAGGGATTCGCATCGTGCTCGTTGTAGGTTCGTTCGTGGCTCGGCTCGTACTCGATTTGCGTAGCATGAACGCACCATAAGGATTATGCGGTATGATTACGTAAATATGATGTGACTTGCATCGACTTATGTATTTTTTTTTATCCCCGTAATCGAAAAAAAAAACATCTTTAGGAAGCTACTAAACCGTGATTTAACAAAGTAAATTCAACCAGCAGATACCCTAACAAGATGTCATACGCTAAATCCATTTGCATCGGAAATAAATATTGCGAGAAAAGAAAAAAAATCTCTATTCAAAATAGATTTTTATCCCTAAGGAAATTGTCCTTATCCGCTTCGGCAAAGGGAATATTTCTGAACGGGTCCCATTTTGTTCCGGACCTTTTTAGGGCCCTTTATCAATCTTAAAACGTTCTTTCTCCCTTTTCTTTTAACGAGAAACACTTGACGAGTTCCCGCACTATGTTTTATATTTATTTTGGGAGATTGACGCGAAATGTTCAACACTTTTCTCTAGAATAGCAAAAATACTCTTTTGAGCAAGTTCGTCATTTCAGATTGTCTCCCATATTCAACGTTATTCAATGATAGGGTACTCCCCTTATTCTAACCATTTGATTTAAATTCATAGGTTCTTCTAAAACAAAGGTCTCTCCAGCCATTGAGCTGCTCCAGCTTCACTAAATGATCAGTGAAAATTGAATTTGGAGATGAACATAAAAAAACTAGGAAGGTTCTCGAGTGGCGACCACGTACTGGAAAGCGCCGTGTAAGACGACCTCCCACCAGGTGGACCGATGACTTGGTCAGAGTCGCTGGGCTCCGTTGGATGCAAGCGGCCCAAAACCGTGGAAGTTAATGGGAGAGGCCTATGTTCAGCAGTGGACATCCTTAGGCTGTTATGATGATGATGATAAGAAAAACTCATAATAATGGTGCCGATTCTGTTGTAAATCGCACTAAACTAATTTTAGTCACATCTCATCTCTTTCTTAGGAACATTATTGAAAAAGGATAGAATATATTTAAAGCTGTCAAATTAATCTTTGCAGTCTTATTTTGCGTGTATAGGCGTAACCGCGATAGATGGCGACTTTTATATTGAAAACAAGCACTGGACTAATTTGACAGGACTAAATTTCTTAAATCCTTTTCTTATGTTCTTTGTTAGAAAGAGACATAGTGAAATTGAAAATGTTTTACAATTTGCTTCGTGACTTATCACTTTACGTAGTAATTTGATGCACTGGTAAAAAGAACCAGCCAAGAGAGTCCAACTTGTGCACGGATGGTTTTATTGCATACAATAATGTTAAGTTGAAAAACGTTCATATGCATTTTTGCTATAGCATGGATAGCAGGTGCACCACGTTGTTTTTTTTACAAAACGAGTAAAGTTTTATAAATAAGTTGTGTGACTTTAATTATAGTAAAAAAAAAAACTAACATATTCCTCACTTGAAATTAGTAGACATCATGGCATGGAGCTTGGAACAAGTTTTGCCAACAAGCGACTAAAATTACCGTGATTTGAGTACCTACGTGTAAGTAGGGCCTAATAGTTTTCCAGTTTGTTACCAACGTCTCAACAAACGTTTGGATTGGCCGTGAGTTTCGTCACGCAATTTGCCAGCTTGTAACTTATTTACAGAACGAAGGGACAGGGCCTCTATTATGTGGCGTAATGCGGGAACAGCCCTCCAGGGCTCCTGCCCTCTCATATTTCTATTCATGAATGAAATACCCGACTTAATAACGCCCTTTTGAATGGCCGGTGCGGTTTAATTATTCTTCGAGGGGTTTCGTTAACATTTGATATTTCACTTATTATTTTGTGAGTGGGAACTATTTTTTTTTATAAACTTCGATCTATTTATACAGTACTAGCTTTTTACTTTGCAGTTTCTCCCGCTGTCTCCTATATTAACCCTTTAGCTTGTTTGCTCGCAAATGGGACGCACGTCCATCCACGTCCTTTCCAAAAATCATCTCTGGGTGAACGCCGACGCCATAAAAGTAATCTATTTTCAAACATCCCAATCCCAGCCATAATAAAGCGGAAGTTTGTTTGTTTAAGGAGCTAATTTCTTGAACTACCTGTAGGATTCGAAAAAATCTTTCACTAATCAAGGATAATGTAGGTGTACATTATGGTATGTGTACATTACACAGTGTACAGTACAGGTATGTGTACATTATCCCCCAGTAATATAGGGTACTTTTTATCCCGGGAACGTGGGTGAAGTCGCGGGAACAGCTAGTGATTTATATCGATGATCCCAGCGAATTGCGCCCGATTCCAATATTCAATATATTTGAATTTGCCTTT
This sequence comes from Achlya flavicornis, assembly GCA_947623365.1. NCBI lineage: Eukaryota > Metazoa > Arthropoda > Insecta > Lepidoptera > Drepanidae > Achlya > Achlya flavicornis. The sequence continues at coordinate 796,070 of OX392483.1, read as the reverse complement.
GCCTTTTGATATTTGACACAACATTTCTCATTATTATTAGTGTCAAAATATAAATCCACAATCGCAAGGATAGATTGAATATTGAAATCGGGCGATAGTTTGTTCATCTATCGATAGATCAGTCGGTCACTTAGTAACAAGTATTTTTATATGTAAGTATAGTTTTTTTTGTATTAACTTTTATGTAGTAAAATAAATGTTTTTATTATTTATATATTTATTATTATAAACATGCACAATCAAACTAATAAATTAGCTTACAGTTTGTCATTACGTGAGCTACATAAAATATTTTTTGAAATAAATAAATTATTTCAATCCATAAAATTAAATTAAACATTTATAAATATGTACCTACTTATTTGAGATGTAGTTTTTTGTTACGAGTAAAATTTCACTCTGGTTATTCCACGGGATTTAATTAAATCAATTAATTGAAATCCATTCGGTTATATTCAGACGCTATTTGTCAAATTACACTATAATTTACAACTCTTATCCAAAGTTTGCTTAATCCACGACAGTATCTAACAATTTTCTATTCATTGCTTCCATAAGCTGGATGAAAAGTTACTCGCGAACTGTGAAACGGCAATGGGTGTAAAGTTGTGGTTTCTCGCAGGTTTTCGTTTGTTTCCAGTAAGGGTGTAAAGGTTGATTGCCCAAGATTTCTGTTATTGGTAACTCCGGGCGGTTTCTAATTAATCGTGGCCATTATTTAAGGAGCAGCTCACGTTGTGTACCATTTTCAGTTCCAATTTTGGGTGCTTTGATAAATTAATACGTTAATTGGCGTTTACGGGGTATTCTAATGGGAAGCCATTGAGGAGCTGTTGCAGAGATATGTATAAGCTCTTTGCCGTGAAGTTAACTTGAGATAATTCTCTGATCTCAGCTATATCACTCTTATCTAAACAGTACCTTATTCTCAAACTAGTATGACCTATATTTCATACTAGAATAGAAGCCTCAGGAATGTCTAAAAAAGCATTTAAAACACAGTAAACGCCAAGGCGATGTTAGCTCAGTGGTAGTGATATCGCATGCCGAGACGAAGGTCCCGGGTTCGAATCCTACAATGAGCTTTAAGTGAAGGTAAACACCGTGAGGAAAGCATAGCACATTGATAGGGTGCTTTTGTAGTACCTCCTGTTGAACATTTCTTCTAAGCTTTGTGTGTTTATCACCTTCGGCCACATCAACAATTACCATGGTGAGATTGCGGAAAGTGCTGTAATTTTGCATTGCAGTAATTGCTGAGTTTATTGCCGGCTCTTCTCAGCAAATGCAACCTTTCGAACCGGTATTAGAGTATTAAATTAGAGTCAGACTTTACATAAGTGCCTGCGAAGGTCTATTTGAATAAATGATTTTGAATTTTGAAAACAGAGGCCTTTACACAGTAAAAAAAAGAAAGTAAAACAGGGAAAAATGCTATTTGCTTCCTAGATTATATTCAACAAAGCAGTAAATTGTCAACATTTATACTACGACAGATAATATGTTTTTTAACCTTGAAATAAGAACAACCGTTATAAGAGTAGTTAAACTTATTATTTTATTTGATTATTCGTTTCAATAGACATTTATGTTGGTTAACGTTATTTAGGCAGTTACATTTTAGATAAAGGAATTTCAGGAAGAAGCATAAATATCTCCGAAATACTATGCTTACTATTATTGTACGAATCTATTTGAATGAAAATTGGAGAAAATATTTATCTATCGCCTATAGAAAATAAAGGTGAATTAGACGTGGTATTTTCTTCTAGCTACTGAAGTTAATGTTAGTGAAGAAGATTACTAAATGATTTCTACGAATAATTTTTGACAATTTTCAATTTGTGTTGTGATCTGCTGGCTCTCAAGCGTGAGTCCGGACACAAATCTAGTTCTTGGTCAAAGTGCTGTTGATAATCTATAGGAAATAGATGACTTCTGGCCTCCAAGAATTTAATGAATGATTCCTTACAATAATTGAATATTCAAAATTCTATAGATTAAAGAGCTTGTTTTTCTCTTTTTAGTTATTTTTGTTTTACGCAGTCACTAATTTAATTATTCACTCGACTTTTTTCAGCTAAAATCTGTAGAACTATCGCTAAAAAGTGTCATGAACTGTAGAACTCACCTGCGTGCGAATAGAACTCACTTTTTTTGATCTGATGGAAAATGATCTGCTTAGTTCACGAACATCTAAAATTACTGATTTGGAGGTCAGCTTTCGCTTGAGAAGAACCGGTAAGAAACCAGATAAGTAATTATATAATCATATCCTGGGACATTCTTTACACATGGCCATCTGATCCTGGGAAGTGACTCAAGACTAGAAAGTTCATTGTAGAAATGCATGCTTTGTTCATCAGTGGACATCCTTAGGGTGCTTGTGTTTGACCACAATATCACCATGGCCGAGGGTGGTAGGTACACATACAAGGGGAATGGCTCTCAAGCAGTTGTGGGAACACCCCGGTAAGTGCTTGGCGGCAGATTTTCACCTTGAGGGTGGTAGCCAGCCAGGCGGGTACTACAAAGTACCCTACCACCGTGCTAAGGTTTCCTCACGATGTGACGATAAGAACTCAGTAGATAGATGTTGAAAAGCATACTTAAATAACAGCTTTTTAGGGTTTCGTAGCCAAATGGCAAAAAACGGAACCCTTATAGATTCGTCATATCTGGCTGTCTGTATGTCCGTCCTAATGTTGAAACTTGGTAAGTAGTTGTATTCTGTGAACCGCATTAAGATTTTCACACAAAAATAGAAAAAAACAAAAAATTTTGGGGGTTCCCCATACTTAGAACTGAAACTCATTTTTTTTTTAAATATAACCCATAAGTGTGGGATGTCTATGGATAGGTCTTCAAAAATGATATTGAGGTTTCTGATATCATTTTTTTCTAAACTGAAAAGTTTGCGCGAGAGACACTTCCAAAGTGGTAAAATGTGTGTCCCCCCTGTAACTTCTAAAATAAGAGAATGATAAAACTAAAAAAATGTATGATATACATTACGATGCAAACTTCCACCGAAAATTGGTTTGAACGAGATCTAGTGAGTAGTTTTTTTGAATACGTCATAAATTGAAATTCATATCAAATACTCAGGTCTACACTACCATTTACTTATATACCTACAGGTTTTTACGGAACCCTCGGTGCGCGAGTCTGACTCGCACTTGGCCGGTTTTTTCAGTTTTATCACAGACCAAAAAATTCCAGCTAAACCAAAGGGACCATAGACAAGATTTACTGCGTCAGGACTAACAGATCCTTCCGCCTCCCGCTGACTTATGAGCAGTAAATGATCACAATGTGCCGCCCGTCACCATTACCACCAGGTAACCGCGTGCTTACTGCCGAATAGCTCTCGCACATATGATTTGAATGTTTACATCCGTGGAAATTACGCCATTTTGTTTTTTTTAGGATACCATTTTAGTAAACGGAATATCCAAGAAAAAATATGTTCGTTGGTGTGTCTTTCACGCTGTCAAAGTCAAAGCCATTTATTCAATTTAGGCCCCAGAAGGGCACTTATGAAGGTAACATTTACTGAAGTTACCACCGGTTCGGAACTCAGCCTTCAACTGAGAAGAATCCGGCAAGAAACTCTGCAAGGTACATTTTTTTTGGACAATCTGACTATGGTTCTGTCGCCAAGCACCTATCGGTGTGTTCCGACAGCTGCACTTGAGAGCCATTTCCTTCTAGGCTTTGATGAGCTTACCACCTTACCAAATCATCACTTACCATGGTGAGATTTTGGCAAACACAGGCCAATACAAAGTAAAAAAAAAATGGCTTTTTTTTTTCGGGGATACGGATCTTACTAAGGTAGCTTACAAACATGCGGACCGCCTGATGGTAAGCGGTGTTAAGTACTTTGTAGGGTCCGCCTAGTTGACTACCATCTTCTACGTGTCGCCTCCAGTGTCTTCCAGCAACTAACGACAGCCTTTTAGATTTTTTACCACCACAGTAAGCTTTTGCTAAAAACGCGTCTAAGAGCCAAAAACATCAAAATCCCTATGATAAAGCCAAGTAAAATCAACACGTTACCAGTTACATAACTATTCATAATTTTAACTACATTAGCTAACTGCCAGCTGTACTGCGCCTGCGCAGCTGCGGTTAGCGACATCGTAAAAGTTTACGAGCTGAAACTGTACAGAACACAGTTCTTTACACCATAATGTACCGTTAGGTGAATTTTACATGTATTCATTGTGTTGCTGAAGGTTATATAGTGGTTGTATAGCTTGGCACTTGAAGCTGTTATGCCTGGAATAAATTAGGGTAGTTTTTAGCTACCGTAGGAAGCTAGAAGTTGCTCATTTCTATATGAAAAAATATACACAATTTTTATATGAAAGTTTACGCTTTTCGTTCAACATTGTCGACATGGTCCCTATAGATTTTACAGTGCAGTCGTGGCATTTAAATAGGTATAGTAAGGGGCACGAGTCGTTAGCACACTTTTGAACATAAAGTTTTAAAGTTCTTAGAGTTAAGTTATTAAAGTTAATGTTGCTAAAATGTATTTAAATGCTTGAACACTAATAACTTGAACTTCATGTTTAAAAGTGTGCTCACGACTCGTGCCGCTTACTACATGGTTTTTTTTAAATGTTTGTCACCTCATAACTCCGTCATTTATTAACCGATTTGGAAAATTCTTTTTTTGACTGGAAGGGTACACTTCCCGTTTAGTCCCATTGTCATCAGATCAGGATTTGATTACTTCTTAGTGCACTTTGAAGTCGGTTTAAGTTTTTTGTAAAACAGTCCATTTTTTATTTTATTTTTTATTTTTTATACAACTATTTCGGTAAACAAGCATACGGCCCGCCTGATGGTAAGCGGTTACCGTAGCTATATGTACGCTTGCAACACAAGAAGCATCGCTCACGCGTTACCTCCCCAATGAGCTCTGGCGACCTTACTCACACGCAGGAACACAACTTTACACAACGTAAAGTTATTTGGCTGCGGTATTCTGTAAGGTGGATGTACTTCCCCAGTCGAGCTGCTCTTTGAGCGAATAAACGCTATACTCTGCCTACCTCTCTTTTCTGTCTTTTAATTTTAATTTGAGTATACGACGCTCCATGGCTCTTTGAGTTGTTTGTATGTTATTCCTTGTGTATTTGTTGTATATCCATGTTTGTGATGCATACGGGAGACATGGTAAGATGCACGAAACTAAAACTTTTTTCTTTATGCTGCATATCTTACTGCGTTTTAATTTATTTATATCATTTCGATGCGGTATCTGTGATTGGTTACTAGGCGGCTTGAACACTCCAACAGTAGGTTGACCACTAGCGTACCTCCACCGATCCGCAGTGGGTACGCGTGGTGGAGTATCGCCCATTCCCTTTCACCCTGATTTGTGTGCAAGAGGCCTGTGCTCAGCAGTGGGACATTATAGGCTGATGATGATGATCTGTGATTGATGCTTCTGTTATTGCCTCTGTTTGACGGCCTGTCTCTGGGTAGTGTAGTGGGTGTAAGTCAATTTTAGTTAAAAGACATGCCAGCAAAATTTGTTGCAATAGTCCAATTTTTCTAGGATTAGGTTGCATGTAAAAAAAAACGTTTAAACTTTAATTTTTAGGTATCTGTTACGACAATTACTATTGAGTTAAATGGCGCGCCGTACAACATGACTCTTGGTAGAGTCTTGATTATCCATCCATATTATGCTTACAAGTCAAGGTTCGGGAACAGAACTAGCATCCTTGCCAACACAAACAAGCTATTATAATATTATCTGTCGTTTCTTTATATAAGTAACTGTAATTTATATCTTTTTTGCCAGATTATTGTAATGCTGCCTATTTGTAAACGTTCGTAACTTCATCCAGAATTCCATGATTTATGAATGAACCATATGTGTTATTCAAAGTATACAATAACTATTTTATAGCAAGTTTGGACAAGGGGGACCATCAACTTTTAGTGATTCAACTTTACCTGAACTAAATTGTCATCTATCAAATGTCAGGTCACCGTCCCAAAGGACAGAACGGAGCCGTATTGCTGTAACTCTGCTGTATGTCTGTATGTCACGGTCTCTAGCTCATAAACATAATGTTACAGACTGAAAAATTAATAATAATAATAAAAAAATCATTTATTTTCTCCCACATATAAACAAAAGAACAAATTTTAAAATTATAACTACTTAGGTAAGTACATTTAACTGTGGGAGACAGGAGCTCAAACTAGGTTTCCCTGTGCTATGAGTCTCCTGGCTCCCCCTCTTGGTAGGGTCTAGTTATAGTTTGAATTAAACATTTTACATGAGAAAACAAAAGAATATAAATAAGAAAAAAGATAATTAATGTGCGTGTGTGGGTAAGTGTGTAGGTGTGTGTGTTTTTAAATTGTTATCCCAAAACCAATAAATTAGTTTAATAGTAATAGTACAGTATGATACAAATGTGTAAAGTTGGTTATAATACACGAGGCGGTGTTAAGCGTATTATCATCATAAAACTGTCCGGTAAGTAAAGTGAAAAGCACTAGTGCATAATAAGCTGCATTATGAAAATAAAACGGTCCAATAAAAGTCACGTTGAAAAATAATTCTCATGATCCAAATTTTCTGAAAAATAAAATATTTCTTCAACGAAACTAAGATTGATGGCTCGTCCACTACATACAAGCCGTTTAAGGTTTACTGTGGCAACGTGCCCTGACTGCGCATTACTCTCCTTTCGACGAAGTCAGTTAAAGCTTCATATCTATCTGACAACGACACGTAAACCAATTTAATACGTGCCCCCCCAAAGTCATACACCTAAACAAACTTAATTCTGTACTTGGACCTGAAATTGTCAACCTAAATAAAACTTAAAGTGTTCGTGATAAGCCGTGTTGAATATTTACAGGGTCGATTATTCGTTGTACTCAAACGACCTTAGCACGGATGGAATGTAGGAGAAATATTTAGTAAGCAAATGTGAAGGGGTATAGGTTATTCTGGGTAGGAGGACAATTTACCTATATTATAGGTACAGTAGAGGAAAATGGACAAAATATGTAACAGAATGGTACCCACGAGAGGGAAAACGAAATAAAGGAAGGCAAAGAAAGCGATGGGAGGATGATATAAAAGAAGTGGCAGGACCGATTTGGCGACGACTAACACAGGACAGAAAAGAGTGGAAGTCTCTAGAGGAGGCCTTTGTCGAATGGCAAGCTGATGTCATAAAATAAATAAAAAGCACGTGATAATAATTTAAATAGTTTATTTACAGTGTGCATGCAAATATACAAAATAATAAAGATTAAATAAATTGTTAATTATAATAAGTAATAATGAAATGTAAATGTTTATTAATTATCAGCAATAAAGGCTATCTATCTATCTATCTATCTAGGTACAGTAGTACCCAACTGTTAATAACATTTCTAGATTTTTTTGCACAATCGTAATTATTTTCATTTTTCATCATACAACTTCTACTCGCCACTTACTCGTATTTTTTTTGTCTTACTTCAATATTTACTATGTGTCTCTTTCTCTCTCGCATAGTATTCATTGTGACGTTTTAATGAACGTAGAGTAGGCCGAATCATTTTTTCTGTTCTGTGGGCCGAATGATGGCCCGGGTTCAAATCCTACAGTGAGCGTGAGCTTTCGGTGAAGGAAAACATCGTGAGGAAACCACCGCACGTAGATTTCTTTTTAGTACCCATCTGTCGTTGCCAGGCACCTAATGGTGTTGGCTACTTTCGCCTATTACAGTTAGTACACAAACAGTTGCATAACAAGGGGCGATAGGGGCGGCCCGCACCGGGTGGCACCCGACTGTGAAAAATAAAACTTAGGAACACAAACCTTTAGATTTCTCATGTGACGTCTTCGTGACGACGTTTTGTTACCATTAATTGTTCACAAAATAGAGGTACTTCGTTTTATATACTAAAAAGAAACGGTTAGATTTCTCATGTGACGTCTTCGTGACGACGTATTTACGTTGCCATCGATTAGTCACAAAATAGAGATACTTCGTTTTATTTACTAAAGAGAGACGGCATCATAGAAGAATCAATAGAATAAAAATCATAATCATAGTTTGCGTTTAAACAATTTTTATTATTTTAAACAATGTTTATTTTTGGTAGACATCATGATTTCCGCACCGGGTGCCACCTATAATAGCTACGCCATCGCGCCACTGTTCACAGACCAGTATTAAATCGATGGTCACTTCCTTCAAATTAACGTACAACACTAATTTCTAAATTATGCGTTGCGTTGCGGGTGCAGTTTCAAACAAACCTGATTAATTATAATTTTACACTGGGTCCAGTTCCCGGGGAAAAGAGAGTTGTTCCGAACTGGCCACCGCTGCTTTAATGACACCGGTGCGTATAATTTTCCAATTTTCCATTAGATGCGGTTAGTGTTGTGCTTTTTAAGAATGTAAGAGCGAAATAATCATTATTGATCTACTCTGCCGCATATTTTTGTTTTTATTTTGCACAAAGATTGTTACATAATGTTTTACAAAAAAAAATACATACATACTTTGCCATAATATAATTATAGTCTACAAGCTATCCCCCGCGGTTTCACCCGCGTTCTCAGGATATAAAGTAGCCTATGTCCTTCTCCATGCCATAGGCTATCTGCATGTCAAATTTCATGATGATCCAGTTAGTAGTTTAGGCGTGAAGACGTAACCAACGAACATACTTTAAGAGAGGTAGAGCGTAGCGTTTATTCGCTCAAAGAGCAGCTCGACTGGGGAAGTACCTCCACCTTACAGAATACCGCAGCCAAATAACTTTATGTTGTGTAAAGTTGTATCCCTGCGCGTGAGTAAGGTCGCCAGAGCTAATTGGGGAGGGGGGAAAGGTCGGTAACGCGTGAGCGATGCTTCGTGTGTTGCAACTAGTTGCAAGCGTCCATATAGCTACGGTAACCGCTTACCATCAGGCGGGCCGTATGCTTGTTTAGCGACTTAGTCGTAAAAAAAAAGCTCATATTCGCATTTATAATATAAGTTAGGATAGTTAGGATTTCACATAGGATGAGTCGTCAAGGTCAAGGGTTTTTTACCATTATCTAGTGAAATTCCATTTGATTACTCTGAAATAGTACTCATAATATTTCATGAAACCTCGCTCAATCATAGTATTCCTTTATTATATCGAAATGAACATTAACCATTAAAATACCATGTGTCACCGAACTTATGCTATTTGAAATCTACTATAATTGTCATGCAAATATTGAATTATTTACAATGAAACACATGAATTGATGAGCGACATACCACTCTATTATAATATAAAAAATAAAAATAAAACATAAACACATAACTAAATCCTATAAAATACAAACTTATTTTTGCTGCCGATGAATATAAGTTTTTGAACTTGTGAACCATAACTATATCTTTGAAAACTACACACTTTGTATGGTCCGACACGCACTTGGCCGGATTTTTTATTCCTTTTTGTTTTCTGGCTTTTTATTTCTTCTGTTCTATTATTAAATACCGTATTTTCAGCAGGAGCTATCGACAAATAAATTAAGTAATAGTCTTCTACGGACAAATTTTTTTTAAATGAGTCCAACACTAGTAGCGGTATTAGCTAAACCAGTTAACAGATAGCTCATGATATGTAGCAACTCTAAATGATGTCGTTTAAACTCAGCTTGCATTAATTTTATTTTATGACAAAAATATAGTACAATGTCAAGTGCGAGAATAAACTAGAACTTTGGATTCCGTAGTTAATAAATAAAAAACTGAGATATTCTTCACATAAGGCCATCTGCCAAACTAGTTTTATGAAGAATATCCCAGACAACTGATATTTACACTCAACAATAGACGTGTTCATAAAATATGTTTTTTTAACAAAAAAGTGCGTTCGTTGTTTTCCCCTTCATTCACGCAGCAACGGAGCATAATCGACGTGATTTTTTGCATCGACATAGTTTATGAGCCGAAGAGTGACATCTTCTTTTTATTTATCGGTAACTACGGGTAAATATGTGGGGGACAAGGCACGTAGAATTTATTGAAATAAATTGTGGGCTCCGAATCACGCGTCTTCGATAATAGATATTTACCAAAAAACAAGGTGGTTATTTTAAAAGTTATACATTTTGACAGAAGACCATGTTTTTCGCCAAATGTCTATTCGACATCGACGTCGAAAGCGCGAGAATTGGGGCCTAGATTTAGATTTTATTCTACTGTGTCAATTTATCGTTTCTATGCGAATAATACATGTGATAGTGTAAAAGCAAGTTTCCACATCCCTCTGTCCCGTGACCACTTTAATTCAATCACTCCACTACTTTCCGAGATAATTGGACAAAATAAGGGTTTTCTACCTGACGGATAATTACAATTGGTTTAATTCAGAATCGGCCGAAAATAACTCACGAACGCTCTCATTGTGCCAAACGGACTGCGTGGGTCACATTGATAAGGATTCCCATAGTTTGCCCAGCGAACCCCAAAAAGTTTAATATTACTAGAGGTCGCTCTGGCTTTTTATATATACAAAACGAGCTATTCAACTTGGAATGAGCTACTAAATTGTAAAAGTCTCATTTTGATGCTTTCTTTAGCATAACATTTATTTTTATAAGAATTTTTCTTTTTTTCTTTATAAGATTAATTTGTGGAATGAGCTAAGTCTGTTGTGTATTTTCGCTTAAATTAGTCCTCATAAACAATTGCATACAATATTAATCATTATGTGAATTTGCTCTTTTAAATGTGAAAGGCGGTTTTAATTACTCACCCGTTCATTTTTGACACAGAAATCAGAACATCAGAATAAATAAGTAAGTTTTTGACATACCGAAAACATGGACACAGCGTTCTGCATCCTCGAATGTCGGGTTCGAATCCTTGAATGAGCTTGAGCATTCGGGAAGGAAAAATCGTGGGGAAACCACAGCACGGTGGTAGGGTACTTTGTAGTACCCACCTGGCTGGCTACCACCCTCAAGTTGATAATCTGTCGCCAAGCACCTACCGGTGTGTTCAGCCAGCTGCACTTGAGAGCCGAAACTGGCTCACTTACCATGGTAAGATTGCGGTCAAAGGCCTATAGACAGTAAAAAAAATACTCCCTTGGGAAACGACTCTTCCACCATACAAAAAAGTATCTAACTTTGCTGAGTTATTTGATGTTTCTTGTCAGTTGGAGGATGAGTTATCCTTTACGAATCAAAAAACTGTAATTATACAACCTTGTTTGTGGAGAAATCGTTACTCTATAACAAGAAGGTACCTATGTATCGATTGAAGACATGACAAGCATCCGGGCGGATATTGTACGCATCCGGAATATTCCGGATACTTACCGGATAGAATACAATTAGTTGTAACGTGTAAACATCCCCTCATCATGTGACAGCTGTTTACATTACACCGCGTTTCATCGGGGATTGAGACGTTGTTTGATAGAAAGTGCTTTTGATGAAAAAAATATCACGAATTGTGTTATTTTTCAATATTTTGATCGCCCTTTTGTAAACGTTATCCATACGTCTTTAGAAAAACATGATATCTGTATTATAACTACGAATGTGTGTTTGTTGGTCTGGTCTTTTATTACGCAGCAACGAAATATCGGACAGGAGTGTTTTTCTTAGTAACATATGTGCATCACATACGGAAAATTGCGCCTTGCCCGCCTGATGGTAAGCGGTTACCGTAACCCAGGGGCTTCACTCACGCGTTGCCGAACTTCACACCCTTCTTGAAGAAACCCATGCTGTCCTCCCTTGGGCGAGTACTCTGGCGGCGTGACCTACCGCAGAGGGTCTCTGACGCTTCGTAAGGGGTTGCCAGGTATAGTGTGCCGTCTTTTATGACCGACAGGTTGGTAGAGGTGGCCACTATAGAAAATCTCAGAATAAAGGGGGTATGTGAGTGTTGCCAGATTTTTTTCAAGCAAAGCGGGATTTTGTAACCTCTAGAGTAAAAAAAGCGGGATTATATCGCCGAAAGCGGGACATAGGTCCTAAAAAAACCGGCCACGTGTGAGTCGGACTCGCGCACCGAGGGTTAAGTAAAAACTTGTAGGTACGTCAATAGTTCATTGATCATGGGAATCGGTATCGAATATTTTTCCCCGTTTTTTCGACTATGTCGTAAAATAATCGCAAAAAAAATCGTCGACGTCTGGCAACGCTGGGGTAGGGTATGTCCTCCCTTGGAAAAACCACGGCGGGGAGCTCAATCAGCTCATGCCACAATCTGTCCGTCCGTCATAGTGTGGGACCATTTTGGTTCTAATTAGTGTGAGTATGAATCGTGGATCAGTTTTAAATAAATGTGGGGATATTTCGGTTTTTATCATATTATCCCCGCTTTATAATATACCTAGTTAGAATTCAAGTGCCCCATCAAACCCTATTCGACTCCACTCCAAAACCTACCGTTCCTTGATATTCCAATTTACTTATGAATAATGTAAAATATCCTTAATTAAACGAACAAATAAGGGCAAAAACCCTCTCGAAAACATTGCGTATCCTAAAATAACAATGTTATAAGACGAAAGTGTATTTATTCTGCTTTCCAATACTGTTGCGTAAATACTCGGTTTTATTTTCATCTAATGGGTAAATATAACTTGAACGTAGTATTTATAAACTCTGAGGTATCATCATCTGCCTGCCCTGTTCCCAATCAATTGGGATCGGCGCAATATGTACGTTTCTTCCATTCATCTCTTCTATCCGTCATACTAGTATCCACTCCTTTCTTACCCATATCATCTTTCACACAATCCATCCATCTCTTTTTCGGTCTTCCTCTTCCCGTATATCCATCCACATTCATATTCATAACTTTTTTAGTGACGTGGCTTTCATTTCTCCTCATAACATGTCCATACCATGATAAACGGTTCCCTCTCAACTTTTCAGTCACTGGCGCTACTTTCAGGCTTCCCCTTATGTACTCATTTCTTATCTTATCCATTCTTGTCACTCCACACATCCATCTCAACATCCTCATCTCAGCTGCATGCAATCGTCTTTCATCCGTCCTCTTTACTGCCCAGCATTCCGAACCATACATTAGGACAGGTCTTATCACGGACTTATAAATTTTTCCCTTATATACTCTGAGGTATAACGTAATGTTATTATTGGCATACATTTTATATTAATATGTATTAATCCTTTGCTGCTTTCACACCGTACCCTGCGTATTTTTATTGACTTTAAAAAAGTTAAGACTTCGAATGTATTTTTTTTTCAATGCTTTGATGAACCATGTTAAAAAAAGTCGGATATAATCTCGCTTACAACTGTGTCACTCAAGTCGGCCACCCCGCTGTATGTACAAGCCAGCACGCATACATTAGTTGAGCGCGGGTAATCGGCTCTGTGTAAACGGCGACAGAGTCTAGTTTCCCGCGGAATAGCCAACTAATGTTGCGTGAGAGGTGGCCGACTCCATACACAATTTTTGTTAGCGAGATTATATCCGACTTTTTTTAACATCCTTGTTTGTGCATTGACGACTTGCCTACATCTTTAAACTTCTATTTTTTAATTGAAGGCACGCAAAGTCTCGAACAACTACACGAAACAAATATATGTGCATAGGTTACAATTTGGTATGGAAATATTAAAATAGTAACGCCTTGGTTTTTTTTTAAAAGGAAAATTCAATATTATTTATAGACAACATACGAATACTCTGACTCTAGGAGATGCATTTGCTGAAAAGAGCCTTCATGGTCTTTTCGCTACGGTGTAAAGGTAGCCGAGGGTAAACTTTAGCAGATATTACCTATTCATGATTCAGTTTCTCGGGTGGTTTGTGTTTGAGAACATCTCCTAATAAACATGGATTAATATTGGATCCACACTCGGAAGTCGGAACATATTAGTTTACATTTGGAATTCAATATACATTATGTACATACCAATACATCAGCCTTACTAATAAAAAGTTACACGCGGTGTACACATCTGTTATACGATAATTGCTACTAATAAAAACATTTTTGACACAAAGCCTGTATACACGTGTTTTAGTTACCTAGGAAATTTACACAGGGCTTACACGGGCCAGGACCCTTGTTTAGTGTTTGTATAAGAACATTATGGCGGATTTCAATAGATCAGCTGTGTCTGACAATCAAGTGTTGTGTCCATTTACTACGGACCAGGCCAACCGCGCAACAAAATGACACCAACGCGCTGGCCCTAAAAAGTCATTTTAGGGCCAACGCGACTCAGTCGACTGCGGTCATACTGCGGTCCACGGAACAGTTCATTCGTTCATTGTTTGCTTATAATTGCCATAAAAATGCCTAGTTGCGTAGTGAAAGGCTTGTGTTTTATACTGGAGTTATGGATAAGATAAAACAAAAATTGACAATTTATTTGATTTTGATAACTTTCTGCAAAATGTTCCGGTAGGTGTATCCTTAGTTTTGAAGTCATTGGCACAGCCATTTGCTTCGTTTGTTGACGTAACATTTGTAATTTGACAATGACGTTCTTCTTTCTTCTTCTTCTTTGGTTAAATGGCTACTGTAGCCATAAGCACAAGACGGTTTCGTTCAATTAGCTATATGAATCTTTTTAAAAGTAATTTTATTGTTTAATTATTAAAGTAAAAATAGTCTTAAGAAAAAGAAACCTGATTTTTATGATATGATTAATATTTTATATATTTATTTTTCAGTATCTTTTGGTGTTTTCACATTTTTCCCCATATTTTCTCCCGTATTTTGAAGTTAGATAGTTTTAGTTTCAAAACGTTCCTAAAAAGTTGCCAGTCGTTTTTGTTTTAACAAATAGATAACTATACAACGCTTACACACTGATTATTAGTAAAGGGAGTGTATAGCAACTGTGTAAGGCTTACACACTGCATAACTATACAGCTGTTAAACAACCGTGTTCCATATTTTTATTAGTAAGACGGATGTATACAATTCAATTCGAGATTTTTATGAATTTATCTGTAAACCCAGACTCGGGATTCGCGGCCATGTTCATGCACACAAATGCATCGACGATCTGACGACGCTAACTGGCCCGTCATATTTTATTATTACTTCTTCTTTCGTTTAGTCTTCAAATACCTATTTTTCATATTCCTCGCAGCTTGCATATTTTAACACATGTTTTGGCAAATAAATTTATTTATTATTATTATTATTATTGGCACCTTAACTCCAGTTATTTAAATTGTAAATTTAGAAACTTTTTAACCAACTTCAAAAAAAGGAGGAGGTTCTCAATTCGGATGTATTTTTTTTTTGTTACCTGATAACTCCGTCATTTAATTTCAATTTCAATTTATTTATTTGCATCATGTAGTACATAAAGGTGTTATAATTAAGTTAGTCCACAACATGAGCCCCGCAAGGGCATTGCACCATTAAATGGTGATTACTTAGCTATTTTAATTAATATTTATTAGTATTTTAGATTTAATTATTTATAATTATGTTAGTACCGGTTAGTTATTTAGACATACAATTTTTATTTATTTAATTTATATTATACTTTATGAATTATGATAAGTTTATTATTAAACATTAATAAGTTTGATATACAATTATATTATTATCGACGCTTAGTAGGAGACCACGAGACCGTTCAATTATTAAAAACTTTATGATTATGTTTGCTCCATTTTATCTACTATAAACTCGTCAATTGAATAATAGCATTTTTTTGTAAGGTGGTCTTTTAATTTATTTTTAAAGGTTGAATCTTTCTCTTCATTTTTAATATAATTTGGTATTTTATTGAATATGATTATTGATCTGTAGTATGGGCTATTTTGGTACATTGTGAGCTTAGATTCTGGTATAACTAATTGGTTTTTATTTATAAACAGATTTGGAAAATTCTTTTTTTGTCTGGAAGGGTACACTTCCCGTTTGGTCCCATTGTCATCAGATCAGGATTTGATAACTTCTTAATGTACTTTGAAGTCGGTTTAAGTTTTTTATAAAACAGTCCATTTATTATGTCTTCACTTATCCCGTTGGTTCAAGAGAAGCTTAAGTAAGAGACATCAAAATCAAACAACAACATTAGAAGTTACTTTTACGAAATCGAGACAACTTTCCATTGCACTGGCTATAATTTTCGTACATTGTTGTATATAGATGTAGATATTGGTTGGAAACCGCAAGCTCGGGGCGGGGTCGGACTGGTTGGGCAATACATCAGCCAGCAAGCGGCAAGTTACAACCTTTCTAATGATCCGTCGGCGCCTGCGCCGCCGCAAGAAAGTGCACATAGGACATAGGACGTAACTTTGATGGAAAGTATAATCATCTTGTTTTTTTTAAATACTACTAAGTTTTTAAACGAGCATATGGGCCGCCTGATGGTAAGCGGTTACCGTAACCACATGGGCACTTGCAACACATGAGGCATCACTCACGCATTACTGACCTTTCCCTTCTCCACAATGAGCTTTGTCGACCTTACTCACGCGCAGGAACACAACATAAAGTGTAAGGTGGAGGCCCATCCTCAGTCAAGCTGTTCTTTGAGCAAATAAACTCTGCCTCTCCTAAAAATCTATCTCTTCTCATTCTCTTCTCTCTCTTTTAGTTCTTTCATATTTATGCCATTAAATAATTTTGAAACGTTTTTAGATCACTTAAAAAAGTTTTTTTTTCAGAACCCTACCTGAGTAGCATAGCTACCCTCCCCGCGTGAAGCTATGATACTCCGTCTAAGGGAAGTGCGATAGGTCCCCCTCGCACCCTCGCAGTGCTGTCTTTGTTGCTTTTTTTAAATATATTGTTGATTTTGTAGGCCTCCTCTTGAGTAGTCCATTGGTCTTCATATTTTACATGCAAGTATCATCCAGTTCTTTGCTTTTCTACTTCATACACCCAGCACGAAGTATACAAGTTGTATTCTTGGTCTCTTAGTGCCATTTTGGACACTTAGCCTCGTACGTGGCGTTAGGACAATAAGCAATAAATAAAATATTAAATAGATAGGTACCCAGTAACGTTCTCAAGCAGTGACCTTTATAGGCGCCGGGTACAGTTAGGGCCGGCGCACGCGCAGCCCGCGGCCTGCCCTTTGTGACGATCTGATCCACGTGATTGCTGCGCCCTGTGGTCAAGCGTGAACTCTACTTTATCATGATATTATGCTTCATTATGTGATTTAGCGAGCTATGGAATTTGCTCGGAATTTCTCTACGTGACAGGGTCCGAAATGAAGACATTCGTAGGAGAACAAAAATGACGGACATAGCTCGTAGCTGAAGTGGCAATGGGCAGGCCACATCGCTCGAAGAGCCGATAACCGATGGGGAAGGAAGGTTCTCAAGTGGCGACCACGTACTGGAAAGCGCCGAGCGGGACGACCTCCCACCAGGTGGACTGACGACCTGGTCAGAGTCACTGGGCACCGCTGGATGCAAGCGGCCCAGAACCGTTCGAAGTGGAAATCAATAGGGGAGGGAATCAATATGTTCAGCAGTGGACATCCATGGGCTGATATGATGATGTGATTTATGCAGTTAATGACGTTCAGATAAGGTTAAGGGTATAGCTCTGTGGTAATGACGTCATATGTAGTGTCGAAGGTTGTGGGTTCGAATCCTACATTTAAACAGTGAAGGAAATTACCGCGAGGAAACCATCATCACCATCAGCCTATAATAACCCACTGCTGAGTACAGCCGTCCTTTCACAAATTAGGGAGAAAGGAACAGGGCAATACTCCACCACGCGTGCCCACTGCGGATTGTTAGCATAATTTAATGGTAGGGTACTTATTAGAACCCGCCCTTGTCCTGATGTAAAAGCAAACATTCTCTCTCCCACCCTACATCTATGGTACAAGCCTCCGCTAGCAACGAGGTGGTGGTTATTAGGTAATATGCCAGTCCAATGAGGATTTGCAGATTCCTTTACGATAAACCTACCGCATTTGATTATATTTTTAACCGACTTAAAAAATATGAAAAAGGTGGTTCTCAATTCGACTGTTTTTGCATGTTTGTTAGGCGATTGCTCCGCCAATTATGAATTGATTTTGATGATTCTTTTTTTGTTTAATAGGTCAGAGTGGTCCCATATAAATTTTAACGAAATTGATTCAGTGCTTTTTTTAATAAACAACGCAAGCTAAAATAAATATAAAATTTTCTATGTTACATATAGATATATTCTAGTAGTCGGTTTTTTTTTTTTTTCTAGAAAATTCATTATTTTGTTATTATATCGACGAGAACCTTCGTTTATTTTGAAGAACCCTAATAAACGAACAGTCGATACGTATGTATGTTTAAAGTAGAAACTTATTAAAAATTTGACCTCAAAAAATTTGATAGTGAAACCCATTGTATTAGACAAAGAGCTCGCTACACAAGCCTTGGTATTTGATAATGTGTAATTTTTCATATTTGATTAGATAACTAGCTATGCCCACGGCTCTGTTTACATGTTTATTTTTATCCGTAAATTGATTGAAATTGGTTACTGTAGAGCCCTCGAGCGATGCACACCTCTGTGCAGTAGCTATGCTACCCGTTTCTAAAGTGTATTGAAGTGATCATATAATTGTGAAGTTAGAACCAATAAACCTATTCGGCCCATGAGGAGTTTGTTGCGTCGCTTCTTCTCCTCATACGGGACTTTTACGAAGCGATGGTATAACGTTGTTTCATTGCCTGCATCCCTACGTCCACCAAATCCTGATACTGTCCACTGAACCCTAATCATGGTGTTCGTATCCCTTGACTGTCGCTGACGCTTGTATATTTCTAGGCTTATCCTAGAGGTTTCTCGCCAGGTAACCGTGAAAATCGCATAGAATTCTGAACATCGTCGATATGCGAGGACATCAGACAGATGTTGATTTTTATACCTATAATGTAAGGATATAATATAATTATATATATATTATTATATTAATATATATAATTATCTGCGATCAGTTTTTTCTTATCATGGTTAGGTTTGTGTTCTAAGAGAGGTAGAGCATAGTATTTTTTTGCTTTAACAGCCGCTCGACTACGGGAGTACCTCCACCTTACAGAATACCGCAGCCAAATAACTTCATGTTGTGTTTCTGCGAGTGAGTAAGGTCGCCAGAGCTCACTGGAGGTGGAAGGGTCGGGTACGCGTGAGGGATGTTCCGGGTGTCGCAAGCGTCCCTTGTGATGCCACACCCCCCCATCACGGCTACTTGCCTTCACTCAAATATTTAAGACCAGACTCAGTTATCTGGAAACACAAACACATATTATATTAAAAACAGACGCAATAGCTTGTAACAAAAAATAATTCTTGTTATTATTAATTATTTACTTCCTATGTTCCACCAAAGTCGGTTGAGATGATAAGAAATAATTAAAAACTTTAGTATATATTTCAATCCGTAGGACGTGAAACCCGCCGAAACTTTTTGTGTAATCTTCAGATCCCAGAGGCGGGTTGTACTTCGCGAAATTTTGCCAGAAATGAAAATAAACAACGTCATGAAAATTATGTAGTAGAAAAAAAATCTCTTGTTTTTCTTCGGGACATGGAAATATAAAAAACACGAGCGTGCAGGGTTCCGCAGGATATTGTTTATTTATTTACGCATTATACTCAGTAAAATAGTATATGGTATCATAATTAACATTCGGGAAATTATATTTCAGAGTTAGAAAATCGTAATAAAAAAGGCGAAGCGCTCGTGTAGCATGTCGATCGGCAAAGTTAAGCTACCACCGTCGTGGTCGGAACTGGATGGATGACTCTGATGATGTTTCCGTGCTTCGGAAGGCACTTAAAGCCGTTGGTCCCGGTTATCACTTAATGATGATAGTCGTTAAGCTAGTTGGATGCCTTCGAGGCATATTGAAAAATTCCAACAGTAGGTTGACCATTAGCCTACCTTCACAGATCCGCAGTGGCCCCGCGTGGTTGAATATTGCCCTCATCTGTGAAAGGAGGCCTGTGCCCAGCAGTGGGACATTATAGGGATGGCTAGCTGATGATGAATAAAAAAGGTCTATATCTGCCGTTCTTCGATATTGGATATTATAAATGCGAATGTGAGTTTGTTTGTTACGCTTTCACGCCTCAACTACTCAACTGATCACGATTAAATTTGGCATGCAGATAGGCAATGGTATGGAGAAGGACATAGGGTACTTTTTATCCTGAGAACGCGGGTGAAACCGCGGGGGACAGCTAATAGCGAATAATTGTCTAACGTACATTTTACTGTACTACAGCTTAGATTTTTTTAAAGAATATAACAAATATCATCTATGCATTGAATATTTCCTAGAGGATTTATCGATAAGCCTTCCTTAGCTAAACAACTTCAGTCGCGATAAGATTATGGTCACTTTGATAGGTAACCCTAAAGAACTCTCCAGCTTTCATCCACAATTTTTTCATTCCCTTCATTACTTAAAAGGCGGGTAGGAAATAATAACGCATCCCTGTAGGATAACTTTTCCAAACTACCTTCACAGTTCCGGTGCCCTTTATCTTCCGGCGTAAATATATTTTTCTACGAAAGAGAATAAGACATCTGTATCTCTGTGTAATTGTTTTGGTTAAGATCAAAGTGATCGGCCGCTGGTTATTGTCGAATGTTACACTTTTGTAGTTATTTTTGATGATACATAATTAGTTTTTTCTCGAGCATCAAAGATGGTTATTATTGGACAACGATGAGTGAGGAAAGACAAAGAATCAAATCTCTGCCCTGTCTGTTTATTTTTTCAAATCTATAATTGTTCAATGTACACCATATTCTACAAATGAGCTTGCTCCGTGTATAATATGCGAGACCATTTTGGTTCCAATGTGTGAGGATAGATCCCGTTGATGCCGAGAGATGCGAGGCCGTGGCATCATTTTTTTTTTTATCACGAACACAGGGATTCGCATCGCGCTCGTTGTAGGCTCGTTAAGTACGTCCTCGCTTGAAATCGCGAGCAACAAACGAATCCTGTTCGTTCGAGCCTCGGCTCGTGCTGGCTTCGCGTAGCATGGACGCACCATAATAAAATACCATGTGTCACCGAACTCACGCTATTTGAAATCTACTAATAAATAATGTATGTGAATACCTACTGAAGTGAGTCAGCAGCCACCACATAAACATTACCACGATGTTATGTAAGTAATACTTATGTATGTACCTACCGTGCCGGAGTGTCGAGTAACTACCATAACACCGCACCGTTTGTTTATTATGTTGCACCATAAAAATATTTCCATAGAAGTAGCGCTCGACCAATATGGTACGGTTACTCACTTACATGTCTTATATATTAGATTTTGATAGTGATTTTTGATAAACGAGAAAGGCTTCTAAGAAACGCGTATCTGTGGTTTATTCTACTATCTAATGTTATAAATGCGAAAGTGACTCTATTTGTTGTTTACCTGCTTGGTGCCTCGACGCCTCAATGCACCCAATTATGCTGAAAGAATCATGGCGAGTTCCGTACATTGATTTGTACAAAAAAAATAAACATTTTTGAGGGTTTTGAATCACTTCCAATATTGAGATTACATTACCAGCAACATGTTAATATACATGAAATATTTTATAAACCCCGCAAAACGTAGCAACAACATAATGGTTTTTGTCGCGAATAATCGCGATTCGCCGCTAGAAATTCGCATTTTTAATCCGGGGTCCTAAAAATATATAAAAAATGTTTTATTTTTTATGCCATTTTGGCGTGGATATAGTGGTCCTCATTTAGAATAACACCATTGTATGTACCTATATTCTACAAATAAATATTTTTGATTTGATATGATTTGAAAAATATTTTAAATGCCTCAAGATATTCATTAGGCACCAAGGATAAATTATAGCGTCATTCTAACGTCTCTTAAAATCTTTGTTTTTTTGTACAAATCTCGCCATGATTCTTTGGCACGCATGTAGCCTTTGGCATAGAAAAGAACATTTATAACAGCCTTGGGCAAAACCATCAGGCAAAGACTACATGTGAAAAAAAAAAAAAAAAAAAACTAGATATCTACATATTATATTATTGGCAGAACCGCAATCTCTAGAACATAATTCAAATCAATTGAATATTTTTTTTCAATTGGGAAAAAGTGGAAATCCACCATTAGTATGAAGTGAAGTATACTTAATCATTTTGTTGTCAAGTGTGTGTGGAGTGGGCGTGGGCCACGACACAGGTACAACAGACACGTTTTTTTTTTTTTTTTAACAAACAAGCGGCAATAAATAAAACAACTATATACAATAATGAAGTTTACCAAATCATTAGGTATCAAAATGTGATACAGAAATCAACAGCTGCCCTTTCTCATCATTATTGACCTACAGAAATCCGTTACTCCGTTGCATGACAAAGCCTCTAATTACTAACTATCTATCTACTAAGAATCGTTAGACAATACAAGACACTGTGTCCATCGACCCATATAATAGTAGATAAGCCATTTATAGATAACGCGTGATTGACAAATCTGTTGCAACTTGCAAGCCGTCTGGCAGATTCATTTTTTTTTATACCACTAAGGTGGCAAACAAGCATACGGCCCGCCTGATGGTAAGCAGTTACCGTGGCCTATGGACGCTTGCAACTCCAGGGGTATCAATCGCGCGTTGCCGACCCTGAAGAAATCTCTTCACGTCCTTTTTGAAGAACCCCATGCTGAGCGTCCGCGGAAGAAAGCACCTTTGAGCCCGCACAGTTCGAAACAATTCTGGTTTCAATGTTTGAGGATGGATTCCCCGACGATGGCGTAAGTTGCGATGGTGGAAGGTAGCCGTGGGCAACACAGAACAATTCCTTAGAACACTCTCCGTTGTACAAGCGGTAGAACACACATAAACCTAACCTAACCAACCTTT
The DNA here is from genome assembly GCA_947623365.1 of Achlya flavicornis. Taxonomy (NCBI): domain Eukaryota; kingdom Metazoa; phylum Arthropoda; class Insecta; order Lepidoptera; family Drepanidae; genus Achlya; species Achlya flavicornis. The sequence goes on along the minus strand of OX392483.1, from coordinate 773,206 downwards.
TTTTTTGACCTAAGTATTGTCACATTCATATTAAAATTAAAATAATTAAAATTTTGTCGTCATCCATCTCCATCTTGCTATATTTACTGGTGGTTCCATTAATTTATGTCTTCCCACTGTCATCCCTTCTACCCGGAATCCCATTTATTCTATCCGACACCCCTTCTCCTACCTGGCATCCTTTCTCGCCTATCTAAGCATTCACGTCTATTATAAGTATCAGCCTTTATAAAATCCATTAATTTCTACTTCATCCTCGTCCCACAGCAATCATATTTTATGTAAATAGATCGTGGAGGCCGATTCTCGCGTCTTTGACATCATTGAGGATTTGACATTCGCCGAAGAATGTAGCGAAAGAAATTCTAGACAAAAATCCGATATATTTTTCGCCCAAATGTCTAAAGCGATTTCTTTGTCGAAATTGTGAGAATTGGGGTCTAAAGTAGTCTGAACGGTTTTTTTTTTTTTTTTTTTTTTTTTATTAGTTTAAACTACTTACTACAGACACGTGGTCCATACTCTTTTTAGATAATATTTTTTTTACAAATTTTATGGTTTATAATTTTCACAATTTGGACATCTTGGTCCGCGCAATAAATAAATTATTCTAATACATTTATACATATCTATACTCTGTTAATTCGTACTATCTAGGATACATATCATTACTATATTACATATATTATACTATTGTTATTATTTTGATTTATAATATATTATACTTATGGGCGATTAAATATTACAAAAATTTAATCGCCGAAATTAAATGGACGCTTTTTGGACCCACCTAAGCCTAAGAATTTTAAGCGAATCTTCGGCCTTCGATAATTCAAAGTAAAACTTTGAAAATCTGACGTAAATTCAGAGAAAGATAATCAGCAATAACTATTTAAACTAACTAGACCGCATGCACATAATAGATTAGCTAATGACTCAATTGAATGTACTATTATTGATTGTGTGTATAATAAGTATAATCTGGCACGTGTGCAACACTAATTGATGCGCAGTATGAACATACGACCGGTGTTCGGTGTTCATTTGCATTGCGCAGGAGTTGTGTTGCCGACTATTTTATTTATAAACAATACTTGTTTGGATACATGCTTTTGCCTGTGGTTTTACTTTTTATAAATTAGGTTTAAAAAGAATTCGCGAAAAAAAAAAACAACAATTATCTATACATCATCATCATCAGCCTATAATGTCCCACTGCTGAGCACAGGCCTCCTTTCACAAATGAGAGTGAAAGGGAATGGGCAGATACTGCACCACGCGTGCCCACTGCGGATCGGTGGAGGTAGGTTAGTGGTCAACCTACTGTTGGAATTTTTCAAGCCGCCTGGGATGCATCCAACTAGCTTAACGACTATCACAATTAAGTGATAACCGGGACCAACGGCTTTACGTGCCTTTCGAAGCATGGAAAAGCTCGCCACTAGGCGGTCACTCATCCAGATACCGACCACGACGGTGGTAGCTTAACTTGCCGATCGATTAAGAACGGCTTATCATGCTACACCACGAGCGCTTATCTATACATATATTATTACTATTATAATATCTTCATCGATATCTATCTACACTTTGACAGATGCACGTATCGAGAGCTCAAACCGAAAGATCTGAAAACTTGACACATATGTCTCTTATACCAGGAATCCACTAAGGAACGGTTATTGAAATTAGAGATCCCTCTAAGAGGGAGACAGAGAACCTAGAGTGAAACCCCCGCTTTTACTTTTGATCCCCTTTCCTCAAATATGGGTCACATAAGCCTTTGTATTGGCACTCAACTAGACCATAATGAAATGACGTCGATGTTCCTTTCAAATGAGCGGACAAACGAACACACAGTTTCCTCGTCTCCACAATGTCTGGATTCGTGTAACATTACCGACATGAGATACGTAGTACCACTAATTACTCCACGTGGATTGTATACAAACAACTGTATTATGTGTAGGTATATGTATTTAGCGATATATCGTTCAGGGTCACACGTGTATATCTGTGTGTTTGTATTATGTCACAGGGACGTGGTAATATTATTATTTTTATGTGTGATTCGTACTATTTTTTAAATTTAAGAAAAAGTTGAGCCCTTTGGGTAAACAACTCTAAATAATTGGACTGTTTTACAAAAAACTTAAACCGACTTCAAAGTACACTAATAAGTATTCAAATCCTGATCTGATGACAATGGGACCAAACGGGAAGTGTACCCTTCGAGACAAAAAAAGTTGGTTTAAGTTTTTTGTAAAACAGTTCAATTATTTGAAGTCGGTTAAAAAACCGGCCAAGTGTGTGAAAACTTAAACATAAACTTTGTGTGAAAATCTTAATGCGGTTCACAGAATACATCTACTTACCAAGTTTCAACATTATAGTTCTTATAGTTTCGGAAAAAAGTGGCTGTGACATACGGACGGACAGACAGACAGACAGACACGACGAATCTATAAGGGTTCCCTTTTTTGCCATTTGGCTACGGAACCCTAAATAATTGGACTGTTTTACAAAAAAACTTAAACCGACTTCAAAGTACACTAAGACGTAATCAAATCCTGATCTGATGACAATGGGACCAAACGGGAAGTGTACCCCTCCAGACAAAAAAAGAATTTTACAAATCGGTTAATAAATGACGGAGTTATGAGGTAACAAACATAAAAAAAAACATACAACCGAATTGAGAACCTCCTCCTTTTTTTGAAGTCGGTTAAAAAACCGGCCAAGTGTGTGAAAACTTAAACATAAACTTTGTGTGAAAATCTTAACGCGGTTCACAGAATACATATACTTACCAAGTTTCAACATTATAGTTCTTATAGTTTCGGAAATAAACATACGCTGTGACATACGGACGGACAGACAGACAGACAGACATGACGAATCTATAAGGGTTCAGTTTTTTGCCATTTGGCTACGGAACCCTAAAAAGAAATGAATGTTACCGTTGACCTACAATACGTTGTCAACCTTTATAATGCCTAAAGCCTGCTCTAGAGTGCAACTGCTAGAACTAACCGATAGTAGCTGGTAGCCAGCCTCAACTATTACGATTGTACAACTTAAGAGCACTCAGCTCACCATACTTTTCATACAAAAGCTCTGTACTTATAATGGCGTTTTTAAACACTTTTCGTCAGATGTTTTAAACAAATTGGTATCTTGTGAACTATATCTAGCAGTATAACTAGGCGAAAATAAAAAAAAGTGTGAAACAAATTCAGTAAAAGCCTCCGAAAAACAGCGGTTTTGCACAAATTTTACCTGAACTTTGGCCATATCTAATGGGCCTATAAATTGTAAAAGTAAAGAAAACAGCTCTAAACAATGCTTGCAAATATATTGGAGATTCTAAATAACTAACTTTTTTTTCACAAACTTGTAAGATTACATCACAGGAAGTATGGGCCTGGAACAAGTTTTATGATATGCGAAATCATGAATGACGACCTAGCGAAGCGGCCGCGAGTGATCAGCGGAATTTACCAACTGATAACCGATGGCTCTGATGGTGTCTCTCTTTTTTCGCAGTCAAACATAACGTTGGATGAAAGTATAAGCTTTTAGGCTACGCTTGCGCGTTAATGAGTTCCTTAGCTCTATAAATGACACCACGCCATGTGGGCTTGTTTACGTAACATGAAGATCGTGTCTGTGTGTGTATCTGTTTGTTTATCGTGACTCCACGGCTTAACATATTGTTTCACTTATTAGGTGGCTGCTCACTAATTAATTATGCTGTATTATTGTTATGTAAAAGGAGAATTTATAATGCACCTGTAATTGGATAATTAATTATGTATGTTTGACCTTATATGAGTATCTCATCCTAACTAATATTATAAATGCGAAAGTGAGTTTGATGGTTTGTTTGTTACGCCTTCACGCCTCAACTTCTCAACGGATCATTTTTGCGATCAATTTGACATGCAGATAGCCTATGGTATGGAGAAGGACATAGGATTTTTATCCCGGGAACGCAGGTGAAACCGCGGGGGACAGCTAGTTTAATAATAAATAAAACATAGTCTTTCAATTCGATGTGAATCTTAGGGCCTAAATTTAGGGTCGGCAACGCGGGAGTGATACCCCTGATGTTGCAAGCGTCCATAGGCTACGGTAACTGCTTACCATCAGGCGGGCCGTATGCTTGTTTGCCACCTTAGTCTTACCTTAGTCACACCAATGTTTTGGGTACATAATTCACATCCTATAAATATTTTAACTAGGCAACCCAACGAAAAGAGTATAATTTGTACAAAAGTTCTTTTTTAGTGAACTTCAATCTTTAGTGCCTAATAGTAAGAGGAAATCAAAATATTTTTATAACCCAAGAATAAATAAAACCTCCGTGACAGACGGACGGACGGACACCAGAGTGTATATTATAAGGGTTCTGATTTTCCTTTTAAAGTCCCAGCCCGATGGACTCACGACCTCAAAAAAGTGGCCTGACTGGGCTGGATGCGGGTGGCAAGAAACCGGAAGGATATCCAGCAGTGGACTTAAAGAAGGCTGCTGATGATGATGATGCTGATGATGACTGTGTATATGCCAGTGTTTGACCACAATCTCAATATGGTAAGTGATGATGTGGCCGAAGGTGGTGCACACACAAAGCCTAGAAGGAACTGGCTCTCAAGTGCAGCTGTCGGAACACACCGATAGGTGCTTGGCGACAGGTTTTCAACTTGAGGGTGGTAGCCAGCCAGATGGGTAATAAAAAGTACCCTACTACCGTATAATGATTTCCTCAGGATGTTTTCGTTCGAAAGCTCAAGCTCATTTTAGGATTCGAACCCGGGACCTTCGTCTCGGTATCCGACGTCAATACCACTGAGCTATCACCGCCTTAAAAATATTTAATGGTTGCTGATGTTTTTTTTTAAACTACGAATTCGGTAAACAAGCAAAGGGCCATCAGATGAGTTATCGACTCTTCCCCCAATGAGCTCTGGCGAACTTACTCACGCGCAGGAACACAACATATAGTTATTTTGTCTGCGGTATTCTGTAAGGTGAAGGTAAGTACATCCCTAGTCGAGCTGCTCTGCTATCTCTTTTAAACCTCTGTTATCTCAGCATTGGAAGATGTCGTTCAACTCGTATTTTGTACAATATACGATAGGTACGCTACAAATATCACCAAATATTTTACGTTAGTAAATAGCACCATCTAAAACCATTGTGGTATCACTATCCGCTATCCATAAACAACAAAACGAAAATAAGTTTAACAGCAGGAAACCACGACGATTCGTCAACATGCACCGGCCATGTACATGTTATGACCCAATGAACCCTAAAAATAGCCGAGAAGGGGTTCAAAAACACCATTTCAGCTCGTAAGTGAGTAAATTCATCGATTTTGTGTGAAATATTTGTTATAACAATAATGTTTTGAGTGCAAGCAGATGATGTCAAAAAAGACAGTTTATTGTTGTAAGTGTGGTTCTCACTATCGAAGTGTTTATTATGAAATGTATTGAAGTTTGTATAGTTTTATAGAAAAAACCATAGGCAACGATTGATTGATAGTCTAAGGGTCAGCTCACACCGAGACGCGACGCGGCAAGCTTAGATAGCAACAACATAAGGTGCGTTCGAATTGGGGTATGGTAGCAAAAATAACAGTCAAAAATGCCAAAATCGATCACATCTGGCATTCGATTTGGAAAGTTGTGGGCGAAATTGGCGTTTTGAATTGTTTTCGTTCACCGCTCGTTTTACTTGGAAACAGTTAAAAACGCCATCGTGAACTGCAAATTTTGACCCACCTCCGAGGCAGGGTCGTTTGTGATCATATTTTGACTTCTTTGAATCTGACATAAGTTTTGGAAAATTCAAACGGGATGCGAAAATTCTATTTTTTATTGTAAAATTTGATAGAAATACTAACAGGCAAGACAATTATTTGTCAGATTTACTTTGTTTAAAGATTATCTGAAGGTAAAAGGTAGGTTGAGACAAGTGACAAGCAGGCAATGGGCATGGAAATGTCATTTTTGTATATAATCGTTCGATTTGGGAAATATCGTTTGTGGCAAAAGTTGCAAAATTGTTGAAATTTTCCAATTCGAACGCATAAACAAAAATGCCCATTTTGAAACTGTTAAAAACGACATCACTCCAATTCGAACGCACCTATAATAGAATATACAACTTTATTTACTACACAAAAAGGTACACATTTCAGTGAGAGAATTCAAGAGAAACTACGGAACCCTAAAAAGGGACTCGCGCTGCCGCGAGGCGTATCCAAATTCTCTCCCTGAAATGTGTACCTTTTTGTTTACAAAATAAAGTTGTTATTTTAAAGGTGCGCGCCGCGTCGCGTCACGCCTCAGTGTGAGCTGACCCTAATAGGCAATGCAGAATCTAGAAAAACCTAGAAACACTCAAAACCATTTCGCTCTCACTGTCCAGATGTTAAAGCTTTCGTAAAAAGGTTTATCTGAAACACAGACAATCTGAAATTATAAACACATTTAAAATTAGATGAAATACTTTTTGCTATCACACAATAGCACAATAGTATATATGCATCTCAAGGAAAAATCCTAAGTCTATGATGAATCTATTGTGGCTTTTGTTTTGTTGCGTTTGTTTTTTATGTAATGTTGTATGTGTCATTGTGCGTCCATGCTACGCGAAGCGAGCACGAGCCGAGCCACGAACGAACAGGATTCGTTCGTTGTTTATTAAATTAGTCCGCTTGTCTGAATTTCCTAGGGTTGGCACAACGAAGCAATTAAAAACTGATTCATTAAATAATTTTTCCACTTCCCTTCAGTTGGACAACAAAGGGAGCTAAAAGGCAAAGTTACAAATCTCCATAGAGGCTCGTTACAGCCCACTGCACTCTTTACTATTGAAAATTTAAATTTAATTAATTCAAAAGATGATCTGACGATGTGCGAAGTTTAATAAACAAACTTGCAAGGCAACCGTACTACGATAAATGCGATCGTCTATTGTAAGCTAAGCGAGGATATTTTCTAGAATGCTAATCAATTAAATGAGAAAAGATGAAAATCTCTTGTCTAAGTTTTATGACTAAATTACCAATAAATTAAAATGAACATTCCATGGGAAGTTTTGACCACATTCACCATCATCATCATCAACCTATAATGTCCCACTGCTGAGCACGGGCCTCCTTTCACAAATTAGGGTGAAAGGGAATGGGCACATACTCCCCTACGTACCCACTGCGGATCGGTGGAGGTAGGCTAGTGGTCAACCTACTGCTGTTGGAGTTTTAATTTTTAGTTTTACTGTTGGGCTAATAATACTACACCACGAGCGCTTGACGACATAACTTTTTGCAATTCATGTTTTTTTAATTGCTTAATCAGTGCTTATATTCTTGCCAAACAAACTATTCTATTCTTATCTAGTCTATTCTTTTTACGGGTAAAGTTTGATAAACTGGCAGACACTTCATCTGATAGTAAGAGTAAGTGGAGGAGGTAACAATACCAGGATAGGTCTGTGTTGCCAACCTTGAAAAACACACTATGAACACGCTGCGAGAAAACTGTAATGGTACGCACCATTGGCGAACCGAGCACAAACCGAGCCATGAACGAGCACACTGCAAGCACGATTCGCGTATCGTGGACTGGCTGGCAAGCCTCGAACGAGCATTCGTAGCGTGCTCGACTGCGCTCCGCCCGATTGTCAGATTTTTCGCTGAAGGCTCGCCACGCTTGAAATCGCGAGCAACGAACGAATCCTGTTCATTCGAGGCTCGAGTCATGCTCGCTTCGTGTAGCATGGACGCACCATAACGTGCTCTGTGATTCTATGCTCTATAATAGATACAGCTTTAGCTTTTATACAGCTTAAGGTGTGCTAATACCTTAAGGCCTGCCCTCAGTGAGATGAAAGTAACGACATAGTTAACTTAAAAGTTGAGTAAGCGCTTGTTCGCGCAGGGCTTCCTCCATGAATTAAAAATTTTGTTCATCCTTACAAGAAATTTGAGGCTTGCCGTAAATAATTGAATTTTAATATTGTATTCTGTACTTTTATGGAAGGTGTCGCCTATGTTTAAAATATTTGTTGTATATTTAAGAAGCTACTGAGAGATGACCAAAATTACAAAATTCGAGTTTTTTGTCAAATATATATTTTCTGAAAGAACATGCCAACATCTTGCATCTGTCGTACCAAAAAAAACTGTTGTTTGTTTTTTTTGTGTAGATCTGTAAAGTTGAGAATCCGCTCAGATTGGATGAAATGGAGACACTTCACAGGAACAACATGCGATACACGGATACCACTGGGCTGGGCAAGAAATTGAGTATCAGTATCAAATAAATACTAAGCGTCCTGGCTTCATCTGAATGGATGGTTCCTGTGATATCTTCTTCTAAAGAACTCGTTATTTTTTATTCTATTTTGAATGACAAAAATGGTGGTGAATCACACTTAGAATAGATAGACATAATATGTAGCGATCGATATAACATCATGTAAAATCTTGACTCGTAACATTTTTTTTTTTTTTTTTTTTATGTTAAATAGGCTTGCGTTTGACCTTCGACTGACCCCAAGAGGAGTTAAGTCGAGGCCGAGGATGTAGCACGCTTACCCAGAAAAAGCCTATTCACTCTGGCCTTGAATACATGTAGGTTGTAGGTGTCGGGAAACACAGATCCCGGAAGAGAGTTCCACTCCTTTGCTGTTCGTATAAGAAACGATGAAGCGAAGCGTTGAGTCCGGGTATGCGGGATGTCGACAACGTATGGGTGGAAATTCTCCCGGCGTCTTGTGTTTCGGTGGAGAAATGGGGATGGAGGAATTAGATTGAACAATACTGTAGCACACTCTCCAAAATATATCCTATAGAATACATATTCCAAATAGCTTGTGAGTATAATTTAATTTGATATAACGTGAAAATTAATATGTAAATATTAATTTATTTTAAATATTTTGTATCATTATTATATCATCATCAGCCTATAATGTCCCACTGGTGAGCACAGGCCTCCTTTCACAAATCAAGTTGAAAGGATCGCCTGCCACTGGATCCAATGCCACCACTACGGATCGGTGGAGGTAGGCCAGTGGTCAACCTACTGTTGGAGTTTTCAAGCCGCCTAGAAGGCCTCCCACAATTAAGTGATAAACGGGACCAACGGCTTTACGATCTCCGAAGCACGGAAACGCTCTATTTGAAATATCACTAGGCGTACATCCAGGTACCGACCACGACGGTTTCCGATCGATTAAGAACGGCTAATCATGCGACACCACGAGCGCTACATTATATTAAGTTAGGTAATTTTTTTTTAAAAGGTTACACTGGGCTACTAATTAATATGTCTATTTTTGATGAGTTGTTGACTGATATTCAATTTACTCACAAATTGGGTCACAGAAGGTGTTGACCTACCTTTCGGCCAAATAAAATCTAATTCATTAGATTTCGGGACAAGTGCTAAACTAAAACAAATTCTAGTTTCGTAATAGGACTCAATTATGTCGGAACCTTTTGGCCACCGGGGTAGGGTAGGGTAGCACCACAGGGTAGGTTAGCACCACACGAACGAAGTCGCGCCGGGCAGCTAGTATATTATATAGTCTTTCTTTTCGTTGATCCATAATTGTATTTTATTTTTATTTATTTTTATTAGGGACAGCAACAGCCTCAAACAAAATGAATTACATTGTTGTACTTAAAAATGTAAGGCCAATTACAGCTATCCACATACTAAAATATAAATATTACAAATTTTTATAATAACATGACACTCGTCAGAAGGAATTAGCGTACAAGTAATAGAAACTGAATTTATAATTAGGTATATAAAATGAGTGGGGTGTGTGTGTGGTGTGGGTGTGTGGTGTGGGTGTGTGGTGTGGTTGTGGGGGTGTGGGGTAGTAGCTCTTTGGTAAGTGAATTAGTGTGTTGTTGAGGAGATTAGCTTAGTTTGTTATTTGGCATAGATTTGCGAATTACTTTATGTCGTTTCTATGGTGAACATATAACTATAACACCGATCTATTATTAAAAAATACTATACACTAACAAATAGAACTACTTAATATAATGTACATAGTATTTATATACTCTGAGATATAATTAACTAATTTAAAATACTTGATACTGATATGGTACAATAACACTAGTTTGTGATGCCGACCAGAAGCCGGAAATGTGACCTCGTTTTTATTCGCAAAATATTGTTTACAACCACACTACACATTAATATTCAGCTCTATCACCTTGCAAATAAAGCTAAAAGTAAATTGGTCAGCGATTGAATCAGAAATACAAACAAAAATAAACATTATTATCGTTGCGAAAAGTCTATTTTACATTTTATAGTTTGCTACCTACTTGTTATTACTATGATGAGCACGTGTTGAATTCTACAAAATAAAGGTTAACATTTTGAAGTGTTCAATTTGAGTTCTATATAATTGTAATAAGATTTAAAGTTGTGTAAAGGTAGTAATGGGTTGAGTTATTTTTTAGTCGGCTCCAAGGTTGGTTGTTATCAATTTGATACCCATTTCGTTCATGTTTATTAGGCAGATGTCATTAGTAATTATTATACCGACTGTTTTAGAATAACAAACAGTAACTTGAGAGCCAGCTTCCTTATAGGGTATGGATGCCTAATTTTGGTTTGGCCATCACTAGGTAAGGTGATAATGTTGTCAAACACAAACCATATTATCATGGTGCTCCGTAATCGAAACTATCGGATATCCGAAATAAAATTCTATCCGAAACCGTAACCGAATCTGATATAAAGTTTCGAATAATTTCGGATAGTGGCGGAGTCTAACTAACTAACACGTTGTGATAAGATTCTTGTCCGGCCGAGCCGACAGGGAGACCTAGCCAGCGCTTTCTTAAAAAACTAATATCCGTATCTGAAACTATCCAAAACTATTGGATATCCGAAATAATTTCATATCCATTTCGTAACCGTATCTGAAACCGGTATATTATTATTAATATATCCGTATCCTTTTCCATATCCGAAATTTCATATCCATCCATTATTATAATATTAGTAAAAAAATATACTTTTCTAGGACTAGAAGGAGCAATGCCGTAGCAAAGCGTAGCTTTTAGTAGCTCGTCGTAGCCATTCGTAGCTTCGCGTAGCGGTGGAGACAAAGTCATCTGAGATTGTATAATATGTCCCTGATTAATATTAGTAAAAATATAATTAAAATTATATCACTGGATAGTCTTTCTAGCTGTTATTTCTAGGCACCTGGCTAGAAGGAGCAATGCCGTTGCAAAGCTTAGCTTTTATTAGCTTGTCGTAGCTGTTCATAGCTTCGCGTAGCGGTGGAGACAAAGTCATCTGAGATTGTATTATAACTTTTTAAAGTCCCACTTTAGTTTCTTATAAATTTATACTTAATTAGTATACCCTTCCGATGCATTATTAGTAAGTTAGAAAGTGGCTAAATGCTAAGATTTCGTATTAGGCTTTAGGTCATAAGGGTGTGGTCACAGACATAAAGATATTTACCTATATTTAATCCCACGGCGATGATTTTTTTATACTACTAAGTCTGTAAACAAGCATACGGCCCGCCTGATGGTGAGCGGTTACCGTAGCCATATGGACGCTTGCAACACACGAGGCATCACTCACGCGTTACCGACCTTCCCCCCTCCCCTTGAGCTCTGGTAACCTTACTCACGCACAGGAACACAAATTTATACAACAAAGTTATTTGACTGTGGTATTCTGTAAGGTGGAGGTACTTCCTCCCTCAGTCGAGTTGCTCTTTGAGCGAATAAACGCTAAGCTCTACCTCAAAAAAATCTTCTCAAAAAAATTGATTTCTTTGATCATAAAATTGGTACTCAGCACTTATTTTTTTTAACTTTAGTAATTATTAATGTACTAGGCGTGATTGAGTAAGAACACCACACAAACTTTCATATTTATAGGATTCTTTATGTCGGTTAGGACCTGCCATTTTCCATACAAATCATAAAACTTGAATAGAGGTGGCCATGTAAATCAAGTTAAGTTGATTTGCATTCATACCCGCACATTGTAGGGTTGTCAACAACAGAAAGTTGTGCAGGATTTTAATGGCACAATGGACGCACATCAGTGTTCTGTGGATGTGACTAAAATCGCAACTAAAAGTATAATATGAGGTTATAGAATATTTAAGATATAGCCAGATGTACCTTGGTAAGTGATGAAGTGGTCGAAGGTAAGCACACGAACCTTAGAAGCATTTGTGTCCTGAGTCTGGGTGTAATTATGTATATTAAGTATGTACTTACTGTCTGGAAACCACAGTACAAGTTCTGCTTAGTTAGGGATCAGATAGCAGTGTGTGAGGAATGCCACAGGATATTTATATATTTTATTTTAGAAGGTACTAGTTGATACGACTTGCGTATATTTAAGTGGTAAATGGGAAAAATAGCTTTATTTACAACAAATATGTACAAAATACAATCTATATATAGAAAATTTCCTCAAGCTGCCGCTGCTTCCGATTATCGGCAAGGTTCCCAGAAGGCTGGCAGCGTTTCCAGCCGATAATAACTGGTAAATTATATATTTTTTTTCTAGATGGCAATCAAGCATACGGCCCGCATGATGGCAAGCAGCTACCGTGGCTTATGGACGCCTAAACGCGTGCCGATCCTGTATAAATCTCTTTACACCCTTTTTGAAGAACCCCTACCACGGCGGCATATTCCTATTATAAGTGCCTTATCAGAGCCTAAATTGAATAAATGCTTTTTGAATTTGAATTTGAATTTAACGAGGAGAAAAGTTTATATCAATAAATTTGATGAAGCATATAAAAAAAAATAACTACAGCCATTCGTGCGTGAAACGGATTTCAGCACAATGCGGATGTCCAAACACATCACTATTTGACCCATGTTTATCGCTGGGTTATCGCACCGTATCGCGCGCATACCTAATGCTAATGCCACCCCATAGCGACCACACATAGCTAAGATAAGCTATCCGATTTCCAAAGACATTTTACGACGACAATAAAACTTTACCGTCACAGAAACGACTACAAAGTAGGAAACTCGAAACTATTTATTTTGAGGAATGAGTACAAATTTTATGTTATCGTCCTAAATTTGTGTTGAAATTACTTAGTGCTGTAACCTTTTTTTAGTTCATCTTGTACAAATCAACTGTCAAATCAATGATTGCTTTGATTGAAAATAATGATTTGTATATCCGAAACAGCCAAGCCACATATCTGACAAAGGTGTAAGGTTTTTGAAGTTTTTGGGCTTGTAGAGTTAGGGTGTGTAGAGTTATAAGCTTGGCTCTACATCAGATCTGATAACTTTTTGACGTTGCGATTCATATGGTCTCGTCTTGCCAACATTTTACATGAAAATGTTTTTGGTGGGATACCCTTTCCGTTACACGTTATTTTTACCCCCTTATGGGTTGAATTTTGGTTGTAGCTTCTAGCTAGAGGATATGGTAACTGGTATGAAAAAAATAATAATTTATCGCTTCATTAGTATTCCGAAATTTCAACTGTCAGTAAAAAATTAAATAGAATCCTTTTTCAGTAATATTTTAATCTAATTTAACTAGAACAAGGACAAAAACAATGGGATGAAGTTGTTAAATTCGTTCAGTTGAACAAAAAGGCCGCGTTCAGACCGTACGAGTACGAGTTGGACGTGTCGAAAGTTTGTCCCGAGTCCCGATTAATTCGGTGCGCGAGCGGGCCTTAATGGAGATGTAACTTTGCTTTAACTACTCTGTATTCAAATCAGGACTTGCCCGAGTGATGTGCTGTGTTCGATGAATCGATAGTCGATGTTTGACAGTGTTTTTGATACTGAAATTTGTCTGATATGACTGATAGAATAGTAGAAGCGTACATAATGCTCCGACCAATGATGAAGTAACTTTTATAATTTCTCTTTTGAAGTCTCTTTTGATAATTTTTAGCAAATTCATATACGTGAAGTAAATATATTTTATTGTTATTTTAATTAGATATCTGCAAATTATTCATTAGTTATTAATTATTTTACTTTATGTACCTAAAGTTTTTTTTGTCAATCCACAATTTATTTGATTACAATTCTTTTCTATTCCGATGTTTAAAGCTCATATAAATATTGAAAAAAAAAAAAAAGATAATCATGGTACGAGATTGCTGTTTCTGTAGAGGTCAACAAGTAATAAGTTATATTGTTATATTCAACACTATTGCTTTACCTTCACTTCTCCTAGCTCAGAATACATTACAGAGGTCAATAGTTCCATTGAAATTATTGACATTTCGATAGTTTTGTTTACGCAACACTATTTCACTTTTAGTTTTACGATCAAAGAGATTTTATAGCTAAAGGCGGGAGTAAAATGTTATATTTATTGGGCTCAAATGCTACATGAAAATATCCTTTAATTAGAATTGTGTTCTATATATGGCCACGCACGAATCTCGCGTTATTAACAAGGCCAAGTGGCCGCGGGGATCGAGTATCTGACATTTTAATAAACATTGAAATTGCTACGAGAACTCGGGTTTTTATAGCCGTAACGTATGGTCATGTTACTTACCTATGCTAATTTGATGTTGGCCTTGTAAATATAGGGTGACTGGTAATTAGTAAACTGTACTCATGATAAAAAACAACTATCCCAAAAAAAAAATTTACTTAGCACCTGACCCTATTTAGTAACCAACAAGAATAAGAATTCAACATCAGCTTTTATTTAATTTAGTAACTTATCCCTATTTACAAATAATATAGCATTACCTTTTATAAACCTTTTTTTTATTAATTTAACCACCCCGTATGGACCGCGCGCGCTATCAGCTGTTAAGGGCATGACCCTAAGTAAGTAAAAAAAAAATATTTTTTTGGGAAAGTAGTTTGTTATCATGAGTACAATCATGTGTCTAAGTGTCGTTTACTAATTACCAGTCACCCTATATAAGCTAACGTGCTTTACCCTGCAAAAATCTTTTCACACCCTTATTGTAGAACACCATGCTGTACTCGGTAGGGAAAACCACGGCGTGAAGCTCATTCCATAACCTGAGCGTCCGCTAATGCTATTGTCCACTGTAAAAAGATTTGACTCATATAACGTGTAATCTTTGTTCCTAAATTAATAAAATAAAGAACAAAGAAACAAAGTTGCTCACTTAAGGGTGAAATCCCGCGCGAGAGATGTTGGATGCCATTTGCGCGATGTTGCGAATGTTCGCGTATACATGCGCTGCTAAATGGAATGCGTCGAGTGCGGTGTGAGCGACAGACGGAACGCGGAATTGTGTGACAATACAATTAAAAAAAGGATTATCTGAAAAAAATAGATAAAATATTGAACTGAAAAATTATCTGTTATCATATGATTTTAATGTATACTGTGTTGTGCAAAGTTCAAAGTTCAAAGCATTTATTTGTAATAATGTGGTACAATGCTGGTTGGTTAAAAAAAAATATAGTAGATATCACACATTAAGCCAATTTGGCATACAAATTTCAATATACAAAATAAAATTAATCATTAAACATATACCCCCTTACTCATAAAACGTTATTTAATTAATATACTGTTTAAAGGGTCACGTAAATAACGTCACTCTATTGTCATTGTCAAATAATGTGACATTACTCATTACACATCATCATCATCATCATCAGCCTATAATGTCTCACTGCTGAACACAGGCCTCCTTTCACAAATCAGGGTGAAAGGGAATGGGCAGATACTCCACCACGCGTGCCCACTGCGGATTGGTGGAGGTAGGCTAGTGGTCAACCTACTGTTGGAATTTTTCAAGCCGCCTAGGAGGCATCCAACTAGCTTAACGACTATCACAATTAAGTGATAACCGGGACCAACGGCTTTACGTGCCTTCCGAAGCACGGAAACGCTCGATATGAAATACCACTAGACGGTCACCCATCCAGGTACCGACCACGACAGACGTAGCTTAACTTTGCCGATCGATTAAGAACGGCTATTCGTGCTACACCACGAGCGCTTCATCATACATCTCATTACACATACTCTATACATACTATTAAAAATGTCAAAATAAATGAAAAATACAACAATTTGTTAATGTCAAAACTTTGCCCTAAAAATAAGTACATCAGATCAATAAAATAAACAATTCCATCACATAAATTAACATAATAATTCAATAATGGACATATTTTACCTACATACATTTATTAATAAAAATTATATTATGTATGCGATATCAATTCATGATTGATGTCATAAAATCATTTTTCTTTGAGCCATGACTTTAATAGCAATTTAAATTTAATTTATTGGCAAGTCTCTAATAGATGTTGGCAGTAAAGGCCTTTGTTTGACCGCAATCTCACATTCTAAGTGATGATGTGGCCGAGGGTAAGTACGTAAAGCCTAGAAGAATTGCTGAAAGTCGTAGGTATCCAACCTTTTTCAAAACCTACAAACATACAGAAAGTGTCTAGATTGTTATTAATAAGACTAGGTACATATTTATGTGTTTATATATTTAAATAACTTTAGTACCTAACGAATGCATAATCTAAGTCTTTAGTGTAATTTCTCTTACTATTTACACATTTTTGCATTATTAGGAAACCTTGCCATTGTTAGCACAGTCTTCCGTATAGCTACTTCTTCAATGGCCTGCTGAAACGTATCCACAGTCGTAAAATTTTCAATATCCCCATGAATAAACAAAAAAATATCCATGCATTGTTAAAGACTGTTCCCGCCCATCGCTAACATTTACGCCATGCTCACTCAGTGAAACTTTCGTGATATCATTATAATTTGGAATAAATGCTTCAAATTTGTGGGAGCAGAAGGTGACATCGCACTTACGTTACAAGAGTCAGAAATTAATTGGAATATGTGTTTTCTTTGCCGGGTATTTATTTACAACTTTCTGGAGCTTTCAGAGTTGGTCCCATAGTAAAAGCTGTAGAAATGCTGTGAATAAGGGTCAGTTCACACCGAAACGAGAAACGACGCAATGCTCACCGGGCACGGGTGCTTCGGTGATTATCTTTGTAAGATCGGACGTGAAGCGACGGCGGTCTGCTTCCACTGCGGTGGAAGCGGCTATGATTCCGCATCGCACACGCTCGCAGTGTGCCCTGCTTGGGAACTTCTGAATCTCTCCCTGCCAGCAGTCGTGAGTCAGAAGCGACCTCAAGGAGGACGATGGGTTGATGTGGTCCCGACTCATAGTGCGATAGCACAGCGAGGGTGCTGGGGGGAGGTATCACACTTCCCCCGGGACGAGCTATCTTATCGCCGCGCGTGGAGGGGTGAGCAGTTACGCGTTCAATACGAGAGCCCGCCCCCCTCTAAAAAAAAGGTACCGACATGTACATGTAAACAAATGCATGCAAAATATTCAATTACTAAAAATAAAGGCGACTGTATATATTATGTGAAAGCTATATAGCTATACATTAGCTGAGCTGTACCCGGAGGAATTCCGCTGTCACCGAATTTTCTTAACGGATGCAAACGAGTCTTAAACCATAAAAACCCCTCAGAAATCCTTAATTAAACGCCTCAAAGAAAACTGCCATCCAAATTACGTCGTCAAATAAGTTTTTTCGACGTCATAACTCAGTTAGTCCTTGGAGTTAATTTTGTTTGGACCCTTTGGACGATAACTGAATTCCTCACGGCGCCATAACTTTCGGAGGGATTCATTAAAACTTGCTCTAGTAAAAACATTGTAACAAAAGGTTTAATAACCTATTGTTTGGAAATTGGCTTAGTTATTGTAAGCCTTGTTGTGATGATGTTAATGAAAACGATGTTTATGTTATGAGATGATGAATGTTATGTTTCAATTCCGGGAACTACCTGGCGTGCTTCCTAAACATTCCTCTTCTTTGGGTTTTGCTAATCACTACTTTATGGCATTGTTTTTAATGCTAATTTTCACCAACTAATGCCTTGGGTACTTAGATAACTTGATTAGTTTGTTTCATAAAGCTGTAATTTTGAGTTGCGTTAGGATTCTCCCAAGTGATAGGCATCTCTCGGTGGGCCGTATGCTTGTTTACCGACTAAGTTGAATAAAAAAAAAAAAAACAACCATAATGCCCTCACGACCCATATTATCCACGACCTTGGTTTAAACACACTTCCTACCCACCTATCGGTGACATAATCGCCGTGAAAACAACTATTTTTAAACAATTTAATTTACATAACAATTAAACGTTGTATTGTGCGAATTCATTTGGCCATGTGTATAAATAAGAAATACATTTTAATGTTACTGTCCGTACATACCTATATAGCATATCTAAATTCTTTTGTTGTTTATCTTTGATTCGTTATACTTTTTATTTGACATTTTTTACCGACTTCAAAAAAAGGAGGAGGTTCTCAATTCGGTTGTGTTTTTTTTTTTTTTTTTTTATGTTTGTTACCTCATAACTCCGTCATTTATGACCCGATTTGGAAAATTCTTTTTTTGTCGTGAAGGGTACACTTCCCGTTTGGTCCCATTGTAATCAGATCAGGATTTGATTACTTCTTCGTGTACTTTGAAGTCGGTTTAAGATTTTTGTAAAACAGTCCAATTATTCTGAGTATATTCTAGAAAATAATAATCCCACCAAAACACGACGAGACCATGGCTCGAACTGTCAAAAAGTTATCAGATCTCATGTAGAGCTAAGCTTGTAATTACACGCCCTAACTATACAAGCTCTATCTTCACAAACTGTAAACCTTAGTCAAAATATGTGGCTTGGCCGTTTCGCTACTACAAGAACTATTGTATAACAGAAAAGTAATGAACAGTGAATACGGTTGTGCGTGATGTCACTAAGACTGAAAACCAGTGCTGTTACCCGGTTTCGGGATAACAGTGTTATACTGAGTCGCTGACCAATTTTGATATCACACCACACTACTCTTTGTTTTTTTTTATAATAATAATAATAATAATTCGTTAATTATCAGGCTACTAGGGCCCATAGATATATACCTTACAAACTAACATAAATATTATAATAAAACATTTTTTGTTAATATAAACACTTAAGCCTATGTTAGTAAACACTAAAAGCACTATGTCTTAGCGCGAACGAGTGGTACTTGTCCACGAAACTGACGGAATACCACGTCCTGCGGCCAAAAGTCCTCCTCCATGACGAGGTGCAGAATACATGTTGGAACTCGCACCACGAACGCCTTGAAGTTGACGTTGCGGCTCGATTCCAGCAGCTGCACCCTCGGCGTGTACTTGATCTTTTGGCGGATGTACTCCACAATGTCCTCCGCCTTAGTGGTGTAGTGAAGGCGGGAGATGTACACCGGAGTGTTCGGCTTCGCGGCACGTATGGTTGAGTTGGACTCCACCGGTCGCGTGCCGCAACGGTTCTTGTTGGCTGTCCGGCGCTTTCTTTGCACCTTCACGAAACCGTTTCATATTTATATTATATTTGTAGTGTGTATTTTTCAAAATAAATATATTTTTATTTCAATACATATTTCACCTTACGCCCATAATATGTGACGGTAGTGAAACAGCCAAGCCACATATTTTGAGTAAGGTTAGAAGTAAGGTAGAGTTAGGGCGTGTAGAATTATAAGCTTGGCTCTACTACTTGTCCCCTACACATTCACGAATTAAAAGGACCTCCGCTCTCAAGGAAAATGAGATCTTATTGAAACGAAAAATCCTAAAACAAAATAAAATTTTCATTAACCTAGTAACTTACAATTAATTATTTACGGAACTAAAGTAATTATGAACATAAAAACATTAATTTATTTACATATTAAGTATAATCCCATTCATTGTAATGTCATATGGGGCCCATGGGATCCGGATTTCCCATATGAAGCCATAAGGGAGGTCGTAAAATTCTATGTAGTAATTTGTATAATTTCGCCGCACTCACCCGCCTCGGAAAATGAGATTTTCCATGTATAATGTATGTTGATTCACCCAAATTATGTAATTTTTGTGGAAATTAATGGATTATTCCAATGTGGGGGCTTTTTGATAAAGGTGTATTGAGCAGTATCCTTTATTCTTGAATTAGTTGTATTATAGCGATATTTAACGAAATAATGTACGTAAATATTGGCATATTGTTCTTTTACGGGTTACCAACCAAAAAGGTAAAAAGGAACCCTTATGGTGCCACCATGTCCTTCTGTCTGTTCGTCTGTCACCTTATGTCAGCAACAACTAATGCAATTTATTTCAAGTTTGAATTGTTTTAGATATTACTTACCTATATTTATAGCAAAAAGTAATATTTTATTTTCTTAGCAAAAGGGGCTGGTATGGGGACCAAAACTATAAATTAAAATGGGGTATCATAATTATGAAAGGACTTTGGAAATTCCAAAACAGGTATTTATATATGAAAAAATACAAATAAAATAGGTATAATTCCCTCCCATATCTCTGAATTTTTTAAGGCGATTTTTTTTATATATTACAGTTGATAGACAGATCCAAACCAAGAAAATTACGTGGAAATTAAAGTATTATTTCAATCTATTTAATAAAGGTATATTTTGAGCAGTATCCTTTATTCTTGAATTATTAAGCGATATTTTACAAAGAATAATGAATGTTATGTAGTTATGACTCAGACATAGACACACACTTGGCAGTTTTATTTATACATAACATTTACATTTAGAAGTTACGTAAAAAGAACACAGTTATTAAATTTAAAATCTAATTTCGAATATCCATATATTTAATCGAATCATAACACTTATAAATAAAAACCGGCCAAGTGCGAGTCAGACTCGCGCACCGAGGGTTCCGTACAAACCTGTAGGTATATAAGTAAATAGTAGTACAGACCTGAGTATTTGATATTAATTTCAATATATGACGTATTAAAAAAAAACTACTTACTAGATCTCGTTCAAACCAATTTTCGTTGGTAGTTTGCACCGTAATGTACATCATATATTTTTTATAGATTTATCATTCTCTTATTTTAGAAGTTACAGGGGGGGGGGCACACATTTTACCACTTTGGAAGTGTCTCTCGCGCAAACTATTCAGTTTAGAAAAAAATGATATTAGAAACCTCAATATCATTTTTGAAGACCAATCCATAGACACCCCAAACTTATGGGTTTGATGAAAAAAAAAATTTTGAGTTTCAGTTCTAAGTATGGGGAACCCCCAATTTTTTTTGTTTTTTTTCTATTTTTGTGTGAAAATCTTAATGCGGTTCACAGAATACATCTACTTACCAAGTTTCAACATTATAGCTCTTATAGTTTCGGAAATAAATGGCTGTGACATACGGACAGACAGACAGACAGACAGACAGACATGACGAATCTATAAGGGTTCCGTTTTTTGCCATTTGGCTACGGAACCCTAAAAATGTGATAAATAAAGAACCGCTCGACCGATTTTGTGCAAACTTCACATAAACCATCTACTAAATAGTCCGAACAAAGCCTAAACATTTGGTTTGGATAGGTGAGCCCGTTCTTGAGTTATAAAATTACAACGAAATGTGGCATTGATTTTTATATCTAATAGGTATATTGATATTGATAATAACACGAAACAAATTACTCAACTTAAAACACGAACCGATCGTATTCTCAAATAGAAAACATCGTAATCAAAAAGCATATTCATAAATCTATTCGAAAGAGATAAACAAC
Organism: Achlya flavicornis; assembly: GCA_947623365.1. Lineage (NCBI taxonomy): Eukaryota > Metazoa > Arthropoda > Insecta > Lepidoptera > Drepanidae > Achlya > Achlya flavicornis. The sequence goes on along the minus strand of OX392483.1, from coordinate 751,529 downwards.
ATTACTTTTATATCGCATAGAATGGCGCCGGGCAGAGTTAACAAAATTGTTGATTAGCATACAAACGACTGTCGGAAAAAATATGGCGAAGCACGACACGTGTTTACATCAAGTTAAAGGTTCTGTAGTTAATTAAATAATTATTTACATATATTTATTTGCATTGCCAAATTAACACCAGATATACTCCTATCATACCATAATATGGTCCGAAATGAGGACATTCGTAGGAGAACAAAAACTACGGACATAGCTCGTAGAGTTAGTAAGCTGAAGTGGCAATGGGCAGGCCACATCGCTCGAAGAGCTGATAACCGATGGGGAAGAAAGGTTCTCGAGTGGCGACCACGTACTGGAAAGCGCCGAGCGGGACGACCTCCCACCAGGTGGACGTCAGAGTCGCTGGGCGCCGCTGGATGCAAGCGGCCAAGAACCGTTCGAAGTGGAAATCAATGGGGGAGGCCTACGTTCAGCAGTGGACATCCATGGGCTGGTATGATGATACTCCTATCATCGGCAAGCTTTGAATGGCTATATGACCAAGCTATGCGATGGTGGAAAAATACTAATATTTTTTTAATAGGTAATTATCGTGGATAAAATTTTATTGGGGCTATCTCTAACACAAAGAAAACCAATCAGCAAGTTAGAAGTTTGTATAAACAAACATACAAACTGTCTCTACCAACTCGAGTTCTGGGTAGGTGGGTAATCTATATTTAGCACAAATCGTTCTCTCTGCTTTAATGATAATCTTACTTAGGTAATACAACATATTATCTGGATTCTACGAACTATCATATGGATATCTTGCTACATTACTCTTTTTCAAAGTAGCTGTAATATAAAGCTGTGTGAAAGGTTAACCTTGGGGTTTCAACATTAACAGAACCCTAAAAGTGCCCGAGAAGGTTATATCACAAGCCGAAGGTTTACCTTCTAGTCGCTAGAGACTAACTTTTTCAATGTATTATGCATGCAAGTGGGCGCTCCGGTGTCGCATATTTAGTTTATATATAGACTCAAAATACTAATGCATATTTAAACACACGAGTCACTATTTGGGTGTTGATTTGAGTTCTTTTTTCAGATACTTAGTGTTATTTTAAAACTTTTGTGACGTGGTCCAATGATCTGTCAGTGGTGTCTGATTTGAGTTTTGGTAGTTTTTCTATAGCTTCGAAAACCATTATGAATTTAAATTCATACAATGAAAAAAATATTATTGCCGTTTTGGCCTTCATGTAATTTGAAGCGATGATAGCTCCGAGGTAGAGTCGTCGAATATTATGAAAAGGGCGATTCGAATCCGACAATTACCTTGAGCGGTTGAAAACCATAGCGTGGTGGTAGGTACTTTGTGTCTTTCTGGCTAATATTTTCAAGTTGAAAATCTGTAGCCAAGCGTCTTTCAGTGTGTTCCTAGCTGCAGTTGAGGACCTGTGCCTTTTAGTCTGTGTGTGACAAACACTATGGACCATGGCGAGATTGTGGTCAATGAAGGCATATAAAATACTTTATTTTTTTTCACACACTGTCATCTGATCCCAAACTAAGCAGAGCTTGTACTATGGACACCAGATAACTGATATAATACATTTTTTTTTTGTAAATACATACTTAATATACATAATTACACCCAGACCCAGGACATTTAAATGCACACAATTGCATGTCCTGTGTGGGAATTGAACCGACGACCTACGGCGTGATAGGTGGAGTCATAACCAGAGTCTTAACCAAACACGCCAGCTGGCCCGTCACATATTTTAGATTAGATATTTCTTTCAAATAAAGTAGTCGATATTTTGAAGTGTATTTGAGAGCTAAAATATATCCAGTTTCAAAACTAGATGGCGTGGACGGTTTCACATAGCACGTAGTATTTATCTACTCTGAGACATAGCTATGGTTGATTCTTATTAACTTCGATATTTCCAGGGATTGTCGTCACCTCCGATTGAGTGGACTCTTTCTTCTTTTTCTTATATGAATAATTCGCGAACACATAGGAGACAAACAAACGATAGAACACACAAATTTATATTCAATAAATAACCTCTGAAAAACAAAGAATCGGAAAAACAATTATATTTTTTGTGATCCTCATGAAATAATCAAACGTTTCGAGAAACCTTTAATGTGTACAGACAGAGAGCCATTTTACCCCCATATTTATGTTAAAATACACTTTAGTTAAAGCTGTGGCCAGCCGGTACGATGGGTAAATTTCCCCGGGGGTATATATACAAATTACCTTTCGTTCGTTACATTAATAACTCTCTGTGAGAAAAATGAAATATGCATAACGCCTTATTTTCAAGGGTTTTAGTCACCTTCACGCCGATGATGGCTTAGCGGTGTGAAACCAGTTATACGTTATGGTGCGTCTATGCTTGGCGAACCGAGCTCGAGCCGAGGCACGAACGAGCACACTGCGAGCAAGATTCGCGTAGCGTGGACGGGCTCGCGAGCCTCGAGCGAGCGCGATTGTCAGCTTTTTCACAAACAAAGGGATTCGCATCGTTGTAGGTTCGTTCGTGGCTCGGCTCATGCTCGATTCGCGTAGCATAGACGCACCATTACGTTTTATCAATCTTAAGAGGAAAGGATGGCTGCAAGAAATATAGATTATTAAGATATCTATTGCTGTCACGTTGTGCCCGAGCTATCCCGCCCGAGGGCGATAGAGAAAACGAATAGCCTTTTGCCTACTTGAAGTGCCATATAAAACTAATGACAGTGACAACTCCTCGGTCCCCATACGTCAAGTCAGCTGGCCTCACAGTGCGGCGCATTGTGCATAATATTGATTATAATGTAACGTATTCTGCTCGTACCGCGCGCCGCCATTATCCAACACATTCACATTCGATTGGCATAGGCAACTCATTTTATACGTATAGCTTGTAGACTGGGAGCTGGAGGCAAAGAAATTGATTGATTTCCTTTAATATACTTATATTTTAATATATCTTAACAAAAACATTGAACCGCCTTCAAAGTACACTAAAAAGTATGAAATAACTTATTCGACACTCTTTTGAAGTCAGCGAAAGAGCATGACGGGTTCCATAACCGTTTCGGAGTAATCGGTGAACATAAAAAAAATACATACAGTCGAACATAGAACCTCCTCCTTTTTTGAAGTCGGTTAATAACATTTTAAACGACAGTAGCCTCTCATAGTAACAAAGCTTTGCTAATATTTGGCTTTTTTAAATCAGGTTTTTTTACAACAAAGTCGGCAGACTAGCATACGGCCCGGCTGTTGGTAAAGCGGTTACCGTGGCCTGTGAACACATCCAACACCATCATCACGCGCTACCGACCGATGAGCAACGAGTTTTGATGACCATAATTAATCGCAGGAACTGTACACCACACGATATTCTGTACAGTAGTTTCTTCCCCAGTCAGTTTTTAAACGGGAGAGCTCGTGATGAGCCTAGATAGTTCCCGCCTCCCGATCTAACTCCTTCAGCTAAGCAGTACACGTCTCCATGCAGGTCTCGTGTGTGGATAACGAGTGATGCGTATGCGCGTCTCGCGGCGCGGTGTAAACAATGGCTGCATTGATATGCGCGGCCGAGTGCGCGATCGTTGCTGACGGCCGGCGCGGGCGCAGCGCGTCCACTCCGCCTCCGGCGCATGATCCCATTTGTTTTATGCAATGTTGCTACCACGTTTATGGGTGTTGCTATGGTCGAATGTGTCAATTATGTTTATTCGTAGCTACTGCCAGCATTTGGTCAGTATACTGTCATGTAATGTGTATGACACTCTTTAAGGTAATCAATGATTTACACCATAACATTCATCATCGGAATCATTGTCTCTCGAGATCCTTTTGTTTTAAGAAGTACACAAAGTATACGCAAAAATATTGACAAGAATTATCCTGTAACGAAAACAACACATATACCGACATCCCATGTATGTACATACAAAAAAATACTATTATAAATATTATAATACACAATTAACCTGCTGTACAAAATTTATAAATCCTACAAAATTATTATTACTAAGACCCATTCCATTTAGTAATAATAACCGCATATGATTCGATATTTAAAACAGATGTAAGCAGGGCCGTCTTGAGTCATGCCGGGGCCCTTGGGCACAAGAATTTGAGGCCCCGATTGAAAGTTAAAAAGTGAATAACAGAAATTTTTTCTGCTATAATTTTATATTTTTATGATGGTTAAAATTACAAACTGTGTAGTGTCCGTGTCTAGTATCCGATTAACATTTCAATTTAGAATATTGAAGGTAATTCTTATTATCTACCTAAAATAGAAAAAAGCATTGTGTTTAGTAAGCGAATATATCGGCCTTTCGGGGCCCCCGTGAGTGTGGGGGCCCTGGGCACGGGCCCCGTGAGTCTTTAACAATCCAATTGTATCTCCAATCCATAAGCCAGGGATATGCCAGCACGCTTTCTCGCTACTCATTTATTATTCCACCAGCGAGCCAGTCCAGTGTGGCTCGGATTATAAACCGAAGCCGTGTATGGATGCAATAATTGTTAACGAAAGTCAACTTTTATACTGCATTATTGTTCACGAACGCGAACAGGAGGCAAATCGATTCAAATCGCGGCGAAATTAGCTTACAATGAAGACGTTGTTTGCATTTCGCTGATATGTTTGAAGAAAAATCTAATGGAGATTTTCTATGTAAGTGTTTTTTTCTTTTTTTCGAAAGCTCTAAATAAAAATTTCATTTTAATCCAAGCTTTTTTGGTGACTCAACTGTTTGACTGTTCTAGCATTGTCTTCCAATACGATAATGTAAGTATCATCATCATCATCATCATCATCATATCAGCCCATGGATGTTCACTGCTGAACATAGGCCTCCCCCATTGATTTCCACTTCGAACGATTTTGAGCCGCTTGCATCCAGCGGCGCCCAAATACTCTGAACAGGTCGTCGGTCCACCTGGTGGGAGGTCGTCCCGCTCGGCGCTTTCCAGTACGTGGTCGCCACTCGAGAACCTATCTTCCCCATCGGTTATCGGCTCTTCGAGCGATGTGGCCCGCCCATTGCCACGTCAGGTTACTAACTCTACGAGCTATGTCCGTCGTTTTTGTTATCCTACGGAATGTAAGTATACCAAATATGAAGTCAATCCGACCACTGGAAGTGGGTGAAATTCAACTTGCAAGATTCCACCCGACCATAGTAACATAAACAAATAAATAAATAAACATACTATGCATACATTGCAAGTTAAATAAAAGCTAGTAACTAAGTTTATTCATCATATTACAATTGTCTGCCCAATTGTAGCTTATCATCTTAGGGACTACATGTAGGTAAGTCCTCCCGATGCGCGTCAGGCTCATTCTGTTTGGGCCAAAGAAATACATTTATTCCTTTAGTTTTTATTGTAATGGAAACCCAGCCATAAAATTAATCTCATGGTGCGTCCATGCTACGCAAACCGAGCACGAGCCGAGCCGCGAACGAACAGAATTCATTCGTTGCTCACGATGTCAAGTGTGGACGTTACAACGAGCGCGATGCGAATCCTTGTGTTCGTGAAAAAGCTGACAATCGGACGGAGCGAAGTCGTGCACGATTCGAATGCTCATTCGAGTCCAAGACTGTAAAAATGTCATACTGACACGATACTGTTGCAATTGCATTATCATTGAGCCGATGTGCGCCGTCTACTAATTCATAATGGTCTCACAATGAAAGAAAACAATTTCAGTACAAAAACTTTCAAAACTGACAACTAAAAGGTTATTGTGGCACGATTGTAGTTTCAGTGGAAAATAATCAGAAAGCTATTATGGTGCCATTATGACACTATTGTGTTATTAGTCTACCAACACTGTAAAATGTGTCAATTTTGACATCACTGATATTGGAAACCAATTGCAATAGCAGACTTGGTCCCCTGTTCGTACGTGGCTCGGCTCGTGCTCGGTTCGCGTAGCATGAACGCACTATTATGTTGAAAACTGATTAGGATTTTACCACAGATTTATAGTAGGCTAGATACAGCAAGCTGATCTACCATGCGGGCTCATTAGTTTGCGACTTAGATTTAGTCGAGTCAGTGGCAAGCGTCGAATAAAAATCTCTATGAAGCAGTAATACCGAGCAAACCAATTCCGCAACTAGTAAGTCTTTTTGCACTGATTAATAATAGTACTGACCAATCACTCCATCAAATTTCTTCTGGTTTCTTGCCACCCGCATCCAGCCCAGTCCGGCCACTTTTTTGAGGTCATCAGTCCATCGGGCTAGGGGGCGCCCCACACTACGTTTGACAAGACGCGGTCTCTACTCTTCGTCTACTCCATCGACCGTCGGTTCTGCGGCAGATGTGACCGGCCCATTGCCTTCAGCTTGCTAATTCGTTGAGCTATGTCGGTCACTTTGGTTTGTTGTCGGATGACTTCGTGACGGATTCTATCCTTTAAAGAAACTCATTTAGTCAAAGTCAAAGTCATTTAGTTCACATAAAATGACAAATTATGCCATTATCAACTGGTAAGTGTACACGGGTAAGCCGAGTTTATCTAGTCTACTATAAATCTATGGGTTTTATCTACAGAAGATTTATCCTAAGCATTATTGTATATATGTGGAGATAGACTCGCTAGAGGAATAAGTATTATAATGATAAAGCTCTTCAATAAAGAAAAAACTACCTAAGTAGACCAAACCTCCCGTTTCTCAGAAATAGGCGTCCCACCCTACCTCCATTCCCTTCCTCGACTACCCTCATCCAGTGTCCTACTTTAAGGAGCTTTACTAATAAAAGCTAAGTAACTAAGTGAATAAGTATATTTAAATAAAGTTAGATGATGTTAGGCCTGGGCACAGTATTACCATCTAATGCCCTGGATATAAAGCAGGCTGATAAATATCTATTTATCCTTCAGTTATGGAAAACATATTAACTTACTTTTACCCCGCGGTTTTACATGTGTTTTCGAAGATTGTAATGTTTTTTTTATTTTATTCCATTTGAAAGGTAGAGACGATAGAATCACTTTATCTCAAAAAATACCTTGCTGGTTTCTTGCCAATTCTTCTTGTTGACCTCCATAAGTACAATCTTAGGGTTTCTATTGAATATAAAAATGAGTTTGACTTTGTCATTCGTCTAACTCAAACTTTTTTTTTTTATATACCACTTAGGTGGCAAACAATCATACGGCCCGCCTGATGGTAAGCGGTTACCGTAGCCTATGGACGCTTGCAACACCAGGGGTATCACGCGCGCGTTGCCGACCCTGCAGAAATCTCTTTACACCCCTTTTGAAGAACTCCTTTAACTCCAAGAAAAACATGTACCCATCGGCTCCCAGCAGCATCCAATTCTTCAGTCAACCTAGAAGAAACCATCTATCCTCTGCAGTGGTACTGGTCACATTCTACACAATATAGCGTCGATTTCCTAAACCTCTCAATCCTACAGAATCCGTCTTTACTTGCGATTCACGCTTCGCGGCGCCGAATTTCCTGAATTATTACATTGAAATAAATGTAGGTTCCGACAAGTAAAAGGTTTCAGCATAAAGCTAAGTTTTTATGAGCCCTCCGTAATATGCCTGTCGGCTGCCTTCGTGAACTTTTTTATACGTCTGAGAAAAATGGCCGTGCGTTGTTACATTTTGTATTTTTTATTGGGATAAAATACAAGTTTTTATCAACGTTTTCGCTTATCTATATGCCTCCATTATAAAAAGATAAGCTTGTTATTATTGAGAATAGTAAATTAATATACTATGTGAATAAATTGATTTTTTGTGTAGGTAGTGAGAGTAAATTCAAGTAGGTAGGGACCTGCACAATTGATATGGTATGACTATAGAGTTATCTATTTTATAAACTAGTTATATGCCATTAATATTAATAACTTGAAAAAATCTAGCTATGAGTCACTCTCTTCTTGTTCCCAATCATTCTAGAAAGGGTTTCCATTCAAACCCTAGTTTACCCAAAACTCGGGGAATCGCGGGTGAAAGCAAATTTAACTATTTTCTGATACTGATAGTTTACGCCAGTTCAGTGGCAGCGCAACACTGACAAAGGGCTAGTGTTGTCCAATTAGTGAGGCTCTAGTCGAGACTGGTCGCCTGCGCCCGCGCCGGCGCAGCACGCCTACTCCACCGGTTTTCTAATTACCATAACGTGTATAATACGGACTGTTTGCATTGTCTTCAGTTTGTATTTGGATATCGTGCAATGATGTGGCTTACCTGCCCGAATTTTGAAAGAAAGAAAATATATTTATTTTGAATGTACACACAACACACACACAAATAACATACAGTTAAATAATAAAAACAACAAGGAAGAAAAATGTTATGTTGTTTGACGTCAAAAATGGTCAGTGACGAAGTCAAGTATAGTAATACCTAGGTTTTAAATAATATCCGTCACTTTCTAATGTCATATAACAAAAAGGGCTGAGGCTATCTTAATACCTGGGTGTTACAAGACTGACTTACACCTTATTTATTTATAAGGGAGTTAGGGTTAGTTCAAACCGAGAAGAGTTGCGACGCGACGTGGCGTGCACTTTTTAAGATAGCGCTACAAATAAAACTTTATTTACTACAATAAAAAGTACATACAAAAGACGTGACGTGACGCGACGCGGCGATTTTAGTGCCTGTCCAGTTTATTAAAATCTGATAAGCTATAAGTTATATTGAGAAACAAAAACCTATAAAAGTAACCACACAAACTTAACATTTATGGTAAAACCATTTAAATATTAATTTTGTCGTGTCAATGGAAACGCACTCAAATTACCAGTTATAATTTGTTTCGTTGGTATCGATTCGTGCTCTATCGTACGTTGTCAATAATCAAAAGGTCGTAGGTTCGATTCTGTTCGGTGAAAGCAACCATTATGCCACGGAAAGTTTTCCATTATTCTACATGTGAATGTATATTAGGTAACAGCAGAGAGGGAAGAGTTTGATAAGCTATTGTTAGATGGAGAGTCAATAGGGATATTAAATAGGTACCTACTATAATATATTTATAACCGAATTCAAAGGAGGTTCTATCCTCGACGCGGTGTTTTAGGGTTCCGTAGTCAAATGGCAAAAAACGGAACCCTTATAGATTCGTCATGTCTGTCTGTCTGTCTGTCAGTCCGTATGTCACAGCCACTTTTTTTCCGAAAATATAAGAACTATAATGTTGAAAGTTGGTAAGTAGATGTATTCTGTGAACCGCATTCAGATTTTCACACAAAAATAGAAAATAAACAATAAATTTTGGGGGTTCCCCCCATACTTAGAACTGAAACTCAAAAAAAAATGTACGGCCTTGTAAGTGGATTATACCCTAAAATGTATGAAATACCGATGTAAGAAGTCTTATCTGACACTGTCTCATTACACACTATCTTATTTGAAGTCAAAATCAGTTGTACCTACCATAAACAGTATCATTACATTGGATATTTTCTACGGAACATGTCGTAATCATTCGCTGACTGAACTACTTGTCAACAGTTATAAAACGTTCTTTGCGTTCCTCACGATGTTTCCTTCAACGAAAGCCCAAGATCAATTTAAAATCGCGGGCTCCTCTTCACCACTAAGTTATCTGGACATAAAGGCCGCAACAGCAAAGATTTCAACTAGCATCTTTGCATTTTTTTATTTATCCAAGCTAATGGACAAAGGACAATAATTGATGGTTTAAGAGCACAAATAACGAAAAAGCAAGTTGTCGAAGTGCATGTACAAACACTCATGTAAACAAGCTCTGCCGTGCTTCGGCAGTTACATCGTCAAACAAGTCATCAAAACATTACTGAATCTTTTCTTACATTCTTACCATAGAAATATTAATCAGAATCTTTAGAAGTGGTATACTTCGGTCGACTTAGATAAATGGTTAAAATAATACTTCGTACTGATATAAGTTCAATTTCGGAATTTTGTTCTTTTCCCACGGATTATTCTTCTAATATTATTTTTTGATTACTAATGACCTATACATTCATCCCTCAAGAGGAAATTCACTAATTTATTAGGACCTTATATGTTACCGGCCAAACCCGATTTTAGGCTAAACTAGTTTAGCCTAGCCCAAACTTGTTCTTCCTATACACGATAGGATAAACCGGTATAGACTACGCCAAACTAGTACATCCTAATCCCGGTAGGAGAATCTAGTTTTGCCTAGGCTGAACTAGTTATAAATATGAAAGTTAATGTGTAAACTAATATTATAAAGAGGAAAATATGGGAGGTAGAGGGTTTATCGCTCAAAGACCAGCTCGACTGGGGAAGTAAGTTACTTGGCTGCGGTATTCTAAAGCCGAGGAAGCTAAGGAGCGGAAAAAGGAAAGCGGCTCAAAAATCGTTCGAAGTGGAAGTCAATGGGGGAGGCCTATGTTCAGCAGTGGACATGCATAAGCTGATATGATGATGATGATGATGTGGATGCGCTGTGCTGGCAGTTTGTGGGGACCAGCGTCTCCTCTAACACATCTTCAGAGCCTTCTCAAAGACCCCTCTGGGTCTTAGACACTTCTTCAGCGGTATGAAGAGAGGGTCGGCAACGCCTGAATGATACCCTTAATTGCAAGAGTCCATTGGCTAAGGTAACGTGGAATTCAGTTCTATATGTTATTATGATTTCTATAATTCGCACGGTATCGCGAAGAGGGCAAGTAAACACACTCCCAACCGGTCGGAGAGCTAAAAGTAATAATAAAATAGTTATTATATATGCTAACTGCTTTGTTTGTCCCAACGGGATGACGTCAGGTGTACGGCCATTAGACACGGGGTGCGTTGCGATAGCGATTGGTGAAAGCTTAGTGCAAGCAAGCTTTCGTTTGGGAGAAATTGCAATCATGGTAATCTAGATTTCATATCTGTTACGGTTGTTATGTTGAGCTTTTGAAATAGCTGTTTTACTACTTTTAATTAACTGTAAAGTTATGGTGCTAATATATCCTTTTTAGGGTTCCGTAGCCAAATGGCAAAAAACGGAACCCTTATAGATTCGTCATGTCTGTCTGTCTGTCTGTCTGTCTGTCTGTCTGTCTGTCTGTCTGTCTGTCTGTCCGTGTATGTCACAGCCATTTATTTCCGAAACTATAAGAACTATAATGTTGAAACTTGGTAAGTAGATGTATTCTGTGAACCGCATTAAGATTTTTACACAAAAATAGAAAAAAAACAATAAATTTTGGGGGTTCCCCATACTTAGAACTGAAACTCAATTTTTTTTTTTTCATCAAACCCATAAGTGTGGGGTGTCTATGGATAGGTCTTCAAAAATGATATTGAGGTTTCTAATATCATTTTTTTCTAAACTGAATAGTTTGCGCGAGAGACACTTCCAAAGTGGTAAAATGTGTGTCCCCCCCCCTGTAACTTCTAAAATAAGAGAATGATAAATCTATAAAAAATATATGATGTACATTACGGTGCAAACTTCCACTGAAAATTGGTTTGAACGAGATCTAGTAAGTAGTTTTTTTTTAATAGGTCATAAATTGAAATTAATATCAAATACTCAGGTCTATACTACCATTTACTTATATACCTACAGGTTTGTACGGAACCCTCGGTGCGCGAGTCTGACTCGCACTTGGCCGGTTTTTTTATAAGAGGCTTATAAGCCTTTCTTACAATAATTTATTTTAAGAATGCAACGGGTTCTCGCGTTAAAAATTCGTAGCAGCTTTATGAAGCGTATTTGTTTTTACAGCAGTATGTGAATTATAGACCTTTATGAATTTATAACTTCAAGCCATTTCTGAGAAAGGCCTTGAAGCTTGCACAGACAGACGGTCAACAAAGTGATCCTATAAAGGTTACGATTTTCGTTTAGAAAAACCTATAAAGTTGTCATGATTTCATACTTACTGCATGCTTTGAAAATGTCTCAGCCATTTTTATTATATTTGCTTTATCACTATAATACATACAGATCGCTACTCGCTCATTTCATGGCCCCACTCCACTCGATAAGGCACCGTATATTTTAACATTTCTTATGTATTTGTGTGCGTGTTTGTATGCAGTATGAATTTCAAATTATTATTTGTCATAAATATGTGCGGGTTTGAAGCCGGGAAGTGGCAGAAGTTCGTATCTAGAATTGTGTCTCATAATAGTTGTCTAACGGTTTGGTTGCCGTGGCACAGGCCGTGGGTTTGATTCCCAGCCAGGACAAACGTTTACGCGAATGAATATATCTATATGTTTGTCTATGTAGTACCTATATTAGTTATTTGGTTTCTAAAGTACAAGCTGGTAAGCAATGTACGCACTTGGGAAAGCCACGGGCGGTTTACGCGTGTGAAGAATATCGAACGATTTTTCGTATTAATATTATTTTTTGTTGTTCAAATATGTTAATTAAATTATACTAGACTTACATTAAAAAGATATTATGAATGACCCAGTTGAAAGCCCTGAGAGCTCCGTAAACAAGCCATATATGGTTTACACCTTCTAGTCCATAAAAAAATACCGGTCACCGAGTTTGAGTCTGATTTGCTCACCAAGGGTTCCGACCTTCCTTGGATGTATTCATATTTCTTGGTATGGGCTATAGCTGTTGTAAAAACCAGTGATTTCGAAAACAATGTGTCTTCGATCTTTCACTTTATTCCCAAGTTCCCAACGTGAGTTGTTTTTTTTATTGTCATGGTGAGATTGTGGTCAAAACCCTATCATATATAAGAGGCCTATCTGTTTTGACCACAATCTCACCATGGTAACTGATGATGTGGCCGAAGGTGGTAAGCACACAAAGCCTAGAAGAAACTGGCTCTCAAGTGCAGCTGTCGGATCACACCGAGGGTTGTATTGAGGGTTTTAGTTAGGTAAGTTAGGTTAAATACGTGAAAAGCCCCTTGAGAATAGAAGAAGTTGATAATAACACTGACTTAATCACTACTTAAATGTGAGTGGAGATTGAGTATTAGGCCCACAATAAGGCAGATAGAGCGCGCGGAACACGGGAGTGAGGCCAAAAAAGCAAATACAAATTGAAAAACACGTACCTGGTATCCATCTGCCTTATTCTGTAATCTGTGATTAGGCCATCGGCCATACACAAATAAATAAAACATCAACTTTAAAAGCTGTTACAGTTAACAAGAAAACGGCTAGAATTCACACTCCTCCCCATCTAACGATGATCCTCCTAAAAGATGCTTTCCAAGAACTTACCGCGTATCTAACCCGCGCTCAAAGCTGTGCTTAAAGCTTTCTCGTGACGTGTCGTGACAAACTCGAACTTGTTTGTACGACTTTCCAAAAACCACACGACTCCAGTTATGTTTATTTTGGTGTTACAAATTGCGGTTTGCGTTTACAACGTCGTGTAATAATTTTAATTAGTTTTTTTTTTGTTTTCCGTGACGCGGTTCGACGAATACCGCTGTTGGGGCCCTATGGATGAAATTCATTAACGGTGTTCGTTACGATTACCATCAAAGATATGTGGTAGAGCTCCAGCTTTGGCAACGAGGTTTAATTTGCATTTTCAGGACAAAAAGGACGTAAAACGTATAGGATAACTCTATATCCTGATGGAAATTCAATAAAAGAAAGTTTCCCGCAGATTATTAACATGTATTTTATACAACGCTTTTTGCAGTGTGACAGTACAATTATATAGAGACATTTCTAAACAACTAAACACCTTGCTCGAATATGGAATAGATTAACACTATGCCAGTATCAAAGCTATACAGCCTCCAACACGCCCCCTTAATCCATTACATATGATGGGCAAAACAAAACATTACATTTACCTACAATTCGTAACTCTGTACTGTACTTGGCAAACAAACAACAACATAACATAAAAACATAGTCCTACATCTAGTTAAAAGATTAAACAAATGACTACCTACTAAACACATAACAAATAAAAATTAAAAATTAATCTATTACACAAAACACTATCAAAACATAAAACCTTAAAACATCCTACTTGTTCGCCCCCTTAATAGAGTAATTTTTCAAAGATAACTGTCCTATGAACTCTTTTAGTTTCGGGCCATGAACTGACTTAGTCAGAATGTCAGCTATCATTTTATCAGTTGGCATGTACCTGATCTCAACTTTGTTACTCAGTACACATTCACGAATAAAATGATGTTTTATGTCTATGTGCTTCGTTCTGTTATGCATCATTTTGTTGCTTGCGATTTTATGTGCCGACTGGTTGTCATTATAAATGACGACCGGTTTACTATCTATAGGTATTAAACTATTCAGTAAACTACGTAAGTAAATCGCTTCTCTTGAAGCTTGACTTAGTCCTACATATTCAGCTTCTGTGGAAGATAAGGATACGGTTGCTTGTTTCCTACTCTCCCATGTCACAATATTTGTTCCTAATTTGAATAACAATCCAGTGAAAGATTTCCTGTCATACGCTCCACCCCAATCTGCATCTACGTAACCGTTCAAACCTAAATCTCCTGTCTTTCTAAATGTAAGGCAAAGGTTTGACGTACCTTTTAAGTACCTTAAAACCCTTTTTGCGCACTTAAAATGTACTTCATCGTAACACGAATTAAATTGGGAAAGTACACTTACAGCGTGTGCTATGTCTGGTCGCGTATTGCAAGCTAAATAATTTAAACTACCTATCAAACTTTGATATGGCAATTTACACTTAGAATCAGGTGACTTTTCTAACATTATTCCAACTTCCATTGGAGTAGTTACAGGCTTAGCATCTGTCATGCTAAAATCTTTTAATACATTCAGAATGAACTGTTCCTGATCTAAATAAAATACATCTCGATCCTTCCTTAGTCTCATTCCTAAAACATGTCTAGCCTCACCAAGGTCTTTCACTTTGAACTTTTTAAGCAAATCTGATTTTAATTTATGCTTTGTTTGTAAACAATTTCCAAAAATAAAAATATCGTCGACGTACACTACGACTATTAGCTTATCTTTATTATTATTGAATTGCTTTTGATAAAGACAAGGTTCTATTTTCGACTGTACAAAGCCTACGTTCAACATCTCTTTGTCTAATTCATTGAACCAAGCATTTGAAGCTTGTTTCAACCCATATAAAGATCGCTGAAGCTTACACACCTTGGTTTCTTGACCTTTGACTACTGCTCCTTTCGGCTGAAGCATGTAAATATCTTCTTTAATCCTACCATATAAAAATGCAGTAGTTATATCCCATTGGTCAATAAACCAGCCGTACTCAACCGCTAATGAGAACAACAAACGTAAAGTAGAGCCTCTAACAACAGGGGAATATGTTTCATAATAGTCTATGCCATATACCTGATTATAGCCTTTCGCAACTAATCTAGCCTTATATTTGGTTACCTTGCCATCGCGATTTTTCTTGATCTTAAATATCCATTTACAATGTATTGCCTTCTTATCAGGTGGTAGGTCAGTCAACGTCCAGGTCTGATTCTCGTTCAACGATTGTAGTTCGTCGTCCATCGCTTTCTGCCATAGATCACTGTCAGGTCTCGCCAACGCTTCTTCGACAGTCAATGGTTCACCATCAATCATGCTTTCCATAGCATATATGGCATTACAACCGTAGTGATCGACTGGTCTTCTCTCTCTTAGAGGATACCTTCTGTCGGTCTCTTCTGGAACACTCATTACCTGTTCCGATACAGCCATATTGTCCTCAGCATCACTAAATATATCACCATGATGCTCCGATGGTCCTATTCCATTGACAATTACTGATTCTCCTGATATACTCGGCTGTACAGTAAAGTCCTCATCAAGATTTATCGTAGCAATTGAATTATCAGTCTTCTCATTTTGAATAAAAACATTTTCTAAAAATTTGACATCTCTCGCCGTTGTTACTTGACCTGTCTTAGGGTTCATTAAACGATATCCTTTTTGATTATCTGGATATCCAATGAAAATCATAGATTCTGTTTTTATGTCCAGTTTGCGTCTCTTTTGTTTTGGTTTCAATTTAAATGCCAAGCAACCAAAAATCTTCAGATGACTTACATCTACATCTTTTCCTGTCCATAGTTTTTCCGGAACGGCATCACTAACAGCTTTCGTAGGACTTCTGTTCTTTAAATACACAACAGTATTTACCGCTTCCGCCCAGTATTTTTTGCCGAGGTTCGCTTCTGATAATAATGTTCTCGCCTTCTCTATAATGGTACGGTTCGCTCTCTCCGCTACACCATTTTGTTGTGGTTTATAGCTCACAGTCGTTTGGTGTTTTATTCCTGCTGACTTCAAAAAATTATTAAATATACCACTACAAAATTCTCCACCATTATCAGATCTTAGGCATTTTATTGATTTACTTAGTTCATTCTCAACTTCCGACTTATACTCTCTGAATTTATTAAAAGTTTCACTTTTATTTTTCAAAAAATAAACATGAGTCTTCCGAGTGTAGTCATCAATAAAAAGTAGAACATACCTCGAACCACCAAACGAAGATTCCTCCATAGGTCCACAAATATCCGTGTGAACTATCTCTAAAATCTCGTTCGCTCTCGTACCTTTATTTTTAAATGGACTCTTGCACGTTTTTCCTTCGATACATGGTATACACGGTTCACGCAAATCACTGCTTTTAAATTCTAAACCGGTAACAAAAATTTTCAATTTATTCATATAATTTCTGCTTAAATGGGCCAATCTTTTATGCCAAATATTTGAAATATTTCCATTTTGTTTTGACAAAGTCAAATTCACGACGTCATTCTTTCTTTCTTTTAATTCGTAAATTCCATCAACTTCCTGACAGCTCGCAACTATTCCATTCTTATTTTGAATATTGCAAACTCCTTTGTCAAAATTTATAGAATAATTTTTCTTGGTCAAATCACTAACCGAAATTAGATTCATGAATAAATCAGGAACATGTAAAACATTATTCAAAATCAATTTTCCATTTTCATTGACTTGGGGTTCAGCATTACCACGTCCTTTTACAGATAACTTGTTACCATTTGCAACTGTAATTTTATCGTTACCATTCTCAGGTTTATATGCTAATAACTTAGTTTTATCGTGGGTCATGTGATTAGAACATCCACTATCTAAGTACCACTTATCTCTATGAATCGCCTCCTTCGCATTCAGGCAGATATTCGCGGTTTTCTTCCGCTCTTGGCATTCCGAAGCCTTATGTCCTTGCTTGTGACATTTATAACATTTGTATACAAACTTCTGCTTACGATCATTAGTTTTATTTTCAGATCTATCATCTTTGTATACTTTTCTTGTTAATAAAGCTTGCTCTTGAGTTGTGTTTACCTTGCTCTGTCTATTTCCTTCCTGCAGCAACTTGGTTTTTATTTGCTCTAACCCGATTTCTTGACCACTATTGTCAACAGCCATGATCAGGGGGCCGTACTCAGGAGTCAATCCACCAAGCAAAATCGATATGATCCAGTCGTCAGACATTTTTGCATCAATATCAGCCAACTGTTGTGCAAGGAATATGACACTTGAAATGTATTTTTCAATTGATTGAAAGTTCTCTAATTTGCAATTCCAGAGCTCACGTTGAAGAGAAATTCGTCTCCCCCAACCTTTATCTTCATAGGCTCTTTGTAAACATCTCCAAGCCTGTCTCGCCGTCTTAGCATCATACACGTGCGTAAAGCACTCTGGTTCAAGTAACAAACATATCGTGGTCCTAGCCTTACGATCAACATCTTTGTCTGCCTCAGTGACGTCCTTTTCAACAACGTTCCACCAGTTTTTATTTTCTAAGTAATTTCTTACTTGAAATTTCCAATTCGGGTAGTCAGACGTTCCTCGTAATTTTCTTATTCCGAATATGCCATTGGAGTTTTCTTCTGACATATTCATTGCGTAAAATAATCTTGCAATCAATAATTACTTTTTCACCACTTTATTGTTTTAATATTTATATTAAGTTACTTTGATGCTATGGGCTCATTGCTGGGCCATAACCTGATGGAAATTCAATAAAAGAAAGTTTCCCGCAGATTATTAACATGTATTTTATACAACGCTTTTTGCAGTGTGACAGTACAATTATATAGAGATATTTCTAAACAACTAAACACCTTGCTCGAATATGGAATAGATTAACACTATGCCAGTATCAAAGCTATACAGCCTCCAACATATCCCTGTACATTTGTATACAGAAAGAACAAATAAACATAATAAAAGCATAATTATGTTATTAGCGGTCAGAATTGTTTCTCTTTTCCTAATAATCATGACCTTCAACTTTTAGTGATGGAAAATACCATAAGAAAACTATAGCTCCATGGTAGGGTAGGTATTTTGTACATTTCACTTACAGTTAGTGCTGCAAAATTAGTACTAGTACCACAGATTACTAAATAGTTACTACATAACTAGTACTTAGTATTAGCTCAGAGTATATAAATACTACGTACATACAAGTATTAGGTTGATCTGTCGTCATGCTCCTGACCGTGTGTTCTAGCAGTTGCGTTAGAGATCTTCCAAAGGTGGTACGGTAAAATAAAATAAGAAAATGTTGCTATAGACGTAATATAAAGATTTTTTCAACACACTTGCTCGTAAAGTGACATTTATTGGACCGTTTTTAGTATCCTTTTTACTTTACATTAACGCACAGTTTTATGACAGTTTTAATCCCGATTATATTAAGTTTGTACCTCACTGCAAGTGATATGTGTGTAAACCAAGCATTATTAATTTTAACGGGTTAAACAGTTTGACACCGAATCGCTGACAAAAAGAAAAAGAAAACATGCACGCCTTATTTGTTAACGTTCTTATTGTTTGGTTGGTTATTATTAAAAAAATACTTAAAAAATATACAATTCTGTTTTTTTCCTCTTAAGTGTGTTGAAAAACGTCATATGACACGCGTGTGCATTGATCATTACACTCTCGGCGCCCTAATCTTAATACTGCCTCGTCTGTAACCAACTTTGCACACATGTATCATAATGTACTATTATTTTAATAATTCCTATTATTACAGTGCAACAAATATTTTTAGCATTATATTGTGCAAATTTCAGTCATGTTGCATCAGCCGCTGTAAGTTAAATGTTACCGATTCCGCCTGCAGAACCAACAGACACATCTCAGTTTAAGAAACCCTGTTTAAGAGAATGCAGGAGTAGTTCGCAATACACGACGGTGTGACATGCGGTCCTAGTTAACGAGATACCCGTATTTCGGGACGTGTTGACGTTAATTGCTTGACTTATTTATATTTATGTTGGCGTGTACCCACGGTAGCACTGTTAGTTGTACCCCACAAGGTTTTAGCTTAAATATTTCACTGAATATGGGCCGCACTTGTGTTGATACGTGTACAGTCGTTGGATATATTATGTGTTATTATTATTTTTAGATTTGCTTTGTAGGTTAGTATAATAAATGTATCTATCAAATTAAGTTTTATCTGAAAATTCGGGATTTTATTAAGACGGAATCATTCGAATTTAACTTTCTTAAATTATATTGATGTTAATTCACTCCACTCATGATCAATTTTGATGATACTTGTTCGAAACGAAATGATTGCTCTACATTTTATTTTGATTAATAATCTTCGTTTATTTTATATGGCATTGAACGAACTTCAAAGTTTTGTCATTTGCAATTATTTCAGAACGAATTAGAACACTGTGTTAATAGAAAATAAACATTATATCAACGGTCTAGGTTTTCAATTCAATTGTTTTAATAACGACTCAAAACTTTACATACCTAAGTAACCATTTATGCTGTTCTATGTATACACCTGTATATTTAGATCTAATATAAATCCTGAAAACGATGTCGTACTCACTCAATTTTATATACTGTTAGATGTGTTTCTTTGAAATCTTTTTTTATCTCTTGAAGCGCGTGTAAAAGATCGCCGTTGAGATAAATAGGGCTCTTAAACCTACAATTTATTAGTTTATCTTCAGAGCCAGTTCATCTCTACTTGTGTGTCAGGGTTTATCGCTTATTTGATAAATTTGCTGCGAGAAAAATGACTGTATAAGCTGTAGAAATGTGGACAACCTTTCACGCGCTTGTATAAGTCTTTGCGCAAAGTTACAGGTGTATCTCATTTTAGAGGCAGAATTTTGATTTTATAGTGAATACCTAAGGCCCCGATCCCACAGAGAGAGTTCTGGGGCCCAAGTCTGCTATTTCAATTGTGTTCCAATGATCTTTCAGTGGTCTCAAAATTGTGCCATAATGACACTATTCTGTTAGTAAGTGGACTACCAAAACTGTAAAATGTCACAATTTTGACACCACTGAAAGTTCATT
Source organism: Achlya flavicornis (assembly GCA_947623365.1). Taxonomy (NCBI): domain Eukaryota; kingdom Metazoa; phylum Arthropoda; class Insecta; order Lepidoptera; family Drepanidae; genus Achlya; species Achlya flavicornis. Next base: position 731,268 of record OX392483.1, on the reverse strand, counting down.
GGAACACAATTGAAATAGCATACTTGGGCCCCTGGAGTTCTGCGTTCAGAGTTCTGAGTTCCGCGTTCACTGTAATCTATGCGGCGCCTAAGGCACCTTTCATCATTTCACACAGAGCTCGGCGTTCAAAAAAACGCGATCTGTCGGAGAACACAGAACTCGTACTCGGAACTCTAGAACTCCCTCTGTGGGATCGGCGCCTAAATTATTATAACTAATAGAAACGGATGAAAAGTTTGAAGTTTCAGTCCCAGTCCCAGGAGAGCTGTGTTGATATGACAGTCAGTAAATATCTTCACTTATATACATACTATAAATATATAATGACTATTTGAATAACATCGAGTTGTAAACACTTGTATTAATAGTCAGGTTTACAGTTTATATTATCAAGTAGGCTTAGTACCAAGGTTAAGCGGTTGATTAGCATAACTCAAACAATAATATTTACCAGTTCAGACGCCAGCGCTCCTAGATGTTTGATATTTAATTATAATATACCTGATGGAAATATTATGGGTTTTAGGAATTTCCTATATAAATCAATGTGTAGGCACCATGTATTGTTGTAGGTAGGAGGTAGACTGAGATATCAATATTATACTAATACTAGCTGCCCGGCGCGACTTCGTTCGCGTGGTGCTATACCCTACCCTACCCTATCTAAACAATCCAGTTTTCTTGTATGCGTTTGGGTGGCGCCCTGGATGGTTTAGAGTCACAAATTAGCCCGGCAGATGGCGCTGCCGTCGATATCTACGTTATATTATCGGAATTCAGTGACATACACACGTATAGTAGAATTTTATATATAGATTATAAATGTGAATGATGTGTTTTGTTTATATTCAAATATGTATCTAGTTTCTGAGCAGGTTAATGGGCAATTTGACATAAAATTTATGATGTAGGATACTGGCTAACCATATAATTAGTTTAAGAAGTGATTGCGGTGCAATTTAAGCTCACTAGAAGTTTTTTTTTAAAGATGGTATAAATATACTTAGCGCTCGTCGATGCTAGAGTGCCTTGAAAATTATTGACTTAGAAACTGTTTATTTTTAGATCTACGTTTAAGCTAGCAGATAAAGCCTATTCTTTCATTTAATTTAAAATTCATTGTAAAATAGGAATAAATTACGAAAAGAATCATGGTGAGGTCAATAGGTACATTGATTTGTTCAAAAAAATAAAACATTTTAGCGAGTTTTGAATCACATCCAATTTTGAGATTACATTACCAGCAACATGTTAATATACTTGAAATATTTTACAAACTCTGCAAAACATAACAACAACATAACGGTTTTGGTCGCGATTCGCCGGCATGGCATAGAATGTTGCATTTTTATCCCGGGGATCTAATAATATTTTAAATGTCTCAAGTTATTCCTTAGGCACCGAGGATCAATAATAACGTTATTTCAACGTCTCTAAAATGTTTTACTTTTTTGTACAAATCTCGCCATGATTCTTTATTGAATATTAAAAACTAGTAACTATAGTGATTTGTGGTGCGTCCATGCTTGGCGAACCGAGCACGAGCCGAGCCACGAACGAGCACACTGCGAGCACGATTCGCGTAGCGTGGACGGGCTTGCGAGCCTCGAACGAGCGCGATTGTCAGTTTTTTCACGTACAAAGGTATTCGCATCGTGCTCGTTTTAGGTTCGTTCGTGGCTCGGCTCGTGCTCGCTTCGCCTAGCATGGACGCACCATAATGTGTTGCATGGATATCAAACAAAAGGTCCTTCCGCATACAGCAGCTGGAAGCTGTTATGCAGACGCCATATTTGGACGAGTGACGACATTCATACCATACTCAAAAAACTGCTTAAAAAAATAACGTGGGTACTAATGTTACAAGCAAACAGCCTCGCAACAACGTCATTAAACACTGTTACAATACCAAAGAGGCTCTACAAGATACCATTTAAATTAAATTAAACAATTCATAAATTGTAACACAGTTCAATTCGTAATGTCCCTTCGAACAATGCAGCTATAGAAAGAGGGAACATTTCAAAATTCAAGTGTAACACGTAGGTACCTACAAAGTGAGTGCATGTGTTGTAGTCACTGCGAAAAATAAGCAAGGTTGTAGTATGCCTAGATGTATTCTTCAATTTGACAGATACATAGCTCAAACAGCTTGAAATTTTGCACACAGTTACAGCACACCTATACCGTAGGCATCTAACGAAATGTGTTTCAAAATTCAACCCCTTTGGGGTGTAGTCAGGGCGATAAGCTGTAGCTCATATACGCTTCTGCGTTGAACAACGAGGCATTAACCATCATCATCATCATCATCAGCCTATAATGTCCCACTGCTGAGCACAGGCCTCCTTTCACAAACCAGGGTGAAAGGGAATGGGCAGATACTCCACCACGCGTGCCCAATGCGGATCGGTGGAGGTAGGCTAGTGGTCAACATACTGTTGAAGTTTTCAAGCCGCCTAGAAGACCTCCAACTAGCTTAACGACTATCACAATTAATAACCGGGACCAACGGCTTTACGTGCCTTCCGAAGCACGGAAACGCTCGATTTGAAATACCACTAGGCGGTCACCCATCCAGGTACCGACCACGATGGTGGTAGCTTAACTTGCCGATCGATTAAGAACGGCTTATCATGCTACACCACGAGCGCTTAACCATGCTTAGGGATTAACCATGTCGTGGCCAAATGCAGATTGGTTGGTCCATGTGACATGCTTTTGAAAACGCAGAATTCTTCAAGATGTTTTTCTTCACTGCAGAGCAAGTGGTGCATACTTACGTTCCTATGGGCTAGAATGAACCCCTCATGGTCATAAGGACCTACAATACTACTTGATATTCACTCACTTCTTGGTTATGGTTATTGACAATCTCATAGGTTGTGGTTTTATAGGCCAGTTAGGGTCGTTGGTAAAGATACCCTACCTAGTCCTAGCTCTGATAGGTTATCCTATCCGATATAGGTTTGTTTCCTACCTAAGACAAAAGTTGGTGTGCCCGAACATGTCTGCTTGCTAAGTCTAAGCTTAAGTCTGGGTGTAATCATCAATATTAAGCAAGTATTGAAAAAAGTGGTTAAGTAGAATATGTTTTTTATTAATCCACCGAGTGGCGAACTTCAATGGTTAGTCGTATTGGAATAAGTCTAATTTCGCAACACAGGTACCACATGTACGTCCACCTCTCAGCTGTTGTATGTATCATAGACCTCGAGTAAGGGTCGTCGACCTGCCCATAGAGTAATGTGTAGATGAGAGAAAGGTGTCTTTGTACAAATAATAGTTATACAAGGTAACTGATTACATCATACGTAATTTAACTTGGACTGAATAGCAACAGTTGTTATGAAAAAAAGAGAAGGAAACTTTGTCTTAGATGTGATTCGATTTATGGTTGTGAGTTGTAACATATGAGTATATTTCGGTACCTTTTTCTCCACTATTATGACTAGTTGTAGTGTGAAGTAAACTATATATTATCTTGTAATAAGGTCTTTATTATGTTTGTATCTAGTCTAGACGTACATTTTGCTTGATTTCCGACCACCAACAATGCGATGATTGGCTATGTCAAGGACACATGAGCTCTGATTGGTCAATTCGAGAAACAAAGATGAAGTGACTGGTCGTTACTGTTCAAAATTAGTGTACAATCACTGACTAGTTGCGGATTCGGAGTGCTCGGTATTGCTACTCTAGAGTTGTCGAGATCTAAGAAGCCCGTTTTGACAAGAGGGTGTCTCTTCTTGTTGCAATATGTTCGTCTCTTTTTGACACATTGATGTACACGTGCTGTCAAAACGGGCAGATTATATCTCGCCAACTTTGGGTTTTTACCTCGATGGTAGAGTGAGAGAGTGAGTGGACAGAAATAATATGTCACTTGTTAAACTTTCGTGAGCGGGATTGATGTATGTACACGAACAGTTAAAAATGAACGACTCAGCTATTCTGATGATTATAGAATTTATGGACACGACCTAATTATGTCTTCTAATAATAGGTATAGAAACATTATAATTTGGCATTACAGCCAATGCCCTTTTTGCTAGGATAATAAATATATTATGTATGAGTTTCCAAAAATAAATATCAAGAAAAAGCGTGTTTTTATTTTTACCGACTTAATCATGATTTTTAAACGACAGGAAACATCTAAAAACCGACATCAATAAAGCAGCAAGTTAAAGTTTCAACGCATCTGTTATTTTTAGTCTATGCGGCGTAGCAACAGCGGGTAGCGCGGTAGTTTGTTGCGCAAGCCACCGGTTCGATTCCAGCCAAGGCTTAGCATTAATATAAACAACTTATTGTTTTTGATTGGCCCCGAAACATGCGATATTTTAGTTCTGATAGCTACTGAGTTATTGAAGTGGCTGTCAAACGAATCATTGTATGATTTGTTTGGAGTTCTTCTATGGTTATCTATGTTTTATAGATAACAATTTTATGCTTTTCGCTTTCATTGGAGTAATTAAATTTAAGGACAGCTCAATCTTAAATTGAAAAGAGAATAACATTAGAAAATCATTTCTTTTATACAAACAAACTTACAAAAAACTTAAACCGACTTCAAAGTGCACTAACAATTAATCACATCCTGATCTGGTGACAATGTGACAACACGGGAAGTGTACTCTTCCAATAAAAAAAAGAATTTTCCAAATCGGTTAATAAATGACGGAGTTATGAGGTTACAAACATAAAAAAAATACAATCGAATCGAGACCCTCCTCCTTTTTTTAAGTCGGTTAAAATGTAACAAGCCTACGTCCTGATGGAAAGCAGTTTGTGTAGCATATAGACGATTGAAACACCAGGGGTATGGCACGCACGTTGGCGACTCATTCTCTCATTCTCATTCTCATACCCGCACTCCCCCCTTAAACTCGCAAACCCCTCTTAAAGAATAGGGCCTGCACAACTACTAATGACAAACGTAAGTAACACCGATTAATAAAAGTACAAAGGATTGCCTTCCAGTTTATTCACTGCTGTGAAAGAGATGAGAAACAAACTTTTGCATTCTTCTGCTACATTTTAAAACAAAAAACACACTACACTACTATGGCCGATCATGGGGATCGATTCTAGTGGTGACACACAGTTAATTTGTGGAATAATGTGGTATAAAAATAATAAAATGCCAAAAACATAATAAAATCAGCATAACGTATCCCAAACTTTTTTCGACACGCCCCCAGCCGCGAGCGAAGCCCCTTCGAGCCTACTCCAATAACCAATAATAACAATAAAACACACCCTTTTATAGCTTAACAATGCCATGTCGGCATTAAGCACAGTTTTATAACCGGTAACGATACTCTTATCAACCATTTCCAGCCATTATTTTTGAGTTTACGACTTTTTTATATTTTAAGTAACTTTTGATATTATTTTTTATATTGTTTTGTTTAATTTATGGCTTTTATGCTTAGGTTTTGTTTCATAATCATTATGTTTTTTTTTATAGATTGTTTACATTTAGGTAATGGTAGATCGATAAAGAAGACCGTTTAAAAATGTTTTTACTTGCGTATAACAATGTATTTTATAATTTTTTACGCATTTTTTAAATTTATTACAGCTTCAGGTTTTTTTTTTAGGAAAACGTTAATATATGCATTATCATAAGTAGGTAATAGGAAAACTAATTAAAACTGCTCCATTATTTTTATTCTATAACAACATGTTTTAATCAGCTGACCTTTGTATCTCAACCGCGCAGGCGCGGCGCGGGCGAGAGACGCGATAAGGCCCAGCCGGACCGAACCGACCAACCGACGACACGAGACTTGTAACCTCTGAACCACAGGGTACTTGCAGACTTAATTTATTATTTAGAACGCCCATTAAACAATGTTTATTATACGCTTATTTTATTTGCGAAGGTTTACCCTTGTTATTTATAGAAGTCTGAGCTTGTGAACATTGTATATTTGTCGGACCATAATGACCCTTATTCTGTTGTTTACAACTAAACTAATTATAATCTCACTTTGTCTCTTTCTAACAAAGAACATAAGAAAAGGATGTAAGAAATATATTATTTAGGACAGGTTTTTAGAGTTCCGTACAGAAAGGGTGCCAACGGAACCCTATTACTAAGCCTTCAAGTCCGTCTGTCTGTCGGGTGTATCTCATGAACCGTAATAGAGACAGCCATTGTCTTTATATAAAAACAAATAATAAAATTAAAGGAGCCCACCATACAAGAAACATCTTTTCGGAACCCCTCGCACTTGGCTGTTATGTTTTACAACAGACTTATGTTTGATCGTCAGCTGGGCATTCACTACAAAGCACGCTACCAAAATGTTAAGAAATCAATAAGTTATAAACAAAAAAATTAAAACGAAAACAACTCATCTAAATCGCTGCAATAAATTCAAAATAATCACCATTCATAAAATTAATTATAACGATGGTAGCTGCAATATGTAAGTCAATCGATTCCATTTTCCCTTTTAAGTTAAACGCTCTTGCGAAACACATGAAATAATTTCCATTATGCAATATAATAGAATTATTACAGAATCCCGAAGTGTGGCGATTGCCGGCGGCTGCAGCTGTATAATTTAACAATATTTCTATATTTTATGATTGTTTATGACTTTTATGGCGGGTTACAAAACTCATTGGACGAGGTTGTGTGGTGTCTCTCTGAAAGAGAGCCTACTTAGGTAAAGTTTGACATCTTGTGGCATCTTTTGGGGAACCTATGATGGGAAGTGCTCGTGGTGTAGCATGATAAGCCGTTCTTAATCGATCGGCAAGTTAAGCTACCACCGTCGTGGTCGGACCCTGGATGGGTGACCGCCTAGTGGTATTTCAAATCGAGCGTTTCCGTGCTTCGGAAGGCACGTAAAGCCGTTGGTCCCGGTTATCACCTAATTGTGATGGTCGTTAAGTTAGTTGGAGGCCTAGGCCTCCTATTTATTTATTTATTCCCTCTCACCCTGATTTGTGAAAGGAGGCCTGTGCTCAGCAGTGGGACATTATAGTCTGATATCATGATGATGGGAGATAATCTGACAATGACCCACGGGCCATTTGGCGTGGTTCTCTATCACTCCTCCGGTTGTGGGTTCGATTCCCATCCGGGACAAATGCATCAACAGGGCTTGTCCTGAGTCTAGTGTGATATATCTATAGAGGTATTATACTTGTAAGTAGTAGGTATAACAGTTTTTGGTTCATAAGTACAACCTCTGCTTAATTTAGGATTAGATTAGATGCCAGTTTGTGAATGTCCTAGGAAATAGGCAGCAGTTGAGGTGGAGGAAGGGGGCTGTGCTTATGACTGTCTTAAGGAAGTGTAATATAAAGTAAAGAGCTCATGTAAGCTCATTTAGGCAACACACAGCACAAATATTGTCCAGCGGGGCGCACACGTGTGTACAAACATAAGGCCTGTGCACACCGACCGACTCAAGTTACACAATGGCTGCATAAGTTTATTTGCTCGGCTCGAGGCCGGCTCTCTTCTTCATGTATTGCCTTTAAAATTACAAAGATTACGTTTGTGCAGATGGGAAAAATTTATTGATGTTTTTATTACATCTACACCTTCTTTGGCCTCGCCTTTTCCCGTTTCGCGGGGTCTGCTTTCGCAACCATGAGACGCCAATTATTTCTGTCTTGTGCTTTTGAACCCTTGTCATCCATGTGGTTTGAAGTCTTCCTCTTCCCCTCTTCTTTGGAGCTATGGAAAGGAAATTTCTCACGACATGGTATTGGTACCTACACTACACAGAAATTTAGTTGATATTGTTGGTTTAGGCTAAACTTCTGATCTCATGAAAGAAGATGGTGTCACAATCTGGTGGCCTTAACACTAATAGCGATCTTGGATGAAACTTATTTCTTTTTGATTAAAATTTATGGAGTTACAACGTCGGATGACATGTCCATTTAAAAGTAAAATGCTTTGAAAGAAATAAGAAACACTTGCTTACTATAAAATTTTAAAAAGCTAGTTTTGTTCCAAGATATGGTCTATCTCATTTTCAAGTTTTATCCAAGTCTGTTTATAGGTGTTATATGTAGAGTTTCAAATGTCTACACAAGTAAGATTAAATACTTTTAATCTTACTTGACTAAACCGGCCGGACTCATGCCACAGATTACTAAATAGTTACTACCCCATGACTACATACTCAATATTGTCTATGTTCTAAATGTAGTATACTTAACAAGCTTACCGTACTATCTGCGAAAAACTTGATCTTTGATCATGGTAGTTAATCCATAGGATTCTTACATATAAAGGTATGTATATTATGTACATACTTATGTAAAACTGTCCAAACAAAGTTGGCCTTGTAATAATTTGAGTAATTATTGGCGCCAATATTGGCTCATTTGTTGGGCTTAGTCACAAATATTGATTGTGAGCAAATGTTATTGAGGTATTGAATGTTGATGGAATATTTTCGATGTGTGGTGTTAACTAGTTAATGGTGTAGGTGGCGCTAATATGTGTGGCTTGGTTGCTTAATTATTTTGCTATCGCCATCGACGGGGGTACGGGCCGGGTGTACATCCTCACACATTGGAATCAAATAATCTCGCCCTGTGCGGTTCCAAAGGAGTTTCGTACCGTGGACGCTTAGGTTCTGGAATGAGCTCCCCACCGTGGTTTTCCTAAGGTAGTAGAGTATGTTTCTTTAAGAATGTGTAAAGAGACTTTTGCAGGGTCGGTAGGTGCAAGTGTGGCGTAGGTACAAAAAAATACAGATGTTAGATAGAACAACGACGCATTCCACCAATAAAAATCACTTTTAATTCTGCACTCAACCTTACTCAACACGAAAACAACATCACTGCAAAGTAATTTATGATTGCCCATCACCCAAATACCAGTTATCCTAGACCCGCCACTTCTAACAACTCCTCGCATATTTACCTACGTCTTCTCACTGCCAGAGGGGCGGGGCAGATCTTCTTAAGCCGGTTTTGATAGACTTCCGCGATCGCATACACGTATTTATAACTGAAATTAAACGAGGTTAGTTCTGAGTTTTGAAGCCATGCCAGATACTGCAATATTGTATTTAAATTTCTATGCGAATTCCTTACGATAATAGAAAAATAAATTAACTATACACGTGGAAACGATAATGTATCTGTTTGACACGGAACATTTCAATAATAACCTTTTTATCTCATTTCACAAATATTAAATTAGTTTGGATGTTTGTGTCTCACTCACACAATGAGTGAATTGATATGGATTGAAAGGCTGTTTTCACACACAAAGAACATGTTAAATGCCTCTCGAGAAAGCACTTAGGAAATCGGCAATGTCTGTTTTTTTAATCAATAAAAATACACTTTTAAGTTCGTTTCGTTTAGTTTCGCCTATTTAAGTGAGTTCTCTAAATAAAATTAAATAAATAATAATATGTAACTTCTAATTAACTTTTTCCATTGTAATACTTGCACTCTTGCCTGCGTAGCTCCTTCTTTGTTATAGCTATAGCTTCGGGATAAATAATAGCCCAGGATAAATAATAGTAGGTACAAACAAGTAATATTAGGTCTATTGCAAGGCTGGGGCTGCGTGTGTAAAAGTATGAGTGCAAAGATAAACGTGGTTTAGTATACCTAGTTTAACTAAATTAACTCAAATATATGAACTTGTCAGTATTACTAGTATAATCCTCTGTGGTATTTATTCGTAATTAATAATGATAAGCCAACCTTTCTGTCTGTGTATTACCTAATGTTATAAATAATGAACAAAACAATCGTTGACACTCAAAGTCTACAATCTTAAGTTAAGATATACTTTGTTTAAATGTTACATAATGACTGTATGTTGTCAGAATAAAAAAAAAACATTACTTATTAATATTTGCGTACATTAACATCAGTATTCATAAAACAATATGAAACATATAGTACTCGTACGTACTACATAAAATATTATATCGATGTGGTACACATGGTGGTATTTTAGGTACTTTCACTCTATCACTATGTTCAGAATAATTTATTCCCGTTTGAACGTTTATTGGATTGTTTACTTTACATTTGAATCGAGTTTACACTAGGTTAGTAACCTCTGTTATTGTACGTTATCTTTGAAGATTCGGTACAATTAGGTATTACTTTAAATATACATAGATTACCATAGTTCAAAAGTGTAACAACTCGGAGGTCTGTCTTTGACGTCATTTATACTACTTAGGTAGCAAACAAGCGCACGCCCGCTTAATGGTAAGCGGTTACCCTAGCCTATAGGGTAATAGCGCGTTGTTGACCCTGCAAAAACATCTTCACACCCGTGGAGAGTGCTCGGAGTCGAGGTAGTGAAGGGGTACTTGTGGGGACCAGCGGTGTAGTATTGCCAGCTCAGTATCTCCTCATGGAGCTCTGGGCGTCCTTACAAAGTGCAGGAATTAGTAAGACGAGCGTTAATTATAATAGCAGAACTTCTAGATAAATTAATGATTATTTATTTAAATAATATTGCTGCTTCGTAAAAACTTGTCAATAAATTATTAGATATAATTAATTTATATTCAATCTTTAGTTATTTCTTTCAAGTATGATAGACAATTTTAATGATTGCTAGTGTCGTATATACAATATTATTCGCTGTTCGAGAAAAATATAAAACAAATTAATGGGTTTGCGTTTGACCACTGAACTACCCATAAAAGATGATAGCGAAGTCTGATGGGGCACGCTTGCCCAGAAAAGAGGAATTCCCTGGATTTAAATCAGGAAACAACATGCTGAGTAGCTTCTAGATTATTTTATATAAACATCTTAAACGTGTAACTTAGTGTCTATTTACATTTAAATTGATGTCATTATTATGCTAATGTACCTAGTTCCTAAAATATGTTTATCCAAATTAAAAAATCAAAAATAGCTAAGAATAACACATTCAATAGACACTAAATGGGACTAAATTAGCCACAGAATGTAAATGGCAAATAACTGTGTTTAAAATAACATAAATTATACTAGAAATAGTTATTAATTCAATGTCAGATAAATTAAGATGTTAATTTTGGAACGAGTTTTTAATATTGCAAGAAAACAAAAGCAGGGTGCCCACACACACATTTACACAAGCGTACAAATTAAGCTTATGAAATGTCAGACTCCAAATAGTTGGTTAAATTGAAAAAGCCGGCAATAAACTGTAAGTTTTGTATGTGTTATGTATGATGTATCCTGCAACTGGTGGAAGAGCGAACGCTACATACATACGTACAATCATGCATTGTCGCCATTCATTTGTAATAAGCCTTCTATATTTTGTTCCAAAATCAAAATGACAGTTAATAAAGATAACGAACACTGGCACATATTAAATACCTTTAATAATTACCTGAAAATGTCACCGTGGCACACTTAATGTATTCCCCACAGAATTCAGTAAACACGAACCTGAAAACATGGCGGTGGATTGAAACGTAGCGCGTATGATTTGTGGCGCTCTTTCACATCAAATGCGGGGATGTGTCACGCACATACGTATGTTTTTTAGGGTTCCGTAACTCAAAAGGAAAAAACGAAACCCTTATAGGATCACTCTGTTCTTTGTCTGTCTGTCAAGACCCTTTTTTCAAGAACGCGTGGAGGTATCAAACTAAAATTCATATCAAATACTTACTCAAGTCTACTGTCCCTTGGAGCTGCGAAAAAATCAAACTTCTAAGCCAACGCGAAAAGATACAGTCGTATAGACGTCCTGTGAACTCAGAATCTTGAAATTTGGTGCGAAGCAACGTCTTATAGCACAGATAAATGTAAAATTGCGAAAAGCATATTTTTTTTGTCATATAATTAAAATATTTTGATTAATTTAATTTTAAACATACTACCCCTTTCCTTACGAACGCGTAGAGGTATTCAATTGAAATTCATATCAAATACTCAGGTCTATAATACCTATAAGCTGTAACAAAATTTATATACCTACAGGTTTGTACGAAACCCTCGGTGCGCGTGTTCGACTTGCACTTGGCCTATTTTGTTATTTATGTTGATTTACGGTTAAAGGAAATGGGAAGGTTTTTTTACCTGAATGCGGTTTGCTTTGTTCGTGGGATGAAATAAATGGTTGAATAATGGAATGGTGGAAATTCAAACACATTTATTCAGAGGTATTTTTTGAGAGGTAGAGCATAGCGTTTATTCGCTCAAAGAGCAGCTCGACTGGGGAAGTACCTCCACCTTACAGAATACCGCAGCCAAATAACTTTATGTTGTGTTCCTGTAAGGTCACGTAAGGTAACGCGTGAGTAAGGTCGCCAGAGCTCATAGGGGAGGGGGAAAGGTCGGTAACGCGTGAGCGATGCTTCGTGTGTTGCAAGCGTCCATACGGTACGGCTACGGTAATCGCTTACCATCAGGCGGGCCGTATGCTTGTTAACCGACTTAGTCGTATAAAAAAATAAAATTCAGTATATTATATGGGCTTTGCGTTTTGCCCACTGACCCACCCATAAGGGAAGTCTAAGATGGAACACGCTTACCCAGAAGAGACCTATTCACTCTGGCCTTGAAAGTCCTATATGGTAAGAGTAAGGAAACAGAAGCCGGAAGCAATTTCCACTCCCTTGACGTCCTCATTATAACACAAAGCCTAAGAGGAATTGACTCTCAAGTACAGCTGTCGGAACACACCGATAGATGCATGGCGACATATTTTCAACTTGAGGGTGGTAGCCAGCCAGATGGGTACTACAAAGTACCCTGCCACCGTGCTATGGTTTCCTCACGATGTTTTCCTTCACCGAAAGCTCAAGCTCATTGTAGGATCGAACCTGGGACCTTCGTCTCGGTATCCAACGTCACTGCTACTGAGCCATCATCGCCTTGAAAATACGTACCTACCTACTAAGCTATGCAATTAGTTTCAGCAGTAGCATTTGAGAGCCAGTTCCTTCTAAATTTTGTGCGCTCATTATCGGCTACATCAGCAACTTATCAACAGTCAATTGAAAATCAACATACACAGATAAAATAGTCTACAAATCTACAGCTGTGTACTCTGATGTATACGTAGAAGATTTGGTAATATTTCAGGCGCGTCGGTCAATTTCTCTCGGTCCCCTTGACAATACCCTCGCGGACCCATCGCCTATTTGTTTGGATACATTCCGACTACATCTACATTGGCTTGTTACGATATAATGTCTATAATATGTTTTCTTATCGAGTTTGAGCTATTAAAAGATGATATGTTTGTAACATGCATATGCATAGATAAGTGATGTGGGGAAAAGTTGCACCCTGAAAACTTCGTTAATAATCGTGACTTAAAAAACTTAGGGTTCTTAATCGATCGGCTGGTACCTGTATGGGTGACCGCCTAATAGTATTTCAACTTGACCGTTTTCCGTGCTTCGGAAGGTACGTAAAGCCGTTGGTCCCGGTTATCACTTAAGTTGGATGCCTCCTAGATGGCTTGAAAACTCTAACACTAGGTTGACCACTAGCCTACCTCCACTGCGAAGATCAAGACGAATTAAAGGAGCCCTAACTCGATGGGGTTGGGTATTTGTATAACAGTTCCCATGGCCACCTTCCGGCTCCATCATCAGATCAGCGCCATGTCCTAACAATATTGCATTCTGATCCACTTGCATATGCATGCACAATTTCAGCTTAATCGGAAAACGGGAAGTAGGTCAAAAACTTGCAAGATTGGATTATAGAAAAAAGGGACTAGTATAAATAAAAGCTTGTAAAAACAACAGGAAGATTTGGTCTATTCACAAACACTTTAAATACATTAGCAACCGAGAATCAAATTCCACAATTATCATAATATCCATTATCAGTTGTAATAGTAATAAATATCATGAGCTAAAAACTGGCGCGTGAATTACATTAATTTACAAGGTTCACTATTAATATAATCAATTCGGTTGAGTGTTTGTTGCAGCGTTTTGCTCGCCCTTTGCGACCGGCTCATATAGAATCGTTCCAGTGTCAGGTTTATTCTGTAGTGAACCACGAATATTAATAACAATTAATGAAGGAAAATGAGAGGAAATCTGATAATGGTAATAGTAACTTCCAGGTTCCTCGCACTTAAAAATCTACCGTCAAACACGTTACTGTGTCCTAATAACTTTTTTTTTTCGGGAAATCCTCATGGATACCCTAGCACTCCGGGGGGAGCGGCCGGGTTATGTCAGACTCCTACTGACTAAAACCCCACGGTGTTCCTACCTGTCACTGCCAGCTGGATATGGGGACGCCGAAACATTCGTCCGCGTGTCAACCTAACATTAAATGTGCCTATATGTAAACCTAGTAATTAAGTAGTCTTATTTTACGTTTCTTGCCGTTTTGTTTCTTTTTGTTCATTCTTCTTTATTCGTGCTGTTATATAAAAATATTTTCTTCTTCTTCTTACATCGACTTAGTATGCTCACCAACTACAAGAATAACATCATTTACAATGATAAGTACCTACTAATTCTAGATATCATTATTTTACAACAATTTTGTGTAAATGTTACTAAAGCCTACTGCTTGAAACTTTAAAGTTAAAACCCATGTGCAGGTTGTGTGGGGAGCATACGGAACGCATGGAGCACCTTCTGTGCACAGCACATGCGATGCACTGGCTGGTAAGCGAATGAGTCTCGACTCTCGTAGGGATCGAATATCCAAAACTCATGAAAAGAGTTTTCAACGAGACTGGGGAGGAGTAAGTTATCTAGGGGACCACAATAGATCCCAATGGATCGAAGTGTCCGAGTTATTTCACGGCCCCTGCACAAAATAAGATTAAATATCACAAAAATTTGTATTGTCTTTCCTATCATCCTCCATATCTTAAAAGCTAATTATGTATCTATCTACCTCGTTGAATAAATCAATTTCGTTAACTTCTGCCATATTGCTTGAGGCTATCCGTATCAACGCTTATTTCTGCATTAGTTCGGTATTGGTAGAGTGAGGCAATATCGTTGTTTATTGTGGTATAAATTTAACAGAGCGCCCGACTGAGGGCTCAGCCTTGCTTTTATTTAAACGTTGGTTTGATTCTGTTGAGCCATTGACTGAAAATATAACAGGTGGAGATTTCGAGATGGAAAACCTATGTTGGGTTAGTCATGCTGAACAACTTTTATTTAGGTACCAAAGGTGAATTCTCAAAAAAATCATTTAACTTTCCATAGTAAATGTCAACCCTGCTCGAACATAATGTATGAAAAGTAAAAATATTTTTTTGAGTTTTCAGTGTTGGTCCCATAGTAAAAGTTGTTCAGCATGATTAATCTAACATAGGTTTCGAAAATATGCCATCTCGAAATCTCCACCCAGTATATGAATACCTAAACAATTTCATTGTATGATCTATAAGATTGACAGGTGCACGCACAGCTCAAATCGCAGGGTTCAACTAATGAAAGGTTTTCCAAAATTTCACACTGGGTTTAAGTTATCTAAATTAGAAAGGAAAGCCGGAAAGCCTAGCTAACTATTGTAATCCGTGAAAAATCTTCCTCATCCACAGACAAACAATACCAATACTAGTTAAGCACATTGTAAACAGTAAGGTTCGCTTCCTTGTGCGTGATCAGCCATTCCTATTTGTTCCGTGTTTTTTTTATAAAACAAATTTAAATTTCGATATCAATACAAACAAATTATGAACCTTGTACTAAATTGAGAGGTAAGTACATAGCAGAGAATGAACGAGGTCGGGTCAGGTGTGATGGGGACCAAGGTTGGCCCTTCGAGACCTTTGCTAACACCATGTGAAGGGCCGCCCAATTGTGATTGGTACAACGCTTCCATTTCCTTATTTAATTATCACAAGAGAAACTGAGCAAGGGATCCCGTCCAACAATGATAAAATTCGTGCCCCGTGACTTGTGAAAATCTCATAACCGAATGCGAGTAGCTGTCATCGTCAGTCTCATATCTACCACAGCAATAAATACATATCCTGGCACATTCCTCACACACGGCTAACAGATCCCAAACTAAGCTGAGCTTGTACTATGGAAACCAGATAACTTATATAATACTACCTTTTATTTGTAAATACATACTTAATATACATAACACCCAGACTCAGGACATGCAGACATATTCATGCACACAAATGCATGTCCTGTGTGGGAATCTAACCCACGACCTGCGGCGCAGTACTGAATTATATGACAATACATAACAATTTGTCATCTATTGATAATACGGTGCCGCCCACTGACACGGTTGGAAGCTGTTTAGCAAGGCGCCTCTAGGAGCGGGACGAGATTTTTTTCAATGCTCTGTGATTTGTTATAAGAAGGTTTTAATCTGAAAGTTGAATCAGAAAAGCTTTGTTCATAATCTCAACAGCGCCAGCGATCGTTATGATGTGGCTCAAGTGTCAGCTTATATGTCTGCCTTTCAAAGAATAAAGATTTTTCTTTCTTTGTTTTGGAATGGCACAAATTAGATTGGAAATGTGTATTCATATTATTCGGGCGTATATTTCCTTTGTGAATATTAGAAGCTTTATCAACATTTATAATTTACGTTACATTTCTCTGTAGCATGTCTTTTCTCATTACTTTCCCTATTTTAAATCCACTCGTGGATTATTATAATTCCCCAAAGTACGATCTCACGTAATTCTAAAACAACACCTCCACATTAAAAAAAAGAAAACGTCAAGTATATTTACGTTCATTTTTTCCCGTCTCTTTATTTTCCTTCATTTCCTTTGAGCCGTCATAAACGAAATCCTTTTTAAAAATACCCCCTGTAGGCACTTATGCAAATTTGATACGCGTCTTAAATAGCATTAAAACGTCAACACTCAAGCTTTACGTAAGGTTGTTGTACCACCAACAGCGTTAAATATCTTTATCAACTCATCAAACATTCACATCAGATGGATATATTCCTTCCCTCTTATTATTTATTTCTGTGACTCTTTTTCATACCATTTTTATTTACCATCGCTATTTGGGTCTTATTCAATATCTTTATTATCTATTTTGTAGAACAATATAATAAAATAAACATTGAACAACAATACTGTGCCGAGTTTTTTACCGGAGTCTACTCAAACCCGTGTTATAAGTAAATTTTAAACGTTCATAAATGCCTTTTCCGGCAGCAATCTAAATAAATAAGTTAAAGATGGGGTTAGGATTAATAATTATAAATGACGTAGATCCTGTAATAACTTCAACATTATAATAGTTGGTACCTATAAATAACATTATTCATGTGATTATTATAAAAACAGAAAATGTAGTTACAAATGTTTATAATAATGATAAGCGGTGTGTAACATGAGTCAACAGATCCGTGTGGTTTTACATAATATATAAGCGAAAAATAACGTTTGTTATTGTACCTGACTAATGTAATGTTTAAATTAACCTTTAACATGATCATGGCGAAGTAGATCTCTCAGTACTGAGGTCTGAGTTGAGTACATCCACATTTCACTTAAGATAAATGTCCGAACGTAACATATCCTTCACTTTACACATACTTATCCTGGACTATAGATGAACATTATTGAATCTTGTCATCTCTTATATTTTATTATACTACGATGTCGGCAAATAAGGATGCGGCCGACGTGGTGGTAAGCGGTTACCGTAGCCCCGAAGCAGCCCAGGGCATCTCTCGTGCGTCACCGACCCTTCCCCACTCCCCGGTGAGTTCTGGCGGCAGCTTTAAAATACCCATAGCTTGACATAGCCTCGCTCAATCAGTATCCAGCGAACCTAACACAAATGTTCGTCCCTCGTAGCCCGATGGAAAGTATTTTCCGTATCTTTAATTAGTGAAATATGCTAAGCAGGGGCACTCTGCGCCGCCCCCTTAGATTTAATCTAACAACGAAAACAATGGGGTATCGAGCTGAGCGACTGCTTTTCTGTCTTGTACGCATTTTCATTGAAGGCCTTAAGTCCACTTGGAAAGTAAAGTTCGCTACAATCTACGAGGATATTGTAATACGTGATTACGCAATTTATTTAAATTATTGTTCAGTTGCTTTTATATTTTTACCCGACTGACCCGGAAGGAGGGTTACGTTTTTCGAGTGTATGTATGTATGTATGTATGTCTATTTCTTTGGCACGCTCTGCAGCCTAAACGGCTTGACGGATTTAAGCATATGAGGTGTCGTTAGATTCATCTGAACTGTGGGAGTGTCATAGGGTATATTATTTTTATATGGCGTCTACGGATAAGAAAATAGGGGGGGTATTAAAAACAAAAATTTCGTTATTATAACAATATGGGTATCAAATGAAAGGTTGTGAAGAGCCCATTCCATATATGTTTATATTGTAATACTTTTGTGCTACCATTTTGACGTAAACTGCAAAAACCATGTTTAATGCAAGGACAGTAGGTATCGGTACCTACTATGAACGGTTACCGTACGTAATTCACAAAGTTGCGATAGTTGTTAGCGTTACTTTACCGTACCGTTCATTTACTTACTAATACTTACAACTCATTCTGTATAAAACTAAAAAGTCTGAAATAAATTAAATTATTAAAAGAAACACATACTTAGGTTGTTGGTTTGTCCCGACTGCATGCCCTTATAACATTCAAGTTATATTTCAAATTCTTGTTTTTCTCTTTTCAGTTAATTTTTATTTTACGCAGTCGGGTTTTTTGTTTCTTTTAATAATTTAATTAGATAAGTATATCTACAACTCGAATTGAGTGTTTGGATGGTGGCTGCAGTTTCTGGTACCACAAGTGCCGGGTGCCCTTTGCACTTGACCGATATATCAAATCTGCTTTTTATTTTAGGTTATTATTTAACATCATACAATTTAGAATAAATGTCTAGATTTTGCGTATTGTATAAGCTGGTGTTCATTTAACTATGAACGTATTTTAGAACTGAAGTTATTTTTGGCTCTCCATCACTGAGATTTTTTTATACCACTGAGGTAGCAAGCAGGCATATGGCCCGCCTGATGGTAAGCGGTTACCGTAGCTTGCAACACCAGGGGTATCACTCGCGCATTGCTACACTGCAGAAATCTCTTCACACCCTTTTTGAAGAACTGTACTCTAGCTGGAGGTATCTGGGTTCTGGCATTTAGACTTGAAGCCCTTCTGGGCTTTACCTGTGACCTTCGGCCATCTAATCACTTTGATACTACTTTGAGATTTTTAGGCAAGAAAAATGTAGGGTGACTTGGCAAGTCCAATGGTTTTCCACGAAAACGTGATTCGGGCAGCATACGCTAAGCAGGCGATTAGCGTCAGTTAAAAATTTTCTTACGTCTTGCATCAGTCGCGCGATAGCTGCACAGCTGTCGCTGTCAACTTTTACGTAATAAGCTTTGGGATTTATTTTATTCGCATAGAGAAAATAGTGGGGCAGGTTCTGACGTGAAATAGTACATGTACTAAATGAATAAATAACTTTCGGACATAAAAAGGTCGTCCTAATTTCGTCTTCGCTAAATTATGACATGTGAATGATCCGCTAATGGTATTTACAGGTCTGTCCAAAGTTAATATTAAAATTCTTGCGCCCGAATTCTTGGACGTTTGTATATACGGATTTATTGTTTCAACTGTACTATTTGTTTCAGATATCGCTCAAGAATAGTTACATGTAGATGCGATATTCATGATAGCGCTGGTATATCTGCCTACAATGTACTGACGTTAATCTGACTGTTACTAATTGCATGAAGTAAACAAATCAACCGTTAAACAATATTAATATTTGACCAAAACATATTTATAAATTATTCAGTCATATTTCATCAATATATTTAAATAAAAACATAATAATTTGCTTAATCTCTTTCCAAATAATAAAAAAAAATACACTTAACACTATGAGAATTCAATCAAAATGCAAATGAATAGAATATAAGTCGGTATTTAACGTCTGTTTGTCATTAATGTGCAACTGTTGACCAAAATGATGACAATTTATTGCCTCTAGTGTCATTGATTTGTTTTATAATCATCGTGTAACCAAAATGGCGCCGGAACCAAACAGAAATGATGAAATATCATTCGATTATAAGTCACGTCGAATGTTTTAAATACTGGTTTCTACAATAACAACTACTAGCTACTTAATAGTTATTTTAAATTAGACTCTAATTTTTAAGAAAGCTTTATATTTTTAGGCTAGTATGAGGAAGAAATATTTACCAATGGCCTAAGGTTTTTTATTAACTCTTCTTATGCATACTCTGAGTTGGCTATCTGGTTACATACTGGCTGATTGTAATTTATATTTTTTAAATATATTATTAGTATTTGTGCGTGCAGAACTCTATACATTTTCAAAGCAATGTAAAGTCTGTTTCCAGAGCAATTTTTATTCTTTGCGATGATTTAGTCCAGACCGCACAAATGTAGGTCACGCGTATCGTGCGCCCACGCGCGTAAATTATCACTTTAATTCACTCTAGGCGCCCCACTTGAAATGTAACGAGGGAAATCGTTTTTATTATAATATTATTAATTGAATACACATATTTAGGCGGCCAGTGCGGAAAATTCAAAATTCAAAAAATATGCATCGATTGGACCCAATTATATTTTTATGCCTTTTGCGGTCGAGACCTTGGGACCATGGGGGTCAGAAGCTCGCCGTTTTGCTCGCACCTTGTCTTCAAAATTGATCGAGACCTCCGGAGACCAGCGGGCGGGGAGCTTTTTCCGCCAACGCGTCAGCTTGGCTATCCAAAGAGGAAACGCTGCCAGCCTTCTGGGAACCTTGCCGTTAATCGGAAGCAGCGGCAGGCTTGAGGAAATTTTCTATATATAGATTATATTTTGTAAATATAGATTGTATTTTGTACATATTTATTGAATGTGATATTTAACTATTGTTGAACATTATGATAAATCAATTCTACTATTAGACTCACGCGAACCGATGAAACTCGTACTTCAAGTTCGGCAATCAAATCATCATATATGTACCTATCTGAAAATCCATACCCAACGTAAGAAAGCTAATAAGCCCACAGACGTAACTGACATATCAAATCGAAGTCGAAAATTATATATATTGAGGTCAACTGGTAATTAAAAACCATCAAAAGCATCTTTTTTGATGTCTCGTGTCTGTTTAGATGTTTTTTTTTACCCTGGGTAGTATCTGATGAAGTCAGTAAGTGTTTGCCAGTGACATTTAAAAGTATAATAGAAACCGATCAAGCGTTGCAAGGTAATGTGGTGACGCAACGGGAACTGAATTCTAGTTGTGGTGACACACCAGGAACTGACCCTGGGTTTATTTACGAGTTACCATTTAAATAGTTTTGTTCTCGCGAAAATTGAACGAGTAAACGTAGAGGTCAAAGGTCATGGAAGAAGCGTAGGATTGCGCTGACCCCAAAAATTGGGAACAACCCGGATGAATTGGCCAAGAACATAATAGTCAAAATTAGAATTAAGAAGCACTCGTGGTGTAGCATGATAAACCGTTCTTAATCGATCGGCAAGTTAAGCATACCGTGCTTCGGAAGGCACGTAAAGCCATTGGTCCCGGTTATCACTTAATTGTGATAGTCGTTAAGCTAGTTGGAGGCCTTCTAGGCGGCTTGAAAACTCCAACAGTAGGTTGATCACTAGCCTACCTCCACCGATCCGCAGTGGGCACGCGCGGTGGAGTATATGTCAATTCCCTTTCACCCTGATTTGTGAAAGGAGGCCTGTCCTCAGCAGTGGGACATTATAGGCTGATGATGATGATGATAGTCAAATGTCTTCTTTTTGACATTCATCAAAGGACGGCCAAACGAAGAGCAAGTAGGCTCTCAAGTATAGTCCATGTGTAAGTCTTCACAAAACAGTTGTCTAAAAACACGCTTACCCAAAGCACATGTATCTAAAATCTCAAAAGCATCTTTTATATCTCTTCAAAATACAACTACCATTAAAATAGAAACGTGAAAAGTTTGTGGGACCAAATAAAATTTTATTGAGGAAAAAAAATGTGCGATTGTATTTCTGTTGGATTTGTGTCCGTGAAATTATTCCGCTGCACATATTTCACATCCACGCATGTAAAACTGGATTTAAAAACGAATACTCTACTTTATCTATTAAAATCACTATTGGTTTGTCTGTCTGTGACTGTCCTATACAGGGTGTATCGAAGAGGGTATATACAACCGAAAGGAGTGAAGACTACATCAGGTACGGACTCACTATAAAAAGTTTCAACTCAAAATAAATTACTTTAGGAGAAAATTAATTTTTATTTAGGATTATTAGGAGAGACTTTGCCTCCTTATGTGTGTTCTACCGCTTGTACAACGGAGAGTGTTCTAAGGAATTGTTCGACTTGATGCCCACGGCTACCTTCTACCATCGCAACTCTCGCCATTGACGGGGAGTCCATCCTCACACATTGAAACCAGATTTGTTTCGAACTGTACGGGCTAAAAGGAGTTTTCTTCCGCGGACGCTCGGACTGTGGAATGAGCTCCCCGCCGTGGTTTTCCCAATGGAGTACAGCATGGGGTCTTCAAAAAGGGCGTGAAGAGATTTCTTCAGGGTCGGCAACGCGCGAGTGATACCTGGTGTTGCAAGCGTCCATAGGCTACGGTAACTGCTTACCATCAGGCGGGCCGTATGCTTGTTTGCCACCACAGTGGTATAAAAAAAAAAAAAAAACTCAAAAAATCATATTTTTTTTTGCATCCAAGTTTTCATCATTCATCATCGGCCTATAATGTCCCACTGCTGAGCACAGGCCTCCTTTCACAAATGAGGGTCATCGTTTTGCGACCCTTGCTAATATTAATATAAAAAAATCTTTTCTGCGATCTGCGCGCCCAGTACCACAAAGGTGGTGTGGTGTATAAAATAGATGACTGTGTCTTCTTACTATGTGTGATCCTACCGTGCCTGGTGGTGGTGTGTCCGAAGGTAAGCACACAAATCCTAGAAGGAACTGACTCTCAAGTATCGGAACACACCGATAGCTTGGCGACCGATTCTCAACTTGAGGGTGATGGCCAGCTAGGTGGATACTATGGTTTCTATCATAGGTTTCGAACCTACGATCTTCACTTCGGTATACGATTTCACAACCACTGCGCTATCAATATTTTAAGATTCTAGTCAGATGACGGGCCAGCTGGCGTGGTTGGTTAAGACTCTGAATAAGATTCCACCTATCGCGCCGCAGGTCGTGGGTTCTATTCCCACACAGGACATGCATTTGTGTGAATGACCATGTCTGTATGTCCTGAGTCTGGGTGTAATTATGTATATTAAGTATTTATTTACGAACAAAGAGTAGTATATGTATTATATCAATTATCTGGTTTACATAGTACACGCTCTGCTTAGTTTGGGATTAGATGACCGTGTGTGAGAATTGTCCCAGGAAATTAAATTACTTATATTTAAAAAAATCTCGATCCGATCCGCGGGAATGCATTGGTATTACAAACATTCGTGATACGCGAATAAAAACTAAACAATTCAAGGTAACAAACGTACTTACAATACAAATTATTTTCGTATTTTCTGTTCTTACAATGAATGCACAAATTTTGCAGGAACTTACTCACATTATGCCATCAAAATTAAATTGGAAAAGGCCAAGAACGAGCTTGTTAAACGAGTATAGGTTCTGTAGAAGTAGCTGAACTTTTCATTGTTTAATAATGATTTCATAAAAAACTAGCTGTCTCCCGGGGTTCACCCGTTCCCAATATGAGAATCTAGCTTCCTATTAGTGAAAGAATTATCAGAATCGGATCTGTAGTTTCAGAGTTTACCTCTAACATCCAAAGTAGTATAATACGTGGTGTTCCCAATGGAGTACAGCATGGGGTTCTTCAAAAAGGGTGTGAAGAGATTTCTTCAGGGTCGGCAAAGCGCGAGTGATACCCTTGGTGTTGCAAGCGTCCATAGGCTACGGTAACTGCTTACCATCAGGCGGGCCGTATGCTTGTTTGCCACCTTTTTGGTATAAGTAAAATAAAATAAAGTAACAAACTTTACCTCTTAATAATATAAGTAAAGATATAGATCTACTAGAAAGAGTGGACTAGTATATTAAGGTTATGAAGTTTTAAACAAAATCAAGGTCTTAAGTAAAATTTAAAAGCATATATACTTCGTATTTCATAACGTAGATAAATTATTAAAAGAAACAAAACCCCGACTGCGTAAAACAAAAAATACCTGAAAAGAGAAAAACAAGCTCTTTAATCTATAGAATTTTGAATATAACTAGAATTTTATAATGTATTGCAATCGGGGACAACCAATAACCTAAGTATGTATTTAACCCCGACTGCAATACCTTATAAAATTCTAGTTATATTCAAAATTCTATAGATTTAAGAGCTTGTTTTTCTCTTTTCAGTTATTTTTGTTTTACGCAGTCGGGGTTTTGTTTCTTTACATAATTTAATTTATTTCAGACTTTTTAGTTTCATTAAAGAATAAGTTGTTCAGTTAAGTATTAGTAAGTAAATGAGCGGTAAGCTAAAGTAAGGCTAACAACCATCGCAACTCTGTGAGTTACGTACTGTAACCGCTCAGTAGTGTCAGTCAGTACCTACTGTCCGTGCATTAAACGGTGGTTTTTGCAGTTTATGTCAAAATGGTAGCATAAAAGTATTACAATATATACAAATATGGAATGGGCTGTTCACAAGCTTTCATTTGATACTCATATTATTATAATAACGTAATTTTTGTTTTAATACCCCCCCTCTTTTTTTATTCGTAGATGCCATATAAAAATAATATACCCTGACACTCCCACATTTAAGACGAATCTAACGACACCTCATATGCTTAAATCCATCAAGCCGTTTAGGCTCCAGAGCGTGCCAAAGAAATAGACATATATACATACATGCACTCGAAAAACATAACCCTCCTTCCGGGTCAGTCGGGTAATAACCTATAAATCTGAAAATAAATAAACAAGGTAGCGTGTAATCTCCACTAATTGAAAATTTGTGTAGGTACATTTAATAACTAAAATTATATAATAAGAGTTTGTGTTTATGATAATTAGTACATAAGTTACTAACTGCACCTAATAATAACAGGAAAAAAGCAAACTATTTTCCCTCACGGAACCCTAAAACCTGAAAGTTTGCGTAAATGTTTCCACTGGTCTTAACGACGTTTACACGACGCGTTCACTAATTTATTTGTGTGTTTGTTTAGTTTTCCGGATGTTTTTATTCGATATGTACAAGTTTGTGACGTGGTTATGCTCTGACATCTATTTTTATTAAAGTAACAAGATAAAATAATTTTTGAAAGCTGAAAATTGCTGAAAACCTAATAAATTGATTATTATAAGTTTATTTCATACAGAAAAGAAGTCTGCCGGATCTCAATGTAATTAATTACATTTACTACAAACAGCTATTGTAACAAATAATAAACAGCATAATTTATGTTATCTTCCCCATCGGTTATCGGTTCGCCGAGCGATGTGGCCTGCCCATTGCCACTTCAGCTTACTAACTCTACGAGCTATATCGGTAATTTTTGTTCTCCTACGAATGTCCTCGTTTCGGACCATATCTCGTAGAGAAATTCCGAGCATAGCTCGTTACATAGCTCGCTGAGTGACTCTGAGCTTATTTATGCGGCCAGCAGTGAAAGACCACATCTCTGTCCCGTATGTCATCACTGGCAACACGCACTGATAATAAGATATTGGACAATGTTATTTGATGTTGTTTTTCTGACTCTACAGATCACTGGGTAAAACAAGAATTATGATCGTCAATTACTGTGGTGTGGCCAATTACATTAGCAGTCACCCTACACATTAAAATTATGGGGAGAAACTTAAAACACTATAAAAAGCTACATAAATCTACTTCGTAATAAAAACAACATAATCCTAACGGTGGCTTCAAAATTTGCAAGTAACGCCGGATTACAAGGTAGTTAATTGAACACGAACGGCCGGATGTTAACTTTTTTATTATAGAACACCGTTGTTTGACTTCCTGTTTACAGATAAAAGTGTTATTTATCGAATTCATTAAAATGTACGGTAAAAGATATTTTATTGCTCGTCAAAAGTTATGTAAATGTGTGATAGTAAAATTAAAATTATTTTAGAGATTTTGTTTTAGAATTTATGTTAATTCAGTGGCTGAAAAGTTGAGAGAGAATCGTTTATCGTGGACATATTATGAGGAAGAATGAAAGGCAAGTGACTAGTGAATAATGTTATTTTGATTGTTTAAATGTTTCTATTATTTAACTGCTATTGTTTTTTTATTCACATTCTTTGTTTTTTTTTTTTTTTTTGTTTTCAATTTTATTTTAAGTTACGCTGTTCGTGACGTCACCTATGGCAGCGACTGAAAATCAGTGCTGTAGCCCTGTACTGGGCTTGCAGTCTACAACTGAGTCGCTGTCCATTTTTAGGGTTCCGTAGCCAAATGGCAAAAAACGGAACCCTTATAGATTCGTCATGTCTGTCTGTCTGTCTGTCTGTCTGTCTGTCTGTCTGTCTGTCTGTCCGTCCGTATGTCACAGCCATTTATTTCCGAAACTATAAGAACTATAATGTTGAAACTTGGTAAGTAGATGTATTCTGTGAACCGCATTAAGATTTTCACACAAAAATAGAAATAAACAATAAATTTTGGGGGTTCCCCATACTTAGAACTGAAACTCAAATTTGTTTTTTCATCAAACCCATAAGTGTGGGTTGTCTTTGGATAGGTCTTCAAAAATTATATTGAGGTTTCTAATATCATTTTTTTCTAAACTGAATAGTTTGCGCGATAGACACTTCCAAAGTGGTAAAATGTGTGTCCCCCCCCCTGTAACTTCTAAAATAAGAGAATGATAAATCTATAAAAAATATATGATGTATATCGGCGCCAAACAAATCCGTTCGTCGTTTCGGTATAAATAGTACTGACTTATTTAATTCTATTTTAATTCAAATGGGTCAAGAATATGTTTATTATAATTTTGTTGTTTAAATGATTTTGATTTCCAGATTTATTTCAGATTATATCAAATTAATTTATCAAAGAACATTAATGTTTTCATATTTTATCATCATTATTTAATTTTTACAAACAATTCAGTATTTTAATTGACAGCTCACTCTATGATTTTAAATCAACCGGAAGTCGATCATTTTATTCAAAATAAAAGTGTTTTGATCGTTGAGGGTAGATTCCATGCGTATAAAAGCAATAGTGAGTCGAACTTGCGGATTCATTCTGTGTTCAGACGTGAAGGAGTAACAATCGTGAGCTAAGTACAAGCTTTTTATATTTAATAGTTGTATTTGCTATATTGTTGATATATTTTATGTGTGTGCGTGTTCTAATTTAATTATTTACAGTACCTGTATCATAAATAGATACAGTTAATATGAATAACGGTGTTTTCAATACAAACGGCGATTGTCCGCCGATAGCAGCGGTGGGATCTACCTCGCCAGTGCTGAGGTTATCTCATTCTTATGGTTCACGGCCTGAGCCCGCTACTCAATCTGTCACCCAGACAGAACCAAGCTTTTATTTTGAATAAGTGACGAGCTTAGTTACATTCATTAGTTAACAAGCTCCATTCAGTGCCAGAAACACGCTCCCATGAGTTTGGTGTGTCAATGTTAACAAGACCTTTACTAGTTTCAGTGTACAGTGCAGGAAGCTTACATGAAAGCAATCATATAATAACTACAAGGCAGAGCAAAAATATGGGCTGCCACTTGGGATCAAGTAAAAGGTTACCTGATCCGGACGTTTGGCAAAGAGTTTCGCTATACTTACCGATACAGATTTTTTGTAGCCGAAATCTCAAAATAATGTGTCTGGTTCAACACATTATAAAAAGATAACTTTTCGGTGGTAAAACTTGATAAACCGTGGCATTCTACAATTTAAGATTTACAATTAACGATTAATTCTTCTATATTAAAAATTACAGGAAGAACTACCATGTAATTATTATTTGGCAAGCAATGCGCGGAGTGCATGGCTTGCGTGTATCAAGCTCCTTCATATTGATGATGAAAGATCTAAATACTGTAAAATCGGTAAGTAGGTTAAGGATGGACGAGCAGGTGAAATATCTGATTACTAACTTATCCACCTTTCCAACCCTAAACGCTGGCTGGCCACCACGCGTATCCTTTTCCTGGTCTTGAGCGGCTAGATCCCAATGGGTGATGCCTACTTGATTGCTTTGTTCGTTGTGTTTTGGTTAGACCCAAAATGGGTTTTGCCTAATGTTGACTTGGTGTAAACTTGCATATCTAAAAATATGTTCTATATCCAACTATCCTCCCCTAAACGCTAGCTGATCACTATGCGTATCCTTTCCTGGTCTGAGGGGCAAGATCCCAAGCGGGTGATGCCTAGCGTTGCGGCTAGATCCTAGGTGGGTGACGCTAAACGTTACGGCTAGATCCAAGGCGGGTGAGCTTATTATTACGAAGGGATCGACAGCGCAGAGAGCGCGCTGGAACAGAATGGCCATATCGGCGCCAAACAAATCTGTTCTTCGTTTCGGTATAAATAATAATAATCGTAATCTCCTTAATCCCTTTCAATCTGGTTTCCGTCCTGGCCACAGCACAGTTACAACACTTGTCAAAATTACAGACGACATTCGGCTTGGCATGCAAAATGGTGATTTGACCGTGCTGACATTGTTAGACTTTAGTAATGCTTTTAATACTATCAATTTTGAGATTCTTTTATCTTTGTTACGCTCAATTAACGTATCTCCATCGGTGATCGATTGGTTTCACAGTTACTTGTATGGTCGCAGGCAGCGTATTCGCCTCGATGAGAATTTCTCCTCGTGGTGTACCACGTCAGCCAGCGTACCTCAAGGTGGCGTTCTATCTCCTCTCCTCTTTGCTGTTTTTATTAATTCAATTTCTCAAAATCTCTCTTCTTCCTACCACCTATATGCTGACGACCTTCAGATATATTCGCAATCCTCACTTAACAACTTATCACAAGCTATTTCAACAGTAAACACCGACCTGGATCGTATAACAGAGTGGAGCAAAGCCTTTGGTTTAAAAGTTAATCCCAGTAAGACTCAGGTCATGATTGTAGGGAGCTCCAGATTATTGTGTAAGGTAGACTGGCTCTCGCTTCCTCAAGTGAATCTAGATGGGATTATTATTCCGTACAGTGAGAAGGTCAAAAATCTAGGACTCATAATGGACCGTTGTATGACTTGGGGCCCACAGCTGCAAGCCACTTGTTGCAAACTGTATGCGTCTGCAGCGTCATTAAAGAAACTGCGTAACTTTCTTCCCACTGCCACTAAAATTGCCTTAGCTCAAACTCTTCTGCTTCCCGTTCTTGACTATGCCGACGCCTGCTATCTAGATCTCACGGTGGACCAGCTAAATAAGCTTGAGCGACTCCAAAATTTCTGTATTAGATTCATATTTGGCTTGCGCAAATATGATCACGTTTCCCATTTTCGTTCTCAACTCAAGTGGCTTCCTATTAGACTTCGCCGGAATACTCATATACTCTCCTTACTTTACAATATATTGTTCAATCCCTCGTCCCCGCGCTACCTCAAGGAACGCTTTGATTTCCTCCACTGTTCTCACTCACTTAGGTCATCAGTAAACTTAGCTCTTAGAATGCCAGCTCATACTAGTACTTTTTACGACAAATCTTTTACTGTTGAAGCGGTTCGTTTATGGAACTCCTTACCAATTTCAATCAGACGTGCGCAGTCAGTAAATATTTTTAAGGATCAGGTCAGGAACTTTTATCTGTCCCTCTAGCTATTGATTTATGTTTATTTATATTATCATGTATTGTATTTATGTTTATTTATATTATCATGTATTGTATTTATGTTTACATTATATTTGTATTGTATTTTATGATAGTATGTATTCATATATATTTTATTAATATGTGTATTTTAGTTTATATTAGCTTTATTTATTATATATTATGTCCAGTAATATTTCACTGTGTTATTTATTATACTTTTTTTTTTTTTTGTTTGTTTGGTTGTATAATATTGTACACCCCCGTTTTTACACTTTATTTTAAATCCTCTCCATCCAAAGGTTGCCTGGTAGAGATCACTTTTAGTGATAAGGCCGCCCATTGTAACACTTTCTTTTTTTAAGCTCTTGTATTATTATTTTTTCATGTGGTGTAACAATAAAGCGTTATCTATCTATCTATCTATCTAATACTGACTTATTTAATGCTATTTTAATTCAAATGGGTTTTGCCTAATGTTGAATTGGTGTAAACTTGCAGAGGTATCTAAAAATATGATCTATATCCAACTATCCTACCCTAAACGCTAGCTGATCACTATGCGTATCCTTTCCTGGTCTGAGGGGCAAGATCCCAAGCGGGTGATGCCTAGCGTTGTGGCTAGATACCAGTTGGGTGACGCCAAACGTTACGGCTAGATCCAATGCGGGTGAGCTTATTATTACGAAGGGATCGACAGCGCAGAGAGCGCGCTGGAACAGAATGGCCGTATCGGCGCCAAACAAATCCGTTCGTCGTTTCGGTATAATTAGTACTGACTTATTTAATTCTATTTTAATTCAAATGGGTCAAGAATATGTTTATTATAATTTTGTTGTTTAAATGATTTTGATTTCCAGATTTATTTCAGATTATATCAAATTAATTTATCAAAGAACATTAATGTTTTCATATTTTATCATCATTATTTAATTTTTACAAACAATTCAGTATTTTAATTGACAGCTCACTCTATGATTTTAAATCAACCGGAAGTCGATCATTTTATTCAAAATAAAAGTGTTTTGATCGTTGAGGGTAGATTCCATGCGTATAAAAGCAATAGTGAGTCGAGCTTGCGGATTCATTCTGTGTTCAGACGTGAAGGAGTAACAATCGTGAGCTAAGTACAAGCTTTTTATATTTAATAGTTGTATTTGCTATATTGTTGATATATTTTATGTGTGTGCGTGTTCTAATTTAATTATTTACAGTACCTGTATCATAAATAGATACAGTTAATATGAATAACGGTGTTTTCAATACAAACGGCGATTGTCCGCCGATATGTACATTACGGTGAAAACTTCCACCGAAAATTGGTTTGAACGAGATCTAGTAAGTAGTTTTTTTTTAATACGTCATAAATTGAAATTAATATCAAATACTCAGGTCTATACTACCATATACATATATACCTACAGGTTTGTAGGGAACCCTCGGTGCGTGAGTCTGACTCGCACTTGGCCGGTTTTTGATGTGACACAACACAATTTATTATTACTTTTATTTTCTTTTTTACTGTTTTACTGTCTTTTGTGTATGTTATATGTAACAGTGTATGTAATTGTGTTGTGTTAGTGTCAAAATAAATGTTTTTTCTTTCATTTCTTTTCTTAATGCCCGGTTTCAATAAACGAAAACGAATCGTTTCGCTTACCAATGGTAGGATTTTTTATTGCCGAACTGGGCATATAGATCATTTCGTAAGCAAATTTTGTGATAGCTACTTCCATATGGGAGGGTCTGCAATGCAAAGCTTTGAGGTACTTGCTTCATTATTAGTAAAGATATAAGAGTCTTAATTTTAATAAATCTTAACCGATAACGGTCCGTAAATTATTGAAACCGGGCATAAAAGAGTTTTGAATTTGAATGTGGATATACGTGAAGAGGAAGACCGAAAAAGAGTGAATGGAAGAAGCGTTCATAATGCATACTTAAGTGATTGGGAATAGATTGGTCGTAGATGTTTAAATTTATTTTAATTCAGTCTAATGCCGAGGATAAAGTACACTATCAGCTCTACAAATCGACTTTTAGAGATGAAAAAATTACTTAAAAAATAATGAAATATTATGTTTTTAAAAAAAATAAATTGAAAATCTCATAGAGAGGTTCTTAATTTTTATTTTTAACCGACTTCAAGAAAATGAGGAGGTTATCATTAACCGACTTCAAGAAAGGGAGTAGGTTCTCAATCCGTTTTTTTTTAAATGTTTGTTACCTCATATCTCCGTCATTTATTAACCGATTTGGAAAATTCATTTTTTGTTTGGAAGCGTACACTTCCCGTTTGGTCCCATTGTCATCAGATCTGGATTTGATTACTTCTTAGTGTACTTTGAAGTCGGTTAAAGTTTTTTGTAATACAGTTAAATTATTGTTGTTATAGTGGCAATAGGAATACATATAACGGCCAGTTGGCGCAGTTGGTTTAGATTTAGCCTACCGCGCCGCAGCAGGTCGAGGGTTCGATTCTCACATAGGACATGCATTTGTTTGCATGAACATGTCTGTATGTTTTCAACTGGTTACTTATTACGGTTCATAAGATACAGCTAACTGACAGACAGACGGACGGAAGGACAGGGGAGACTTAGTAATGGGTCCCGTAGACACCCCTTGGGTACGGAACCCTAAAAAAAGAAAACTAGGTCGAACATAAAGTGAAAATTAGGTTATTAAACGAAGTATTCACGAATTATGAGCGTGAAGACATATCAAGTATTTATTTAATCATTTGTAATTTGTTCAATGAAAAATGAAACGTGAGTCATAGTCACGACGATCTATTTCACATTGAGTACGCTCATTCTAAAACTCTATGACTTGTTTTTTTTTTATAGATCTGAGCAATAAAAGAAATATTCGAAATGGGTCGAGAAAATTAAACGTAGGAACGTAAAGCTGTATTTACACTGCGGTGTAAACGCTGCGACTTGTGATCACTGTAATCGTGCGTCCATGCTTGGCGAACCGAGCACGAGCCGAGCCACGAACGAGCACACTGCAAGCACGATTCGCGTAGCGTGGACGGGCTTGCGAGCCACGAACGAGCGTGATTGTCAGTTTTTTCACGAACAAAGGGGTTCGCATCGTTCGTTCGTGGCTCGGCTCGTGCTCGATTCGCGAAGCATGGACGCACCAGAATGTTTGAAAAATCCACTGTCAGTTGTTTTAACAGTTATTTAAAAACTGGATTATGCCCTGTGGACGACGAATGATGAATTTAAACCATTCTGTACTTATAAATGCAAAAGGTCACTCTATCACCGTACCGGCTGCACTGTTATGATCGAAATTTTCTGCTAACATCTTTCATTTCCTAGAAAAGATCATTTATTTTTCGCCATCTATATAAAAATGTATCCCTATTTCCCTTAGTCACGCCATAACTCGAGAACTACTTTATTGATTTCATACATTTTTTTCATAGGTTCTTACGAAAAAAAAAATAAGTAAGTTTAGAAAATTAGAAAATTTAAGCAAACTTAACGATAGTAGATATCCCTAGGGTATGTGGGTGAAACCAGGGCGTAACTAGTATAAGATAAATACCTAGGAGATGATTTATCTTGACGGGCCCGTTGGCGCAGTTGGTTAAGACGTGGAGTCTTAACCTATAGCGCCACAGGTCGTGGGTTCGATTC
The DNA here is from genome assembly GCA_947623365.1 of Achlya flavicornis. Taxonomy (NCBI): domain Eukaryota; kingdom Metazoa; phylum Arthropoda; class Insecta; order Lepidoptera; family Drepanidae; genus Achlya; species Achlya flavicornis. Next base: position 697,883 of record OX392483.1, on the reverse strand, counting down.
CCGCACAGGACATGCATTTGTGTGCATGAACATGTCTGTATGTCCTGAGTCTAGGTGTAATTATGTATATTAAGTATGTATTTACAAACAAAAAGTAGTATATATATCAGTTATCTAGTTTCCATAGCTCTGCTTAGTTTGGGATCAGATGACCGTGTGTGAGGAATGTCCCAGGATATTTAAACATAAGCTAAAATATTGAATTGCTAAAGTCGCCGGTCAAATATAACCGCACCCGAATCCGGCCGAAATTGAAATATATGTCGAACAATAGTAATGCGGGGTGTAACACCCACTCCGTCGAGATGACGTCACGCCGAATCATTGCAAAGTCGACGACCTGTTTTATTTTTATTGCAGTTATAAGTGTAACTAATATGATGTGCGGAATTCTCTGAATGCCACTGAAACATCGCGGGTGTATGCCCACTCGAGTTTTGCGAACATGAAAAATTACTCGAGGACATTCGGCCAGCGGGCTGGTAATGGGTTTCGGTTTTGCGGTGACGCGGCGTTAATAGGTACGAGTGAAGTCCATCATTAATTTATTTGCTAGTTTTATCTTTACAACATATGGTCCAAAAAGTACATTTTTGTATTTCAACCATCACCAAAAATGACATATTTCAAACATCGCCAAACTGCGAAAGCGGTTTGTAGGCCTAACGCACTTGACACGTTTTTGAATTACATATATATATATGTCCCTACATACATAAATACTTTTGCTCACTATCTTTCTCTTAACTATAACACTGTTTTTATTTTTTATTTTACACGCGAATTCAAATTACATTTCAACTATTAGGTACCTATTGAGACAATTTTTGATTCATAATTCCTTTGCTTTTTTACTTTTTATTTTCACATCTCTCAATACACGGTACTATTGTACAATCGTGGTACTAAATATTGACGGGTTCTCTCCCCATAATAATTACTTGCTCTTGTTTGTACTAGCATCCCTCTCTTTATCGATCTCACGCTATATTTATAGAAAACAGCTGCTTTTTAAATTTTACAAGTTCTGGAATTGGGCACTTGTAATAAAATGATTAAAAAAGAAATAGCGATAATTGAAAATGGAACGTTTTAGTTTGCATGAATGTCATTTGTTTTTATTTTATGTTTGCGTCGGCTCCATACTCAAAAGGCAATACCACGGCAATACGTACGGAGCTCAATTGCTGTCACTGTGTTTATGCAAAGGGTTAAATTAAGAACACTCTGTCAAGAAAGCTGCAAAGCATTTTTTGCTAGGATCAAAAGATTCGGTAGTCGAAACTGGAACATCCGTCATATTTCTTAGAGGAACACTATCATATGGGATTGACAATAAACGAACGACAAATAATCGCATTTCGATCTTCTAATGTAATCTTCTATATATATAAAAATGAATTGCTGTTCGTTAGTCTCGCTAAAACTCGAGAATGGCTGGACCGATTTGGCTAATTTTGGGTTTGAACTATTCGTGGAAGTCCGGGGAAGGTTTAAATGAAGGGTAGGGTAGGGTATTACGCGAACGAAGTCGCGCCGGGCAGCTAGTCCCATATAAAAGTAGTTTTTCTACTCTCCAAAATAGCTGCATACCATTATTGTCTAGATCCAAATCTTTAATTAATAAACATAAACCGTAACGATAAGGTAGTCAATATCAATTAAAAACATTTTTTTATTCTTAACGATTGTATCGAATGTAAAAAATGCATCGACTCCCATTCCAAGTCTCTCCGCTTCTAAAGGGCGAAATAACACGAAAACATCGTAAATAATCGACTAAAAAAAATTAACACACGTTAATGCCAGCTCTATAAACTATTAGTGCCAGTATTCATTGACACCCGATTACCCCTTTTTACCACAGGATAGAGTTCAAAATCGATTGCGTCGCGTATCTTTATTATAATTATGTCCCAAGTATCGTGCTAAGTTTAGAATGTAATAGTTAGTGAAACTGGTTCGATCCGGTTTTTGTGATCGTTTGACGTTTGCCAACAGTTTTCTAACAAAAGATTTGAGAGAAAAAATAAATTGAAGATGCTGCACCGTTTCTGCTTTATTCTTACGTTTCTTTTTAATGTAAGTTTGTCTTTGATCATTGTTATCGATATCTCTCATAGTTTATGATATAATTCAGTTGGTTAATGTATCACTTGATGGAGAAAACCGCAAAAAGATGTGATTTATGGTGATCACGTGGTTTTTGTTGCGCTATCTATCGATAGACGTTTTCTTTGTTATATTTTCTTGTGTATTTTCTCTACATTTGTGCTGATTCTGATTTTTAAACTTATTTTAGTCTCACTAAGTACCTATGTCTCTTTTTAAAAAAGAACATAATAAACGGATGTAAGAAATTTAGTCCTGTCAAATTAGTCCAATGCTTCAATATAAATGTAGTCGCCATCTATCGCGGTTAAATGATGACGGCAAAGACTAATTTGACATCATTAAATATGTTCAATTCTTTTTCAATAATGTACGCAAGAAAGAGATTTGATGTGACTAACATTAGTGTAGTGCGATTTATAACAGAATCGGCACCAATATATTAACGATAGTATCATCATCATCATCATCAGCCTATAATGTCCCACTGCTGAGCACAGGCCTCCTTTCACAAATAAGGGTGAAAGGGAATGGGCAGATACTCCACCACGCGTGCCCACTGCGGATTGGTGGAGGTAGGCTAGTGGTCATTAGGGCATGTAATATCGGAATATTTTTCAATTCCGATATTGATTTCCGATATTGGATCTCAATATCGGAATTCCGATATTAATATCGGAATTAGACATTTTTATTAAAAATTGCAAATATTCCTTATAAATAGCACATATTCCTTATAAACTTCACATAATTATCTATCTACACTAACATTATAAAGGGGAAGAGTTTTTTGTTTGGTTCAACTGGCTAATCTGTGGAACTGCCGGTCAGATTTGTTTTTTTTTTCTCACTTATAGGAAGCTACATTCTCCCCGAGTATTATAGGCTACTTTTGATCCCGGGAACGCGGGTGAAACCTCGGGGACAAAAAATCTTCAGTTCATTATATTAAAACTAGCTGTCCTCCGCGGTTTCGCCGTTTAAACAAACAAAAACCCTTTATTATATTAGCATCATCATATCACCCCATGGATGTCCACTCGTCGGTCCACCTGATGGGAGGTCGTCCCACTCGGCGCTTTCCAGTAAGCGGTCGCCACTCGAGAACCTTCCTTCCCCATCGGTTATCGGCTCTTCGAGCGATGTGGCCTGCCCATTGCCACTTCAGCTTTCTAACTCTACGAGCTATGTCTGTCGTTTTTGTTCTCCTACGAATGTCCTCATTTCGGACCATGTCACGTAGAGAAATTCCGAGCATAGCTCGTTCCATAGCTCGCTGAGTGACTCTTAGCTTATTTATGCGGCCAGCAGTGAAAGGCCACGTCTCTGTCCCGTATGTCATCACTGGTAACACGCACTGATTGAAGACCTTTGTCTTCAGACTGAGGTATCTTGGACGTGAAGATATGGCGCAGATTCTTCGATTGACCTCTTTGTCGAAGTTGGACCTACCTAATTGGAAAACTTGTCCTAGGTAAACATACTCGTCTACAACTTCGAGAACAGTGCTCCCAACAATCACTGGCATTGGCGGAATATGAACATTAGGCATAATTTTTGTCTTGTCCATATTCATTTTAGGCCTACCTGTTGGGAAACTCTGTTGAGGTCATTGAGCATGATGTTCAAAGCTTCCAGCTATTCCGTCATTATGACTATATCGTCGGCAAATCGAAGGTGAGTGATATGTTCGCCATTGATGTCGATGCCTTCCAGTCCAAGAGCTTGAATACATCCTCCATTACAGTGGTGAAGAGTTTCGGGGAAATTACGTCACCCTGTCTTACAACTGGATTGGTACCGTACTCTCGTCCTGGACTCGGATTGACATGGTGGCTTTGCTGTACAAATACTTTAACACTTCGATATAGCGATAGTCAATTTGGCATCGCTGTAGACTCTGTAACACCGCCCATGTCTCGACTGAATCAAAGGCTTTCTCATAGTCCACATACGCCAGGCATAATGGCCGATTATACTCCTCAGTCTTCTGTATAATCTGGCGGAGTGTATGTATGTGGTCTATGGTACTAAAGCCTTTACGGAAACCGGCTTGTTCGGGAGGCTGGAAGTCGTCAAACCTACGTGCGAGACGATTCGTATATCGATATTAGCATAGATGTTAATATATTTAGTATAATTAATATTATATTAGTATAGAAAAAGATAATGGTGCCGATTTTATTGTAAATCGCACTAAATTAATTTTAGTAAAATCACATCTCTTTCTTACAAACATTATTAAAGGATAGAACATATTTAAAGCTATTAAATTAGTATTTACCGTCATCATTTGCGTGTATTTAGACGTAAGACGTAACCGATAGATGGCGATTAATTTGTGTTGATAACAAGCATTGGATTAATTTGACAGGACTAAATTTCTTACATCATTTTGTTATGTTTGTTAGAAAGCGATATAGTGAGACTAAATTATTTTAGTTGTAAACAACAGAATCAGCACCATTTTATGTTTATTTTTTAAACGTTCATTTTTCTTGCTAATATTTTCCTAAAAACAAAGCGTCAAGCATTTTCATGGATAATGAACATCGTATTTTGTTGAAAAAATACGCTCACTTGCAACACTGGTAGGCAAAATTGATGTACGATACGTTAATTTTATAGCTCTAGGTGACCATACCTTGTGGCGCGCTTAAAAGCTTTATTTAAAAACTCAAATAGAAAAAATATCTGATTCCGATATTACGATATTGGATCACTCAATTCCGATATTGTAATATCGGAAAAAACGGTCCGAGATTCCGATATTACGAGATTCCGAGATTCCGAGATTCATGCCCTAGTGGTCATCCTACTGTTGGATTTTTTCAAGCCGCCTAGGAGGCATCCAACTAGCTTACCGACTATCACAATTAAGTGATAACCGGGACCAACGGCTTTACGTGCCTTCCTTTACGCTCGATTTGAAATACCACTAGGCGGTCACCCATCCAGGTAACGACCACGACAGACGTAGCTTAACTTTGCCGATCGATTAAGAACGGCTAATCATGCTACACCACGAGCGCTTCATCGATAGTATACTAGGTGGATATTCTACTATGAAATCAAATCTAATACGACAAAAAATATATTTTTTCTTACATTTTGATTGTTATTCGACATGACAAGCCCAATTAAAGAGCTTTTGAAAACCGGTTGACACCAGCTAAGTACTTTCTGGTGATTTTATAAAAAATCAGTTTCATAATTAAATACTAGTTTGATGCCATTTATAAGCAAGAAATAATAAGGGAAAAAATCAAATAGCAAAATATTTTTATCAAATCAACATTTAAATAATATATGTGAAATACGCCTATTAAAATGATACGCCTTCCTCGCAATTAAGAACCGACCTACCACAGGATTTACAAAACGATTTATGTTCATACGGGACCCTAATTTAACTAAAACCGTGCGCTCAAGATTATTTACGATGGCAACAGTAATTAAACTGTATCACAAAGTATTACCAACCTAAAAATAATTATATGAGAGCTTCCGCCTGCTGCAAGGTGCGTCACATTTCATAAAACGAACAGCTAGTGATGTGATGTCACACAAGATTTCATTCAACTAACACCGTGTTTTCTACATCACGACTACGAGATTGGGACTTTTTGGCGGGAACTTGCAGAGTGACGTAGCATTTTCATTTTTATTTTCATAAATTTGTGTATTTTGAGTTTTATTGTGTATTTTTGGTGGTATTTTACCCAATAAATATCATCCATGTGTACCAGTGAAGTGAAATGAAATGAATTATGTGTATCGTGACTTTTCAAGTTGTCTCAAAATGTCCGTGAAGAGTTTTAGTACAATGACCACCATTGTAGTAAAACATGACTTTTATGGACGGTAACTGACTGAGGACTATAATGTGAAGTGATTTATTGTGACTGGAAACTATAATATAACTCGACACTGGCAGAAATGCGCCCTAATTTGGGCTTGGTTGCCAAAATTAAAAATAAGAAGAAGAAGAAGACTACGAGATTTATACGACTAATGTCCGGTACCTATAAACAAAAACGAATCGTTTTGATTACCAATGGTAGGTTTTTTAATTGCTAAACTGGGCATATAAGTAATTTCGTAAGCTAATGTTACTTCCATATGGGAGGGACTACTATGCAAAACATTTACCCCCTTATTAAATAAATTGTAAGTCAAGTATACCTAGGTATTAAATTATCAGTCACTTTCTAATGTCATATAAACAAAAAGGCCTATCTTAATAACTGGGTGTTACAAGACTGACTTAAACCTTATTTATTAATAAGGGGGTTAGGTCTTTACTTCATTATTTAGTAAAGATACAAGTCTTAATTTTAACCGATAACGGTCCGTAAATTATAGGAACCGGCCATAAGTCGCTAAAAAATCGTACGGCTCACCTGATGGTAAGCGGTTGCCGTAACCATAATGTACGCTTGCAACACACGGTTACTCACGCGTTACCGACCCTCTCCCCTCCCCAATGAGCTCCGGCGACCTTACTCAAACGCAGGAACACAACATGAAGTTATTTGGCTGCGGTATTCTGTAAGGTGGAGGTACTTCCCCGGTTGAGCTGCTCCTTGAGCGAATAAACGCTATGCTCTCATACCATAAAGTCAGATTATATATAAAAAAAAAGGATTGAATCTTGCCGAGTTTCCCGGTTCTTGAAGCTCAAGAAGGCTCAGTTGAAGGCCGTCTTCCGTCCGAACCGGTGTTAGTGAATGTTGCTTTTCTCTTCAAGAAGCTATCTTGCGTAGTATCGGAAATATTTCATGATAAGTTAGTGGCTTTTTATATAACTCGTCAGCGTAACATGGGAAACATTTGATACCTCATAAATCGAGGTAGAACCAGTAAGAAATAAATTACATAAGAATAATAGTTAAATTTCATCATAAGCGGACGCTGTGTTCGCATCACTATAAAATAATAAAATTAATATTTAACGACGCGGTCGCCCTGTCTGTCCGTCCATCGCAAAATGGAATATAAAATACGCCAATCAACCGCGTGAAATTCAAACATTAATTACATTCGGATTTTATTTTAAACTGATTTTTAATATCAAAAATGGTGGTTGAAATTAGCTGAATTAAGAAATATTTTGGAAAATTGGGCATTGATAGTAAGTTCAGATCTCTGATATGATGCGATATCACGAAGGTATAAAACATCTGGGCAATTGGGATTTACAACTGTAGCGACATCTATCAGCTAGACTAAGATAGTTCACATGCATAAAGATAGATGGCGCCACAACATCCTGCATCGCACTTATGAAGTTAATTCGGCGATCCGCATATTATACGTCCTACATGTACAGTAGGACCACAGAGTGGACCGTGGTCTCTTTTAAATGGAGGTGTCATCCACCTGGCAATTTCATACAATTAGGAATCATCACAAACAAGTTTTGGATGTTTTTCTGACTCCTGACTACGTTTATTTAATTTGTGCAATGACATACAAGTTGTGATCATGTACTTACTTACCATAACCAGCCTTCTAGCGAAGAGATAGCGAGCGGCAAGTCATTTTGTTGCCATACGCTTGTCTCTGCTGTGGTGCTCAAAGATTTGATGCCCCTTTTGGTATCATGTGTGTGTTCAGCATTTAATGAAGATCTACCTTTCATCGTTTATTTCCTGGTACGGAGCTCTAGATACTACAGAAATTAGTCATGTTTTTAATAATCATTAGAGGCTTAGACTGTGAGGCATCGCAAAGCAGATCAGACCACTTCTGATAGCTAGCGCAGTGGCCGCTATCTAGGCAGGTACTGCTGACTGTAAAAGTTATTATCGTCATAAAACTTCATGCAAGGAGGGCTAATGGAAAAAGTTTGAGCACCACAGTCCCATTATGATGTGGTCACGTACAGTACCCCACTGTGATACATGATCGTTCCTTAACTATTCCAAAGCAATTACAGACGAACCTTGTACACCCAGTACAACCAGCATGGACCATGGTACAGGCTTGATTCGTTGATCACGTTTTACTATAGAATCGATGGGTATCGCCATGGGTAGTCTGCTATAAAAAAAGGGCTCTAAGCCCTACGTGACGACTACTATAAGCAAAATAAATTACTATTATAACTTTTAAGTAGTTTAAGTTGTCGAAGTAAGTACTTATGTCCGATGGTGCGAAAAACGATCTATTCCCATCCAATACCAAAAGCTAATACCATTTGGTATTAATTTATTTCCGCATTTATTTTCTATTCCCAACGAGTACCACATTTTAAAACCAATACCAAAACAAGTTTGAAGAAATCAGATACAGTCAGGTTCAGTAAAATTAAAATGCTTTGAGTGATTTTAAGTAATGTTTAATCAAGATTAGGGTTTGAATATAAATCACATATAATTGCGTATCTTAATAATAAATCACCTAAAAATTTGGCGAAAAATCGAATATGAATAGTTAAATTACTGAAAATCTAACAAAATTATAAAATATCACAAATAATCAACTTTTAATGTAAAAATGTTTTTGGCAAAAACTTCAAAAATGGATATTTTACTTACAATCTAACAATAGTTACAAAATATCACAGATATTCAACTTTTCATGTAACTATTAGCGTATATTCATAATAATAAATCACCTAAAAATTTAAAAATTTAAAAAAGTTAAAGTACTGAAAATCTAACAAAATTATAAAATATCACAGATAATCAACTTTAAATGTAACAATGTTTTTGGCAAAAAACATCAAAAATTGTGAATTTACTTACAATCTAACAATAGTTATAAAATATCACAGACAATCAACTTTTAAAATAATTATGTAGCTTAGTAGTAATAAATCAGATTTTTTTTTTTGCAAAGACGTCAAATATAAATAATTTGCTAACATTTAAAAGTAGTACTTACGCATTTTTAAGTAGGTAATAATCAGCTTAATTTTAAAATTTTACCAAATGGAAGTTAGACCCTTAATTTTTCTAAACAGTGACCAACGCTAATTTTCTGTTCACGGAGTTGGTCAGTAACGTATGTGATCCACCGATTTTTCGCTATAGTTTCCGTTGCACGTCGCTTTGCGTCAGGTGCATTGGTCATGTATTGATTAACAACCACTGATTGCAAATCTGCGTCTTCTTTCAGAGCTTTTAGAAGCTGATATAAATTGGCATTTTTGGGCACAGTGGAGTTTAATTTCATATGCCAAGACTCTACGGAATTCGTGGTTCGATGGGGTTCACCATAAACACACCAAGTGTCTACAAATCTCTCGTCTTCCAACCATTGCGACACCATGTAGTTATTAAATGCTTCAATTGCGACACTTTCAGGACTATCTTCCATAATGTAGCACCAGGGTTTCCCGAAGATGTTGAAGGCTGATTATCAGCTTCATCAGCCATTTCTGTGATAAACATATACATATGATGAACAAATATACATATAAAACATAAATATTACTCACACATTAAACTCTATCTTTGCTTCTTTTTAATTAGGTACCTACCTAATATTATAATACCTATTTAAAAAATAGGAACATACAAGATAAGTAAATAGCAATTTAATTACACTAAAATACTCACTTTATAAAAATATAATTATCACTTTCACTGAGTAGGTATGCACTACCCGCCGCAGGCAGGGAAATGTACTGAACCGAGTTGTCTGTCTGAGAACAAGACTTATTTTGCACTCAACTGTGATTGATTGCTTCGAATTACAAAACAATAGACAAAAATCGACCCTTTTTCGCAGGTAAAGAGAAATGATTCATTTGAACTACTTATTTGTTATAGTACGCGCGTACGCGTTATCATCTGAGTCTTAGAGCCCTAAATCATTTCTCTATTTCTATCTCGCTTGCACTTATGGGTCTTATGGAGCCGTCTAGTAAAGGGCCTAACAATAAAAGACATATTATCGATAATTAACGTTTATTATCATATCTTGTTCACAACTTGTACAGACTATTAGTGACTCATCGTTAGCACGTGCACAGGTAGCCGTTTATCGATAACTAGGGTCCGGCGCGCTGCACATTCCTAGCTCTTTTGACTTTTATGACCTGACGACTCAGATGATAACGCGCGTACTAGTTTGGAAAGTTTTAGCATTCAATTACGATAGTATAGTATGTAAATGTTAGAAAATAAAATAAAACTTTGTGTAGCTGAGTGTACAAAAAGTCACGCTTTGGTATTCGTTAGTAATAGATTTTTTATTTAAAAAAATGTGGTACTCGTTGGGAATAGAAAATAAATGCGGTAATAAACTAATACCAAATGGTATTAGCTCTTGGTATTGGATGGGAATAGATCCGAAAAACCGACTACGTATGTGCATGTGCGGAGTACGGCTGTTTTTTTCCGGACTTTCTCGGTTGAGTAAACATGGGATTTTTTTTCCGAAAATACTACAAAATGTAGTTGGAAAACTGACAGAAAAACAACCTTGAAAGAGGCTGAGAAGCTTCTCCTTCAGAAGCTCATCACTGATGAAGGTCTTGTCAGGAAATGTGTTTACACTCGGAAGAAAGATAACCAAATTACTCTTATCAACGGATTCTTTTCAAACTATTAGGAAATGTTGGTAGAGTAATTTATAACGTTTCCTAGGTGCCTTATTACGGTCTGCCATGAGTCAGTTGCATCTAGGTGGTACTAGATGAAACAATGTAATAAAATGTATATATAAGTATCTAATATCATTACTCTTTTTACCCTTGTCGCAGTCGGGCCATTACTTTATATATTTTCTGTTTGAATGTCTTTCATAGCATATGTTTTTTTACTAGGGTTTATCTCCTAATTCAAATTTTTAAATATCTATGCAATTATTGTGCGAATTACCCTGCGGGACATTGGGAAGTGGGCCATAATGACTAAAGACCCTCAGAGAAATCGATAACAATTTTATTCCTTTGGTCAACATAAAAAAAACACATCCGATCACAGTTCAAGGAAAGTTAATTGATAATTAAATTTTATTGCAATATATAAAACACCTGACTGCATACGTTCAGTAGTACCTAATATATATTATGTATAGTATTATTTAGTAAAACAAGTTCATTCTTATTAGAATTATGTTATGTGCATACTTGCGCAGATATTGCCAATTCACTGTATTAGGTAATCTGTAATAACAACTTGAATTAAGGAATCCATATTCCATACATCAATATAAAAACAACACTAAACTCCACGAAGCGTAAAACCTCATGAAAAACGAAAGTAGCTTCTGTGATAATGTTGCCAGTTTATCATACGGGAATACAATGCGTAATAATTATTAAATTAATGGTTTATAATGGCGGGTGGCCATGATTTACGTGTAATGGGCAGGCGACCTGTGGAAATGAAAGCGGAAAAGGTCGCGATGGCGAACATTTTTAATTCGATGTGGGGAAGGTAATTATTTTGGTTCTTTATGTTGCTTGAGGGTGGAATTATTATGTGGTTATATTTTTGAAGACTTCATCGACCCAAGGTTTCTTCTGGAAGGATTTTGATTCTAGTAAAATTTGACTCAATTTAATATAAGAATAGCACAGAATTTTGCATTTTTGTAAACACAGCTATTTTTGAAACGAAAAAAAATAATATCAATAAATTAAATAAGCAAAAAAATTTTATGCAAAATAGTCATATCTCATGATTACTAAAAGTGTGGCCACACATGAAAGGGTAGGTACACAGTAACATGTGTCCTAATGGCACTTTTGTGTACCATTGAAAGGGTTTTTGCCACCTGCTCATATGTTACTACGAAACATATACATATTGTTATTAGCAATGTTTGCGTTTGAGTGAGCCATAAATAGGCAGAACCGGGGTTGACCAGGAGTTAAATTTACATAAACTTGGAGGCCAATTTATCTAGATATCATTTGGGAAAAAGCAACTCACAGCTTCAATTCTAGGCCCTGTAACTGACCAGAGTTGCCTTTCTAGTATCTTAGGTTTTTAATTAAATAAAATAAATCATAACTAAACTAAAGAATAAAAAATAGGTTGTAATGATAACTCCTTATTTTTTTTTATTTATAGACATAATTTGAGATAAGACACTTAATAGTTCTTCTTCTTCATATTTTTAATTTTGGCAACCAAGCCCAAATTAGGGCTCATTTCTGCCAGTGTCGAATTGTATTATAGTTTCCAGTCACAATAAATCACTTCACATTATAGTCCTCAGTCAGTCACCGTCCATAAAAGTCATGTTTTACTACAATGGTGGTCATTGTACTAAAACTCTTCATGGACATTTTGAGACAACTTGAAAAGTCACAATACACAATTCATTTCATTTCACTTCACTGGTCCACATGGATGATCTTTATTGGGTAAAATACCACCAAAAAATACACAATAAAACTCAAAATACACAAATTTATGAAAATTTTAATTAAAATGCTACGTCACTCTGCAAGATCCCGCCAAAAAGCCCCCCACTTAATAGTTACCTAAGCTAAAAAGTGATATTAGGTAATAGAGAAAATATTATTTTTTAATTACATCATCGTAAACTTTTTAGTCCATCATGTAAATCAAGTTACGAAATAATTTCAAATTTAATATACTTAACAAAGAACTGCTTAATACATCGTTTTATGCTATGATCTATGAATTGTAGAAATAGATCCATAAACGCACACCTAGCAACAAGCTCGGTGCTTCGCTGCGCGCACGCCGCTGATTGCGAATGTAGGTCGGATCGATGACCCGTGCCGAGCGGGCCCGACCGACGCCGATCTCGCCCGACCGCGCCGAGTGCAATTTTAAAACTTTTTTCTGATTTATTACCTTCTATGCCTATTTTAATTTCATTTAATGGATTCTTGTAGAGTATTTTGAAATGTGTCGTTATTTATTGGGTGAAATGTAGGTTATTGGCCGGATGATATTAAAATTAATCGTTCTAAAAAGATTAGATACGAATAGAATTACATACACAATGTTTTGTCTGCTATGTAAATAGACGTACCTACATTGAAATAAATTAAACATAACATAAATAATTGTTTTCCCTTTTGAATGTCAGAACAAAATAAGCTTTCGTGAAGACAAACAACACGTACAGTTGGACAAAGAAAATTATGTTTTCTTTTGGGTCATACCTATATCGTCATTAAAAATTGAATTATTTTTAAGATTATCAGATAAGCTCTTGTTAAATAAAGCAAAAACCGAAAAAAGAATTAAAGCTATAAAAAATAATCTAAAAAACTATTCCCATTCGATGCCTCATACCTACGAAATGCCTACAAATAAAGATATAGACGCAAGTACATAAGTACCTATAAAAGTTTTTTATCAACATGGGACCTAATATAAAAAGCAGTTTCATTAAAAACAGAAAGAAATAAATATACATTTATTGGACACAATACATTTAAATGACAATAATAAACAACATTATATAAATACATAGGTAGTAAATTTTTGCGACATTGATACCATATTGTGACAATAGTGTACCATGATGGGTCCAGAAGGCCCAGCTCAGCATGTGCTGCAGTAACTACAGCGTTGATTTTCAGCTGAAGCCACGGGTGATGCATGATGGGTAAATGAAAATAAAAAATAAATTATCATTATATTTTTTAAGCATCCTTTAAGAACAAAATATTTTATTAGAGTGACGATAAAAACAACTACTGCCAACTGTACAAATGTAACTGTTCAACATGATGCGGAGGCGAAAATGTCAGTAGATATCGTTTTGACAGACAGACGGACGGGCAAACATTGTGTTTATAGACCCGCCTTGTCCAAACACGCTAGCACAGACGCGTTTACCTTACGCGTACTCGTACTTCATTTATTATTTATATTTTTTACTTTTAATACTAATGGACCGTCCTGGCTTTGGTTATAAAAAGAAGAATGACACATGACGAAAAACTACTTGCTTACTTGATCGTTAGACAATTTCTGTCTTCAAATGTCTTTTGAATCCTGTCAACTCGTGTGACAATCTCACCATGGTAAGTGATGATGTGGCCGAAGGTGGTAAGCACACAAAGCCTAGAAGGAACTGGCTCTCAAGTGCAGCTGTCGGAACACACTGATAGGTGCTTGGCGACAGATTTTCAACTTGAGGGTGGTACCCAGCCAGATGGGTACTACAAAGTAGCCTACCACCGTGCTATGGTTTCCTCACGATGTTTTCCTTCACCGAAAGCTCAAGCTGATTGTAGGATTCAAACCCGGGACCTTCGTCTCGGTAGCCGACGTCACTACCACTTAGATATCATTTCTTAAAATGTTCTGTCTGTTGATTTTCTGGAAGAAATCACTTGCCGGAGTCTTGCCAGTTCAAGTTGTATTTGAAACAGCCTTATCAGGGCATAAATTGTTTTTTTTTTTGTTTTTTCTTGACGATCATCATCATCTTCAGGCCTCATTTCACAAATCAAGGGTGAAAGGGAATGTGCAGATACTCCACCACGCGTGCTCACTGCGGATAGGTGGAGGTAGGCTAGTAGTCAACCTACTGTTGGAGTTTTTAAGCCGCCTGCCTCCAACTGGCTTAACGACTATCACAATTAAGTGATAACCGGGACCAACGGCTATACGTGCCTTCCGAAGCACGGAAACGCTCCATTTAAAATACCACTAGGCGGTTACCCATCCAGGTACCGACCACGACGGTGGTAAATTAACTTGCCGATCGATTAAGAACGGCTTATCATGCTACACCACGATCGTTTTGATAGAAATCTATTCCCCAAATTCTCCACCAACGACAATGTCCTCTGATTGGCTAACTCAAGAACACACTAAACATTTAGATGCAGTGATTGGTCGGTTGTTATCAATCTGTGCAAAAACACTTACCATTTGCGGAATTGGATTGTTCGGTTCGGTAAGATTTTTCTTCGATGATTCTGCCAGATGCATTCCAGGCGTTCTGTCTTCCTTCAGGCACTTCATTAAATTGGAGGCGGACTACACATACTGTTTATTCCAGCGAAACCATGAGGAAAATATTATTCTTATAATGTTACAGTGAAATAATCTCAGAACTCAATAGTTTGGCATGGATTCAAGATAAGCGTTTATTTGTACATGTAGTACTTAATCGCTGATGCAGTGGGCAGGCCATATCTGTCGCAGAATCCACCATACCGTTAGGACAGACAAGTTCTTAAATGAGTAGGTACCTTGTACTGGAAGCGTGTGACATCGAGAGTCTGATGACCTGAAATGGGTAGGGAACAGAAGACCCGGTTATTGTTGAAATGTTTATCTAGACAGAGATTTCTGTAGTGATTATAATCCATCTAATTTTACCAAAGATATTTCAGTCAATGCGAAATTGTCACTTGTGTTGCCACTATCAAGTCGGGTAAACTACGGAGCCTATAAAACGGGAATATATACAAAACTCTAGGAGATAACATCTCAAAACTACAAGAGATGATTAAAACTTTGGAGGGACTGATAAAGAGTAAATATTTGTATCCCCTGAAAAGCAGTTTGCTGATGTTAGTCAAATTATAGAGCGGTATAAGGGAGTTGATAAAATAATGATGGCTAATTGACAGAATTATGTTGTTCATGTTCTTTTTAATAATACAAGTAATGTATAAGGATAGCCTAACATTAGTAATAATAATATGCGATCTATACTGTCTGACCGCATTGACGCTCGAAGAATCTACAAAAACTCACTTAACTGTAGATTCTATTAAATTTTCAAAGCCGTCAACACAGGTAGCGATTCTAATATAAATGTAAAAACATAAAAACTTTCATATATTGTCATTCGATTGGTATAATTAAAGTTAAAAAGTTGTGGCGCCTGCGCTGGCGCCACCAACTCGCTTTCTAATATCGAATGTGTTAAGTACTGACGATCACTATAGTGTAAAGGTTATGTAAATTTTAGAAATACGGCAGTATTAGAATACATTAATTTCTTTGGATTGCTGTTAAGAAAATAACAATGAAAACAATTATCAGTATAGGTAGGCGCGTCCCTCGCGAGAACCAGCAGGTACCTAACCAACAATTTTCAACACTCCATTATTGCAAATGGTATACATTAAAAGATACAGGTACTTGTCCATTTAATCAATTTTGAGGTATCGCGAATATATTATTTATTTACTCTTCCTTAGTAGAGTTTTATGTAAGGAAAGTACGTAGTGGCTCAAGGTGTGCGTTGATATGATATTATAGACAGATACCAGTAAGTTTTCCTTTTATATATAGGTATATAGATAGATTAACTATTGCAAAGTATCTTTCTATGTTTACAACTTACTTGTCCTTATCTAGTATGATATGAGTCCAATGACTATTATTCGACATCTCTTATTTCGAAAAGTGTACCACAGGGGTAAATTTTGGGGCCATCCTTATTTCTTATTTATGTTCGTAATACAGAATCATCCGAGCAACTAACATACTTATCAACTTGTTAGCTACCTGCAAAGCCGACGACTTAAATATTTGTTTAGAGGTTGTTTCGCTTGTTTATGTTACCGGTACTGCAAGTAAGGTTTCCCCATGGGGAGAGGGAAACCGGGTTTAAGCAAACAAGGTAGAAGCGGATCTTAAAGTTTAGTGTGTCATCTCCTTAGGGATGTTGGCAACCATAGTCTGACCATATACCATAGGTTTATACTTTAGTTTTTGTAAAATGTTGAAACTACGGTATTGTTTTAAACTTCTATAATTTATAGACAAATAAGTACACACGGCTACAGATCAAGCTATATATAGCTATATATATATATAGCTTGATCTGTAGCCGTGTGTATGTTGTAAAGTATTTTTACACGACACTCAACAAAATGACCCTTATGTGAATAGTTAAAGAAGTTTAAAATTGTAAAATAGTAAAAGAAAGCCAACCAATAAGAAAAATCAATGTAAAAATATGAAAATCGAATGAAACTCTTCTGTGATTAACTGTACAAGGCTAGTAGGACAAGTGCCCCAGCCAGCCCGCGCTTAGCAACCGACAACACCGGTTCCGTAGGTGTAGCGGAACAAAACGCTGGTGCAACTTTTTAATGTACCAGATCTAGACACGTTCTTACATATAAAAATAAAACTATAGTACCTATTGGTTAAATTAACACTATGCAGTTTTATTTTGGTAAATTGCTTTGACAGATGAGACAGATAAAAAAAAAGGAGTACCTAGGTAGACTTTTTCTTTGTAGAAGGTACCGAATGTGATCGACACGTTTCATAAAAAAGAGGATGATACCGCTGTGGACCTAAATGAAGATGGTGGAGTTGATAGCATTTTTCAAAGGTTTGGTCTTGAAAATACCTTTACTGGAGTGAAAAAAGAGAAGGGAGACCTTTAGAGAGAGTCATTGTTTATCACAACTAAATAGGAAAATAGCGTACAGGCTTAATTATGGCTGTTTTTCAACTTTAGAAAAAATACTCTTTGACATTGTGTTTTCTGACTTCTATAGAAGCAGGATTTCTTTTTATATAATCACCTAAGTACCTATCTATCCTAGATCTATCAACGCACAGTCCAAACTCTGAGATTAGAAACATTAATTTGTACACAGGTTCCTTTTATAATAAAGGCATCCATTAATAATGGGTTTTTGGAAATTACACCCCTGAGTGGTAAAATAGGGAATCCATTCGTCTAGTCTAATATGAATGTTTTTCTTGGTGTTAAATTCGCAATTCTTGCGTTTTGCATATCTATACTTTATAAATCTTAGGCAGTTAAAGTTTGTATGTTATTAAGTAATATATCTTGTACTCCACTCTGGGGCCAAAGATCACCTGTTCCTTCGGTTATTTATTGTCACTGCAATTTTGCAAATGTCACTTTTATTTGCATTCTAGGTGTTAAGTAATCGTCTACTACATGACTGTATACTGTGACTGTATTTTGTATACGATTTGTCCGGCCGAGTCGGATTTGCACACGAAGGGTTCCGTAACACCGTAAAATAATCACACTCTGTGAACAGTTCAAGCGTTTACCTATTGCCTTCGCTAAAAAGTGTCAAAAAAGACGTTTCTTTACTGTGGTTCTCCTTTTTCATGGGTTTTTTTATTGTTGACATCGACATACACAGTCTGTGACAATTTCAATCGTCCACCTCTTACGGTTCACGAGATATACGATTATGGCTTAGCCATGTCTAGAGATTATGGGATTCTGAGAAAAATCCGTGGATCGTTGATGAAAACCATTTATGACGTAACAGTTCGTAACCCGCGCACTATTACGAAAGTAGCGCAAAATCAAAATGGCGGATATTACAACACTACTAAATATACCATTCGGAAATACATATATTTTTCACATTGGGGTAGGTTCGCTCGAGATACGGGTCGATGACTTTAAACAACACTAAAACTCACACAAGCGAGAAACGTCACTTTTATACAACCACAAAACAATTGCATACTAACCTGAAAATGGTAACGCTGAAGGAATAGAGTCCAAATTCAAACGAAAAGTGATTTTCTAACCGCACAAGAAAATTTGTTTCAGTTATTATCGAATGCAACTCGTCTATGTGTGGGTACCGCTCGAAAGATAATGGTAGTGTTGGGAAACAATTGCGAGATTTTTTGTCGAAATTGCTAATAAGGTAATAGGTATCGAGATTCGATCGGCGTATACAATTATTTGTTTTACGATTGCACGCTACCGTCGGAAATGGTTGTAATTATGCAATTGATGTTAATTGGTTAATTCTATTTTGTAAATTATTTTATTGGTGATATAATTGATAACATTGCACAGCGTATCGGGATAAGTGCTTGCGAATTAGTAATTCTTTATTGAGGCACTACAATTAAAATCTAGATAATTTAAGAAATTATGTCCTGTAAACATTCAAATTCAAAAATTGTTTCTTCAATATAGGCCCTAATAAGGCACTTACGAACGTTACAATTGACTTTACCACCGGTTCGTCATACACTTAAACTGAGAAGACTCCCGGCAAGAAACTCAGCAAGGATATTTCTTTTTAAATTATCTTATAATAAATTTGACAATATTAGATAATTAAATTAAAATAGCATGTAAAGCAAACACTTCATTCAAAAAATTTCAAAAAATTCAAAGTTGAATACTTTATAGTACCCTTTATTACACAATTTTTGTTTAACTAACTTTTTAAATCTATACACAGATAGTTCTTAAATTGATTTGGGTAATTTGTTATAGTATACATTGCCCCTTAAAACAAAATTAAAATAACAAAGTTAGTTATTATAATTCTAATAATTCAAAAACCTATAGTTAGAATTAATATTCTAAAAAACTATGGAAAACCAAGTATTATATAAATTTCAGTATTTGTATCGATTAAATGGATTCGTGGCTGAAACAGAAAAGGAAGAAACGATACCCATTTACAAAGATGACTTTGGCCTTCAGTAATGATTAAAAAAACATAAAATAAGTCTATGACCATAGTTAAATATGTCAATAGACAATAGTGAATAGGATCGTTTTAGGCTTGGTCCATAAATCAATCATCTTTAAGTTAATCTAACAAAAGTATCGAGCATCGACATCTACAGTTGATAACCTCGACATCCCATCACTAACAGCCTCGGGCACTGCACCCACTCACACATGCACACCGTTCGCCTAGCAACTGAAGTGAAGGCAGAAAGATCTACAACAC
Organism: Achlya flavicornis; assembly: GCA_947623365.1. NCBI lineage: Eukaryota > Metazoa > Arthropoda > Insecta > Lepidoptera > Drepanidae > Achlya > Achlya flavicornis. The sequence continues at coordinate 678,142 of OX392483.1, read as the reverse complement.
TGGCCTGTACCTATAACATCTGGTTTCACACAGTTTCACATGAAGGTAGCGTTCAATGCTCGCTTGTTTTTGAACTAATAAAAGGGCTAGTAAGCGAAAGAGGTAATAGATGCTCAAAGTATTATCAGATCGTTAGAAGAGAATCCAGTGGTATGAGTTCATAGAATCGACTCTATGTTCTAGGTTGCCTACTGCTAGGCAGAATAAAAACAAGTTGGCTCATGGATTTATATTTTAAATGGCGGATGCATTTACCATCTAGGACAGGAGTAGGTTTTCCAAAACGGTCTAGAAATGCATTCTTAATACATTCAGGCCGTGTAAAAAAAAGATGGCGCAAGAGATTGACTTTTCTCGGTTTCTCTCGGACGCTAAATTAACATTTACATATGGGCATCGCTAATTTATGGCTTTGTGATTAAATTTTATTACGTTTAGACTATTTTTATGGTTCACAGTTTTGGTTTAAATATCATCCTAAAGAGGTAAGACTACCCTGAGGTACACTGGTTTAATTTCTATAAAAAGTCTTCGAATGATGGCTGTATTATGAAGACACCATAGTTCTTGGTGCCGCTTGCGATCACTAGATGGCGTTTGATATGTGTTATGCAGTTCTTATTGTGCAAGGTTTGGCCAAAATTTGGAGCAGAGTGTTATGGACAGTCTCCAAATGTCAACTGAATATATCAGAGAAAATTACTCAAAGGTCGACGAAGGGAAGGGTAATTTTACCACTCGCCTTGGATTTTAATCGGCAGTTAAATATAGATGTTCCCACAGTTTTGAGGAATTAAAAGTTTTTTTTAGCGTCCCTAGACGATTAGCTGTGAAAAAAACAATTTTAAATGCGTACATAACTACTAAGGAGTTCCTAGTTGTTCTTTAGATTAAAATTAAAAGTAATTATAAAATGCTTATCTAATGTGTTATACGGTATTTTCTAAGTACTTATTCGTTTTTTTAAACTACGAAAGAAATGTTTAAAAGCTTCGCGCATAAAATTAAATTAAATTTAATTCGAGAAGAGACAAATAAGATGCATGTCGTTTCTAATTAAGAATACGATGAAAAGATTTTCCTACCTTATCAAACTTTGTTTTCGCTAAAATCTTCTGTGTTCCAAATTACGAGGTCAATGTCAGTTTATAATGGAATATAAACTAAAATATTGCAAAATATTACCAACACTACCTTATTTGCTATAAAAGATCACGCGTTACCAAACGTGTTGTGACTCTTAAATATAATAAATAAATAATAATATATATATTTTAACGATTTATTGGATTTTTGTTTGTTAACAGCTGTTGTTACTTGAACAAGGTCGATTTTTTTTTTAAGTATTTGACCACATTCTCGTAAATAAATAATGTGGTCGAAGGTGGTAAGCAAACGAAGAAAAGAAGGGGACTAACTACCTCTCGAATGAAACTAACGGAACATATCGTTTGGCAACATATTTTCAACTTGGTTGCGAGGCAAACGCCATCTTATGCTAGCTATGGTTTTGGTCACGAAGTTTTCTGTGTCATTAAAAAAAAAGTATCCAAACAGACTTGCAATCGTGCATATTGGGCTATCTATCACGGGTTTAAAAGGTTGCAATTACTTTGAACATCCTACCACAGTAGGTATATTAATTTTTATGTGACAATGTGGTCGAAGGTGGTAAGCAACTCTATAAGAAATACCAATAGTACAATTTATCACATTGATTTAGTATTAAAAATGAGTCAATACTTATTTAGAACAGAAAACAACATTGTTTTACAAAATCGAGTAGCGAATTACAAGTTATGACAGTAGGCAAAATATATATGAAGCCGACTATGCGATTTCGTAATGAAACTTACCTATAATACTTAGCCGACGTTAGAAAATAGAAGTAATGCAATAACATTGCGGCTGGTCATGGTTCCAGCTCACGTTCCTCATACAAACATCGGCAAATTATAAATACAACACACGGGAAATTGCTACTTAAACAATAAACCAATACGATCGATAATAGATTGTGTGTTTCCGTATAAACAAAGCACTAAAAACGTCGTCAAGTTTTCTGATAAGGCTGTGTTATTATTATCAGCAAGGTTAGGTGGTAGGTATAGATGTAAGCATACAGGTGCATAGGAATTGCTTTGTCGTAGGTTATGGGTCTATGACTTATTAGCGACTTGTCCCGGCTTCGCTCAGATGCGTTACGATAATTTTTTGCGAGTGATTTTTCGCTCGTGATTCATGTTGTAGATCTAGCCAATAGAACCTACACCTGACACTTGTTTATGAGTGGTGGAGAATCTGCCCATTCCTTACACCCTCATTTGTGAATGGAGGCCTATGCTCAGCATTGGAGGATTATGGATAATCATTGCTAAGAATAAGGTCCGACTCGCGACACGATTCCGTTCACACTATGAATAGTTCTCAGTTTAAAAATTCGAAAAATAAGAAAAAAGGACAATAATCTCAAAAGTTATATCGCTAGAAAGAATATAGGTACTCATAGAACCTTAGTTTTAGTTATGTAATTTAATGTGCATTTAATAAAGCATTGTGGAAACCAGAATCCAATATTAGGATTCGCATATTTATTTACTTACGTTTTGCTACTTATAGGCTAGGCAACAAGTCCAAAAACGTCATTTGTTTCGGAATGATGTCTAAAAAAATGTATCTCGAGGATTTATTAGCACATAAAAAAATTGCATTGTTATTAACAAATTAAGATGAATAAAAGATGTTATTTATATTTTCGTTAATAACTCAAAAACTATTCAAATCTAAGAAATTTTGAAAATAGATTCATGAAGAGGAGGAAATTTGCTATGGAAAGTTTTAACTCCCGGGACTCTACTTCCATTATTTATAGTTTTAATTCAACGCCGAAAATAAGGCTCCACCCAGCCGTTACGACATGGACGCACTGCTGCTAAAACCAGTGTTACCACGGTGTTACTGAATTGTGTGTTAAAAACTAGATCAACGTGTTACTAGTGGACTATTTTCAGTTACTTTTTTAAGTGAAAATTTGTAAGAATAACTGAGAATCTAATAATTATAAATATGAATGTATTTTAAGTGGTTTTACCTTAATTGCGCATCAACGGATGAACTGATTTAGATGAAATTTGGCACACAATAAATCCTTTGACTGCTTGGCGACCCGCGCAGGCGAGGAAAAAAATAGAAATGAATCTGCAAGTCAAGGGATAAACAATTGTACGAACACATAATGCACTTTTTATCTCGGAAAAATAAGGTGCGAAAGCTAATATAGAATATAGAAATAAGAAAAAGAAGATATGAATATGATACCTTCTGAGGTATTGAACCTGAAAAGTTGCAATATCATTATAGTTATATGTTTCCTCAACTATCCAGATTTTTGTATAAAACGTGACTCGGAATGTTCTGATTTTTCTCCAAATACTGTTATTTATAACAAGCGAGCGCGCCGAGGGTAAGTAAGAAACAAAGAGGCGAGCACATGACCCGGTGGAAAGCGGTCGCGTAGCAACAACTGCGGATTAAGCAATTGTGTGTTAGTTTGTATGTGCTGGCCCAAAGATCAGGAGCCAGCGTATTTGTAAAAAAAACCCTGCAAACATACTTTCTGCCCACGTGATGATAAGCGGTTATTGTAGTCTACTGACGCTAGCAAGTAATACTTGCAGTATTACTTGCCCATTGTTGACCCCCCTCTCTTCATATTCTTTTTGTAAAGCAGTTGAGAGGAGTTGTTGTACCGGCAGCGAAAAAAAAAGCGCAGAGTCATTTGGTACAATTGGTACTGCTGATCCCCGGCACACTAATCTAACTTTACTCACATCCGATAAACAACACCATATTGTAGTACATCATATTATTTGGATGCGATCTGTAAGATCTGTAAGATACTTTCCCAGTCAGGCTGCTCCAAATTTTTGAACTCAAGAATTGCTGTCAAAATATCAATAAAATGACAATGCTACTAGTAGATCTTTTTTTGCCTTTAATAAAAAAAAATATAAATGTTTTAATGGGCTTGCGTTTGGCCACTAAGTGACGAAGACGAAGCCTAGGATGGAACACGCTTACCCTGAAGGAACCTATTCACTCTGGCCTTGAAAGTCGTGTCAGGAAACAGACGCCGTAAGCAACTTCTACTCCCTTTCCGCATTATAAATGAGGATGCAAAACTTTTCCCGGCCTCTTGTGGGCTTGTTCCCGTTTGGCTACTTTCCAGTTTGGCAACGGTACTGTACTTTAGCGTATGCTCAGGTACGTAATATATACAAACATAACCAATGTATATGTACCGTTTCCAAACGTAGACAAACGGGAACAAGCCGTCTTGTGGTTCGGTGTAAGAATGGGGTCGGTGGAAGACACCCGCTAAAGTGTATCAATGGTACCAAAAGCTAGTGAAGGCGTGTAGTGAGTGACTACAACGGCTGACTATTGTGGCGGATTGCCTAATAGCCGCTTTGTTACGCACTGCGCGTACCTCTGCAGCGCTACCATCAAACTGTACTGTGTATTATTAAACTACCCGTTTTACATTGTAAATCTCTATTTCAGATTGATAAGCTATATGCCTTATTTTAGCATAAGAGTTTTTTTTTTTTTTTTTTTTTATACCACTAAGGTGGCAAACAAGCATACGGCCCGCCTGATGGTAAGCAGTTACCGTAGCCTATGGACGCTTGTTACAAGCGTCCATAGGCTATCACTACTATAGCAGGGGTATCACTCGCGCGCTGCCGACCCTGAAAACAATTCTGGTTTCAATGTGTGAGGATGGATTCCCCGTCGATGGCGTGAGTTGCGATGGTGGAAGGTAGCCGTGGGCAACAAGTCGAACAATTCCTTAGAACACTATAGGAAGCCTCCAACCAGGTTATTACAGATTAGTTGATAGCCGGGACCAACGGCTTTACGTGCCTTCCGAAGCAAGCTTAAGCATTTAGATAAAAAAAAGGTTTTATGTTTGAGTTCAAATTCTACAATGAGGTTGAGTTTCCGATGAAGGAAAACATCGTGAGGAAACCATAGCATTAGTAGGGAACTTCTACTGGTTGGCTACTCTACTCTCTCTCTCTCTCCAGTGGAAGTTGAAAATCTGTCGCAACCGTGTTTTCCAACAACGCTTGAGAGTCTGTTCCCTTCGAGGTCTTGAGCACTGACCATCTTCGCCCACATCATCACTAAGATATAGCCCTTGGGTTCGATTACATCTATCATCGATCACACTTTAGCAAGCTTCAAAATTGGTTTATTTGATAAAAATGTAAAGTAACCGTGACTCGTGGTAGGGGTGAGATGAGTGCGTTTTACGAGCGAGTTTTACGATCGCCACGCCTTTGCGTGGTAGCCCTCCACTTCCGCTGAGATCGGCTCTTGGTCTAGTCTCTTATTTAATAGGGTTGCCACTCAATATAATATGAAATTACTGTTAAATACATAAATGAATATAAAGTTCAGTATATTGATATAACCATTATTCCGTTTACGAGCTAGAGAGAGCCCTGTGTCATACTGCTTGCTGAACAGGCATATAGAGATATTAGAGTGACAGCAATAGCACTCCATTCTGCTCTTTGGGGACAGAGTCCTAAACACACACACATACAAATATGTTATGCAAAAACAATAATAGTAAAGTAGACTCATCAATGACTTCGTCCAATGCTGGAACCCATATGAAAATCCATTCTGTAGTTTTTGAGTTTATCGCCTTCAAACAGACACATTCGGCGGGGCACTTTGTTGTATAATTTGTAAGGTTAAGAGGAAAGGATGGCTGCAAGATTTGAAAAATAGGTTTTTATCATATCTATTGCTGTCGCGCTGTGCCCGAGCTATCCCGCCCGAGGGCAATTGACTCGACTACAGCTTGGACCGATTATACCTATTTAAATTAGACGAAATTGCTATTTCGTAATCCCCGGTTTTCTCCTCTAAAACTGGATAGATAAAAAAAAAAAAAACAAGAATCATAATAATAAGGGCTTTGGCAATGTCTGTCGGTTTTCCTTTGTTGTTTTATATTCGTCACTTTTTTTCGCTTCCCTATCAGACGTAATGGCGTTAAAAATGGTAAGTTTTTGTGATATTAGAAGGGTCCTAATTCTTATAATAATTAATTTATGGAGAAAAACACAACCGAGAGACACAGTGATACCTACAGATTGCATGGTAGAAAAATCATTGTTCTAGTATCATTATCCAAAGAGGAAACTGAGGATTACGTTTGTATGGAACAAACGCCACTAGCATTTCCTCTTAATAACTAAATTGAACAAGTTTTTCTTACAAAGACCTTTAATTTTATTTATGAAATATTTTGTCAATTTGAAGTAATTATGTCGAATAAAAAATGTGACAGCCCCAGTATATAGGTTGTGTTTATGTAACGGCGATTTTTAAACGCCCTGTATGGGGTTTATCGCTCTTCGAGCGCTTATTCCATATTATATTTATCGCTGCTGCTGCGCAAAGGTGGAATTTCAAATTAAGTTATCAAAATCTATTGAATCATAATACTGTTTTACGATTGTGCCTCGCGATGCGCCTCGCTTCTACGTTACGTTGTGATAATCTATATTATTGAAGCCGTAAACGTTTGTATTGAATATACCTTTAACATTTATTATGTACTTTTAGGAAACAAAACTTTGCTTTAAGTTTATTATTTTAAGAGAGGTAGAGCGTAGCGTTTATTCGCTTAAAGAGCAGCTCGACTGGGGAAGTACCTCCACCTTACAGAATACCGCAGCCAAATAACTTTATGTTGTGTAAAGTTGTGTACTCAGGCGCAGGAACACAACATAACGTTATTTGGCTGCGGTATTCTGTCAGGCACTTCCCCAGTCGAGATACTCTTTGAGCGAATAAACGCTACGCTCTACCTCTCTTCAATTCTTATCCATCATCATCAGCCTATAATGTCCCACTGCTGAGCACAGGCCTCTTTTCACAAATTTGGGTGAAAGGGAATGGGCAGATACTCCACCACGCTGGCCCACTGTGCGAGGTGGAGGTAGGCTAGTGGTCAACCTACTGATGTAGTTTTTCAAGCCGCTAGAAGGCATCCAACTAACTTAACGACTATCACAATTATGTAATAACCGGGACCAACGGCTTTACGTGCCTTCCGAAGAACGGAAACGCTCTATTTGAAATACCACTAGGCGGTCATACATCCAGGTACCGACCACGACAGATGTAGCTTAACTTTGCCGATCGATTAAGAACGGATAATCATGCTACACCACGAGCGCTTCAATAAAATAAAGAATAAGTATAATAAACTAAAACACGCCGCTTTGAAATAAAACGCACATGAATCGAACAACAATGGCTCATAAGAATTATATTTATAATAAAACTCGATAAAGCGTTATAATCGAGTTACCGACTGTTACACTCATATACAGAACAGTAGGTACACATTGTGTATGCGTCCTTATATAACTTCCTATTGAAGACAAAGTTATTGAAAATGTTATTACCTGACAAATTGTATGTTTATTGGAAAAATGTCTTCCCGTTAAGGAGAATATTTGGATATATAACTTTGCTTCCTACATACTACATAATACATTATATATTTTCAATATACGAGTAGTTTTGTGTGACACATTTTTGTGAGGAAATTGCGTCATACATTGATACACTGTAATATTTGACACTGGCGAGCAATTTACAAAAGCGACTAACTTATCATGAAATATTTTTGAAACCATGCAAGATAGCTTCTTGAAGAGAAAAGCAACATTCAAATTGAAACAAAAAAAGTACTTGATTTTTTTGGTTAATAAATAAATAATAAATATCCTGGGACATTCCTCACACACGGTCATCTGATCCCAAACTAAGCAGAGCTTGTACTATGGAAACCAGATAACTGATATAATACATATACTACTTTTTGTTTGTAAATACATACTTAATATACATAATTACACCCAGACTCAGGACATACAGACATGTTCATGCACACAAATGCATGTCCTGTGTGGGGATCGAACCCACGACCTGCGGCGCAATAGGTGGAATCTTTACCAGAGTTTTAACCAACTGCGCCAACTGGCCCGTCTGGAATGGTAATGGAGGAAAAGACAACTTAGGGCCATTTGGACAAATAATAGTACATTGTGATACATGGGTGCAGACGAGTTTTAACCACTTTCAGCATTTCCCGATTTTTTATAATTTCTGGCAGAACATTAATTTATTTCTTTACATAAAAAAAACCACAGAGAATTGAATAAAAAAAACTCGCTCTCCTCCGAGTTTGTTGTTTGTTGTAAGTTCCTCTGCTTTTCCATAATATTCAAGCTTGTCAGTGGGCGGCGCCGATTTACCAACAGATGACATGTAGTTTATTATTAGATAGGTGCTCGGCAACAGATTTTCAACTTGAGGGTGGTAGCCAGCCAGGTGGGTACTAAAAAGTACCCTACCACCGTGCTATTGTTTCCTCACGATTTTTTCCTTCATCGAAAGCTTAAACTCATTGTAGGATTCGAACCCGGGACCTTCGACAAGGCATCCGACGTCAATACCACAGAGCTATCATCGCCTTAAATAGTGCTGTATATGGTCGATACTAGACTGACAGCCACTTGCACTCTGTTATGCGATTTTCGCAATTCCCGGTGCATGAGTTTTGTCATTGTTTTGGTCTCTTATTGGCGTGCAGTGCAATGGAGAGAAGTATGCTAAAAATAAAGAAAATACACAAAATAAGAAACGAAATAATTAGACAAAAAACTAAAATAACTGATGCACTCACACAATGAGGTAGAGCATAGCGTTTATTCGCTCAACGAGCAGCTCGACTGGGGAAGTACCTCCACCTTACAAATAACTTTATGTTGTGTAAAGTTGTGTTCCTGCGCGTGAGTAAGGTCGCCAGAGCTCATAGGGGAAGGTCAGTAACGCGTGAGCGATGCTTCTTGTGTTGCAAGCGTCCATATGGCTACGGTAACCGCTTACCATCAGGTGGGCCGTATGCTTGTTACCTTGTTACACGCGTTACCGACCTGTCCCCCCTCCCCTATGAGCTCTGGCGAGTTGTGTAAACTCATTGGGGAGGGGGAACGGTCTGTAACGCGTGATAGCACGTGTGTCGCAAGCGTCCACCGCTTACCATCATACGAAGGATTACAACATAAAGAAACCATAGCCCGCTGCTCTGTAGTACACGCCTAGCTCCCATCCTTCATAGTTACCACATTCAGCCACATCATCGCTTATTGTGGTGACATTGTGGTGAACCGCAAGCCTGTCCATAGTAACAATTAGTTGTTATACGTCGAATTATTAGTAGTGAAGTTATTGTGACAATTACATAACTACGAGAATATTCGTAGCGATCGTAGCGGCTCTACGATATACAAATATATCTCATGAACTAAAGAATACAAACTTCTAAGTAAAGAAGGGATACCCCCCACATCAGTTTATGATTCCTCACTCATTAACGTACTCATAGTGTGTATTCTTGGACTCATCGGTAACAGCTTACTATAACATATAGCAATTCAAATCCGTAATTTAATTTTGTTTTTATTAATTTTGTTTTTATTAAGTTAAATAATTGGACTGTTTTACAAAAAACTTAAACCGACTTCAAAGTACACTAAGAAGTAATCAAATCCTGATCTGATGACAATGGGACCAAACGGGAAGTGTTCCAGACAAAAAAATAAATTTCCAAATCAGTTAATAAATGACAGAGTTATGAGGTAACAAACATAAAAAAAAACAACCGAATTGAGAACCTCCTCCTTTTTTTGAAGTCGGTTAAATAATGTTTTTCCGCTCCTTCTTCACAGAATATTTACTTATACTTTACGTATAAAACTCGCAATCCTCCGTGCGCACAATTTCCTTAAAAATGGGTACAGGATTTTCCCTTCACATATTTTTATGATAGGTTCTAAACTGACTTTCCAGAGGGCCAATATATTATAACCTTATTTGTCTTTTGTCCTTCTTTGTCATCCGGCGTCAAAACAAGACAAAAGACAAAATAAATAATTTAAGGTTATTATAATATTGTTTTAAGAGCTTGCGGTTAGCCCCCATATGCCCTTTTGCTAAAACTGATTTAATATTCGACATTCAACAGCACTTATGTGATAAGTGAAGGATATATTATGTCACCTTACATCGCTGCAGGTGTCACGGCGGCCTGCCATGAACTCCGTATAATACACTCAATGTATGCTAATGCAAACCATGGTACATGTAATTCTGTCGATATGTTTACATTTACTGGGAGAAATAAACTGAAAATATTTGAAAAATACTCGTAAGATAATGTTTTTAGGGTTTCGTAGCCAAATAAGAAAAAACCGGAACTTTTTTGTTTTATCCGTCTATCAGTATGTCACAGTAATTTTACTCAGAGACTGGAACTAAGATGTTAGAGTGGTAGGTGTTTTCTATGAACCGCTATACAATACCTATTTGTGTGTGTGTAGTAACATAGTTTATTTCTTTATTTTTTTCTTTCTATACAATGGTTTTGTGAAACTATGGGGTTGGAACCCCATTAATGAAACTGAGTCTCGAAAAAAAATCAACGGACATAAGAGTGGGGACTTTAGATTCATAGATAGGACCTCAAAAAATCTCCTATTTCCCGTATGAAAAGTGTCAACCCAGAACACATTCTATCTCCTTGCCATCCAAATCCGTTCGGGAGTTTCTGTATGAAAGAGTAACACATACATACACACACACATACATCCTCACAAACTTTCAGGTTTATTAGTTGGATTGGACGATCATTATCACAGATACTCCATCCACATCAGTATGCCAGCAGCGCTGCGCGAACGCACGTACTGCGGCGGTTGATCCTGCGCGTGAGTGACGCTCATCGTACTTGCATCATGCACCACACATCAATATTCAATTGTGTTGCATTTATTATTGTTTATTTATGCTAAATTAATACTTGAGTTAAATAGCTAAACTTATTAGTACTTAGGAAGTATTAGCATTTGATTCCTTATGTGACAGTGAAGGCCTATTTGTATTTGTAAGGGCCTTACAATCTATTTCATCATCATCATCAGCCTATAATGTCTCACTACTGAGCACAGGCCTCTTTCACAGATGAGGGTGTAGGAAATGGGCAGTTACTCCACCACGCGTGCCCACTGCGGATTGGTGGAGGTAGGCTAGTGGTCAACCTACTGTTGGAGTTTTCAAGCCGCCTAGAAGGCCTCCAACTAGCTTAACGACTATCACAATTAAGTGATAACCGGGACCAACGGCTTTACGTGCCTTCCGAAGTACGGAAAACGCTCGAGTAGAAATACTACTAGGCGGTCACCCATCCGGATACCACACACATTAGTGATTGCATAACTTTGCCGATGTGCAATGTATTCGCACGGGATTGCTAATGTATTCTCAACCTTATACGAAACCTAGGAGGTTACTGGCTCTCAAATTAGTGCCAGCCAGGCGGGAACTACAAAGTCCCGATGTTGTTTTCGTACAAAGCTCAAGCTCTTTGTCTATGTTTCGAACCCGCGCCTGTCGTCATTCATACTTACTGTACGTTCATACTCTAAAAACTTAGAATTAATATTATCTGGGTAACAAAATAATAATCCTAAGTAATCCGTCTGGATTACCAAAAAATATTGGATACATATTTTTTGCTTTATCAAATCAATGAAAATGGACAAAGATAAGGCGCGTCATAGTTCGGGAGTGGGGGCTCGTGACGTCACTTGTTTGTGAACGTGTAAAGTGTAGTCATGCGGAACTTCAACACACCATTATCTTCGTATTTTGTTCGATTTACAAAAAAAAATACGTGTCTAATATTTTTTGATAATGTAAATTTCAGGTTCAACCTCTTCTAATCAGTTTCTTAGTAACAGAATCGAAATAACCTACAGATGTCGATGGAGCAAAAACAACACGTATCAAGGACGTATCGAGTAGATACGCTGAAAACAATTGGAGCACACAAATTGTGGTGAATTGTAAATTAAATAGATTAGTTCAGCTGCAAGTAAAGGTGTTTATTGAATGCCTGAAAAACTGCTGTACAGATGTTTTCAAGTTTTAATGAGGTTCGTACGGACATGGTTTATAAAAGAAAATTAAGAATAAATTAATATTTTGGAATCTTTTTAGCAATGTTTAAAACGTAGCAAATTTTGTTAATATCATGCTTATGAGAAATGTTTCGCTTACGCATCGAGACCGTTCCGACCTTCCTTAGACTTACCTTCCTCAGTTTTAATTAAAAAACAATAGCATCAGTCGTTACTGAAATATAGTGCTGACAGACGGACAGACGGTCGGTGTAGCACCATATGGGTTCCTTTTTACCGTCAACTTTAACAAAAAATATATATACGTATGTGTATAGTGTATACTCGTAAGAACCAACATTTAGGACATGTTTGACCTAAAAATGGGAATCGAATCCATGAATTATGCCATGTATTCAACACCTAAAAACCGGCCCAAATACTGTATTTTTTTTATTCCGAACACATTTTATTATATGTATATTAATTTCATTTCTATAAGAGTGAATAAAAAAATGCTGTTTTTAGTCTAGTGAGTAGGTAGTCTGTCTTTATTCAGAACCTATCTGGTGAAGATAGCCTGATTATTCATCAGGGTAGATAACAAAATAAGCGAGGAGAAGTATGAATGTTTCAGATCCACAATTTCGGTATAAGTAGTGAAGAGGGTTGTTTCGGCCTTATTTGTGATCGGAACAGGGCCGGGTTCAGTCAATATTGTCACTTACGATAGGGTTGGCAGCGTTTGGAAGTTTTTATATTGATTAAAAAATATATCTTTTTAGTTTTTATATTGATTGATAAAATAGAATTCTTCTATCTTTTTAATAGGTACATATGGTACCTGATGGTAAGCGGTTACACAGCCCATAGACGCTTGTAACACCAGGGCGTCGCGCATTACCTACCCTGCAAACATCTCTTCACACCCTTTTTTAAGAATTCCATGCTGTACCAAAGTATAACCATGTTTATTTATTTATTAGCAAATTTTTTTACTATCTCGCGTCTATTTTAGTATTCGTTTTATTCCCTCTGGAAACGATATATTATTAAAAAAAAGATTCATGTCATATGACAACCCTATTGGCAAGTATTTGCGTGTAATCTATCACTACGTGCCCGCCCGCTCGCCCCAGGGGTGGCGCGCGCGTGTTTATTGTATGTATCTATCACCAGGTACCGGGTATCAATATCCGGATTGTCTCAGCTCTTTGATATTTAATGGAATCACTACTTACCTAGTTTTATAAGGAAAATGGTCGTTATATCGTTCATTGTATACAAAAATAGATTTTATTACCTGCTAATATTGTTTGGAAAATGTTATTGTAACATGAACAACGTAACATCAAGTTATGGCTGCGGTATTTAATGTGGAGGTATTTCCCCAGAAGAACTGTTCATTGATAGAAAAATCACATTTCTCTCTTTAAATGCTGAGTCTCTGTTAATCTCATTCCATGTTGAAATTCAAAATCATTTATTCAAATAGACCTTCGCAGGCACTTATGAAAAGTCTGACTCTAATACTCTAATACCGGTTCGGAAGGTTGCATTTGCTGAGAAGAGCCGGCAATAGACTCAGCAATTACTCTTTTCAAAACAGGCTTAGATTCATTACATAATATTTACATTCTAATCGCACTGAAAACAATTGCGTGCCCCGGCGCGGCGGCAAAATTACAAAGTAGACTGAATAAATATTTAATAAGTAAATAAATAGCAAACTTAAGCAGACCAGTCCCCACAAGCAGCACTAAGATTTTAGGGTCGACAACGCGCGAGTGATACCCCTGGTGTTGCAAGCGTCCATAGGCTACGGTAACTGCTTACCATCAGGCGGGCCGTATGCTTGTTTGCCACCTTCGTGGTATAAAAAAAAAGATTGTACAGATAAACCCGTATTGTAAAAACAAAACGATGATTGTATTGTATGTAATGTTTAATGCAACACTTACACACCTGCAAGCCGAAGATCATTGCTCCCCACTTTTATTAGCAAATCTAAGAGCTGCATCATTTTATAAGCAGGAGACATCTGATTATCCTAGACTAAACTATTCGTTTGTATTAAACATGAGGCTCTGTAGTTAAACAATTTCATTACTAGAATTTATAAATCTGATTTGTGCCATCGTGTTATTGTAATTGCTAATTCCGGCCCTGGTTTTGTTTAGATTAATATAATAATAGTTCAAACTTGCAAATCTTTTTGATTAGAATATGGACGATTAGGCACTACTTTAAGAGAGGTAGAGCGTAGCGTTCTGGGGAAGTACCTCCACCTTACAGAATACCGCAGCCAAATAACTTTATGTTGTGTAAAGTTGTGTTCCTGCATGTCAGTAAGGTCGCCAGAGCTCATTGGGGAGGGGGAAAGGTCGGTGACGCGTGAGCGATGCTTCGTGTGTTGCAAGCGTCCATATGGCTACGGTAACCGCTTACCATCAGGTGGGCCGTATGCTTGTTTGCCGACTTAGTCGTACAAAAAAAAAAAAGATACGTGTAATAAAAATGTTTCATATCCTGATCTGATGACAATGGGACCAAACTGGAAATAAATGACGGAGTTATGAGGTAGCAAATATAAAAAAAAACTAATTGAGATCCTCCTTCTTTTTTTGATGTCGGTAAAAAATGCCATGCAAATGATCTCAAACTAAGCAGAGACACTGTTTAAATATTCTTATTTATTGAAAATTCACTATTGGTCCCATAGTAAAAGTTGTTCAGCATGACTAACCCAACATATGTTTCGAAATTATGCCATCTCGAAATCTCCGCCTGTTATAGATATCTTACACCGTAACGGATAATCAGAGAGGTTCACGCACACAAACGTAAAATAAACGAGTAGTGAGGTGTTAGAAAAAAACATTTATAATTTTCGTTTGCATGAAAATTACGTTCTCTGGAAGATTTCAAGTAAAAATCGAGTATCACCATTTTCTATTCTTAACAGTTTCCTAACTGATATTTACGTGAAAATATTCAATACAGGAGTGTCGTAAACAAATTACTTATTCAAATAAAATATTTTACGGAAAAAAATCCGTTCCGCTCGACAGATTATCGTTGGGATAAACATCTTGAGATGTTATTATTTCTTGCTTTATCTACATAATAAATATAAAATACGATTGTTTTTGAAAATCACAAAAGAGACTAGTGACCGCGGTTTCGCTTGGCTCTATGACCACATACTGCCTGTTCCCTATTGTGGAATACTAGCCTATGCAGGTAAAAAATTAACTTCAAAATGTGTATGAAATTAAGCTGTAATAAATTAACTTTAAAAAAAAAAAAACCGCCTTCAAAGTACACTAAAAAGTAAGAAATAACTCTTATCTGACACTGTTTTGAAGTGAGCGAAATCGCATGACGTGTTCTGTAGAAAATATTTCGCTGACTTCAAAACAGTGTCAGATAAGAGTTATTTCTTACTTTTTAGTGTACTTTGAAGGCGGTTTTTTTTTTGTTAAAAAGTTATTTTGTTTTTGAATTTTTAGTTTCATATATACTTAAATACTTTCGCGTGTAAAGACCTGCGTAAACAATGCATATTTAAGCGATAGCAGCAATTGCGGTTGTTTTGCTGTCATTTTTTAAGAGTTCCGTTGTCTGTCTCCGAAACTCATCATCATATCTATATGAAATTTATATGGGACCATTTCGGGATAAACCCCTTTCGAACAAAAAAGAAGAGAATTTTGAAAATCCGTCTATATATGACGGAGTTATGCCCGAACATACATAAAAAAAAAAAAAATATAAACATCCGAATTGAGAACCTCCTCCTTTTTTGAAGTCGGTTAAAAATGGTTCAAAAAGACAATTCCAAAAACCGGCCAAGTGCGAGTCAGACTCGCGCACCGAGGGTTCCGTACAAACCTGTAGGTATATAAGTAAATGGTAGTATAGACCTGAGTATTTGATATTAATTTCAATTTATGACCTATTAAAAAAAATCTACTTACTAGATCTCGTTCAAACCAATTTTCAGTGGAAGTTTGCACCGTAATGTACATCATATATTTTTTATAGATTTATCATTCTCTTATTTTAGAAGTTACAGGGGGGGGGACACACATTTTACCACTTTGGAAGTGTCTCTCGCGCTAACTATTCAGTTTAGAAAAAAATGATATTAGTAACCTCAATATCATTTTTGAAGACCTATCCATAGACACCCCACACTTATGGGTTTGATGAAAAAAAAAAAATTTAGTTTCAGTTCTAAGTATGGGGAACCCCCAAAATTTATTGTTTTTTTTTCTATTTTTGTGTAAAAATCTTAATGCGGTTCACAGAATACATCTACTTACCAAGTTTCAACATTATAGTTCTTATAGTTTCGGAAATAAATGGCTGTGACATACACGGACAGACAGACAGACAGACAGACAGACAGACATGACGAATCTATAAGGGTTCCGTTTTTTGCCATTTGGCTACGGAACCCTAAAAATCTGGGTAAGCGTGCTACATCCTCGGCCTCGTCATAACTCCTCATGGGGTCAGTCGAAGGTCAAACGCAAGCCCATTTAACATAAAAAATAAATAAAAAAAAAACTAACACAAAAACAACAGCAAGTAAAAATGCACTTTACATACCTACAAAAATAGTAAGGTAAAAATTCAGTGGTGTGTGAGAACAAAATGGTATGGCAGCTTATGTTGCGGCGCTCGGTCGGATAATTCCAATAACTGCATAGATACACACATACAAACATTGAAAATGTTTACACATCGAGATCTTTAGAAACTACCACATAAACATTACCTCTTTTTTCATGTTCGAATGAATAGGTTCGTTTCAGTGAATCCGTAGATCGATAAATCTAGATCCAGACTTGATTAGGCTGTTTTACTGAAAAATCTGTTTATAAATAAGATCCGTGGGCGGTGCGCTGAAAGACTGCAAATTTATATAATCTTCTATTTTCATAACATTCAAATGAGTTTGAACTTGCGCATAAGAGACTAGAAGTCATCTATTTATAGTTGATTGAATGCAATGTTTTCTAGAAAACATTAGCATTTACTAGTAAATATACTGAAGATTTCTGCAGCAGACTTGTAATTGTTTTCCTTAGCAACAACTTCATAACATTGATTTTAGTCGTAGGTTCCAATCAATGGGTGAAGGAAAACATCGTGAGGAAACCATAGCAAGTGAGTAGTACCCATCTGGGGCTCTACCGCGTAACTTTGGTGGTAATCGGAACGAACACCATTAATGAATTTCATCCAATCAGGGCCACGTATGGTCATCGTCGCGTCATACCGCGTGCGCGTCATTGGATGAAATAATTAATGGTGATAGTTACGATTACCACCAAAGTTACGCGGTAGAGCCCCTGGCTGACACCATGCACCTAATGCAGGTATTACGGTACACCTCATAAGGTGACAGATAACAATGATCCTAATAAATAATATAATAATTCAAATAAAACCGGCCAAGTGCGAGTCAGACTCGCGCACCGAGGGTTCCGTACAAACCTGTAGGTAAATGGTAGTATAGACCTGAGTATTTGATATTAATTTCAATTTATGACCTATTAAAAAAAAACTACTTACTAGATCTCGTTCAAACCAATTTTCAGTGGAAGTTTACACCGTAATGTACATCATATATTTTTTATAGATTTATCATTCTCTTATTTTAGAAGTTACAGGGGGGGGGGACACACATTTTACCACTTTGGAAGTGTCTCTCGCGCAAACTATTCAGTTTAGAAAAAAATGATATTAGAAACCTCAATATCATTTTTGAAGACCTATCCATAGACACCCCACACTTATGGGTTTGATGAAAAAAAAATATTTGAGTTTCAGTTCTAAGTATGGGGAACCCCCAAAATTTATTGTTTTTTTTCTATTTTTGTGTAAAAATCTTAATGCGGTTCACAGAATACATCTACTTACCTAGTTTCAACATTATAGTTCTTATAGTTTCGGAAATAAATGGCTGTGACATACACGGACAGACAGACAGACAGATATGACGAATCTATAAGGGTTCCGTTTTTTGCCATTTGGCTACGGAACCCTAAAAAGGCGTAAAAAGAGCTCTACAAGGTCGGCAACACATTGGCGATCCCCCTGGTATTGCAAATGTCCATAGGTGGCGGTGACCACTTACCATCAGGTGGCCCGTCTGCCTGCTTGTCAACCTATTGACATAAAAAAAAAAAAAAAAAAAAAAATAGGTGGCGTTGTTTCTGATTTATGAGGATGGATTCTTTACTCTTGTTTTTGTTATTGTAGCTGTTTATTGATGGTATATTTTTTTTTTTTTTTTTTATGTTAAATGGGCTTGCGTTTGACCTTCGACTGACCCCAAGAGGAGTTAAGTCGAGGCCGAGGATGTAGCACGCTTACCCAGAAAAAGCCTATTCACTCTGGCCTTGAATACATCTAGGTTGTAGGCATCGGGAAACACAGATCCCGGAAGAGAGTTCCACTCCTTTGCTGTTCGTATAAGAAACGATGAAGCGAAGCGTTGAGTCCGGGTACGCGGGATGTCGACAACGTATGGGTGGAAATTCTCCCGGCGTCTTGTGTTTCGGTGGAGAAATGGGGATGGAGGAATTAGATTGAACAGTACTGTAGCACACTCTCCAAAATACATCCTTTATTGCCGGCTCTTCTTAGCAAAAGCAACCTTCCGAACCGTGCATTAGAGTATTAGAGTTTGACTATTCATAAGTGCCTGTGAAGGCCTATTTGAATGAATAAATTATTTCATTTCATTTCATATAGAAGACCGACAAACACGAAACCTTACGCCGATGTTCAAGGCTCGTTAATTTCGCCTCAGTTATCGAAACATCGCCGACTAGTCTCCTAGCACGACGGTCTATTGAGTCAAGGGCCTCCAGCTGGTATTTGGCAGATCCATCCCAGAGGTGACAGCAGTACTCGATGCACGAACGGACTTGTGCTTTGTACAGTTGCCATAACTGGTCCGGCGTAAAGTACCGCTTCACCTTACATAGGATGCCCAACTTTTTTGCAGCGGTTTTAGCCTTTGACTCAATAGAACTACCAAAATTTATTTTGGCAGTTAATGTTATTCGTAGGAGTTCAAGTTGGTCGGAAATCGGTAAGGATATATTCTGAAAAGAAGGAGTGAGATTGAAAGGACTCCTTTTAGCGGTGAATAGACACGCCTGAGTCTTGGAGGGATTAAACTTGACCTGATTATCTTTACCCCAATCGGAGACTGCTTGCAGGTTCAAGTTAATACGCTCAACCATGGCCTCTCTAAGCGTCAAGGTTTCTTCACTGGAAGCCTGTGCGCTTGAAAAATAGCTCTCCACAACCGTGCTGTCGTCTGCGTACCCAAAGATACCGGGGTTTAGTAGATCGTTGATATGCAGCAAGAATAAATAACAAAGTCAAGTATTTATTTACTTGGATAACTGGAAGGTCATAGTTACTATAGTTACTCCTGGTTTGGCAGACAGTCGTCAACCGAGAAGAACTAGCACGAAACATTTTTTTTTTATGTTCTGACAATTTTGGCCCGTTATCAGAAAATGTGTCTGCTTTTCTGATTCTTACCTTTTCACGACTCGTTTTAAGAGTGCGTATAAAGCAAATTAACATTTGAAATTTACCCAAGTAAATAATATTTAAATGAAAAAATATTTTTATATGGGTATTTTCCTTATATTCGCGAGGGTTCTATCAGAGCAAGAACATAAAGAAATGAAAATTCCTCGATAGAAAAAAATCACAAAGCTACCTCTAATAATAATGAATTTTCGTTTTCATTCGTTCATGGTGTATCGAATTAGGACAAAAATTCGATAAATAATATCACTAACGTATGACGTAGGGCTGATACTAACGATTTTCTTAAATATTCTATACTTTACTAGTTATTTACATTAGAAGCGCTTAGCTCATTTTTGTTCCGCGAAACACGCTATCTCCGTCTCATGCCACGCGAATATTAGACATAAGTTTGTTTCATCTGACATTGCCATATTTTTCTGGCTTTATATGCCATGCATATTACCTTTAATGTAGAGTAGAACAATTTTTAATACAGGAACGAGGATGTGGTGAAGTCTAGTATATTTTTTCAATTAATCTTAAACAGTACATAGGCATAGCATTGACTGAATGCACATGCTCAGTGTCAGCTGTGAGGATTTAGAGCTGAACTCAGACAGATCGAAGTCTGACAACAGAATTGGCAATCAGCCTAGCCATTATGTCGGTGGAACGAGTTGCCCGTACACACGTGTGCCGATTGACGGCATACATCTATTTCTAATATACAACTACATAATTATTCTAATTATACTATTACACTTATTTTATTACGACAAATGGATATATAGAAAGTAAAGACTGGATTATAAGCAACATAAAAAGTGCTTGAAATATGAATGAAAATTGTCAGAATATGCGAAATGTTCAACCTAATTCCACCATCCCCATTTTTACACCGAACCACAAGACGCCGGGAAAATTTTCACCCGTACGTTGTTGACATACCGAAAATACGGACACAGCGTTTTGCATCCTCATTTATAATGCGGACAGCATGGGAGTGGAACTTGCTTCCGGCGTCTGTGTTTCCTGAACTGTGTTTCTAGGAACTTTCAAGGCCAGAGTGAATAGGTTTCTTCTGGGTAAGCGTGTTTCATCTAAGGCTTCGTCATCGCCCCTTATGGGCGGGTCAGTGGCCAAACTCAAGACCATTTAATAAAAAAAAAATAAAAATGAAAGAAAGGTAAGTTCTAATATTATATTATTTTAAAATCAGCATTCTGTTAGTAAATTATCCATTGATAGACGATAATATGTATAGTAACATTACAGTTGTTGGCTGCAATTATTCCATACAAATGTATTCCCCTGTTTTCTTCCCGAATAATGCCTCTAGTCATCATTTTCTTTTCTTATAATCAAGTTCTGCTTTGGACACATCCCTGTTACTTCCTTTTTTTCAGCAACTAATTAATAAAGAAATTATGGCCCTCCAAAAATTACAATAAATGCCCTATTTTTCCGCCGTGATTAAAAGGACTACCAGACAAATTCGAAAAGATTTTAACATAAAATAAAGTAATAGGGGCCTAGATAATCCCTTACATAAAATTTTAATGTAAAAAAATGATTGAATCGGCTCAGTTTTCGAGGAGGAAAATGGGGAAAACGAAACGTCGATTTCGTCAATTTTTTTTTGTGAATAAATCGGTCTGAGCTGCAGATGTCCCTATCGTACATAGCGCATAACATAGCGGCATAGCGCGACGGCAATAGTTTCTTCAAATAGCTATTTTTCAAATTCCTCGCAACTAGCCCCTCTTAAGCTACCCCTCTTAAGGCCCTTCTGGGGCCCAAATTGCTAATAGCTTTGACTTTGGCAAAGCTATTGAAACTACCTTTGGTTGGGATATCAGAGTAACTTAGGAATATTGTAAAAATACGGGCTTTTTAACATGCTACACTAATGTAACTATGAGGTACCAGAACGACCCATATCAATACATGTCTGTATAGACGGAGGCACCATGAATGTGATAAATTCCGTCATCCGTCAGGGGAATGAGTTATCTTATATTCATAACTCAGTGAGGACTATGAAATTAAATGAAATTTAAAGCGTAATGTGAACTACTTGTCATCAC
This sequence comes from Achlya flavicornis, assembly GCA_947623365.1. Classification (NCBI taxonomy): domain Eukaryota; kingdom Metazoa; phylum Arthropoda; class Insecta; order Lepidoptera; family Drepanidae; genus Achlya; species Achlya flavicornis. The sequence goes on along the minus strand of OX392483.1, from coordinate 656,427 downwards.
CCAAGAGTCCCAAGACCGATCCCAAACGGAAACAACATTGCATTATCAAATAACAAACACACAATTAGCCGGTAGCCAAACTTCACAGAAAGTTAAAAAACAAGTTAATCCAAAGCACATGTTAACCACGAATTATCCGACCATTAGTTGGTCGTAAATCTTCGTCGGTTTTCGGAGCACTCGCCTTGTGGTGCGATGTTATATTTAGCCGTTGGGAAAGCAGCGCGCGCGCCGATGGACGCAAAACAGCGGGTTGGCAATGTGCCAACAATAACAAGGGAATAAGGACTGGGCTTATAATTTCATTGCAAAATCATCATTTGTTAGCATAATCTGAATGAAGTATGAGCTTCTTGTTTTTTTGAGTGAAGTTGCAAGACACATTGGCTCATGTGATCTGGAAATGTACTAAATGAGGAGAAGGGGAAAATTCAACGATTTTTTCAGACTGTTTTATACTGTTGCGGGTCTCTGCTATCGCTACTAGATATGTTTAAAGAATAGTAAAGTAGTATAGGAGAATAGTGAATAGTAATTTTTACTCATTAGATTAATGACGAGTTACTATTGGATACTGTTATTGTGGATTCGATGTCAAGAATTAACCTCACTGGAATTAATGCTATTTTTTGTCACAAAAATTACGAATTTAGAAGAACGGAAAAACAAAGATGAAATATCAAAAATACGAACTGATATATAAAATCCTTTTTAGTGAAGCTTCTGACACGAAAGAGATAAGACACGGCGTGACACTTGGGGCCCCCCTGTCATTGTTAATTTTGAGGAAGAGGGAGGGCACGATGAGGAGTGACCAACGGTCCTATTATGTTACTTTATTGCAATAGATTTCTATTTGAAACAACCTATTTACCGAAAATATTATATTATTCAGGTACAAGTCGAAGCCGATTTCATGCAGCAGTAGCAGGCGACGTGTCGTCGCGACCCTACTTTTTCTCTTTCGTTTCTATATATTACTATACTATCGCTAGCTATAGAAGGTATTTTCATAGTAATACATAGAAACCACTAGTGTCGTGACGACACGTCGCCTGCTGCTGCTGCCTACAGCCGGCTACGAACTTGTACCTTTAGGATGTAATAACATATAAATGTTCGCTCGATTCCCTTCTAGAGACGCCTTGCTCAACAGTTCGAAGAATGTCAGTGGGCAGCACCATTTTCCCAACAGATGACATATACTATATATTATTGTCTTTTCATTTAGTACTGTGGACACAGAGTTGTATATTGGACTGACGGCGCTCGCACTCAGTTATGCGATTTTCACAATTCACAGGGCACGAGCTTTGATTAAGGATACATGCAGATTGAGCGTCGAAGCTGTGCACGCGTAAAAAAAAAATGCCCTAACTGTTAGGGGCTAAATCAAATAAAAATAAATAAAATTGCAAAATAATGTTTAATATTTCTCCCGATTTTAATTGGAATATTTCAACAACTGCTAGCATTATGAACGTCACTATGACAAGTAGAATGACGTAGAGGGAGCTTAAGACGTAGCTGTTACGAGCAGCAGCCTATAAAAGTAGGCCTGTTTTATATATTCGTGTAGTATGGCGACGTTTTTTCTGGTATAATAATTTCTATGGGCACGAGTATTGTCATCGTTTTCGTCACTATATAGACACGCGGGACTGCAGTGTGACAACCACACAAAGCCTTGGAGAAAAATTACTCTCAAAGAAGCTGCGTATCTAATCGGTAAGTGTTTGGTGCTAGAAATAAGTAGTCACTTTGTTTGCAATGACACCTGTCAGCACCTTTTAGTATTCGCATCGGCTTCATTCAACCAGGTTCAAATAGAAACAAATTTCAATAAAGTTACACAATAGACGCCCAGTTATATCCTGCTTCGTTTGTGCTTGACGTGGCGAAAATGATTTTTGTGTGTTTTGAGGAGTTATTTTTAGAGTTCTGTTTGTTGTAAGGTTAGATTTGATTTGTACTAGCTTCTGCCGCTGTTTTGCCCGAGCGATTTCATATTTGGGATAAAATTTCCAGGGTGTGAAAAGTAGTCACATTTTGCTGAACCTGCACAAATTTCTAAATGTTTTGTACCATCAGCTAGAATTATAGTTCTAAAGTAAAGCCAACGAGACGATATAAAGAATGTAAATAATCTGACCCTCTACTGAGTTACATAACGATAGCGAGCGATTATTAGTTTTTTTATCAATATCAAAAGTCTAATGGTGCGTCCATGCTACGCGTAGCGAGCACGAAAACTGTCAATCGGGCGGAGCGCAGTCGAGCACGCTACGAATGCTCGTTCGAGGCTCGCAAGCCCGTCCACGCTACGCGAATCGTGCCCGCAGTGTGCTCGTTCGTGGCTCAGCTCGTACTCGGTTCGCCAAGCATGGACGCACCATAAGATTTGCAAAAGTCTTTCCCGTAGAGTTATGTCAGATTCACATCAATATTCGCAGCGCATCTTCTTCTAATACAGACAACAACGATTAGAAAAGGTAATTTGAAATTTGAGTAAAATTTCTTTTAACAAAAATGTTATGAATTTGAAAGTGTTTTTTTTTTTTTTTTTATACCACTTAGGTGGCAAACAAGCTTACGGCCCGCCTGATGGTAAGCGGTAACCGTAGCCTATGGACGCTTGCAACACCAGGGGTATTACGCGCGCGTTGCCGACCCTGCAGAAATCTCTTCACACCCCTTTTGAAGAACCCCATGCTGTACTCCATTGGGAAAACCACGGCGGGGAGCTCATTCCACAGTCTGAGCGTCCGCGGAAGGAAGCTCATTTGAGCCCGCACAGTACGAAACAATTCAGGTTTCAATATGTGAGGATGGACTCCCCGTCGATGGCGAGAGTTGCGATGGTAGAAAGTAGCCGTGGGCATCATCTTAAACAATTCTTCAGAACACCGTCCGTTGTACAAGCGGTAGAACACACATAAGGAGGCAAAGTCTCTCCTCAGGCTGAGGGGCTCTAAACCGCTTGTGAGCTCGGGATCGTCGACAATTCTTATGGCACGTCGTTGAACCGAGTCTACCTTGTATGTTTATATTCTTTATCTCGTCTCGCTAAGTAGGGCACTTATTGCTCTGTATATGAAGAAAAAAAATGTGTAATTGTCTTATAACGTCTTTAAAGCATTTATCTCTACAAGTTTCTTTCCTTTTTAGGGTTCCGTAGCCAAATGGCAAAAAACGGAACCCTTATAGATTCGTCATGTCTGTCTGTCTGTCTGTCTGTCTGTCTGTCTGTCTGTCTGTTTGTCCGTGTATGTCACAGCCATTTATTTCCGAAACTATAAGAACTATAATGTTGAAACTTGGTAAGTAGATGTATTCTGTGAACCGCATTAAGATTTTTACACAAAAATAGAAAAAAAACAATAAATTTTGGGGGTTCCCCATACTTAGAACTGTAACTCAAATTTTTTTTTTTTCATCAAACCCATAAGTGTGGGGTGTCTATGGATAGGTCTTCAAAAATGATATTGAGGTTTCTAATATCATTTTTTTCTAAACAGAATAGTTTGCGCGAGAGACACTTCCAAAGTGGTAAAATGTGTGTCCCCCCCCCTGTAACTTCTAAAATAAGAGAATGATAAATCTATAAAAAATATATGATGTACATTACGGTGCAAACTTCCACTGAAAATTGGTTTGAACGAGATCTAGTAAGTAGTTTTTTTTTAATAGGTCATAAATTGAAATTAATATCAAATACTCAGGTCTATACTACCATTTACTTATATACCTACAGGTTTGTACGGAACCCTCGGTGCGCGAGTCTGACTCGCACTTGGCCGGTTTTTTTATTTCAAAGGAGTGCATTGAATAGCGATCTATTGGCCTCTGTCACATAAACAAGGTTTTAATGAGATGGGTGATCATTAGAGGTAATTAATGATGGCACATGCGTTGGATAACGTCTGTTTTATTGGCTCGATGTATCAACAATGTGTGTGGAAACAGTAATGTAATGAAAATCCATATGAGTAGACTTTGGAAAGTTGCTTTTACTGAGGAGAGCCGGCCATAAAATGTAATCTCTTAATAGATAAGGTCTATAATACAATAAATATTATAATTTATGGGTGGGGGCATCTGGATACCAGCTTGAGCCTTTAGATTCGGCTTGACTCACACAGTGGAACCAAAATGGTTTCGTACTGTGCCGTCTCAAAGCAGCTTCCTTCTGCGGACGCTCAAACTATGGAATGAGCTCCATCGTGGTTTTCCCAATGGAGTTCAGCGTGGGGTTCCTCAAAAAGGGCGTGAAGAGATTTCTGAAGAGTGAGTACACCTGGTGTTGCAAGCGTCCAAAGGCTACGGTAACCGCTTACCATCAGGCGGGCCATGCTTGCTTGTTTGCTACTTTAGTGTTATCTATACTAATACTAATATTATAAAGAGGAAAGATTTGATTGTTTGTTTGTTTGTTTGTTTGCATTGAATAGGATCCGAAACTATAGAACCGATTTGAAAAATTCTTTCACTGTTGGGAAGCTACACTATCCCCGGGTGACATAGGCTACTTTTTACCACGGGAACGCGGGTGAAACCGCGCGAGACAGCTAGTAAAATAATAATTATCAAGACGTCAAATCACAATACTAATAGTGATGACTCAATATCTAAATAGAATACAATTGGCAAGCTTCCCCTGGTAAAATGCAAGTGGTGACACTTACATATTTATTGCCAAATTGTCCCCACTATTGGGTACCAGTTCTCTTACAACGAGGTTAGGGTCATAGTCCATATTGTGGGCCCAGTAGATCAAATCTCATTAAGTCATTATTGTGTAGATCTTACCGCCCCATTTATTGACTAAAAATAAGCAAAAAATAGAAAGTAAAGTAAAGCTGCAGGGGCAGCTGCGGCCAGTGCGGAAAATTCAAAATTCAAAAAATACGCATCGATTGGACCCAAAAATATTTTTATGCCTTTTGCGGTCGAGACCTCCGGAGACCAGCGGGCGGGGAGCCTTTTCCGGCAACGCGTCAGCTTGGCTATCCAAAGAGAAAACGCTGCCAGCCTTCTGGGAACCTTACCGTTAGGTAATAAGAAGCAGCGGCGTGTATACATAAAATTGTATTTTGTACATATTTGTTATAAATTAAAATTGTATTAGAATAGCAAAATAATTAACTTTCTTCATTATACAGGTTGTCTCTAGAATTTCTGTCAAGCGGAAGTCCAAAGGTAACCCTTACCTATACAGTGCAGCCGAGAGAATACGTTTCTGAAACCTGTTATTTTTAGTCTATTTTCGGAAAAGGCTAATCAAAAAACCACAAAATTTTGTTAACCACACATAAAACACACCTCATATACACCAACTCCTTGCACAGTGGTTCCTCTTTTTGTTTTTATAATCAATATTTTAAAAAAAAAATGTACAAATTGTCATATTATCCCATATACCTATCTTGCTTTTATTTAGTTGCTTGAGATTTAATAAAATTTTTTTTACATAAACCGTGGGGTGGAGACCTGGTGTCCTGAAATACAGGCCCTGCCTAGTTTAGGTACCAGTCTCCCGCAATCTAAGTATATTTATGTCTTAATGTAGCTATGTATTATTGTTGTAACTTATTGTGGGAGAAATAAATACATTTTATTATTATCTGAGGCTTCGTCTTCGTCCCTTATGGGCGGGTCAGTGGCCAAACGCAAGCCTTTTAAATTAATTATAAAAAATTATTTAGTAGTCAGGCAATCAAACATACCGGCTAAGATACCGGTAGATACTAAAACATCTTACTATGGTACCAAATTTATTTGGATGATTTAAATGTTTTGCTTTCATGACAAATTTACCATCTTAAATTAAGATTAAATTAATTCTGGTTCTTTTTCTTAAAGCTCAAAGATGAAAGATCAGATATATAATCTCAGTAAATGTATAATATAGTAGGTATATATATATATATACATAGTTATTTACTATCCACTTACGTCATATCGTTAATTATCGTTTTTGGCTATGATCCGAACGCATGCGATCTTGAGATTGTGACAGTCATACATACAAACATATCTGGACACATGACACGTGTCTAAATAACATGTGTAGTGATATAATAGTATTAGAAGATTGTTTATTTTTAAAAGTTCACTATGACGTCAAGATGGCTTGAAAACAATTTTTTTAGAATGTATTTTTGTTGACGTACCATACTAAGGAAGTGAGTGGAAGAGGAAAAATGGCACTGTAAGAAGAGATCAAGGAGAGGTTGAGCGTAGAAAAGAGGTAGAGATTAGAGTTTATTCCTCAAAGAACAGTTCGACTGTGGAAGTACCTCCTTACAGAATACCGCAGCCAAATAACTTTATGTTGTGTTCCTGCGCGTGAGTAAGGTCGCCAGTGCTCATTGGGGAGGGGGAAAGGGTTGGTAACACGAGAGTGATGTCCCATATGTTGCAAGACAACGGTAACCGCTTACCATCAGGCGGGCCGTACGCTTGTTTACTGACTTCGTCGTATAAATAACCCAGGAGTTGATTCTTATTTATTGTCTGATACTAACTACTGAAGGAAGCAGCAATGGTAGTTGAGCTGAATTGTATTATTATTACTGTTTTTTTTTGTTTGTTTGTATAACGTATATTTCTTGTGTTTTTCCTTTGTTTTTTATTTTTGATTACGTTGTTCGTGACGTCACCTTTGGCAGCGACTGAAAATCAGTGCTGTAGCTCGGTGCCTGTACTGGGCTTACAGTTTACAGCTGAGTCACTGTCCATTTCTGTTGTCACACCACACAATTATTATGTTATTTTTATCATTTTTTTTGCTCTCTGTACTTTTTTATGTTCGTGTAATTGTGTTGTGTGCTATTGCAGAATAAATTTTTTTTTTTCCTTCTATCTTCTTCCTTTTAATTAAATGGTGACACATGAGGTTAGATCTGACTGCCACCCCGCAGGTCGTGGGGTCGATTCCCGCCCATGTCTGTTCATTCTGTGTCTGGATGTGAGTATATATTTACAAGAAATATGTAGTAGGTATATTATTTATCTGTGTAATATTAAAAGCTCTACTTAATTAGGATGAGATTCAAAGAAACACAAATTCTGTTAGGGCCTATTTTGAAGAAGATTCTATTCAGTGCCTTGTAGGAATTTTCTTACTTCTCAGCTCATCGGAACCATTACATTATATAATCAAACGATACGTATTCAATACCGTGCTACATCAAACGTTTCTGTAAACACATAAATTTTGGATACACGCGCGTTCGGATTGGTTTTATTGGAGCATGCTGGGCGCGCGTGGCTTCACCGCGATGGAAACTTTGCAGGAATACTGGTTTTACCGACTTTTGCAAGGTTGTTTTAATAATATCCTGAGACATCCATCCATATACGGCCTGACCATAAACTAAGCATATCATTGACGTGCCAGTTAGCGTGGTTGGTGGCTACTTATCATGCTGCAGGTCGTGAATTCGATTCTCACCCAGAACGTGCATTTGTGTGAATGAACAGTATGTATTTACAAACTACAATTTAGTAGGTATATCAGTTATCTGGTTTCCATAGTACTAGCTCTGCTTGGTTTGGGGTCAGACAGCCGTTTGTGAAGTCCTAGGATATTTTATTTATTTATAGCTTGTAAAATCTTCAGTAAAGTATTTATCACTTGAAATGCTCAGGAAAAAAGTTGTACTGCGCTGTTAGTCGAAAGAATAAATTTCAAGATAAAAAAAGCAGTCCTACGTAGGTAATGTATTTTTTTGTAATATTGGTTTATCCCCGACTGCAAAACTTTATAAAAGTCAAGTTATATTCAAAATTCTCTATATTTAAAATGTTTATTATTTTTTGCTTTTCAGTTTTTTCGGTGGTTTAATTTGTTTGTTGAAAAGTTTGTTTTATATTTTTTTTGGCTATAATCTATTAATTACTACATGCTATACTATATATCTATCCAATAAAAAAAGAATGATCAAAATTGGAGTACTCTGTAAAAAGTTATGCGTGATCATACATAAAAATAAAAAAAAATACGCATCGACTTGTAAACCTCATCCGTTTTATCGTCGGTTAAAATAAGCATTAAGATGGCGACACAATAATAATATAATCCAAGATAACTAATGAATAAAACATTAATTTAAAGAACAATAAAAGGCAGCGAGGCGAACAGGACAAAGGAAAACAACAATTCGGACCCCACCCGATTTCTTTGCAATAATTTGTGTAATATTTTACAGGTGTCCAACTAACTTCGTTTCGCAATGGGGGATTTAGGGGTTGTAGGGGGTTGCAGACAAACAACGGTGTTTTTGTCCCATGGATAAATAAATCAGGTAACAGTTTTCCTGTCGTTTTTTACCTCTTACACAATAGTTATAGAACTATTGTGTTATCTGTGCTTTCTTTGACAATGGGATAAAGTAACATAATGTTTATTTTTATGAAATAACATGAAAAATACGATTCACAAAAACAGATTATTTATAAGAACTTTGAGATTAGCAGACACGTAGATTTTATTTCATTATTTATTGGTTTTATAGAATTGCTTCTCAGAAATAACTATTATGAAATGGTATATTTTTGGAAACTAGCTGTCTCGAACCTTTGAGTATTTAAAATACTCAAAGGTTAGGAAAGGATGGCTGCAAGAAATTTGAAAAATAGGTTTTAAACATATCTATTGCTGTCGCGCTGTGCCCGTGCTATCCCGCCCGAGGGCGATGGAGACAACTACAGCTTGGACCGATTATACCTATTTAAATTAGACAAAATCACTATTTCGTAATCCCCGGTTTTCATTTACAAAACTGGATCGATTAAAAAAAAAACAAAAATCATATTAAGATGGGCTTTGGCTATATCTGTCGGATTTCCTTTGTTGTTTTATATTCGTCAAATTTGTTCGCTTGACGTTTCATAAGGGCGTTAAAAATGGCAAGTTTTTGTGTGGGTGTCTTTATTAATTTAACTTAAAATGTTGCCAAATATAATTGGATGAAATACAATTTATTTTAATAAATATTTAAATAACACACATTTGAATTAATAATGTTACTCTAATTTGAAATTTTACCCGACATTACAAAGTCAATAAAATTATAAACAAACTAGCTGCCCCCCGCGGTTTCCCCCGCTTTCCCGGGATAAAAGTAGCCTATGTCCTTCTCCGTACCATAGGCTATCTGCATGCCAAATTGTATGATGATCCGCTGAGTAGTTGAGGCGTGATGGCGTAACAAACAAATAAACAAACTCATTTTCGCATTGATAAAATGTAATGAACGCAAAATAGATTTTCCCAGAAAATAAATATGGCTATCGCACGTAACTGCGTTGTTTTCTCACAGAAGGCTGTATGGACTCGCTTCCGGCGGAAGTCGCCATCAATAGAGCCTATTTGTCGGGTTGAAAGGGTGTCACGTGAAGGATGGTCACTGCGACGCCATTTTCTGCCCTTTGTCACCTTGATGTGCGAATAATGAAATATTTAGATGAAAATGGTGGAAAATTCTGTGATGTTGGAAAATAAACTATAACTATAGTCCTCATCATGCTTCATGTGTTGCAAGCGTCCATATGGCTACGGTAACCGCTTACCATCAGGCGGGCCGTATGATTGTTCACCAACTTAGTCGTATAAAACAAAAATTGCTATATAGAAAATAAAGGAAACAGCACTTAAATACCTAATTCGTCGGGTACCCCGTTGATTATTGTACAACTCAATAAATTCCATATTGAACTAAATATATATAATTTTTTTTATACCACTAAGGTGGCAAACAAGCATACGGCCCGCCTGATGGTAAGCAGTTACCGTAGCCTATGGACGCTTGCAACACCAGGAGTATCACTCGCGCGTTGCCGACCCTGAAGAAATCTCTTCACGCCCTTTTTGAAGAACCCCATGCTGTACTCCATTGGGAAAACCACGGCGGGGAGCTCATTCCACAACCTGAGCGTCCGCGGAAGAAAGCTCCTTTGAGCCCGCACAGTTCGAAAAAATTCTGGTTTCAATGTGTGAGGATGGATTCCCCATCGATGGCGTGAGTTGCAATGGTAGAAGGTAGCCGTGGGCAATAAGTCGAACAATTCCTTAGAACACTCTCCGTTGTACAAGCGGTAGAACACACATAAGGAGGCAAAGTCTCTCCTCAGACTGAGGGGCTCTAAACCGCTTGTGAGCTCGGGATCGTCAACAATTCTAATGGCACGTCGCTGAACCGAGTCTTTACTACTTTAGTATATACAATAAAGTATATATAAATAGGTATATAATGCAATAATTCATGCGTACAGTCGCCGCGGTGGATCGGCGTCCATCGGAGTGGAAACATGAGGTATCAGTGTCAGAGGGGTACAGTCGAGGACATCAGTGTTGATATAGTAGATCCGCCCGAATTGTTACGCGGCCGGATTTGAACTTGAAGCCTATTCAAAGCCACGAATGCTGTCTCCCGGACAGAGAAAGACGGCAGTGATGCCGAGTGTAATTATTTTTTGTAGAAGCAGGTTCCTCGTATTAAGCGTGCTAACCTGGGGGTCTACCACAAGCTCTTGAAACAAGGTTAAAATAACCTTATTTGTCTTTTGTCCCTCTTTGACATCCAGCGTCAAAACAAGACAAAAGACAAATGACGGGCCAGTTGGCGCAGTTGGTTAAGACTCTGGTAAAGATTCCACCTATTGCGCCGCAGGTCGTGGGTTCGATTCCCGCACAGGACATGCATTTGTGTGCATGAACATGTCTGTATGTCCTGAGTCTGGGTGTAATTATGTATATTAAGTATGTATTTACAAACAAAAAAGTAGTATATGTATTATATCAGTTATCTGGTTTCCATAGTACAAGCTCTGCTTAGTTTGGGATCAGATGACCGTGTGTGAGGAATTTCCCAGGATATTTATTTATTATTTATTATTTATAGATACTCATAATGTATCTGATTATATTATAATATAGCTCTATCGCCCTTTTTCATATAAAATAAATAAATCAAAAACTCTTTTTAAAGTGTCGGTTTTTATTCATTAATTTGACATGATGAAATTAGATCATTCATTTAACAACCCATAAACGGTTTATAATTAGAAATGTAAAACGTCATATTGCAAAATATTTAATTAACTAATCACTTTGCTCATAGGAATGGATTTTCAAGGCTAATTGTTAAGATTGCTTCCTTTTTAGTTGATTAATATTTTGATTATGCTATCATATCAATATTTCAAATAATTATAAAATACCGGCCTAGTGCGAGTCGGACTCGAACGCGAGTGGTTCCGTAAATACTTTTACTCGGATTTAGACTAGTATGGAGGGGACCTTTAATTTTGGCACCCTTTGGCTACGGAATCCTAAAAAGTACAAAGAAATGTGTAGTTGTGATTCAAATGGCTTTAAGTCGAACGTTTCGAAAATCTTTGTCTTTTCCTTTTATTCTTCGAATCCGCTACAGATATTGAATGCCGGAAAATTTTACAAAGATTGGTCAAAGTCAAAGGAAGGTTCACTTTTCTCACCATCTGTACGTCCGGAAAAGCCATCATTTTTGGTCCGGTAAAGACCGGACCCTCGCTATCTACATCCCAAATTTACATTCTTTACTTTTGGGTTAAAAGGGGAAAAAATGAAAAATATCTGTATAAAATATTTTCATACTTTGCATCAACTGAGCTGGGTTGTGTAGGTGGCTTTATATTGAGAATTATTTTTGGGTTGATGCAAATTCATGTGGCTAATCTTTATTTGGGACTATTTATTCTGGAATATCTATTTTTGGCTACATCCTAATAGTACTATAAAAGTGAAAGTCTGGTTGTTTAGATATTTTAATGTTTGTGACTATAAGTAGCTGTCTGTATTTGTATGAAACATATATTTTGGAAATATAGAATACTTTTGTTCCAATAAAGTTAAGACTCCACGGGAATGCGGCTTAACGTTGGACGAAAGATGTTAATTTTTAAATAAATACTTTAATTTTAGACATTATCTCTAAGCGACAAAGCCTAAAAAACAAAGAATTAAAAAAAAACAATACCTTACTCAACACGACAGTGGAACTTTTAACCTCCAATTAGACGTATTAGAATACTGTATATTTTTACAAGAAAACGTTTAGCTTGGCCCCCTATTGACAAGCGACCTTTTATTATTCACAAACCTTCACGGACTTTTTGAGACAACTTGAAAAGTCACGATACACATAATTCATTTAATTTCACTTCACTGGTGCACATGGATGATCTTTATTGGGTAAAATACCACCGAAAATACACAATACAAAAATGTATGTAAATAGAAATGAAAACGCAATATCACTCTGCAAGTTCCCGCCAAAAAGTCCTATTCTCTTTTGATTCCTTTATGTTTACTTATCAGTTTTTTATACCAGTAAGGTGGCAAACAAGCATACGGCCTATGGACGCACCGGAGGTGTCAATCGCGCGTTGCTGACCCTTAAGAATAAGAAGAATATCTTCACACCCTTTTTGAAGAACCCCATGCTGTACTCCATTGGGAAAACCACGGCGGGGACCTCATTCCAGATTCCTTTAGTTACAAAAAAGGTAATGATACGTAGCCCTTTCTCAAAGAATTTTCTGGGTGAATGTATGTGCAATGTAATGGTGCGTCCATGCTTGGCGAACCGAGCACGAGCCGAGCCTCGAATGAACCTACAACGAGCACGATGCGAATCCCTTTCTTCGTGAAAAAACTGACAATCGCGCTCGTTCCAGGCTCGCAAGCCCGTCCACGCTAGGCGAATCGTGCTCGGTTCACCAAAGATGGACGCACCATAATGTGCGTGAAATGTACCATTGAACCCTAAGCGGTTTCTTAAGTTCACTCTAACGTGTTGTTATGACATAAGCATAGGTACATTTGAAGAACGCCATAATGCTATACTTCCTGGCAAGGAGTTCATTTCACAACCTGCGCATCCGCAGTAGGAGGCTCCATTGAAACCGCACAGAGAGACTATCTTGGTATCAATAGGTATTTGAGAACGAATTCCTTGTTGAAAGCGAGAGCGAAAAGGTTACCGTTGAGTTTTTGATAGGTAAAAAAAGCCCGACTACGTAAAACAAATATTAACTGAATCCCTCCTCATTTCTTATCCGTAGACGCCATATTAAAATAATATACCCTATGACACTCTCACAGTTCAGACGAATCTAACGACACCTCATATGCTTAAATCCATCAAGCCGTTTAGGTTGCAGAGCGTGCCAAAGAAATAGACATACATACATACATACACTCGAAAAACATAACCCTCCTTCCGGGTCAGTCGGGTAAAAAGGTAAGGTAGCTTTCGGACTACTTACAAAGTCGTTAAAACATAAAATTAGACTTTAATCCTTGAGCATAGCAATAACAAAGTTAATTTTCGCTCGATTGTTCATTACGTAATCGTAATCAACCCTGACTCGTTTCAGTATCGAATGATGCAACGTTGACGTGACTTCCATCACTTTAATGAACAGTTTTTTTAATGAAATTAACTCGTCTATTTGTCCATCAATCATATTAGAGACGATTAATTTAGATTTGTTATGTATTGTTTGATCAAACTGGTTTTTAATTAGCTTAGAGCGATTTGGTGTTATTGAAGTAGGGTTCTGTAGCTATTTAAGATTATTATAACGCGCGCGCGTCACACATCGCCGCGAAAGGAGTTTTATTGAGGCGCCCAACGTGGGGCGCCACTATAAAACTCAGGTATTAGAACCACAGATATATAAAAAAATCAAGACCGAGTGTCACCTTATAAGAAAGTGAAGCAAACAATTTCCTAGGTGTGCGTGAGTAAAATCAGTACTGGCCCAAGAAGTCACAAATGGTACTGAGCCTTATTGTCACTGTCAACGTCTCAATACGGAATGACAACCGATCGGCTTCCTATGGTGTATATATGTGTGTGTTAGGCCATGTATTAACAAGAACGCCGGCTTCCTATTACTTGCGTCACTTTTTCTTGTTTTTCATTTTTTCTTGGTCTGAGATTAGAACAATGTATTAACAATCACAGACTATCTTTAGCAATTAATATTACACAATTTCTTGATTGATTGAACTCGACGGATCACGCGACCGACTGGAAAACATGGAGGACGCCGGGCGCAGTGACTTTGTTTTGACGTTTCACGGCGATGTGTCCTTGTATACGAGCTGCGTTATATTATTTTTTAAATTATTATCATCAGCACCACGTATAATCCCAAAACAAAGATCGGATTGCCGATCTCAATTTCTTTTGGATCATGTGGTCATTATAATTACTTATGGTCACAATAAACTAAGCAAAACCTAGTTAGTAGACGAGTGTAGTTCCTGCCCAAAATCTGAGGTGATTTCAATTCAATTGAAATTGCGACTCATTTTGAATCTTATAGTAACTACAATAATGTAAAAAACCGAAACGAACCCAAATTATAAGATACATGAAAATCAATTCACAAATTGGGGTCCTTTGGCCTCAGCTTTATGGAACCCTAATTAAATTAAGGTCAATTTGTCAACAAATAAACAAAATATACTTCTATATTTAAAATATCTTCTGGTAAACAAGGCCTCCTACATAGATTTCCACTACAGAGGCCTCCCATCTATTCTGAAATAAACATTCTATTTTCACCTATGGTAACAATTGCCGCCTGACTCCAAGAAGCAGAGCTTCCACGTTATTTGACAATTGGATTGACTAACGGTGTGCTGACGTGTGGAAATTTGCGGTGCGGGGGGAACTAGGGGAGCTGGGGTGCTAAGGGGGAGCCGGGGGAGAGTGAGGAGATTTGATAATACCGGGTCTTTGGGTACAAGGAGTAGTGTGTGGATGGATGAGTGAATAATGTTAGCTAGCACAATTCTAACACGAATATTTCATTTCGGTGAGCTGTTGAGTGAAGCTGATTGAAGGAAGATTTTAAATTTTAAAGGTTTTTTTTTTTATAATACGAGCACAAAAGCATACGGCCTGCCTAATTGTATACGTTTACCTTAGCTTCATCATCATCATATCAGCACATGGATGTCCACTGCTGAACATAATATATAGGCCTCCCCCATTGATTTCCACTTCGAAAGGTTCTTGGCCGCTTACATCCAGCGGCGCCCAGGTCGTCGGTCCACCTGGTGGGAGGTCGTCTCGCTCGGCACGCACCAGTACGTGGTCGCGAGAACCTTTCTTCCTCATCGGTTATCGGCTCCCATCCCTGCCCATCGCCGCAGCTACCTTAATACCTCAGCTTAAAGACACTTAAATATGCGGGTGAAACCGCGGGTTGAACATTTCTTCAAAGGTCAAACCTTGCAACCTTCGCCTTAGTTAGCGACTCAGCTATTATGGTGGCGGGCGGTCTATTGTCAAAGTTCCTATCCAGCGATTCTGTATTCCCTGCCAATAACACAGTACCAAGGTCTGCAGGTGTCGAGTGTGTGTGACCTTCGCTTCGATTCCTATCATCTTCGAACCTCACAGGCGGTTCCATCGGTTTATTCTATTACTTTACACTTTCATTAGTTTTCTAGAACCATAGATTTTGCAAATTCCTTCTAACTAATTTCTTCTTCTAATAAAACAATGTAAGTAAGACGAAACGTTTTGTAAATATCCAAAAGATTGGTTGAATCTTCACATAGGGATCTTTTCACGAAGGAAACTCGCTGTATGTAAGTATTGCAAGCTTTTAGGAGTTCTACTCTTTATTATTAAATACTATAAGCCTGAATTTCGAATAATTTAAATATAATTGTGAAAGGTCTGATTGTTTGTATGTTTGAAACTATATTACACATAAATGGCTTAACGGATTTGATTGGGCTTACAAATAGGATATGTTTAGTTTACTTTTTATCCTGTGAAAACATTATTATCGCGGGTGAAACCGCATGCAGAAGCTAGTGACTCATATAAGGTACTTTATTATTATATTTCAGAAGCTATTACACTTTAATTACTTTTATGTTCAAATCGTTTTCTATTTTGATGGATATAGCGAGTTGTTTCGTGACAAGCCGGCGTTTTACAAGTCTATAAATACAAAATGCACTTTATCCTTCACATAATACAGTTTACATTAGCAAGTTTTTAATTTAAACCATCCAAGGCATTCATTTTAAAGGTAAATAATTATATTGTTATGTTCAGCTTTATTTTTTAAACTAGTTTTGTCACGCTGGCTTACTCTTAGTGTAATGGGAACTATATGTGTAAAGATATGGGCTTTTAATACAATAGAATTTAGATTAATAAATGTATTTTCTTTCATTTCATTATTATCATCAACAGACTATAACGTCTCACTGCACGGGCTTTCTTTCACAAATGAGGGTGAAAGGCAATTGGGCAGATACTCCACCACGCGTGGCCCTTAAGGATCGGTAGAGTTCAATCGCCTGCCCCCCTCGATAAGATGGTTATCGACAATCGTCATCGTTGGTAAACGATCAACCTTTGTACGGGATTGACATAAGATATTGTTAAAAATCACTTGACATTTCGATTTGAAATGTCACGTGTTCGACGATGACGATTTTCGATAACCATCTTGTCTACTGGCCCTGTTGTTGAAGTTTTCAAGCCGACTAGGAGGCCTCCAACTAGCTAAAGGACTATCACAGTTAAGTGATAACCAGGACCAACGGCTTGAAGTGCCTTCCGAAGCACGGAAAACGTTTCATTTTAACAGGACTGCCTTAACATCCTTACGCTTATGTAAGGATTAACAAAATTAAAAAATACGGTAATACACTTTGATGCGACAAGTCCTGTAAAGATTAACTTCAGAAAAGTTTACTAAAAAACCGGCCAAGTGCGAGTCTTAGTCTGACTAGCTCACCGCGGGTTCCGACCTTCCTTCGACGCATCGAAGAAAACCCCTTTAGAATAGTAATAGAACTTATGATATAGCTCGACACTGGCAAAAAGCCTCTGATCTGTGTCTGAGCCATTGTGGCCATTGTGGCCATTGAGCCACTGAGGTTGAAAGCAAATTTGAAAACCAGCAAGAACAAGGCGTGATAAATTGTATAAAATTGGTAACAATCAAGTAGGTAAACAATCGTTTCTTGTATGTTTAATTTTATTTTTATTTTTATTATTTGTTGTTATAACGGCAATAGAAATACACATTCTGTGTAAATTTCAGCTGTCTACCTATTACGGTTCATGAAATACAGCTCGCTGACAGACAGACGGACGGACGAATGGACGGATGGATGGACAGCTGAATCTTATGAATGAATAGGGCCTCCTTAGGCTACGGAACCCTAAAAAGTACCTACCACCATGCTATGGTTTCCTCGAGATTTTCCCTTCATCGGAAGCTCATAAGAGGTAAACTTCAATGAAATTCAATTTATCCAAAAACAAAGTAAAACTAATTTGATACACATAGGTGCACAAAAACCGCCACACGAGCGGACACAACCTCATGGAAGTTATTAACAAGATACGGAAGTTCGCCGAAAAATACAACATGCTTTTCCCTCGACTCGCGTGTTTCCCGGACGTTACCATAAACTTGCAGCTTTACACTGGTGGCCACATTAAAGGATTCATTATTTTATCCTATTCCTTTATCCTAAAAAGTTTTTTTTGTGCCTACATACTACGGATTCATCAAGATGTTTTCTTTCATCGGAAGTTCAAGTTCAATATATGATTCAAACTCCCGACCTTTGTCACGAATTTGATGTTAATGTTTATTCAACGACGTGCCATCAGAATTGTCGACGATTGTCGAGAGTTGAGCTCGGGGCTCACAAGCGGTTTAGAGCCCCTCAGTCTGAGGAGAGACTTTGCCTCCTTATGTGTGTTCTACCGCTTGTACAACGGACGGTGTTCTGAAGAATTGTTTAAGATGATGCCCACGGCTACTTTCTACCATCGCAACTCTCGCCATCGACGGGGAGTCCATCCTCACATATTGAAACCTGAATTGTTTCGTACTGTGCGGGCTCAAAGGAGCTTCCTTCCGCGGACGCTCAGACTGTGGAATGAGCTCCCCGCCGTGGTTTTCCCAATGGAGTACAGCATGGGGTTCTTCAAAAAGGGTGTGAAGAGATTTCTGCAGGGTCGGCAACGCGCGCGTGATACCCCTGGTGTTGCAAGCGTCCATAGGCTACGGTAACCGCTTACCATCAGGCGGGCCGTATGCTTGTTTGCCACCTAAGTGGTATAAAAAAAAAAAAAAAAAAAAATTATACAGAAACTTTATACCAAAATTAATGAAAATCCATTCATACACTACAAACCTGAGTAGCAACAAACATACAAAAAAATATATTTAAATGTCAATAATAAATAGTATTATTAAGAATAATTACAACTGAATTCGGAACTGGAAGTAGAATTGCATAAGGACATGGCAATTTCCGCCAGACAGGAAGTAAGCACACGTTTATATTTATTTTTAAAAGGAACTCTGTAATTGTTTCGTTCGTGTCATGTCTATTCTGCTGTTTTTAATGATTTACAGGATCTGATAAAATTATATAGGAGTGTATGATGAGTCTTATGGTGCCTCCATGCTACGCGAATCGAGCACGAGCCGAGGCACGAACGAGCCTACAACGAGCACGATGCGAATTTTTTGTTCGTGAAAAAACTGACAATAGCGCTCGTTCGAGGCTCGCAAGCCCGTCCACGCTACGCGAATCGTGCTCGCAGCGTGCTCGTTCGAGGCTCGGCTCGTGCTCGGTTCGCCAAGCATGGACGCACCATTATAAGTTTGTTTGGTAAAGTTTAATCATATGGATGAAATAAGTTTATAGTTTGACACCACTTTGACACAGTTTTGAATGTTTTTGGTACGCGAACGTAATTGTCATAAATCATTTATTCTCTCCCAAATATAAAAAAAAAGATCATTTTTTTTTATTTATAACCAGGTAAGTACATTTAAATGTGGGTAGGTTTCCCTGTGCTATGAGTCTCCTGGCTCCCCCCCTTGGTAGGGTCTAGTTACAGTTTAATTAAACATTTTATATGAGAGGAACCGACTTCCTATCGTATTAATTTTGCACATGTTTGTTGTATTGTATTTTTTCCCTACACTCTCCCTGGGTAAGGTCATCTAGCATCAGATACATTGACGACCTAGTTAAAGTTGTAAAACATTTTTAATGGCAAATATAAATTCACCACACCCTACCATCCACTTTGCAGTTTGGTTAGAAAATTTCAAGTATTAATATGTTGCTAAGTACCTACCTGTTCCTGCTGCACTTTACTAAATAGGAAGGAAAATAATTACACTTTATTTTGTCCCCCACTGTATTTCACTGTAACGCGTAGGTAGCAAACAATTCCTAGCATTCCGTCCTCGGGCAGACAAACAAATGAATGTTACTGTACTTACAGCGCCTCGCCAGCTAACTAGCCATTACAGTTTTAATTTATACACAGTTACATTTGTTTATATAGTCGTAATTATAAGGAATTTGGGTTACCAGCGTGAAAAACTGCGTTTCCTGTTTACAAATAGGCGAAATAGCCAGTTACATTTGACTGACCTTAAAAGGGTCGCGTGGCTTAATTACTGATGATTAAATTGCTTTCGAGTACCGGTAGGCTGCAGATTAAGCCAAAACTACGTGGGTAAAAAGTACTTACCTTGCTACGGTATCCCCAAAATGTGTTCTTATATCAAAAGCTCAAGCTCCCATAAAAAAAGCTAAAGTAAGTAGTGGTGCTTGTGAGATTCTAAATCACGAATTTGCCACGTAGTTACTTAAAATAAATATCTTATTTGGTTACAATCGAAGCACAACATAAGGAAGCTAAATGAAGAATTGTTTAAGATGATGCCCACGGCTACTTTCTACCATCGCAACTCTCGCCATCGACGGGGAGTCCATCCTCACATATTGAAACCTGAATTGTTTCGTACTGTGCGGGCTCAAAGGAGCTTCCTTCCGCGGACGCTCAGACTGTGGAATGAGCTCCCCGCCGTGGTTTTCCCAATGGAGTACAGCATGGGGTTCTTCAAAAGGGGTGTGAAGAGATTTCTGCAGGGTCGGCAACGCGCGCGTGATACCCCTGGTGTTGAAAGCGTCCATAGGCTACGGTAACCGCTTACCATCAGGCAGGCCGTATGCTTTATTGCCACCTAAGTGGTAAAAAAAAAAAAATGACAGATATCCAGTTAAAATCAGAAGTTATTTTACACCGTTGATACAGCTTTGTCTTCGTTACGTTTCACCAATAAACGGTTTTACATAATGCGGGTGAAACCGCGAGGCGGGCTAGTTCTACGATAAATTATCTGCTATTTACATACTCCTACCACTACTTACAGATACTTATAGATTATCACTTGGCAGAGAAAATTAAAACAATCGTAAACATTGTTCCAGTATCTATAAACAACAATTATAGTGGAATCCACACAAACAACATAAAATCTGAATACCTAGACGAACAACACAATCAGTAGTACAGCGATTGTTTCCCAATGCATTTGCAAGTGTAATCGATGCGAAATTGCCTCGATTTTCGCTAAGCTAATGTAAACATGTAATAAATTGTAATTAAGTAAAATAGGGCGTGATTTACGAGCGGCAGCGGGATTTAAGTATTCTTCACGCGTGATTCATTTCACTGAAATGTCAATAGATAGGTACCTACTTTGAATTCTTGAAAAGTTGTAGTGAGCCAGGATTGGCAAGTAGGTAAGTTATTTCACTTGTCCAAAGTGAAAGCCATTTATTCAGTTACTAGTTGTCCCCCGCGGTTTCACCCACGTTCCCGGGATAAAAAGTAGCCTATGTTCTTCTCCATATCATAGGCTATCTGCATGCCCAATTTCATGATGATCCGTTGAGAAGAGGAGGAGTGAAGCCTTAACAAACAAACAAACTCACTTTCGCATTTATAATATTATATTAGTTAGGATAGTGTTGGGGCTGTCCAACCTCTATGGCCGTGACATGACTGACTGGTTGATTAGACGAAAAATACCGAGACTTGAATTTGAATAAGACTGACATTGAAGAAAAACAAATATACATGAGGTGACTTGATAGACGGAAACCAGACCCTGGAGTGAAATGACGACAATACAAGAGCACAGACCTTTGCAAGACGTCCAAGACCGTTCAGATAGTTAGGATATTATACAAGGAGACTTTGAAGATCGGAGCTACTATACCACACGTTCGACGGTAAATTTAGCTGAAAAGAGTCAACAGCCAGGTTACTTCATTATGTAGCTTGTGTTTCATTTATTTTTCAATTATTTAATTCTTAAATAAGCTAATTTATTTATATTTATACATTTATATTTATTATTCGTGCTAATCAGTATGTTACCTAAGCCAATAACTTAAATTTAATTTTGGAATGTGTAATTTAGGTTTTTATAAAACTGGCCAAAAACATTTTTTTCTTTTATTACTTCCTTCATTATTATTATTTTCTATTTCTCTTACATGTTATAACTTGTACCCCCACAAGTCTGCCCAGCTAACTGCGAGCTTTCATGGCAGTAACGCGATCAGTTGCATATAGCTACGTCATCATCAGGTTGCTCGCTACCCAGCGTCTCGGGCCGTGACGTCATCAATTAATTATATACATGCGATCACGTTTGATCATTTACAGATTGCCAGTTGTTGGGTAATTGGTTTTGTTAAGGGGATTAGCGATCGCCCTTTGAGGTAATTAGTGTATATTGTTAGGGTGTTTGTTTGTTTGTTACTTGTAGACACCTAAATCGCACAACCAGAGTACTTGTTTGGGGCTCTTGTTTCCTCAAGTAGGCCGCTTCAGTGGGCCCTTTTTGGGTGAAGAGTATTGGCTAGGTTATTAGCAAGCCTAGCTCCGCCCAGAAACGCAGGATTCTCCTAGGATGCCAAAGGTTTTGCGGACCGACCTCGTTGGACCGAGGATTTGCGCTCGTTGCACAGCCACTTCTTCGCACTACAGGATGACACGGGCGGCCGTTTCATCTGCCTTTATGCATGCCCCGCACAATGGACTGTTGGTGACACCTATAAAAATACAGATGTCGTTTTCTCGGGATAAATAGTAATGTTGCTTCCTATTAGTGAAAGATTTTTTCACACACATTTTACCACTTTGGAAGTGTCTATCGCGCAAACTATTTAGAAAAAAATTATATTAGAAACCTCAATATCATTTATGGGTTTTATTAAAAAAAAAATTTGTTTCAGTTCTAAGTATTGGGAACCCCCAAAATGTATAGTTTTTTATCTATTTTTGTGTGAAAATCATAATGCGGTTCACAGAATACATCTACTTACCAAGTTTCAACATTATAGTTATTATAGCTTCGGAAAAAAGTGGCTGTTACATACGGACGGACAGACAGACAGACAGACAGACGGACAGACATGACGAATCTATAAGGGTTCCTTTTTTTTGCCATTTGGCTACGGAACCCTAAAAAAAGCTTTATTATGTTAGTATAGATGGATAAATAAGTTATTATCTGAAAGAAAGCTACTATTCTATTATTCTATTAAGCTATTATTTCATACGAGTATCTACGCCTAAGTAGTAAATAATTGTCAAGGTGTTTATTATCATGGTACTATTAAATATTAATAGTGGGGGGGGGGAGGTTCGTAATAAAATCGAGTTACACATTGTCGCTCGTCACGCAATGTTATTGTAACTTTTTAAAGGTTATCATTTTGTTTTTTTGTATGAAAACATGTTAAATTTTCTGTTAGGTACTCGTTTATAAACCCGAGCTACAGTAACTATGACTTTTATAAGCTGACTCCGGCTTTGAATTGATTTGGTGGCATACAAAAGTCCGTGCTTCGGAAGGCACGTAAAGGCGTTGGTCCCGGATATTACTTAATTGTGATAGTCGTTAAGCGAGTTGGATGCCTCCTAGGCGGCTTGAAAACTCCATCAGTAGATTGACCGCTAGCCTATCTCCACCGATCCGCAGTGGGCACGCGTGGTGGAGTAACCCGTGGCCCGTGCTCAGCAGTGGGACATTTGGGGTGGGACATTTACTGAAGCGCTCGTGGTGTAGCATGATTAGCCGTTCTTAATCGATCGGCAAAGTTAAGCTACGTCTGTCTTGGTCGGTACCTGGATGGGTGACCGCCTAGTGGTATTTCAAATCGAGCGTTTCCGTGCTTCGGAAGGCACGTAAAGCCGTTGGTCCCGGTTATCACTTAATAGTGATAGTCGTTAAGCTAGTTGGATGCCTCCTAGGCGGCTTGAAAAATTCCAACAGTAGGTTGACCACTAGCCTACCTCCACCGATCCGCAGTGGGCACGCGGAGTATCTGCCCATTCCCTTTCACCCTGATTTGTGAAAGGAGGCCTGTGCTCAGCAGTGGGACATTATAGGCTGATGATGATGATGATGATTTACTGTTTGCAAAGTTTAATCCTAAACCATTCACTTATATCAATAAATACAAGCCCATAGACATAAAAAAATCAAGACGGAGTGTCACCTTATAAGAAAGTGTAGCCGAAAATTTCCTACGTGAGCGTGAGTAAAATCAGTACTGGCCCAAGCAGGCACAAATGGTACTGAGCCTTATTGTCACTGCCAACGTCTCAATACGGAATGACAACCGATCGGCTTCCTATGGTGTATATGTGTGTGTGAGGCCATGTATTTACAAGAACGCCGGCTTCCTATTACTTGCGTCACTTAAGAACACAGACCGTTCCGTCTTTAATTTTTTCTTGGTCTGAGTACAAGCCATCCTCAGATTACAGAACCAATGCAGTGAGGCCAAATAAGCAAATACAAACGAAAATCACTTTCTTCTGAAATAACGTTGTTTAAAAAAAGCAAATACAAATTCAAAAGCGAATACTAGCTATGTGTTTTCCAATTTGTATTTGCTATTTTGGTCTCACTCCCGTGTTCCTCGCGCTCTATCCGCCCTTTGTTCTGTAATCTGTGAAGCCATCCTAAAATATGGCATTTACTTTACTCGTCCGGTCGGCGGAAATCCACACAATAATTTTCCCCATAATTTAATTAGGTATACGTATGTAAAGATTATTAACTCCCCATATATCATATATCATGACAAGCAGACCGACTAACAGACTGGGTAACAGACGATCTTATTACATTGTTCCGCGGAACCCTAAAACAATACCCCAAGTTGAAGCTCGTAAATCTGTCCTTTCTATTGTTACCGAAAACAAAGCCTACCGCTGTCCCACTCACACTTATATCTAGATAGTATATCGATCCTTTTCTTGCATAGATGAAATGGCATTGCGGGAGCCTCGGCCCGTAACTTTGTATGTTAATTGGACAAAAACTACTGAACTTATTTTGATGAAAAGTCTCGATTAAGTTAATTTGCTGTGTATTAAGTAACAAAGGATCAACAAAGAAAGGAAATGTGTAATAGTTAAATAAGTTGAACATATAGCTAAAATAAAAAAGTAATTTAAATAAAAAAAATATTTTCAGTAAAATAAAAAAGTAATAAAAAGAAAAAGACTTCAAAATAAACTAAAAAGTATGAAATAACTCTAATCTGACACTGATTTGAAGTCGGCGAAAGAACACAACGTGGAATACGTTGTGTTCTTGTGACTTTTTTAGTTTTTCTTAATTGCACTCGAATTTGACCAAGGTTTTGATATGTTTTTCCTTTGACACCACACCCGTAGCTCGTATCTTATTGATACGAGCTACGGGTGTGGTGGCAGGCAGTCACAAATATTTGTCCATATCTTGAAAACTACTGAACCTACTACTGATTTCGATGAAACATGCACTGTTCCCTAAGTTGAAGTAAATGTAAACCAATAAAAAAAGAATGGTTACAATCCGATTAAAATCTTCGGAGATATGCGTGGACATTCATATTTTTTTTTGAAGTCGATTAAAAAAGGTAGGCCAAAACACTGCATAAAATAATCAAAAAATCTACTTTAAAAAACAGTTAATAAAAACATGTGTTACACCCAAAAACTTGTTAATAATATTGTAGTTAAAACAATGCGTTAATTTATTCTGACCTGACCACTGTCTACCCCAAACATTAAGTCCAACTCACGCCTGATGCTAAGTCCTGATACAAAACGAAACAAGAGTCATTTTCAACATGATACCATTCCCCTATCGCGATCTCTGAACATAAAAATAAAGAGATATAACCTCATTACAGAAAGTGTCATCACTTTTTCATACCACATACAAGACCCCACAAACAACCTCGTTACAGAAAGAATAATGGCGAGATTTGTACAAAAAAATAAAGATTTTTAGAGACGTTAAAATGATGTTATAATTGAAACTTGGTGACTAAGGAATAACTTGAGCCATTTAAAATATTTTCAGAACCCCGGGATAAAAATGCGAATTTCTATGGCATGCCGGCGAGTCGCGTCGCGACTACTCGCGACCAAAACCGTTATGTTGTTGTTATGTTTTGCGGGGTTTATAAAATATTTCATGTATATTAACATATTGCTGGTAATGTAATCTCAACTTTGGAAGTGATTCAAAACCCTCTTTTTTGTACAAATCAATGTATGGATCTCGCAATGATTCTTTGGGTCACCACATTTCATACCATCCATATCCAACTAGTATAATATAATTGTGAAAATGTGTATGTGAGGATGTATATTTTGTGAATATATTTGTTAGTTTTTTCACGCAAACCTACGGAATGGATTTAGCACAGAGAATTATGTTCTGGATTAAAACATAGAATACTTTCTATCCCGAGAAAACAATGTATACCCTGGGAACGCGGGTGAAACTGCGGGACGTACGTAGTACTAAAATAAAGGTGTGCATTTGGTACATGTGGCGGATTGGTGAAAGAAAACTTTCTAACATAGGCCTATACTCAGCAAAGGCTTTCATAGACTGTTGATGATGATGACTTGATATGAGAAAGGAATTAGAATTCACTTTCTATGTTTATCTTGAAAATGTATGTATTTTATACGTAGATTCCATCACTGCTTTTAATGACGCGAGTAACTATGATAAGCAAGCCTAAATTATATAGATAAAACAACTGAATCAAACTTTATTTAACCACAAACGTATATTCCATGAAATTTATAGAGCCACACCCTAGATCAGTGGAGATTTGACGAAGCAATACCCTCTGCTCTAATGTGGCTTTCTAAATCTCGAGGAGCAATAATTGAAGATTATTAACCGAGTCTGAAGCATGTCCCAGGATTATTTATTTTAATTTCTGCATATGAGTGTAAAATCCGAAGCTAGCACCTTCTAGAGCATTGATAACATGGCTACCTTACGAACAATTCCTGCATATCCCAGTTTTTTATGCTCTGCGGTAACTAATTCCCTATCACGACGTATCAGCTACTTTATACCGCGTTATCACGTAGCGGAGTGACCCGAAAATAGCTGAAACAAAACAACTAGTATATTATCACAATGAGGTGTTATCGAACGCTTTATCGAGTACAACCACGTTCATTTGTTATTTTGATAGCCATCGGGAGGTATCGCTGTTTGTGTCCATTGGTGGAGTGGACTGTATTTCATGTTTAATGTGTTAAAAAAATGCATGCATTTTGAGAGAGGTAGAGCATAGCGTTTATTCGCTCAAAGAGCAGCTCGACTGGGGAAGTACCTCCACCTCACAGAATACCGCAGCCACAACTTTCTGTTGTGTAAAGTTGTGTTCCTGCGCGTGAGTAAGGTCGCCAGAGCTCATAGGGGAGGGGGGAAAGGTCAGTGACGCGTGAGCGATGCTTCGTGGGTTGTAAGCGTCCATATAGCTACGGTAACCGCTTACCATCAGGCGGGCCGTATGCGTGTTTACCGACTTAGTCGTATAAAAAAAATGCAAGCAAACGGCCCGCCTGATTGTAGGCGGTTTCCGTAGCCTATAGACGCTTGCAACAGAATTATCACTCGCGCGTTGCCATGTAAATATCTCTTCTTAATAAGATAGATAAAAAAATAATCGAATGCCCCCAGAGAGATTTGAACTCTCGACCCCTGGTTTACAAGACCAGTGCTCTAACCCCTGAGCTATGGAGGCTACGGAATAATACAATATAATAAAGAACCAATTTAAATACTTGGAATTTTAATAGCCATGAATTTTACAGTTTCGTGCTGTTTCTTATCAGCTGGAGCATAGAATAACCGTTAAAAAGTTAATTTTAACTGATAACCAAGACAAAGGTTCTGGGTTCGAATCCTACAATGACCTTGTCCCTTCAGTGATTGAAAACATCGTGAGGATAACATAGCGTATAGTACTTTGTTATGTATTAGTTATGTACGTTACGTTTGAACAGTATTATGTATGTATTAGTACCTACACATAAAAGGTAAATTTCAAATTTAAATATCACGTGATTTTTAACAATCTCTTACGTCAAAGCCATACAAAGGTTGATCGTTTACTAACGATGACGATTGTCGACAACCATCTTGTCTGAGGTAGCAAACGGGACATAACTCACGCGTAACACACCCTTACCTCCTCCCTCATGAGCTCTGGCGACCTTACTCACGCGCAGGAACACAACATAAAGTTATTTGGCTGTGGTAATCTGTAAGGTGGAGGTACTTCCCCAGTCGAGCTGCTCTTTGAGCGAATAACGTTGTTTTCTTCCTCTCTTAAAAGTTAAGTGACGTCATTAATATCGTGTCGTGTGACAATGGCAACCCACAACCACCACGTAGGAGATACAGTTGGCTGGCCACTTTCCACCTTCCAACCAGTACCCTTTGTGCTCGGCAACTGGGTCGGTAAATTCAATTTATCGCACTAACAGATCGTTGTACTTATGGTAATCATTTTACAAATTATATTACGCTTCAAAAGTCACATTGGTATGTTTTTTTCAACGCACCATTATATTGAATAGACTCTTATATTTAACCTCGACTAATTGTTCATTTTGTTTACTAAGTAAACATTCAGACTGATGGTACGCGGTTACCGTAGCACATTATATATACTTCGATCATCGAAGTTCGATGCCAATTTTCCACCATTATTTTATCATCTCGACGGGCCAGTTGACGCAGTTGGACTGCACCTATCACGCCGCAGGTCGTGGGTTCGATTCCCGCACAGGATATGCATTTGTGTGCATGAACATGTAATGTATGTCCTGAGTCTGGGTGTAATTATGTACATTAAGTATGTATTTACAAACAAAAAGTAGTATATGTATTATATCAGTTATCTGGTTTCCATAGTACAAGCTCTGCTTAGTTTGGGATCAGATGACCGTGTGTGAGGAATGTCCCAGGATATTTATTATTATTATCATATACTTACAATTATACTGGAAAGTATCAGTTTAAGAACCTTGCGCGAGTGATACCCATGGTGTTGCAAACGTCCATAGGCTACGGTAACCGCTTACCACCAGGCGCGCAGTATTTGCAACCTTAGTGTTATAAAATGAACGATGAAAATTGGTTAACAATAGAATGGTATCATACAACATTTACTAAGGTCCTATATGCCGTCAATCAAAGCTTAGCGTCAACTTTTGAGTCAAGACTAATACATTTGAATTTGTAACCTGAACCCATGAGACAGGGTTTATTTTCGATAAACACAATCTATTGAGACTAACAGGAATAAGTATGATTGTGAAGCTGTATCAACGTAAACCTCATCATCATCATCAGCCTATAATGTCCCACTGCTGAGTACAGGCCTCACAAATGAGGGTGAAAGGGAATGGGCAGATACTCCACCACGCGTGCCCACTACGGATTGGTGGAGGTATGTTAGTGGTCAACCTATTGTTGGAGTTTTTCAAGCCGCCTAGTAGGCCTCCAACTAGCTTAACGACTATCACAATTAAGTGCTAACCGGGACCAACGGCTTTACGTGCCTTCCGAAGCACGGAAACGCTCTATTTGAAATACCAATAGGCGGTCACCCATCCAGGTACCGACCACGACAGACGTAGCTTAACTTCGCCGATCGATTAAGAACGGCTAATCATGCTACACCACGAGCGCTTCGTAAACCTAGGACATATTTATAGACCCCAATCAATACTAATGAATAGAGACGCAATAACTCATTCACAAATTAGCAGAACTCGTAAATACTACCAAGCTATTCACTGAGCCAAATATAGCCGTCAATTGAAAGCAACTGTAAAGTCGTATAAATACATAATACCTTACAAAGTTAGGTGTTACTGAACCACAGAGTATCCATATCCATCTGTATACTCTGTGACTAAACTCTGCTTACCTTAGGTAGACTTTGTGGAGCTGAGAAGAGAAAAAGGTTACTTGAAAATGACATTATAATCTCATAAATTCACAACATTTAATAATTATCATTTAACATTTAACATCATCATCATATCAGCGTAGGGAAGTCCACTGGTGAACATAGGCCTCCCCCATTAACTTCCACTTCGAACGGTTTTGGGCCGCTTGCATCCAGCGCCGCCCAGCAATTTTGAATAGGTCGTCGGTGCACCTGGTGGGTTGTCCCGCACGGCACTTTCCAGTACGTGGTCGCCACTCGGGAACCTTCCTTCCCCATTGGCAATCGGTTCTTGGAGCGATGTGGCCTGCGCATTGCCACTTCAGCTCACTAACTCTACAAGCTATATCGATCAATAAAATATTATTGATAAGAATTACTTAACAGTTTTATTTTACGGAATATAAAAGGAAGTATTACCGTTAGATCATTTTTAGAGCACCAAAGCTGTTCCGCTCAGAGCATTGATCATTGTTAGTTTTCCTCTTAGTTTGTTGAATAAGTTTTTTTATACCACTAAGGTGGCAAACAAGCATACGGCCCGCCTGATGGTAAGCAGTTAACGTAGCCTATGGACGCGTGCAACACCAGGGGTATCACTCGCGCGGTACCGATCCTGAAGAAATCTCTTCACGCCCTTTTTGAAGAACCCCATGCTGCACTCCATTGGGAAAACCATGGCGGTTCTTTAGTTCTTTAAAAAAATACTACGTACTTTTGTAATAACCTGAATAATATGGCGGAATGAGTTATATCGCTTAATTTACAACACGTTTCCTACGTGTTTGATGATATTATAGCTTTCAGTTTGCCATGAATAATACCATAAATCCATCATTATAATGAAAAAATCTACATCTTACATCTAAATATATTCCTGCCAAATTGTATAGTTCTAAGAACACGTTAAGTTTTACGATAATCGGCGGGTATCTCGTGCCGGCACGGTTATAATGCATTTTAATCGTTTTGTGAGGATCATAAAATCGAATGAACGCAGCAATGGCGCCTCGCTAGAGAGTTATTATCGATTAAGCTGTTTATTACATGCTTATCTCGGATGTTAATCTATTGTGGGGTTGTCAGAGGTAATTAGCTATAACTTTAAATATATTTGGAGTTTCTAAAAGAAACGTCTCGGCTTTCCTTCGCATTTTCTTTCCAGCTTTTAATTTACTTAAGCTTTTTCTCAAACGAGCTACGGTCCCACGGTTCCACCTGTTTTCCGAGGGATATATTGTTTTCCTGGAATAAAAAGTATCCTATGCCTCCAGAATATATTCTATCTGTGTGCCAAATTTCATCAGCACCCATTCGTAGTTATTGCGTGAAAGCGTGACAAACATGTATACAAATCAAATCCTCATATACAGACTTTCTTATATAAAATATTAGTAAGAAATAGTAGTTTCAAAACATTACATGAGGCAGAAAGGATAAAAAAATATAAAAGGGCCTTAAAAGATAAAACAAGAAGGGCCAACTTCCAGAAGTCCCTAAGTCTACTTAGGGATATTTTTATCGGACAATACCATTGAAAACATCTCTTCAAACTGTCTGTGGTTGACTTTTAAATAATTTTGAACCTTACTACACTATAAATAATGGATTTTTTTAAGTATATTTTTTTAGCTTAAAAGGCCCAAAAAAAATTATAATTTCTCATACTTTAATATCATGAAGTCACCAAGTCCATAATTATTATTCTACCAAAAAATACGTGTGTTCTGGCAACACTGGGGCCGTACCATGGTCTCTTATTTTCAGACTCTTATTTTCAGGCTTTCGGTGAAGGAAAACATCGTGAGGAAACCATAGCGCGGTGGTAGGGTACTTTGTAGTACCCACCTGACTGGCTACCACCCTCAAGTTGAAAATCTGTCGCCAAGCACCTATCGTTGTGTTCCGACAGCTGCACTTGAGAGCCAGTTCCTTCTAGGCTTTGTGTGCTTACCACCTTCGACCACATCATCACTTACCATAGTGAGATTGTGGTCAAACACAGGCCTATACACAGTAAAAAAAAGACTGAATGGCTAACTATCCGTCTCGTTTAGTTCCTATACATCGAGAAAGAGACAGATTGTTAGCAATTCAGTAACCTGTCGACCCTATGCCGTGAGTAACTTTCCGCTCTTGTGTTTATGACACAAAATTGGGTGGAGATTTCCCAACATAGGTTTCGAATATATGCCATCTCGAAATCTCCACCTGTTATATACACGAGTATTTTATTTGTATATTAATAAGCTTACACATATCTCCAGTCTTATTGTTCCAGTAAACAAGAATTTACGAAGGCCCTAAATAAGCAATAAATTTTGCAGAATTACTGCATTAACTCCAATTAGCGTGCAATTCCAATCTTCCTTTACATTACCTTAAATATATCATAATGTACGAGCTTAACATTAACTTCCTGTATCCCGATGGTCCTTTAATTAACCCAATTGCTGAACTGTAAACTAAATGGTAAGACGGACCAACTGACATTAGGCAAATTAAAATTTACAACTAAATGTCCGATTCAAACGGTAGGCCTGTAATAATTTTAAGTTTCGATTTTCATGGATAATTTTCTGGGTAATGCATGCGTCTTTGTTAATTCAGTTCTATTACGAATGAAACGAAATGGTTGGTAATCTAGATCCCACCAAAATATGGCTCGCACTGTCAAAAGGTTATCAGATCTCATGTAGAGCCAAGATTATAATTCTACACGCCCTAACTTCACAAACTCTATACAAAATAGTAAAAGAATATGGCTTACTATTATACTTATTTAATATCCGATACCGTATCGGAAACCGGTACAATATTATTCATAAAACCGTATCCAGATCCGAAATTTCATATCCATAACAAACTCTTAATTATCAACAGATACCTCCCAAGGCTTGTATCAGTGCCATTAGTGAGGGTAGGGATAATCCAAGCCGGCGGTAGTTAGGTCACTAATGGAGCTGTGCGCCTCTGTCAGTGCCAGTCGATACCGTTATCTCACCATGCTAGGGACATTATATTTAAGAGGAAAGGATGGCTGCAAGAAATTTGGAAATAGGTTTTTAACTATTGCTGTCGCGCTGTGCTCGAGCTATCCCGCCCTAGGGCGGACCGCTTGGACCGATTATACCTATTTAAATTAGACGAAATCGCTATTCCGTAGTCATCGGTTTTCTACTCAAAAATTGGATCGATTTAATAAAAAAAAACAAGAATCTTAATAAGAAGGGCTTTGGCTATGTCTGTCGGTTTTCCTTTGTTGTTTTATATTCATAAAATTTGTTCGCTGGACGTCTGATATGGGCGTTAAAAATGGAAGTTTTGTGATTTTAGAAGGCTCCTAATTCTTATTATAATTAATTTAATAACAACCGAGGGACATACAGTAGTACCTACAGATTGCATGGTAGAATAATCATTGCTCTAGTGTCATTATCCAGAGAGGAAACTGAGGATTACGTTTGTATGGAACAAACGCCACCAGCATTTCCTCTTAAGCATTTGTAATAGTTTGGGTTGTTTGATAAATATGCTGGAATAATTGTTCAGAGACTTTCTTTTATTTTTGACCCCTACATTATATGAGGAATCTGTGAGTTTCTTAAGTTTCGTAAGTCGGTAAACTAGCATACGGCCAGCCTGCTGGTGAGCAGTACCATGGAAGCTTGTGACGTCCCGGGTGTTGCACCATGAAGGACGCTTGGAACACCCGAGGCATCACTCACGACACGAAACCCTTCCCCCTTCCCCCTTCCCACTTGCAACATTACTCATTCGCAGACACGCAATATTGTTATTTGGCTGCGGTATTCTGTAAGATGGTGATCTTTGAGCTGTCCCCCTCGGTTTCACCCGCGTTCCCGGTATAAAAAGTAGCCTATGTCCTTCTCCATACTATAGGCTATCTGCGTGCCAAATTTCATCATGATCGGTTGTGTAGTTAAAGTGTGAAAGCGTAACAAACAAACTCACATTCACATTTATAATATCAGTTAGGATACCTTATGGAGATATAGTATATTATGTATATAGACAAATATATAGATTTGAATTGTTAGTATTCGCATACGTACTGTCAAGCAGACATACAGGTCCAAAAAAACATAGTGTTCGTTACGATTACCACCAAAGTTACGCGGTAGAGCCCCTGTTGTTGACCTTTCCTAAACCTAGAAAGCAATTGGCCTATAAGTATAACAACTGAAAAATCTTGCTTGGCAATAGTATATACCCTATCACCGCATGCTTCTATTCAGCCGCTTCCAGATTCATAGAAAGTTCGATATTTAATCGTATCCTAAAACTTAACCTACACTTTTGCAAACCGCTTTATGCTGTACGTTATATAGCAGTGTTATCTGTTAAAGCGGCCGTACTCTGGCAACAACAATATCAATCATCCGAGTTTCCTTGGTTCGGCTCTCGCACCATCGCCCTGGCAACGTGCGCGGATACATTAGGTTGGGGACATAGCTGGTGGTGTGGCTTAGATGTGGCTGAGTTGATTTCTTTAGTAAGGAAGGTAAAATTACAATCAGCATAGAGAAAGTGACTATATTGATAAATAGATGTTATATACGGAACTAGCTTCTGCTCGCGGCTTCGCCCGCGTGGCCTACAGGAAACAAATGACAATATTTTCTATATATATAACTTATTTCTCTTTATTCAATTAATATTTTCTGATTTGTTTTATTTCATTTGTAAAAACATGACCGCACAATTTAAATTGTGTCTCAGAACTGATCGAATAGACTGAATGTCTGATGGACATTCTTCATATGAGAATTAAAAGATTTGAAAATTAGAATTCGAAAATTGATCATTTGAAAATTTAAAAATTAGAATAAAGATTTGTGACCAGAAGCAATAATAGAAATAGGAGAGGTCGCATCGTTACAACCTTAGTAGTATAAAAAACCTATGATATTTAATTTAAATAAAAAGAATAAGCACTCAAAATTACTGATATGAAAGTTCTTGGGAATCTTACATACTAAATTTTTTGATATAATTATAACAAAGCACACAGTTGTCTTGAGACCACAGTTGCTGAGCTAGCCTTGACGCCTGTATTACAGCAAACCGATCCAGCAACCCATGTAGATTAAATTTTGTCACCAAATGAGTTATCAGGGCTTTATGTTAATGCATCAACCAATATTTGGGTTTCGATAACATACAGTGTAGTGTCAGTAATCGATTATTCCACGTCGATTGCGTCAGGGCCTCGCCCCTTCAACTTTATCTGACAACGATAAAGTACAATAAAATGTTTAATAAGCATTATACATCTGCATGAAAACCTTTACACGATATGTATGACACATAAATGTCACTTAAAAATACTGTACTTGTATGTAAATATATGTAAATACAGCTGAATTCAATTAAATATGTCATAACGTTGAAATATGGACGCATCTCCAGCTGTGCAAAATAATATAAATTACCATATAGGGTTGAAATACATTCATTATAATGGTCATAAAGAAATTAGGTGATAATTTTGTGGCTGGTAATTTTTTCCTACGCTATATTTTTTTTGTAAAAATTTTGCTCGCAATTTATTCACTCTACAGCAGAATCTAATTAAGTGTAGACAACTAAAATATTTACTAAGGTATTTAAAACATATCAAAGTATTCCATGAAAATGTCATAAATATATAGTACCGATCTTTTGAGGTCACCACATTGCCACATCGTCACTTAACACAGCCACATTGTAGTAAAACTGCGTGTACCCCCAACCTAACTCACGGTCCCCGCCCAATGTTCTGGAAATAGACCGGGAGCCATACAAGTGATTTATCGCACGGCAGGAAGTGAAATAATTTCCACAAGGAGCGCCCGGGCTGCTTTCGCAACACACCGTAAGTGCGCAAAGTTCAGCGCAACCTTAGGCAAATGTCGACCCGGCCTACATACTAAAGGTAATGTAAATTGTTTATAGCGAAATGTGGGTTAACTTTTATTGCGTTATTTTTAACCTTTATTAGGGTTCTGTTTTTTTTAATATTGGTTTTAAAAGGCAAATTGTGTCTCCTTCTTTCACTGCTGAACATAGGCCTCCCCCATTGATTTCCACTTCGAACGGTTCTGGGCCGCTTGCATCCAGCGGCGCCCAGCGACTCTGACCAGGTCGTCGGTCCACCTGGTGGGAGGTCGTCCCGCTCGGCGCTTTCCAGTACGTGGTCGCCACTCGAGAACCTTCCTTCCCCATCGGTTATCGGCTCTTCGAGCGATGTGGCCTGCCCATTGCCATTCAGCTTACTAACACTACGAGCTATGTCCGTCGTTTTTGTTCTCCTACGAATGTCCTCATTTCGGACCCTGTCACGTAGAGAAATTCCGAGCATAGCTCGTTCCATAGCTCGCTGAGTGACTCTGAGCTTATTTATGCGACCAGCAGTGAAAGACCACGTCTCTGTCCCGTATGTCATCACTGGTAACACGCACTGATTGAAGACCTTTGTCTCCTTCTTTACTGATCCTTATTTCTTTACTGATTTGATTCTGGTTATTGTAAAGATGGTAAGAAAGGGACTATGTATGTATGTTGTCTTATAAAAGCACTGATTCAAATGTGTGCAGCGCAGTATTTTTAGAATCCTTTTTCATCCTGAGAAACAAAGGGTAACTAAACTGGGAAAATATAAGATAATTATTTTCAGAGAGGTAGAGCGTAGCGTTTATTCGCTCAAAGAGCAGCTCGACTGGGGAAGTACCTCCACCTTACAGAATACCGCAGCCAAATAATTTTATGTAGGTAGTGTAAAGTTGTGTTCCTGCGCGTGAGTAAGGTCGCCAGAGCTCATTGAGGAGGGGGGAAAGGCCATTATGGCTACGGTAACCGCTTATCATCAGGTGGGCCGTATGCTTGTTTGCCGACTTAGACGTATATAAAAAAAAAATGATGAGTTTTTGTGATAGGTAGATAGATAACTTATTTTTACTTCCATGAATATCTATCTAATTATTTGATTGGAGGGCATTACGCATAATTTAGGAACGGAACACAAAACATACGGAAGTTACATTCGCCCAGTTCCAAATCTTCGTAATAACTAGAATAATATACAAGAAATAAGTATACGTCTTTTTTCTTCATTAAATATAAAATAAAGTTATCCAAGATCTTTACACAACGTTTTTTTTCTTAAAAACTCCTCAAATTATATACTAAGAAACAACACTTCCTGTCTTTAGTCAGGTACTAAAACAAAACAGTAAAAGAAACTCGATTAAAACAATCGTAATCGAACCCGCACCGAGTGAAAGTGCCTCGTGTTTTGCTGATTTTAATAAATTTGCATACATTGGTCTCACTTCTTGTCTCTGGTGTTTTAATGCAAAGTAACAACAGACACCATTTTATTGATATTATTTTGGTGCGTTATGTTAAATATGACACTTTGCGAGACAGAAAGAGACGCATGCACAATTTTGACGTGAGACAATAATTTTTTTGAGTATCAACCCAGAATAAACAATGCAACTTACCTTCGCATATGTTATATTATAAAGTAATATTAATTTCATTACATCTTAATACCAAGGATTATAGCGAAATAATACCTTAATCCTTATGATCTTTGAGTGGGTAGGTTTAACAAGGCCTTAACCTATAAAAAAAAACCGGCCAAGTGCGAGTCAGACTCGCGCACCGAGGGTTCCGTACAAACCTGTAGGTATATAAGTAAATGGTAGTATATACCTGAGTATTTGATATGAATTTCAATGTATGACGTATTAAAAAAAATGACTTACTAGATCTCGTTCAAACCAATTTTCGGTGGAAGTTTGCATCGTAATGTACATCATATATTTTCTTTAGTTTTATCATTCTCTTATTTTAGAAGTTACAGGGGGGGACACTCATTTTACCACTTCGGAAGTGTCTCTCGCGCAAACTATTCAGTTTAGAAAAAAATGATATTAGAAACCTCCATAATATCATTTTTGAAGACCTATCCATAGACACCCCACATTTATGGGTTTTATTAAAAAAAAATGAGTTTCAGTTCTAAGTATGGGGAACACCCAAAATTTATTGTTTTTTTTCTATTTTTGTGTGAAAATCTTAATGCGGTTCACAGAATACATCTACTTACCAAGTTTCAACATTATAGTTCATATAGTTTCGGAAAAAAAGTGGCTGTGACAAACGGACAGACAGACATGACGAATCTATAAGGGTTCTGTTTTTTGCCATTTGGCTACGGAACCCTAAAAAAGTGAGAAGTGTCATGTAATGTCGCAAGTAATTACCTTCCAACGTAATAAACAGTTATCTTAAACATAAAGTGAAAACTCACACTTACCAAATTAAATATTTATATACACGTGAGATATTAAAAATGATATAACAAAGACCTTGCGCCTTCATGTCAAAGGTCGGCCATTTAATTATATTTGCATAAAATATTGTATCCTTTTGCCATGAATGGTGTATCTCCTTGATTTTGTTGCAAATTGTTTATTACCTTGTGTTATTTCAAATTTGCAAATATTGGTGCCGATTCTGTTGTAAATCGCACTAAATTAATTTTAGTCTCATCTCATCTCTTTCTTACGAACATTATTGAAAAAGGATAGAACATATTCAATGCTGTCAAATTAATCGTTGCCGTCTTATTTTGCGTGTATTTAGGCGTAAACGCAAAAAATTGCGACCAAATTTATATTGAAAACAAGCATTGGACTAATTTGACAGGACTACATTTCTTACATCCTTTTCTTATGTTCTTTGTAAGAAACAGACATAGTGAGATTAAAATTAGTTTAGTTGTAAACAACAGAATCAGGGACATTCTCTTGTTTATTTAGAAATTAAATTAAGTTTTATTATCTGTGCCCAAAACCTTTGATAGATAAAGTTGTCAGAAATTTTGAAAAATTTAGCACTAATTTAAATGGAGGATTATTTAAATTAACATCGAGTTTCCCTTTCAGCATTTCCGAGCCTATTCAGTGCTTTTGCACTGATTTTAACGGTATTTGAACCAATCACTGCATCGTGCTCTTGATTTGACCAATAAGAGGGTCATTATAATTTTGCGTCACTTGCTAATATTAATAACTAGCTGTCCGCTGCGGTTTCACCCGCATTCCCGGGATAAAAAGCCTTCTCCATGCCATAGGCTATCTGCATGCGAAATTTCATGATGATTCGTCGAGTAGTTGAAACGTGAAGGCGTAACAAACAAACTCACCTTCGCATATACAATTTTCATGTGCGCCTAGTTCCAAAAAAGTGGATTACTGTAATGGTTATTCCCATTCCATTCCGTTACACATTATGGTGCGTCCATGCTACGCGAAGCGAGTACGAGCCGAGCCTCGAACGAACAGGATTCGTTCGTTGCTCGTGATTTCAAGCGTGGACGTACTTAATGAGCCTACAACGAGTGCGATGCGAATCCCCGTGTTCGTGAAAAAACTGACAACTGACAGTCGAGCACGCTACGAATGCTCGTTCGAGGCTCGCAAGCCCGTCCACGCTACGCGAATAGTGCTCGTTCGCCAAGCATGGACGCACCATTATATATTTAGTCGTTGCAAGGCAGCGTTGCACGTACCCGTGCTCACGGCAAATACTCTAGTAGGCGCTCTATTCACATTCTATCTCTATGCTCTACTCTCTACTCTAAAATACAATATTTACGTAATTATTAGGCATAATTTTTAGCTATTATTAAACTTATTGAAAATAATTGATTACTTTGTATTTTTATAGAGCCTATCGCTGCAAAAGTCGACGCAATGAAAATAGTGTTAAAGTTCACAATTGTGAATTTATTTGTGATTAAACTGCAATAAACTTATTGCATTTAAATGTGCAAACTAAATATTATGATCACCTTGAAAGGGAACGTGAACCGATGTGCTCGTTTATTTTATCATTGCATCATTTTAATAATACACATGTAAGCATTATTATTATGTAATATTATTTAATAGATATTGACAATATCTCCCTTTATTTTAACGATTAGTAGTAGTAAAGAAAAATGCTGATAATACAATGAATAGTTTTCAAAGAGGACCATAAAATACAGATTTACAGGTTACTAAAAACCAAAACAGATAATCGGTAGTAGAGTATCGTTTTTCGTTTAGAATGACGTTTTTAAACTTCATTACATATTTTACTCGCCAGCCTTCTTGGTACGTTTGCACAGGGGGCCTACCACAAGCTCTTAAAACAAGGTTAAAATAACCTTATTTGTGTTTTGTCTTGTTTTGACGCCGGATGTCAAAGAGGGACAAAACACAAATAAGGTTATTTTAACCTTGTTTTAAGAGCTTGTGGTAGGCCCCCTGGGCAGCGATTTGGGACAAGTTTTCTATTTGTAATTTTAGTTAATTTTTAATTTAGATTTAAGTTGTTTCTTGTTTTTTACCCATATGTATGTCCGAAATAAATGAATTTCATCTTTCTAGTTAATAATTAATGATTATACATTTCTTGCGCGGTGCTAGGTTTCTTTTTAGTACCCACCTGGCTGGCAACCCTCAAGTAATTTTTACCATATCACAAGACCATTTTCAACAAGAAAACTCAAGCATTTAGGATTCGAACTCCCTTAGTACCCCTTAGCTATTGCCACTGAGCTCAGAAGAATATTGTATTAGGATATACTATTAGAGATAGTTGATATAATCCACCCAGCAACCTTCAATTCCAGGACGCGTGAAGAGATAAATCTGTGGACACCATGGGTTGTCACCCAGTAATTTACAGTAGACTTTATCGTGCTAGGGGAGAACGTGGCTCATGATTTATGTATCAGATAGAGCGTGCGGAGCACGGGAGTGAGGCCAAAAAAACAAATACAAATTGTAAAACACATACCCGGTATTCGTTTCTGAATTTGTATTTGCTTTGTTTAAACAAAGTTTAAAAAAGAAAGTGTTTTTAGTTAAATAAAGTTTGTTAAAAAAAAGCAAATACAAATTCAGAAGCGAATATCAGGTATGTGTTTTTCAATTTGTTAATTATCAGAATGAACATGTCGTTTCGTGAACACAGTAATTAATTAGACATTTTGTCACCAGCAATGACCTCAACAAAATTAATGCAGACATAAAAATAGCCAGGTAAGATTTAAGCCGTGAAACTAGACCTAAAAACACAACGTACACATGACCACATTGACATTTTTTCGCTGTTGTTGGTAACATAACACTAACAGAGTTCCGTATCTCTTTACACTCGTAAGCATCGCACCAGATGGGTCAACTTTAGCTTTATACATGTAAAAAGATATTTAATGAAGTAAAACTGCATAAATACTAAGTATGAAACCAATACGCGATTAGGTAACACGTTTCCTAGTAAATGATTTTTAAACAAGCTTCCGCTTGCTTTCCTGGTTTGAAAACGATTTTTTTTTGTCCTTATTGACTTATATATTACTTGCGTAAGGACCAGGCCAACTGCGAGACGAATGGCACCAACGCACTGGCCCTAAAAAGTCAATTTAGGGCCAACGCGACTCAGTCGTCTGTTCACTGCGAACAGTTCGTTCGTTTATTTTTTATATTTTTTCTTGTATGTGCATTGTAAGCACCCTAGGGTGTGTTTGTGCTAGTGCTTGCGCTTGCGCTTGCGTAAGTACTGGCACAGACGCAGCTAGTGGGGTGCGTGTGGTGAGCGACTTTTAACAGCTCCGGTACCATTCTGGAAAAATGGTAGTGAGCAATCACGGTGCGACTCACATTTTCTCAAGAGTACCAGGGGCGAGTACTCTGGCGGCGTGACCTACCGCAGAGGGTCTCTGACGCCTCGTAAGGGGTTGCCAGGAATAGTGTGCCGTCTTTTATACCTAACGGTGGGCAAGGTGGCCACTATAGAAAATCTCAGTAGATTGATAAGGGTTTGTATGTGCATTGTACGCACATACAAGGTTACATCGAACGCATATGCAACGCAGCGCTAGTTCGATCGATTTAAAAACAAGTGGCGGTAAGTACTGTGTACTTGTATGAAGAAGATTTTTGCAAAATGTTCCGGTATCCTTAGTTTTGAAATCATTGTTTGTCCTATTTTAGGATGTTAGATATTATTATTTGGAAGGATCGATACATTTGTGAGAAAGTTCGAAGCACAGCTTGACTGGATAAGTACCGTCACAGTACAGAATACCGCACCAAAAAACCCTAGGTCCGTTGGGTTCCGATGCTTGCCAGCTTTTAAAACAGCTTGCCAAAAGATTTGTGGTCACCACTGAGGACCGACGAGCTGACAGCTTCTTCGCACAACGTATCAGCATTGCGATACAGCGAAGAAATGCTGTCAGCATCTTCGGAACAATGCCAAGAGGGTAATTTTTTTTTGATCTTTTTTAAATTCTGTTGTAATTTTAATCCACCCTATTTTACTGTTTATAGGCCTCTATTTTACCGCAATCTCACGATGGTAACCTTAACCTTATTAGTTTCGTACTATTATTTATCAGTAGTATAATTAACTTATTAATTTATTCAATATACATAGTTATAAGTCATCAGAGCTTAATATATGTAAACGAAATTAATTACGTACCTAATAATGATATTCTACAATAGTACTTACTTACGCTATTTATAATAAATATGTGCTGATACCTTGGCGGCCTCTCGCCTCCATAATACATCTCTGGTGGCGGGCGCGGCAGACAACGCTACGGAAATCCTCAAACGGAGGAAATATGGAAAACTTGGAGCCATATTTCTTCCTTTTGGGGTTGAAACAATGGGTTGCTTGCTGGCAACCAGAGGTCTGTAATTTGGTTAGGGAGCTGTCGGGGCCGAATTGATACTACATGGGACAAAAGAGCTGGCGTTTACCTCGGGCAACGCATTAGCCTTGCAATTCAACGAGGTAACGTCGCCAGCTTTGTGGGACCCTGCCTCCGGGAGGCGATTAGAACGCAGTGTTTTATTTATAAGTGATTCCATTTATATTGCTTTTTAAAATTTTAATGTTGTTTTAGTTGATTTTTTTTTTTCTTTTTATTAATTTACTCCTAAATATGTATTTACCAAAATAGACTAGATATTTAAAAATAGACTTAATATTGTGTACCTACAGCATGGGGTTCTTCAAAAAGGGTGTGAAGAGATTTCTGCATAGTCGGCAACGCGCAAGTGACATCCATGGTGTTGCAAGCGTCCATAGGCTATGCTACCTAAGTAGTATACAAAAAAAAATATAAATACTTATAATATTTACACCTAGATTCAGAGTAAACAGGCACTATAATTCTGGGTGGAAATCGAACCTACGACGCCGACATAGCGTGATAGTCAGGGCACAACCAACAAAAGAAAAAAAACTTTAAAAAATTACTATCCACTAAGTCTTCCGCACTTATATTCCCATGGAAACGCTATGTAGGGGTATACCCCTTCCCCCTAACCTCTCCGAGACAATTTGGCAAAGTGTTCTCCACAGAGACAAGGCAAATATACAGCCTTAGGGCTTCCATGTAACGTAGTAACCAAAATTTGTAACGACTTTGGGGATACCCTTGATTTTTTACGTTGTCAAATAACGATATGATAAGTATGTGGTTGACACAGTCAAAAATTATAATCAACAAACCACAAAACAGCTGATTTTAAAATTGCTGTATAAATAAATAAATATCCTGGGACATTCCTCACACACGGTCATCTGATCCCAAACTAAGCAGAGCTTGTACTATGGAAACCAGATAACTGATATAATACATATACTACTTTTTGTTTGTAAATACATACTTAATATACATAATTACACCCAGACTCAGGACATACAGACATGTTCATGCACACAAATGCATGTCCTGTGTGGGAATCGAACCCACGACCTGCGGCGCGTAAGGTGAATCTTAACCAACTGCGCCAACTGGCCCGTCACTGCGCCAAATGGCCCGTCAAATGTGTATCCGTGTGTCCGTGTATGTTTGTCTGTATATTTGTGTTTGGTCAAGCATCACCCAAACACAAATAGACCGGTCGCGATGAAATTGGGCATGAAGATAGCCTATGGTATTGAGAAAGTCGTAGGCTACCGTTTATCTTTCTATCCCGCGAACGCAGGTGAAACCACACGCAAAAGCTATTTTTTTATACACATAAATCTTTAGTAGACTTACATCTTTAAAAAGGCTGCAGAAGCTACGAACAACACTAGTTTGGAAATTGTAAATAATTTCTATAGTTTTTTTTGTTTTTTTTTTTATACCACTAAGTCGGTAAACAAGCATACGGCCCGCCTGATGGTAAGCGGTTACCGTAGCCATATGGACGCTTGCAACACACGAAGCATCGCTCACGCGTTACCGACCTTTCCCCTTCACCAATGAGCTCTGGCGACCTTACTCACGCGCAGGAACACAACTTTACACAACATAAAGTTATTTGGCTGCGGTATTCTGTAACGTGGAGGTACTTCCCCAGTCGAGCTGCTATTTGAGCGAATAAACGCTATGCTCTACCTCTCTTATCTCTCTCTCTCT
This sequence comes from Achlya flavicornis, assembly GCA_947623365.1. NCBI lineage: Eukaryota > Metazoa > Arthropoda > Insecta > Lepidoptera > Drepanidae > Achlya > Achlya flavicornis. The sequence goes on along the minus strand of OX392483.1, from coordinate 612,724 downwards.
TTCTATAATAATATCAAAAATTATGTACCTATTTTGTTCCATGCCTTACTTTACTCAGACTATCATCTGAGGTTAACTCAGTAATGACTCATTAAAAAACAGCGAACCAAAAGCCAAAAAAACCTTGCGCAACTACCAACGAAGACCCATAACATCCTGTTTTCATATTAAACGTGCTATTAATCTTTTGAATAGATTAAAATACAAAAAAACAACAATCAGAGCAATAAATTAAACATGTTTACCATTATAATGTGGAAATGGTAGGTAATATTGTGCGTTGGTAATTAATAGAGTTGGCGCTGGCCACTTCCCGTCCGAGCTGATAAGTGGGTCACATTATAGTAAACAATTGCCGCTCTATTGTTGTAATTATTTTATCATAATTAGGACTAGTTATTGTTACCTTTTGTACAGAATTATTATATATTTTTATATCAACACATGCTGCAATTTAGTTAAGCTTGTATTTTGACCATTTGTCATCTGTGGGCAGCACCTGGATACCAGCTTGATCATTTATACCATTGCCTATAGATGCTTGTAACCTTGTAACGCCAGACTCTCTCTTCACACCCTTCTTGGTTTGAAGAAGGGTTTAGAGGAGTCACTGTGCTGGCAGCGAAAAATATATGGACATATAGCCGTAGCAGTTACCACACGCAAGGCATCAATCACGCGTTACCGACCTTTCTCCCCTCCCCAATGAGCTCTGGCAACCCTACTCACGTGCAGGAACACAACATCAAGTTATTTGGCTGCGGTATTCTGCAAGGTGGAGGTAGCTCCCCAGTCGAGCTGCTCTTTGAGCGAATAATCGTTATGCTCTACCTCTCTTATCGCTATGATCTTCCTCTTATCTGTCTTGGTCTCCGCCGCACACTGCACAGCACAGCCCAACGTCTCCTCTGGAGCTCTGACGACCTCACTCATCACAGTAACACAAGACCACATTAAAGTTAAATTATTTGGCTTTATTATGTGTCCTCCACCTGACTCTAAAATAGGTATAAACTCTAGAAATGCCAAGAACCTAAGATAACTACCACGGAAATTAAAGTAATGTGAAGGCTAAATGCATGGTTGGAGGTAAATGTCAAGTTTAATTACATTTAAACCCATAAGTAGATATTTTTACATTAAATAGGTACCATGACTGCATCCATTGTCATGTCAACAGGTAATAATATATTAATTAACTGTTAATTGTGTCGATAAATATAATCTTCTCAGCGATTCTAGCCAGAAACTCTATAGAGGAAATGATAATGCTATATTAAATGTCCCGGTGCCTTTTTCTAGAATTCTATAATATTTATAGCCTAAGATCCGGCTGCAAGGTAACTACGCTCATCGAGTTTTCAATCAAAATCCAGTCATAGTCCACATTTTGATAGGCACCCCGGCAAAAATACATTCCCCCGTTCATGATCATCATCATCAGCTTTTCTTAAGTCCACTGCTGGACATCGGCCTCTCCCAGAGCGCGCCACTCTTTCCGGTTTCTTGCCACCCGCATCCAGCCCAGTCCGGCCACTTTTTTGAGGTCGTCAGTCCATCGGACTGGCGGGCGCCCCACACAACGTTTGCCAATACGCGGTCCTCACTCTAAGACTCGTCTGCTCCATCGACCGTCGGTTCTGCGGCAGATGTGACCGGCCCATTGCCACTTCAGCTTGCTAATTCGTTGAGCTATGTCGGTCACTTTGGTTTTTTGTCGGATGATTTTGAAGGCAAAGAAACATTCAAAACATTCTGACGGGCCAGTTGGCGCAGTTGGTTAAGGTTCACCTTACGCGCCGCAGGTCGTGGGTTCGATTCCCACACAGGACATGCATTTGTGTGCATGAACATGTCTGTATGTCCTGAGTCTGGGTGTAATTATGTATATTAAGTATGTATTTACAAACAAAAAGTATGTATATGTATTATATCAGTTATCTGGTTTCCATAGTACAAGCTCTGCTTAGTTTGGGATCAGATGACCGTGTGTGAGGAATGTCCCAGGATATTTATTTATTTATTTATTTATTCCCCCGTTAACAATTATATATAAAAAATAGATTCCGATCAAAAACTCGATTAATGATGATATAGATAGATGGCAAAATCATCGGTGAATGGTCAGTCTACTTGACGAGAGCAGAACCTCCTGGGCCCACATCAGTACGTGGAGACAAGACGTCAAGAGACATTCTTCTCTATCGGCTATCGACTCTTTGCGCGATGTGGACGATACCTGCTACCTACTCTGCTGAGTAGAGTTGTTTGTTACGTCTACAATATAACGTCTCATTCTGATTTGGGTTTGGAAGATATTGATTTGGACCTACTTTCCTCATAAATATTTACTTAACTGTACAAGTATATGAGGAGCTGCTGAACCTTTAAATACTTTAATTAAAACAAAACACGATCGAATACCTACATTACAATAAAAGCAGTAAACGTATTTATGCAAATAACAATTAACATTTAATATTTATCGATGGCGTATAACGTGGTGGTATGTGTCAGTTATCTATCTCCCGGTACTAATGTATTAATAACTTATTGTTTGCCCTTTAAAGGTTGAAAAGGTACTTTGAATACTGGAATTTTAATTCCAGTATTAAATCTTTGAGTTTTACTATTTTAATATTTATGGATATACAAGTAGTAGTGAAGCGCTCGTGGTGTAGCATGATTAGCCGTTCTTAATCGATGGGCAATGTTAAGCTACGTCTGTCGTGGGTGGTACCTGGATGGGTGACCGCCTAGTGGTATTTCAAATCGAGCGTTTCCGTGCTTCGGAAGGCACGTAAAGCCGTTGGTCTCGGTTGTCACTTAATTGTATGCTAGTTGGATGCCTCCTAGGCGGCTTGAAAAATTCCAACAGTAGGTTGACCACTAGCCTACCTCCACCAACCCGCAGTGGGCACGCGTGGTTGAGTATCGCGCATTCCCTTTCATCCTCATTTGTGAAAGGAGGCCTGTGCTCAGCAGTGAGACATTATAGGCTGATGATGATGACGATACAAGTAGCTTTCAATAAATTGTTTCGCATTGCCTCACTGTTCCAGATACTGCAGTCTACAAAAACTATTTCTATGCTCTACCTGGCCTTAAGATAATTAATAAAATTAAAACATTAAGAATTACCATCAGGTGCAATATAATTCTACCAGCCTCTAGTGGGCTCGGGTATCCAAATGACCGCATTAGATAGAGAGAATCTCCATCTTTTTCGAAGACGGTTAAATCTGTTTAACAAAAAACTTAACCCAACTTCAAAGTAAACCCTGATGAGAAGGGGACGAATCGGGAAGTGTACCCTTCCTAACAAAAACAGATTTATTTCTATTTATGAGGGCACAAAAAAAAACACCGCATTGAGTACCTCCTTTTTTTGAAGTCGTTTAAAAATTCACAAGATCCCAGAGTAATTTTAAAACCATCATCTGAAGTATCTGGAGCAACAACATCGTACACACAGACATAAATGAAGCGATCCTATTTGTCAGCTAAATCACATCCCTCACTACACATCTCTGGTGGACATTCAGCCTCGCGCAAGCTCCCCGTCAACGCGAAACAGCGTCAAAAGAAGGAGTATTAGCCCTCCCTTTTGGCATGCGAATTACATACACTCGCGTCATCTATTTAGATTTATATCTATCTATGAAATCATCTATGAAATAGTTCTAAATACCACACGGCATTCACTTCAAACAAGCGAAGTTATCTCACCCACACAGAGAACGGTTATGCCATTGGTCAATGCAGGTGATGACGGTGTGCGAAGATAAATTCACACATTCACGGGGAGGTTTCAGTTTCCCTTCTTTAAGTAGTTAAAGAAACTATTCTTTGCCCGGGTCATCTTGCCCTATCGTCACCGGACGTTACCCAAGTGACATCTTCATTAAACATGTTAATTGTAAGTAAAGAGACATCGCAACACTAGTGTATGCCTTCATGATGAAACAAGTGATTGACCTGCGACAGCATGCGTGCGCTGGCGCACGTAAACAACTACTCGATAATATATCTGACCATGACCATACCTACCTACTTGGAATGATCTGGAATGTTCGATTTTCAGGATTTTTCTAGATTCCATATTATTTTGATGCAATCTATGTTTTTTTAGTATTAACAGATTATGTTCGACCCCCCTATCGTAAGTGATGACGTGGCCGATGGTGGTAAGTATACAATACCTATATGAGAACTGGCCAGTTGTCGTGGTTGGTTAAAATTCTACCAATCACGCCGCAGGTCGTGAGTACGTAATTTTAATAATTTTAATTTTCGTAATTTGTTTGAATGAACTGAACTGTGCTACATGTCCTGAGCCTGGGAGTTTTTTTTTTAACTTTAATGTGTTTGGCCACTTACCCGCCAATAAGTGGCGATGATGAAGCCTAAGATGAAACACGCTTACCCAGAAGAAACCTATTCACTCTGGCCTTGAAAGTTCCTAGATTGTAAGCGTCAGGAAACACAGACGCCGGAAGCAAGTTCCACTCCCTTGTTGTCCGCATTATAAATGAGGATGCAAAACGCTGTGACCGTATTTTCAGTATGTCAACAACGTATAGGTTTTTTTGTTTGTTATACCACTAATGAGGTAAACAAGCGGGCCTGATGGTAAGCGGTTACTGTAGCCTATGGACACTTGCAACACCAGGGGTATCACTCGCGCGTTGCCGACCCTGAAGAAATCTCTTCACGCCCTTTTTGAAGAACTCCACGCTGTACTACATTAGGAAAACCACGGCAGGGAGCTCATTTCACAGTCTTAGCGTCCGCGGAAGGAAGCTCCGTTGAGCCCGCACAGTTCGAAACAATTCTCGTTTCAATGTGTGAGGATGGACTCTGTCGATGGCGAGAGTTGCGATGGTGGAAGGTAGCCGTGGGCATCAAGTCAAACAATTCTGTAGAACACTCTACGTTGTACAAGCGGTAGACCACACAGTTATCGAAATTTTATAGAGTATAATAATAATAATAAAATAATAAATAAAAATAATAATAAAAGTATAATGTATACGACGATAAAAATAAATAAATAAAAATTCAAAACATGCACAAAATTATTAACGGTTGACCCATGCACCCAAGCCAATGCCCATGCCCCAAGAAGTCTGCCAAATCTGCCAGCCAGAAAATGCTGGGTTCTGGCCACTTCTGGTGTATAAACCATACCCCGATTTTATTAAAATAAGACGAACACTCGGTCTACAGTAAACAGTTTAATTATTGTTGGCAATGTGCCAAATGCATTATCACGCCACTCCTGCGCAGTGTCATTGAACCTTCATTACCTAATACTCGTATAATACAATAATAAATTATTATTGCCTCTCAAAACTATTTATATTTTGAATATATAGAACAGTTGCGTCATCTTTTTTCTTGCTTTTCACCGGAGATTTGTAAGGATGCATAGAAGGTAATAGGATCCTTTGTTTTACACAGCTTAGCTTAGGTGACGATGGGGCTATAGGCGTGGAGGCTACGCACAGGTCGTCGGTTCGATTCCCACTGAGGAAAAATATTTGTTAAATTCATCAATCATGGTTTCGTTCAGTGAAAATTCCAGCTCATTCGATAAGTGAGGAGGGCGTAAATAATTCGTAAAAAACCATAAAATGTGAATGCACTATTACTATTTTAATTAATGCTCGATCGTGAAATTCATTGAAAAATAAAACACATAAGCATATATTTTTTACTGTTTTTATTCTTAATTAGTGGTGGAAGGTGTTCTTAGTACGACCCTAATTAATTAAATGATTAAGTTTGAAAATAAAATAATTTTAGGTTTCCGCGCTTCTTCTCCATATTAACTAAGTACTTAATATGCCAAATCTTACAATTCCTCCGTGCACATAATATGCACAAAAAGAGTGAAAAGGTTTCTCATCACGCATCTATTTATAAAAATAAAATTATACCACTAAGGTGGCAAACAAGCATACGGCCCGCCTGATGGTTAGCAGTTACCGTAGCCTATGGACGCTTGCAACTGCTTGCAACACCAGGGGTATCACGCGCGCGTTGCCGACCCTGAAGAAATCTCTTCACACCCTTTTTGAAGAACCCCATGCTGTACTCCATTGGGTGCACCACGGCGGGGAGCTCATTCCACAGTCCGAGCGTCCGCGGAAGAAAACTCCATTTAGCCCGCACAGTTCGAAACAATATTGCTGAAACTATTCAGTTTTCGAACGTACACGAAAGTGAAAAACTATATGAAATAACTATTACAGTGAAAAATACGTATAATAAATTTGAAGTCCAGAATTCTGTACAATAGGTAGGTAAGTTAATGCATCGATAATATCACCAGTAAAACGGCGATCACAAATAATCTGCATACATTTAAATAAACCTGTTTTATTGTACATTAAACTTTTCAATTGCATAGATTGCGAAATTCGAATCACTGCTCAAGTCAATGACCTACCGCAAGGATGCAAAATGTAGCCCTACAAACCACTACAATCAAGTTTCAACTCAGTATCTAAACACTGAAGGCTCATTTTCAAATGCAAGTTTATTATCATTAAATGTGGCGTGGTTATGGCGAATTAAAAAGCATTAAGCGATAATTTTCCTTTGTGCAGCAAACGGCAGTGTTTTAATAATAAACGCGATGTTTGTTTAAATTATATTATGGTGAAAAGTGAAGCTATGGCGTGTTAATGAACACGGTAATCGGTTTGTGGTACTGTTATGTTACGTATTCATCGATTTAATTATAATTTTAGGGTCGGCAACGCGCGAGTGATACCCCTGGTGTTGCTAGCGTCCATAGGCTACGGTAACTGCTTACCATCAGGCTGGCCATATGATTGTTTGCCACCTCTGTAGTATAAAAAAAGAATATATAATTTAGCTGTAAATTGTAGTTTTTTTTTTTTTTAATTTTTCACAAAACTTAATCGAATTCAAATTACACTAAGAAGTAATCAAATCCAGATCTGATGACAAAGGGATCAAACGGGAAGTGTACCCTTCCAAACAAAAAAAGAATTTTCCAACTCGGTTCATAAATGACGGAGTAATGAGGTAACAAACCTAAAAAAAATAGAATCGAATTGAGAACCAGCTCCTCCTATTTTGGAAGTTGATTAAAAAAGCATGAGTGGCCATAAGCTCACGAAACCTTTAAGGTTAGCCTAGCTCAGTTTTTTTTAATTTTGACGAGACATTCATAAGACGTATTTCGAGTTTCTGGGAGCCGTTGGAAGCAGGTGGCCAAGACTTGTCGTGAAAATTAAAAAAAAAACATTCAAATTTTTTCACCCGCTTAAGAGATACGGTACTAAACAACTCTTTTTTAGCATCGGAAGTTAATGAAATTGCTAAAATGATGGTGACGACCATGAAGAAGCTCAAATTCAGATCTATCGATTGTGTGAAAGATGCCTATGAGTGAGAAAGGAGCCTTGTATGACGGATAGAAGAAGCGTCAACTACTTTGAATTCCAATTCAAAAAACATTTATTCAATTTAGGCCCTGATAAGGCACTTATGAACGTTAACAAATGACTCCACACCGGTTCCAAATACAACTTGAACTGAGAAGACTCCGGCAAGAAACTCAGCAATATATATAACAATAGCCTGCGAAGCGAACAATTCATTCAAATGCATTCTTGTCATCTACAAAATCAGAAACTTTATAGTACCCTTACTTGCATAACTTCTGTTTTACTATCTTTTGGATGCTCTTTATTGGCAATAGGTCAGGCAGATGATTATGAAGAGAAGATACCAAATGAAAGATAAAGACATAGATATTTACTCTACATAGTCTTATTAATTATTAAGTGGATGAAGAAACATGTTTTCCATTATGCACGTTAATTATCGGAGTCCATGTTTGCTGAATAGGTATTATTGTTCAGACTAGTCTAGAACCCGCCGACCTCAATGTGTGTCATGGCCTTCCACTAACTAGCGAATAAACAGCGTTTGTTAGATATGTTTTGGGATTTATTTAATATCTATTTATAATACCTACATTTGTTTCTGCTAACCATAAAAGATAAATTAAAAAAAAATATGGTCCAATCCTAAAAAATACATGACTGAGAAAATCTTTGACTTTCATCGTAAATGACTTTGACTTCGGATGTCTAAGTTGGGAAACAAATCAAAAGAGATGTTTGGTGTTCGGTGCATATAATCACCAAAACTCACTTCCATTTCACAAGCGAAATTTACACCGTAATGCTAATTTCATAAAGATGGAAATAGCTAGAGATTAGCTAGCTTTAATAAATAGAGATTTCTTCAGGGTCGGCAACGTGCGACTGATACCCCTGGTGTTGCAAGCGTCCATAAGCTACGGTAACAGCTTACCATCAGGCGGGCCGTATGCTTGTGTGCCACCTTAGTGGTATAAAAAAATACCTAGACGTGGGTCTCATGAAACTATGGAATCACCACTGGCTTTCCGAAGTAGAGCTGGCTCTGAAGGTAAACTTCAATAACTTTAATCATCTCATGTCTCAGGAGTGACCATGAGAACATGTTGGTGATGATAATAAAACAGGGGCACGGTATTATAAGATGGTACATACATTACATAGGGATTATAACTAAAAAAGTGTTGAACAAAGAATAGCTTTAGATAAGCAGCGATAACTTGAAGACGACATTGTTTTTATCAAGGATAAGCCTGTGTTAACACATTGTCTTACTCAGGTTACTGATAAAATAAAATTAAAAAGAAACATTCAAAAAATTGAACCGCCTTCAATGATTGTTTTCACATAAAAGTATCGAAGCTGATTTAAGGTGAACGCACACTTATCCGAGCCGAACGCGCCTAACGCATCGAACGAAACGAATTTTAGAATTCTGCATATGAAATCTTATGAAAGCTCGCATATTTGCCCGCGTCGAATCGTCCGAATCTGGAAGAACCCCAGAAATCCTAGACAAATTCGGATGACGTCATCAGATTCGGCGCAGCTTATGCGGTCGACTCGACCGATGTGCACGCGTCGATAAAAATAGGCTCTAACTGTTAGGGGCTAAATCAAATAAAAATGCAAAATAATGATCAATATTTAAATTTCTCCCGATTTTAATTGGAATATTTTAACAACTACTATCATTATGAACGTCATGACAAGCAGAATGACGCAGAGGGAGCGTAAAACGTAGCTGTTACGCGCAGCAGCCTATAAAAGTTGGCCTGTTTTGTATATTCGTGTAGTATGGCGACGTTCTTTCTAGGTATATTTATTTCTATGGGAACACGTTGTACCTCTGACCCCAAAATATCCATTAGTCTCTAGATCATGACGATGGACAATTAAGTGTTTGTTTGTATTATTATCATTCGGTTTTCAGGTCAGCTGTGTTGAAATACGCAACATTTACATTTGTTCATAAATATAAACATGCAAGCAAAGTAAACATAGTACAATTAGCATAGAAACTAATAAACAAAACGGAACGGTAAGTAGTTACAGCATGGGTCTATGACCTGCCCCAAAGATATCGCGCGCACGCACGTAGACGTCAGATAACGTAATGATTTATGCTGAATGCGCCGGCGCAGCTTGTTGATATACGTAGGCTGGGAGCTGGACAGCTTGCAAAATGGTTTATCATTACATTAATGAAGGAATAATCTTTAAAACTGAAAATGTAATGTAAATAATGTATGTTGGATCTGAGCTGATGATGCAGATCAACTGAATGTCATAGAATCACAGTCATATATCAGCTGTAAAATATCATGATGGATACTACCCTGTACCAGGCAAACTATTCTCGCGTCTTCGACATTAATGTCGCATAGACATTTCCCAAAAAACATGATGGATATATTACAAATTCTATACATTTTGACAAATGTCTATTCGATATCGATGTCGAGAGTGCGAGAATTGGGAGCCAGTAGGTACCTCTGAGATATAAAGTCACGATTTTCTATGGAGGCATTATTCGTGAAGTAATCTGCATAGGAGTGTGAAGTATAGTGAGAAGTTAAATTCATAATGTGAAATCTTTTTATGGAACTAATGCTAATGACACAATTGTGGGGTCATATATAGCTAGTGATGTTAAATTATAAGTACTTACTACTGCACAAAATTCAGTTTTTTTTAATAGAATTTAAGTTTTAAGTCTTGCTTATTTTATTCACACAGATACTAGTAATATTTCATAACGCAGTCCGCATTCAAACAGGCTCCTGGACTATAAACATAATTTCCATAATGTTGCAACTTCACATAGGTAAATAATAATTGCTGCATAACGAATAAGTTTCATTGCAGTTTCATTGCATTGAATAGGAATAATAGCTCAACTCGTCAGGAGTGGCACTCGAGGTCGCCTCTATCATTAAAACCGCAATTTTTTATATTTTGCTAAATTAACTGACTACATTATGAATTATAGTTGATGAAGAAGTGAAAGGTTTGAATGCTGAAGAGATGAATAGAAGGGATGCGACCAAATGACTGGAAATAGAACAGGCAGATGATTATAGCTATAGGAGTCCTTTACAACGGAAAGTGGAGACTTTAGAAATCAGTAGCATTATATATATTATATATTATAGTATGAAATCAGCAATTCCCTGCGCAGATTTATGTCCAGTTGCTTCCACTTTACACATACTCGTTGACGATCAAAAAGTGTTCGGTGTCGGTAACTGGAAACTAGAAGCCGTCAGTGGAAGACATAAGCAACAATAAAAAAAAAACCTTACAATTGTACTGAACTGAAAACAAGCAGTGACTGTGTCCTATCGCCATCACCGGACACAGCAAGTACGGTTACCAGTGACCAGAAGTAGCTACCGGCGTCTGTGTCCGATGTCCGACACAAGACACATGATCGCGAGCCTAAAAAAAGGGAGAATAAAAATAAAAAAAACTCTGTGGAAATTGACACTAGCTCTGATTTAGAAATTATGCTAAAACCTCTACGTTTCGTTTGAAGACTCAAATGTGATTAAAGTGTGTAGCTCACTAAATTCCTTTTAGAATAGAATAGAAAATAAAACAGCTAAAATTGACAACCTAAAATAAAACGATGAAATTTGCCACAACTATTGATGCATTAATGTTCCGTTTGATCCAGCAATAAAAAGATAAAAAAATAAAAGATAAAATACCCTATAATACCATAAAGTCTAGCAATGAGCAAAGTGAGTAAGCACGGAAGACCAACAAAGCACAAGTTAGTCACTTATTAGTGCAGTTTGCGCAGCTGTGTTGCGCCGCGCCTGCGCCCGCGCTGTCCTCTGCTTCGAAAGGTCGCCGCTGTTCAAATATAACTCAATAGAAATTGATTAAAGTACTGGCATGCGCTGGTTGCTGCTACCATGTCTTTTAGTTTTAATGGATATAATTAAAAAATACTGACACATACAAATATTGCACTGGATGAATATCCCGTAACTATTGGAACTCTACTTTCTATTGCAGGGCTTCTAGTAATTGTTTCATTACACGACTGCTCATAAAAGGAGTGAAATGTTTACAGGAATTAAGTATATAAATAATAAATAAATATCCCGGGACATTCCTCACACACGGTCATCTGATCCCAAACTAAGCAGAGCTTGTACTATGGAAACCAGATAACTGATATAATACATAATACTACTTTTTGTTTGTAAATACATACTTAATATACATAATTACACCCAGACTCAGGACATACAGACATGTATGTGAGTTTCTTTACTTGACCATAACTTTTAAATGCCTGAACAGGTTTGGATTTATTGGGTTTCGGTAGAATCCTTACTTATCGGGATGATTCCCGACTGACAAAAAATAACAATATTGCGGCATTTACCAATGTAAAAAACCTTTAATTATCTATTACAATATTGGTATCAATTGAAGGCCTTGATGAGCACCTTCCAAAACTATTTGGTAAATAATAAAAAAAAAATTGATGGAGTATTAATTTACAGAATTAAGTTGCATTGATTAGAAGACACTGAGGTTGATGCTAAAAATATTGAGAGGTTGTTAATTTATAGATATAAGATATTTATGTATTTATTAGCTTAAATAAGTTAATTTTACCTTCATGCCCTGCCATGAAAGGCTATTCTAGTGAATCAAAATCTGTCACTAAATGAAAACAGGTCAGTTGTGTAAAATGAGAAGAGGAAGTAATAAACAATACAGTCTTAATTGATTCAGATGCAGCTTTGTCACCCCAGTTTTACATATAATATAATACAGTTTGTGCAAACATTTGCTTTGTGGCAGAAGTATGTACAAAATTCTTAATGAATAATATATGAAGCGATAAAGGAAGACTTGTAGACTGGTTAGTCATACACCTATTGTTATTTTTATATTAGCTCGACAATAAAATAAATGAGAATTATACAAATGTAAAAAAAGGTGTTTAATGTGTATGCAAGCTGCTGGCCTACATGATGAAAATTCTAGAATATATCCAGATTAGGTAGTTATTAATTAGGATTGTTCTTTTGTTTTTATGTTGAGCGTTAACGCTTTTTTTTATAGATGGTATTCATTGGAGACAAGCTCTCCTGTGTCAAATTGAGAGAGGTAGAGCGTAGTGTTTATTCGCTCAAAGAGCAGCTCGACTGGGGAAGGACCTTACAGAATACCGCAGCCAAATAACTTTATGTTGTGTACAGTTATGTTCTTGCGCGTGAGTAAGGTCGCCAGAGCTCATAGGGGCCCCTCCCCTATTAGCTCTGGCGACCTTACTCACGGTCGGTTTACACGGTTAAGAAAGGTCGGTAACTACGTGAGGCTACGTGTGTTGCAAGCGTCCATATGGCTACGGTAACCGCTTAACATCAGGCGGGCCGATGCTTGTTTACCGACTTGGTCGTATGCTGGAGTTATTGATGCTCCTGGAATCCCCATCACACTTCACGTGGAACTTTAAATAATCATTCAACAAGCTTACGACCCCCTTGATGTAAGATGGATACTCACGCGCTACCGAACCAGATGAGTTCTGGTGATCCTTCTCAGGCGCAGTGTAATAATAATAATAATTTATTTATTGTACTGCGGGCTTGTAGTTTGTATTCAGAAAAAAATACCTATGTCTACCATTGCAGAGTTAATAAGAAATGTGATAGATATTATAAAAAGATGAATACAGGTCAGTGATGATGCAAAATGAAATATAAATAATGTAATGATCACAAACTTAAGTACAATGACTGATGACAATGTAGTAGAAAGTGCTCGAGTTCATACAAATACCTTTGTTCTAATTTAACTGAAACTGACAATGTAACGAGTGATTCATAGAATGCTAAGTCGTGTGAAGCGAAGTGACAGTTCAGTGTTGACTTGACTTCAAGTCTACTAGTAATTAATGATTATAGCGGTGTGGACAAATATGCAGGTAATTATTAATCATTCGGTTTAGTTACATTATTTGTATACGTAGGAGCTAATAATACAGATACAGCAAATTGAAATAACCTTATACTTAGTTAATACAATTTTGTAGAACAAAATACATAACGTGCGGTTCAGATTACTCAATAACATTAGCATAACTTTAAATAAATCTGCAAATTTAACAGTGATTCACTATGAAGACTTACAAGATAACACCAACAGTATAAATGAGATATAAATAGAGATATAATGATTTCAATGTGAATATTATGTAATGTATGCTTGTTTTGAAAAGAGCAATTGCTGAGTTTATCCGGCTCTTCTCAGCAAATGCAACCTTCCGAACCGGTATTAGAGTCAGAATATTCATGTACCTTCGAAGGTCTATTTGAAATAAATGATTTTGAATCAGAGGAGAATTTTATTAAAGTCTTGGTAAATGCTGTTTATTCGATTTAGGATCTAGGACTTCTGAAATGAAAAGGGATGTTTAGTAAAAAAAAATCCTAAAAATGCTTGTATTAAAACAAGAAGTACTAACCCTGAGATCACTTTATATAAACGTATAACGATTAACAAAGACGCATCGCAATCTTTACAAAGGAGACACCAATCTTCGATGAAGCCAGAAACAATACATCAAAAACCTTGAGTATTTTATGTTTAGCGCACATAATTGGATGTTCCTCCCACACGCGGCATGGATTTAGCTTCAGTGTAATTACAGCAGTATCTTAATAGCTAATCTAATTTGCATGACCTCGAGTTTAGGCTGTTTTAAAATTCAACATTGCGGCTAATCTTTATGCGTTTTGACGTGCGTCGTTAAGATAAGAGAATATTGGTTGGGTTGAAGGGTACCGTGGGTAGAAAGAACCTTTGAATATCGTAGGCTTATGAGAAGAGCTGTCCATGGAAATTAGTCTAAAAGATCTGGATCATCGAAGGGACCCGTACTCCCGTAGAGCATGGGGTTCTTTAAAACGGGTGTGAAGAGATATTTCCCGGGTCAGCAACACGCCGCAAGTGATACCCTGGTGTTGCAAACGTCAATAGACTACGGTGACCACTTATCATCAGATGTTATAAAAAAAAAGCTCAAATTAAGTTTCTGATTCATGGAAAGTGCATTTAGTTTTTGACGGGCTTTTTATTTCCAAGACGAGTTACGACTAATCAGGGTTGGTGGGACTACTATTGGCAGCTCGGGCCGCTTGAACGGGACGAGGCTGAGTGAAACATCGTGACGCGTGTCCTTGCCGGTGAGGACGGTAGCTTAGTGAATGGTCACGGTTCGATTGTGTGTGTATTTTTACGAGATTCGTCAGCTGCGATCTGAGGTCTGCTAAAGTGATAGGGTCATCGGGCTCGCTGAGGGCGTGCCTTGGCCGGTGGACTGAGGGTATATGGGATGGTAACCGCTTTTACGATTAAGGATTGCTGTGGTTGACAGCAGTGTCAAAGAATCTGGATTAGAATTTTATTCTACTGGTCTTATTAAAATACATTGAGATGTCTCTGATTTTCCTTATTCTCAAGTTTGTTTTTACAACGGTTGTATGAAACCCATCTGAATTGACTCTCCAACACCCTCTTAACATACTCTTATCTCTTCATACGTCTATGGCGCGATATTCTGAGGGAACGCTGTGCGATTGTATAATGTGTTTTAAAAAACGGTTGTATATGGGAGACTTCCTGTCGTCGAAATCATAATCGATAGCTACCCGAAGAATTGCCAATAGCTTCATCTATTGTTAGCGAGCACCTTTTTGAAACAGAAGGGTTTACATCGTGAGTATCTTGTGGAGTTAAGTGTAGGTACTGCTCAAATCAACTTGTATTCTTGATAGATTGAATGAATCAGTTCCTGCGGCGAGTAAGGTGGAGAGCTCCATGAGGAGACGCTGTGTTAACATTGTGCGGGGACGGCCTGCTTCATTTTTACCTTAGTAATCATCATCATCATTTCAGCCTATTGCAGTCCATTGCTGGACGTAAGCCTCCCCCAGGGTTCGCCACATGGCCCGATCTCCCGTTTTCGCCATCCAGTCACTGCCAGCCACTTTTTTCAGGTCGTCGGTCCATCTGGCCGGAGGGCGTCCTACACTACGCTTGCCGAGTCGTGGTCTCCACTCGAGAACCCGTCTACTCCACCGATCATCGGTTCTGCGACAGATGTGACCAGCCCACTGCCACTTCAGTCTGCTACACTTCTGTACTACGTCAGTGACTTTGGTTTTTTGTCGGATAATCTCGTTCCGGACTTTGTCCCTTAACGAGATTCCGAGCATACCCCTTTCCATAGCTCGCTGTGTGACGTGTAGTCGGTGGGCTAGTTTCACTGTCAGGTTCCACGTCTCGGCTCCGTATGTCATGACCGGCAGGACGCACTGATTGAATACCTTGGTCTTCAGGCATTGTGGCAAGGGTGACTCGAAGATGTGACGCAGCTTTCCAAATGCTGCCCAGCCAAGCTGCACTCTTCTGGTGATTTCACTCTCAAAGTTGTCTCTACCCAGCTGTAACTTTTGTCCTAGGTAGACGTATTCCTGGACAACTTCAATGGCTACACCTTCGACGGAAACGGGCACAGGGACGATGTGCTCGTTGAACATGACCTTAGTCTTGTCCAAGTTCATCCCTAGCCCAACGCGTCTCGAGGCAGCATTAAGACCGGACAGCATTTCCTGCAGGTCTTGCAGCGATTCTGCCATTATAACTATGTCGTCAGCAAAGCGGAGGTGTGTGAGATATTCACCATTGACATTGATGCCCATTCCATTCCACCGCAGGGTCTTGAAGACATCCTCCAGAGCATTGGTGACGAGTTTCGGGGAAATAACGTCACCCTGTCTTACACCTCTGAGCAACTGGATGGGTCTTGTTTGGTGGTTCTGCACTTGGACGGACATAGTCGCCATTTGGTAGAGACTTCTCAGCACCTCCACGTACCGCCAGTCGACTTGGCATCGCTGCAAAGACTCCAGAACGGCCCAGGTTTCGATGGAGTCGAAGGCCTTCTCGTAGTCCACAAACGCCATACACAGCGGTTGGTTATACTCCTCGGACTTCTGTATAACCTGCCGAACAGTATGGATGTGGTCCACGGTGCTATAGCCTTTACGAAACCCAGCCTGTTCCGGTGGCTGAAAGGCGTCAAATCTTGATGCCAGACGATTCGTGACGACTCTCGAGAACAGCTTATAGATGTGGCTCAGAAGCGTGATCGGCCTATAGTTTTTAAGGAGCGTTTTGTCTCCTTTCTTGAAAAACAATGCCACTACACCTCTGCTCCACGCCTTCGGGGTAGTCCCATTGGTTATAACAGAGTTGAAGTAATAAAAAAAAAACCTTAGTAATACGAAAATAATATTTAAAAATAAATTATCCATGACCTTGGTACACAAAAATCGAACAGAGTATTGACTCCCGCGTGGTGGACTATGGCCAAACCCCTCTGTGCGGTTGTTACTAAGTGGAGAAATACCGGACTGCCGACCTTGTCTGTCAATAAACAGTGAATAAGTCATTTTAGCATTATGAAGCCAGATTGGAAGAGACGCTTTATTTACCAACATGGGAGATATCTTGGGAGGTTACACCATATTTTGATCTAACCACCTATACTATACTTAGCATCAGCCTATCTTTTAGGCTTCAAGAGAAAGATACTTTATTCATCAAACAATTCACCGAGGACCAAGAATGCTTAATCCGCACAATTTCACTAACTGTCGTCACACGTATCATCTATAGCGTGTTATTTTTATGATCCTGCCCTAATATAACAATAGTAACGATAGCGTTCAAGCAACAACAAGACAATTGAAATCTATTTCTTATTCACTGTTAATCAGTTTGACCCATTTACGCGTATCGCTTCGTGCCATTACGTATCGTCAAGGGAATTGTGGTAGCGATGAGCATTTTTCTATTAGAGATGCTATGACGTAAACACAATTTATCAAAATACTTGATTCGGTCGTGGTCAAAGGTCTTACTGGATAGGGTTGAGAGTAGAAACAGAGTTGTCAAAGATTCGGGGTTGAAATACTCAACAATATGTAGAGCTTTTAGTATGGACTATTTTAGCTGTTTTTGCTGTTCCATAGAAAAGTATGATTTATTAAATTATATTTATAATAAAACAAAGGTACAGTGAAAAGAATACACTGTCTATATACAAATATAATCCATAAAATATGAAGGAAATAAAAAAAAATATAGAGGAGAGATCGCACATTTATTACAAAATGCTCTAAAATTGCAAAAGTAAATTTATTAATTTGTTTTTATCAAAAAGACAAAGTTTTGTTTTGTGCCATGAATTATTCATGTAATTATAATTCATGCATTAATTAAATACCGCTTGACCTACTTTATTTATACTCAGTTAATCATTTTACTAATAGTACCTATTTTTTAATCCGGCCATGATTTTTCCTCATTTTATGCCACGGGGATACAAAATTAGACTATACCTACAGCTTAAAATACCTCATATTAAACACGTGCGTTTATCGCTTACGTGACTTTTACGCGATTTTAATGTGACTTGGTAATTGTAGTAACCCAGTTTCTTGGCAGAATGTGTTTTGGTTAGGATTTAGTGCTA
Source organism: Achlya flavicornis (assembly GCA_947623365.1). Classification (NCBI taxonomy): domain Eukaryota; kingdom Metazoa; phylum Arthropoda; class Insecta; order Lepidoptera; family Drepanidae; genus Achlya; species Achlya flavicornis. Next base: position 594,727 of record OX392483.1, on the reverse strand, counting down.
TCAGCGTACGTAATGGGATCACATGTGGCCCGAACCGGTTACAACCGGCCGAATCAACCTACTTTATTATCTTCCTTTTTGCAAATCGTTTACGATATCAACCTGTATCATGCCAAATATTTTTATACTCTATTCAAATTGTATTTAAGTGGAATATTGTTTGATACTTTGTTTTGGACATGAGATGGTTCGGAATTGAAGATTAATTTATTCAAATAATATTATATTTTGTTATAGTGATAAATTAAATGCAAAATGGAGGTCGTGCCTAGTCTGACGTCGTTATCTCGAGTGTATGTCTGTTTATTATTGTATATTAATATTTAGTATAATTATGTAGGTACATAATGCTCCTTGTACCTGCACCATAAAAGCAAGCAGTCAGAGCTTGTCGCAATTTTAAACCACAGACAGAAACACATTAATGGTCTGAAGAACGATTAAAACTTCTGCCACAGCATCTGCATTCTAATTTCAATCGAAATGTATGGATTGAGATATCCACTGTCCTATACCCCTTGGTAACTCTCCTGGAGATGTCTATAAAGGACCATAGGATACGGACAAGTGAAAAGATCCTAAGATTAGGTATTCCTTTAATAATAATAATTTATAACTCTACCATAAAACTTTTTTCTAATAAAATTTGATACTCATAATTTGTAAACTATTCATAAAATCTTTGCCATTTATTGTGTCCTATTTCACTTCAAATAAAAGTTATTACTCATAAAATAAAACATTAGAAGTATTTGTTTAAAGAAATGATACTGAGCATGACACAATATTATCTAGTTTATGTTTCTTTTTTTTAATAGCCAATTCAAAATATATCATTTAGTATGTTTCAGATCATTTTAGGCCTAGGCCTGAGACTAGAAATGATCTGCCCGAGACTGATAAATGTACCCGAGTGATTGAAAATAGTGTGTATAGGTACTGAGATGCTTGAATATTTAAGTTTTTTTATTCCTCTAACGTGGAAAAGAAGCAATCTCCTGGTAGGCGGTTGCAGTAGCCTATGGACGCTCGCAACACCAGGAGTACCACTCGCGTGTTGCCGACCCTACAAAATATCTGCACACCCAGAAGAGTTGCTAGACTGGTGATAGGTGTTGAGAAGTCTGTGCCGGCAGCTGCAGTGTTCTACACCACTGGTCCCCACATAGCCAGAACAGTGCATCCTCACGGAGCTGTGGCAACCTTACTCACTGCTGGAACACAACGCCACATTAAATTGGGAGTGTGGATTGAATATCATCATCATTAGCCCATAATGTCGCACTTCGTAACACATGACTCCTTTCACAAATGAGGGTGAATGAGAATGGCCAGATAAACCACACGCATTTCCACTGCGGATCGGTGGAGGTAGGCTAGTGGTCAACCTATATTGTTGGAGTTTTCAAGCCGCCTAGGAGGCCTCCGACGGCTTTATATACCTTCCGAAGCATGGAAAACGCTCGACATGAAATACAACTAGGTGGTCACCCATCTCGATACCATCCACGCCAGTGATTTGCCGATCGATTAAGAACCAAGTTACACCAGTGCTTCGCTTGTGTGCGTGGCCCGTGGATATGGTTTTAGTTAAAACAAGTTGGCTAATTAAAGTTCGTAGCAAAAACCTTGTGCCTATCAAATACCTACTCTTGAATATAATGGTGACGTCATTCAGCATTGAGGTGCGAAAAACAGAGAAAAAATGCAAATTCCTGTAACAGATGACCTAAAAAACTGTGTTCTTGTATTCGAATGCCAAATTCTTTGAGAATATTTCGGGAGTTTGGCAATTGAATTATAAATTATTTACGAACGGATTGCTACAGTATATTCAAGGATTTATCAATGAAGAATTTATACCTAATGACATACTCGTACTTCTTTTAATCGACTTAAAAAAAAAGGAGATTATCAATTCGACACGTATGTATGTAGGTAATATTATTGGAATTGTATTCAAATTAAAAAAATAAATAATTGGACTGCTTTACAAAAAACTTAAACCGACTTCAAAATACACTGAGAAGTAATCAAATCCTGATCTGATGACAATGGGACCAAACGGGAAGTGTACCCTTCCAGACAAAAAAAATATTTTCCAAATTGGTTGATAAATGACGGAGTTATGAGGTAACAAAAAAAATATAACCGAATTGAGAACCTCCTCTTTTTTTGAAGTCGGTTAAAAAGAAATTAAAATAGCAATTGCGGAAAATCGCCTCAATAGTTTTTGAATCCGTTCCGATATCGAAGTCGAGCTGATCAAACTAAGCAGAGCTTGTACTATGGAGACCAGATAACTGATTGACTGAATCTCTTAAATCTTCATAATAGCGCAGCACTTCTCGTAAGCCCATACCAAAGTGTTGTTATGCAACCAGTTACATTATTATTTGTAGACACGCTCTCAAGTTTCTATTTGCCGAGTGTGGAGCAAAGAAAATAAATTCATAAAGACACCGCTTTATCTCGCAGACGTGACTTAGGACAGATAGTGTTATATGGTCACCATGAGTGGCGGTGGACAATTTAGTTTTTTTTTTACTCACTCATCGTTAAAACTCTGGATCTATATGCATTTTATGCGATGAAGTTGGTAAACAAGCGTACAGCTCGTCTGATGGTAAGCGTTCTCCTTAGCCATATGTACACTTGCAACACAAGCTTTCCGGGAGGCATGTTTTAAAATTCATCATACTGTACGTTACTTAATTACTTATGCAAATAGCGTTTCTTTGCAAAATTTGTTTTATTTTTTCAATTTGAATGTTTGTGAGTAGCAAAGTCAAAGTCAAAGCCATTTATTCAATTTAGGCCCCAGAAGGGCACTTATGAAGGTCACATTTACTGAAGTTACCACCGGTTCGGAACTCGGCCTTCAACTGAGAAGAATCCGGCAAGTAACTCGGCAAGGTTACATTTTTAAATATTCTTTGGACAATCTGACTACGTTTACTTTGGCTTTTTTTCCAAATAATTAACAATAAAAAACAAAACATACACCTAAGCATAGAGCAAACAAACTATTCATTAGAAATAAAACACTTATAACAAACTACTTCTATAGATAAGAAACTCTCAAACATAGAAGAAAAGTATGGTCACCTCAACATTCCCATATCTATCTTCGGTGTGTTTACAACGCTTTGAGTCTGTCCGTTTGTTTTGTTGAAACTTTCTACGGAACCAGCCCGTTTTGTCATCTGATATAATTGGTTATGACCATACGCGCTCTGTCGTGTATTGCCACCTTTTTTCAAAGTAACTAATAATACTTATAATAAACGTGTTTGTTTGTTTGTTCTTCTTTCACGCAATAGAGCAACGGATCAATGTCAAAGCCATTTATTCAATTTAGGCCCCAGAAGGGCACTTATGAAGGTCAAATTTACTGAAGAATTCGGCTAGAAACTTAGGTCTAGAAATGAGCTAGCTCTCAAGTGCAGCTGTCGGAACGCACCGATAGGTGCTTGGCAACAGATTTTCAACTTGAGGCTGGTAGCCAGCCAGGTGGGTACTACAAAGTACCTTACCACCGTGCTGTGGTTTCCGTCACTGAACGCTCAAGTACATTGTATCGAAGCCGGGACCTTCGTATTTCGACAACCGCTTTACTTTATGGGTTGGAGAGTGATATAAGCAGCTTTTTATCCAGTTCAAATCCTACCATTGATTAAGTACTGCATGCGCGTGACAACATTGCATAGTACAAATATTAAAGCTGTATTTAAAAGCCAAACATATATACCATAAACCTACACGCAGAATTCTGAACTATTCATTTAACAATGCAAAGAAAGTAGTCTATGAAAAATTATTTATGATCTGTGGAATGAATCCCCGCCGTAGTTTCCCCAAAAGGTTCCGTGGACTGCTTCAAGAAGGATGTTAAGAGAATTTTGCAGAGCCGACAACGCGCGAGTGATACCTCTGGTGTTGCGTCAATAGGCTACGGTAACCGCTTACCGTCAGACGGATTATTTAAATAAGTGCAGTATTTCCGGACCCAAATTCATCGGAAAAGTACTAGCAATATTTAGATTTGAACCTCGCGACCTCATCGCGATAAAAACGTATGCTTAAAAAGATTTATGTGCGAAATCCGAGTGCTTAGGACAAAGTCGATATTGTTCAATAATAAACTTAAATGCACGAGGCGATTTGTAAAATTTCCATACAACTCTACAAATGTCCGGTTATTTTGTGAATTGAGTCTATTTTTAACCGACTTCAAAAAAGGAGGAGGTTCTCAATTCGGTTGTATTTTTTTTTTTTTTTTTTATGTTTGTTACCTCATAACTCCGTCATTTTTAACCGATTTGTTTGAAAGGCGCGTACTTCGCGTTTGGTCCCATTGTCATCAGATCAGGATTTGATTACTTCTTAGTGTACTTTGAAGTCGGTTTAAGTTTTTTGTAAAACAGTACAATTATATTTACTGAAAATAATTAACTAGTTTCAAGAAATAAAATGCAAACATATCCTTATAATCTATTAAATATGTTAACGTTAAATATATCTAATTTGTAAGTTTGCGGACCCTAAAAGTGCCAACGGGACCCTATTACTATCCGCTGTCCGTCCTACCTGTCTGTCTGTATCGTCAGTGGGCTGTATCTAATGAACCGTAATAGACTAGATTGAAATTGTCACAGAATATGTATTTCTGTTGCCGTTTGTTTATTTGTTAACCTTCACGCCTCAACTACTCAACGGATCATAATGAAATTTGTCATGTAGATAGCCTATGGTATGGAGAAGGACATGGGCTACTTTTTATCCCGGGAACGTGGGGAAAAATAAAGTGGGTCCATTACAAGAAACGTCTTTACGGAACTATTCTTGTGTGACTGTAGCTCGCACTTGGCCGGGTTATTTTATCATGTTTTTTTTTTTTTTCTTGGATTATGGCAAAATAACAGTCTCTAGTACTGGAGACTACTCTAAAATGTTACTTTAATTACTAAAACAGCTCTTTATTTCGCCCGATTTCATTAAATAACTAAGAAAACCTTATTTCAGGAAATCAGATTTATTCGTAAAGAACCTATCTTCACGCCATATTCCAATTTTTCACAAAAACTCATCACTCAATCCAGTAATTGTTTTAAAATCATAACCTTCACTGAAAAAAACATTCGCTCCACTTAACCGCGCAATCGATGTCACCGGGTCTCAAACCTGTGACCCTATTGTATGGTAAACTGTACACTGAGTCACAGCGGACCGGTGCGCGGTGCCAGCGTGTTGTTCAGACTACATGACGCCTTGAAATTGAATCAGGCTATTTTAGGCTGTAGGTACAGTTTAGTGTAGTGGTTTACATTTAAGGTTTTTAATTTTGTATGCGTAAAAATTTTTATAAGAAAGACATGTGATTATTTTCACTATCTGAAGCACTAAACTGCTTGTTATTTTTCTAAATTTCGACGAAAATGATGACTTTATGTTGTGTAAAGTTGTGTTCCTGCGCGGTAAGGTCGCCAGAGCTCATAAGGGAGGGGAAAGGTCGGTAACGCGTGAGCGATGCTTCGTTTTCGATTCGTGTGCGAGCGTTGTAAGCGTCCATATGGCTACGGTAACCGCTTACCATCAGGTGGGCCGTTTGCTTGTTTACCGAATAAGTTGTATAAAAAAAAAAAAAAAGACTAATTAGTACGAGGAAGGTTTCTTTTGGAAGACCATCTTTCTATACCCAAATTCAAATTCAAATTCAAAATCATTTATTCAAATAGACCTTCGCAGGCACTTATGAAAAGTCTGACTCTAATACTCTAATACCGGTTCGGAAGGTTGCATTTGCTGAGAAGAGCCGGCAATAAACTCAGCAATTACTCTTTTCAAAACAGGCTTAGATTAATTACATAATATTTACATTCTAATCGCACTGAAAACAATTGCGTGCCCCGGCGCGGCGGAAAATAAAAAACCCGCCAAGTGCGAGTCGAACTCACGCACCGAGGATTCCGTACTAAGTGGTAGGTATGTAAATAGTCGTCAATCACGAGAATCGAGACTTAAAGATTTTTCACCTTTTTTCCGATAATGTTTTCTTTTTGTATGGTTTTCAGATTTCTTCCTTTACTTGTGTTTAATGGCTTTCCTTCTTACCAAACTTCATAAGTAAAGTACGGGAAGTACGGGTTTAGATTCCCTTGCGTGCATCAAAATATGGGGCATAAACGGCCGTATCTTTCGATTGAGTCGACTTAGAAGTTTGATTTTTTCACTGCTCCAAGGGATTCCTGACTTGAGTATTTAATATTAATTTCAGCTTGATACCTCCACGCGTTCTTGACAAAAATGGTCTTGAGAGTCGAAAGTGATCCTATAAGAGTTCCGTTGTTTTTCTTCTGAGATACGGTGGTACACTAAAAAAGAAAGAAAATTCTAGGGTCGGCAACGCGCGCGTGATTCCCCTGGTGTTGCAAGCGTCCATAGGCTACGGTAACCGCTTACCATCAGGCGGGCCGTATGCTTGTTTGCCACCTAAGTGGTATAAAAAAAAATGTAATAAAAAGTTAAATAAAACCTATCGCGATATTGTCACAATACAGTAAATTATAAAGAAAAACAATACATTATACTGAAAAACTTTAATTAAAAACCTATATTATGCATGGGTTCTAATTAAAAAACCAACCTTGACTTAATAATAATAAAATGCAAAACACAATACTCATCCTTATCAATCTATTTTGAATATTCGTTGCGACTACGCGGAAGTACCTGTATATTAAAAATATCTACTAATAAATCAACTTGTTTTTCGCACGGACAGACCGTTCACCTTACGTTTACGTTGTCCCATTACATGAAAAACTTGGCAAGCACTGCGTTTTCAATTTTATAAAAATATTATTGAAAAAATTATGTTTTCTTTTTCGTTTTGCGTACGTATAAAGCTAATTTTATTCGGTATCTTTATATCATTTTGAAAACAAGTTGTACGTCATTTGATTCACGACAAAAGTGCACATAGGTATCAGTTAGTTGCCAAAGATTTTCGCACTAAGATTACTCTTTTAGGATAAACAAAAGAAAGGAAAAAGATTAAAGGTTCGCAGCCGACTGCAGGCAGCAGCAGCAGGCAACACTGTCGCCGCGACACTACTGGTTTATATGTCATCATCATCATCATCAATAGCCTATGATGTCCCACTGCTGAGCACAGGCCTCCTTTCATAAATCATGGTGAAAGGGAATGGGCTGATACTCCACCACGCGTGCCCACTGCGGATTGGTGGAGGTAGGCTAGTGGTCAACCTACTGTTGGAGTTTTCAAGCCGCCTAGAAGGCCTCCAACTAGCACAATTAAGTGATAACCGGGACCAACGGCTTAACATGCCTTCCAAAGCACGAAAACGCTGGATTTGATATACCACTAGGCGGTCACCCATCCAGGTACCGACAACGACGGTGGTAGCTTAATTCGCCAATCGATTAAGAACGACTTATCATGCTACACCACGAGCGCGAGCGCTTCTCTAGCGGTTTCTATGTATTACCACAGTGTATTACTATGACATACCTTCCGTAGCCGTCCCATAGAAATACATAAGAACGCAAGAGAAAAAAGTTGTGTCGCGGCGACAGTGTTGCCTGCTGCTGCTGCCTGCTGTCGGCTCCGGATGCCTGCTGTCGGATCTTTATATTTATAAAATATTAAGCCCTGTAGGTACAAGTTTCTTTCATTATCCTACTTAGTATTAATAAATGTTAAAGTTTGTAGAGATGTGATTTTTGAAGATGTTTGTTACTCTTTCACGCATAAACTACTGAACGGATTTGGACGAAAGTTGGTACACAGATAGAATATGTTATGGATTAACACATAGAATACTTTTTATCCCGGTAAAACAATATATCCCTCGGGAACGCGGGTGAAACCGCGGGACGGGAGCTAGTATAATTAAACAAAGTAACTCTGTCTTTTTGCCTTTTCACGCCGAAGCTGCTGAATCACGATAAAATTTGGACCACAGATAACCTATAGTATGATAGTCAAATTTTTTATCCCGGGGGACAGTTAATAAAAAAACAAACCGACTCGCGCGAGTCAACTAGCACGTTCATTTCAATATTACCTTGCTACTCTGACACCACACCGATGGAAACCGCTCAAAAATGAAAAACAAACTCTATTTTTATAGAAATAAGTGTTTTTTTGCAGCTTAAATAGATTTGGCTCGGATATTATCGAATAAGTGCAATTGAAAACATGTTTACGCTACATTTGTGGGAGTTGCGTAACAGCTGTTGTTTTTTTAAAATTTATCCTTGAGATATGTTATCTATGCTCGTGTACGATCCAACGTATTTGAACGGCTGCGGTTGTTTGCTAACATCGTCGAATTTATAAAATACTAGCTGATCCTCGCGGTTTCACCCGCGTTCCCGGGATAAAAAGTAGCCTTTGCCCTTTTCCATGCTTATGAGCATGCCAAATTTCATGATGATTGAGTAGTTGAGGCGAGAAGGCGTAACAAACAAACAAACTCACTTTCGCATTTATAATATTAGTTAGGAAGTTAGGATTATTTAATATCTACTTTGAAATTAGTATAGCTAAATCATATCAAGTATATCTATTTTTGAGATTGCTAAGATTTTGTTTGACGATAATTAAAGCTGTGGTACAGATAATATGGTCGACAATCGTAAAAACACAACGACTCTAAAGTAACTCCTTTCTTCTCCTAACAAAAATGTTTTCAACTTCAAAGTGGTACAGTCCAGCGTGCCATTTCACTATAGAAAAATAATGATCTCTCACTGTAGCTATTTTCTGTATTAAATTTACATCAAGTCCATGAAATTAATTATGTTTTTTTTTTACTTTGTAAAGGCCTGGGTTTGTCCGCAATCTCACAATGGTAAGTGATGATGTGGCCGAAGGTGGTAAGCACACAAAGCCTAGACGGAACTGGTTCTCAAGTGCAGCTGTCGGAACACACTGATAGGTGCTTGGCGACAGCTTTTCAACTTGAGGGTGGTAGCCAGCCAGCTGGGTACTACAAAGTACACTACCACCGTGCTATGGTTTCCTCACGATGTTTTCCTTCACCGAAAGCTCAAGCTCATTGTAGGATTCGAACCCGGGTACCTTCGGCATCCAACGTCACTCCCACTGAGCTATCATCGCCATAATTTTTACTTTCTCCTACATTAGCCTGAATTATTAAGCCATTTTTTCTCTTAGCTGGTAACACTGGCAACACAAACCTGATAAGCTTGCAACACATACATATATCTGTTTAATTGTGATGAATTAAACTTGTTATCTATAATAATGTCAAAGATTACTTCCTGAGACTAAACATACATTACATAAATATGATATCATCCAGAAGTGTGGTCTAGAATGTTCTTTTATTTAAGCAATTTTTTTTTTAGTTTTAGGAAACTGATAGGAAGCAAGCACGTAGGTTTATCTGTCTTAAAATACTATTGAAAATTAGGTTAAAATTAAATAATAAATAGAAAATGCTAGAAAACATATTTAAATACTTACTTTCAGGTTTTCAGTCTCGTGTGGATGTCTAAAAAAAGCTGGCAGACAAAAACGGTAAATAAAACGTGATTACGTGTTAAAATAAAATGGAGGTTCCCGTGGTATAAGGGTAAAATCACACTACATGGTTACTGTACGGCAACGGCAATAGAAAATGCATGAAAATCGTGCCGCAGAGCGCCGCCTGCGCCGCCTAGCCGTCTAGCTTGCGATAACGCGAGATCATGCATAAGTACTTATGTATTTTCATACATTTATAATAGGACTATGCCGTTTATGCACAATGCGATCTTTGACATTAAAAAGCATAATCAAAATGGCATTTAATATTAGCAAACAAGCATACGGCACACACGCCTAGTGGTATTTCAAATCGAGCGTTTCCGTGCTTCGGAAGACACGTAAAGCCGTTGGTCCCGGTTATCACTTAATTGTGATAGTCGTTAAGCTAGTTAGATGCCTTCTAGGCGGCTTGAAAAATGCCAACAGTAGGTTGACCACTAGCCTACCTCTACCGATCCGCAGTGGGCACGCGTGGTGGAGTATCTGCCCATTCCCTTTCACCCTGATTTGTGAAAGGAGGCCTGTGCTCAGCAGTGGGACATTATAGGCTGATGATGATGATACGGCACACTGATTTATATGCAGATACCGTAGCGTACTGTATATGGACGATTGCAACACCAGGGGTATCACTCGCGACCCTGCAAAACTCTCTTCACAACTTCCTTGAATAAAAAGGCCTACATCTACAAAAGGCATCACTGAATAGGACCTTCAAATTTATAGGTCACTCTGAATATAATTTTCAATTATACCTTTACGCTTTTCATAACGAATATACTGCATTATGTCAAAAAGATTTACATAACGAATCGTGCGCATCACGCCACGTGTCGCATAATAAACGTGTGCGCGTGTGTGTGTGTGCTCAACGCTCACTAAATTTCCTTGAGCGCTATTGGTGTCAAGGTCTCGTGTGAATGAACCCTGTGTGTATGTGTGCGGCCGTGCGCCTGTGTGCATGTACTGTTCCTTACATAAGTATTATGTGTTTTTGCTATTTATCTCGTAATGTTCCGGTGTTATGTAAAAGTAGTTTTTACCGCTGCTGTTGTGTTACTAGGCGGATGTATTCTCTAATAGATTTATTGGTAGGCAAGTGGTAAGCTTTTTAAAATATATAGGAAACAGAATTTAAAAAAAAAATGTTTCCTTTGTGTATAATTTTCATATATTACAAATCATTTATCAGTGTATCATCTAAAAAAAATGTTAATTATTATAAATGAGGATCATTCACGTTTTTTGTTGAGTATGCAAATATGAAGCGGTATAAAAACCTATGAAATCTGTAAAAAAAAATATTTAAATCGGATCAAAAATGACGAAGTTACAGCGATTTTAGTGCAAGAATCTCAAAAACGCTACCGAGGATGTAGCGTCTCGCTGTGACGTCATAATATACATCGCCCACCGCACGACTCTGGTTATCAGTCTGTTTGTTCCCACTAGACGGATTAAAATGAAAGTCATACAGATAGCCTACGGTATGGAGAACGATATAGGCTACTTTTTATCCCAAAACGCGAGTGAAACCGCGGAGGACAGTTAGTTTATAATATTAGTAGAATTAGCTGTGCACGACGGCTTCATGATGATGGTGAAGATGATGATGATGAATATGGAAAAAGTACCCTTTGTCCTTCTCCGCTAATTGATCTATCTCCCTGCCAAATTTAATTTGACGGGCCAGTTGGCGCAGTTGGTTAAGACGTGGAGTCTTAACCTATAGCGCCGCAGGTCGTGGGTTCGATTCCCACACAGGACATGCATTTGTGTGCATGAACATGTCTGTATGTCCTGAGTCTGGGTGTAATTATGTATATTAAGTATGTATTTACAAACAAAAAAGTAGTATATGTATTATATCAGTTATCTGGTTTCCATAGTACAAGCTTTGCTTAGTTTGGGATCAGATGACCGTGTGTGAGAAATGTCCCAGGATATTATTATTATTATTATTAATTTAAATCCGTCCAGTGGTTAAGCCGTGGTAACAAACAGACTGATAGCCAGAGTCGCGCGGTGGGCGAAGTATGACGTTTTCGTTAAAACCTAAACAGGAGCGAGCGTTTTAATTAAACCGTTTTTAAAACACTAATAACTTCGTCATTTTTTGATGGATTTTATATATTTATGTTTAATAGATTGTTAGAAGAAAGAAAGAAGAAAGTTGTAAACGATAATAAATATTTTTGAAAATGATAAATGTTTATAACCTAGTCAAATTTTGGGAACGTTCAAAAGGTTTTTTAAAAACTAAATTAAAACTATGACAACGTCTACACCGATGCTAAGGTGAATTTATTGTGTCTTAAAACTAACAAAGGCAGTGGCCACCAGCCGATGCAACGACTGCTGACTTGCAATAATAATTATAGATAAATTGCCCACGCAAATGGACCACACACGGCTGGCGATGCTGAGCCAGCATTTAGTCTAAAACAGAGGGGGTAGGGGGATCCATAACTCCTCCCTCCCTAAGAGCGAAATTACCGGAATTATCGTTTTCAATATGATTCCGATGATTTCGTCTAAAAAAAGGAATACATTTTATAATTTTAAGGTTCATAAAATAAATGATAAAAACAAGGATAGTTAAAATTAACAAACTTAATGTAAAATAGCCTAAAACACCGAATTTAGAGTCTTGCTCTCTGTAAACACTTTCTATCACTTCACTGTGCTTCATAGCATATGACATAGATTTAAGTTCGTCCAAATTAACACCTTTAATGTTCAGTGCGCGTGCACTGAACAAATTCTCGTTCGTCGGTAATCGCGGTAGATTGATTACCGGAACTTGCTCGGCTAAGTCTGTTTCAGTATAGGCACGATGGTGCCTTATACGTATACCATGTATATCCAGATCACATGGCTCGTCGATGGTCATGATGAAGGTCCCGAAGACAGGGTGTTTGCTAACTTCAGTATCACACACTTTAGTTATGGTAGTGTGTAATCTGCTATATAAGATCCAATTGTCGGAATTAACTTGTTGCAATTTAACATCTTCGATCATAATAAGATGCTGTTCGCAGAGGGTAAGATTGTTCTCAAATTTCATAAGTTGCTCGATACACGTTGGCTCTGTGAAGAGAGATCTGGTGTGGTCATCACACAGGAACTGGTCGCCGGCAGCAAGCGGGCGGCACGGTTTCACGATCGGTAAGTATTTCATTCCCTTCGCCAGAAGGTAGGGATATTTAGGGAAAATAGATAAGGTTTTATTTTCAGGTTGGTGGAAAATTGGTATGGAATAAATTTTATAATAATTATAAGTACAATTATCAATAAGTGGAATTTCCATTATGAACGTGATCTGGTTTTTCTTAAGGTACGATTTTATGTTAATTGTTTCTTCTAGTTGTACTAAATTAATTTTACAAAATAAAATAAACTAAATTTTCAGTTTTTGAAATGATCTTTAAATGATACAGTAATTCAGTAGAGTTAACAATAGACTGATGTAAGATAGATACTTTACTTAATGCTAGAGCTGTTTCAATTTCGCTTAATTTAATAAAGATAGTGCGGAAACTACTTATAAAAATGTTATATAATCCGGATATGTATGTTGAGAATACCCAGTTATTTTCTTTAGCAGCTAATTCTTTAACCATTGTCTCTACTTTTATCAAACGTGATTTCAAAATTATAGAATTATTATTTATAGTTTCAGTTACATTTATAAAACTATCTAACATTTTGGAAACCAGGGTAAGTTTTTTTTTGAAATTATAATTTGATTGTTTTCTAATTCGGAGGTAATTTTATCATATTTCAAGGCATCGTCATGATCAAGGTTTCCTGTGATGAGTTTTATCAAAGAACCTAATGGATTGATGATACCTCTCTTAAAGCGTTGCGGTACCAGTTGCTGATATTTCTGTATAGTTATGTCGCGAATGAATTCAGTATGCAACTGAATACTGTCAAATTCACGGGAATATGGTTTATCACTTTTAACTAAATTACTGAAATCTTTAAAGTTTTTAACAATAGAATTAAGGTCATCATGGATTTTATCTAAATTTAAAACTTTAACAATTGTCCAACGGTCAGTTTGAACATAAGCTTGACCTTCTTTTATAGGGATAATTCCAGGATTTCCTTTAAGGGATTGCAGCTGAAGGCCCAGCACCGGCGTCACTATCACGAAGATGTTCCACCTGTGGAGGACGTTTGATGTTTTCAATAGGGACCTTTGTCTGTCTGTCACCTATTTGTATGGGCACTATGTTTCTTTACCTATAACTTTAGCTTTCACGTACCGTGCTTTATCTTTACTTTTTCGCTTATTAATTCTTTAGCGAAAATAGTCCTATCTGGTGTAAATTCTATTTCATTTTCTCCACCTTTTCTTTCTCTAATCCTTTTTGTAAATACTGTTTTTCTAATTCAATGTCATAAGAGTTTCCTGTATCTGTGTGTCCGAAAACAAACTCAAAAGGAGTAAGATTAGTAACCGAATGAATAGCATGATTGTACGCCATAACTGAATATGTCATAAATGTCGCTGTGTCTGTACACTTTCTTTCGTACTTAGCTAATTTATATATATCTATAATAGTGGAATGAAAACGTTTAATGAGTCTTGTCGAGTTGGGGTTGTTCGGTGTACCAATGTGTAATTCTATTTTATGTAAATTTAAAAATTCCTTCAATAATTCACTATTGAACTCGGTTCCTGGATCTGAACTAATCTTTTTAGGAATACGGTAAAAAGAGAAATATGTCATCAGGGCTCGGACTACTTCAGGAGTTGATTTGTTTGAAATTTCTATAGCCTGACCTAACTTACTGAACGCATCTATAAGTGTTAGATAGTACTTTCCTTCAATGTTAAATAGATCTATAAAAATCTCTTGAAATGGGGCATCTTGGGTCTGAGTTAATTGTATGACGGGCTTTACGGATTTACGGTCATACTTTATTTTACGGCAGGCTTCACAAGCATTAATGATGGCTGAAACTGTTTCCTGCATTCTATCCCAATAATAGTTCCTACGAATCCTTACTAACGTTGTCTTGATATCATGATGGCATGTTTTTCCTTCATGATGTTTTAAAACAATCGCTTCCTGTTCTTTCTCATCTTTAACAAACACTACACGCTCTGTGCATTCATAAAACTGAACCATATCTTTCTTAAATAGCTGTATAACAATACTTCTGAATAATTTACGGTGTTCATTCTCTTTGAAATAAATGAAATACTTTAATTTAGGCTTTACATGTGTTTTAAGAAATTGTTTTACCAATTCTGGGTTGTCTATTGGTAGGAAAACTTCTAGAACCTTTTGTTTCTTTCTAGGAATATCCTTCACATGCAATGAGTTTTTAAGCCATGAGAAAACTAAAACTTGGTTAGGCTTAGTGTCGATAGCCTCGCGTAAAATTGGTATTCCAGTTGATTCTAAACCTACGGATGAGTGAATAATTTGAGATTTACCTGAATCTGATCTAATAGGGTATTCTGATATTTTCTCAGAACTTGACATTGATACTGTATCTGAAATAGTCATTGGGCTAATTGAGACTGTAACACTTGGGTCTGATATGGTAATAATAGAAGAGTCACTATGAGTATTTTTGTCTGTCTGTGTGTCTCTATTGATGTCCGTAAAAGTTGTAATATGAATGTTTGTCGTTTTAGTCTTAAGTTGTTCGTTTTTTAAATCAATGATAGCTTCTAGTTGTAGTAAAAGGTCATTCCCTATAAGTCCATCATACAGAGAATCTATGTCATACAAATAAAATTTGTGCCAGTCATCACTCTTAAATGTTGGCAAAAGAGGAATTTTGATAACCTCATTATGTCTACTAGACGCGTGAGTAGTAACAACTTGAAATGGTTCCTGTCGAATGTATCCGGGAAAATATTCATTGGCTTTTTGGGGACTTATAAACGATCTAGTACTACCTGTGTCAATCATCATTTTCGCGTCTATTTCAGGAATGTAAATATATGGAAGTTTTAAGTTAGGTTCACAGTTTAATTCTATCACTTCTTGTCTTGTTGAGGCATCTATCTGAAAATTCTGGATATTAGGTAAGTCGGTCTGTTCTACGTTATTGCTTTCTTCAATTATGTAATCATTATTTGCGTAGTCATACGTATGTTTGACGTCATTATAGTTGTAGTCATTTTCATAGTCAATGCTAAGCTCATTTAATTTAAATCCTGACTGTGGCTGTTGCGCAAGAGGCGCTGTTCTCATAGTTACGTCACTAGATTGCAATTGGGGTTTTTGTACTTGTGGCGGCGTATACCCTAATTGAGGTGGCTTATATCCGAATTGTTGTGACGTTTGGGCACCGAATTGAGCTGGTCGGTAACCTAAATGTTGAGGTTGACCTTGAGAAATTTGGGGAGTCCTAAATTGTGGCGGAATCCCAAAGTTAAATTTTGGAGTAATTTGGGGTTGGCCTTGAGGTACGAAAGGCCTAAAACCAGTTGGTTGAGGTGAACTACCGAATTTACTAATGGGCGTGCTCGGCGCACCTGATGGTAAAGGCGGTCGCGATGATAGCGTGCCGTGAATTCGATTTCGCATTGTATACTGATCGTGGAAATTTACTTCTTCCAAAACAACACTTAAGGCGGCTTCTAAAGATGCGGGGGTGTTCAATCTTACTACGCGTACCATATTTTCAGGAAGGTTATACAAAAATACGTTCAATGAGGTATGATCATAAATTGCCTTTTTGGCCAGTTTTAATTCGGCATCCTCGATCATGTTTACCTTGGACATCAGAAGGGAACGAATGCCCTGAATACGATTGCAGAAATCTAAATAATTTTCACCTGATTTAATTTTTATCGACTCTAATTCAATCGCTATGCACTCCTCACTACGCGGATCTCCAAAATGTTGCTGAAGTAATACCTTTAATTCGGTCCAAGTCTCGACATCTTCTCGTTCTGATAGCAGTGAAGCTGCTTTTTCGGTTAATCTGCTTGTAATAGCATGGTACAAATATAAGTTCTGTTCCTCATTACCTCTGTACTTACTAATAATGTATTCAGCTTTACGGATAAATAAATTTAACTGTTTCTTTTCACCATTGTATAATGGGATCAATTTTAACATTTCGCTAGGTACGGTTATAAGTTGTGGTTGAGCCATTTTTAACAGGGTAATGTAGGATCAGAGTAAACGTAACACAATAAAACACAATCAATAAAATATGACACACAAAAATATAACAGTTATAAAAGCACAGTTAATATTAGGATATAAAGGATTAAAGTTTTTATAAAAATGTAAAAGTTGTATAATTTGTAAAAATATGTAAAATAAAACTGAACAGATTTGGATATTCTAGTTTACTTAAAATTACAATGCAATAAAGTGATCAATGCTGAGATCAAATTATAACGATTTAATTAATTAATTAAATAAGGAAAAAGTGTATTCCCTATTCTCAAACTACTCTATGCGTATTCTTATCAATAGTAGGCACTAGCAGAAATTCATACTAAGAAACCAGACACGTTATCATGAGAGAATTCCGATCTCAATAATAACAAAATTAAATAATGTAAATGAATTATAGGAGGATTTTGGAACAAGGATTGGCGAAAAGTTTTACTCACCAACCGACCGCTACTCCCATTTTCACTCACTTTCCTTTTTTACCCGAATTGACTTATTTATTTGGTTCGAGGATTCACTCGTTCAGCTATCGCGCGTTCTACTAATTCGGGCGAATTTGGACACCCGAAATATATAACAAAACTACGCAGCCTGAGCAAATCCTACCGGCTGCGCCAGTCAAATTTTGGGAACGTTCAAAAGGTTTTTTAAAAACTAAATTAAAACTATGACAACGTCTACACCGATGCTAAGGTGAATTTATTGTGTCTTAAAACTAACAAAGGCAGTGGCCACCAGCCGATGCAACGACTGCTGACTTGCAATAATAATTATAGATAAATTGCCCACGCAAATGGACCACACACGGCTGGCGATGCTGAGCCAGCATTTAGTCTAAAACAGAGGGGGTAGGGGGATCCATAACTACCTAGTGTTATATGTAATTGTAATAAATATTATTGTTTATTATGGTCGCTAATGACCTTAGATGTTAAAAAGCGACCTAAAATAAATAAATTATAAAAAAAAAAAAAAAAAAATTATGTGAATGATCCTCCCTCATAGTTTCATTTTTGATACCCATTTACGCCATACAGGGATCTATCGAGGTATCCATAAAGCGTAATTTATATCTATAAACTGTTAGACACGATTTATGATATTTGCAAAGAATTTAAAACGTCCAGAAGGATAGTCGCCTCTATGGGAACATGAAATAAACAAGCCAGAATTGACAGTATTTGACAGCCGTGCGCAGTACGAACTGAGAGCGATTTGCTCAGGGAGCCCCTCAAGCGGAGTGAAATTAAATGTCATGCTTTAGTAAGGCGGATTATCCATCTGGGTAGAGAGAGGCACGATGCCCTATGAAAATCTTTGGATATTTGTTAAGTCGTTTTTGGACTTCATTTCTTACTTTCCATTTTATTTTACGTATGGCTACGAAAGCTACGAAATGCTACGAAACAAACATTATTAAGGTATTCCACCATTATTAGGTTTAATAGCTATTCCAAGGTAACCTTCATTATTTTTTAAATTAAAATGAGTCACCGAATTAGACTTTGTTCGACATGTTATTTTTTTACAGCCTTTATGTTAACTTACAATATTGAAACAACTGCAAGTAAGTAATACTCATTCATCACCTATTCATACAGCTACAGAACGTTCGAATTTTAAAAATTCATGAAAAATATTCTTTATTTAAAATATTGACATCTCTGTCCTCTCACACACATTCATTATTCTTCTTATTCTTTTAAATAAAAAAAAATTGTTAATTTAAAAATTGACATCTCTCTCCACTCATATACACGATATATCACTTAGTTCGAATTCTTTTTCGGTAAAATTTGAAAAAAAAAAAGAAACTCTCTTCTTCTTATTTTCAAGTTTGGCAACCAAGCCCAAATTAGGGCTCATTTCTGCCAGTGTCGAGTTATATTATAGTTTCCATTCACAATAAATTCCTCAGTCAGTCATGGCACCGTCCATAAAAGTCATGTTTTACTACAATGGTGGTCATTGTACTAAAACTCTTCACGGACTTTTTGAGACAACATGAAAAGACACGATACACATAATTCATTTAATTTCACTTCACTGGTGCACATGGATGATCTTTATTGAGTAAAATACATAATAAAACACAAAATGAAAATAAAAAGAAAACACAAAGTCACTCTGCAAATGCCCAAAAAAAAAAAAAAAAACTTTATTTTAAATGTTAACATCTCTGTCCACGCACACAGGCATACGTGTGGTCTATGGGTGTATAACAAACGCATGTGCTATGCATGTGTGCTGTGCAGCGATGTGCACTCCTGCCAAGATCTATTTGTAGACGCACGCACCCCGCGGTTGCGATCACCTCATCGATCAAATCGTGTTCTATCAATTTTATTAATTAATTCTGAGTACAAATTGAAAAGAGCTGAATTGGCTAGCAAATAAGGATCGTTATATGTTAACATTAATTATCATCAACAGCTTATCGAGTTGGCAGGTTTATCATACAATTTCAGACAACAATTTTAGGGTCTGAAGTATTATTTTATTTGCGTTTTTATTATTTAATGAAAAGGCTAATGCGTAAATCAAATCAGAAAAAAACATACAGATTCCTTATATTTATAACCAAAGCATCCACAAAGGGTTTTCAGAATTCGACCCCTTATATAAAATAAGTTTTTGTTAAAAAATCATTTTTAATACAAGATTTCTTTGGTGACTGTACTTTTTGTTGTGCTGTACACCAAATATCGCGTCAATCCGACTACTGGAAGTGGGTGAAATTCGACTTGCAAGATTCTACCCGAAAATTACATACATACATTGCAAGTTATATAAAAACTTATAAAATAGCTGACCGCGGCGCGCGGGTAGAAAAGCCAGGTCTTTGTAAGATAAAGAAGTTATAAGTATATAGATTGTAGAAGTATCTTCACCCTGATTTGATGTCATTATGATTTCGTGCCAAAAGGTTAATGGGAAACCTCGTTTACTTGGTACGTAGGTACCTACCGCATAGTGTACTGTACATAATAGCTCTTTAGGCAAACAACTACTGTATGATGAAATAGTTGAAGATTTTTCATCTTGTTAAAGGTCGAAAAATAAGTTATAATTAGCACTTTTTTATAATAATAACTATTGATAATTCTGTTTACCTCTTTGGGGATAATAAGCTGGTGCGCGGTGTACGCCCTGGTGTTGCAATCGTCCATAGGCTACGGTAACCGCTTACCATCAGGCGGGCCGTATGCTTGCTTGCTACCTTAGTTGTGGGTGGCACGTGGGTTCGATTCCCAACCAGGACAAACATTTGTGTGTATGTACCATTATAACAGTATACATAATTACATAGGTACTAGGTATACGGGGTGGAAACGAAACGACACTACGACAATAAAGTTTAGAATCAGATGGCCATGTGTGAAGGAGCTCCTAGAATAGGAAACAGGTTGATCAACAAAGAAATTTGAAACATACCCGTGATTATACCATCATTACGAAAAACATGGCATTGACATTTCTAATATATGTCTATATTTATATATAATATATATAAAATTCTACTGTACGTGTGTATGTCACTGAATTCTGACACGAAACGCTGAAACGATTTGAATGTTTTTTTTTTCGGTATCTAGGTTATATTATCGACTGCAGCGCTATCTGCCGGGCTGATTTGTGAATCTAAACCATCCAAGGCGCTACCCAAACGCATACAAAAAAAATCATTCAAATCAGTTCAACGGTTTAGGAGGAGTTCAGTGACAAACACACGTACAGTTGAATGTTTTGTATGCTTTTGGGTGACGCCCTGGATGGTTTAGATAGGGTAGGGTAAGGTAGGGTAGCACCACGCGAATGAAGTCGCGCCGGGCAGCTAGTTTAATATAAATGAAGAATTTCTCCGACTGACATAATCAACGCATAGCTCAAACCGCACGTTCCTATAGGCATCACTAGGAAATGGTTTTCAGAAGAGACCCTAAGAGCGTAAAATAGGGGCGGTAATTTCATATATTATCTTTGACATGCCATTTTATTTGAGTAAATTAAATTTATAATTAGTAATTTACTGATTCATGGGTGATAAAAACTAGCTATAATAACCCGTTTAAATGAAGAAGAAGAAGAAGAAGAAAATAACTTTATTCATGGCATTACACTTACATAAAGAAATAGGTACAAACATTATAGACAAAGGAGAAAACAAGAATAATAATAAACATGAAAGTAAAGAAAAATGAAATTTGCCACAAAACGGTCCCAGCTCAGTATAATGCTGGTTCTTGACAAACCAGCGCTGGTCTTCCGCAAATAGTATTTTTAAAACAGTACTCATGTGATGTGTAGCTCGTGGACAGTGACAGTAGCGCAACAACAATAGGCCACTTGTCGCACAAATTGTCTCAATTGGCTCGCTTTAGCGCAACATCTAATTGTACAGATTATTTTTGGACCCGGAACCTGTTTGTTAGCGCGCATTGGATTACATGCGCCCGCGCAATTAACGCTCTACTTTATGTTAGGTAGGAGTTTATTTAGAAATAGTTTATATACGTCATGTATCTAATGTACCCTTTAGAACAAAGGCATGTCTGTTATGTATATCTATAGTTAGTAAATATATAAAGAAATGTAAACTATTTTTTGAATTTTCTATTTTAGTTTTTATTCTTCTTTTGATGTAGGGGTACCTAATAATAATTAAAAAATTAATAACAATACTAATTTATAAAAAATGGGGGGTAATTGGTGATATGAAAGATAGTCAGTGAGTCAGTGAAACACTGTTACCAAATTGTCGTTGTTACTAGTTAGTTACTTACTGAAGCATTTTATTTGCTGTAATAATTAATAATGTGCTAGTTGACAGATTTTAAACATCAAGATGGTTGCCAATCAGAATCTGGTTGACCCGAGAAGAATAATCTAATGCCATGATTGAATAGGGCTTCCTATAAGACGAATGAAACAAAAATAAAAACAGGCCAAGTGCGAGTCGGACTCGCATACGGAGGGTTCCGTACACTATTAACTAACTCAACTTTGCAATTTAAAAAAAAGCGCCAAAAAAGAAGTTTATTGTATGGGTGCCCCCTTTTTAATTTTATTTCATTTTTATTATTTGTTGTTACGGAACCCTAAAAAACACGTAACTAAGTACAAAGAACAAAAGAAGTGACTACATAGACAAATCATAGACACGAAGTAGTTCTACCCTAGCACCTAATGTAACACATGTCGGACGTCTTTTCAAACAGTCACAACACAGTAGTTTCGCTAATTCAATTTGACGGTCATACATAAACACATACACACACACATACAAACATTATAAATAGAAGCGAACAACACGAAGGGCCACTTATGGACCTTACAAACTTATTGCTACACTTACGGAATTTCAAAATAGTTCTTATCTTGTAGCAGATAAAAGTTATTTTCGGATTTGGAGATGGTATGGATAATTTGGGATGTATGAACGATTTTATTACCGTCGGTTAATTTATTTGTTTGTTAGCCCGACCCCGTTGACACAGTGCATGTTAATAGCAGTAAGTCAATCAAAAAAATTGGGGGAATAGTGATATGATGATCGATTTACAAATTCAATAATCTTTACGCGTACCTTTGTGAATATTTTTCTTACCGAATAAGTCAACACTTAATGCCAAAAAATCTTTCATTGTGTTCTGATTTAGTAACTATGTGAATGACTCATTTGATGTATAGCTTTACAACGTTTGGCACTTGTCTTTGATAGTCAAACAAAGATAATTTATGACTCAAGATGAATCACTGTTAGTTATATTTACTGTGACAAAGTCGTGATATTAAACGCACGTACGCAATGAGGTATATTTCAATTTATTGGACTAGCTTCTTTCTGTGTCTTTGTTCAAATTGTGTATAAGAAACCCTTTTTGCTGATTATCGAATTTCAATGTTATCAATAAATTGTAATGAAATTATGTTTTCAAATTATACTCTTTCAACAACGACAAAAAGATGTAGGTAGGTCGATGTTATTAGTAAGTATAGATAAGGCTTTAATTATGTTAAGTAGGACCTACTTGATAATTTAGGCTAATTGCTCGTGCCATAAGGGTTACGATAAGAAACTAATTTGCTCATTTAATCAAACTACAAATATCAAATATTTAATTTATTTATCTATTTACAAACATCGTCTCATTGGCATTTACTTTGTCTACCTATAATTGTTTTCTGGCTATGTCACTTCCTATTCCATATATGTATGTATTACAATCTATATATCTGTATAAAATAAAGAATTGCGCAGGTTCCAGATAAGGTTTTTCATAGATTCTAAGGAGGTCTACGGGACGGATAAACTCAGCAACTACTCTTTTAAAAAAAAGCATAGATTAATTACTCAGTTATATTCTGATCTCACTGACAACAATTGCGAGTCCCGGCGCGACGAATATATATCAGAACGTCTAAAATCAGACTTGCACATGGTAGTCGGATGCTTTCTTCGAATAATCCTAAAAAGAGAAATCGACAACATATCCATTGTGGCCACGTAAAGCTTTCCGAAACTAGAAATCGTCACCGATATTTTTTTAAACTGGATGAAATTAACATTTAAATTCAACTCTGCAACTCAAAAACAAGTTTCCTTACTAGACAGACGATAAAACGCTTCCTTCGGTAAATAACGAGCGAGTTGTATTTACCTTTTAAATCTTTACAGAGATTAAAAGAACTTTCTAACTAGCCCAAGTCTATTTAAATAGAAAAAAGCAAACTGGCATAGCAACGAAGCTAAATGTAGTACTCGACATCTGCTTACACGTTTATGTGCACACAGATTGAATTGAACCTTATCCTTACTATAATAAAGATGAGATAGTGGCACAGTGCTCATAGTTGGAATGATTTTTATCGTCAATTGAGTTCTGTGCCTTAATTGTGTTGTTTACCGCAACCAACTGACGGCCAGTCTGGATTTACTCCACGACCGCGTACTTAATTCAAAATCCTGTCGTTCTATATTTAAAACATCACTTAATATAGAATCCATTGACGCTTTTACACGCATACTTATTACAGATGCTGAATTAAATCTTCAATGAATGTCTTCTGAAGCAATTTTCTTATGATCGGTTAGTAAATTGTGCTGTCATGGTGGGGTTACATCGCGTTTGTTAACATTAAATTGTACGGTGTTTACTTGGTTATTTCGAGTTCGATGTATCTTTGAAGGCTGTGATTAAATCTGCAATTGTTATTTAAATTGGCAGGATAATTAACAGATAAACAATTAATAAAAGTTAATCTAAGCAAAACAGATTTCTAGGGACTATTTGTATTCGATTACTCGGTTTCCTCACGATGTTCCTTCACCTGAAAACAATATTTTAAGATACAAACTACGAGCTCCCAAGGGGCGGCAAAATTTCACAATAAATAGGTATATCTCATAAATCTTTAATTCCTTTCATTCAGTAGTGGATTTACAAATTTCTCAAGTATAGGCTGCCGCCGTAATTTTTTTGGCGACCTTATATCTACAATAGAATTTGGTTTAAATTGCATAAGACCCTTTTTGGGTATATTTCAGAGTAAATTAAAGTTTAATCATGTGCCTCATCATGTAATAAGCCGGAGTAAAGTATGCTTCTTACTGCATGATAAAAAAACTGGCCAAGTGCGAGTCAGACTCACGCACCGAGGGTTCCGTACAAACCTGTAGGTATATAAGTAAGTGGTAGTATAGACCTGAGTATTTGATATTAATTTCAATTTATGACGTATTAAAAAAAAACTACTTACTAGATCTCGTTCAAACCAATTTTCGGTGGAAGTTTGCACCGTAATGTACATCATATATTTTTTATAGATTTATCATTCTCTTATTTTAGAAGTTACAGGGGGGGGGGACACACATTTTACCACTTTGGAAGTGTCTCTCGCGCAAACTATTCAGTTTAGAAAAAAATGATATAAGAAACCTCAATATCATTTTTGAAGACCTATCCATAGACAACCCACACTTATGGGTTTGATGAAAAAAAAAATTTTGAGTTTCAGTTCTAAGTATGGGGAACCCCCAAAATTTATTGTTTTTTTTCTATTTTTGTGTGAAAATCTTAATGCGGTTCACAGAATACACCTACTTACCAAGTTTCAACATTATAGTTCTTATAGTTTCGGAAATAAATGGCTGTGACATACACGGACAGACAGACAGACAGACAGACAGACATGACGAATCTATAAGGGTTCCGTTTTTTGCCATTTGGCTACGGAACCCTAAAAAGGGTACCGAAATTTGCCGCCCCTAAAATCTGCCGCAGTAGTGTGTCATTTAATATTTATATCGCACCTACAATTTCAATATACAAGTATTCTTTTGATTTAAAGACCTAAATAATGGGGCGGCAAAATTTGTTTCCGCCCCGGGCGGCAGAAACCCACGCTACGCCACTACAACTTCGACACCAAAAAGGTGGCAAACAAGCATACGGCCCGCCTGATGGTAAGCAGTTACCGTAGCCTATAGACGCTTGCAACACCAGGGGTATCGCTCGCGCGTAGCCGTGCCTACTACTGCGTTGACTGCGGTATTCTGTAAGGTTCTTTGATACTGTGAAGGAAAACTACCTAGAACACCAGCTCAAACTGGTGTAAGATAATTGCGACCAATATTAGAGCACTCATTAAGGTCGTGAAAATCGTTTGGATACTCGTAAAGGTAGGGCTGTTAGAAACACATTAAAATCTAATAATGCACGAAAAGTGTTACCATGGAACAAGATTGAGTTAGAAAATATCGGTTCGTGATCGACTTTTATACACGTGACTGGAGGTAGGTACTGCGTGACTGACCACAACCTGTCATTTTTGAGACAGTTTGTTTGTTACGCCTTCACGCCTCAATTACTCAACGGATCATCATGAAATTTGGCATGCAGATAGCCTATGGTATGGAGAAGAACTTGTTATCCCGGGAACGCGGGTGGAACCGCGGCGGACAGCTAGTTTGAAATAAAAGAAAAATGAAACGCTATTGTCAGTTGCAAAGATTATAAAAAGTAAAAAAACAATCATAGTTTTTATGCAAAGAAATTTCTTAAAAATTGTATATTGTTAAACTAGTGTCATATCTTCAAATGGATGGATTGTATGAATGATGATGTGAGCAAGAAAGGAGTGGAAGATATTATTATGATGGATAAGAGGATCGAATGGAAGAAGTTACAACCACCAATAAGTTGTTACCACAAGTTACCACAGATAGTTTGGGAACGACAGAAGATGGTTACTTAGGTCTCAGGATTCAAAGACAGTCATATTTCGGCCTTATAGGATGGCAAGGTTAAGGATCTGAGTTACCAGCGCTCCGGAAGACTCCAATCAACTGAGAAGAACCAATCAACTCTCAACCGAGGTTTTGGGAAAACAATAAGATCTCGAAACGCATCACTAATTTGATTACTTACCGTAATAATGTAACGCTTTCGCTGTGATGTTTATGTTTTTTTGCAATGTTTATATGCTATTTGACAGCGTCAATCCATTACAGTTTACGTCAGATTAGCACACATAGTAAATAACTTATAATTAAATAGATAATTTAATGACAGTTTGCTTTTAACTAGACTGAACCATGATGATTCGTTCTTGA
This sequence comes from Achlya flavicornis, assembly GCA_947623365.1. Taxonomy (NCBI): domain Eukaryota; kingdom Metazoa; phylum Arthropoda; class Insecta; order Lepidoptera; family Drepanidae; genus Achlya; species Achlya flavicornis. The sequence continues at coordinate 568,368 of OX392483.1, read as the reverse complement.
ATGATTTTTTTTATGCGTCAGTGAAAATTCTTTTGTGTAGTGATCAAGGAAAAAGATAGAATCCAGGGTCCACGTCAAAGCCATTTATTCAATTTAGGCCCTAGTAGGGCACTTATGTACGTATACTTATGAAACCTACTAAACCTACCACCAGTTCGTAAGTCGGCCTTCTACTGAGAAGAACAGGCAAGAAACTCAGCGAAGTTACATTTTATAAAGTTTTTTTTTGTGAAATTGATTATATTGGCTGGTCAGGGTGAGTCGCGCGAGGTATGTTTTTTTGTTATTATATATCAAAAGAATAAACCTGAACAATAATTTAAATTTTAATAAAAATATGTTTTACAGAAGTGGTTAAGGCAGTTTAATTACTCACGTGATCTCTTCAAACAAGTCTTTGTTTTGTTTTTGGCCACATGCAAATATACGCGAGGCTAGGTCCGGTTTTTACTAAGCAACGTTTTGTTTTTCTATTTCATTTTAGATACATGCTAAAATTTTTGAGAGGATTGAGATTATTTTTATCGTTTTTATGGCGTAATGACATCAGCGAGTGGTTATTTTTAAAATGGACGTATTGAATTTGAAAATATTTATACATCTTTTTAATTACATCCGGCGGAGGCGTATAAGGCGTACAATTTCCATTACCTTTTGCCATTATTTTTCTTTTATATATTGGATTTTGTGTAAAAACCTCTAATTAAGAGTACTTGTTTTGTATGACGTCTATTTTTGATGAACTTTGTTTCATTCTTCATTTATTAACATTTATTTTATACTAGCTATTGCCCGCGACTTCATCCGCGTAGATCATTTAAAGAGGAATAATTCTTTATACATATTGTTTGGGTAACGTGAATCGTTTACGCAGCGCACGCAACGGAAGCCTTCAAATATCAATAATTTTCCCCATTTTTGCAACATTTTTCTCTGATGCTTCGCTCGTATTAGTCGCAGCGTGATGTTATATAGCCTAAAGCCTTCCTGGATAAATGGACTATCCAATACAAAAAGAATTTTTCAATTCGAACCAGTAGTTCCTGAGAATAGCGCGTTCAAACAAACAAACTCTTCAGCTTTATAACTTAAAGATTATTTGAAATAGGCGATGAGAAACTGTTGAGTATCCATATCTATTCATTGAATTTCATATCCAAAAATATACAAATCGTTTAATTCGTATAGGTTTGTAATTACTTGTAAATTTCTCAAGTACTTCAATAAGTACGACATAACATTATCAGTACCAGTTTTATAATACCTACAATGTTCGTGTTAACGTGCCAACTAAACCATTTGTTTACTACATTACTGTCTATAAATAACGCCCTATCATAGTTGTAATATAATTAATATTAAATTAAATTTATTATTGTCAGTCGTTATTGTAACTGACGGAGATGATAGCGAGTGCGAAGACTTGGGGACTTGGTCCTAAAATTACAAGCATGAGGAACAGGACAGGTCATCACCAGTGCTGTGCCAGGATTTTGTGATGTGTCACTGCTGGCTACATCCTTATTAGGGTTCCGTAGCCAAATGGCAAAAAACGGAACCCTTATAGATTCGTCATGTCTGTCTGTCTGTCTATCCGTCCGTATGTCACAGCAACTTTTTTCCGAAACTATAAGAACTATAATGTTGAAACTTGGTAAGTAGATTTTTCACACAAAAATTGAAAAAAAAACAAAAAAAAATCCTATACCATTTTCCCTATACATAGAACTGAAACTCATTTTTTTTTTTTAATAAAACCCATAAGTGTGGGTTGTCTATGGATAGGTCTTCAAAAATGATATTGAGGTTTCTAATATCATTTTTTTCTAAACTGAATAGTTTGCGCGAGAGACACTTCCAAAGAGGTAAAATGTGTGTCCCCCCCCCCCTGTAACTTCTAAAATAAATCCATAAAATATATGAACATTACGATGCAAACTTCCACCGAAAATTGGTTTGAACGAGATCGAGTAAAGTAGTTTTTTTTTAATACGTCATAAATTTTAATTCATATCAAATACTCAGGTCTATACTACCATTTACATACCTACAGGTTTGTACGGAACCTTCGGTGCGCGAGTCTGACTCGCACTTGGCCGGTTTTTTTAGGTTATCTTCCAAACGGCCAGATGAAGCCTTATTGCTGCCACTCTGTTATCTGATTTTGTAAAAAAAACTGAAATTTGGATATTTTTCTGACCCTGTCACGTTGGGTGTCATTTTACTAATTAAGTATAATGCAAATAAATAAATGGGGGGGGGGGCTGTAAATCACCCTGGTTAATAATCCATAGGTGATTGTCATTGTTGATCATTTATCATTTAATAAACAATCACCAATGACTTATGTAGTGCATGAGAGTATTAGAGTTTAACTATTCATACGTGCCTGTGAAGGCCTATTTGAATGAATAAATTATTTCATTTCATTTGGTGAACCGTGTGCCTACTTGACAGCTTTGAGCTTAGTCAAGGATATAAGTTTTTTAAGCTAAGACTTAGACATGTCATAGTCGTAAATCTAATCGTATTAGTGTAATCTGTTTGTAGCATTATAAGTATGAACACAAAGTATGAACGTGAATGGGAAACGCTACGTGAGTCTGCACGTCACGTTTCAGCCTAAATACGTTTAACCCCCAGTTTTTGGTTCGCTGGCTAAGAACTGTTTTATGAAAGCTTGATTAAAAGTATAATACAGCTATAAAAAACATGACAGTGAATTCATTTATTTATGTTTAATGTAGCTATAAACATCGTAGGTACGTGCTTGTTGACATGTATCTATAACATCAAATTATGGGAAAAAAATGTACTATAAAATGAAAGAGTACGTGAAGCGCTCGTGGTGTAACATGATTAGCCGTTCTTAATCGATTCGCAAAGTTAAGCTACGTCTGTCATGGTCGGTACCTGGATGGGTGACCGCCTAGTGGTATTTCAAATCGAGCGTTTCCGTGTTTCGGAAGGCACGTAAAGCCGTTGGTCCCGTTTATCAGTTAATTGTGATAGTCGTTAAGCTAGTTGGATGCATCCTAGGCGGCTTGAAAAATTCCAACAGTTGGTTGACCACTAACCTCCACCAATCCGCAGTGGGCACGCGTGGTGTAGTATCGCCCAGTCCCTTTCACCCTCATTTGTGTGCAGGAGGCCTGTGCTCAGCAGTGGGACATTATAGGCTGTTGATGATGATGATGATGACTACAGTGAAACCAATTTCTTCCCAAAGACTATTAATATGGACTGAAGTATTGCCGTCTTTCTTTTGACCATCCTAAAGAAGCTTTTGACTTTTGATCTTCTTAAACTAAAGGAAGATTAGATTGACACATTGACACCATCCTTATGTAGATTTTGTCAAAATCAAACTTCAAACAAATCGGCTGCAAGAGATTGAAACCATCAACATTTCGTTAATTGGCCTTCCAGAAACCGGTGGTTAATCCACAATAGCGCGTTCGTACCAAGTTACCTAGAAGTAATTTGCTTTAATTACAGAAGTTTCAACGATAGCAGTTTGTCTGCAAAAGGTTTTTTAGTGTTCCGTGATAATAATGAACCATTTAAATCGTGAGAATTCTTGCTATTGTTACAATGACTTAGTTATGTAGTTTGATGGGTTGAATCTACCTTTAATGAAGGTGGCCTTTCTGACATAATAGCTGGAGATCTCAAGTGCTTTAACAACGATAGGTCCTGGACATCGAAGAAAATCCCATTTAGAGTAGTTATACAGAGCAATCCAATTTCGCAAATAGTAAGTGCTGTGCACTGACACATAACAGTACCGACTAATCACTGCATCTAAATGTTTAGTTTGCCCATGACTTAGCCAATCAGAGCGCATTGCGGTGGTTGGAAATTGCGTAATAGATTTAAAAAAATGTTCAAAAATTGTTCGATGGTCCTGGGTGACAGATTTTCAGGAGGATATTTTGAATTTGAATAATAAAATGTAAAAAATATCAACGTCAAAATATGTACTATTTTGAAGTCAGCGAAAGAGCACGGCGTACTTATTACATTGAAAATATTTCGCTGACTTCAAAAGATTGTCAGATTAGACACTGATAAGATTTGTATTTTGAAATCGATTAATAACCTCTCTAATATATCTATATTCACCTCTCTAGACCTACCCGGTACCTACCTAGTTTCAACAATTGACTTACGTAACGGCAAATACTTCTACATTTCTAATATCAACTTTAGATGCATTAAAATAGGAACTAGTGGATAGGTTGTTGAAATCCTAACATATTGCAACACGAGTCGGCTCGAGTGCAATCACCTATTATCAGGCAGCCCTTATCAGCGCCGGTTACGCTGATAGCGCAGGCACAGGGCACGCGAGTGTTAGATGTTGGTTTTGTAAGCTGATTTAGGTACTTACACTATTTATGAAAGTTAGAAGACAGGCAAAAAGCGGATACCTACGCGCAAGGGCGGATCCAGCCGTCAGTCAGGGGGGGTCACACACTTATATCCAGCTTGGATGGGTTTCAAAATACATAATGTTAGATATTTATTAGATAATTATTCATATTGGCTGGATCATATTATTATGGTAGAAGGATTGAGTGATGTGGCAACACTGACCATAGTAGCTTATAAAAGTGTGGGTATTTGTATTTGTAAGGTTAGTTTTTATCAAGCTCTCGATCTATACGACAGTGCAGTGCGATCGTGGTTTTACCCGGTTCTGTAATTTATTATAATTTAAGTCTAAGATTGTGAAGTGAAGTGAATATGTAATTAATTGTAATATTATAACAGTAAACCTATCGGGGCCCATGAGCGAGTTTGTTGCGTCGCTTCTTCTCATCATACGGGACTTTCCGAAGCGATAGTATTACGTTGTTTCATTGCCTGCACTACGCCCACTGAATCCTGATACCACAGAACTTTAAACATGGTGTTCGTATCGCTTGGCAGTCGCTGACGCTATTATCAGAAATTGGGATAAAGAGAGGCAATGTAAACCGTACTTGGGTTGTTTCCACATAGTTTGAAAAGACCACGTTCTTGAGAACTTCGAACAAGTAAAGAACTAAAGAACAAAGTTTAATCAAGTTATTTGATTACCTAAAATAAGTGTATTTGTGCGAATTTGTGACATGCGCGTGCTAGACGGAATAATAGACAAATGGCGGCGCGGGTGGCACGCTTGCAGTATAGTTCATGCTGGTAGCGGCCAGTGACACAAGTTGGCGCCGGGTGTGCCATGCGAGTGGCTATCTGATGTACATGTAGTGGTGCCTGAATTGTGTATACAAATTGCTTTAACACTATCTGGTGAGTCGATTTCATATTGATTGCTAATATACTGCGAAAGTATCTGGGGAACGATTAAATAATTTAATTATTGTTGAAAATATAGTCAAGTTAGCTAGATTTTATGGGTTAAAAGTATAAGTGTAAAAATGTAAAATCAATCCTCAATTATTTATTGTAATATGTATAGGTAAGTTGGGTATTTATGCTATTCATATGACCGTATAATAAGGGTGTAACAATATAATATAAAATTATTAACATAGAAAGGAAGGAAGGTAGACAGACCGATACTTTGTAAAAATATAGTTTTAAATATGAAGTAAGTACTATTAACTAATTGTGCGATAAATTTATTATTACTAGCTATCTAAGTTGGTGATTCTCCTCATTTTGCCGGTTGCTTTATTAATAAATATATTTTGTTGAACGGGATTTCCTCAGAACTATTGACATAGTTATGGTTATATACATATCTATAGGTCGTTCAAAAGACAATGTACTACAAACCGGATAACAAAAAAAAATGTATTTAATTAATTAACTTTGAATAAGTGGTGTTCAGTTATGAGGGTCGTGCTAGGTTAATCTGAAGTTGCAAAAGTGGAATGAAATTAATGGTAAATTGTATTTGAGTGTGATGGTATAATGACTACGGTAAGTTTCTTCATTTTGCAAAAAAAAAAAAATGTTAAGTATTTTAATAATCCTTTTAAATTGAATACGTAACGGTTATGTAATGGGTTATGTATAGGTAGCACATTAGACAAACGTATAGGCTAAAGTTCCTGATCAACAGGTTTCTCCCGAGAATCAGATTTCGAGTTAACAAAAATAACACTGTTAATTTTTCAGTAAATATTATGGATTTTATTTTATTTTAACATATTTAAGAGAAACTTACAGCTTATACAAAAATAATAGGACAGATAGTTAAACATAAGCCATTTAAAAGCTTTTTTCAGAATAGCATGATTCTTTTGAATAATTTTATTTAGAACTTGCTAGTAAAGGTTTGCCAAAAAGAATCTCAAAAACAACTAAAAATCTAAAGTGTGCTTAATTTATTTAGTGATATTATTTTTAAATTCACAAGAATTTACTTAATTTACTACAAAAAAAATATATAAGTTCTAATGTTAATAGTTCAGTAAAAAAAAAAACTGTTATTTGGGGTGAAAAACAACCTTCTTCTGTGTGTATGAAGCGGTCCTAGTATTACTATTCCTAATTTAATTCAAGGTTCTAAAGACTAGTATCATTTATAATGTAGATTTAGAAAATTAAGGGTTCAATTTACAGTTCAATTTTGAAATCACTTTGGAGTTCAATTAAGGATACAACTTACAGTTCAATTTAGAGTACAATTAAGGGTTCAATTTAGAGATTCGTAGTTCAATTTAGAGAACAATTAAGGGTTCAATTTAGAGATTCGGAGTTCAATTTAGAGTTGAAATAAGGGTTCATTTTACAGTTAATTTAGAGTCAATTAAGGGTTCAACTTACAGTTCTATTAAGAGTTCAATTTACAGTTCATTTTAGAATTAACTTTAGAGTTCGAGTTCAATTTAGAGTTCAATTCAGAGTTAAAGTTGGTTCAGGTCAGAGTTCAAGTCAGAGTTCAAGTTAGAGTTCAAGTCAGAGATCAAGTCAGAGTTCGAGACAGAATTCAAGTCAGAGTTAATTTTAGAATTTCGCTTTTGCTTTCAAGTGCAAATTAGAGTGCAATTAAGAGTTCAAGGAGTTCCAGTAAGAGTTCAAGTTAGAGTTCAAGTACGAGTTCAAGTTAGAGATCAAGTACGAGTTCAAGTTAGAGATCAAGTTAGAGTTCAAGTTAGAGTTCAAGTACGAGTTCAAGTTAGAGATCAAGTACGAGTTCAAGTTAGAGTTCAAGTACGAGTTCAAGTTAGAGTTCAAGTTAGAGATCAAGTTAGAGTTCAAGTTAGAGATCAAGTTAGAGATCAAGCTAGAGATCAAGTTAGAGATCAAGTAAGAGTTCAAGTTAGAGTTCAAGTTAGAGTTCAAGTTAGAGTTCAAGTACGAGTTCAAGTACGAGTTCAAATACGAGTTCAAGTACGAGTTCAAGTACGAGTTCAAGTACGAGTTCAAGTACGAGTTCAAGTACGAGTTCAAGTACGAGTTCAAGTACGAGTTCAAGGACGAGTTCAAGTACGAGTTCAAGTAAGAGTTCAAGTACGAGTTCAAGTTAGAGATCAAGTTCGAGATCAAGTACGAGCTCAAGTTAGAGTTCAAGTTAGTGATCAAGTTAGAGTTCAATCTAGAGTTCAATGTAGAGTTCAATGTAGAGTTCAATGTAGAGTTCAATGTAGAGTTCAATGTAGAGTTCAATGTAGAGTTCAATGTAGAGTTCAATGTAGAGTTCAATGTAGAGTTCAATGTAGAGTTCAATGTAGAGTTCAATGTAGAGTTCAATGTAGAGTTCAATGTAGAGTTCAATGTAGAGTTCAATGTAGAGTTCAATGTAGAGTTCAATGTAGAGTTCAATGTAGAGTTCAATGTAGAGTTCAATGTAGAGTTCAATGTAGAGTTCAATGTAGAGTTCAATGTAGAGTTCAATGTAGAGTTCAATGTAGAGTTTAAATGTAGAGTTCAATGTAGAGTTCAGCTTCGTTTTTTTTGACGTTTACTGCGCAGAAGATTAGTAGACGTAGCACTTTAAAAATAAGCGTTGGCGCCCGAGTAGTATATTACTCTGTAAGCAAAAGCTGAAATGAAATTAATTTATTTGCGAGAATAAGAGTGACAAAAATATTGATGGCAAAAAAGATGGAGTTCCAAGCTTACTCTACCGAGCTTCAGTGTGCAAATATTAAAATTAATTGTTACATTAAGACAGCTCAAATGGATAAGACTACATTTTAACAAATGTTACATATGATTAATTCAAATTAACAATAATAATTAAGCAAAATAATAACAATAATAAATCATTATAAATTCAATAAACCATTCAAGTTTCTGTCAAATTAATAATTATGTAAAAATAAAAAAAATAAAAAAAAATAAAAAAATAAAAAAAAACAAAATGTTTATTAAAAAAGCTACAATATTATAATATACTTAAATACCATGTCGGTATGAATTTTGTTTTGTAGAAGTTAAAACAATAATGCTGAGGCTTTCTCCCTTATAGGGTAGTGTACTAGTGTGTGTGTAGCAAAGTGTGTTTGGTGGAGCTGTTATGATTCTTGATCTTAGTAATATCATATGGGTTTCACTAACTTTACTTCTTTCCTGGGTTTACTTTAGTTTGTTTGAATTGATGTGATTTTCCCTACATAAAGTTGATAAGTTATTAACTCTAAATCTTTGGTTAATATGAGTAAGCGTTAGCAAATGTTCAAACTAAATCGATTAATAGCAAAATTGGCTCGCAAATGTAGGCAGAAATGGCCGAGTGAAATTATCTATTACTGTGCTGAACTTCTTTGGTTTCAGGTAGAGATTTTCAGACCAGAATGAGATTGGACTTGTGATTCACCGTGAGGCCGTATCGGAGAGTTGGATTGTTGGTCGAACTCGCTTGGATCACATTGTTATCGTGGTATTGAGACTAAAAGAGGTATGAATGTGAAAGTAGATAGCAGTAAATAGAAGTAGAAAAAGAGATGGATGAATTGCGTGAAAAATATGGCTAAGAAAATTAGATTTGGAAGTTGAGATGTTTTTTTTACGACGTAGGCTTTAGCTTTCCGCTTTAACAGCAGCAACATAAGGAATAGTAGTTTAAAAAAAAAAAAAAAAGAAAAAAAATGTAGCTATAAAAATATATAAAACACTTGTAAGGAAACTGATAAGATGAAATAATATTGAGAGAGAGAGAAAGAAGAGGTAAAAGATGTAGTTACCAAAGTATAGAATTTATCCTAGTTAGGTTCAATAAGATGCAGGTTCAATTATGATAAAAAATAAGCAGATGTCCATTCATTTATGATAAGATGAAATAATATTGCGAGAGAGAGAGAAAAATTAAAATAAGTAGGTACCAAAGTACAGAATTTATCCTAGTTAGGTTCGATAAGATACAGGTTTAAATTATGATAAAAAAGCAGATGTCCATTCATTTATTTATAAACCCTTTAACAAAAATGCAAATAAGTTCTTCAATAAAATCTTGTGTTGAAAAGTCTTGATAACATACGTGCAGTCTTGTCGAAAAACGTTCAGTCTTGATGACAGACGAGCAGTCTTGATGTCAAACATGCAGTCTTGATGACTGGACTTTGATGATAGATATGCAGTTTAAAGTAATAGCGTAATAAAAAAAAATAAGCGTAGTTAATCAAGAGCGTAAATGAATATTTGAAGAGACACTTCTTATAAGAAAATAGATAGTATGACTAGTAGCAATTAAAAAAAAAATAAGAGAGGGTAGATGTTGATATAGCAATCTAGATACAATTAATAGATGTTGATAGAGCCATCTGAATAAAATTAATAGATGTTGATAGAGCCATCTGAATAAAATTAATAGGTGTTGATAGAGCCATCTGAATAAAATTAATAGGTGTTGATAGAGCCATCTGAATAATATTAATAGATGTTGATATAGCCATCTGAATATAATGAATAGATGTTGATATAGCCATCTGAATAAAAAGAGAGAATAGAAAAGATATGAAAAGATTAGAAAAGTTTAGAAAAGATTAGAAAAGATTAGAAAAGATTAGAAAGGATTAGAAAAGATTAGAAAAGATAAGAAAAGATTGGAAAAGATTAGTATAAATTAGAAAATATATGGAAAGATTCGAAAATATTAGGAAAGATTCGAAAATATTAGAAAAGATTAGAATAGATTAGGAAATTTCAAAAATATTTGGATAGATTATAAATTATATGGAAAGATTCGAAAATATTAGGAAATATTAGAAAATATAGGGAAAGATTAGAAAATATTAGGAAAGATTAGAAATTATTAGGAAAGTTTAGGAAAGTTTAAAAAAAAAAAAACATTAGATAAGGATAGAGATAACGATAAATAGAAATTTGGATTTTAAACTGTATTATATATTTTAATTATAATCTTGTCTAATTCATATGGGAATGGAAGGGGATGAATGTTGTTGTGTATCTGTAGCGTAAGTCCCGCAATATAAGCTATAATAATAGTCAATATGTATAATTAACTCTCACCAGACACAAGCCTTTCAGGTTTTCGTCAGGCGGTAATGTAAAACCATGTACCTATCATGTAATTTTGGTCAATTATATAAATAATAATAATAATATGAAGATAAGAAAAGGAAAGGATATACAGAGTTATTTTAATATTTAATCGTGTCTAGTTCATATTTTAATGTAACTGTTAATCCAAAATGTTAAATAACAAATGTTTTTGCATGTCGTACGCAATCTGCTACTTACACCTCGTGGAATGTTAAATTACACTTTATGCCAAAAATAAAGGAATAGATATAGATAGATGGGATAGATATAGATAGATGGGATAGATAAGATAAGATTTGATTATTTGATTTTGGTTGGAGTTGATAACTGCCTGTATACACTGTCGTATGTACATATACAATAAAAAGCTCTAGGGATAGGTGAACCGATGTTGATGGATCAATCAGAGAAAAAGAGTAGTAGATGTTGATGGGTCCATCTGAGTAAAGTGGTGTATGTTTATATCTGTATTATTTTATGTAAGATATTGATAACTTTATTTGTTTACACGAAGTTTGAGGACAAACTTGAAGTCAGGAAAGGCCGAATGTTAGATATTTATTAGATAATTATTCATATTGGCTGGATCATATTATTATGGTAGAAGGATTGAGTGATGTGGCAACACTGACCATAGTAGCTTATAAAAGTGTGGGTATTTGTATTTGTAAGGTTAGTTTTTATCAAGCTCTCGATCTATACGACAGTGCAGTGCGATCGTGGTTTTACCCGGTTCTGTAATTTATTATAATTTAAGTCTAAGATTGTGAAGTGAAGTGAATATGTAATTAATTGTAATATTATAACAGTAAACCTATCGGGGCCCATGAGCGAGTTTGTTGCGTCGCTTCTTCTCATCATACGGGACTTTCCGAAGCGATAGTATTACGTTGTTTCATTGCCTGCACTACGCCCACTGAATCCTGATACCACAGAACTTTAAACATGGTGTTCGTATCGCTTGGCAGTCGCTGACGCTATTAATAATGCTATAGCTGTTGCCCGCAGATTCACACGGAAATAGAGTAGGTACATACATTTGTAAGAATTTTAAAATCGGTCCATTAGTTCAAGTGATTAAGTCCTACAGAAAAGAGGGAGCATAGGCCTCCTTTCACAAATGAGGGTTAAATGGAATGGGAAGATACTCCACCACACGTGCCCACCGCGGATCGGTGGAGGAAGGCTAGTGGTCAACCTACTGTTGGAGATTTCAAGCCGCCTAGAAGGCCTCCAACTAGCTTAACGACTATCACAATTAAGTGATAACCGGGACCAACGGCTTTACGTGCCTTCCGAAGCACGCAAACGCTCGATTTGAAATACCACTAGGTACCGAATCTGTGCTCCTGATGTACCCAGAGTTCAAGATATGGAAGGTCAGTTAGAACTACACTCAATCATACTCTTATCTGTAAAAAACATTATAGGTCCTAACCTAAGTCGCTGATCTGTCATGGACTCGTGGAATTAGTTGCTAGGATACGCAACTGACTTCGGAAGACATTTTGTCGATGATGACTTCAGAGAAGAAGTCATCACCACAAGAAATCGCACTTGGAAGTCGCTTAAAAAACGAATCCGGAATAATATAATGTTATCTTTCTGATCATACCACCATAAATAGCTCGGCCTTAGTTACACTTGAACCAACATTAGTTTAGTTGAGTAAATAACTGAATATCTCGAGTACATAAACTGTTTAGTGCCACAGCTGAAAATAAACTTTCAAACGTTATTCTTAAAGTACATAATCGTGTATGGTATGACTTGTTTTTCTCATTTCACGATACGATTTTTTTACTTAGCAACAAAGACTATTTCAGCTGTAGAAAAAAATAACGGCATTACAAGATAAGGTAGTACCTACTTTATACAGAAAGGTTCATGTATGTTCGTGGGAAAATAATAGATGGCGCTAGTAGTCATGAAATTGTGGTAATGGCTTCACGTAGAAACCGGAGGTAGCAACAAGAAAACAATTATCGCTTTTGAAATTAATATTAGTGGTAGAAATTTCATTTACCTTATTAATTGAAGAAACTGAATAAGGTTCTAATTTAGTGTGGGATTTAATTAAGCTATGTTACTGGCTTTTACGAACTCTTAATTTGTTACGTTTTTGATGAAACTTAAGGCATCACATTAATTTTAATGTAATTTATTTAATACTTAATTAATCTTTTTTATGGTACAAGGTAGCAAACAAGCATACGGCTCGCCGGATGGTAAGCAGTTGCCGTTGCCTATGAACGCTTGCAACTCCAGGGGTATCATTTGCATGGGATGGTTGGTAGCTTGGCTTTTAAATGTATAGCAAGAAAGCAATAGGTATAGCAAGAATTTTCTCAATCACTTTTGTTCCAAGAAATTTGCTACATACCGATAAAGCCTCTTTGTGTATCGAGGAGTGAAAGAAGCCATTTGTTTTTTTTTGTGTGTGTAGTTTTTTTATAAAAGTTGTCTGATTTTTCTTATTTTATTTGCTAATGCTTGCTTTATAAACTTAAGAAAATGGAAAAGTGTACTTTAATAAGAAAACCTCAAGATGAATTATTTAAGCCCAAACTATGTAGTTGGTATAGTACTATTACTCTTAAAAAGCTTTATTGAAGAAAATAGTATTAAATAAACACAAACACAACCCAAGACGTATATGTAGGTATACCGTCTCCGATCCATCGTGTGTTATAAATAAGATTCAACGCGTAAATCAAATAATTAAAATTTACTCCCGTAATATCCATTTGGATGGTAACTAGTGATGGGCAACCTCGACAGTTAATCGACTATCGATTATTCTGCTAACGACGTTCGTACCGCAACGGTATTGCAATCACGTCGGTTGCAACAATCATGTCGTTTCGGTCTGCGGTTACAACGAAATAACCCTTGATTTAATGCAAAATCAACTATTGCATAAAACTCGTAGAAAGTACGAAGCATTACTTTTATTTGAAAAAAACATACTTTAGATACGATAAGTGAAGGTCTTAGAACCTCAACACCTCCTCAAATAGATTAGTCTAGTGACTAACCTAGTTTAGTTTAATTGTAAGGAGTACCTAGGTGTTGAGGTAGCACTACCTAGCTTTAGGATATTCGAGTAAAACCGGTCGGCAAACATCCTCAAGATCCTGTTACCGCTCCCTTTACTTTTATATAGTGAAATGTTTGAAGACTCGTAACTTTTTCTTTAAGAATATTAGTACTAATAATATTATCATACCGTTTGTCAAACCCACACATGTTTATTAGTCTGAGATATTGTGAAAATTTGCTTAAAATATTGGAACCACACTGATCGCACGTCAACCGATTATTATTTGCCAAGTTTTTTAGCAGATTGATATTGATAATTTTGCCGCTTGCAAAACAGTCCTAGATACATTGGATTTAAAAATGTGTTCATGCTATTATAGACTCAACCGCATCCTTATAACTTCCGAAATCGTATGAACTCACACCGAAATCATGTTACCATGTACTCACCTACTTCAATTTCCGTATAAAATCGATAGGATTGCCTCCGATCATAAATTGGAATTAATCGCTGAACGAATTCAAGTTTTATCGATATAAACAATTTTATTTTCGTGTTCGTTAAATTGTTTCTTTTTTACTTTTTTTTACATCTATTTGTCAAATTGTATTCGTGTAAGGAATCGCTTATGGTTTATTTTCTCGATACCTACCTGTTTCATCTTTTAAATTTTCAGCCTACGGCTGAAAATACGGTTGATATACAGGATCATTCTAGTTTCTATTATTTATCTATAATTTATTTGGCATCCATATGTATGTAATTGAGTAAAAGAAGTCGGACAGCTTGCACGTAGAAAACTGTACAAACTGGTAAAATGACTATACACAAAATCACGTGAGGATGAGGGTTGCACCAATCTCTAGTCGAGAACCGGTCGCTGCGACCAGCTAGTTGGAACTGGTTACAAACCGGTTGATTTTATTTATCGCTACGACTCTTGGCTTGTTTTCAGCTAGGTTAACTTTATGATAATATATGGTAATACACCTACATGTCTTCTTTGTTTTTTCTTATAAGTATCATCTGTTTGGAATATTTAATCTTTTTTAGTATTCATTATTATGTATATTTGTCATGTTATGTATCGTGAAAAATATGTGTTTTAATGATACATGTTTTTATGCATCGCTCATTATAATTCTGTACTTGTTTGTATCGTACTGTATTGTATTGTGGGTAGGGAGGAGAGGGTAGGATGGCAAATATTGAAACAATAGCTTTCCATTATTGAAACTATGTATTTTTTTTTCTTCAATAATTTCTACATTTTCTTTTACTGTCTATCAAATAAATATCAATTATAAACAATTGATACATTTATTATTATTGTTAGTTTTGTATATGTCGACATTTCAAGTTTACAAGTAAAATGTTTTTGTTGCATTTTTTAAAATCTTTTTTATTTATTATTTTATTGATGAAAGTGAACTCTAGTACTATGATATTGTGCGTTTTAAAACACTGGACCCTACAAACATTTAGATTTCGTTTAAAAACTGTTAGTCTATTGATTTACATTTAATGTAGTAATTACACTGGATGAAGAAAATGCATTCGACTGCAATCATTAACAACTCGTCAAATATAATGTACTATTAGTACATACATGTATTCTCTCGTCGCCCACTGGACTATAGTTACGCAGCTTCACGCGGCGATAGAAAACAATCTTACAAAAAATTACAATCTTTTATGTTAACTTAAATAACTTAATACTTTTAATAACTATAATAATATATCCTGAGATCTTTGCAGTATATTAAGGCGCGGAGGACGTGCGCGCGGGTACGCCCCGCCGCGCCCCCTCTCTTATTGCCTCCGTTCTATGACGGCACTCTATGATACAACTCTCTAACTTTATAATCTGCATGCGTGTTCTCTCATTCATAAAAAGTATATATTTTTTTCATCATTTAAATTTTATACATTACAAAAGTAGTATCACAAACAAATGTACGAACTAGTACAATTACGAAAAACGTACACATATCAGACCTCTGCGGAGGTCGCCTCTAATAAATACAGTTACGATACATGAAAAATACGAACTCTACGCAACTTCAGAATAGAATCGAACTCGAAACAAAAAATAATACCTAAGACTAAATCGATCAGGGTATCAGTATCACACGCGCGGCGGCGACTGAGATCATGGGGTGCGCACCTAACGCCGCCACGCCACTCACGCGACCAACCAGCACGACTCACAATCATTAAAATATCCAATAATAAAATACGAACA
This sequence comes from Achlya flavicornis, assembly GCA_947623365.1. Classification (NCBI taxonomy): domain Eukaryota; kingdom Metazoa; phylum Arthropoda; class Insecta; order Lepidoptera; family Drepanidae; genus Achlya; species Achlya flavicornis. Next base: position 552,619 of record OX392483.1, on the reverse strand, counting down.
ATGATCATACAATGATTAACATAAGTACGGCGGCGCGGGGAGGCAGGCGCTGCGGTGGGCAGAGGAGAATGACGAACAGGGAGGGGGGGAGCGAGATCGGCGCAGGCCGCCGCGCGCCGCCGCACGCGCGTCCGCCGCCGCGCCGCCGGAACGCTCGATGCACGATCGAATATCGACACTTTGTCGATACAAAGCGCATTTCGCATCACTATCGACCGTCCCGGCGACGCGCCGAGCGCACGCACACAACTAAAGTCTGCGCTTTTCCGCGCGCTTACACTACTTCTATACATTACATATCACGCTGTGCTTTTTTTCTCTTATTAAAAATATATAATAATTGATATACATATAATAATATTGATATTTGTTAAAAATAACGATACGTAGATATCGAGGAGGGCAGTCAGTCGGCTCGCTCGCATCACGTGCATGTGCCAGCCTCGTTCACTCCGCCTGACTCCTGAATAATTTCTTCTTTTCTATCGTGAACTGGGGGCTGATGATGATGGTGCCGCCTCGCGTCAAGTTTCTGTGGAAGGAGGGAGAACGTTAGTGATGCAATGAAAATCGACATCGTTAGCTGAGCGCGGTTAAAATTGTTTTTTTATGACCAATTAAGTAGGTACGTCGATATGGAATTAGAACTCACTTTAAGAATTGCGGCAACAGGCTGGTCCAGTTCGTGGCATCGTGCTCGAGATGCAGGTGTATTTCGTGCGTGGTTAGTGTGTTGGGGTCTATTTTGAAGGCTGCTAATCTTCTGCCGGCGACGTCGACGATGACGGCCGCCCCGCGGGAGCCGCAGGGCTCGCCCTCGGCCAGCGCGAGCGTCTGCCGGGACGCCCTCGCCAGCAGCTCAGCCGGCACTAGGACCTCGGCGGTGGCTAGTTCGCTGGCTCCTTTGGCCGCTCGTAGTTCTCTCTCGAGCCTCTGAGCCAGCGCCGCCTCCGTCGGCACCGGCATCGGCGCTTCCCGCCATGTTGGCCCATTCCATGCTATAACAATACAAATTAACATTTAAAGTTTGAACATGGAAAACAAAACTAAAATTAGGTGCCTAATTACCGAAACAAAACAAAATCTTTCGAAAAAAAAACTGAGGTCGATTATTTTATGAAGAATGACGGTTAAATTATTGTTGTAAATTTTTAATGAAATGCACTTCTTTGTCTTTTATGTATACCATTAAAACATTAAATTCACATTAACTAAGAACAATTGAAAAGAGAAAATGTTCATTGTCTAAGTACTCGTCCAAGGGCAAGGGAGCGCATCGGCGCACAGCTGACGTGTCAGCTGTTCGTGACGTTGTGCCCGGCCGGTCGGCCGGCGGGTTGCTGCCCGCTGAGCCGTGCATCCAAGGATGCACAGATTATGAATCTGATGGCCACCTGAACGGTAGGCGGCCTGCAGCTACCAGCGCCGAGCTGTGCGCGCGCCGCATAGCAACAATCGGCCGGTTAGAAAGCCGCTACCACCACTCCAACTCCACAGAATAGAAAGTAGACTCACCTTTTTCACTGTTGAATCCGACGTTAAACTGATTCGTGACCGGCAGGATCTCCATGTTTTCCAAATTTTTACTTATATTGTACACTTTTAATACAACAAAATTAAAGCGTTCCGCGTCGGAACTTTATATTACTAGAAAAATATCACAAGTCTCTTTTGTACTGCGAATGCGCACTGAAACCGGCTCCTCGACCGGCGACTAGTTATCGTCAAGAGATCGATGGGAAATTGAAATTAAAAAATGTCCGAATCTCACGACCGCATCAGATCTGATCTCGTAACCATAGGGCTTCGTCACTCGCCCTCGGCTCACTATGTGACCCACCCGACCTTGTCGCTCTCTGTGACGGACTGACGATATCGGGAAGCACACGCACGTTATATAGAGGGCCGCGGCCGGGGGTGCGGGGGGACGCTCCGCGGGCGGCCGCGGGGGCCCCGCGCGCCAGTTGCGCCCGGTCGCCGCACAAGGAGGTCGTCTCCATGTCGCTCTGTACCGGCATCGGAAGCCGGGCCGGCCGGCTTCTTTGTTCGTGTTCCCCGAGGGACGAGAGACATTTCGAAAATTCAAAAAGTGTTATATTGTTCGCGCGTGTTTTCGATATAGAATAAGCGTTTATAGCAACGATTTCTTTGTCTGCTGCTATTGTTTTCCCAACGACAGAATTTTCTAGAATTTCTTGTTGAACGTTGTAACGATATCTGACAATAATGAGTAACGTTGGTATCGGCGACGGAACGGCTAGCCTGCCCGCTCTATCTAAGTATATAATTAAGATAAGGTATATCAGGGATAAGCAAAATTTACCGTATGTCTTAAATGACAATGTACAAAATGTGAATAATGTGTAATGTTCATAATTTTATTGTTATTATACGTAAGTATTTCTGGGTGAGTAACAGAGCAGAGAAACGTAGAATATCCTAGAATCCATTATTTATGTATTTTGTAAATATAACATTATTATCTAATCATATGTATAAAATTAAATGCTCTAATTAAAATTCTCCTTCATCAAAATTCAGAATAAGCCAACTTTCTTAATCGAAAGAGTGAAACATTATTATAAACCAATAACAAAAGTTGAAGACTTAATTTCCATACAAATGGCTAGTGTTCGTAAACATCCAAGAATGTCAACGGGCGGTTGAAAAACTCAGTCTAAAATAGAGAAAACAGATAAAAACACGTCAATAAATTATCTTGATAAACTTTGCGAACTATCTACAACTATCGTCATTACTTAACGAAGGAAAATACAAATATCTTGATAGTGATCTTTAGTACCTAAGTAAAACTAGAGAAATCTTGGCAACGAAACAGATAAGTCGATGTACATCAATCATCATTTGCAATTATCGTTTCTCTTTAAACCGTATCTCTTCATCTGTCCAAACACTAATGTATCAACGACAAGTAATGAGATTGAAAATAAAATCTTTATTTTATGTGTTAGTACCGCAAAAACTAATGTAGCAAAAAAATATCTTCAAAATAGATGTGCAGTAGATTTCTAAGAGAAATCAAATGCAAGCGATGTAATAATTAGATTTTCACTAAGTAATAGGTTTCTGATATGAATCGATTTGATAAATGATAGAGACAATATTAGATGTAGAGAGAGAAAGAAACGTACCAAAATGAAAAAGTAAAACTATTTAAGAAACTGTTTTCAAGATCTTAAAAAATACATGTAACAAAATTACCAAGCTCAATGAAACAACTATTCACTCACAAGTGTTATTGCATCAGCCTACTAGAAACTTCCAGTGCCTTTAAAACTATAACTTAGAAAAAAAAAGGTCGTTTTGATGCATTTTAACTCTTACCCCAAGCATTCGTAACAAAGAAATTAAAATAACCATTGTTCATCCTATCTTGATGTCATTATTTTATAGTAAGCTCTTGAAATGGTGTTTTAAAATAAGTTATAAGAAAAAGTAAATACAAAACAAATTTAATTACTAACAAAACCTAAGACATGAAATCGTTGCAGGCAAAGAAAGTGCAATTAAGAAATTGCATAGCAACAAAAGTCGATTAAAGAACGGTAATCGATTGTCGACAAATGATAACCGCAAAACCACAAAAACAATTGAACAAAAAGAGAAATGAAAAAAAGAGTATGGTTGCTACGCTGAGCCGGCCGGCATCTTGGCCTTGGCGAAGCATGAGTCATTTTCAAAGCGAGTCGAATCGAAAAACACGGCAACGAACAACATCGTGACGATAATATCGATATTATCGAGCGTTTTGAATGTAAATTTGAATTTGTTTAATGTATCGTCAAAGATCACGGGTCATCCGTGGCTCGTTATACTGTTTTCAGACTTTGTTTTTATAAAACCCCTTTTCCTCCTTGTTTTGTAAATTTTCAATTTATGAATTTTTATCATTTTCCAATATTGTTTTCATGTTTGTCTTGCAAATTTATTATCTTTATTGTTTTAGCATATTCGAAGTGTGTATCATGTATATGAAATGAATCACACAAACCAACTTATTTTGCTTCTTTATCAGTTTGAACTTTATATTGTAATGTGAAAATTATATAACATGTTTTTATTACTTTCACTGTAGACTTTAGCATTAATATTTTTCCCATAACATATATTTTTACAAAAACCGAAAAAAGTTCCCCAAAATTACGGTTTAATATTTTAATCCATCTTATGACCACGGACGTCAAAATCTAAATTTTATTTAACTAACTTTTCTCCAGATTCATAACAGTCAAATAAATATGTTTCTTATCTGTTTTACATATATTCATACGATTGCGGAAGCGATAAAGTCTTTTCTGACGTACAGAAGTCCTTCTTTGTTATCTAGTATTTATAAGGAAGGATCAATTTTAAAAGTTGCATCAGTAGTATTTTCATTTTGCTTCCGTGATATTATATAAGTAAATGTAAAAGGATTAGGAGCTAGTAAGTAGACATCTACCTTAAATTTGTAGACTGAAGAAGCTACACTTCCTCAATTTTATAATAAAGTTTAAGTTATTTTATATCCCTGAGAACAGGCATTGTCTAAGAACAGCGTTCAAAGAAAGCATTTCATATTTTCTTTGAATTATAGACTGCTAGATTCTTGTTTTTACCAACTGACATTTCAGTTGTAGATAAGTGCTTTTTTCTTCACGTTCTTTAGAATCTTTTGTGTTGTCAATAAACTGTAAGAAATACCTAATTATGGAAAGTTCTCTTGAAGATTATCATATTACCTTGTCTATTCAGGCATTAAGATTGCTCTAAAATCATATTAACTATTTAATTTTGCTTAAGTCTTTACAATTATTGTTAGTATTATTCTTGATTATTTAAATTATCATTGATTTAGTTATGTGATTGTAAATTTCGTAGTTTACCTGACTTCAGTATTTTTAAGTTTATAGTTAATCTTGCCAAATCTGCTTCTACTGTTAGCTGTATATCTAATTAAATCAGGCACATTCAAGATTTAGTAACTTTACTTAACACCGAACGATTTAGTCAATCATTTTGATGATATAAAATATGTGCTTAAATTTAGGAAATTTGTAATAAAGAAATCACCTTAATATAAACACAATCTAACCGCTATCATCAATCTAAAAAAATAGCCCATTTTACCTAATACTATTTATATAGAGAAATATGAACTAAATAGTCACAAAGTTGGGCATAACTACTGGCACAAAAACGTTATAAGCTGATTATACTCCGACGGAAATTAAAAGACCTGCTACATAAATATTTCAAAAGGCTGAAGATACTACACAAAGGATCCTTACACAGCCTATACAATCGTTTTTTTCCCCAATGATCCACAATATGACCAGCTAGCAACAGACATGTTCCTACGTGCACCAATCGCGTGTCCCGCCCGTCCTGCCCGTCCCGACTTGTCCCGACCAGTTTTCAAACTTGCTTGACTTGTTGCCTTTTACCGTAATTCTATCAATTGCTATCGTAATCAGTAACTACTGTTTAATAAATTTAAAATTGTAATTGGTTTTGTCCTATAATTTTTTTATAATCCGGGTAAATTATGTGGAATTTTCTGTTTTATTTTTTGAATTTATAATATTGAGGCAATTTGTTGCCAGGACAAGTTACAGAAGGTCTAGTAATTGTAGGTACTTATAAAGATACTAATTTATAATAAAAATGCGGGCTTGCAATAAAAAGAAGTAATAAATTAAAAATATGGTTTGTAAAACTAGATGTCTTAAAGAAACATTGACCGCTGAAAAAATAATAAAGGTTTTTAAAACATTAAAAAAATATAAAAAAATTAGAAACGGTTCATGATTAGTTTTGATCAAAAATAGAAGTTAAAGAAAGTTTGCAAACAAGACGAAATATATCATTAATTAATTTCTTGACTACATAATGCATAATATTGCATCATGCTCTGTTATTCGCCCATTTATTTCTACTGCAAACATTTGTTCAAATGTTACTAAGTCAAACAAATTGTGTAACGACATTTGTTTAAGTATAGAATATTATGTCACATTCAAATATCTGTTCTAGCTTTAAGTATTAAAATAGATATTTTATTAATCGCGATTACATTCTATCTAATAATAGAATATAAGTAGATAATGAGTCACTCCTAATAACATGTTTAATTTATTGATATATTCACAAACCGTTAAAGTTACCCTGTTAATTAAATAAAGATTTAAAATCGTGTCGAGTGACAAGACAATTTAGTCGCTTTATACGTCCAATATTTGTCGCCATTTGTATTCTGGACATGTCAAACATTGTGCCAAGTTTGGGCAACAGTTCATTAGCAATTTTAACTGAGTTTTGTTTACTAGTAAGGACACACGTGTACGAGTGCCTATTGTATCACATTATTGTTAGAAGTTTTACAATTTTGTTAGCCTTGTATGTCTTAATTAAAAGAAAAAAATATTTTAATTTTCGGAACAAATGTTGTGTATTCCGATTTTCCCATTTAACCGTGTAAATTTTTATTTTTAAAAGTGATAAAAATGTTTTTGTAAATATGCTTTATGAAGAAAAGTGATTGAAACACAAGCATGTACCTACCAAAGAAAATTTAAATGACATTACAATAAAAATACTTATTATAATTTTGTTTTTTATTTAATAAATCCTCATCTATTTATCTTCTGAATGAAAATAAAATGTAGGTTATCGCAAAAGTCATATATAATATTAATACTGGTATACAGTGACATAGTATTTAGTAATTTAGATAAAATAAATGACGATAAATTATTTATTTAGATAAACTGTCTGTCTGTTGAGAGATGCCGGATAAATATAATTACCTATATTGACATTTGAAAGCGGAATGAGTTCATTCTTATCTTTATACAGTTGACTTAAATATTATATCATATTCATAGTATTTTAGTCATATCTGTGGTATAGTTAAGTAAGGTGATTATTTTATAGGTGTAGATGCGTTACTCGCAGTCTATATTGGCAATTGATATTAAAACATTGTAATTGCCCGGAATTCACTCACTGCTGGTGTCTTTATTCGATGGATCTATTTTGAAATTGTGGATTGATGTTGTGATTTTTTAATAAAAAAAAAATTTCAAATATCAATCCTAAATGGCAAAATCAAGGATAGAACGAATATTGAATCTGAGAGTCGCGGCTAAACTTCTATTTCAAGCGTGATGCTTGCAAAATTTTGTGGAAAAGTATCCTCCTGTGGATATGGCTATGAAAGAAAAAAAAGTAAGTACTGGTGAGTTAATATTATGCTGTTTTGGGCAACAATGTTGGTGTATGACGCGTCTACTTATAAAACGTCATTGGGTAACAAATATTTACTTGAATATTAAGCAAAGATAATTATTATCAATTTATTTATACATTAACGTAAGACTTATATCAGTGTAAGTTTGTTAATTAACTACAAGTTTCAAAGCAAACTTTTAGTTTAAATTAGATAGGTTTATTTGGCCAGAATCTCACCATGTTCAGTGATGATGTGGCCTAAGATGGCACAAAGCCTAGAAGGGAACTTGGAAGGTGGAACACATCGGTTTGCAACTTGAGGGTGGTAGGTATACTGCAAATTACCCTTCCACCGTTATCAGGTTCCCACACGATCGTTTCCTACATCGAAATCTCAAGCTAAGGTACGTCACTTTCATCGCTTTGAAAGAGTAGAATCAAATGTTTGTAGCTATAAATGACAAAGCTATCTCATATATTAATCTATGTATGACAGTTGGCCAACGTTAAAGCCAACATCTAGTGCCAATATTATGTTAATAAACAAGAAAAGCAAAACATACTGTGTATTCATTTATTCTGAACACGGCAGGTGATAAAACAATGGACACCACTGCTTGTACGGTTCTATTTTTAAATCTTTATTTTTCTATCATGATTTAAACAGTAAGTACCTTCGTGGACAAAACAATGTATAGAAACGTGACGAGATATCGTTGTACCCTGGTGAAGAAGTGCAGAATGCTAAATACATAAAGAAAAATGATATTAAGGTTCTTAGCACTACGGTGCGTTTTGTTGCGAGAATTTTCTCATCATCATCTGCCTGCCCTGTTCCCAATCAATTGGGGTCGGCGCAATATGTACGCTTCTTCCATTCTCTCATCTCTTCTATCCGTCATAGGGGGCGTCCATAAATTACGTGAGGTGTTTTTTAAAATTTTCTGTCCCTCCCTCCCCCCCTGGTGAGATATCATGAGATTTTATTCAACCCCCTCCCCCATCCCCCAATCTCACGTGAGATTTTTCAAAATGTGGATTTCTTACGTAAACGTGTTGGATTGTTATTGTAAAAAGAAAAAAATAATTTGCTTCGTGCTTTTATTGAAGACTAGTTAAGACTAGAAATCAATATTGCTGAGAGTTTAATTATAAGTGTAATAAAAAATTTACAATAGAATACTTAAATCGAAACTACTGAGATTAAAAAAAGAATATCTACTCTAATTCAGTCCATGGAGAGAGAGAAAAAAAATTGCGTGATATTTGCCGAGACCCCCCCTCTCTCCAACGTAAGATTAGATGAGATTTAACTCGACCCCCTCCCCCCCTTAAACATCTCACGTAATTTGTGGACGCCCCCATACTAGTATCCACTCCTTTCTTACCCATATCATCTTTCACACAATCCATCCATCTCTTTTTCGGTCTTCCTCTTCCCGTATATCCATCCACTTTCATATTGTTGCGAGAATTTTCTAATGCTACATAAATGATATGTCAAATATTTTGGCGACTATACTACCATAGATTACAAGACTACAATTAGATAGAGATTATTATTAGCTAGCAATTTAGGTGGTAGGTAGTTGTTTATAAAAACTTTAGAAGACATTTTCAGCAACATTACGAACTGAATTTATTTCTCTTCAGGGAACACAGAAACAATACAAAAAACCATTTACATCAGGTTTTATGGTGCGTAGAATGGAAATTACTAATATTTGGGGCCGTTCCGTGTGATTTATGACAAGAAAGGTCCCGACGTCATTAGTAGGGGTGGGCAAGTGAGGGGGGGGGAGTGGAGTTGGGCAGTTTATACACTATTAATAATTACTGAGGTGGATAACGACAGTTCCTTGTTAGGTAAAATGAGGTAAACTGGAACATTAATTTTACCTGCGTTAGAAGCTGAACTTAGGTGTACGGTCTATTTTTAAGAGCGTTGGTACTATTTTCTCTTCTTATTAGGGTTCCGTAGCCAAATGGCAAAAAACGGAACCCTTCTAGATTCGTCATGTCTGACTGTCTTTCTGTCTGTCTGTCTGTCTGTCTGTCTATCTGTCTGTCCGTCCGTCCGTCCGTCCGTATATTAAGCCATTTTTTTCCGAAACTATAAGAACTCCTAATGTTGAAACTTGGTAAGTAGATGTATTATGTGAACCGCATTAAAATTTTCACACAAAAATAGAAAAAAAAAACAATAAAATTTGGGGGTTCCCCATACTTAGAACTGAAACTCATTTTTTTTAAATAAAACCCATAGGTATGGGGTGTCTATGGATAGGTCTTCAAAAATGATATTGAAGTTTCTAATATCATTTTTTTCTAAACTGAATAGTTTGCGCGAGAGACACTTCCAAAGTAGTAAAATGTGTGCCCCCCCCCCCCCTTTAACTTCTAAAATAAAAGAATGATAAATCTATGAAAAATATATGATGTACATTACGATGCAAACTTCCACCGAAAATTGGTTTGAACGAGATCTAGTAAGTAGTTTTTTTTTAATACGTTATAAATTGAAATTCATATCAAATACTCAGGTATATACTACCATTTACTTATATACCTACAAGTGCACGGAACCCTCGGTGCGCGAGTCTGACTCGCACTTGGCCGGTTTTTTTTTTATTGACTGATACTAGCCTAACTGTAAATTTAAGACTTTCTTTTTTCGCATTGTTTGCTAAATAAATCCATACTTCATATTATAAATGCGAAAATAACTCTCTCTGTCTTTTACTCTTCCACCCCTTAACCGCTGCAGCGCTGAACCGATCACGATGAAATTCGACACGCGGATAGCCTATATGGTATGGAGGACATAATTACAGAATATTTGCAGGTCGTGGGTTCGATTCCTACACAGGACATGCATTTGTGTGCATGAACTTGTATGTATGTCCTGAGTCTGGGTGTAATTATGTATATTAAGTATGTATTTACAAACAAAAAAGTAGTAGGTATATGTATTATATCAGTTATCTGGTTTCCATAGTACAAGCTCTGCTTAGTTTGGGATCAGATGACAGTGTGTGAGGAATGTCCCAGGATATTTAAGTTACTTAGTTTAGATATTTATTAACCTCCCTAAATTACTTTCTAAGTTAGCAATAGTTACCTAAAACAGCTATGACATACAAAAATACGGTACCAAATACTGCATACTAGTATCATTGTCAACTCTAGTAGCACAATCCAGTGCATGCAGCCATCAAGCAGCGCAAGTCACGCACGACTCGCAACCCACAAAAAGCGGACAAAACAGTTTTAAACACAATACCGGTAGCTGTTGCCAAGCGCGCCCCTCACTAGTCAATTGTTACTTGATTTTTTATTCTGATCCTATGATTAGTCCACAATATGGGTTATAAAGGTGTTTTTGCACATTTCTGTATTGCTAAGGGTGATTTAGTCGTTGTTCTGAGATACGTTTGTCAGATGTTATATAGGTATATAATATTTTTTTCAACACACTCGCTCGTAAATTGACATTTATTGCACCGTTTTTAGTATCGCACAGTTTTATGAAAGGTATAATCCCGATTATGATAAGTTTGTACCTCACTGCAAGTGATATGTGTAGTAGACCAAGCATTTTTAATTTAAACGGGTAAAACAGTTTGACATTTCTCCGCTGTAAAAAAAAAACTTGCTCGCCATATTTGTTAATGGTCTCATTGTGTGGATGATTAAGTAATATCAAAAAACCTATTTAAAAAAAATTAAAAAAAAAAAATCCTCGCAAGTATGTTGAAAAACGTCGTATGACACGCGTGTGCATTGATTATTACACTCTCGGCTCACTTATCGGCTTAATACCGCCTCGAGTGTTAATAACCAATTTTGCACACATGTATCATAATGTACTATTAATTACCTAAGGGGCGAGAACGTAACCGAAGCACGGCATGCGAGTCAAAATTATGACATACAAAAAACACATCAAAATCAAGTTCAAACAACGTAATAAAAAGTTTAACGAATTGATTGATTTATAAATCGTATTGTGACTCAAGTTAATTATCGAATAATTGATTCGATAAGTACAAATTAATCGAGATTGCCGATATGTCGGCACCCGGTCTCCCCATAGTAACAAAGGGTCAATCAGGATAGGGTCGGCTAGATGGAGTTTTATTTTTACTCCATGGTTTAAATCCGCGTTCTAAAAAAATATGATATTCCCAGGACTAAGAGTTCTTGATACTTGATCCAAGGTTTGCCAAATCAGCATGTAAGTATTTTGCTAGATTATCATCATCAATGATCAAACACATAGGTATACGAAGTAAAAATGTACTTACACAATACTCGTATGTAACATTCGTTATGAATGAAATTGAAATGTTACAGCATTCTATATTTCTGGTATATTTTTAACACTGTCACAATATCTAGGTGGACTTTGCTTAACTTGATTTAAAATTCGAAATACAAATCCTCTTTACAACCGCTTAGATTAACATTTAAATTTAGAATTCAAAACGTCAATTTAGGTTAAAACTGCCAGTGTTATGTTATACCAAGCAGAATAAACCATTAGCGCATAAGTAAAATTTATTACTAGCCAGTATTATTTAGTCGGCGAGGGCTGGCCATCGATATTATTACCAAGGTCGCACAACACAATGGTTCCGATTGAGTGACAACCCTAGGGTTAACGGCAGCTGACTGTGAAATATCAATAACTCCTTTATTATTTGTGTCACTATGTGCTTTTACGTTAAATTAAAAATAAGTGTTGTCTGATAACTAAAGCTAATTTAAGTAAGGCAGATAGTTTATCTTATTACTGGCTATTTGGCACAGTTCCTGGAAGACTCGGTAGGTGCTTGTAAACATTATTTTGAACATGAGGGTGGTAGAAATCAGGCCGGTACTAAGTTCTCTATCACCGCTATAGTCTATCACTTTAGACCACAGAAACTATTCAAGTCAAAATTAAGGCAATTTATTAAAGAAAGTCCCATTGGAGTTATTATTTTAAAAGTCAAAGCTACCATCGATGCAGAAACCTCAGAAAACAATTTATTATGCTCTTCTTAACTTAATTTTGCTTAGAAAAGTTTCAAAGTCAAAGCCATTTATTCAATTTAGGCGCTAGTAGGGCACTTATTTTATTTATTTGGAAAACAAACAGGGGCTCTTCTGCGTAAATTTGGTGGTAATCGTAACGAACACCATTAATGAATTTCATCCAATCAGGGCCCACGAATGATCGTCGTCGCGTCATACCGCGTGCGCGTCATTGGATGAAATAATTAATGGTGTTCATTACGATTAACACCAAAGTTACGCGGTAGAGCCCCAGATTACAATAACTAGAACAAGTAGAAGAAATAGATAGTAAAAGCAATACAGTATTCACATACAAAGACTAATACAGAAAAGTTAATAGAGAAGAGGTGAACAGTTATACAAAAAAAATAAAGTTAGATAAAAGCTAGCGTGTTGGGAAGCCGAAGTACGAATTGGAATATAGATTTTTGGAATATAGACTTTGCCTGATTAGTACTTGTATAAAATAAATCTAAAGGTAATTCATTTATAGCACTATTAAATTGCCTGCCGGCTCTGCAAAAGAATGTATTCTGCCTATAGTTTGTATTTGCATTGGGAAAGAATTGACGAGCTGGATGTCTTTGGGACCTACTAGGGACACATCAATGTATGTTCGCTAGTAAATAAGGGGAATCTATATGTTCTCTTGCAATCTACATTAGGAGAGTTACATCTGCTACAGTTCGCAGCCGCCGGAACTCCAAGGGACAAATATGATGCCTTTTACAACGCACGTCGTAATCGATATCACGATTTTTTGTTTTAAATTCCAAGTATTTCAAGAACCTTCGCTGAATTGTTTCGATTTTTGAAATGTATATTATTAAATTTATATTTTAGATATTTAGATTATGAAGCTACTGAAGTTACCACCTGGGGCCCAAGTCTGCTATTTAAATTGTGTTCCAATGAACTTTCAGTGGTGTCAAAAGTGTGACATTTTACAGTTTTGATAGTCTACTGACTAACAAAATATGTCATTATGGCACAATTTTGACACCACTGAAAGATCATTGGAACACAATTGAAATAGTAGACTTGGGCCCCTAGTCGTAAGTCGGCTTTCAACTGAGAAGAACAGGCAAGAAACTCGGCAAGTTTACATTTCTTAAACATATTTTTGGACAGTCGGACTATATTGGCTATTTTTTCCATAACATTATTTCATTTTACAAAATAAAATATACAAGCATAAAAACGCATTCAAAAAACCAACGATTTACAAAATAATTACCTAAATTAGTGCATCTACTCGCTTTTGTATAAAGTGCACTTGTGCAGTGTTTATTAGCTAAATACTTAAAGTAAATTACTTCTGAAGTTTATGACCAAAATAGATCCACTCACTCACATTTTTAAATAAAACATTAGCTGTATTAAACTTGTGTATGTAGACGAAATCTGTTTGAAAATATTGACTTGTTAAAAATGGTTTGCTTCCAAACTAGCGGAATAGCGGAACCACAAGTAACGGTAAGTCTTTGTGATCTGTATGGTCAATACCAATTCAAAAAGAGCTGTGAATAGATGAAAGGATCGTATACAACAAGGTCCAAGTAAACCGGATGTCGATGTGTAGTTAGAAGTAGTTATTTGGCGAACAGCTGATGGGAGCAAATGGTCATTAAAAATGTTCATCATCTGCCTATCTTATAACATATTATATGAGGCCGATGCAATATGTTTTCGGTCTATCCCTTCCCGATTCGGATGAAGAACCGATTAGAAAATCGAAAAGTTCTTATTTGTCAATTAAAGTTGGCCTAAGGCTGTCTATTGGTAAAACGATAAAATTAAGACTCGTTCCCCCGATCAGACGGCAACCAAATTACTCAAAATAAGTGGGAATATCTTTCTATTAGTCGGTGGCTTCGCTAAAGGTAACATAGACAAAGGCACTTGCCTACAAAATGCTTATTTGAATTCATAGGACCTTGAAGAACCCCTAGTTGTATGCCAGGAAATAGACGCAGGAAGTGAGTTCCACTCCATTGATGACTACATGATGAATGTAGACGTTTTTAATGTATTCTAAAAGCATGTCCTCTTTAAAAAGTTTTAATAAGCCCCAAATGACGCCATACTCCGCTTTCACAGAAATTTTACCAAACAAACCTTTAATTAATTCTTCAGGTCACAACTGCGTGGGAACCAAAGTAATTCTAGGTATTCGTCTGTGAACAATACCTACAGTTTGTACAAACACATAAATTAACTATCTTATAACGTTTAAGTGAAACATGAAATCTTGTAATTACATAGCTTTACTCATAGAATTATACTTCTTTAACAAAACAGTAGTTGTTATTTGATGGTACACGTTATGGGATATAGCGATGATCCGAAAAAACTAAATTGTCAGTTGTCTCTTTCGGACAAGTAACATTTCGTCTATAGAAGAAGAATACGAATACGAATTCGTTGTCCAGATGAAAAGTAGCATATTCTTGGAAAGGTGGGGCAAGCAGACAATCTCTTATCAACAATAATGAGTTTGTTTTATTTATCCTAAAGGATAAGGACTCTTAATCTTATAACCCCATGAACCTCTATATTTCTAAGAAGCCTACACAGCTCATTAAATAAGTAGAACTAGCATTGGAAAAGAATCTAGTGAGTGTATAATTCAATGCTAGTGAGGGTGGTATCAAAATACGTAAAATGATTTTGACTTTCATTATCGAAAGAAAGTCGAATTCATTTGATGGACGTCGCATTGCCTTAATTCTTCGATATATTTTTCCCCACTTCAAAATTTCCTTCAAACATCTTATTTTGGACTCTTTATTTGGATCATTTAATAGCAAATATAGTGATGGCAAAAAGTGTTTAATTTTTATAAAGATAGGCTTCCATTTTTCTGTGTCATCATTATGTCTCAATTGACGTTACTCCCATGTCCAGCTGTTCCACTGTGAGATACTCTGAGTCAGGAGGATACTTTCGTTTTGCCACAGATACGCCCCGCAGGAGTGAGACCTTAGCGTGGCACGTTCAAACAAAATCAGCCTTTGGTCTTGTTGAAGATTCCCTAGTGGTTAGAGCCAGGAAGCAATGGCGGAAGTAAGTTCCACTCCTTTGCTGACCGCATTATAAATGAGGACGCAAAACACTGTCACCATAAGTTGGGAATGTTGACTTATGAGTGAAAATTCATTGGGCATCGTATAAATAAACAGATATCGTGGGACATTGTTCACACAGCTACAGCATCAGCAGCTATGCAGCACAAATGCATTGCTGCAAATGGATGGGAATTGAATCCTGCAGCGTGATAGGTGGGATCTTACCAACCACGCCAACTGGCCCATCAAATATTATGATTATTATTGCGAATGTGAGCGATGTAGTATATTATTAGCTTTATTTTAATAACAGCATTTATAGCAGAAGTATGACTGGATAGTATAAACTTTTCTAATAAGACTATTGTTTCTGATAAAAGAAACAATAGTAGAGGAAGTAGATTAATTCTCAAAATATATAGATGGTGTATCTGCTATTGTTCAGATAGCTAATTTAAAGTAATCGACGAGAATTACTTCAGTCGATATAAATACTTTCTCAACGTTTGGAAAGCCTGCAGCTGTTCCACTTATAATTAAATCAGGGTCCTTTGCAACTATTTTAGTAGTCACCAGACCATGAATCCGGCCATACCCTTAATTTCTGTAATCACACAAAAATAATCGAATACATTACATGAGTACTCAATTTAAACTATAGTGGAATGAAACGAGATGATACATCTCCGGATGTTTCGAATCTGAAGTGTGATGCGGAATTCTATTGACATCCTTTCCAACGATATGCGATTTGTGCTACTGCTGTATGATATAATTTGAATAAATATTGGTAGAAAGACATTGGATGTCATTTGTATGTAAGATCATACCTTGCTTGTACTATTCCTGAAAAGGAATCTCTGAGGACTAGCAAACTAGGTTAAATAAAACTGTATTTTCGCAACCGACCGAGAAGACTAGAACTTTATTAACTAGATACCTATCTCCGAGCGACGTTAGTAAACCCATTTTGAAAACAATATTTTTTCGAAAGATTATTATAGGTGCCAGTTTTGAAATTTTTTTTGATTACAATTAGTTATGTAGGTTTTGTTTTATCTTGTTTTTATGCTTGTACTTTATTATTGTGAAAAATTTATCAATGATAATGCATATCCTTTGTCAGTGGCAAACTTTGAGAGGAAGACACATATTAATTTAATTTACAATTTCTTTCTATGTTCTAATTTTTCGCCCATTTCCATAACTCAAGCCCAAAAGTGTGGGCGCGTATTTGTAAGTGAGTTTAGTGCATGACTGCGAACCGGGATGTTTGCTCCTCGCTATGGGAAACCGATGGTGTCTCCTCTGTCATGAACGGAAGCTCTGTGCCCGTTTGTGTTATGATTAACACCTCTGTGTACATCGGTAGTGTATGTTACTTCTGGTCGTTGGTAGGTCAGTATTTTGTGGATTTAATTTTTATTTGACAAAGATGGCCGACCGTATGGGCCCGATTTGAATTGGAAGGGAGAGAAAATCTCCTGACCATTACCTATTACTTTTTTTAAAGGCATATGTGCCTATGTAGGTATATGTGCTTCCTAGCTACCACCGATACATTGACATAGCTTGCAATTCAGCTTCTAACATTTGGTGAATTTGTATCTAATGTTTCTTGGGATAAAACTTAAAAGGTCTTAAAGGGGAACGATGAACTGGCTGATGTTTGTTATAGGATACCTTGTTATCCTGGTAAAGTATTACATCCTACGGTAACCAAAATAACATGAATGTTCTTGGGACCAATATGTACTCTATACTCCTTATAGTATAGTATCCATTGCATAAAGGGATGATTCCTGGTTAAAAAAAACTAATTCTAATAAATACGTCAATACGTCGAAATCGGACGCGGAACTTCAACACACGATATCTTCATATTTTTTTGTTTAATTGGCAAAAGAAAAAACGTGTAATATTTTTTGATAGGATTTTTTTTATGCTACTTAGATAGCAAACAAGCATATGGCCCGCCTGTTGGTAAGCTACCGTAGCCTATGGACGCTTGCAACACCAGGGGTATCACTCGCGCGTTGCTGACCCTGAAGAAATCTCTTCACACCCTTTTTGAAGAACTCCATGTACTGATAATGTAAATGTCGGACAAAAAAGTTTCAGTCGTCAAGCCCATTAGCCATAGGAACATAAGTGGAGTCTTCTTAGCATTGTGTATAAAATATTTAGAAACCGTAATTTCCTCGCATAATAACATAATTATTTAAATTATGTTAAAGTAATGTCATACGAGTACATGTCGCAAACCAATCTAGATACGAAATAGTCTATTATGTGAATTAGAAACTAAATGTAAAAATCTAGACAAAGACGCATGACGCAACGGACCATGTGCTAGTTGCTAAGCCGTTTTCGTCACGTCCCGCACGCGCCGGGAGTCGAACCGAGACACGGCGGTGCGGTGACGTGCGCTTAGTCACTGAGTCAATGATAATCATCGTGTTGCTATGTGCAGGATATTGTGAAATCGAGGAAATGATTGTGTAAAATGTCTGATTGTGGCATTTATGCCGAACCGCATTTATTATAAATTTATTTTTTACTTAGTCTGTATTTGTTGCTATGGAGACATAATATAAATTTAAAAATATATTTTCTACATTATATTTAATGAAATACAGGGTCAAATTCCAGTACGATAGCCTAGCCCGTCAAGCCCAATTGCCCCGCCCCTAACTCCGGCTCTGACCGGCACCCCGCGATTTACCTGAGGCGATTCGCCGGATAATATAGCTACCCATGTTAAATGACGACAAAGGGCCCGTTGCTCGATACAAGCCGCCAGTCACGTACTCAAGTAATTATCGCTCTTGGTAATTGCTGGAGCAATTATTTAATAACGATGTATTTACTTTAAATTGTGTGTTAATCTGTAATTAAAAATGTTAGTTGTCACAAATGAGGTTGTTACTGTGGTTTATGCAAAGATTTTCATAGGGCATCGTGCCTCCTCAACCCAGATGGATAATCCGCCTTACTAAAGCATGACATTTAATTTCACTCCGCTTGAGGGGCTCCCTGAGCAAATCGCTCTTAGTTCGTACTGCGCACGGCTGTCAAATACTGTCAATTCTGGCTTGTTTATTTCATGTTCCCATAGAGGCGACTATCCTTCTGGACGTTTTAAATTCTTTGGGTTTATGATTATAGATATCTATATTCGCAGATAAATATAATAGTAAATGCACAATAATGTTTCTGCGGAATAAAATATTAATAAAGATATTAGAAAGCCTACTAATATTAATGGGAATGTTTGTATGGCTGTTTGTTACTCAGTCACGCATACATAACTAAACGGATTTGGATGAAAATAGCCACACAGATAGATAGTATACTTTGGAACGCCAGATCTTTCGAGAATGCGAGATGAAACAGTCAATCTGACAGATGTTAATATTGGCCAAATCACAGAAACGGCTGATCTGATTAAGATTGGACTTTCATTAAACTATGCCTAAGAAAATACTTATCAACCTGTGAAAGCCTCATCGCAATAGGATTAGCCATTTCCAAGATTAGCCCATTAACAGATGTCAGAATAGCATTCTCACGGCAGTCGCACTGTAGCACCATTGTCTTTTATAACATAATTAGACTGTTTTACAAATAACTTAAACCGACTTCAAAGTACACTAAGAAGTAATCAAATCCTGATCTGATGACAATGGGACCAAACGGGAAGTGTACCCTTCCAGACAAAAAAAGAATTTTCCAAATCGGTTAATAAACGACGGAGTTATGAGGTAACAAACATAAAAAAAAAAAAAAAAAAAAAAAACATACAACCGAATTGAGAACCTCCTCCTTTTTTTTTGAAGTCGGTTAAAAACTATGACATAAACAGAGTACTATACCAACCGATAAAACTGTTAAACAAATAACCGGTAAAATATACCTTTTGTTGTTACACCCGGATCTAACCCTCCTTACGTACGACATCCTGCGCGTGTACGTGTCTCTGAAAAGCACAAAGAAATTAAACAAAACTTATCGTTTTACGTCAAGTAGATAATACTAAATACATGACGCAAACTGTATGTTTATTACATCGTATTGTTAAATTAAACGTGGTTAAATCTTTGAAGGTAGCAAAAAGGCCCAACCGGTGGGAAGCGGTTACCGTAGCCTACGGACGCTTGCAACACAAGGGGTATCACTCACGCATTGCCGACCCTACAAAAATATCTTCACATCCTTTTCGTAGAACCCATGCTGTACTCCCTTAGGGAGCTCTTCTCCACGGCGCGGCGAGCTCATTCCACAGCTTGACCGTCCGCGATAGGTACAAAAGCATTTTGGTTCCATGGTAGAAGGAAGGCAAACAATTCTACAGAACACTGTCCGATGTACAAGCGGTAGAACACACATAAGGAGACAATTTCTCTCCTCTGACTGAGGGGCTCTAAGCCGCTTGTGAGCTCGGGATCGTCGACAATTCTAATGGCACGTTTCTGAGCCGAGTCTGAAGGCCCAAGCTGGTGGGCAATATAGATACTTTATTTGTGACCACAACCACAACCACAAACTTGGTAAGTAATGTGGCTGTAGGTGGTAGTAATAACGTAGGATAAAGCTGGCCTCTCATAAGTGTAGCTTCTAGAATACTTTGGTTGCGCTATGGTCTATCCCCTGCTATTGCAAATGTCTATAGGCAGCGGGTGACCGCTTACCATCAGATAGAACATCTGCCTGCGTGCTAAACAATGTATCTTCTTTATAAAAAAAGACTTGACCTGACTGACTGAGAAACTAAAAATTTTGCACACAGCGTCCTTTTACCACGTAGAAATTCCACTCCTAAGTGGGTTAAATGCCTTGCTCAACGGTGGATGTCAGGATTATCACCATGCAGAGATTAACTACTAAATAACAATGGGGAGTCCCATTTCATAAATGTGGCAAAAATTGCGCAATACAGCATTCCAGATTGGCAAAAATCGTTATCAGATTCCCTGTATGGGGCTTTTTCCTATGTTTGCCGTAAAGACGGGATCTTTTGTGTGAAATATCTACTTAATCAACCTTTTCAGGTAATCTGTACCTATAAAACTGTACTAAGACCCATAAAAATATAACCTACTACATAGGTGAAAGTTTGTGATGATGTATGTTTGTTACTTTTTCATGCATAAACTAAGTACTGGTACTTTTTATACCGGGAAATCAATAAATCTAGTTCAGACGTTTCTGAGAAATCCGTGAACATACGTAAAAAAATATACGCATCGAATATGGAACATCCTTCTTTGAAGTCGGTTATTTTAAGTAGGATGTTATAGAATTCTCATTCAAATTTAAATACCTAACAAAGTGCTATAAAAGTTGTTAACGGTCGAAACGTGGTGAGTAGCTTTTTAAAACACTTCTATACAAGCAATTCAATAAATATTATATGCGATGAGTCAGAGGCCGTATCGTGCGATTATACAATAACGGATTTCACTCATATATTTCGTCATTTACCTACATTTAATTCGAGTTTTATGTCAGAACGCGTTCAGGTCATGAAATTTCTATGACTAACCGTAAGCCGGGAATTCTTTGTTCGTGAATATAGTTTTAATTGGTTGTTTAAAAGGGTTACGATGGACCACAATTACACCTTGGTAAGTAATAAAGTGGTATATTGGTCACATGGCCTAGAATAGGTGCTTGACTTGATTTTCATTGTGTAAGGTTACTTTATCACCATGCTATGGTTTCCTCACAATGTTTTTTTTATACCACTTAGGTGGCAAACAAGCATACGTCCCGCCTGATGGTAAGCGGTTACTGTAGCCTATGAACGCTTGCAACACCAGGGGTATCACGCGCGCGTTGCCGACCCTGCAGAAATCTCTTCACACCCCTTTTGAAGAACCCCATGCTGTACTTCATTGGGAAAACCACGGCGGGGAGCTCATTCCACAATCTGAGCGTCCGCGGAAGGAAGCTCCGTTGAGGCCGCACAGTTCGAAACAATTCTGGTTTCAATGTGTGAAGATGGACTCCCCGTCGATCGCGAGAGTTGCGATGGTAGAAGGTAGCCGTGGGCATCATCTTAAACAATTCTTCAGAACATCGTCCGTTGTACAAGCGGTAGAACACACATAAGGAGGCAAAGTCTCTCCTCAGACTGAGGGGCTCTAAACCGCTTGTGAGCTCGGGGATGTTTTTCTATTACAAAAACTGAAGCACATGGTAGTATTCGAACTCATGACCTTTGTCGCGGCGTCTGACGATCACTACCACTGAACTAGTACCGTATCGCTCGCCCTTGGTTCTGAGTGGATTTAGTTTTTAAAATATATTTGTGTTACTATGCCGCTTTTGTAGGTCAAAGCGCGATAGTGATGCAGATTTTAGCACTATAACCTTATGTAAGTATAGCTATTTAGTTTTATATTGTGCAACTTATTTTGGCTTTAATCCAATTGAAGACAAAGATATTACAATGGAAAACTTATATTATAAATATCAATATTCGTTACTCAATAATTGAACTGTTTTACAAAAAAACTTAAACCGACTTCAAAGTACACTAAGAAGTAATCAAATCCTGATCTGATGACAATGGGACCAAACGAGAAGTGTACCCTCCCAGACAAAAAAATAATTTTCCAAATCGGTTGATAAATGACGGAGTTATGAGGTAACACACATAAAAAAAAATAAAATAAAAAAACAACCGAATTGAGAACCTCCTCCTTTTTTTGAAGTCGGTAAAAAAATCAGTAATTTACACGACGTTTGACTGTCTTGAGGATTTGGTGAGTGTGCTCAGGAACCGTTCGACATCATTCCTCCGTCCCCATTTCTCCATCGAACTATATGGGCGAATTCCCACCCACACGTTCATCATTATGGTGATGAAATTCAAGATGATACAGTGATGATAAAGTGTATTAGCTTTTTAAGGGTAGCTACTGTTACACTCTGGAAGATGCTAGACGTCACATTATCAACTTGCTTAGATATCAGAACACAGTTTTTTGCTATGAATATCACCACCTCCTATTTGACCACAATCTCACACGTGGTCAGTGATGATGTGGCCGAATGTGGTAAACACATAAAGCCTGGATAAGGGAACTATCAAGAACTGTGCAACACACTTGTAGGTGCTTGAACTTGAGGATGGTAGCCAGTCTACTGAGTTGACCTTTGTGGTTAGTGCTTGCTTACTATTATAGGTGGCAAGCTGCCGTTCAATATTTAAGTCAGCTGTCAGTTACCAAGTCAGCAACAAAACAGTCATTCGATTCCAAGAACCGTATGTTTAGTGAATTGTGCATCGCATGTGGCGTGACGGATTGTCATTCAATATCTGTGTACTCACTGTTACCTTGTGCAGTTGCTAAGGAACTCGATACTTATGGATCTTCATACTGAGAAACAGAATATTCTAGAAAGTTTCAAGAGTGTTGTCTTGTCAATTTTAATAACACAGCGCATTGTTTTTTTCGATGCCGGCACAGCGAGTCCTCTTATCCATTTTTGAGTTGAAGATATTTTGGCGGGGCGGCAAGGTCTATAAGCTTATGGTAACTGCTTACCGTAAGGCACGCCGCCTTGTCTACAACTATGCGTATTCTGTGAGCCAAGTTATTGAGAGAACTGTTTCACAGGCTTGACAACACCGATACATTATTTTCAACTCGAGTGGGGCATATAGCTGGCAGCACGTAGGTACCTATCTACTTGACCTCCCCTACTACAGTTGTATTGTTTCCTCGCGATTTCACCTTAGTCTGAGGAGAGACTTTGCCTCCTTATGTGTGTTCTACTGCTTGCACAACGGAAAGTACCTAGTGTTCTGAGGAATTGATTGACTTGATTGATGCCCACCGTTACCTTTGAACATCGCACCTCTCGCCATTGACGGGGAGTCCATCCTCACACATTGGTACCAAAATGATCTTGCACTATGCCGTTTCAAAGGAGCTTTCTATCGCGGACGCTCAGGTTGTGGAGCTCCCGTCGTTGTTTTCCTAAGGAGGTACAGCATGGGGTTCTTCAAGAAGGGTGTAAAGAGTTTTTGCGAGGTTAGCAACGCAAGTGTCAGATGGGCCGTATACTTGTTTACAGTTATAATACTTAAAAACTGCAGTTTATCGACTAAGCTATCACATCCTTAAAAGAAAGGCATATAACCAGTAGCTCCTTCATACTGATAACGGACCATAATTTATATAATCGTCACAGATACCTATAATAATATTGCACAAATAAGCTATACAAGCAGCTGTAGTAACAGTAAATTGCTGTTTAAATATAAGTGGTCATTCCTATAATGATTTCCTATATTACAGTGCGTTTGCTGTATGCTGGCTCTATTATGGTTATTACTTGATCAATTTAAGAAGTTACTTTTGATATTTGGATAAAACATAGTCTATATGTAATTGCAGTGTAGACTTTATCTATTTCCTTAGTTCGTTTATTAATGATTATCAGAGTTACTATCTCAGTTTCATTCAAATCTACGCCTATCTAGAATAATAACCGAATATAATAATATTCTACCGCCTTTTTTTTTCTTTTATCCATTACAAAAACTAGATAAAAAAAAGCGAATTCCCTCATATAAGATGCATATCATCAACAATACGTGGAATTACATGTTAGCCGAACTTGCCTTCCCTATCTCAATCTATGGTTCGTCCTTTCAATCCATCTTTCTCATTCATATTATCCTTCATTCTACATCTCCTGACCTGTTTTCTCCGATTCTATCTGCGATACGTTTTCTAAATAGCAGCATTACATGCATATGCATGACCTAGCGCGATCTGGTCTGGTCTCGTAGGGAGAAAGCGTACCTAGCTGCTCAACTAGTTTTTTTAACGTCTACAATTTGCCTGTGCTAGACCGAAAGCCATATGAAAAGGAAAGTCAATTATTGTAATATTATGTTGCATATTGATTGATTTATTGGTGCGTTAGTACTCAGTTATATTTCAATTTATTTATTCTTGCTTCATGTAGTATGTTAAAGATGTTACAAATAATAAAGTGGTACAATACATGAGCCCTGCAAGGGCACTGCAACATTACAATAATATTAAATAATAATTAAATACATATATCAAATTAAATTAAACAAAAATTAAATTATACAAAAATTAGGAAATAACAATTTTAAAAGTACCTATTATATTAATTATTTGTTATTTATTTATTTATTTGCGGTGTCATTATAAAATTCCTGCAGATTATAAAATGATTATATATAGCTTGGTGTCGAATACAGTACTTCATAAAAACGTGTGTGAAATAATACCGTGCTTTCACTAAGACTGTGATCAATGTCAAAATAAGCTGAATCTACTTGAAGGTAAGTATAAGCTAATCTCGCATTGTATAGGATTTCGTTACAATGAGAGGGCAGCTTATATTGGAAATGTATAGCTTGATCTGTAGCCGTGCGTACCTACCGAATAATTTTCTTTAGTGACCATACATCGGCCTCATTTAGCTCGACTTGTGAAGTACCTCAACCTTACAGAATCCTGCAGCCAAATAACTTTATGCTGTGTTCCTGCGCGTGAGACTCGCCAGAGCTCATTGGGGAGGCTGAAGGGTCGGTAACGCGTGAGCGATGCCTCGTGTGTTGCAAGCGTCCATATGGCTACAGTAACCGCTTACCATCAGGCGGATCGTGCGCTTGTCTAATGACTTCGTCGTATAAATATAAAAATAATAAGATAACCCAATGGAGGTAATTTCGAATGGCGTGGTGAATAACGTGCGTTTAAATCCTGCAATAAGTTTGAGGGTTCAGTAAAGGAAATAATCGTGTATATTACTGACCTTAAAATTGTTTTCAAACAAAAAACTAAACTGATCAGAATCCAGAAAAAAAATTGCTATTCCATAAATTTTGTGATTGAATAGTCAATCAGTTTCACAAGAATACATTTACAAATATCCTCAAGCCTGCAAACATAACCGCTAACCTCGTATAGCAGTCCTTCACCTGAATTTCATCAATAGCGATACCTCCACCGTACCCCGGGTATTGCATCATCATGTTCTACCAGGGCGATGAGTAAGCGCTCTGGATGCGAAGGGACGCATAATGTTACAGGGGAGCGGGAGTGTAGACGAGCGGGTGGGACGCCACGTTTCTTTATCCTAATAATAATAATATAATCTAATAAAAATAATACAATAATAATCCTAACTAATTTTATCCTAACTTCCTAATCCTAAGTAATATTATAAATGCGAAAGTGAGTTTGTTTATTTGTGTTTGTTTGTTACGCCTTCACGCTTCTACTACTCAACGGATCATCATGAAATTTGGCATGCAGATAGCCTATGGTATAGAGAAGGATATAGGCTTTTTATCCCGGGAACCGCATGGGACAGCTAGATTTTAATAAATACATAGAAGAAAGAATTCTCATGTATTTTTTGTAAATCTATTTTATAAATAGATTTACAAAAAATACATGAGAATTCTTAAGCTAAGAAGTGATACTTGCAGACAACCTTTGGTTGGGGAATTTGGGTAGGTACTGTAAAAAGACGATGTTTTTTTTTTTTTTTTTTTTACTTTTCTGTGTATATAATGGAGACAACCACAGTTTTATTTCTATAATATTATAATCTTGTAAAATTTGTTGTAGGACGGTTACCGTTCTTGATTCGACTGCCAGACTGTTAAATGACAATACTAGTATACTATAATCTTATGAGCTATCAAATCATATTCGTACAATTTATGATGCATTCAAATCAAATCGATATTAAATATTGACAGGAGCGTTTATCAAAAACCGCTCGTATACACAAAAAACAGTCACAATCACACAAATGATTTGAGAATTTACGGCCGCCCTCGGCAACCAGGTGTCGCTACCGTTCGGTCCCGTTTTATTACGTCAAACGCTATTCCATTGCGGGAACAGCCTGTATATGACATACGCACACACGCTGTATAAGCGTTGGCTTTAATTAAGATGTTTTATTGCTCTGGGTTTTATGGGTGTAACGTTCATTCCGAAATATTCCTTATTACTTTTTAAAGAGTGAACTCGTTTTCGAAATGGCTTTTGGTTCGAGAAATTGTCTTTTAAAATAATTAACCAATCATCAAAACAGGAGGTTTCTGGTAAGGTATTCGTTTATCAGCGCCTAAAATGTTCCTTTTCATAAAGTATGTGTTTTTTAAATTCCTTGTTGTGTCTTGCCCATTGCTTCAACTTTACTGATTCTAATGAGTCTGAATTGATGTTCTACAAATGTGTTTGAAGAAAAACTAGGGAACTTTATTTACCTATTCCAAACCGTTATCACGTCTTCGATCAAATTTACTATGTATTTCGGCGTCTGTTTCCTGTCTTCTAAATAATCTAGGGAGTTTCGAGACTAGTTCTAGTTAGTGGTTTTGGGTAAGCGTGCTCCATCTTAGACTTCGTCATCGTTCTTTGTGGGTTGGTCAGTGGCTAAACACAATCCCATCAATGGCCAAGTGCGAGTCGGACTCGCACACGCAGGGTTCCGTACAATATTAACTAACTCAGCTATAAAAAAAAACACCAAAAAAGACGTTTCTTGTATCGGCGCACTTTTTTTTCATTTTTTTTTATTTGTTGTTATAGCGGCAATAGAAATACATATTCTCTGAAAAATTCAGCTGTCTGTCTATTACTACCGTTCATGAGATACAGCCCACTGACAGACGGACGGACAGCGGTATGTATACGATAGCAAATAAAAATACAGCTTTTCGTACATTTTTGCCGAGGAGACATGTTTTTTTGAGACATTTCGAATTTTGGTCCCATAGTAAAAGGTTGATCGTATACATGAGTACTTTACGTGGTTTCATTTAATGTCGTATTTTCGAATCCACCCCGTATAGGTACACAAGTCTAGTGTAATCATAAATTAGTCACAACGAGCGATGTGCCCGCGCATGTACTTGTAATAACTTTGATTGCACAATAATTGTCGCTATTGACTTATTTATTAATCATAACATTTTAACAGGCACCAACAAGTCTACAACACTCACCGTACTCACCTACCTACTTACCGTATCCGGTACCTCGATAAAAGTATAGGTAGGTACCTATTTTACATGTAAACTCATCGATTTTCATACACATCGTGTTTTGTTATACTTTATTAGTAAAATGCTTGTTAGTGTTATTTTATGTTACGAGTTGTATTTATTGCATAACAATATTTTTTGTTTTTTTAGGACAGTAAATCACTATTAATCAATATTTTTAGGGATCCGTTCATCAAATGAAAAGAAACGGAACCCTTAGAGATCACTTCGTTGTCCGTCCGTCTGTCAAAACCCTTTTTTTCAGGAACGCGTGGACGTATCAAGCTGAAATTAATATCAAATACTCAAGTCTGCAATCCCTTGAAGCAGTGAAAAAATCAATCTTCTAAGTCAACGCAATCAATAGATACGGCCGTTTATGCCGCATATTTAGACGCTTGCAAGGGAATCAAATACCTATAGGGTACTTCCCGTAGACCTAGATTCATAGAATCATACAATTTGGCTAAAAGCAATGCCATGTAGCACAAGTAAAGGAAGAAATCCGAAAACCGTAAATTTGTAGTAACATCGTCAAAAAAATAACATAATCGGAAAAAAGGGGAAAACGATGTGATAAACGTGAAAGGTGACGGAACCCTCGGTGCGCGAGTCCGACTCGCACTTGGCCGGTTTATTTATCACTAACCAAGTGCCAACAACAAATCTCGTGGTATGTGAGCACAAAAGCTTTGGCGAAGGTCGTGGGTGCGGCTCCAGAAATGTGCTTCAGACATCGAAGCCATTTGATAGGGTGGTGGGTAAGTACTTGTAGTTCCCGCCTCGTTGGCTACACCACTCGTATTGAGAGTTTCCTTGTGGGTTTGTTTAATCACCAGCTTGGCTATACCATCACTTATAGTGAACCTGTCTATCTTAAGTTATAATCATCACCTACTCAACGTTTGAAAACTAAATTCGATTCTATTAGTGATTCTGAAAAGACTTTCAGCTTATCTTAAGTACACTATATCGTAATCCCTGTCCTCAATGACAAAAAACCCAGTGGTATCAATTAAAAACTATTCGACTCCCTTATCAACGCAAAATTTATTATTTTAACGTAATAAAATAAATGTAAGTAGGCAGTATTGAGTGACTGTTATCAGCGGATCGGCGCAGACGCATGCGTGAAGGCACGTCTACTGTATGAATCACTTCATTTCATCAGCTTGGACAATTTGGTTTGACGGAAATTGGTTTCTTTAGAAACATTGCTTGCAGGTTAGTTTTATACTACTTATGTAGCAAACAAGCATACGGCCCGCTTGATGATAAGCGGTTACCGTAGCCTGTGGACGCTTGCAACACCAGGGGCATCACTCACGCGTTGCCGACCCTGCAAAAGTATCTTCTCTTCTTGAAGCACCCCATGCTGTACTCCATTGGGAAAACCACGGCACTAAATCGGTTCATCAAACATTTAGAATTTACTCGTATAGATGTAATGTATTTATGTTACTCATGTATACAATATACCGTATGTATATAAGTAGGTGACTGGTAATTAGTAAACGATACTTAGACACATGATTGTACTCATGACAACAAACAACTTTCTCGAAGAAACATTTTTTTAAACCTAGGTACCACAGGCTATTCAATAGTAGTATACCTAACAAGGATAAGAATACACCATCAGCTTTTATTTAATTTAGTTTATTATTATTTTATTTAGTTATTTATCCCTATTTGTATCTTTGGGAAAGTTGTTTGTTATCATGAGTAAAATCATGTGTCTAAGTATCGTGTACTAATTTACCAGTCACCCTACATACAAACTATATGAGGGTTTCTTCATTGGGGGACACGACACGACAACGGCAGCAGTTCACGACATCAGTGGATGCATATTTCTAAGAGATTGTAGGTACTGACGCACCATAATTTATAAGTGTTCGTCACGCCTTCCTTTATTCAGTTGAAATAAAAGATAATGAATTGAATACAAGAATATTTTAACCAGAAACCTGACACCATTTCTGGGCAAGCCGGTTATCGGTGGTTTTGCATCGTACGATGTGTCTGATAAAGTTGCTGATAACAGTGCTAGGTCATTGTGTATCTGTAGGTATAGTGTAATTCGAACAAAGTGGAAATACCTGTGGTTTTTGAGTTAGGATTTTAGTTAGTCACTACATGACCCCCGCGGTTTCATCCGCGTACGGTTATTTTTTGCGCAAACTAATTCCTTTTCTGAATTAAAAGTAGCCTAATGGTTATACTCATAACATCAGCTAACTGCCAGTTAATTCGGTTCAGCCGTCGGAGATAGCTGGAATAAACAGACGGATAGCAAACATTTTTAAAATAGATTTTTTGGTATAAGTACCGTATAAATGTATACATCACCCTTTCATATTTAGTAAAAAAAGCTGTTATTTGGTAATTACAAACGGACACTTAAATTTTGATTATTTGTATGGAACTTTTGTTGGCCTAATCATTTTTCATCATTGCATCGCACAGTTATCGATTTTCGTTGATTTTAGTCAAAAGGAAAAAGTTAAAAACTCCTACATAAAAAAAATCCCTTACTACTTTTTCATGCATAAAATAATAGCTGATAACTTCGAATATCGCTTAATTGTTATCACTTAATTGTGATCCAACTAGCTTAACGACAAGCTAGTTGGAGGCCTTCTAGGCGGCTTGAAAACTGTCGTATCTGCTCTTTCCCTATCACCCTGATTTGTGAAAGGAGGCCTGTGCTCAGCAGTGGGACATTATAGGCTGATGATGAACATCTAATAAAACAGTTAAAAAAATACATAAAATTCTGAGTAAATCATTACAAAGGAGTGTTTCTTCAATGAAACCGATAGTGTTTTGCATTTAAAAGAAATACATAGTTGATAAAAATACCAGTTATTTTACATGCGACGCGGAAAATGGCAATCGTAATTGAATACTTTGTAACAATAAAAGTCAAGGGTTAGGATTATCTCAGTTTACTTACATAACTGCATGGTATTTATGGAAGTCAAATATGAGTAGGCATTTAGTTACCATATAATTCATATTATAGTTTTTTGGATTATTACTAGTACTTACCTACTACTACTACTGCTACTACCCACTTTGTTTGCCGATATTGTTATTGTTAAAAAAACACTTTTGGTGAGGCGTCGAGAGGTAACTTTCGCATAATTATTAAATTCCTGTTCCCGGGATCTAAGTAGCCTATGTCTTTCTCCATCGCATCGCTAACTGCGTGCCAAATTTCATCGCGATCGGTTCAGAGGTTTAGGCACGACAGACAAGAAACAAACAAACAAAACAACTTAAAAAAAGGACATAGACATATAAAAAAATCAAGACAGAGTGTCACCTAATAAGAAAATGAAGCAAAAAGTTTCCTACGTGTGCGTGAGTGAAATCTGTACTGGCCCAAGCAGGCACAACTGGTACTGAGCCTTATTGTCACTGTCTACGTCTCAATACGGAATGACAACCGATCGGCTTCCTATGGTCCTATATGTGTGTGTGAGGCCATGTATTTACAAGAACGCCGGCTTCCTATTATTTGCGTCACTTTTTCTTGGTCTGAGAAAAAGGATAAATAGTACCTAGATAGGATCCGTTTTTCAACATTATGCTTTGTTTAAATGTGGAAACCTTTAACACCGTTCCTTTTCCAATAAATAATAATATATATCCTTATAAAGACATAGTGATTCAGGTAGCGTGATCGATGACAGCATAGCAGGATAATTCAACTCATGACATTAAACTATGGTGCCACCTTGTCTGCAGTCGGGTAATGTAGGTGTGCCTACTGATAACGCTGTGATAAGATTATCTACATACTTACTTATCGCCGTGTTACTTTTACCTCGATAATTTTCGCACGTTTTCGGGATTTATGTAAGTAGGTAGTACCTACGTGTTCTAATTTAGTGTACCGTTGATTTTGTAGGCAAAACGGTGGGATAGTGTGTAGGATAAAACATAGTACGTTAAAAAAAGAATATTTCTACAAAGGCAGATTTTGATATGAGGTAAGTATGCAACGGTGTGACTACTACGAACTTGATAAAGTTTAATATTAACTCTTAACTATGGGTATATAAAGTCTAAAATCGAAACTAGAATCGTTCACAGAATTTGTGACCAAAATACATTTAGGCAATTTGCATGCGAGTGATTTGCGTCAGTCACGTGAGCTTAGGGCGTCCACGTGTGTTCGATTTTAATTCACTTTGCCAATCCAGGTTGCACCCAAATAACGTTAATAAACCGCTCGCCGCATACGAGTGCCTTTTGTCCCGATGAAAAATGTCTTTTACTCAAATAAAACAATGGCAATTTAACATTTTAATTACAGACTGTCTTCTTTTGGAATGTTTCGTTATATGTGTTGATATTTCGTTCACATAGATAGGTAATTTCAGTCTCAGGTATCTCCAACTTAAAAATATTAATCAGATTTCGAAGCTTCCTTGTAAAAACGCCTGATCCTTACGCCATTGTAACATTTAACAATACGTTGGGGGAGCAAAAAAAACAACTTTAATGACCAGGCAGGTATCCCGAAGCGTGAGTCAATCCGCCGATAGGAGCAAGCTGGCGTGCGGCGGCGGTCACGATCCGGCGAACGAGGGCCGACGCCTCACTCGCATCAGTCAGGCGTGGCCACTCGCCGTGTACAGTTGGCCCAATAAACACGCGCACCGCACGCCCGACGCCCGACGCTACGCCACGACACGACCCCCAACATGACGTGCGAACGCAAAATGAACGCCGCCGAAGTGACGCAAAACTCAATCCTGCGCATCAGCGATGACAAAACACTACAACTACTCGAACTGTACGAGAACGAAGAATGCTTGTGGAACACGCATTTAGAAGACTACAGACACAGAGAGAAGAGAACTAAAGCCGCCGAGAGGATCGCCAAAACACTCAATATTAGATACTTTGAAGCGAAACACGTTATGATCAAATTCAAGAATCTAAGAAACTCGTACTGCCAGGAATTGAAGAAGATAGCTCACAGTATTAATTCTGGCGATGACGTAGAAGGGTACAAGCCAAAAGTGTTTTGGTTCTCTAAAATGGATTCGTTTTTGCGGCCCCACCTGCAGCCGGCGCGGGGTTCCGCACACTCGAATACGGTGAGTTGTTTTTTTGATCGCATCGAAAACTCGTCCTTTAGCCTTGACTCGCTGTGAGTCACAACTTAGCATAATAATACACTATTATTATTGTTTACATAACAATTTGTTTCTTTTTTCTCCACAGCAACACGAGGAGGTTAAGAAGGAGCCAGAATGTGAAGAGATTGAGGAATGGGTGCCTATTCCGTACTCTGAGGATACAGATCTTCCGGACACGAGCCAGTATTTAGAGCAGTCTTGTAGTGAAAACGACGAGGTTCTACTTGAATGCCGGCCAGCGAAGAGGAAATCCTGGACTGCTCCTAGAAGTCCATCCAAACGGGCGAAGTTCGAGGGAGAAATTGAGCAGAAGGTCACGTCACAGGCTTTGAGAGACATTTCCTGTCAAATGCACGTGCTTATGTCGAAGAATGACGATTATTTTGAGAATTTTGGTAGATACATAGCTTCTTTACTGCGGGTCCTGCCTCCGCAGAAAGCTTTGAATTTGCAGCCGAAGATTGTCAGTTTGATTACCAGCTCGATTGATGTTGGAAACGAGGGCCGCGTCAGCCAGTCTGACTGTGGTAGTGCTACAGAATAATAGACTGTATTTCATTTGATTTGAATGTTTTTTGTTAGTTGTAGGAACGATCCATTTTAATAAGAGACGTTTCAAATATGGGATCGTGTCTCCAACAGAATTTTTCAAATTTAGAACTAAATATTAAGTGACAGTTGCATTTATTTTTAATAATCTCATTAGTCGTTTAACTGCGTTAGAGTAATGTGAACTTTATTATTAGCGCGTAAAAAGTGATATTAGAGCGAGTTTATAAGGAAAACTGTTCAATTAGATGTTATATTTTTCTACTTATTATTGATACATTCCAATAAACATTTGGACCATAATTTGTGTTTATTTATTGACACTGAATTCTACACAGACTATTAAATTTCTGTCTTTATTTTACAATGACTATTGATGAGCTTTTTGTTTATTTTCGGACTTTTCCTTGATTTAATACAGTATTTATTCCCAGTATTATCTCATAATTATCAATATAGGTACTTAATGTAACATAAAAAGAAATCATGTGACTTTTCTACAAATGGTCCGTCTAGGTAGAACCCATATTTATATAATTGTAAAGTTATCCGTAATGTACTTAACTTAGAACGCATAATCATATTTATATACAATTGAAATCATCACTGAAGAATGAGAGAAAAAGAAATAGCAATAATTTTAATTTCAGAGCGAAGTCACAGAATTAATAGTCTAACAAAGTTAATAGTCTACAGAACAAAGATGGTATCAGGAAATTTTCAGTTGCCAAGATTTGCCTACGTGCCGAGCGTCAGTGATGCGCGAGCAGGACGGACGATAGTTGACCTTGTTATGAGAGAGATGGAGAATAAGGGTGAACGGACCGTGTGGGGTGATTATACAGTTACGGCACAGTGCATGCGTGAACAGTAGAACAACTCATAAGGCCATTGTAGCAAGGTTAAATTAATTACAGTGGAGGTTGCTCGGTTTTGTAGCACGTTAGTTTGTTTTCAACGCTTTAGATGCTATGAAAATAGGTTAATAACAGACGGATAGGCTAAAATTACCGTCACTTTTATATTATGCATTTTTTAATCTCGGTTACATAATAAATCTGGAACACTGGCTTTAGAAGCATGATTTTTCGCACAGATCTTCCTTAAACACTGCAGGTCAAAACAAAGAAAGGATTAAAAAAAAACACAAGTGGGCTAAATATGGAGATCACGGGTTAAGCCGAACGCGAAAATCTAGTTTATAAGTAAATTTCATTTTAGATAGATTAATCATTTTCAGATTTCGTTCATCTATGAAAAAATATTGGAAAGTTTGTATACTGCTAACTATTGAACTGTGGGTATATTTCTCGACCACTACCTGTGGCTGTGGATTCGCTCGATGTTTCAATAATAAGATTTATGTTGCATCATTTTTTTATAACTCGTTTAATGGCTTCGTAACCCACTTTATTTTTTTTCTGGTTTTCCTTTTTTATGCGCTGTTCCGTTTATAAGCCAAACCGTTTTATATCTAGTTTTAGGGACCTTTAGGTATATTTTAGCAAAAAACTTTTAGTTAGTGTAAAAGCACGAAGAAAAACGGATAATGATTTAGTTTGCTGTAGTTTAATCCGATCTAAAGGTGTTTAATTTTCAATTACTCGAAGGAAAAAAGTTATAAAAAATTCCAGAGATTATACAAATCATCATACTAATATTATAAATATATATATAAAAAAGTTACTCTGTCTGTTACCTTACTCACAACTAAACCTCTGCACCGTGTCGTGATGTTTGTCACGTAGATAGCCTAGCTAGATTATTGAGGGAATAGGCTACTTTTTATCCAGGGAACGTGGGTGAAACCGCGGGAGACAGCTAGTGGCAACTAAACTTTTACTTAAAATACTAAGTAAAAGTTTAGTTTAGTTTGTCAAGCACCCTTTCAAGACGATGATAGTTCAGTCAGTTTTAAGGATGTCAAAGCAAAAATAACCTTATTGCCTTCAAATAAAGTTGATCTGTTAAATCTATGGTTATTTCATCATCATCATCATATCAGCCTAAGGATGTCCACTGCTGAACATAGGCCTCTCCCATTAACTTCCACTTGGAGCGGTTTTGGGCCGCTTGCATCCAACGGAGCCCAGCGACTCTGACCGCAGAGTCGCTGGGCTCCGTTGAATGGTTATTTATATTGAATAATATAGAAGGAGTACTTTTCTTTGTATGTATAACGTCATAATGTTTTTCTTAGATTTGATGGAATGTAGTGACGTCACATACCATCGCGATGGTCTGAAAATCTGTCGCCAAGCACATCG
This sequence comes from Achlya flavicornis, assembly GCA_947623365.1. Lineage (NCBI taxonomy): Eukaryota > Metazoa > Arthropoda > Insecta > Lepidoptera > Drepanidae > Achlya > Achlya flavicornis. The sequence continues at coordinate 517,218 of OX392483.1, read as the reverse complement.
GTGTGTTCCGACAGCTGCACTTGAGAGCCAGTTCCATCTAGGCTTTGTGTGCCTATCATCTTCGGCCGCATCTACCATAGTGATATTACGCTCAAACACAGGCCTTTACAAAGTGAGAGAAAAGCACTTACCTAACCTTTGCAGATTTGCCCTCATCACCATTATCGTGGTGACGTAGTGGCCTCACGCGTCCATCCAGGTAATTCTCAACTCTACATAGTTGAAAACACGTCCCCAAATCATAATAGCATGTGCCAATCACATGATCATTGACTATCGCAGTTTATAAATCGCTTCAAGAAATTCTAGAAAACTTTGCGTACGTGCGACACAACGCGGGTCGTCTACATCTCACAATGATATTATTGTCTCACTGACGCCTGTCCGTGCGTTTATTTTTAAAGATGACTGCATTTTGAGACAAAAGAAAGTTACAAGCTTTTGTTGCATAAGATTTTTTTGCTACAGGCTGTTGTAGTTATACAATAAATATCCCCTTTCTGAGGTTAGTGCCGGAAGTCTTTTCAGTTCAAGTGCCATATTAGGGCCTAAATTGAATAGGTACACATTTTTTGAATTGGAATTAGGGATATGTTGACGGCAATTAGGGATTTATGTTGCCAAAGAGCCGTCTTTTGGAGAGCTCTAGCGTCACGCTACGATGGCCATTCAAATTCAAAATCATTTATTCAAGACCTTCGCAGGCACTTATGAAAAGTCTGACTCTACCGGTTCGCCATGGCCATATTTTGCCATCCCTCTCTTTGTCTCGTTTTGGCTCTAGGTATAGGTTTTTGGCAAGTTTTTCAGGCTCGTCCACAGAGAAAAGAAATATAAATAGAGACGCTATGCTAGCGGAGCCCGCGCGCCACACATGACATCAAATGGGCATATATCAACCAAAACACGCGTCAACGCTTCGTAGTATCCGCCATACTTAGCAGAGGTGCGTAGCTCCGCGAAAAATATTAATTATGTCGTGATGCGCTATTATTTCCTATAGGAAATGAAGTGAGGAGTCGGAGTGTAACTCAAGGAGGGATTTCCTTTCATCGATGAGTCTACAAACCTTTATTTAATTGTGATATTTATAAAAATGTATTCGAGATTATGATAATGTTAGGTGTAAACGATAAACTCTGATACTACTGCAAAATTATACATTGAAGGCAATGTACTCACTTTATTTGTACGCAAGGTAGCGAGCGCAACTCCGCACGTAATGTATTGCGTTCTTTCACAATCGTCGTGAGTCGTGACCTGTCGTGACCCCAAAACACTTGCATCGATAGTTTTGTTCGATCAATATCGATAAAATTCATCTTTTTATCACTGATTTGATTAAGGCAATAGTTGAAAGTTATATCAATATCCGCATTCATCTGTTAAAATTAAGCTTTCAAAACGAGAATTTCGAAACAAATAAATTTTATTTCAAGGGCAATAAACCGTGTAAAAATAACTTTTTTTTAATTTACTTCATCATGTTAAACGTTTTTTTTTTACAATTCAGTATTCTTTGCACAATTATTCTTAACGAACGTGAATTTTCTTCCGAAATTTCTAAAAATATATCGACGAAATTAAAATATCGATAATTTTATTGATATTTTATCGATTACTTTCGCTGCATTAAGCGAATAGCAATAAGTGTTGCTACTCGACGCCAGTCGATGCAGCTATTACGCAATTATCAACATTATGTCTAATGCGTTTGAGTTCAAAATTGCGTTCCATGAAAATAACGCCATCTAGTGCCGAGTGGCAGAACTTTTTCGTCGATTGAATCTAGTTAGTTTGTAGATTACAAAACGACGCAAATACTTTGTACGCTATTGAAAAATAAATTTTATGTTAACGTAAAAAGGTATATTTTCATATGTATGACCTGTGTGATTAAAGCTATTTTTGAGTAAAATAGAAACGACCAATCAAAAGGATTGTTTATTTGTAGTACATTATATGATTTAACATTTATTTGTGTGAGTTTGGCGACGCTGGTTCCGATACAAATTCTAACGCATCGCCCTTCCAGTGTATTCTCTTTTCCGTGGGCTCGTCGATGCTACCGCGTATCTTTCTATTATCGCAGTATATTTTCATCCAATGATGGCCCCACCTATGGTTTTCGTCGTCCCGCGTCATTAGATGAAATTATATTAATGGTGCTCATTACCATGACCATTGCACCAACGATACGCAGTAGCTGCCGCTAAACATGATCTATAGCTATGCTCTTCTTTAGTTGAACTATCTAGACTAGTTATTGTTCTAATTCATGTCCTATATTCAATGGTTTCAATTTCTAAGCCTACTTTACCATAACTACATTATTATGCTTTTCACTGCCAAAAAAATATTTGCCACCTTTCGACATGTGAATTAAATTCATAGTTAATTCCGCGTTATAACAAGCAACATCCAAGCCCTTCAAAATTCTGTAATAACTACAGTAAAAAAACATACAATAGCGCTCAATACATGAAAGAACCTTGCTATCGTCTGTTATATTAAAAGTAGCGTGTTTTCTGTCGTTATAATTACTGTCACAAACGATAGAAGGAGGTTAGAAGCAAATAATAGTGAACAAAGCGGTTTTCTTGATGCTATTCCTGTAGGGCGACCCTCGGCAAGTCAGCACGTACGCGACTATACGATTTGTTATGAATTTGTTGAGTTTATGGCTTTTGTTTGCAATAAAAACTTTCTGGGTGTTCGTGGTGTTTTGTTGGTTAAGGTCAGTTAAAGTTGTTTCTATTAGCAATGCCTTTGAGACCTCAATAAAAAATCAGTAAATTAATTGTGATATTTTTTACATTAGATAAAGAACACTTTCATGTAGAATCACTTCAAGATATTTAGTAACGTGTAGTGGTTTAGTCAGTTTACCTGCAGTTCCAGGAATTCTTTTTTTCCATATGCCGTTAATGCATATGTGTTTTCATGCATGCCAATGAATAAAATAGCTAAACAATTACATTTGAGCCATCCAAACCGATCAAAAAATTCAAAATCCTTATGGCTAATAAAACTTACTCTGATGGTCAATATTTGAAAACGATGATATAATTTTATGAACAATCAAATGATCCACTAGATAACAAAAAACAGGAAATGTTCCATTAGTAAAATTTTCTGTTTATGGTTATCTAGTGGATGTTCCATTAGTAAAATAAAATGTAGAAAATGAATGTGTGTGATAAAGATATCACCAAGATTAAGTATATTAAGTCAGAGCAGTAACATATCCTGTTGATAAAAGGAAAACAATAACAAATAACATTGAAATGCAATCGCGATAAATCGAGGTCGCGGCTTATCTTACAAGAAAGCATGACAGTCAATAACATACTGTATGTTATTGTAATAAGAATTGTAATGGATGCAAATGTGTTTATGAGACTTCAGTACATTGATACATGCGATAGTCTGAAAGTTACGTAAGCTATTATTTTTAGTGTCGGCGACGATGTGTCTGGTCTTCAAGACTTCGTTATGTCACGAGTTCTTCAAAGACAATGTACGGACGTGAACTTATCAATTTTAAACTTCAAATGCATATAATGATTAGTCTCCACTGGCATTATACGATACCCTACCTATGCTAAGCATTTTGCTTACGAAATTTTGGTCAGCACATTAAAAAAAATGTTTTGCTTTCATTTAAATGTCTCCTTGCTAAATTGTTTACAAAAACATAAGAACAAAGCAATTTAGGAATTCTAAAATCATTATTTACCTTGTCTTATGTAGATTGATGGTTCTAGGTTTGATGATTCAGGATGAAATAAACATGTTCTAGTTTTAGTATTTACTAATAGTCATATCAAGGTTTAGGGAAACTAATAGAATAGACGGGATGTTAGAAATTAATCGTAATAGTGACTCATATTACTGACACACTTCTGTCTGCCACAAGGGTGGCAGAGTTCAAACATCATCATTATCGGAAACACACTTTCCTTATCTATTATCTTGTTGTAAGTCCGTCTGGTCATTGTATCACCTTTTCTATGTATGTCCCTGAAAAATCATCAATCGTTCTGGATATTCAAAATATTCCACTAAATTACCAATGCGGTTTAACGAAAATGTAATTTAAAAAAATCCATTCACTTTCGTTCGACATTATGTTACTGCATCCGAATTTCTATTCACCATTTTGGAGTAGTGTAAGAAATCGGTATGACATAATTTTTATGGCTATTTTTGGTAATTTGTTAGCTGTGTTGGCTGTGTGCGTTTGTGTGCTAACTCTTACTCAACACTTGGTCAGCAAATATCAAAGGCCAATAAAAAAACAGCACATTTCCCATATTTATTCCATTACTATATTTTCCTTGAGGCTAATACGTATAGACTTGCCGGAAAATGGTTCGAAGTCTCATGGTGCAATGCCTACTCGTTTGGAATCGGTGTCTGATGCAATATAGACACTTATTAAACAAAGACGGGGAGAGAAAGTTCAAATCTGATGAAAATTTTTGCTCGTGAGCCTAATTTTATTGAAGATTTATTGCACAATAGACGGTTAGAAATTATCAAAGAAGATATAGAATTCTGTGAATTAAGGAATTGTAAAAAATAAGTATAGGATCTGATAAATTGAAGATCATGACTTATGCCATTTCAGATTGTATAATTATTTAATAAATTCAATCGACTATGCAATAGACAATGTATATAGAAACAGATAAAATATTCAGCAGAGCAAAAAATATATAATTACTCGACATTGTTTTCAAAGGAGCAAAAAATGCACATAACAAATTGCCAATGGTTTTATAATTTCATTATACAGATATCAGAAAACAATAATAATGAAAACAATCGGTTTGCATCAAACGAAAATTTATTGCTACAAGTGCAAATCAAATGCAAACACGATGCAGTAAAAAACGCATAGTACGTATTGAATGACGTCGGGTGGCGTGATCTAGCCGATGTACCACTTAGCCTGCACCAAGTCATCGCTAAAATACCTACATTTTAGACAACTGCATTTTAATCCATTTACAATGCTGCTGATGTTGCTAAAGACGAATTAAACGCATAAACAAAACAAGCAATGAATGAAACCGGGGCAGAAATCTCAGATAGAAATAACTAGATATTTATAAATTTATAACACAGACAAATAGCTTCGTAATTTAAGTAGATAATGTAAGCCAATTTACTTTCCGTTCCATTGCTGATTTACTCAATGATTCGCTTAATGATAATGATAACTAAATACCAGTGGAAGTAGAACATAATGTAAACGCTGATAATGTTAATGTATTAGTTGATTTATTGGTAGATATTAACTTATGATCGTGTTTCGATGCACGTAGACAACCGCTCTAGTTATTGATGAATGCATAAAAATAATAGTAAAAAAACAAAAAAGCGCTGTAAATTGCAATAGAATTACTCATGTGCTAATTCGATTATATGATAACAAAATGATTTTGTAACTTCAGCTCTGGATTGAGTTGTAATTTCCTCAAACAGATAAAAGATTTATTGCGTTTTCAAATTTAAAAGTGATGCTTCAAGCAAAAATTAATTAATTTAAGTAAATGACCTTTAAATTAATTAAAATAATTTTAACATAAACATTTATTACGCATTTATATTTAAAGACACGTTTTGCCAGAAAAGTTTCGTTAAGAAATAATATTTCTCGATACGAGTACATAATGAAAGAATTATGACCTAGTCGCAAGAAACAGTGTCAGGTCGGAATTAATAAATACACTGCAATGGTCTTTTTCTCTGATAATAAACCATTTTTGAATAATAAAGAAATAAAAGCCTCTATATTTAAATATCTAATTTATTACATCTCAAGTGTAGTCAAAGTAATTTATAGAAAATATAAACTTGGCAACAAAGAAAATGAAGGGTATTTTATACGAGAAATTCCACGTACGTATTGTTCTATTTATTGTATTTTAGGAATTAAATATATAAAAAAAAACTTAATTAAAGAGAAACCGATCCAGAAACTGTTTTAACTCTATAAGTATTTTGGCCTGATTTTGATAACACTGACATTCTAAAATCGAAAATGTATCCTCATCACAGTTTTTTGCAGTCAAAATTAAGTAGGTCCTACAATCACCAGCTTACTTATCATCACTAGCATCAGCTTCACCTAAAACTAAAGGGTTCTCATCACTACCAGCAATAACTACAGCATACTGTCCAGCACTATACTTCTTCATCTCCTGTTCAAAAAGTATATTGTTTATAGCTTGTTTTATCATCGACTGAGTTCTATCATCATGTTTCCTCAAAGAATCAGCTATGTATTCACCAAAGCTATCACATTCATCTTTCTTTCTAGATAGTTCTGATCTGCGGAGTAGCTTCAAAGCTTCTATTAGCTTGCTGTCCAAGCTACTGCTTACTGATTGAACAGATTCCTTCACAATCCTCCTCTTGATGATAGGCCTTTTTATTCTTGGCTTATGTATTTTCTCTGTGTACTTTACTTTCTTGTTGGGCCTGCTGTATTCGTGAATAGGTTCTTGTTTGATGTGGACTTGGTGCTCGTCATTGTCTTGGTCGTTACCTGAGGCCGAATCGTCTGAGTCTTGGGCCCCTTGAGAGTCAGCTTTTGGATTCTGTTGGAAGAAATAAAGTGTTATTTATGTATCTACCTTATAATATATTTTACGAATAAACGGGTGAACAGATTTGATTGAAACTTGGCACAGAGGTATAAAATGATAGGATAAATTTTATCCTGGGAAAACATTTAAATCAGTCGGGTACGCGGGTGAAATAGCGGGGAGAAACTAGTTTATTATATTATTTTATTTAACTTTTTGGTGTTCACACCTTCCAGCTCCATCATCAGATCAGCTCCAAGTCAAAATATTGCATTGTTATCAGATTTACATATATACATGCAAAATTTCAGCTCAATCTCGAACCCGGAACCCGGGAAGTGGTTCAAATTTAATTTGCAAGATTACAGACAGACAGACGCCGGGAAACTAAATAAAAGCTTGAAAAATGTATTATTGTGAATGTATAGTGACAAAATAATAAACGACATATTCCTGTGTAGGACCTAACTGCGGGCAAAATAAACAAAACAATCTACTAACTACCTTAATAGGTAGGTACATTAATAATCTCAATGCCAATAATTTATTTATTATAAATTCGGCACAGTTTTCGCCGATAAAACTAATAAATTGTGTCAAACCAATTAATTCTAATAGGTACCTAATGCTCAAAATATTTAGCGGAAGTACTTACTGAGTGACCTATATACACTGTTATGATTAATGTAGCAAATGTACGAGTTCATAATATGGCTAGTACATTAAGTAATAAGTATTTAATTAATTTATTATAGCAACATATAACATATCCTGTTTTTAAGAACGATAAAATGTTACATAAGGAAAACAATGGACCGCGAGAAATAAACATCGCGTGCCTCGAGTACATGCGATTTAATTATAAATTAAATAATTTGTTTTATGTTTCAGATAGAGATGATTTCTAGTCCTTAGGCTTCGTAGTACTGTCTCATGGGTTCCTGCAAAAAACGGGCCCAGATAGTCTTCTAGCGGTTTTATTTTTTTCTAGCCAGGGGAGTTCATTAATTATCCCGCTCACACGTGGTGTGAAGGGTCACGGCGCCGGCGGCGAGAAAACTGGGAAAATTAAAAATTTACTCAAATGAAATTAAATGCTCATTTATTTATATACGTATTATGTTCGATTTTATCACTATGTCCTCTTGGACATAGTGATACTAAGAACGTAGTCTACTACGTTCTTAGTAGTTTAAAATAAAAATAATTAAGCAAACAATGTTTTTTAAATAAATCTAACGCAATCAAGCTTGGATTAAAATTCTAAATACTCAAAGGATTAAAAGTACACAAAAAATAGGTACGCATTTTGTAAAATCTCACGTGAGATTTGGGAGGTAGGGGGTCGCGCCATATCTCACGACATCTCACTAAGGGGAGAGCTTGATCTTTCGGTGAAAGAAAACATAGTGAGAAAACCATAGCATGGTTTTCTCAGTAAGGTTTTCTGTAGTACCCTCATCTTCTCGTCCTCATTGTCCGATGGTGGTAGTCGAATAACAGATTAGGATTTAGATCTGCGGTAAATTCGAGAAATTAATTCCAGTTGGCTATATTGACGGCTTTGCGGGGACATATACCTACTGTTTCATTCCATTATGTCATTGCATAGGAAAAATTAAATCGGCTCAACAAATATAGGTATAATACTGGTGTTTCTTATCCATAAACAACAATGAATCATTTACCCACCTACTGGACAAGGTCGGCCATTATCAATGTTCTGATGGAAACTAAATTAACAAACGGAAACAAACCTTGTTATGGATAATAATTTAATCTGTTTATTGTAATTTTTAATATTATCAGTCTTAGCGACGCCTACACGGAGCGATCACACGATATATTTGAGATATTTTTCGTGGAAAAATACTGTTATTTTCCTTTGAAAATTGATACCAAAATACCTATTTCGATAAAAGACGATTCTCGTTTATTGTTCTATAGGTATAATTTCAATAAATTCTCGTATAACGTACCTACCTACCTACAATTAAAACGTACCTATAGATGATAGGTACCTACCCTGTCACCAAGTAAACCGACGATCAGTAATGAGTTTTTTTTTTCTTTTATGTCAATAGGTTGACAAACAGGCAGGCGGTCCACCTGATGGTAAGTGGTCACCGCCGCCTATGGACATTTGCAATACCAAGGGGATTGCCGATGTGTTGCAGAACTTGAAGATCTCTTGTCACGCCTTTTTAAAATTTTTATTTTTTTATTTTTTTAGTTTTCTTTTGATTTGCTCAAAATACCTGTCAAGCTGTTGTTAATTCGAACCAATTTGAACCTTATGTCTACACGAAGAGTTTTCTTGTATGGGGGGGGGGGCCCATTATTTTTTAATTTCGTTTTTTATTTGTTGTTATAGCGGCAATGGAAATACACATTCTGGGATTACAATTTCGTAGGTACCTATTTATTACCGTTCATGAGATAGGTAGGTACCTACCCCACTGACTGATAGACGGACGGACGGACAGCGTAGGCTTAGGAATAGGGTCCCGTTGACACCCTTTGGGTTGCGGACCCTAAAAGAAGTCTGTCGCCCTGTAGGTGTAGGGTGTAGGTATCAGCAGACATCCCTAAGTCTACAAATACATTAACTATAATTACCAAAATAATTTCAGAATTATTTACGTTCTCCAAATGGTTCGGCAGAAATTTCATATGAGAATACAGAAACCATGTACTCCGTCCCCCGCACCGAACTTTCGCCTTCTCGCGCCGATGCGAAGCGAAAATCGAATTGAGTTTCTTGCGCAAATCGGCGATATCGCAGTCGAACAGATTCGCCAGCTCCGACCATGCTTCGTATTTCGCCGTTTGTACTCGATACAAATCGTTTGACGAGTCCCACAGTTCGCGTCTCTTTCTATATTCTTCGATCAATCGTGTCGTCGAATCGTACGTCCACTCGATTTCCGACATGTTCGCTCTCGCTCCCGCGCTGTGTCAAGGTTATACAATCTACAATCACACCGTACACGATTAAAGATTTGTTTTAACGATTTATAAATGAGAATTGTTTTGATGCACAGCGAACACGAATTCGGCACGCGTTCGCTCGAGCACGTCGCGAGCGGAGACTGACCCGCGGGAGGACGGGTGAGCTTCGATCGTTCGCTGTTCGGCGGCGGCGCTCGGGCGCGCTCGGCGTGGCGGGGTGTGCTCGCTCGCTCTACTGCGCTCGGTATTCGGTTGCCGTGCAGTTCAGAAAAACGAAAATATACTCAGTAATATAGTAGGTAGCTAGCTATAGCATTATTACATTGCCATGACCATTTTGACCTTTCCATTGCACTTTTTAACAATAAAGTCAATAGTAAATCAACTTGGCGTGCATAAATCTGGCGACTGAATGTCTAGCAATTCAATTCTAGCGTACATATTCACATAAATGCCGGGTCGGTCGGTACATTACAACGGTCGACTGTTATTGATTCATGGGTTACTAATGTTGGGTAATATTGAGTTAAATAACCATGACCAGTTCAATTAAGCATTAATTTTGCATGGCATCTAAGTTATAAGTAGAATTTCGCTCATGTTTTCATTGAAATAATAACTTCAGTTTTCCGTTTAACGAGGATAAAATAACTTTGTCAGTGACTAATGGTGAACCAAATCAATCTAATGAAGATTTAAAATTGGAACATGTTTTTTTTTAATAATTCATACACTTACACCGAAATACCGAATCGAACACAATATGTACTCAAATAAAAAACTTATTCAACGTCAGCGATAAGACCCACTCGCTATGGTGGCACAGAAACTCACAGACCATTAATTTAAAATTTGAATTGGGTCTCCTAGTCCAACTGATCAGCAAGATTGTGTCAGTCGACACAAACCAGCCGAAGCATCCAAATTCTCGAAGGGAAAATGTATCCTCTCACAAGTGCTAGTAGATATAGATGTGAACTTCAAGAATATCCCCAAGAGGGTGAGCAGGCAGGCACTTCTCAATGTCAACTGTAAACTTTCGCAAATATCTAACAAGACAAAGAAACTCACAATAAATTAGCAACCATTTCACGAGACCTAACTAAGACAGTAGATTCCTCGAACACAAAGCTCAAAGAAAACTGGTTGTAACGCTCATAACTGTCCATCATACGTTGGCCTGCCGCCGCCTAACAATGGAGTAGTTTTAATATGTCATTAGGGTTTTATGGAGGGTCATGATGTATGGTTTGGCCCTCCCATTCACAGGAGAGGCTTTGTCAATGACTGAGAGGGTGTAAGAGGGTGCAACCTCTTGAATGTAAGCGGTTTGTTGTCGGAGGGCAGTTTAGGGGGGTTGTGATTAAATTTAATGAAAATGTTTGGTGTTTTTTGTTTGTGAAAGATTAGTTCACTCATGAAATGGCCTCGCCTAAAATATTACAAATCAATACTTACGTAGGTACGTACGTCGAATACCGTGCCGACAGTTGTGGGTTCGAATACTATAAAGAGTGTCGAATGAAAATATCAAGGTACTTTGTTAACCAAGCTATCGGTAGTTGCACTTGAGAGCCTGTTCCCAACTAGGATTTAGTGAGATTACAGTCAAACACAAGTCAACCCACGAAAATACAATGGTCACATCACAGCAAAACCAATTTTCATCCATGAATAAAGTTAGTATTCAGTATATCATAAAATTCACAAAAGAAATGTACGAAAATGAATGTATGATTTATCTGAATAGTTATTCGTTACTTATAGAGAGTGTTCCCAAAAATATAAAATCAATGTCCCATTTACTTACCCAGCCGAGCGAGGTCCCATTCTGTTACTCAGCCGGTCGGTGGTACGCAAGTTAGATAAGTTGAGTACGCGAGTGGAAGTCGTAACTTAGCCGAGGATTTCCGTGCCATTGTCCAAAACTGTCATAACTTAAAAACAATATGGGGCCGCTGCCGAGGGAACGAAAGATTATGCCGAATACGCAAATAGTGACGGCGTTGGTTGTCGATTACGAGTATTTTTTTATCGATATGTTGAAAAGTTGAAAAGACAAGTTTAAGAGAGGTAGAGCATAGCGTTAATTCGCTCAAAGAGCAGCTCGACTGGGGAAGTACCTCCACCCTACAGAATACCGCAGCCAAATAACTTTATGTTGTGTTTAGTTGTGTTCCTGCGCGTGAGTAAGGTTGCCAGAGCTCATAGGGGAGGGGGGGTAGGTCGATAACGCGTGAGCGATGCTTCGTGTGTTGCAAGCATATGGCTACGGTGGACGCCTGCAACACCAGGGATATCACGCGCGCGTTGCCGGCCCTAGAATCGATTGTCCTTTCATGTAGTAGAAAACATTTTAGAGGGATTTGAATAACTTCCAATGTTGAGATTACATTACCAATAACATGTTAATATACATGAAATATTTTATAAACCCCGGAAAACATAACAACAACATAACGGTTTTGGTCGCGAATAGTCGCGATTCACCGGCATGCTATAGAAATTCGCATTTTTATCCCGGGGATGTATGGCTCAAGTTATTCCTTAGGCACCAAGGATCAATTATAACTTCATTCTAACGTCTCTAAAAATCTTTATTTTTTTGGACAAATCTCGCCATGATTCTTTGTCATGCTCCTTCTCAGCCCAGTAGCAGCATGACAAAATTAGTCACCCAGTGAAATATAGATATAAGAGATATTTCGATATGTAATTTCAATCCCATACAAAGGTTGATCGTTTACTAACGATGACAATTATTGATAACCACCTTGTCTCCTGGCCCTGTTACAGACCAGGGCTTCAGGTTTCGTCAGTCTATCGACAGTCCCACCCCTATAAGCTTCAAGTGTAGATGTGTACATATCGGCGGCAACTTATCGTATGGCCGTGAGATTATTCGTGGGGTTGCCGGGGCTCGGGGGTGGAACAAACCCCAGCCTATCTGCCGCTTCCAACCAACAATGAGGCGCATTTGTGACGTAAAATTTACGAGACACTTTTACGAGTGCAAAATAGGTGGGACCCGTTTTACGAGCCACCCTGTATAATAAGGGAGCTTGATAGTATATGGAAAAAAATACGATTAGTTTTTTCTCTTTGTTCAGTGGTTTAATTGAAATTGAAAAAAAAACAAGTAATAATATAACATACGGAACCTATAGCAATAGCTCTCAAATCGATGTTGGAATCAGTCAATAAAATTCTCTAGGAATTATACGAATAGCAATAAAATGACTCTTTTCTTTTATTACTTATTATCTCAACAACAATTTTCAAAAAATAAAAAATTGTTAAATCTTGTGCCTTTTTTACCGTTGTATCATATTTAATTGTTATCAAAAAAAATATCATACAAAAAAAAAAACTGATTTATCTACATTTCGCATATACTACGAACAAAGTGAAAAGTATGCTAGGCATAGTACAAAGGCAACATATTCTATATCAGCAAGCCAGTAAACAGTCGAGACCGAGGGGCAGCAATATGGTGTACCTATTATTACAACTGTGAATAGGGAAGGCCTAATTTGAGGAATTCCTACCCGTACCCACCCTTATTGCAAGCAATAAGCGCTAAGAGAAATAATAAAGTTTTTATTTCAGGAGCAACGTCAAATAAAAATGTACATATGACATGATACAGTCTACTGGTGTATTTATATTGTTATCTATATAGGTAGATAAACTAATTTAATAGAGGATAATAACCTCTCTCAATTTATTTTAGTTATAATTGGACTGTTTTACAAAAAACTTAAACCGACTTCAAATTACACTAAGAAGTATTCAAATCATAATCTGATGACAGTGGGGCCAAACGAAGAGTGTACCCTTCCAGACAAAAAAGAATTTTCCAAATCTGTTAATTTATGACGGATTTATGAGGTAACAAACATTAAAAAAAACAACCGAATTGAGAACCTCCTCCTTTTTTTGAAGTCGGTTAAAATATTATAGAGCAGCTCGCAGCTCGACTGACGACTGGGGAAGTAGAACCAAATAACAATGTGTGTGTACCTGGTTCCTGCGCGTGAGTAAGGTTGTCCATTGGGGAGGAGGAAGGGGGAAGGGTGATGCCTCGTGTGTTGCATCCTCTACGGCAACCGCTTACCACCAGGTGGTTAAGGTGATGATAGCTCAGTGGTAGTGACTTCGGGGTCGTGGCTTGAGCTTAAGGTGAAGGAAAATATCATGAGGAAACCTGACTAGACACCCTCATGTTGAAAATCTGTCACCAAGCACTTAATTACCGAAGTGTTCTGGCGACTGCATTTGAAGAGCTGGTTCTCATCAAGGCTTTTATTCTTTGGCTACATCATTACTTACCATGGTGAGATTGTGACAGACGTAAGGCTAACTTTATGATTTATACTTACAAATCAAAAGTTAAGATTTTTTTATTCTACTAAGGTAGCAATCAAGCATACGGCTCGTCTGATGATAAGCAGTTACCATTGCCATATGGAGGCTTGCAACCAGTGCTGCAACCCTCAGGTTATCACTCACGCGTTACCAACCCTTTCCACCTCACGCGCACGACCTTACTCACTCGCAGGAACACCACATAAAGTAATTTGGCTGTGTTATTCTGTAAGGTGGAAGTACTTCCCCAGTCGAGCTGCTCTTTGAATGCATAAACGCTACGCTACCACAGCCTCTACCTCTCTTCGGTAGAAGTATTTATTCAACCCTATAATTTTGATGAAACAGTCTTATTTCACATAAATCAAATTTTATGTAGTTTTCTTTTGTTCCATCGATGAACAATGGCCTAAGACCTATCAACCACACAATTACCATAAAAACCTATATCACCCTTGTAAAAAAGTTTCAGCACATCACACACAATGGTGGCATACGTCAGACAGAAACTGTATCGAATTCGCATACAATGGACGGAGGGCTTAGCAACAGATATAGTAATATAAACGCAGTATCACAACTACGATTTACCTTGAACATGTCGGATATTGTTTTAAAGAATTATATTATAATTTTATTCCAGAAACTTTTAGAATTCATTATTTTTATTAATTAATGACTATGGACGCATTATTAAAGTTTTAGGCGATGCTATGTCAGTCAGTCAGTTTCTTAAATACAATTTTATAAAAATATACAAATGAAATGACATGATTGATACTTATTTTGGGTATGATAGATACGATATGATTTATTTAAAGCTTTATACTTCGCTTATAAGATGGATCTGGCTAAGATATACGTAAAATACACCATTATAGGTTAAAACGCTTGAGTAAATTGATGGCGAAATAGTTCTCAAAAATATTGTATATTTATGTATGTTTACTGAATACTGATGTACTTCAGACTCGCATGGATTGCAGAATAATAATATTTAATTATACAATGTGGCAACAGCAACACAAAGAGTTTTCGCATGGCAACCCCGGTGCCCGTTACGGACGAACTGGCGCTGTTCAAAATTACGTTTTTAGGGATTCGTCAGTTTTTGTGAACCATAACTAATTGAAACTCGTGTCAAACGTGACCTTTAAGGGAAGTTTTTTACGTAAGACTTCGTTGGTAA
The DNA here is from genome assembly GCA_947623365.1 of Achlya flavicornis. Lineage (NCBI taxonomy): Eukaryota > Metazoa > Arthropoda > Insecta > Lepidoptera > Drepanidae > Achlya > Achlya flavicornis. The sequence continues at coordinate 502,110 of OX392483.1, read as the reverse complement.
AATTATGGTTAATTCTCGGATCAAAAGTATCCTACAATCCTTTCCAAACCATGGCCAAATAAGTTCTGACTAATAAAACGCAACTAAAGACTTCTGATAGCATTGCCCCACTCGAAATGGACTCCCTGCTCATTATGTGTGCGTATGATTCAGAGCCTTAAATAATTAAATTAATTCGCTCGTACAATCGGTTCAGAGGCTAAACATACAGACAGAATTACTTTTGAATTTATTACCTTAGTAGGTAAATTAGTTAGGGAAGTAGGGTTATCAAATTGTTTACTAAACAGATTACATTAAATTTTCCTCGTTTATTTAATTATAAAAGCCAATTTTATTTATAAAATGTACTAGAAAGGAAAATAATAATTAAATATTTATGCATTAATCATTTAAAATTAATTATAGCTCGTTGCGACTTGTAAATAATGTAAATTAGTAGTATAGTGTACTTATGTAATAATAGTTTGAATGTATTTTGTTACTTTAAACAGAAAAAATAAAAATAACATAATAATCGTTCATATAAAAAAAAACTCGTTTTTATTTTAATCTAATCAATATATATAAAAATCAATGCCACTTTTCGTTGTAATTTTATAACTCAAGAACGGGCTCACCTATCCAAACCAATTGTTCAGGCTTTGTTCTGACTATTTAGTAGATGATTTATGTGAAGTTTGCACAAAATCGGTCGAGCGGTTCTTCATTTTTCACATTTTTATTATTTCACTTTATACGTAGCGAAGCACGTACCGGGCCGCTAGTCTAATATAAAAGTGAGTACAATATACATAATACAATATTTAGGTTTTCTCTTATAAAAGTAGAAACTGGTTGTCTTACATCAACCCACGCGGCCGAAAATGAATAAGGAAGGGATTTGCTCTCCTTCCTCAAAAGGGGTAAAAGAAGGGATCGTCAGTGAAGCTAGTTATGATGTTATATATTACAGTAAATACCTAGTAAACATAAAAAATGTACTCACAACACCTATATCAAACAATAACAAAATAATTGGCGTGTGCAGCGCTAATAAGCAATTAGCAATACATTACAAGTATTACCTACGGAACCAAATAGTTTAGTGAGACGATATCCATTGACCATGTCAGTTCAAATCGCGTGAACGTTGTTTATGTTGAAACTTTTGTGTTACATTTGCACACAGTTCCTGACATGTACCGCTTTACTTGTTATACTCTTTTTTTGAATAATTAAAATGTTTATTTGCTTTGAGAAGACCAGACCAGTTAATAAAAAACAACAGCCTACAGAAACAAAATAAACCTTTTATATAGATTCTAGGTCAACGGGGAGTACCTACACATTTTCGATTAGTTTTGCATCAAAATATGCGACAAAAATTCTTTTAATGCATTTTTAATGCCTTAATTTAGAGGTTTTGATTTTTTTAAACGTTGGGTCCGTTTTAAAATATTTAAAATATATATATTATTTTTTTAAACCACTAATGTGGCAAACAAGCTTACGGCCCGCCTAACTATGGACGCTTGCAACACCAGGGGTATCACTCACGCTTTGCCAACCCTGAAGAAATCTCTTCACGCTCTTTTTGAAGAACCCCATGCTGTACTCCACCACGGCGGGGAGCTCATTCCACAACCTGAGCGTCCGCGGAAGAAAGCTCCTTTGAGCCCGCACAGTTCGAAACAATTCTGGTTTCAATGTGTGAGGATGGATTCCCCGTCGATGGCGTGAGTTGCGATGGTGGAAGGTAGCCGTGGGCAACAAGTCAAACAATTCCTTAGAACTCTTTCCGTTAATTAAACTTAAACTACTACTTTTTTACTAGTAATTTAAACTTTATACCTCCCCATCTTTTTTAAAAAGCGTTCAGACCTTTTCTTTTTGAGTTGCGGGCCCTAAAATATTAGCTGATTATGTAAAAAGGTAGATTATGCAGATGTGTTCAGTCTGCCTGCATTACATTCACATGGAGGCACACGCTAAATCGCTAAGACTTAGCTGCTAGTAAGCCAATAAGGCTTACTTGTAAGTCTAGTCTAGGCTTGGGATCACACTGTGTGGTTTGAAAGGCTTCCTAGATATGCATTTTGCTGCACTTCAATAGTTTTTTATGTTATTCGTATTATTTTTAACGTCAACTTGATAGCCTTATACCTGAATTATATGGGTGACTTCCAAATGGGCAGGGTTTTTATGACGGAAGGTGGAAAGTTGCTACCGTTCCACATCCCAATGGTCCACAGTAGGAATGTCCGACTGAAGCGTTGTTCGGGCGATCAAGGATGTGAGACTCATCACTTGCCAGTGGTGTAGTACGGTATCACATCGATAAGTTCAACACTCGTCCAAGTCAAATGTATACATTTTCATTTGACAGTAACCGAGACGACATGATAAGCCTGATGACTTTCCCAAAAATCGTCTACCAAAGCATAATGGGATGGTCAGATGGGAGAGGAAGAGAGAGTGGGATGCAACGTTATTGCCATGTAATAGAAGGAAATGGTAAGAGAATATACAATTTTTTTCTTTCTTTTCTTTAAGATACCGGAGCGCACAGATTACAGAATAAAAGGCAGATGGAACGCGCGGAACACGAAAGTGTGTGTGTGTAAAACAAACTTTATAATACAAAATACAGTTCTTTATTAATAAACTGTGGTTAAACAAAGCAAATACAAACTGGAAAACGAATACCAGGGATTTTGAATTTGTATTTACTTTTTTGGATTCACTTTCGTGCTCCGCGTGCTCCATCTGCCTTTTATTCTGTAATCTGTGCTGGAGCGTGACAAATAGGAACACATCCACTCTTCAAGCAAATGAAGATCACAAACAAGGTGTTTCCAAGCAAAGTGGCCGAATGTAACAGGAGTCTGTCAGATTTACAAACGAGCATGATAACTTAGTGCTAACGCGCTGTGTCAATATTTTGCAAGATTGGCGGCGCTTGCGCATGTATCCCGCTGTGGCTGTGACGCAGGGTTGGCACTTGGCATTGGTAACACTTGTTTTTTTATTTTTTCAATTACTGTTCCTTGTCTATTAAACTTCTATGTAACGTTTAAGAATGCCATATAAAATTAACTTTTTTACATTACAATAAGATTTATGTGTAAAATCAATAGTTAATAAGGATGTAATTAGGTTTATTTTTCTTTGGTTTTCTTAAACGTAAAGTTATAATGGATGTAAGTAGGTTTTAACAGATATAGGTATTACAATTTACTGCATTGCACTACAAAAAAAAATGCAATTTATTTGCCTATGTAATAAGTCGATAATTGGTCCTTCACTTCTAGGTATTAAGACCGTGTCAAGACAAAGGGCTTAGCAGGAAAATACTGCGTTCTTGATGAGCCCATTGTACTTATATCACAAAATATAAATCAAACTGTTTGTTTTTTTTATACAAAATTTACCTTCAAATCAAATCTCAAGATTTTCAACATGAGAGTGCTAGCATGCACTGAAATCTCAAACTCATAAGTTCATTGCTCATCAGTATAGGATTCAAACCTATGACTTTCGTCTTATCATTCGGCTTCACTTCCACTGAACTTATGCTCCATCGTCACCATCGTCATGTTTCCCAAAAATTTAATCAAACAATCGCCACGATTACAACAATATTCATAATTTATAATTAAATATAAGTGGCAACCCTATTTAAATTAACCAGCATAGCAACCCGAGAATAACAGTACACACTGTGCAAAAAAAATATAGTTTAGATTTTTTGTTCCAAAGTCAGCAAAAATCTTGCAGACTGGAGAGTGCTCTAAATATCTGGCAGATTCAAGAAGTTTTCATGTTTTAATTGCTTTTATTAATTGTTTTATCAAAACATCTGATTATTATACTTTAAAGTGGCAAAATAATCAATTTATTCGTATTTCATATTTTTTTCTCTGTTTACTTATAACATTTACTTAGCAACATAAATAAACAAATTAAATGGATAATAGCGGAAAATTTACAAGTCTCCCTCTAAAAAACAATTTGACCCAGCAGCATTAATTGCATGGAAACAATTGTGCAACTAACATACCTATAGTATTATACCGAATACTCAGAAGAATGCATCCAACGGAAAATTATGGAAAATTGCCGGCAGATACAAATATAATTGCATAAACTTATGACTCACCCTCCGCGATATCGGGCAAAGTAGGTAGTTGTGGAAACTGCCGTTTAATTTGTTTGTAGATCAAAGCGACCGGTTAAGGTAAGTGTCCAATAATTGCTATGCTATAATAATGCAAGGCGAGTTAATCATATTTTGTGGAACACATCATAAGGCGCAAGCCTAAAGGGTATGCCTGGCGCGGACGAAGAGTAGTGGCCTTGTCGTTTCATTCTTTCAAATAATGGAAATTACTTCCCACCCCGCAGTTTCTCCGTCCCTATTCTTTCTATGTGGGTGTTCTTGCCATGATGGGAATCTACATTTTAAGTTTCAAACCCCAGCAGTTTATGCTGTGAATTGCAAGGCGGCTAGGCTTGCACCGTCAAGAGATAGTTAACAACTAACTCTTATCCATATCGACGCAAGTGGGCTTAAGTCAGTCAGTCAAGTTGTCTTTTTTTAAAACACGTCACACTACTTATTCATTATTTTCAAATTTTTTTTTTCCATAGTGACATACTATAAACATTTCATCACATATCTCCGCTGCGTCACTGGACGTCCAGCTCAAGTAGTTGTTATTATTATACAATGACTGGTTTGTTTTTTGTATGCGTGAGTGGGATCTCGGTAACAATTAATTGTGATGTGATAACTGGTGATACGACAGTGTGGCTTTCAATTATTCAATTCATATGCGGTAGGAGTAGGAAGACGTACTCGAGAAGAGTGTTTCTTTAACAAGAGGAACTGACTGATTCACAGATGCACGCACAGTTTAAACCGACGGGCCTAGAAACTGCCTGGTGGTAAGCGGCCCTATGGACGCTAGCAACATACAAGGCATCACTCACGCGATACCGACCCTTCCCCCCACCCTTATGAGCTCTGGCGACCTTACTCATGCGCGGGAAAATACATAACATAAAAGTTATTTGGCTGTGGTATTCTGTAAGGTGCAGGTATCTACTTCTTCAGTCCAGCTGCTCTTTGTGCGAAAAAACGCTATGCTCTAACACTCTCGAGTTAAGTTTCTTTATAAAACAGAGGCATCTACTAAGGAAGTGTTTGTCAAAATGTTACCTCTCACTCAGGGGTTAAAGGAAGATTTACGACTAAAACCGCGGGCTTGAAACTAGATCCTTTTTTACTATGCAGTGATGATGAATATTAAAAGATCTTCCACAAAAAAAAGCCTTGCTTCCTGCCTTCATGGAACTGGCTCTCAAGTGCAGCTGTCGGAACATTGCGATAGGTCCATGGCGACAGATTCTCAACATGAGGATGGTAGCCAGCCAGATGGGTACTACAAAGTACTCTGAAGTACTCAAGATGGGTACAACCGTGCTATCGCCTCCTCACGATGTTTTCCTTTACCGAATGCTCATGTCTTTGTAGGATTTGAACCCGAGACCTTCGTCTCGTCATTTGACGTCACTACCACTGAACATATCATCACCTTGAAAAAAAATACTTATAGAAAATCATAAATAAAGTGTGGTTTGAAAAGAATATTTGAAAATAACTCAAAAAACCCCTTCATACGTGGATGCACAATGGTTTACCACCCAATGATAGGTATACTAAGGATCATGACTTCCCAACTACCTGTTTATTCTCATATTATATTGTCCTTACAATTACTCATCACACATAATGTAGTTCCACTTATGATGCAATTTAGTTTTCCTTTAATAACAATTACATATATAGGAGTCACTGTTTTTGGTTCATGTCTCAATAACAATTTTAGGACCACGCCATTAGTAGCTTTGTGGGTAGTCAGTTCTTTTTTTAAACGACTAATTTAGCACCAGAATTGTTTCGAACTGTGCGATCTCAAAGGAACTTCCTTCCGCGTACGCTCAGATTGTGGAATGAGCTCCCCGCCGTGGTTTTCCCGATGGAGTACAGCATGTGGTTCTTCAAAAAGGGTGTGAAGAGATTTCTTCAGGGTTGGCAACGCGCGAGTGATACCCCTGGTGTTGCAAGCGTCCATAGGCTACGGTAACTGCTTACCATCAGGCGGGCCGTATGCTTGTTTGCGACTTTAGTGGTATAAAAAAAAATAGTATCCACGAAATAGTATCAATTAATTGAGGCAAAATTTAACTCAATTGGATTTTTTGATTGACAAAATTAATGTCACTTTCAGCTTGGTTTTAACTTATTTCGTCATCACGATCAGCCTGGGGATGTTCACTGCTGAATTTGCATTACCAATACTCTTGAGCAGGTCTCAGGATATACTAAAAGTTCCAGTACTTGTTTTTTTCCGACGTTTATCGATCTTCGAGCTACGTGATCTACCATACCACATTAGCATACTAACTTAGTCCTTGTATGAATATCTTCGTATCAAATCATTGATTTAAAATGATACGTTGGACTAATGAAAGTAATGAGACTATTAGAAACTATATAAGATGTATTATTCGCCTGATGTTGCAATCGTCAATAAGCTACGGTGACCGCTTACCACCAAGTGCACCGCTCGTTTGCTACCTTAGTATATTATAGCATTATAAAGAAAACGAGATGAAACTGATAATAAAAGGTGGGTAACTTATGTTTCTGATTTCTACAAACGCCAGGTCAACCTCAGCTTCGTCATCGCCTCATATGGACGAGTATTTGTCCAAAGAAACTCATAACTGTAAACAAAACCACATCACCCGATGTGGCCTACCGTTTGGTGAGAGCGTGTGAGTTCATATTGAGATGCAAACAGATGTGGACGCTAAAATTAGCAACAGTTCGGCACACACGACGCTCAAAAGTGCTCCTAATGCATCGGAATATGGTTATTGTTGGCACAGTGTAATAAGAATAACGGTAGCTTATAATGTCTGTTTATCATCTGGTCTTTCTTTATCTGTAGACCGTGTTTGGATATCAATATAGTTTTTGTTTTCATCTTTATTTACAAAAAGAGAACCTCTTATATAGTCTGCTTTTATATCACCATTATTTGTAATTCGTGGAATTAAATCGGTATTTATAATTACCCCATCAAGTTATATTTAAGTAGAAATCAGAATTGTTATACTTTAGGCACAGATTACAGAAGTATTCTGTAATCTGTGACTTTAGGTATAATTCTGGTAAGGCTCCAAGAAAAAATGTGTTAAACACGATTATGAAAAACATGAGGAGTACACAATTTGTTAACGGTTTGTTGAATTTAAACAAACAAATCGAGTTAAAGCCACAAACACATATCAACCTTTTCAATTCCACCTTTTCGAAATACGCAAACAAACAAAATGAACCGAATTCATTGACCTGAAAAGTAAAATCCACAGCATTTTGAGGTGTAAAAAATGCTGCATGTTTTCCAAATTGTTTCCTTTATTTATTTACTGTTGGCACAATGTTATGAAAACTGAATATTTGGTTTATACAACACTCACTCGTTTGTCCGGCTGCTGAAATTCTCACCAAGACTTCTTTCTACTGGTGTGACATAATTTGCTCAGCTGTATTCCTTGTTTCTGGTCGATAACCTGCCTGGGTTGTAGTAGAAACACTTTACAGACCATGAAACAAATTGCAAGCGTTATTATATAAGTATCCATAATTTAATACGAAGGATTTTAAGTTACCTGTATCATGATCATCATCATCAGCCTATAATGTCCCACTGCTGAGCACAGGCCTCCTTTCACAAATCAGGGTGAAAGGGAATGTGCAGATACTCCACCACGCGTGCCCACAGCGGATCGGTGGAGGTAGGCTAGTGGTCAACCTTACTGTTGGAGTTTTCAAGCCACCTAGAAGGCCTCCAACTAGCTTAACTTTACCTGTATATGTCATTTAAAATCCGTCATAAATAGATAAAATAATTGGATTGTTTTACAAAAAACTTAAACCGACTTCAAAGTACACTAAGAAGTAATCAAATCCTGATCTGATGACAATGGGACCAAACGGGAAGTGTACCCTTCCAGACAAAAAAATAATTATCCAAATCGGTTGATAAATGACGGAGTTATGAGGTAACAAACATAAAAAAAAAATACAACCGAATTGAGAACCTCCTCTTTTTTTTTAAGTCTGTTAAAAAGAACCTGTCACAGCCATATTATGAAAGTAGGTATTGAAAATCAAGCCCGTAGACCATATCTTTGGGCAGTGTTTTTAGGGTTCCGTAGCCAAATGGCAAAAAACGGAACCCTTATAGATTCGTCATGTCTGTCTGTCTGTCTGTCTGTCTGTCCGTGTATGTCACAGCCATTTATTTCCGAAACTATAAGAACTATAATGTTGAAACTTGGTAAGTAGATGTATTCTGTGAACCGCATTAAGATTTTTACACAAAAATAGAAAAAAAACAATAAATTTTGGGGGTTCCCCATACTTAGAACTGAAACTCAATTTTTTTTTTTCATCAAACCCATAAGTTTGGGGTGTCTATGGATAGGTCTTCAAAAATGATATTCTCATATCATTTTTTTCTAAACTGAATAGTTTGCGCGAGAGACACTTCCAAAGTGGTAAAATGTGTGTCCCCCCCCCCTGTAACTTCTAAAATAAGAGAATGATAAATCTATAAAAAATATATGATGTACATTACGGTGCAAACTTCCACTGAAAATTGGTTTGAACGAGATCTAGTAAGTAGTTTATTTTTAATAGGTCATAAATTGAAATTAATATCAAATACTCAGGTCTATACTACCATTTACTTATATACCTACAGGTTTGTACGGAACCCTCGGTGCGCGAGTCTGACTCGCACTTGGCCGGTTTTTTTTTAAACTACATATATATATTTAGTCCTTCGCCCGGTACCCACTAGACGTTGAGAATTGTTGGGAAAACCTATATAGTAATTATATCTCCACGTGTAGTTGGTCTTCTTGCTGTGATACTAAGTAAGTCGACTCCTCTTTTAAATAAACCACTATTTTTTATCTAGCCATATCATCAAACAGTTTGTCACAATGTTTTTCTATTAGACAGTGATTGATCATGACTGTGTAACAATGTTTTGATTTGCTTTACGTGACTCCATCTTATCTGATAATGCACTTTATGATGACTAATTTTATTATGGTCTTTGAGAACAAGATGTGATATAATGAGAATTTCACTATAATCAAGATCACAGCTGGATTTAGCAATGATCGCTGTCGAAATTGAGACCTTCACAACAAGCCCTTTAATTATAGTTATACCTATGTCACTCGGTACAGTTTTTAAACTGTATTTTTTAATTTTCTAATTTTCCTCCATATTCCAAATTTGCTTTACGATACACGTCCGTGTTTGGGTCACAGAAATTCGTGTGTGTACCAAATTTCTTGCTTAACCGGCCCAATAGATTGGAAGCAAATCGGCTGTGACAGACGGACATACCTTTTTCCTTTTGAGGTACGAAACCCTAGAAAACAGTATTCCTGGAACCGCCATTGAAGTGAACAGCCATGGATGGATATCCTCTACTCATATAGTAGGTATGTAGGTGACTGGTAATTAGTAAACGATACTTAGACACATGATTGTACTCATGATAACAAACAACTTTCCCAAAGATACATTTTTTTTTATTTATCACATGAGCCCATAATATTTAGTACCTAACAAGAATAAGAATACACCATCAGCTTTTATTTAACTAAGTTTTTTATCCCTGTTTCTTTCTTTGGGAAAATTGTTTGTTATCATGAGTACAATCACGTGTCTAAGTCATCATCATCATCATCATATCAGCCTAGGGATGTCCACTGCTGAACATAGGCCTCCCCCATTAACTTCCACTTCGAACGGTTTTGGGCCGCTTGCATCCAGCGGTGCCCAGCGATCTTGACCAGATCGTCGGTCCACCTGGTTGGAGGTCGTCCCGCTCGGCGCTTTCCAGTACGTGGTCGCCACTCGAGAACCTTCCTTCCCCATCGGCTATCAGTTCTTCGAGCGATGTGGCCTGCCCATTGCCACTTCAGCTTACTAACTCTACGAGCTATAGGTCTTCAATCAGTGCGTGTTACCAGTGATGACATATGGTACAGAGACGTGGTCTTTTACTGCTGGCCGAATAAATAAGCTCAGAGTCACTCAGCGCGTGTCTAAGTATCGTTTACTAATTACCAGTCACCCTATATAAGCCGTAATTTAATATTAAACAAAACGTAGTAGTCTACTTATATTCCCTTTTTTACTAATTCAGTTTTGTTATCCTTGGGAATTCCATTGTTCCTGTTTTTATTGTATGTAAATAATGATATGATTTCATCGTTGATTATGATACAGACATCCAGACTGACTTTTCCCCGTAGCATATTTATTTATGATCAATGATAATTTTTATATTTTACTGACAAGTCTAACGATTTGTCGTATTTCTTTCATATTTGGGAACACAGCTAAATGATCAATAAATAAGTAACGTAAGTAATTATTAATAATATTAGTATGTATTTGAACTACAATAAATAAAAATAATAAAATTTCTATACCCATTTTAATTAAGTGCCAATATTATACTTTATTTTGTATCGCATGCTGTCTACATTTAGAGAGTCGTGCACATTATTATTTAAAGAACTAGCTTTTTGCCCGCGGCTTCGCTCGCGTAGACTATAAGATTTGTTCGCGTAATAAACGCTAAGATATTAATTTCGTGAAGATTCCTAATTGTTCTTGTGAACTCTGTGGCCAATGCGATGATGGGAGCGCGGCGCGGCGACAGCTGGTGGAGGACCACGTGCTCCCATCCATCAATCATCAATCAGCCAAGACTTTGCTTTTTAAATGAGTAATTTTAATCTTTTATATAAAGCCGGCCAAGCTCAAGACTTAGTCTCACTCGCGCACCGAGGGCTCTGACCTTCCTTGGACGTATATTTATTGGATTGGGCCATCACTGTTGTTTAAAACCGGACCGCATAATTAAGTTTGTTTGTGAAGGAATTTGGATGATATTGAAAAAACTGTGCTAGTTAGAAACATTGTTTTATTTTTCCTATACTTTTTCCAGATTTTTCGCATTGCGAACCTCGGAGATTGGCATTATTCATCAACAGTCAATAAGTCTTAAAAAATAATAGAAACATGTTTTAAAATGTACAAATAAAGCCCTTTACCATGATACCTCACTTAAATTTGTAGCCCTGCTTTGAAATTTCAGGGCCCACTCTGTTCACCTTTACAACCGTAAAAGTAAAAAAATATATATTTGCAATAAGGTTGGGTATGCAATATTTAAAACTATTCCAAATTTTAAATCAACAGCATTACTGGTTGTTGAAATATATCTACCGCTGTAACAGTCGAACAGACAGACTAACTGGCACCATAAGGGTTCCATTATTAGCTTTTTAGTTCGGAACCCAAATAAAAACGAAATACCAGTCACTAATAACGATATCCCAAGCACTATACTAAAAATTAGTGGCAAAGTAGATGCCTCATAGAGTAGGTATAGGCTACACGTTAAGAAAGGATTTCCCGAAACGTAACCACTTGAAAGAGAAATTGAACTCTGGCTGCAAGCAGGTTCTGTCGTTATTAATTTGGAGCAGCCCGAGCAGGGAGGTTCCTCCCCCTTACATCGCAGTTGTGTTCCTGCGGTGAGTAAGGTCGCCAGAGCTGGGTGTAGGGGACCAGTATGTAGTAGGCACCAAATAATACCTACCGCTGCCGGCACAGCGACTCCTCTCAACCTTCAAACACTTTTTCGAGAAGGGTGTAGAGAGAGATTCGGTAAAGCGTGAGTGATACCCCTGGTGCTGCAAGCGTCAATAGGCTACGTTAACTGCTTGCCATCAGACGTACAGCAAGTTTTTTATTTGTCCTGTCTTCGTCGTAAGTGTAACTATTTATATGCCCTATATATGCCTATGGCTACCAGTATGGTACTTTTGTCGATCAGGCTGGCCACCACATACTATGGTACGTAAAAAGCACAGGCAGGATACCGCTCCACTCCGACTTTAATGACATCATTCATAGGGCTCTTGCCAGAGCTCTCGTGTCAGCTATTCGTGTATCGAGTGGCTTGAAGCGTAACGATGATAAGAGGTCCATCTGACAGGAGCTCATTGTATTTTCCGCGACATATCGAGGCGTCTGATTGACGGTTCATAGCCAAAGGGCTGACGAATACTCCAGCTAGAAGATAAGCATCACCATACAAAATGGCATCGCCCGCCGCCTGCAAAGTTTGGGCACACTACCAACTGGCAGCAAATTAGATCAGCTATATTCTCTTTGTGAACTGCTGGTCTCTTTTTTTTTTTATTTGTGTTCTGTTTGTTTTCTATTTCCCACTTAGTCTGTCAAGCAATTTCATCATATCTGAATTGTTAATGGTCGTTTTTGAGAAATCGAAGAACATACATGAAAAAAGAACATACGCGTCCAACTAAGAGTTTCCTCCTTCTTTTTTGAGTCGGTTAAAAATAGGATGCCTTTTATCACGGGAGAGTTCCCGCGAGGGTACAGTGGGAATAGTTATTCGACCCAGAGCTATGCCATATGTAGGCAAAGAACTTTAAATGAGAACACATCGTGAAGTTTTGCAGGTTCGATTCTTACTTAGGTAAGCCTTTTTCATAAGTTCGTCGATGCAGCTGTACTTATTTGTAGCTTTTTTTTATAGTGAACAAAACTAAATGGTCAAACGGGAGAGCGCTGATGGCTCTCATCAACCCAACCAGAAAAGTTATATCAAAATCATTGATCCTGTCATAAAATTGTGAGAACGAAACCATAGTGCGATTCAGGAAAAAGACAACGCCATCTAGTAGTTCTCTCCCTCTGTCTGTGCCGTGAGACGGCCTGTAAATAAATAAATTGAGATATCTTTTTTTCCCGTGAGCCGATTTTGATGAAACAAAGCCTAGTTGAAGCGCCAAGCAACGCTCAATCACCCTGTGGAAACCCCATGCAAATCCGTTCAGTTGATTCGAAGATTATCCTGTTCAAACAGACAAACAGACAGACAGAAAGACAGACAGACAATTTTTTTTTAAATGGTATTTATGTATTGTGTTAGTCATTCTACATCACCCCCAATCAGTTTTTGGTACATATATTCAATGTACAGACACGACTTTTCTACAGATTTATTATATGTATAGATTTGAATCCAGTTTTGAATACCAGTAATAATAAAAGCGGTTCAATTGAAGACTCAACTTCCGTTCTTTAGCTGATGCAACAATCCTTACTCTCTCGTGTGTCTGACGCAACCTCCTGGTCACGGTCAATCATTATACAAAAAGTTCCCACTTACACATCTGTGAAAAACACATGTTTATTGTAAGAGGAAAATTTACACTGTATTATTACCATAACAGTGATGAAATATTTCAGCAATGAATTTTAATCACTTTTTTCAATTTTTTGTTTTTGGTTTAATCGACTACTTGAACAGGTTTGTGTTGCGTTTGACTGTTGTCCTAGAGGTGATGATGTTGACTAAAGTGATACACTAGAGAACACAAGGTTATTGGCTCTCTAGTGTCTAACTTACGAACCGGTGGTCGGTTCCTTAGCTACGTCCTTTTGTATTTCTAGAGTCTAAACTGAAAAATGACTTTGACTTTAGTACAGATGCCGATTGGTAATAAAGGGGTTTCCAACAAGACGGGCCAGCTGTCGCTGTTTGTTAAGACTGGTTAAGATTCCACCTATCGCGACACAGGTCGCGGGTTCGATTCCCACACAGGACATGCATTTGTGTGCATGAACATGTCTGTATGTCCTGATTCTGGGTGTAATTATGTATAATGTATTATATCAGTTATCTGGTTTCCGTAGTAAAAGTTCTGCTTAGTTTTGGATCAGATGAGCGAGTGAGAAGAATGTACCAGAATATTAAAAAAAAAACTTACGTGAGAAAGGTACGTCAATATTTCTTTGCCAAATTGCTCGCAACAATTCCTTCTCAAACATTCACGGTTTCTATCTTAAACAAACTATAAAAAAGCCACAGAAGAAACAGTGTTATAAGTTCTAATAACCATACACCATCATATATCGCCTGGTGTAAGCGGTTACATTTGTGATGCCACGGGTGTTGCATCACAAGGAACGCTTGCAACCACCGGGGCTTAGCTTACAACCCTTCCCCCAATGAGCTCCGGCAACCTAACTCACGCGCAGGAAAACAACATTCTTATTTGTCTGCGGTATTCTGTACGGCGGAGGTACTTCCCCAGTCGAGCTGTTCTTTCCTCTCTTAACTATCCACTGTTACTAACCATAGAAATGGAGTTCCAATTTCAAATTCCACCAAAAAAAGAAACAGTTAAAATGACCAGCAACCACAAATGCGGTTCTCCGTTCACACATGAACTCGATTCCAACGAATTACATCGACCACAATGGCCTAAGGTATAAATTGTGTTGTTATCGTGCAATGAACCGAAGTTAGGCCGGTCAGAGGCGGCTACAGCCGGTTCGATCGCGACTCTTATCAATAACTAATACGAATTATGATTATTACTTTGTTATTCGATAACCAGTCAATGTGCCTTGACCTGATTGTGAAGTCTGCCGTTCGGTTGACTTCAGGACAGTGGCCGAGATTTGAAGTGTTTATTTGATCAGCTTTTTCTTTTTAACCGACTTCAAAAAAGGACGATGTTCTCAATTCGGTTGTATTTTTTTGTATATTTGTTACCTCATTTATTAACCAATTTGGAAAATTCTTTTCTTGTTTGGAAGGGTTTCCGTTTGGTCCCATTGTCTTCAGGTCAGGATTTGATTACTTTTTAGTGTACTTTGAAGTCGATTTAAGATTTTTTAAACAGTCTTCATTTGATTACGATTTGTTCAGTCGTTTTGTTCTATTGATTTTGCATTTATTATATTAATATTTGGGATTGTCAACAATTTATCAATGAACATCATATTGCATATCCTCGGTCAGTGATAAATGTTGAGAGGTTTTAATTAAAGCCCACTTGGAAAGCGGTTTTATAAAGATTATTTTATTTTCAAATAACATTCAACTAACAATTGACACTAATTGCTTATTGAATATTTTCAATAAATATTTAAGCAAATTTTATTGTTATCTTTTGTTGAACCTTAAATGAGATGTGCAATAAAGAACATAATTTGTATTGTATTGTACTGCACATATCAAACAAACGACAATAGCAACCCAAATAATTTCCATATGAGCGGTTGGAAACGAGTCCTACATAGATTATAAATAACAATAGATCAACACAATCGAAATGAAAGTAAGGAGCCGTGTCATTAACATAATCAGGCTTGCGACCACCAGACGGACGAACTTACAAAGGACAATACAGTGAATTGGCCAATAGATACTGTGAGAATTGTCCGGCTGCGCTTAGGCAATGGGGCTGATGACCTCAAGGTTCATTTTGTCAACTTAGCTATAGAAAAAGTGAGCCTCTTTCTGAGAGGTCTCGAGTTATAATTTATTAAAGTCAGAAAGTCCTCATCAGCCAAAATCATGGAAGGTCATCATTCTCAAAGGATGTCGGAGGAGTTCTAAATTCAAAATAACTCACAGCAATGAAATTGGAGTACACACATTAGTAATGTGTGCATGCACCACGCAGCAAATCAAGTCCGTCTACATGACGCCCATAGACGGTGACGAAGCCTGACGCAGCACTCTTACCTCTTACTTTTTCTATAGAAAATCGTCGCCCAGATCCCAATCTTTCGATACCCGAGTCCTAGCTGACAAGACTCTTTTTATAGCTAGAGCTTCATCTGTTAATGATTCTGTTGTTTACAACTAAACTAGGTAATTTAGTCTCACTATATCTCTTTCTATCTTCTTCAAAGAACATAAGAAAGGGATGTAAGAAATTAAGTCCTGTCAAAGTCCCAATTGCTTGTTTTCAACATAAAAGTCGCCATCAGAACTGGACGTCTATTTACTGCAACTGTAAGCGGCAATAATTGGACTGTTTTACAAAAAACTTAAACCGACTTCAAAGTACACGAAGAAGTAATCAAATCCTGATCTGATGACAATGGGACCAAACGGGAAGTGTACCCATCCAGACAAAAAAAGAATTTTCAAATCGGTTCATAAATGACGGAGTTATGAGGTAACAAACATAAAAAAAAAAAAAAAAAAAAAAAAAAACACAACCGAATTGAGAACCTCCTCCTTTTTTTGAAGTCGGTTAAAAACTACTTTGACAGCTTGAAATATGTTTCATCCCTTTCCAATTATGTTTAAAAGAAAGAGATATGTGATTAAAATTATTTAACAACATAATCGACAGCGGCTCCAATGACACCAATACCTAATTTGCGCAATCTTAATTTAGCGCCATCTATTGACACAAAGACAAAGGACTACAACAGAAAACAACATTTAATTGATTCCCAGTCAGAACTCATTAAAGATATGGTAAGTGTCGCTAATGTACACGGCGCGCACGCAACCTTAGTACTTCCTAAATCGTAACCTAACCTAGGAAGTGCGGGTTCGAATCCGATGCAGGAAGCTGCCATTAAATACTGACTGAACAGTTGTCAACTGCCGGTTAAGGGGAGACTATTGAATTGTTTATTCCATTTTATGCTATATTTTTACGGCATTATTAAAGTGCAGATTGTCAATAATATTATTTTACTACAGTCATAGGCTAAAAAGAAACAATATTCAATAAAATTACTTAAAAAAACAATTGAAAACAAAAAGATCATCAATAAAAACCGGCCAAGTGCGAGTCCGTACAAACCTGTAGGTATATAAGTAAATGGTAGTATAGACCTGAGTATTTGATATGAATATCAATTTATGACGCATTAAAAAAAAATTACTTACTAGATCTCATTCAAACCAATTTTCGTTGGTAGTTTGCATCGTAATGTACATCATATATTTTTTAAAGATTTATCATTCTCTTATTTTAGAAGTTACAGGGGGGGACACACATTTTACCACTTTGGAAGTGTGTCTCGCGCAAAATATTCAGTTTAGAAAAAAATGATATTAGAAACCTCGATATCATTTTTGAAGACCTATCTATAGACACCCCAAACTAATGGGTTTTGTTAAAAAAAAAATTGAGTTTCAGTTCTATGTATGGGGAACCCCCAAAATTTATCGTTTTTTTTCTATTTTTGTGTGAAAATCTTAATGCGGTTCACAGAATATATCTACTTACCAAGTTTCAACATTATAGTTCTTATAGTTTCGGAAAGAAATACAACATACGGACGGACAGACAGACAGACATGACGAATCTATAAGGGTTCCGTTTTTTGCCATTTGGCTACGGAACCCTAAAAAGGTACCTATGTGAAAATTTTAAAGTCAACCAATATACTATCTCTATGCTGAAACAAGAAAAGAGATTTATGCGGTCGCAGTTTCAGGCCCGGTTTATTAGTACAGATTGCTGTCTAATCGGAAATGTTGTAACTAGCTGTCTCACGCGGTTTCACCCGCGCTCCAGGGATAAAAAAAATATACCATGGCATTTGGGAATAATGTAGCCACCTTCTTCATCCAAACTTTACCTGTATAAAATATTAGTGTAGATAAAAGAAAAAATAATCCAATTCATAGTTTAAAAACATCGCCGCCTTAACAAACCGTGTAAATAAGGCGCAGACACATTGTCTCCGCTCGAAGATGTTGATGTGTAATCAACAAGCAAACTACACTCCACTAATAGCTCATGTCCTTATTGTTCACGATTCTAGCTAATGATACGTCTACTTACGTCATTATGTTGCTGACTATCTTGATAATCGTACCCTATACTGGGTGGATATCAAGAAACCTATGTTAAGTTTGATGAATCTGAAATGGCAAAAGGTTTATTTTTATTTTTAACAGTCTTCAAAAAGGAGGAGGTTAACAATTGGGATGTTTATATGTTTTTTTTTTTATGTATGTTCGAGCATAACTCCGTCATATCATTATTTTTTGTTCGAGAGTGTTTCATATAGATCTGATGAGGAGTTTCGGTGATAGAACGGAACTCTTAAAAATATTACAGCAAATCAACCGCGATTGCTGCTATCGCATAAATATGCATTTTTTACGCAATAATGCAACATTACAACAGGCCTTTACACTTGAAAGGGTTAGGCAGATGTATTCAGTATAAATATAATGAAACTAAAAATTTAAATAAATTAATTAAATTTTTGAACAAAAAAAATAACTAAGTACCTTCAAAATACACTAAAAAGTATGAAATAACTCTTATCTGACACTGCTTTGAATTCAGCGAAATATTTTCTATAGAACAATTCATGCGATTTCGCTCACTTCAAAACAGTGTCAGATAAGAGTACCTAATTAAGAGTTATTTCATACTTTTTAGTGTACTTTGAAGGCGAAAGTTATCGAGTGCATTTTTCCTAAGCTGGCCAGATTTCGAGGTCTTTATAATAATAATGCATTAAAATAGGCACATAGTCAGCAAGTCATTGGCTGTCCTCTTAGTGTAGCTAATGTCCTCAAATTAAAATGGCAGCGGTGACCACTTGAACGTCTATCTGCTTGTCAATCTATTGACAGCAGTTAAGAGCAGTTTTTCCTCCCATATTCAGCCATATACCAACGTCACTACTTGTCTTCCCGTTACTTTGATCCATCCATTGTCAAACACATACAACAAATCCAAACAAAGTTCTTAATGCTATTCAGACATTTAGATCCTTACGAAACATTATCAAACAGCAATCGTCAATATCCAATGCACAAAGTATCAAAACTACGACGACCAGTCTTTGGAGAGCATCTGAAGGGCCCTTGTTTCTGTTATGCATGACATGTGCGAGATAAAGACACTCTGGACGTCATCGTTATTATTATCAGCTTCTTGAGACGGCAGACTACTTGTCAGATAAACTAATTATGTGATCACTTTGTTGTGTTATGTAATGCCTTTCGTTTGTTATTGATTTCGCGTTTAGACATTTCTGTATAGTAGTTTCAGCTACTGTTTAGTCAGTTCTTGAAGACTGTATATCTTCATCATAAGCATCTTCTTGTCTTGTTCTAATATTAAGGTTGGCCCAATTTGTAATTAGGTATACATAGATATTTACTGAAGCGCTCGTGGTGTAGCATGATTAGCCGTTCTTAATCGATCGGCAAAGTTAAGCTACGTCTGTCGTGGTCGGTACCTGGATGGGTGACCGTCTAGTGGTATTTCATATCGAGCGTTTCCGTGCTTCGGAAAGCACGTAAAGCCGTTGGTCCCGGCTATCACTTAATTGTGATAGTTGTTAAGCTAGTTGGATGCCTCCTAGGCGGCTTGAAAAACTCCAACAGTAGGATTACCACTAGCCTACCTCCACCAATCCGCAGTGGGCACGCGTGGTGGAGTATCGCCCATTCCCTTTCACCCTCATTTGTGAAAGGAGGCCTGTGCTCAGCAGTGGGACATTATAGGCTGTTGATAATAATGATATAAAAAGATATTTACTATTTTATACTTGTCCACACTTGAATGTCGTTTGAATCATCCTAATTTTAATGTATAAATGTAGATGTGTTAGTGTTAATTCGATCCGTTTCTTCTCCGGTCTTCCCAGCATTTATACTCTGATAGTCTTCAAATTCTGATTCACTATTCTATCCGACTACTTTCCAGTATCTTGTCTCTCTTTCTTTCGTTATTCTACAAATTATCCTTAACTGCAATTTATCAGTTATACAATCAAATATCGATCGACAATAATCTCCATCCATTAATTGAGTATCAATTGTACGATCTATGTCACATGTCAAGTGTACTAAATTGATAGTTTGTCAATCTGTTAATTGTATATTGTGGATGTCATAGCAGCAATTACTGGCCGTTCTTTGATCTGTCTTCTGAATTTGTTCAATTGCTGTTGACTTTTTATGTTTGAACTGCAGTTTTTGCACTCGATACTTTTTTTAGAAATGCCTTATCACTTTGTAACACTGCACACATGTTTTCCAGTAAATATGAACCTGCAAATTAATGAATACATTAGATCAGTGGTTCCACATTAGTTTTTCCTGCGTACCACTTCAAGAAAGACCTCAAACTCACGTGCCCCTTATTGCAGGAATAATAAATATAAAATTAAATCAGTTTTTTTGACATTAAATTATTACCATCAAAATAATGTCTAATGACGGTAAAAATTAGTCATGTTTTTCTTTGCATAACCCTCAAACATCTGTCTACTGTTTGGTCAGCTTCAGTCGCACGCAAGTCAACAAGTTGAAGTCTGTGACGATGTTTAGTTTTTGAGTTTGTCATAGCCGAAAAACCGCCGTCGCAGAGGTACGTCTTGCAAAATGGCAGTAAATATTTGATTGCTGCTTCGCTGACACGATAAATGTCTATAGATCAGTCCATAAATTACCCAGTGATTGCAGAACAACTCTTGAGTCTGCTGTAGCATGATATGTGTATTAATTCCTCTTGATCAGAGGGTAGTTGGTCGGTGGAATGGTTCGTAAAAGGGGTTCTTTACCTAGGTCCATTGCGGCGATATTTCTGTCTTTCTCTAGTCTATCTTAGTCAAGAGATTGCCGCGCGTACCCCTTGACGCAACTTCTGGGTACTCGTACCACTAATTGGGAAACACTGCAGTACATAGATAGTCTTGTAACCTTAATCTCATCGATATTCGCTGATAATTCGAGCATGTCAATACGAAACCATTGTCAAACATTTAGTATAAATTTGTCGATATCTATAGGCAATAAAACCACACCCAGGTATCGCCGAGTTCCCATGTTTATCGTAAGTGCGTAATCTCCTGTTTACTGTTGCGAAGGGAGCCGTTTCTTTCCGATCTATT
Source organism: Achlya flavicornis (assembly GCA_947623365.1). NCBI lineage: Eukaryota > Metazoa > Arthropoda > Insecta > Lepidoptera > Drepanidae > Achlya > Achlya flavicornis. Next base: position 481,235 of record OX392483.1, on the reverse strand, counting down.
TTCTCCACTCGCGTTAGACGTGGGCTCAGAGCTCACGTTTGTCCGCAAGCTTACATTGATCTGTATGCTCATGTACCGGTAGCAACATAGAATTATAAGACTGCTAGAAAGGCTATTCTTACTAAGGAATCTGATTGGCGTTATTGAATTTATCGGAGAAGTAGACTAGATTTAGGGTGTAACTAGTCACACTAATTGTTTTATCTAACTTGTCAAATCATGACACAAAATCATGCCTTTATTAACTTCGTCTACATCTTTCTACATTCCTTTTTTTTTATACCACTAATGTGGCAAACAAGCATACGGCCCGCCTGATGGTAAGCAGTTACCGTAGCCTATAGACGCTTGCAACACCAGGGGTATCACTCGCGCGTTGCCGACCCTGAAGAAATCTCTTCACGCCCTTTTTGAAGAACCCTATGTTGTACTCCATTGGGAAAACCACGGCGGGGAGCTCATTCCACAGTCCGAGCGTCCGCGGAAGAAAACTCCTTTTATCCCGTACAGTTCGAAACAAATCTGGTTTCAATGTGTGTGGATGGACTCCCCGTCGATGGCGAGAGTTGCTAATAATCCAAGCAATTTATTTATAAAAACGGCTTCATATTCACTCCTTACACGTGTTTTATGCAAAAACGAAAATGTTTTTCGCAATGCAGTCTTTTAAAACGTAACATTGGGTGACATTGGTTCCGTTCTGTTATAAATCGTACCAAACTAATTTTAGTCACATCACATTTCTTTCTTACGAACATTATTGAAAAATGATAGAATATATTTAAAGCTGTAAAAATAATCTTTGCCGTCTTATTTGGCGTAACCGCGATAGATGGCGACTTTTATATTGAAAACAAACATTGGACTAATTTGACAGGACTACATTTCTTACATCCTTTTCTTATGTTCCTTGTTAGAAAGAGACATAGTGAGAATCAGGGCCACTGTCAAGTATTCAGTAAGCACAATGATTGGTGTACTCACTTGACACTTCTACTTTCTATACTTCGGTGGTGGTGTACCCTCAGTACAATAGAACGGATTGAGAAGGTTATTTGTTTGCTTTATTGCTTTCCCGTACAAGTGCAATCGGAAAATGGAACGGTTACTGTTTGATGTGATTACGTGACTCATGGAAGAATGGGATCATGAGAGAGGAATTAAAAGACGATAGGTGGTAGCTTAATGTGTGTGATGAAGTACAGTGCGACCGCCGAGAGAATGCGTTTCTGACATCTGTTAATATCGGAAAATCACGGAAACGGTTAATGTGATTAAGATGTAACTTTCACTTCCCGTGAAAGTGTCATCGTAATCGGATTAGCCGTTTCCGATTATAGGCCAATATTAACAGGTGTTGTTCCTACCCATGAGTGAGGTCGGTAGTGCTCATTGGGTTGCAAGTATCTGTAGGTTACGGTAACCGCTTACCACCAGTGCTTGTCGACATAAAAAATATGTTATTTAGAATTAAATACACTCGGATCAAAATTTAGGTTAATAACACAAAAAAAATACTGGGTGGAGATTTCGAGATGGCATATTTTCGAAACCTATGTTGGGTTAGTCATGCTGAACAACTTTTACTATGGGACCAACACTGAATTCTCAAAAAAATTTTTTTACTTTTCATACATTATGATCGAGCAAGGTTGACATTTACTATGGAAAGTAAATTTTTTTGAGTATTTACTATCGGTTTCATAGTAAAAGTTGTCCCAACATAGGTTTCGAAAATATGCCATCTCCAAATCTCCACCTGTTATTTGATACAATGAATCTTAATTGAAGGAGCCTGAAGCGAAAAACGTTTGATGAAGGGAATCCGTGGAAGTTATGTAGGACAAACTGATGGAAAGTACCCGGGTAGGGAGGTCTCACCGATGTTATGAATAAATATCAGGTCAATTTACGTAAACAGTAAACATGTTTACTTTATCATTGGTTAGAATTAGGGTTGTCAATCACCGATATAGAAAAACGTCCTTTAAGTTTATACAACAAACCGAAACCTGTAAAAAAGCATGTAAATGTAACCAAAATAGTATATCTATTCGAAAGGGCTGAAGTGAAGACTTATTTAGGTATTATTCTTACAAGATACTTATAAGAGGATATCCGTAGTGTATAGGCTGCTCTGTACACCTAATAACAGCTCTAATACAGCTAGTATACAGCTTTTCTATTGCTTGTACAGCTCTAATAACGAAATAAGCTGTATAATATGGACCCTTTTTTTACAATTATAAGGGCTTATACAGCCTCTGTACAGCCTGAATATTCAGCTTTTAGTATAAAAACGAACTTTAATACAGCCTGTATACAGCTTTTTATGCTACTTGTTAGACTCTCCATACAAAGATTCACCTCAAAATAAATTACAAAAATTCATACCAAATTGCTTTCAAGTTTATTGAATTTAAATTAAATCATAATTAAATATTTCTGAGGCTCATTATTTTATGACGTCACTAGCTAATATTATTATAAAATTTTCTCTGAAGTTACCTAGTCCCAAAGAAGTTGTTTACTTTTATGGATATACTCTTCCCGTTACAAGTTGTATAAAATAAATGAGGAAGTGATTTTATTTGTTCGTTACCTCTTGACAGCTCATCAAGAAAATATTGAACGCTCCCGTGAAAGTATCATCGTAATCGGATTAGCCGTTATCGAGATTAGGCCAATATTAGCAACCAATAGTGAATTCTGATAAAAAAAAAAACTTTCCATAGTAAATGTCAACCTTGCTCGATCAAAATGTATGAAAAGTAAAAAAAAAAGTTGAGAATTCAGTGGTGGTCCCATTGTAAAAGTTGTTCAGCATGACTAACCCAACATAGGTTTCGAAAATATGTCATCTCGAAATCTCCACCCAGTATATCCAACTGTCTTTTCCTGAGTAACAATTTCTCTAAATAATTTTAATACGAAGGTCATGTAAGCGATGATTAATTTACAACAAAAAAGTCATCAAGATTTACGTCAGTAGAAGTAATTTAAATGAGATTGCAATTTTTCTGTTCACATAACATTTAATCTATCGATGTATGACAACCCTTGTTTAATAAGAATCTGTTGATCACAGATGAATCGAACGCTAGTGACAATAAAAGCAACAGGAAGCAATTCGAGGATTGAGGAAGCAACTCCGGTTTATTTTATTTGCGACATCTACGAATAAAGTATTCAAGAATAAATTTTATATGTGTAATACTAGCTGCCCGGCGTGACTTCGTTCGCGTGGTGCTACCCTACCCTACCCTATCTAAACCATCCAAGGCGTCACCCAAAAAACATGTGAAATGTTTCCCTTGTCAGTCAAAAATATAAGATTCTTTGATGTTATGTTTTCTTTAACTTCTTTATCAAGAAAATGGCCTACTTTCCAAGCAAAATCGTTATTTTATAGGCCCCCAAAGAGGGTACATTTAATAGCTGTAACAATTAAGGCCTTGAGATGTAACTAAAACAACAATTCCGCTGGTATCTGCTATAAAAGATTATGTAGTATTAAATGTAAGACCTTTACTTTAGTATCTCTTATCATGAAATAGCAAAGAGCTTTTTCATTTGTTTTTTTCTTGCTTCGAAAATTACTTGGGTTTTATATTTCTGCAACGTCTTTGCGAAAAAATACTCGATAAAAACTCCTTGTGCAAAGTTCTGACCATCGACAGGAAATAAATATCGCTTCACTAGTTGACCATCCTAACAATATTAATACGAAAATTACTCTTAAATTTTAATAATTGTTCCAATTTTGATGTACATTTTAATTTATTTAACCTTCCTTTTTTCTTCATCAAATGTCTCTTTTCGCTTAAATCTTCTCGTTGTCATGGTATATGTATAAGTATAGTATGCGACTCTTGAATAAAACTGATTTATATCGAGGGCCATGAATCACTCGCGTCGCTCAGGATTCTAACACTTGAATCACTCGCTACGCTCGTGATTCATCTATGGCCGCCGCTCTTAATTCACTAATTGCATAATATATCATTGCTGAGTATAGCTCTATCTCATTGTTAACGTTTTACATCTCTTTTCATTAAACAAAGAAAAGGTGATTTTGATTTTGACCTGACTCCTTCCACCCATATCAGGATTTCAAAACATTACTTCTCTTTCTCATTGTTATCCTCTTTACAATTATGCTCTGCCTCATTTTTGTATCTATAAGTTTAAATAAGCAAATAACCTGGGGAATTTCAAGGCTTCTTCAGGTCCTAATGGTGCTGCATCTTCGGCTTCGTCATCGTCTTTAATGTTCAGGTGAGTGTCCCAACTTAAAGCCCTTTATATATTGCTTGCTAGCTTTAAATCCTCGCTTAAATTGTATCCAGCTAAACCAGTATGCTAAAGCTAAATCGTAAGCCGCCCTCGATATTTCAACCTCACGTATAAAGGAACAATAGTAAAGAATGGCGGTGAATCCATTAATTTCTTCGTGGGAAAGTTTTGTGGAAACTGTTCGTTCAGTGTGTTCTGTTTTTTGTACTCGACCGTGACGCAAGGAAAGTTTTTCATAGTATTTGTGTGGTGTAAAGAGTAAACGAATTATAGAAAGATATTTTTTCTATAGTTAGAGACTTTTATTTCTTTTATAATTTTTATGACGAAAAAGTAATACTTTACAGTTTTAAGGCGGTTAAGCAAGTACGCGCGTAGGTGCGTTGACACGCAACATGCAGCGTGATGCGTGGCAGTGTGATAACCGCCTAACCATCTACTAGAAGATTGGTAAAAAATACAAAGGTGAAGAAATTATTGTAGAGTCAAAATCGACATCAGTATTCCTTTAATATTTTAGTCTTATTTCCATTAAGATGGCATAACTTTATCAATGGTTTTTATGGAGAAAAAAATTACTAACAACTTAACTATTACTGAACTTTTCATGAGAGAATCTTCGTCAGTATTGTTTAATCTAGATATAACATGCTGACCTTCAAGACTTCTAGCATCTTGGCATTTATTTATTCCTGTTTTTATCGATTCCAGGTTTCCACCGCCTTCATTCGTTGCTTGCGCCACAATCCAATTCCCTGGCTTGCCGATAGCCCCGCGTTTAACTTGGGTATTTTATTACCCAAGTCAGGCCATTGTGCCTGCCCTATTATTACTAATATTGGGGGCACTGCTTTATCTTTCATAGACACATGGTACGGACAAGTTTGTCAATCGTTTCTTGTGTGGGATGTTGGGTATTGGTTACGGATAACAAATTTTTCTTTGTTCGGATATTTTTACTTACATGTATTTTTATTCTGAATGGTCTTATGAGGGAATTGAGGGAAGTTCATTGACGAGGCAAAGATGTAGCACGCATGTCCAGAAAAGCCTGTTCTGTTATTCACTGTGGCCTTAATGATATCCAGGTTAAACGTCTCAAGAAATAACCGAGCCTGAGTCGTTCTTCTTTTATACGGACAGTAAACCGTCATTTTGCTGATATTTGGGTTTTTGAACTATCGATAATTATGGTTTTACGGCCTTACTCATAAAAATCTCTTAAATAACGAATTAAATAGTAGATAGCTAAATAATATTTAAAATGTTATTCAGTGTAGTTGCGCCGTTCACGCAAGTTCTCAATAGCGCTGGCAGTTTTAATTTTATTTTTTTTAATTGGAACGAATTTTCAAACTTTTTATTTAAGATGATTTTCTTTTGTTTTTTTGTCTCTCTTTCGCTTCGCTCTTGAGCCTGTCCCGCTATATAATTATCCCGCGCTTTATAATATAAATTTATTTAATTTCATGAGAAATATATCGCCAAACACCATCTACACACAGATAACATACAGTAACACAATTTTAACAACATTACACTACATTTTAACTACGGTGTAAGTGCAGTGCAAACGTCTCCGCAATTTGGGTAAGTGGTAGCTATAAGTCCTCAATTACATCGATTCCCGCGAGATCAGCGCATATCAACGGCCACAGGGTGAATCCTGTGCCCGGCGTGATTACAGTGTTTAACTTTTCTTTACTCATAAACGCTTTTTAGTCATGATTTAGTTATTGAAGGATTTAAAGAGCAAAAATAATATTATATATGGCGACACCAACATCAAGACCATACATTAGACAGTAATGGAGCTTTTAAAAAAAAGAAACGGCACCAATTTGAAAAGATTTATTATGTGTTTTATGATAATATTATATTAATTAGAAAATGGAAATTAACAATTAATTCAGAACGAGAAAAAGATCACGTTTTTCGAATTGGGGTGTGAAGGTTTGTTTGCGAAAGGTAATTAGATTTTTGTATATTAATTTTATGTAAATTATACTTAATATTTACAAATTCTATTTCATCTTCTATTTTTAAGATAGAATGTATGAATTTATATTGTTTCAGTTCAAAGACTATGAACTAGAAATGTATCTTCTGGCTTAAGCAGCGATCGAAAAATAAATTCAAATAGCTGAAGAAATACATGTAAAACGTATAGGAATTATGAATTTGGAGGAAGAGTATTGGAAAATCAAAATACAAACATTGAATAAATTAATGGAATAAATGTTGGGAATAATTATGTATAAATAAATCTCTAGTGAAATTGTGTATGTTATTACTAATATTATTAATATTATTTTGGTCCTCCAGATCTGAAACCCTCATATTCCAATTAAATTTAGTTAAATTATGTAGCACACACGGCACAAGCAATGATAAGTTAGTAGGTAGATGTCAAATAGCATGAGTTCGGTAACACATGGTATTGTATAAGATTTCTCATTGGTTAATGTTTATTTCGATATAATACTATGATAGAGCGAGGTTTCATCAAATATTGTGAGCACTATTTCAGAGTAATAAACTGGAACTTCACTAGATATTGGTAAAAACCCTTGACCTTGACGACTCAACCTATATGTGAAATAGAGTAGGAGTTGTTTTATTGTGTTACCTATATGAATCAACTATGACTTAAAAATTCATCCCTCTAATACCTTTAAACGAGCAATTCTTGTATATATATATAATCTGAATCTCGGAAACGGCTCCAACGATCTTCATGAAACTTAGTATGCGTGGGGTTTCGGGAGCAATAAATCGATCTAGCTAAGTTTCATTTTTAGGAAACGCCGTTATAACCGTGTTTTCAGGCAATGAAAAACTGCTACAATATCATTAGAATACCTACGAAGGTAAATTTCGCCACCATCTACAGGATTATCATAGCCAGATGGGAAATCGGGCGGTTCCGAAACCAGAAGATTTAGATTTGATTGAGTTTAGATGATCATATTTTCCCTTTTTTTTTCAAGGTCCTTCTTTTGTGAGGAAAACTAATATGATTTACAAAAAAACGAGCAAAGGCCGGTCATCCAGGTAGTTAAGTAATTTATGGTGTTTCTATATAATCTAACATCATATATCCATCGTATTTTCAGTAATAAATGAAAAATATTTTACAACAATCAAGCATCAGCTGTTTATTTGGCGGCCATTTTGCTATTTAACGCGCTAAACAAGGGTCGTAGGTTGTTTAATTTGACAGCTACTTAAATAACGTTTTTAAGCAGTGAATAAGGCTAAATAGCGTTTATGAGTAAGGTTGATTTTAAACGTTACATTTATTTTTAGGAGGGCTAAATAATGCTTCTTTCCCTGTATAATGTAATGTAATAGTGTTTTCATTATGGTAGTTTTCCAGTGAATACAGTGACAGAGTGGCCGTTTTCAGTGTGTACCATTTGGATTACCATTTTGGTAAATGGTACAGAGTGGTCTCTGTCACGTTCTATGAAAAGCAAACATAAAAAAATACTGGCTAAACAAAGTGAACGAGTAATAGTACTAAAAGGTACATAAAAGTATAGAGATTTAAAAAAAAACAATAGGTACTATACTCTAAAGCGACGTATAAGATGAGGACCGGCGATTGTCGGTAAAAAAATGAACGACTATTTTCTAAAGCTGAAAGATTTACGGAATAAGAAACAATTTTCAAATTAATTGTCTTTGATGTCATTTCGAAATAAAATTGTCTAATTTTGCCAAGAGGGAAAGTAACGATTGAGGGAAAGTAACGATTTACAAACTCAAGTCAGCTATGCTAATAATGAACCGGTACCTCCATTCAAAGAAAGCGAAATAAAGCATTCAATAATCAAATTAAAACCAGACAAGAGCCCAGGTCCTGATGGCCTAACGAATGAGATGCTCATCACCGGAGAAAGCACACTTGTTAAACCCCTCACAAAACTGTTTAACCTGATACTGATAAGGAAAGAACTACCTAAACAGTGGAGGTGTTCAAATATTATATTGCTCTTTAAAAAAAGGTGATCCCAAACAAATCACAAATTACAGGCCCATTAGCCTTATGTCTTGTTTGTATAAAGTATTCGCAACAACTCTACTACGACGGTTAACCAAGACTATTGACGAAAATCAACCGATAGAACAAGCCGGGTTTATACGAACATTTTCAACTGTGGATCACATACATACTCTTAAAATGATCTTAGAAAAATACAGAGAGTATGGGAAACCCTTATATCTATGCTTCATAGACTACAGCAAAGCGTTCGACTCTATTTCTCATGAATTCATTTGGCAAGCTCTATCCATGCAAGGGGTAAATAATGAATACATTAATCTGATAAAGGAAATATATCGAAATAGTACTTCAAGAGTTATGTTAGAAAAACCAGGACCAAGCTTTAATGTCGAGAAAGGAGTAAAACAAGGAGATCCGCTCTCTCCAAAAAATTTCATTGCCGTACTTGAACAAATATTTAGAAAGTTAAATTGGGAGAACATAGGTCTGAAAATTAATGGTAAATATTTGTCACATTTGCGATTTGCTGACGATATAGTGCTGCTCTCGGAAAATGCACAAGAAATTCAATACATGTTACAGTCACTATGCGAGCAAAGCAAAAAAGTTGGCCTAGAAGTTAACAAAGAAAAGACTAAGATGATGACAAATGTAGAGAAAACCCCGATTAATTTACTATCTGAGAACATTGACTACGTGGAAGAGTACGTTTATCTGGGCCACCTGATAACATTCAAATCATGTACGGAAAATGAAATAGAGAGAAGAACCAAGTCGACATGGAATAAATACTGGATAATGAAAGAGATTTTAAAAGCAAATTGCCAACGAAACTGAAAACTAAAGCTATGGAACTTTGTCTACTCCCTTGCCTTACTTATGCTTGCCAGACATGGGCTCTGACAAAAGAAAGTCTCGAAAAAGTTAAGGTATGCCAAAGAGGGATCGAAAGAAGCTATATGGGTATCAAATTAAAAGACAAAATCAAAAACAGTGTGGTTAGACAGAAAACCAAAGCCAAAGATGCAGCGCGGAGAGTTCTACATCTGAAATGGAAATGGGCCGGACATATACAAAGAGCTACAGACGACAGATGGTCCAAAATCACAACAAATTGGTACCCAATGGACAAAACCCGAAGAAAAGGCAGACCTCACAAACGATGGAGCGACGACATAGTCAGAGTTGCAGGCAAAGTATGGAGCAGAATCGCTCGAGACAGAGAGAGATGGAAACAGCTGGAGGAGGCTTTTACCGCCAACAGCGGACCTTACACAACACTAATAAAAAACTAACAAAACTTATCTTACTCATTTATCGATCTAACACTACTAACAAATTAATAAGAAAATAAACTATTAGGTTATAAACAATAGCATGTAAGTTGAAATATTATATACTTAAGATCCATAGATGCTAAAATAATGTAAGGCAAAAATAAAGCTATTTTTTTTTTTTTTTTTTTTTTATTTATTTAATTTTGCCAAAAATACTTGCCGATGCGTGTCGCTAAAATTTCAAAATTGCACAACAAAATGAGGTGAATTTATAAATCAATAACAAATTCAATCTTCACCCGAAACGATCCCTTCATCCACCAGTAAAGGAAAAACAAAATTAATTCTCACAATTTTATTATTTAATTTCACAGCGAGAGTTAATATGACACCGATGACTTTTTCTGATGATACGAAAAGGGGTCGAGAGCCTTATCTTTTAACGGGCACCATTATATCGTTAATTTTATGTAATTTGGTCCCCATTGTAAATATTCGACGACTTGACAGACCCTGGCCATACCCTGGATATTTAAATCGATAAAATATATAAATTAAGCGATCTGTGTTTTCATTCGTGTAAACAGGTTAGGAAATAGGTATGTAATGTTAATTTTCGAGTGTCTAGAATATGGATGAAATTTTGCTTCCAATTTCTTTCGTCTTCGCAAACCCAAATGACGCCACATTTCCGAAAGTCAAACGCAAAAAATACTTCCTGTAAATAAAGCTTATTATCGTACAAAAACAAACAGTATTGCATAAATGGATCTAAAAATAGCGGCAAAAACAATCCCATACATAACCGACCGCTAAGCTCCGCTAAAAGGGTCCGCATATTGGTATAAATTGGTGGCACTTGTTTTTGCCGGCAACATTAAGTGAGCAGGCGTCATATTGTCGCCTCGCTTCCTCATAAACAACATTACTTTTACCATACACGCTTTTATTTGAAGTTTACGTAAGATATACCAGTTCCGTTGCCGGTCAAAGACCGGAAGTTAGTTTGACTATCTTTGTGATGATTTCGCTGAATGTGGTAAACACACAAAGCCTGAAAAATAACTGGCTCTCAAGTGAAGCTACTGGAGCACAGTGGTGACTGGATTTCAACTTATGGTGGTAGCCAACTTATCAGGTACTTCAAAGCGGGAGCAGGGGATGGAAACACAGTATGTTATGGTGTCCTCACGATGTTTTCCTTCACTGAAAGCTCAAGCTCATTTTGGAACTCAAACCGCACGCTACCACTCAGCTATCGTCGATGCCAGTTGGCGCAGTTGGCCTTACGCGCCGCAGGTCGTGGGTTCGATTCCCACACAGGACATGCATTTGTGTGCATGAACATGTCTTTATGTCCTGAGTCTGGGTGTAATTAAATTAGTATGTATTTACAAACAAAAAGTAGTATATGTATTATTTCAGTTATCTGGTTTCCATAGTACAAGCTCTGCTTAGTTTGGGATCAGACTGATGACCGTGTGTTAGGAATGTCCCAGGATATTTATTTATTTATTATCCTCGCCATCAAACATCTAGGCTCTTGCTAAAAATGTCTCCAATTTATTTTATATCTAGGTACTTTTACTTTATAACATTTTTGTACTCTCATTTCACGTAAACTCAAACGGAGCATTTAAACGAAGGCAAAAAGTAACCCCATTCGCCGTCACCCAGTTTATTTTCGCTTTAATTATTTCCACATGGGTAGCTGTGACATTTGGAAGACAATAAACTCGGACACAAGACTTGGTGAATTTCAATGAAGGTATTTATTTCGGGCTGCCTTAAATATGGCCACAGTCTAATACAGCTTTAGCAATCAACAATCATACGTAATTTTTTTTTCAAAAGGGAATTTGTGTTACTCCAAGTTCAAATGTATATTTACAAAGTAACCGTGAAAATATATCAATTTTTACCCCCTTAGCTGTTGAATTTCCCCTTAGTTTCAGACACAACCTCTGTTAGTGGATATTTAAGTAAACCTTTTGAGAAATCTACCGACCAAACGTCAAGTTTGTAGTCTCTATAGTTCTTAAAATTTCGTGATTAATCAGTGGACTCGGATCGGTGGAGGTAGGCTAGTGGTCAACCTACTGATGGAGTTTTCTAGCCGCTTAGAAGGCCTCCAAGAAGCTTAAAGACTATCACAATTAAGTGATAACCCGGCTTTACGTGCCTTCCGAAGCACGGAAATGCTCGATTTGAAATACCACTAAGCGCCCATCCAGGTACCGACCACGACGGTGGTAGCTTAACTTGCCGATCGATTAAGAACGGCTTATCATACTACACCACGAGCGCTTCATAATATTATGTACTCGTGTATTATTAAGCAGAATAGGTGGTTTCACCAAGTGGTTCGGATTCTGCCACTCCCCCAACTACTCTACTAGCTGTTCCACCGATACTGTGACATGGTGCGTGTACAAAGCAAGGTAATTCATGCTAATGGCGCTTTGTCCTCCGTTCCACAGAAGCGGCCCTTCGCAAGTGATCCCTCCGCTCCGTAGGGGTCGTATTAGTGTACTTTACTGTCCGTCCACTGTCCGAATTGTTACGTCACGGGCTGATTTGTTCTGCCTTTAATGCTGTCCTTTTGTTCCACTTAATGTCCACTCTCTCATATAAAGTTCAGTGGGAGTTGACGATTTATGCTATACCATGGCTATACCTATTGGTTTTCCAAAACAGTTGGCTCTATAGTAAAATAAATTCGGCTTTGTAACCTTGTCGCAATAAATGTGTGACTTTAAAACTGGGCAAGTGGGAGCAGAACTTGTCCCCTGAGGGTTTTGTACAAACTTAATGGTCTACGTTTGTTATCATAAAATAAATACGTGACTTGTGCTGATCTTGTTACTTGCCTGATATCACAATTCTAGGTCCACGGATACCCCCTATAGGGGTTGATGAGTGTGTTACGAGGATCAAAATGGCCGTATCTATTGATTGGTTTAACTTAGAAGCTTGAACACCTATAAAAGGAACTTAAGAACGCCTTAACATACAGACAAAAATGTGATTAGTTTTCTCCTTTTGTGGAACGGATCCCTAAAAAGTATTCAAATTGAACAATCTATGTACAAAATAATTAACTCTTTTTAAAACCTTCAATGTCATCTTCAAAATTGCGAGAATTTTTGACTTTCAAATTATGTAGATCAAAATGTCCAAAGAATACAAAGAAGTAGAATGTACAATGATAACTGCACAGTTTTTATCCCAAAATATCAACCTTACATTATTAGCATATTACCCTCCCCGTGTAACATAGAAGGTAATAATGTTCAGATAGGTACTATTGACCGCATATTTATGGGTTCTACCCTCGACCGGCGCGCGGGGTGACAGAGACCGCTGCTGACCTCTCGGGTCACACGGACCGCTAAATTTTACGACACGCCCGGGAAAAGGGACACTGGCATACCTTATCGGTGATACGCGAGATTTTTGGATAACAAAAGGAATTATTTATATAGATAGGTACGAGTGTATCTAAATAATTGTTGTTGATTTAAATAATATACCTAAACAATGACTACGATTTCGCTCAATAACCTACCAACAACATTATAGTGCCCTACACAGAGTTTTAATAAAAGGTTACTTAATTAATACAATCCATTAAATTTTAAAAACAACTTACGGAATTTTGAAATATGAAAATTTGCATAAACACAGCTTTAAATCAACTTAGAATGGGGAGGGGACAGTCCCGGCCCTCCGGGATTTGTGTCCCGCTCCTTTGTCAGTGTAAGCTGATTGCGGAGTATTCTGTGATCTTTTAATGTATACCGGAGTAATGAGCAGCGGTAGGGTTAATTTTGATCAATAGATATTGTATATTAGTCTTTATTATTATTATATACTAATTTTAGTTGACTTTTATGTGCGTTTAGAAACAGTTAACCACCCTAGTGGACATGAGCAAAACTGACAAAACCGCTAATGGAAATTGCTGCAATTAGACCCACCGGTAAGGGCTTAGCGACAGATTTCCAACATGAGAGTAACTTGCCAGTCAGGCGGGTACATACCTACTGCAAATGCCAGTCAGGTGAGTACATACCTAATGCAAAGTTTGGGTATACTACATACCTACTGCAAAGGTTCCTACCACTGCTCAAAATTTTGGGCATTTGCAATACCTGGGAGTTGTATTTGGTGGACCGTTGCCAGCTTGTCAACGACAGATGACATCAAAAACACAGAATTTTCTTTTCACGAATTATTTTCCGTTTTCATGTTTACGTCGGAAAATTCCAATAAATTTACATATTTTCCGGGTTCTTATTTGTGTGATGTTTTTCTTATTATCTTAATTCTATGCTAGACAAAAAAAGGTAAATATCGAAGTAGGTACGATAAAAAGATATGCCATGGAAAATTTACTCAATTAGTCTTCGGGCATAGCTATCTGCAAAAATAATGATTAGATTATTTAAATAGCTTTATCGTTACGGTTATCTATATCTATTGATAGGGCTTAGATAAATGTAGGTCAAATTGTTATAAATAGTACCTGCCTGTGCTTATCTAGTCTATGAATACATACCAGTAAATAAATAGTATAGATATGAAAAAATCTTGAGTGCATTTTAGTGAATTTTCGTTCATAGACAGGACACTGAATAGAAATCTCTACGCTTTGATTAAGGATACATCCAGATAGAGTGTAGCAGCTGTGCACGCGTCGATAAAAATACGCTCTAACTGTTAGGGGCTAAATCAAATAAAAATGCAAAATAATGATCAATATTTAAATTTCTCCCGATTTTAATTGGAATATTTTAACAACTACTATCATTATGAACGTCATTATGACAAGCAGAATGACGCAGAGGGAGCGTAAAACGTAGCTGTTACGCGCAGCAGCCTATAAAAGTTGGCCTGTTTTGTATATTAGTGTAGTATGGCGACGTTCTTTCTAGGTATATTTATTTTTATGTCTCTACGTTTTTAATTAGGAATTCTTTAGGGAAATGTTCCATTTTATATTACTCTGAAATTAAACACTTTGTTGAGTACCTACCAACAAGACAAAATTCTAGTATTTACTAAATATCCGACGCGGTTTTATATAATAATCGACTTTACCCAACACAACCCTTTTCACAAATTATAATACAAAATCACATAATGAATCAAAAGTCATCTTCCATTTATGCATTTTATTGCCACTCCATATTCTAATATTAAAAATCAAAAAGGTTTCACTTTAAGATAATCTAATATCATAGTAAAGTTGTGTGATGAAATATTGCATATACATGATGCACACGCACACATGCACGTAACATGTAAGTGTGTATTCGCCCCCGGTTGTCGGTTGTCATCTCTCGTGCCCTCGCATTCAACGAGTTTCAACACTAGGTTCCACTTTGGACCTAGATTTCTTTTTTAATGATTAAAGTAGCGCAAATTTTGTGAAGATGTGATTATCTCAGTGATATACATCTCAGTGGTCGTAGGCTAGGATTATAAAATGAGCTTGATATTTCGGTGAAGAAAATTAAAAAATTAAGATACTTTGAGGATACCTTGCTGGCTACTCAAGTAGAAATTCTGTCTACAAGAATCTAGCTGTGTATTGCTGTCCCTGCACTAAACATATAATTTCTACCGAAATTATGTGTAATTACATATTCACATTAAAAAAATACATTAAATAAATAATTAAAGTACTTAATGTTAAAGCATGACTTCATAGGTAGATAAAGGTCAACGGTTAAGGGCTTGATAATGGCGGGTCGATATGTCAATTGCAGCCAATCAGGTTAAATTGACTTTATTTCGGTGTTTTTAGTAGTACGTAATATTTGCGTAAATACTTACTCCATGATTTTAAAAACTTAGGTTTAAAAAAAATGCAAACCCTATAATATATCTTTGTGTTAAAAAAACACTTAATACGTTTCTCCCTCGTAATTTCTTTTGGCATCAAGAACAAATGCACTGCCCACTATCAATAAATACGCTCCACTTTCTACTACCTATCTCAATGGTACACGAAAATGCATTAAGGCCGCAATATCTCGCGCTAAGTGGAACGCACCAAGAGCGCATAGCAACCGGCCCCACGCCCTTGCTCGCTCTAAACAGCCCTAGTTTGAATACAATCCTTCTACTATCTACATACTCACCATATTAAATACCACCTTATACGTTTATAGACAAAGTTCAAATTCATTCAGTAAAGTTTTGTCATTTGCAGCAATAAAAACTAAAGTTTATTACCGGCATAGAAGGTTGAATTTAGATCGTTACTGAATTTCAATGCATCAGATTCAATGTCAATTTCATAGAATGACGCTGCATTTGATTTTCAGATCTATCATACCCGTATAGAGCCGAAATTGGTTTGGTACGTGATGGTGCATGTTAGGCTTTACACCCACATGCAGGTATGTGTTTAGTTAGAGATCCAAAAAAATCAGGGAAAGCGAAAAAAAAACGTGAAGATTTACGTTTCGTTTTTATTTATGGCAAAAAAACTTGAGTGTGGAGTCGCCTATCCAAATGACATGTGTATTAAATAAAGTATTGTTTTTGTTCAGGGTCTTTTGAGTATCTGAGTTTAAATCTGAACCCTTGACAAACAAAAGCTATATTAGTCCGTTCATGGGAAATAAATTCAGAAAAGGCTTTTTAGCTATAGGTGCTTTTCTAGTCCCACTTTAGGTCACTAAGTCCTTGCTGGATTTCTTGCCGATCTCTTCTCAGATGAAGGGCGATTTCCGAATAGGCGGAGATCTAAACTGAATTAATGGCTTTAAGTTTGACTTTGATTAACTTGTCAAGAATAAAAACGGTAAGTACTAATTATTTTCATTCCTTACTTTTTGCTGGACTACTTTTTACTAAATATGGAAGTCCTTATTTTCTAGATATTCCTGCTAAAATGATTAATGTACCTTACTGATCAATCTAAAAATACTTAACTCAGTATGTATTATTACTTAAGTTAGTACAAACAAAAAGTAGTATATGTATTATATCAGTTATCTGGTTTCCATAGTACAAGCTCTGCTTAGTTTGGGATCAGATGACCGTGTGTGAGCAATATCCTAGGATATTTTTTTTTTAGTTATAAGGATTCTTATAGTAGGTACCTAATGATGACTATCAATTCGTAGACTATCGGCTAGATTTGTCGAAATCTTGTTTATGGACTATATAATCTCAGACAGATATACATACACTAATCTAAGAAAAACATGATAATTCTGATAGCGTGTTATCAATTTTTACGTATATTAACATTTTTGACGTAACTGCAGTGTGTTTATGTAAATATTATATGATATTGTATCAATATAGATAAAAGATATCTTTGATTAGGAATAGGAAAGAACCTAAATCGATACCTACCTAATATTTTATTTTTATGATTTACTTGAGCATGGCAAAATAAAATTGTTGGCCTGTTTTATATATTCGTGTAGTATGGCGACGTTCTTTCTAGGTATATTTATTTCTATGACTAATATAATAAAGTTGAAGAGATTTTTGTTTTTTTGTTTAACCCATATATGCCCAGAACTTTTTTTAACATGAATTTCACTGATTTTCAGCTATGTTGGTAATAAATGATTATAAATAAGGGCTATAATAGTAATTTTTGGTTGTCAGTTCGGGAAGTAGGTTTTTTTCAGTGGGTCGATAACGACCCCATGGGCACATATAGTCATACGCTAGTATGGAGCAAGGTGCATCAAAATAAAAATATTTATACGCTAATCAGTCTTTATTATTAGGTTCAACAATAAGATAGGAGCTATTAAGTTATCAAATTAGACAGTCAAGGAACAAAACACATAATATCAGTAAAGAAATCAAATTGACGTTACTTGTCTAGCACATTTTTAACGTTTTGTTTTTACACAGCTCAAATCTATTTCTATTGGTTCACTTTCTGTGGTGTGAATTCAGTCCGTGGAGGCGGAGGTAACCACTTGTCTTTTTGGGGACGTAGGTAATTCTCGCTTTACCCATTTGCGTGGGCTGATATTCGAAACGTTGCGCTGTCTTGTACGATTTGAAGATAGGCCAGCAGGCTGATCGGGAGCCCTGGTAGACTGTACATTCGAGGAAGAATGTACATCAGGTTAGCGGTATTTGTTGGTGCTTCAACTATTCTACCAGTTGACTATACAACAGGACGATTATGTCGTGACCGGCATGAGCTGGAGCCACATGCTGTGGAAATTGGTTCTGCGATATGTAAATTAGGAACCACTAAAGATTCACCCATGGCTGTGTCGTAATTTATATCTTCTTCGCTTTTTATTACTACTAGTAGTAGTTGTAGTCGTAGTACCACACAGTAGTACTAGTAATTCATGTCGGTTCAACCGATTTTGGTTATCACAATCCTCCACACCTGAGTCGCCGTCTGGTATGGTACCATCACAAGGCGGATTTATGTATGCATCGACGTCCAGGATATCTTCCTTGTCATCAAATGCCTCCAGGGCGTCAACAATTTTATTAGTAGAAAGTAAAAACTGGGACCTAAAATAAAAATAAATAAGAACGTAAAGCATGATCTATGCCCACAGGGTCGTTATCGACCCACAATATTTCAATTGATTGTAAGTAAAAACATTTATATTATATACAAAAAATAAATATCTTTATCTCTAAAAGACATATTCCATTTACTATAAAAATAATATTTTTCAGTAAAATAACATAATACACAAAAGATACTTACATTTATGTGCACTCAGTCGCAATTTTTTTTCACAAATAAAGAAATATGAACTTGCAGTCCTATTTATCACTTGAATTATTTATAGATTATCTATGAACCTATGCTCTGTTCTAAAATAGTTCTTCAGTCTAATAAAAGATGGTACTTTAATCAGAATTAATGCAACAGCTCGCGGTCAGTGTGCATTAGAAGTCATGAAGGAATTTTGGGTCGTTTTCGACCCTGTGGGCATATATGGGTTAAATGCGCAAATCTGTGGCAGCAAAAATTGTTTCACTAATTTTTTAAATTGTTATGATAGCGGGATCGCGGGTTAAACAGTGTACTACATATATATAACAGACAACCCAAAATTATAATCAATATCATAAATAAAAACACTAAAAAAATAGCGTGCTCCTGTTTTCGAATTTCAAAAAATAACCACAAATCTGCAAAGATTCCAGCCAGTGTCGTCATCCGGAAATGAACTGAAGTTTCCCGGAGAGGTGGTGGAACGGAAAATCAAAGGGCTGGGTGTTCGGCGGTGGTGATGACGGGATAAAAGCCATGTCTTGGACCAAAGGGGGTGTCCATGCGTGAACCTGTTTTAACAACTTGTGGATTTTCTGTAGTGGAATTATTCAAGTTACTTCTAGCTTTTTGACCGTGGTAATAAAAAGCTATTTTTTTTATATAAATGACACAAAAGAAAATGTCGATGGTATTTTGGAAATATTATAAAATATTATCCTGGGAAATAAATAAATAAATAAATAATAAATAAATATCCTGGGACATTCCTAACACACGGTCATCTGATCCCAAACTAAGCAGAGCTTGTACTATGGAAACCAGATAACTGATATAATACATATACTACTTTTTGTTTGTAAATACATACTTAATATACATAATTACACCCAGACTCAGGACATACAGACATGTTCATGCACACAAATGCATGTCCTGTGTGGGAATCGAACCCACGACCAGCGGCGCGATAGGTGGATTCATGACCAGAGTCTTAACCAACCGCGCCAGCTGGCCCGTCAAATTGTTCGCACACGACGACTCACGTCACGGTTATCTGATCCCAAGATCAGCTGAATTTGTACTATAGAAACCAAGTAACTACTAAATGATATTTACAACCAGACTCCGAAAATAGGACGTGTTCAAGTAATTTTTTTTTCTGAGTGGGAGGGAGTCGATCTCGCGACCTGTGGCGTGGCATTTTATAATCATCTAAAATGGGAGGGTAAAATTACAATGTTCATACGCTGACGTCACCTTCAAAATTGCACCTGTAATTTTATTGACCCAAAAATCTTCGCAAAAACTGTACCGACTACGAACAAAGGATCCCCAGTACATTTCCATGTTTGGATAGAGATGCAATGATCTTTCTATCTTGCTCATCTAAAAAAGGGGCTAAATTATGACGTAATCATAGCTTGTACACCCCTGCAGGCAAACAAAGATGCATTTACTGAATAGTCTTTATTACTTCTTTAGTAAAGGTCATTTTTGCTTGCAGATGCAGTAATAGATTGATGATGAAATCGTAGGGCGAGTTTAGTTTAGGAGCTCGGGGACGAACTAATATTTTACAAAGTAATTTTTACAGTTGTTTTCATGAACACTGTTTTAAAGAACAATGATTAAAGCATTAAACAAATGTACGTTAGGAATAGAGTCCCAACTCCCAAAACGTGAAAAAACGTTTCTGTCGGATACCCCACCTCCGACACTCCATTAGTTTTTTTTTTTATATACAGTAAACTTTATAGTAAAACATAATTACAAACAGATAGCTATTTCTATAAGAAGAACCGGAAAACCTATAAAACTATAGAAAATGACGACAGAGCGCCGCGTGTCGACATGTTATGTAAATAAGATAATCGCAATAGGATTTATTTGATTGCGTGCGCGCTTCGCCATTTAATCGTCGAAGAAGCAATAAAAATTAATTGCCACCACAAAACTGTTTAATCGATTCTTTGTTGTTCTGTTTGCATTCATAATCTCTGGTTATTTATTATCAAATGAAAATTATTCAAGACGTTATACTAATTTGTTCTTTTTTATAACTCGATTTTATTTATTTTTTTACTTTTTTAAAGACGAAAGTTACTACCGAGAAGGAAGTATGATTAGAACCAATTAAAAACTTAGCTAGGTGACATTTTTAGGTAGTTTCCAGTACTTGTCACCACTGAAACTAGTCATTTACGACCGTTTTTCCTCTTATGATAAACAAAATATTATGTAACAATATATGCAATAATAAAAAAATATGATGCATGATCAAAAATATTATAAAATATTACGCTGCTATCTGAAAATTACCAATGTAACATTGTCTACTTTGGAAATAATCAATAATTATTGAAATAACTCTTAATGAAAAGAAATTAACCATCAATTATGAATATGGTACGAGTTTCTCTGACGCGCTTGCTCGATCATTATAACGCGCCCCAGATTTTTTCCAAAGATAGAAAATCGTTTTTATTCTGACATACACAACAATACAACAACAAAAATTACAGAACAAACTTTAAAGACGTCGAAACGATTTTTTACTAAATACATTTCGTAATAAACACGCTACCTAGCTCCTGTACAAACGCACACTCTCGTCCTAACCCTTTACTGAAGAGAAATGTAGATTTATTTTATTTACCATCTCGGGCCGGTCCGAAATGCACGTGACGTGCTTTGAATATACACCATAAAGTTTTATAGGCCCAGTATAACTGATAACTGAGCCGTGGTCCGACTTTTATTCTTTTTGAAAGATATTCTCGTGGATATTCTCTTCTCTTTTTAGGTAACTATAAATATGTGGGCGGATGGTAATTGCCTCTGGAAATGTAATATGGTTAACATTTTTTCGATAATCAGTAAAAAACATTTGTCTGTGTTTTTATTCTTTGAAATGAAAAATTATGTTCGAACGAATTGTTTCAAATCAGAATTGTTTCGAACTGTGCGGGCCCAAAGGAGCTTTCTTCCGCGGACGCTCAGACTGTGGAATGAGCTCCCCGCCGTGGTTTTCCCAATGGAGTTCTTCAAGAAGGGTGTGAAGAGTTTTCTTCAGGGTCGGCAACGCGCGAGTGATACCCTTGGTGTTGCAAGCGTCCATAGGCTACGGTAACCGCTTACCATCAGGCGGGCCCGTATGCTTGTTTGCGACCTGAGTGGTATAAAAAAAAACGATCTTCAGCTAAAAACTTTGCGAACAGAAAAGTAAGCTATAAAATGAAGGAATAAGAGAGGTCAAAGAAAGTCTTTCATCTGTAGAATTCTATACAAATGTATTTTTAAGCGTTGTAGAAGTTTAGTTTCTTCAAAGTTAGGAGGTCGATTTTAAGGGTAGGGAGGCGACGCGATCAAATCGATAATAAATAAAAAAAATATACTGTATTATGTATTTGAACCTATCCTGAATATTATACAATAAGTTTATGTTAATGCATCTTACAGTAAAATGTAATGGTGCGTCCATGCTTGGCGAACCGAGCACGAGCCGAGCCACGAACGAGCACACTGCGTGCACGATTCGCGTAGCGTGGACGGGCTTGCGAGCCTCGAACGAGCGCGATTGTCAGTTTTTTCACGAACAAAGGGATTTGCATTGTGATCGTTGTAGGTTCGTTCGTGGCTCGGCTCGTGCTTGATTCGCGTAGCATGGACGCACGCTTTAGTAGTAGTGTAGTAGTAATATTAATCTGTGATCTCGAATATTTTATGTTGGATGGACATAATAATATGGTCTACCGACTAGGGCATGTAGTATCGGAATGTTTTTCAATTCCGATATTGATTTCCGATATTGGATCTCAATATCGGAATTCCGATATTAATATCGGAATTACACATTTTTATTATAAATTGC
Organism: Achlya flavicornis; assembly: GCA_947623365.1. Lineage (NCBI taxonomy): Eukaryota > Metazoa > Arthropoda > Insecta > Lepidoptera > Drepanidae > Achlya > Achlya flavicornis. The sequence continues at coordinate 459,045 of OX392483.1, read as the reverse complement.
ACATATTCCTTATAAATAGCACATATTCCTTATAAACTTCACATAATTATTCTATCTATACTAATATTATAAAGGGGAAGAGTTTTTTGTTTGGTTAAACTGGCTAATATGTGGAACTGCCGATCAGATTCGTTTTTTTTTCAACTTATAGGAAGCTACATTCTCCCCGAGTATTATAGGCTACTTTTGATCCCGGGAACGCGGGTGAAACCTCGTTGACAACTAGGTCGTTATAAAGTTGGATTGAAAACATCTTCTGTCTCTTCTTCAATAAGTCTCTTCATCGAGTGTTCGTTTCTGCAGATGTAACCAAATAACTTCAGAATTCGAAGCTGCATAGTCGATGAAAGACTATCTGTTATTCTAAGCTCCTGCAGGATCGAGTTATTGGTGTGAAAGGCCGTCAACGGAAGTTTTCAAGAAGCGTCTTCAGCACCTCATCTCCAGTGCGTCAATTGTCCGGTTATCTTGTAGGCTTAAGGACCAAGTTTCAGCTCCTTAGAGAAAGATCGGAAAGACCAGGCATCTCATAACTCGAATCTTTGTTTTCTTACCCTACTGTCTTTCCAAATCTTCCTACTGCTGATCTTGTCATTGCGCATGGTCTTCTGATCTCATCTTCACAGTCTCCTATGTTGGAAGTGGTAGAGCCGAGGTAGATGTATCTTTTTCGCAGTACGACCATTCTATTAAGTTAGGCCCGGTCTATTATAAACATTTTCATCTTGTGTGTTGATTGCAAGTCCGAATTGGAGATTAGTGGTTTCATAATGAGCCAAGAGGTCCTCCATGCTATTATTGAAAAATCTCCTCGTCTATTAGTGGAAAAAAATCGAATCCGACTGGTAGTTCCATAGATAAATGCATTAAAACAAAATTCAGTTTCATTATGTTAAAACTAGCTGTCTTCCGTGGTTTCACCGTTTAAACAAACAAAAAACCCTTTATTATATTAGCATCATCATATCAGCCCATGGATGTCCACTGCTGAACATAGGCCTCCCCCATTGATTTCCACTTCCAACGGTTCTGGGCCGCTTGCATCCAGAGGCGCCCAGCGACTCTGACCAGGTCGTCGGTCCACCTGCACGCGGTGGGAGGTCGTCCCGCTCGGCGCTTTCCAGTACGCGGTCGCCACTCGAGAACCTTCCTTCCCCATCGGTTATCGGCTCTTCGAGCGATGTGGCCTGCCCATTGGCACTTTAGCTTACTAACTCTACGAGCTATGTCCGTCTTTTTGTTCTCCTTCGAATGTTCTCATTTCGGACCCTGTCACGTAGAGAAATTCCGAGCATAGCTCGTTCCATAGCTCGCAGAGTGACTCTTGATCTCTTCTCTTCAATCTTGACTCTAAATTTGTGTTGATAACAAGCATTGGATTAATTTGACAGGACTAAATTTCTTACAACCTTTTGTTGTTTGTTAGAAAGAGATATAGTGAGACTAAATTATTTTAGTTGTAAACAACAGAATCAGCACCATTTTATGTTTATTTTTTAAACGCTTGTTTTTCATGCTAATATTTTCCTAAAAACAAAGCGTCAAGCATTTTTATGGATAATGAACATCGTATTTTGTTGAAAAAATATCTCATTTGCAACACTGGTAGGCAAAATTGATGTACGATACGTTAATTTTATAGCTCTAGGTGACCATACCTTGTGGCGCGCTTAAAAGCTTTATTTAAAAACTCAAATAGAAAAAATATCCGATTCCGATATTACGATATTGGGTCACTCAATTCCGATATTGTAATATCGGAAAAAACGGTCCGAGATTCCGATATTACGAGATTCCGAGATTCATGCCCTACTACCGACTAAACGTTACATGGGAAAAACCGTAGAGCGAAACCTACGGGAGATCCCAAATGTTGATGACGTCAAACCATCCCTGGGTTACGTCAAAAGCAAAAGCCCAAAAATTAAAATAACAAAGCCTTTAAAATCGCACCCATAAAAACAGCGTAACGTTACACAAAAAAGGTCTGATTGCGGTCACGCTTCGGTTCCCGGGGTTCTCCGGGACTGCGTATCCCGTATGCGAAACTACCTGCACTTCCTAACAGGTACAGTGCAGGTTTATTTTATTTCAGTTTTTATAATGTGACAGTTCAATAAAGAGGCTTATTTGATTGTATGACGCTTTATTGAGAACATTTTATTTTGGTCGTATATTAACGTGACATTTCGAAATGAAAAATAAACACATAATTGGTTAATCAAAATAGCTATTACATTAAAGTTTGTCTATGAAAAATTCTTTGTTTAATTTTCAGATGGCCTAAACAAGTTAGCCCACGGCACCTGTATTAAGATATGTAGACTCCGAATAATAATAAATAGCCCACTTACATATTCGTAGCTTCTATCTTATGATATAATAATAGGACGTTAATTTCCGTTGCTTAATTTTTGTTTTGACGAGGACTTTTCAATTCTACAATGTTTTCGAAGCTATGTCAACAGCTAGATAGGTAAATGACTTTTTGGCGGGAACTTGCAGAGTGACGTAGCATTTTCATTTTTATTTTCATAAATTTGTGTATTTTGAGTTTTATTGTGTATTTTTGGTGGTATTTTACCCAATAAAGATCATCCATGTGCACCAGTGAAGTGAAATGAAATGAATTATGTGTATCGTGACTTTTCAAGTTGTCTCAAAATGTCCGTGAAGAGTTTTAGTACAATGACCACCATTGTAGTAAAACATGACTTTTATGGACGGTGACTGACTGAGGACTATAATGTGAAGTGATTTATTGTGACTGGAAACTATAATATAACTCGACACTGGCAGAAATGAGCCCTAATTTGGGCTTGGTTGCCAAAATTAAAAATAAGATGAAGAAGAAGATAGGTAAATACCTACTCAGTATGAAAACCTTTTCAAAACTGGCGCCATAGAATTTGGACAGTTTTTAAGAGATTTAGAAAGTAGTCCATTCAATAAAAGTCTAAAACAAATCGCGCAAGTTACATCACACAGGAAGACTGACCCCAAGTCATGATAGACCATTTATTTCAATGCCTAGCAACTAAATTTTGAACCTACGCTAGTCTGACAAAGTAAAGGTAAACTTTCACAGGGGTTCCTCCAATCAATCGTGCCCGCTCGGCCATCTCCGCCATCGCTCGGCTCGCTCCGGCACAGCTGACGCGATCTGTTGCTATGTGCACTCGCACGGGAGCTAAGCGGACATTTGAATTTACAACATTTAAGTATAATCATGTCTTTATTTTGTGTTTGTTTTACTTGGTAAAGGTTGCAGATTGGATGGGAATAATTTCTAATGATGAATAAATATATATTTTTTTTGAGAAAAATCACGGATTTTGAGTCTGAAACACACGCATTATATTAAAATGTATATAAAAAAGAGAATTCTTCAGTAATACATCGTGAGTTTGCGTAAATACTTACTTATAAACGTTTAAAACGTCCAATTCAAACAAAGAACAACCAAAACAGTCCGAAAGGTTGCTAAGTGAACGCAGCATTGGAGCCTACGTGACTGAACCGATGTTCAAACGCACACATTCAATCGTTGCCGCTCGTCGTACACTCGCATACACGCACACTCGCGCACGCGCGGTTAAGTCTCCAACCAAACGCGAGTCGGCGTAAGCGACATCGACCTTCACAAAGAAACGAGCACATCCGTCGCTTTTATTGATATAGAGATAAGGTTGATAATAAAATATGTTATTGGTAACCGCTTAGTGCATTTCGGTATTGGTAGAGCTAATAGCCCCGTTGCGCTTGTGAGTGCATTTATGGCGGAGTGCATGTATCACCAACATTTCTTTCGCTATTTTTTTATGTGAAAATAACTGTGCTATTTAATAATAGGTTTCATGTGTGATTGACGATTGAGCTAGTGTGAATTAAGTTTTTTATTGATAAGTTTCTTTGATGATTGTGTTTCGCCCACTTGTAACTAAGCAGCCGTTTTCTATACTTTGTTAGACCGATATAGTATAGAACGAAGTAGCATGTAACTTATTTGATTTTAAAGATTCTAAATAAAGTTTTTTATACGCAAAAAATATTCTACTTAAGTTAAATATAAGATTCAGCGAATAATAATTAATTAACGATAATTTCATAGGGTGTAACCGAGCAGCCTATTTTAAGTAGTTCTCGAGTTTAACAATTGATAAACAAAATTTACATAATAAAATAGAAAATACAATATAAGATGTATTAGTTAAAAATTTGCTATAAAATAAAGGTGAAAGTTCCAGGAAGGTTGCTCCACATAAAGGTTGACGATCCCTGCCAGCTCGTCCCGCTGAACGCGCTTGGCAACAAGCGAATGAAAGCATCCACCATCAAACATTGTAATATCAACCTAAAGTGCTTATAGCTAAGGTCGATTTCACCATAAAGCATTTCAGTTATTGATCGCAGCCTATGCGAAAAAGTTCAGTACTTATCGCCTACAAACGATACATGTACTATTTTATTAATTGGCTTAAATTATTCAGTTGAAGACACTGTTCTATTACGTAAGTTATAAAGTTGAATTTCTAATGTTAGTAGTCTATGTTTTTTCTTTTCAAATATATCAATAAAGGATTCAGGGACAAAGGAAGTTTGTTGAGGAGCCAATAGCGTTATACTTTTTATTAATATTTATTTTATTGCTGAATTAATTTAATATCTTAGGAGGTTCTAATTTAATGGGTAATTAAGTTTTGTATTGTTATTTTTATAGTTCAAACGAAGTATGCGGTAATAATGATTATTATAAGTGGTTTTTTTAAGCTATATAAAAAACTATAATTAATCAGAATCCAGTCTGTATGTATAAGCCCTTGAGACTTTTTACTTAGATTATTATTATGCTAATTAGAACTTTAATGTTATTAGAAGAAAGATAAGCTTTACTAAGCATAATGTTTGGTTTTAAATCGACAGTATTTATTAAGTACTTACCTACCTACCTATTGTTCCCAACAGCTGCTTCAGGAAAGAATGACGAAATTACTATGTAAAGTGGAATAAAAAACTTATTCATAATAAGGTAATATTATACAGGTAATCGTTAAAATTTGCTATTTTTATCATAACTCTTTAAACGTGCCCTTAATTAGTTGACTCTATTTTTTACCCTGGTTGAGAGCTTGCTCGCCGAATTGTCCGCGTAAGGAACAAGGCCCCCTAAAAAGGAAGCTAAGCAATATTGCTAACGCTATTAATTTTTTCGAATTTAAACCAGAGCTTATGCAATTCATCAATTCCAAATCTTTTAATGAATTGAATTCCATATAATGAGTAACTATTTTACCAAAAAAATATTGGAATCACTTAGGATCCGCCGAGAAATCGAAAAAATGAATTGCGTAGCAATATTGCTTTAGCTTCCTTTTTAGCCCCCAAGGAGTTCGAAGGCTTAATTTCGGGTCGGCATGCTCTTGTCAAAAAATAAAAACTATTTTCTATTTTTTTTTTCATAACTTTAGCTATGAGACGCGCGTCGTATCCACGAGCCAACAAGTAAAATAGTTTTAACCTTCAGTTGACTTTGTCGGAGTTTGAACCATAACACTACTTTAACTTTACCCTAGTTAGGTAAGAATATCAATAAGGAATTATTCAACAGCAAGAAATTAGTTTGCTAACTGATAGATCAATTATTACAAAAGATGTGAAACCCAGGTTTATAATATATCCGTCACTTTCGCATGTCATATAACAAAACGGGGTAGGGCTATCTTAAAAACTGGGGTTTACAGGACCTTCTTTTGAAATAAGTGGAGGGTTTTATTCCCATTTTTAACCGACTTCAAAAAAAAGAGCAGGTTCTCAATTCGACTGTTTTTTTTTTAATGATTTTTACCTCATAACTCCGTCATTTATTAACCGATTTGGAAAATTCTTTTTTTGACTGGAAGGGTACACTTCCCGTTTGGTCAGGTCATCAGATCAGGATTTGATTACTTCTTGTGTACTTTGAAGTCGGTTTAAGTTTTTTGTAAAACAGTCCAATTATATTTTGAGCCAATACTAATAAAAAAAAGTGTATCTACGTATTTTTAATTTCGGTGCATCTTTTTTTAAAATGTAAAACAAGATAAAGCTCAATACAATTTAATAATAATAATCCTTGGATATTCTTCACACAGGGCCGTCTGATCCCTAACTAATTACATATTAATATTATTTTTAATTAAAATTTAATTCGTGTCTTCTTTGTTAGGCTCCTTTGTTCCACAGAATATGTAAGTATTATAAAAAAAATATCACAGTATAGCTTCTTATTTAAGAATATGTGAATTTTGCCAGTGTTCTGTTACCTATAACCAAAATGGTTGTAATGATCCACATGCCCATGCCCACACGTCCAGTAATAATAACCTATTCCTGGGCACCCCACCGGGACAGGTTCGAATTTCGACTACAAAAAGTGTTTCTAAACTTTTAATGTTTGTGGGGTTCTGCATAGAATTTGTTTAGATTCTTCTATTTTTACATTTACTTACTACTAGCTGTTTTATCTGTTTCCGGAATGGAGGAGGAGGCAGCAGGGATAATCTAGCTTCCTATATGTGAAAGAAATGTCAAAATCGGACGAGTAGTTCTGGAGGATACCTCTACACCCAAACTAACAAACCATATCTCATTATAATAATTTTAGTATAGATGGATGATGATGTAGACTAAAGTGGTAAGTAAAGGAACTGGCTCTCAAGTGCCGCTGACGGAACACATAGTTTGTCTTTCCTACATAAAAAGTTTGACAGTGATTTGTTGACTCAATCAAAAAGTGACAGTAGTTTTTTGCAAGAATTATGTTAGGCTGAATAAAATGTTCTTTGTCAATGAACAGAATTAAAATAACTGAAGTAGGACCTACTGGTTTTCAATGTCACTGATAACTTAATTATCTTGAGTTAAGGTTTGTAAGCGCTCGTGGTGTAGCATGATTAGCCGTTCTTAATCGATCGGCAAAGTTAAGCTACGTCTGTCGTGTTCGGTACCTGGATGGGTGACCACCTAGTGGTATTTCAAATAGAGCGTTTCCGTGCTTCGGAAGGCACGTAAAGCCGTTGGTCCCGGTTATCACGTAATTGTGATAGTCGTTAAGCTAGTTGGATGCCTCCTAGGCGGCTTGAAAAATTCCAACAGTAGGTTGACCACTAGCCTACCTCCACCAACCCGCAGTTGGCACGCGTGGTGGATCATCGCCCATTCCATTTCACCCTCATTTGTGAAAGGAGGCCTGTGCTCAGCAGTGGGACATTATAGGCTGATGATGATGATGATGATGAAGGTTTGTAATCCCTTACTGAGAAATCACGAGTAAAACCATCCCAAAAATCGCAATCAATTGCAGGATCATTGCAGGGCTATGATCTCAAAGCATCATTTACCTCAGCTGTCAACCTTATGTAATGAAACACATCCCCACCACACCAAGTACCAGATACTTGCCAGCTAGTGTTCTCCATGCCATAGGCTATCTGCATCCCTTTCATGATGATCCGTTGAGGCGTGAAGGCTTAACAAACAAACAAATTCACTTTCGCATTTCTAATATTCGTGAGGATAACAGATGCTCCATTTAAAGCAAGACTCCGGCCATTTTCCTTATTTGGAAGCCTGGCCTTTTCTATCTCTTACGGATATTACGTCTATCTGTGTTAACTGTAAACACGGCTACAGATCATGCTATACATTTCTAGTATAAGCTGACCTCGCATTGTACCAAAATCCTATACAATGCGAGATCAGCTTATACTGGAAATGTATAGCTTGATCTGTAGCCGTGTGTACATAACGCTGGATATTTGGTTTTCTTTATGTAAGAATATTTTTTTGAACTGCTGGTTTTTGCATTAATTTCAATGTAATGGTGCGTCCATGCTTGGCGAACCGAGCAAAAGCCGAGCCACGAACAAGCACACTGCGAACACGATTCGCGTAGCGTGCTCGACTGCGCTCCGCCCGATTATCAGATTTTTCACGAACACAGGGATTCGCATCGCGCTCGTTGAAGGCTCGTTGAGTGCGTTCACGCTTGAAATCGCGAGCAACGAACGAATCCTGTTCGTTCGAGGCTCGGCTCGTGCTCGCTTCACGTAGCATGGACGCACCATAAGAATTGGTTGCAATGGAATCAGATTTTTGATGAGAGATTTGATTTGAGATTTGATTTTGAGATTGATTTGATGATGTAGAAATGTTTATATAAAAGGAAAGTCTGACTGATTGACTGCCATTTTGGAAACTATATTTGATCTTACTATATCTGAGTAACTATTAAATGTAAATTTTATAGTTTTTCAATCCTCCTACGCATCTCTAAATCACGTCAATAGACAAACCCAATGGGCAGTCACGCGAGTAAGTTTTTTTTTTCTGCTGCAGTCGGTGCGTGGGGTGTGGGTTCGAATCCCTCGTTTATTACGGATTACCGATTTTGAGCCACTGAATTATGTATTATTCTTTTATCTGAATAGTTTGTGGCGTAATTGATTGGTGCTGTTAAGTTTACGGTGGATTTGACGCCATTTTTAACGACCATTTGTACTGTGCCATAAAAGTTTTGATTATTTTTATGTTAGGTAAGAAGTGACTTTAGGCGTTGGAAAATGGTATGGTATACTTGAGAGTAGCGATGGGCGATTGTTCCAAAAAAAGAAAGAATCAACAATTGTAAAACTGTACATTCGATTGTCGATTAATTCGTTCTAACGAATAAACAATCGAATAACAATCGACCTTTCGAATGAAAATTGACGCACGCAACACAGGTTGCAACAGTATGAGCGCGGGGGCGAATAGATTCATTCATTCGGTTGACGGACAGACAGCGATGTCGATTGTTATTCGAATGATTCTATTGTTTTAGTAACAATCGCCCATCGCTACTTGAGAGACTCCTATTTATTTATGCTCTGGTATGGTATACTTGAGAGACTCCTATTTATATAATATGCTTTAGTATGGTGTACTTGAGAGACTCCTATTTATTTCTGCTTTGGTATGGTATACTTGAGAGACTCCTATTTATTTATGCTTTAGTATGGTATACTTGAGAGACTCCTATTTATTTATGCTTTGGTATGGTATACTTGAGAGACTCCTATTTATTTATGCTTTGGTATGGTATACTTGAGAGACTCCTATTTATTTATGCTTTGATATGGTATACTTGCGACTACTATTTATTTATGCTTTGGCATAGTATACTTGAATCGCTCGTGGTGTAGCATGATAATCCGTTCTTAATCGATCGGCAAGTTAAGCTACCACCGTCGTGGTCGGTACCTGGATGGGTGACCGCCTAGTGTTATTTCAAATCGAGCGATCAAATCGGCACGTAAAGCTGGTCCCGGTTATAACTTAATTGTGATAGTCCTTAAGTTAGTTGGAGGCCTTATAGGTGGCTTGAAAACTCCAACAGTTGATCACTAGCCTACCTCCACCGATCCGCAGTGGGCTCGCGTGGTGGAGTATCTGCCCATTCCCTTTCACCCTGATTTGTTTAAGGAGGCTTGTGCTCAGCAGTGGGATATTATAGGCTGATGATGATGATGGTATACTTGAGAGACTCCTATTTATGTTTTGTTAAGGTATTTTCTACAGTGACAGAGAGGTCAAACAACACCCCTAGAAAAAAAATACAAATATATTTAATATAACGTAATATTTGTTTTACCTATTTTAATATCAGTTTCTGTCAGCGAGGTTTTATTCAAACTGGGTCATGGCGAGACTTGCTTCCCGTTTAATAAATCCTTGGCAGTTATATCAGGGAAGCTTCTCTTTAATGTTGTGAAAGGCTGTACGCGTTTATAAAATTATATTTAATGTTTTATTTATCGATAATAATGTTTCAGGCTTAGGACCACTACCTGGATGGCTGCCGGATCAAATAGAATGATCGATAGATCTCTGTAAAATAGTTTTTGGAACGAACATAATTGATTTTTAATCGAGTTGAAACAATTGACATAAATATTTTTTTTGATTAATTAATAATTACTTTTTTTTAAAAAGGAAAAGAGTAGTAAAGAAGGTACTGAGTTATTTTTCTCTTTTCTTTTCTGAGGAACTACCTCCACCTAACAGAATACCGCAGTCAAATAACTTTATGTTGTGTTCCTGCGCGTGAGTAAGATCGCCAGAGCTCATTGGGGAGGGGATGGGTTGGTAACTCGTCTCCCGTATGTTGCAAGCATTCATATAGCTACGGTAACCGCTTACCATCAGGTGCACTGTACACTTGTTTACCAACATCGTCGTATAAAAAAGGCCTAGATTTATTGTAGAATGTGTTCTGCGACAACGACACTACGCTATTGTTGAGTTCAAGCGGAAAATTCGTAATGCCCAAAAATAATATCTATCCAAAATTCCAAATACATCATGTATCACTATTGCCTAAGAAATCGTAAATAAATAAAATAATCGACTGCCGAAACCCGGGATTGAACCGGGGACCTTTAGATCTTCAGTCTAACGCTCTCCCAACTGAGCTATTTCGGCTATGAATGACCCGTCGTATTTTATTGTTGTAATTCTGCGCGAAAACTTCGCCTTATACTTGGAAAAATAATCATGCACAAAACACTTTCAAAACATCCAAATTAATTTGAATACTGATATCTTAAATGTAGTTATAGTTATATATGTAATATACCAAGTTCTAGCAAAACATATGTATATTATTCGATATCCACAACACGGATTTTGATGCAGACTTCAAAGGGCTTCATAGAGGAAGATTTGTAGCATAGAGATAGAGTACAAGTAGAGTTATTGAACGAGTTTAGAGTAGGTCACGAACCTGAGGCCGGGTGACTAGTAAGTCACTAGTGTACGGTACGATATATCTATGTATGCATCAATATGCAACAGCTCACGTATCGTACACGCTATCACTACTAATATTCCAACCCTCTGGTTTGTAGGGTACGTATTCTTGTAATGTGAATCCCACCAAAAACATTTTTATGTAAAATGTTGCCAAGACACTATGGCTCGCACTGTCAAATAAATTATCAATTAGTTCTCATGTTGAGCCAAGCTTATAACTCTACATGCCCTTACTCTACAAGCCCTAACTTCACAAACTCTACACCTTAGTCAAAATATGTGGCTTCGAGAAAAGGTAGGTAGTGCCCTTTCGCTTCGCTTCGCTGTCTTGGCGGGGGGCACTCCCGTGCCCTCAGATAATAGGGGCAGAACATTCATGGCGGTTTTCCGCAGGCGGGGCTGCGATCTAAAGCTAGTTTAAAATAATTTTTGTCTTTTGAAACGTATGTGATGTACCATGAGTTTGTTGTGTTGTTGTGCGCAGGCGCAAGCTGAGGAAAGTTTCTGACATAGAAAAAAGAGGCGTTGCGAAGCTCGCAAGGCATTAAATATAACGAAAGCAGTTTTCAAAACAACATTTCCAGATTTCGATCGATCTGTTTTCTTTTTACATCCTTTGCTTTCCTTCCGCTCTGTATCTAAACATAATATAATTAAAATAATAAATTAATATAATTTTTAATCAACTATTAACATAAAGCTGCAACGGAAACGTAATAAAACGTTTAGTTTTCAATCTGTGGAAGTCGTAAAGCTCTGTGGGTGGGATGTATGTATGTTTGTGCCCGTCGTAACTCGTAAACATCTCCGAAGTACAGTCACATGCGGTTTGGGTAAACATGGAGGACTATTTGATAATGTTCAAGGAAATGAGACAAAGTTATTTGACGAAGAGTATACGTTACGAGAAACGTGTTGTTTGTTTGCCTGTCATGCCGGGGCGTGGGTTCGATTCCCACTCTGGATGAACTTAAGTGTATGAACACGTTCTATGTTCTGATTCTAGGTGTAATTTTAAGAAGCTTCTAACGTTATTTTGAACATACAGGGTGGGGATTTAGAGTTTGCATATTTTCGAATCCTATGTATACATTACAATGCAGTTTTATCATTCCCTATCAGTCATTTTGAGATTCCTTCCCTGGCTCATTACCAGCATTATCACATAACTCCGTAAATATTGTGAAAAACGCCCCATAAGTGAAGGGAAACTATTCGGAGCCCATTAACGGCTATCGTCCGGTTCCGTAGGTAGGGCGATAAGGACGGACAGACGCCTTTGTTCTGTACGTATCTTGAATTATTGTTTGTTCTGTGCAAATATATGTGGGAAGTGTTGTCTCAGTTTCTTTAGGTTGGTAAGGGTATATTTAAGTATTTAACTCAATTTTGAAGCAGCTGCTTTAGGTACTCTATGTACTCTATAGGCCTGTTTGTTTGTTTTTTTTTTTTTATACTACTTAGTTAGCAAACAAGCATACGGCCCGCCTGATGGTAAGCGGTTACCGTAGACTATGGACGCTTGCAACACCAGGGGCGTCACTCGCGCGTTGCCGACCCTGCATAAATCTCTTCACACCCTTTTTGAAGAACCCCATGCTGTACTCTATTGGGAAAATCACGGCAGGGAGCTCATTCCACAATCTGAGCGTCCGCGGAAGGAAGCTCCTTTGAGACCGCACAGTTAAAAACAATTCAGGTTTCAATTGTGACCACAATCTCACCATGGGCAGGATACTTTTTATCTGGGAAAATACCTCGAGAACAATAAAACCCTTGGGGAACCACAGAGCGGAAGCCGGTATCCATATAAAAGTACGAGCGCTCGATCCAAGTTTGTGTCTATTTAAATGATCCTTATATCGGCAAAGCCACAGTTTTAGCACCACTCGATTCGCTCGTTCGGCTCGCGCGCGGTATTGTCATAGTTCTACCCCTTTTTTAACCCATGGGAAATCCTACATGGATACCCGGCCATCCCGAGGAAAGCAACCGGGTATATCAGACTCGTACTGACTAAAACTCTGGGGTGATCCTTCTCTCGCCGTATGAATGATGAGCTTGAGCTTTCGGTGAAGGAAAACATCGTGAGGAAACCATAGCACGGTGGTAGGGTACTTTGTAGTACCCGTCTGGCTAGCTACCACCCTCAAGTTGAAAATCTGTCGCCAAGCACCTGTCGGTGTGTTCCGTCAGCTGCACTTGAGAGCCAGTTCCTTCTAGGCTTTGTGTGCTTACCACCTTCGACCACATCATCACTTACCATAGTGAGATTGTGGTCAAACACAGGCCTATACACAGTAAAAAAAAAAAAAAAAAAATGGCGGAGCTACAGGACCATCCTAACCTACCAGATTAGATCCAGTTACTTAGGTTAGGTTGTTTTCATTATTCTGTCCAACAGTCCTGTTCCGTAGAAAGTAATATGAGTTGCTACACTAGCTGATATAACGCTATTTACCTACTTCTGTATCCTGTCAGCCCACGACACGATTCAGCCGAATCGCTCCTGTCGGAACATTTCCTGGCTGAACTGGCTTTTGTAATCTCGCGGAGAAGGACTTTTTATCCTAGGAACGCGGGGCACAGCTATGTAAAATAACCAAATTCAAAATGATCACCGAAACTAGGGTTAGGTACTGTATCATAAAAGTAAACAAAACTAACCCTAAATCTATCGATTTCTCACTATCGCCAAACGACTGTTGACAGCTGCCAATTTAAAACACCCATCAGCTTTTTAGATTGCGATTTTTATACGGTCCTACATAAAATTGATCGCAGCGCTTTTACGACGCGCTGCGGGGAGCTAGGGGGTGCAAAAATCGAGGGTGAATTCTCCTAAAATTATACTCGCTCACTACGTTCACAATATCGAGTAATACTGGTTACATTGCCGGTTATTCATAGAATCTAGTATTTTTTGTGTTTCTCAGCGAGGGATGTTAGTAGATTTTGCTACTTTCATTTGTGGATTGTTTTCTGCGACGAGGGGCTGGCCATATGATGTGTGACTGTTACCGGTTTTTCGGTTTCTTTGTCTTATAATGTTTACCTAAGAGTAAGTATAACAAGCTATTGTGCCTCTCTGGTAGAAAATAATAAAACGCAGAATGTCAATTCTCTTTCAAAATCAAAAATCAATATCAAAAAGTCATTTATTCAGTTTAGGACGTGGTAAGGCACCTATGAACGTTAAGTTGTCACATAATGTTGAATTTAACACCGGTTCGAAATACACTTAAACTCAACTTTCTATTTTTGAAACTTGTGTAACTATTATAGGTTATATAAAATTCGTGACTTACGTTAAAATAATAACTACTAAATACTAATAATTTAGGTTGTCTGGAAGAGATCGCTTTTTAGCGATAAGACCGCCCATTGTACAGTAATAAATTTTAAGTACTTTTGTTCTCTATGTTTTTTTTGTTTTTTGGTGTACAATAAAGAGTTATCTATCTACTTACCTATTAGGCCTCCTACTTGTCAGCATTATAAAAAAATTAACTCACATCCAAATGCTAGGTCATTTATAAACATTTTACGTTTATTAAAGTATCGGTTTTCGGTCCAATATCTGGCTGCACCCTAACGAACCGGCTGCGTATCTTTATCGCAACTTATATTAAGTCAGCGTAAGTGTGTCGTAAAGTTATACGTATTCATATGGTGCTTGTTTTGTGTTAGCGCCGTCGCCACGGCGCGGCGCAGGCCCAGGGAGCTTTCTTTTATACCGCTCTTTATTGTTTTATCAGCATACATTTGGAATTCTGGCAACGTTTCGGTTCGACGGCCGTATGTTTTGTATGTGCTCCTTTAGTTTTCGTGAATGAAATTTTGAGATATCTCGAGTTTATCTGACGGGAACGGAATTGCTTGGCTGCAGCTCTGGAGTTGGTTTGGCCAAATCTTTAGGATCTGTGGGCTTATTTGCATGGGAATTATGCTAGTAATTTAATTTTGGTGAGCGAGCCAAGTTAGTTTTAACTTAAGTACTTGCTAGAAAGGCCGGCTCTCAAGTAGGTACAACGACGGAAAGACGCTGGCAATTCTCTTATTAGAAAAAACACATACCTAATTGCGAAGTCAACAAGAATCGCCATTGAAAAAAATAAATTAACACCAATCAAAACGTCATAACAACGCATAGCTTTACTGCCAAAAACAAATTACAAAAGCAATTATTAAAAACACTCGCCCTTCCAAATTACGAAATCGCTTAGCCAACAGCTGATTCTTTCATTTGGGTTACACCCTTGACTTCATCATCCACCACACGAATCTATACCTTAACGTGTCTTACTTAAAGTACAATTTGCTTCGGAAGCTTTTTGTAGGGGTGGTTCAGTCAGCTGACTGTCACATTTAAATAGCGAATAAAAATTCGTTAGCATTTCAGCATCTGTCGAACGTTGCAATCTATTTTAGGCTTTACTTCTCAGACATATTATTCAAAATACTCTGTGAATATATTAATTTTGAAATTGGAGAAGTTAGTTATTCAAATTACTGTGTAATAAAATAACATTCCAAATTTGAAAAATATTTCATAATGAGTAAATAACAATGAAATAGACACATGTAGGCAACATAATGCATATTAAATAATTACCTACATTAATTAAAAACAAATTATATAAGAATACAAAAAAAAACTAAAATTTTCTGAGAAAATTGTATTACGCGGATTAAGCGCAAACTCAAAGTTTTGCCAAGCGTAGCGAAGTTATGGTATGTTACATTTCACATTTGGGGTCCTGCCTGCGACATTAATTGACATTTGGAGTGCTAATCTCTCATGGGAGCGTGTGCATGTGTGCGTGTGGTGTAGTGCGTGAGGTGTAAGTGCATGTGTGTTATTGTATGCAGATGTGTGTCTTCCACTAGTGCTGTAAAGGTATTTTAAAAAGTTATCGAGTATAAATTGCGATATTTGTTTAGAATTTCGTCAACAAGATAGTGATTATGATCTTGAGGCTTTTTATACTTTTTCGATTTGAGCTTGTTACATTACTGTTTTTTTCTTATCTGTATTCGTAAAGCGTCATATGTAGCTTTTTCATGTAACATGTGACCCGTTTAAGTATAGAATCACAGTGAGACGGTATATTCAATGCAAAACTCATTGGAAAATATAGTTGTAGCGTAGCGATATTTTTAGGAAGAATTCAAACTGGCTCTTCTCAGTTGAAAGCTAAGTTCCAAACCAGTGGCAACTTCAGTAGCTTTTACTTTATCCGTTCCAAGGATGGACTTTTTATCCAGTTTATCCTAGGGAATAAATTGGATAAAAAGATTTGACTTTAACTTTGACAGTTTCAACTTTTTAGTTTGAAGGAAGCATATGCCCTAAATCTATTATAAAGTTTATTGTAAGCTACCGCAGTAACGTTAGTTTTATAAAACGAGATTAAAAAATTAGGTCATCTCAAAAACAGATTATATTAATCTAAAATAAACCTTATGCAATCGAGCTAGGTTCTAAATTTAGTTGTTGTAATCACAACTCAAAACTTGACTTAAGCTTTACATTATTGAATAACTTGTTGTTATGTTCCTGCGCGTGAGTAAGGTCACCAGTGCTCGTTGGGGAGGGGGGAACCATCGGTAACGCGGGATGACACATGTGTTGCAAGCGTCCTTATGGATAACAATGAGCTATTCGAAAATGTTGACATTTTCCAATTGTCCGCACCCAGATTCAAAAAAGATATTATTGCAAACTTAAGCACTTGATTATGTTTAATTGCCTAACCATATTAAGTTTTACCTAGTTTTTGTACTTCTACATGTTTTATTTAAGTTATTCGCATGCCTGCTTGTAAGCATTGTTTCATTGCTCAAATAATAATATATCTGACTAAACCTGTGGATAATGTAGTTGGTCTGGCATTTGCTTAATGTATAAATTTAAATCATTTTTTTGTAATAAGCAATGTAAGACTGTTTTTTATCCCATAAAAAAAAAAAAAACTATCGATACCACATTTCAGTTAACACAGTCCCAAGTGTCCCAACACTATGTAAATGTCTATCCCGACCCCCGCTGTCACGGGGCGGCGATGATACGTTCTGTGTTGGCGCCCGCCGCCGCGACGCACTATGCACTATTGTTATTTTAGACCCCATAACCAATAAGTTATACCCCATTTCGACGTTGTTTTTGCGAAAGACTATGGAAAGACTACAGTTTGTAGGGTATTTGGTCTTAAGTAAGCAAAAATTTCAAGTAGTAAATTTTCTTGTGTCAGGATTACCGACGATAAAAAATAAGTAGAATAATATATATTCTCCAATTTGAGTGCCCACTTATCTACGGGGATTAAATGTACTATCGGTACAACCCTAGTTGTTTTCCAAAGAGTATCTTCTACTTTGGTAATTGTTATTCGTTTATTAATCGTGATCAATCAAATTGGTTCAAATTATCAACAGTTTGATAGGTATCAAGAGAAAAACGCTAATTGACTTTGCTGCAATTGTGGTAGAAATTCATAATAAAATTGTCATGTGGTAGAAAGAATAATAGTAAGCTTCTGTCACCTAAAAGTGATACTGGCAATTAAAAGGTTAGTCGTCGAGCGATTATCGATCGTGTGCGGGCTCCCTAAAATACAGTTCTGATTTTAAATTGTGATGTTTGTTACTCAATCACGCCATAATAGCTGAACAGATTTCGATAAAACTTATCACAAAGGTTAATTACCCTCAAATAATATTTCGGATACTTTGAATGATGGGAAAATTTTAGATTCATTTATAAACGTAAATGAGCTGCACTTTACGCAAAAAAATTAACCAAGTGTAAAAGTATTTATCTCAAATGCAGTTATGAATATCTTTGAGCATTTAAAATGCATTCTGTGTCGTAGGTAAAAAAACAGGAATCTTCGTAGCGCCATTTAGTATTCAGCGTCCGCTCTTCAGCTTACTTATTCTATGAGAACGATGTGACTTGATGTCTCAGCTGACAACCCTCTGAAGATAGCGAGTAACTCTCTAGGGGTAACACTTCCTAGTTCATATGCCAACTTAACTTTACCGTGTTATACTTGTAGGTTTACCCTACCGCCTAAGAATAAGGTCAAGAATCGTGTACCAAGTTGTTGGATAAAATTCGAATTTGGAAAGCTCCTTTCCACGCAATCTTACGCTCAATGTCACTTTATCGTTATAATGGAGATTGAGTGCGACTGAGACGCGTGTATGTGTGCGAGCGAGAGGTGGTTGATGAAATTCATGAAGTCTCCTAGTTGGAATATTTGTACATGTCGTAGAATTTGTCGGGTGTTATGAACTTCTGCTTCCATGAATATCGTTTATGTGATTTAGCCTGTGGCTTTGTTTAAATATACATAATATATTTTCCATTTCATTTCCCTTGACAATATCATAAAGTAAGGGATTTTGGGGATTATTTGAGGTGAAAATAACATGTTAACTTAGAACAAATACTTTAATTATTGTACATGTAATAAAAACGTGAGAAACTTTCGCTCAATATAAACGCAGGAGAGTGAGATTTGGCATAGTTAAAGTCTAAGTGGTATAGGTGGTTTTAGTGGTTTTTTTTTTTTTTTTTTTCTTTGTATAGGCCTGTGTTTTGACCACAATCTCACTATGGTAAGTGATGATGTGGTCGAAGGTGGTAAGCACACAAAGCCTAGAAGGAACTGGCTCTCAAGTGCAGCTGACGGAACACACCGATAGGTGCTTGGCGACAGATTTTCAACTTGAGGGTGGTAGCCAGCCAGACGGGTACTACAAAGTACCCTACCACCGTGCTATGGTTTCCTCACGATGTTTTCCTTCACCGAAAGCTCAAGCTCATTGTAGGATTCGAACCCGGGACCTTCGTCTCGGTATCCGACGTCACTACCACTGAGCTATCATCGCAATTTTTTTTATTAAGGTCGAATTATTAACCCTTTAACTGGAGATGTAATCCATCTTGCACGTCCATATCCTAGAATATAAAAAGATAATTAAATCTAGGCACCACATAATACGACCACAGCGCAGAAGTTACTATTAAACTGTAAACAAACACTGGAAATCAGGGTACCGTAGTATATAGTCGATTAAGTGCGTGTGTAATGGCCTGTGAGTCCGGCTGTGGTTCCGTATGACTCCACCGGGCCCCGAACAGCGCTGACCACTTGGGGATCCTCGTAAAAGATAACTGCCTTACACACCGTCGCCAATTTTATTAAACAACTTTTATTTATGTCACTTTTCGATGGAGAAAAGAAAAGCATTTTTTATTAAAGCACAGGTCACAGAGTTGTTAAAAATTTAAAAATTACTATGTCAATATATGTACTATCGTGTGGCACAGAGGAGCTGGACTGCTGGACAAAAAGAAATCAACCCATGAAAAATTAACATACATACCTATTCGTGTTGTTTTTCTTGCCAGCTCCAAAAAAATGGTAAAAATTGTCAAAATGAATAATTTAAGTAACGAAACGAACATCTTCAAACACATTTGTTCAATGTCTGCCATATAATAGCTTACAACTAAATATGGGCAGATTAATTATTATGAACTATAATTCCACCATCATAAGGATGCTCAATTAGTTTTGCTTTCCTACCTAACATACACGTTAGAGAAGCCATTCATTAAAAAATCCATCTTCTTTTTAATTTAAACACAGTTCGATAAAAAATCGATTGCAATAGAATTTTATGATGTCCGCTACACTGTTATTAAGAATATAAATTATTCGAACCGAACCAGTAGCAATTTTATATAGCTCGGGGCATGTTCGCTACGGTGTAATTGATGACTAGTTTAATAGACGATAAAACATAATTGAGTAGAAATGTAATTGTTGGGAGGGATGGGACATAAAATATGCAATGTAGCGGATGAGACCGGTTCTAGTGGAGCGTAACTTGTGACCAGGTTCCCGTAGCACCCGCTCATAATGAAAATAAAATAAGCATTTAAAAAATCTTATCGAGAAAAGTTCTGAAAAATAGAGCAAAAAAACTACTTATGATTATTGAAAAATGAATTCCTCTTTGTGATATGTCTTTCGTCTCTTCAATCATGGAACCATTGAATTAGCGTAATAATTCAATGCATGGAACATCGTTATGTCAGTTGAAAGTTTTTTTTTTTTTTCATTTTTTTTTTTTTTTTAAAACACACCATCACACCAAATGTCACTCACATTTGGTGTGATGGTGTGTTTTAAAAAAAAAAATATCCCTTAAGACCGTTGGTATAAGCACAATAAGTGAACGTTTTTATTAACAAATGCAAATTGTATACATATCTAATTAATAAGTTACATAATAGCAACCGCTGTCGGCTTTTGTTATACAGCTCGGTGCTGCATAATGCTATGGTTTATTCCACTACACCCACTCATGTATGGTAGATCTATGGCTAAACGTGTTTTTTAAACCTGCTTACTTATACATATACTAAGACTAATGCAATCCACACAGTCAATACTAATTAAAGTTAAAAAAATCAGGTATCCGAAATTAAAAGTGTTATAACCCAGAAAATCTAAAAAAAGATGTATGCAAATATCAAAAATGTTTACCACAAAGACCGTAAAGGCCCCTATTATTAGACCCAATTTTTCAGTGAGCCCGTATCCTCGTCGAGTGGACAAAAAATCATGTTTGTCTCTTTGTTGGGACGCATCTCAGGTTACGTGATTTTTTTTTACTTTTTTTATTGGTTATAAAGGACCGATTGTAAAATTTTGGTAAGTTTTTATGGTTTATATTTTTATGAGGACATTTTAGGATGCTCCGGTTGGATATAAAACTCTCGATTAAATTGGAAGTTTATGCTAAAATAACTTTATTCGAATATCCTTTTTACATTCCCTTTTTTCTAAAACTACCTATAATGTTACATTTAAGGTCTTCAAGATCAAAATAATAACAAAGCAAAAATGCGTTTTACAAAAAAAAACAATGTCGACGCAACATGTTTTGAAACGCTTTGTTACATGATATTAATCATTCTCAACAAGAAGACTAATAAAAATACATTGCCTAAACGTGAGCCATATACAACAGTAGTTACAATAGCTCTGTCCCTTTTGCACAAGTATTGATAAAAGAGGACAAAGACAATAAGTAAAGTGGCCTTCCGTGGTTGCCAGTCACGTAACCATAACTTGATTAAAATAACTCGTCTAAAACGACGAAATTAGCAATTTGCATTAGTTGGGCAGTAAAGAACGTAAATATAGAGTCACTGCTAGTTTCTATACATAAAAATTATGAAAAACTCACGAAATGAGGCCAGTAGGATTGTATGTAACATAGATTATTCTAATACAGGATGAGAAAAGCGTTTCATTTCCAGTTATTGGTCTAATAGATTTTTCCTGGTTATTTATTGGATGGAAAATTTTATTTATTAGAATAATATATTTTGTCCTGCGGCTACTAATTTGTACCCCACAAAAAATATGTCGGAAAAATAAATCAATCTTTTTAAATTGAATAGTCTTTTAAAAAATAATTTTTGTACATAAAAAATAGGGTAATGTGAAATCTTGATTTATTTTTAATTTTGTTGCTAAGTGCGTGTCTTTGGTGTCAGTTTCATTGTCCTATCCAATCTTATTAATTCTTAGGAGATCTCAGCACATAAACTTTATCGTGGCCTTGGGTTCGGTTTGGGAAGCAAAAAACTGGTTCCATTTTGTTTTTGTCCGAAAATACTTTTAAACATAAGCTCTTTGTTAAAAGTCTCGAGTTATTGCGTCATTTAAATCTAAACAGTTAAATTAATAGCTGATATAAATATAGGTCATAAATATTCAGTTATTTTTGAACACAGTTATTATATATCGATAATATACAACAAATTCGATCGTAATTTGTACCTGTTTGTGTGTGAAGATATATTAAATAGGCCTAGTTGCTATCGTAGCGATTGATTACGGATAACAAATAAATTATCATCTTTTTGGGTTATTTCCTACTCAGTTATAGGTAACATGTTAATTTTTTAATTTAACAAAAGTTTTTAGATGATTAAAAAATATCCGCATACGTAAGTTTTTTTTAATTATTTAATTTTATTTCGAGTATTTCTTTAATACCACAAATACGAATTGTATCTAATATTATTAATGCCAAGGTTGTTGAACTAGACACATACTCTGGCAGACATTTATCGCGGGAAGATATTGCACCCCTCGGGAATGCAGGTATAATCATGAAGCAGAAGATACCTATAAATTCCTCTTCATTCAAAGATTTTCTGGTAGATATTAACAATGAAGGCGCTACGTATCGATTTACTTACTTAAATTTTTCTATATGGCCTAAAAAGAAAGAAAATAAATTATTTTGTGTTTATTTCTTGTGTTTGACCATGATCTAGCGATGGTAAGTTATGATATGACGTAAGGAGCTAAGCAAGCATATACAACCTAGAAGAAAATTGAGTCTCAAGTGCAGCTGCCGGAACTGAACACACCTATAAGTGCTTTGCGATAGATTTCCAACTCGAAGATACAAAGCTATCACCATTTGCCGTGCCATTAATATCCTCCATAAGTTTAGCTCATTGTAGGGATCGAATGAAAGCCCTTCGACCGTAATCTTAACTTCTCGAGAACTCAAGAAGAATGACTTATTTGAGTTAAATAAACTTTTTATACAAACTTGAACACGCCATGGTCTATTAGTGGTTTTCTCTTATAAAAGCCAAGACTAAAGAACCCGTTCTAATCTAACAATATAAAGTTAATAGTAACCAAACAAACCGTAAATAAACATAAATTACGTTAAAGTTTATCTCACTCACAACATAAAAGCCACGGTCACAATAGAAGGTACGACCGACGCACGAGTCTCTCGAAGGGCAAGGGAGTGTTGCCGTCTCGCTCTGGCACATGCGATGAAAAGAGATGTCGCGTGAGTTTGAGCACCGAAAAAATGACTGCCGAATTACGCGGTCGCTGTGAGCAAGTGTCGCTTTTTTAATCTTTTTAGAGTTAGGGAAGAAAAATTAAAATAAACAATAAACTTTCCTTTATGTTTTATGTCAATGCGTCGATTTTTTTGAACAAAAATATTAATAAATAACAAAATCTACTATATATTTCTTATTTTTGAGAATTTTTCAAAAAGGTTGGTTAGTAACTTAGTGCCATACAGTTGTCTAGCTAGATCAATACCTACTTTTAGGATATACCATAAAAGAAAATGTACGGAATCATAACAAATAATACAGTACTCACACTCGACAGACGCTTTATGTGTAATCAGCTAATTGTTTTGCGGTCATAAAAATCGCATTAAGCGCGAGCTTCCTCGCTCCGTTGTCGATTAAGTAATATAATTTTTAAACAGTACCCAGCCCCCATGAAGGAACGGTATAACTATTTTATTTTTATGAAAATAGTTTTTATTCAAATAAGTCTTCACAAGACTAACCGTTTCGGAAAGTTGCTTTATTTAAAAAGAGCCGCCCGTATCTTTATGCCACAAAATCAAGTTTTTAGCTTATCTCAATTTTTTTATGATGGGTACAAATAAGCGGCACTTTTGCATTTCCACCGAAACTTTATACATAATTAAATTAAATTTTATGCATCGTTTTAGTGACACTTATTTGCATTAAAATTATCGTTTTGAATAATGAAAATACTTATACAAAATTATGCAGTCTAGCGGTGAACAAGGGCGTAGGTATTTAGTACATTTTCATCGTAAATTTAATCTCATTAATATTAACAAGATAATAAATAATTATGAAATGTTAAATAACTTTAGCTTTGTAGAGAATTTGTGTATTTCAATATCAAAAGATTTTGAGGTCAGTATTCATAACGTTTTGTCTTTGAGAAATGTTTTTGAGCTCATGCTAATAAAATTATAATAAATAAATAAAAATATTTTGCTTACACATAAGCTTAATAAGTTGGTCACTCGCCATCGAGAGTCAAGGTGAGGCATTGGCAGTAAGCCTAGATGTGGCGAAGGCGTTCGATCGGGTCTGGCACCGGGGTCTTCTAACGAAGTTACCAGCATACGGGCTTCCCGAGGGATTATGCAAATGGGTTGCCAGCTTTCTGTCCAGCAGATGCATAAGAGCCGTCGTTGACGGTAGCTGCTCCGACAGCATGGACATAAATGCCGGCGTCCCGCAAGGCTCTGTGCTGTCCCCAACACTGTTCCTACTGCATATCAATGATATGCTGTCTATTGACGGCGTTCATTGTTATGCGGACGACAGTACAGGGGACGCTTATTACACGGGCCGTGCTAATATCCCTCGTTCCGAGGTGGAGGAAAGCCGCGAACGGCTGTTGTCTGAAATCGAGAGTACACTAACTAGTGTCTCCGATTGGGGCAGACTAAACCTAGTCCATTTCAACCCCACTAAGACTCAAGCCTGCGCGTTCACCGCTAAGAAAACCCCATTTGCTGTGGCTCCACAGTTCCAGAACACGTCCTTGAACATCAGCAAAAGCATCGGGATCCTTGGCGTCGACATTTCTAGCGACGTTTTGTTCCGAAGTCACTTAGAAGACAAGGTTAAGCTGGCATCCAAAAAGCTCGGAGTGCTCAACAGAGCGAGGCAGTACTTCACATCGGGGCAAAGGCTGCAACTTTACAAGTCGCAAGTCCGGCCTCATATGGAGTACTGCTGTCATCTATGGGCGGGGGCACCTGGATACCAGCTTGATCCTTTAGACTCGGTTCAACGACGTGCCATCAGAATTGTCGACGATCCCGAGCTCACAAGCGGTTTAGAGCCCCTCAGTCTGAGGAGAGACTTTGCCTCCTTATGTGTGTTCTACCGCTTGTACAACGGACGGTGTTCTGAAGAATTGTTTAAGATGATGCCCACGGCTACTTTCTACCATCGCAACTCTCGCCATCGACGGGGAGTCCATCCTCACATATTGAAACCTGAATTGTTTCGTACTGTGCGGGCTCAAAGGAGCTTCCTTCCGCGGACGCTCAGACTGTGGAATGAGCTCCCTGCCGTGGTTTTCCCAATGGAGTACAGCATGGGGTTCTTCAAAAGGGGTGTGAAGAGATTTCTGCAGGGTCGGCAACGCGCGCGTGATACCCCTGGTGTTGCAAGCGTCCATAGGCTACGGTAACCGCTTACCATCAGGCGGGCCGTATGCTTGTTTGCCACCAAAGTGGTATAAAGTTTTTAATTTTCCAATATCCCTCCGAATGAAAGATAAAAAAAAAGATTTTTTTCAGTTAGACCTCTTTATGTGCTGGTTCATTTTTTTGTTGATCATCGTATCCGGTATAATAGGTCTAGGTCGTCAGGTTATCTTTCAGGTCATTTCATTAAATGTTTTATTCAGATTGAGATATAAAGGTTTTGTGCAAGTCAAAGATAAGCTGTATAATATAAGCTGTAATAAAGTTTAATGTTTCTACAGATAAAACGCGATATGACGTCACGTTACAAATAGACTCTCCTTTCTCCAATAAAACTGAGCAAGAATATCAAGTGAAAGTAACTAAACGACTGCATTTTATGTGTATAAATATTACTCGTTTTGATACTAATCACGGAAAAGTCGTCAGGAAATCATGAAAAGTAGTTTTGTGATGGTAATTAAGTTATTAATTTGATCAATCTAACGGACTGGTGGGTTTTATTCGAGTGTTACCTGAAAGATAGTGGAGGTACCTATTTGATTTTCGATGTAAGCCATTTATTGGTGGTTGTGACTTATGATAGGCTGGTAGTATTAAGGTCTGAATACGTCGGTATATGTTTGGTAATAAATTTTCAAATCGGTCGACAGATACTACAAAATACTCAACCAAAATACTGTGGTTTACTCACGATGTTTTTCTTCACGGAAAGAAAGACTGAGCTGTCGTCGCCTACAATATCGAAGAAGTAGCTATAATAATTTGAGTAGGTAATAAAAGTCTATAATAAACTTAATTAAAACAGGTCAACCGAAATAGCAGTTTGTACACCTCCACAAAAAACAGTATAAGTCGTAAAACTAGATTTACAAGATGTCAAATAGCGTAGGACTGATTCTAAATTCAAACTTCAATAAATATTCGTCTTCAACGGCAATTAATTCAACAGTGTCGAAACAATAACGGTTCCGGGTCATAATGTCACTCGCAAACCCCTTCAGATATTAACCATCCAAAATATAACCGATCTATTATGAAATTAATTTTATAAATTATGCAAACTTAGAAAAAGAACTTGGACTGTTTTACAAAAAACTTAAACCGACTTCAAAGTAAGAAGTTATCAAATCCTGATCTGATGACAGTGGGACCAACGGGAAGTGTACCCTTCCAGTCAAAAAAAGAATTTTCCAAATCGGTTAATAAATGACGGAGATATCAGGTAACAAACATAAAAAAAAAAACTTACAACCGAATTGAGAACCTCCTCCTTTTTTTGAAGTCGGTTAAAAAGATCTGAATCAGATCAAAAAGGGTTCAAATTAACGGTAAACATGACAGTGCTAATAAATGATAGGCCCAACACAGTGAAACAACGTCCCAGTCAATCCAGAAAGTTTACGTTATACGTAAAGCCTATCAAATTACAGAACCTTCCTAAACGCCACTACATTGGATCGCTCCTCAAATCAATCATATTGGAGCTCGAACAACTCTCGCCCATATTACCCAGACACCTGCCAATCAAGGATCAGCCTACATTCCACCCCACCTTGAAGGGAATTCGGAGGGTAGCTGAGGTCGAAGAAGCTGGTTCTGCCGAATCAGGACCGCTAGCAATTTTCCGCCAGGGTTCGGGGCTATTCAAACTTGTGATATTTGAAGTATGGTCTCTCGGAAGTTGCAAGTATTGAGGGTTGACATTAATTCTTTAGCTTTTTTTGAGATCGGGCTCTGAGGTGATTTTAATTATAGGTGTCAATTTGAGGGGTGACTTTCATGTTATATTGAAGACATAATACTACTGTGTTTTATTTATGTACAGTCGAGGACATAAATATGTATAAACTTAGTAAAATTCAACAACTGTTTCCTCTTAAACTACTGATTGAAATTATGAGATATTATAAAGGCAGAATCTTCTAACATATACTATTATGATTTGTGTAATAGTTTAACACTTAAATGTTAAACATGCGAGAAAATTGCTTTTGAATTTCAGAAAGTGTATACATATTTATGTCCTCGACTGTACTATCTGCATTACAGGTAATAAAACTGTAATTATAGGAAAATTTCATTAATAATTAAATGACACTCCTTTATTTTTTTATTTTTCTGGTGAAATTCTGAGTTCTTCGAATCTTGATATAAGCCATCAAAAACAATAAACTGATTACTTACTCAATATCAATAGATAACATTAGGCTTCTGTAAACAAGCTTATTTACCAAAACACGAGCAAAATAACACAAAAACGTATTTTCCACGTTTTTGGTAAAATGACACCCTTGCCCTTGTTTACCGAATTATCAAGAGATAAAAAAAGATAAATCCATAGCAACACATTACACGTGTACTTTATAATACATGGTCGCTATGTAGATCCTCGTACATAAGTTTACTTTGTGTCACAATCACCCCCAACACGCGTGACGCATGATAAAAAAGTAAAAAAAACAGACTTACGTCGTTTTATCACCACAAACAAGTTCATCCATCAGTGGTTATCTACAAATAAATCTTAACGTGACATTTTATATTCTGTTTGTAGGCCAATAAAGTTTAAATTGCTATAACTTGTGTAATGGCTTATCGAATTATGAAGCTTTATGAACCGCTTTTATGCAGTTTTTTATAAGTAATTGCCACATTAATGTTTTTTATCCTGTTTTATTGATTTTAGACTTTCTGTTTTTATCAATGGATGTATTTTTTATTGTTTACAATTGTATTGTTTTTCTGTTGCCAATATTAGTACTAATTTAATTCTGACATAATTGGACTGTTTTACAAAAAACTTAAACCGACTTCAAAGTGCACTAATAAGTATTCAAATCCTGATCTGATTCCAATTCGGTTCATAAAAGAAGGAGTTATGAGGTAACAAACATAAAAAAAAAACAACCGATTTGAGAACCTCCTCCTTTTTTTGAAGTCGGTTAAAAAGACACAATTTACATACAAATGACCGCACCTAACGAAACAAACGAAACAACACAATTAAAAACTTCGTTGAATAAATCATACCCACCTTTATTAAATTAAAAAGTTTCGCGCAAAACGGAACCGGATACACAGGAGCGACAAAATGGCGTAAAGTCATTTATCATCATTAGGGTGACAGTCTATGTTCATATTTGGAAATCCGTCCTTCAATAAGGTTATGTGAAAACCCTCTGACATGTTATCATGCGATAATAATGTAGTGATAACTTTATGATCGTAAAATTTCTATGAAATACTGTTCTAATGATTATTAAGAAAGCCTATAACAGTAGTTTCTTAAACAAAATTATAGGCATATCAGTACTGTCTCGCTATACAATTGGGTTCATTTTAGTTCTCTTTTGTCATTTGACGTAATGAAAACACCCTCCCGCACCGCTACCGCAGGAACCTACTCAGTTCTGCGCTGTTCAATTAATCCTCTCTGGTGACAAATAAGCAATTCTTTCTGCTTTTATTCATCGTTATCATCTGCTACAAATTATCATTATTGTTATTTGGTGATGATACATTCAATACACGCCAAAATATTAGCAGGTCTAGTACCTTCATGCAGCAAACATAATATACGGAATCCCCGAACCATTGCACCGGCTCAACCCTAAAACGTCTGAACTAATAGCCTCATATTAATTGAGGCTGCAAAGCCCAGGGTTGTCGACAAAGGATTCATAATGGCACCCAAAGAAGTGGTTCCAACAGCTACGCATTAGGGAGTGACGGCTGACGTTATTGACAGGGCTGTCCCTAACTTTTAAGTTGGTAACAAAACTGATTTAATTAACAGTGGAAGAGTTGAGAAAGCTCAGGGCCTATTAAACTAATATTAATTAGAGATGATAACGGTTGTCTTAAGTTTACTAGAGAAGACAGCTTAATGAAAAAGTTTGTCGCCTTTTAAGAAATATAAAAAGAAATATATCCTCGAAAATATGCCTTGCTGAGTTTTTTGCCGGAGTCTTCTCAGTGTAAGTGTATTCCGAACCAGTGGTAGAATCAACGGTATCGTTCTTAAGGGCCTAAACTGAATAACTTTTTGGTTTCGCTTTCAAATAATGCCGAAAATATCACTAAGCATCGCACACTGATGACAGAACTAGCTTAGTGATTGACCTAGTCCGTAATGAAAGACTGTGGCTGTCATAGTTAAATCAGAAATGACATCTATAGAGCAAAGTAGATTGACTCTACATAATGTAGGTTATGCAATTAATTCAAAGTTATTTAATATGCAAACAAACTGCAACGGTATGACTTAGGTAATAGGTATTCATTCAATTCTAATACGGACAAATTCGGTGAAAGGCTCTCAACTTGGTAGGGTTTTATTTTAAGCAATCGTTTTTCTTCTAAGCTCATGGCGTTTTTGGGGCTATGGAATTTCATGAGATAGATAATAGGCACAGTATGATAAGATTTCGTGTGTATTTCCTACAAAAGTTATCGAAATATGTTATGTTATGTTATGTGTTATGTTTCAAGTTCAGATGAAGAATATGTAAAGCTATCTTTCAAATAAATGTGTCGATAATAGTACATTATGATACATGTGTGCAAAGTTGGTTATTAACACTAGAGCGCGTGAGTGTAATAATCAATGCACACGCGTGTCATACGACGTTTTTCAACACACTTGCGAGGAAAAAAACAAGCGCATATTTTTTTTTTGCTGTCAAACTATTTTACCCGAATGCTTGGTCTAAACACATATCACTTGCAGTGAGGTACAAACTTATCATAATAGGGATTATACCTATCATAAAACTGTGCGGTAATGTAAAGTAAAAACCACTAGTGCGTAATAAGCTGCATTAAGAGACTAAAAACGGTGCGATAAATGTCACTTTACAAGCGAGTGTGTTGAAAAAAATATTATTTCAGATATTCGTTCAAATTGCTGTAAACACAAACTTGCTCTTTTTTTAACTTGACTATCTATTTCAGGTTCTGTATGTCTTATTTTGATGTAGTACTTCTATACAAGAGATAGATTGAACCATCAATCAAACATGTAAAATTAAAGGTGATGAAATGTGATTATTCTCGTAATATCAACTCATAATTATCATTTATCTATATTATATTAATTTACAGTTGAGATAATGTGTGGCAAAGACTTTGTTGCTACTCTGAAGTAGGTACGTGGTCATAGTGTAAATGTGAACAGTGGTACAACGTAACCTCGCCTTTAAGATTTGCAATCTAACTTGGATCCCTTTTTGGTAAGCAGTGACATTCGAGTACATGTATTTATTTCAATAATAGTTAATACATAAATATTTAATAATAGTTAATTGTATAATTTAATAGGTAGTTACTCATATAATTAGATGTAAAAATACAAATTAAAAAAAGTATTAATAGTCCAGGATACTTTTTAGTTTTCTTCCGCGGACGCTCGGACTGTAGAATGAGCTCCCCGCCGTGGTTTTCCCAATGGAGTACAGCATGGGGTTCTTCAAAAAGGGTGTGAAGAGGTTTCTTCAGAGTCAGCAACGCGCGAGTGATACCCCTGGTGTTGCTAGCGTCCATAGGCTACTGTAACTGCTTACAATCAGGCGGGCCGTATGCTTGTTTGCCACCTCAGTGGTATAAAAAAAAAAAAACTTCAATGGGTGCTTCGGCTCCAGTAGTTATAGTTTTTTTTTTTTTTTTTTTTTTATGTCAATAGTTTGACAAGCAGGCAGACGGGCCACCTGATGGTAAGTGGTCACCGCCGCCTATGGACATTTGCAATACCAGGGGGATCGCCAATGTGTTGCCGACCTTGTAGAGCTCTTTTTACGCCTTTTTTGAAGAACCCCATATCGTAGCGCTGAGGGAAAACCGTAACGGGTAAGTTAGGTAATAAGTTGTGTATTATTGAGAAAATGTATAGAAAATGTATTTTTTATCGCAAAAAATGATACCTACTAGACTACTAGGTACGTATGTGAAACTGCATGAAAAATAGATTCTAGTAAATGCACTTTTAGCATATTAATAATTCTTTTTTAATACATTGTATTACTGTATTATATAATTCTACAACTATACCTACTATAATTGAATCCAGACTGAACCACTCATCGGGTGATAACGATCCATAACATGTGTGAGACCTCCTTCAGCCACACTCGACTACCCATCACAAGCTAATATCAACCATAATCCCACAGCAATAATTCCAAATTACAACACACGAAACAAATTATTTTTAGACTTGAAAAGACAAGTGGATGGTCTTATTAAAGTGCAAGCATTAATTAAAATGAAATTAGAACTACCCGTGGTGACGGAGCATCGGATTTTAAATCTTAACCGATTGGAGATAGGGTTTTGTATCAAGTTGGATTTGAAGATGAAGACAATAAAGAAAAATTGAAAGTAAATTATAATATTTCGTTCGTAGATAATGTTTCTGTGGAGCTAGTGTCGGATTCGAAATGAATGACAGTGTTTGTGCATGACATATGTTTTTAAAAGGGTTTTAAATTTGATAATTCCATGTTACTGTCACTATTACTTATTAAGAAATGTTGGTTAAGATGCTATTTTATATTTCAACAGTTAATTGTGATTTCTAGAAGCCTAGAAGGTAACTGCAGTGAAATGTGCTTTCGTTTTCCACAAATATAATATATATGGAAAACGTGAATATCAATCGAGTCAAGAAAACCATTTCATTGTCTGGCCTGACTGTTTTAGAAATCTAAATGATGGAATATTAATCTAGCCCAGAGTTAATTTATGTTTTTTTGATTGATGGTCGTATACAGCCAGCCAGTCGGATACAAAAAATTGCCCAACTATAGTTTAATAGTAATTTCCTTAACCGGTCGCTGAAGATTATTATAAGATTCGACCACAGTATGCAATGGCGCTACCCCTGAGCTATCATGGCTTTCTACATTGATTCATCAATGACTTTGTAGTTTACAAGCTTTAATACTCAGGAATTCAGGAAAATTGATTGTCCATTGTTTGTGCCATTCATCTATTTTTAAAGCTTATGTGTACGCACTTAATCTGACTAAAACCTCGTTGTCAACCTAGTTCTCTTACATTTTGTTGATAGGCAAAGATGGACGGAACAATAACCGAGCGTGGGCTTATGACATCTTTAAGATTATAACCTGCCTTTTAATGAATACTTTAATCCTTATGCGAGGTAATATTTGACCCGCTTGTAATTTCAAACGAGAAGTTCAGCAATTTTCATCCGACCCTAATTGAGACATGTGAAGTGACGTACCGCAAAAAACATGTTTAGCGAATCGTTGATACTAACAATAAATTAAATGGTATTCAGATCTTTAGCAATGTAGAAATCAAAGTCTGTAGTCACAGATCTGTTAATCAAGTCAGAATAGTTTATCAATGCACATGCTACGTCATTAGCTACCTCAAAAGTACCTCGTGTATTCACAAAGGCTAAATCCTGAATATTTTTGAATAATGAACCGTTTGGCATGAAGATTAGTTTTGATATATTGTTATTATACTGACAACAACCACTTATACCGACTTAATTAATATTAATCCCATGACTTGCGGTTAAAAAATAACAATTGATTTCTATTTATCTCCTCGACCGCGCGGTTCGTCAAACAGTCAAAGGATAAGGATCCATATTTTCGGTATCTATTGATCATTAATGCTGTATGCGTTATAAAATTATTAATAAACGGTCGATTGGTAAAAATAGCTATTGCGTACCTACTTCTTAAAGACTTCTGTTATTGTTTTATACCAGGAATCACAGGATGAAGGTATTATTAGACGCCATAATCATTCTCACCTAACCGATATTTGTCTTATGTTACCAATGTGTGCTTTTCAAATCATGCACCCATTAAACTAATCTCATCAAAGTCCTCACCATTAACAACCAATTCTCAACTTTAAATTTCAACGACCATGGTACAAAATCACCTGCATTCATCACGTAGCTTTCCGTACATTTGTGTTTACAATGAATGTTTGCTAAAGGTCGAGGCCCGAACAATAAGTAAATAACTTACGAGGATCGTGTGTTTACAGGACCCGGCTTTCGAAACCCTTGGTCTTAAGTAGTGAATCGTATCGTGCATCTTCACCTATGTATATTTGATGGCATATCCTGTTATCTTTGTCTTACGTTAGTTTTGATTGAGGATATGATCTCGAGTTAATAATCTGACCCAAATATTGTAAGATCAAGTAGTTCTTTATCGTCTGCTGTTTTGATTCAGATAATATAGGTCTTAAGTCAGAGATTAAAATTTCAAAACATCTCCTAAATCTTTTGTACCTCGTAAATCTTGTTTAATATTTACAACATGTCATTAAAAACAAACGCGATGAAATGCCGGATTAATCTTAGTTATCTAGTCGTTATCAGTGGCACTTTGTTTGCTGCAGTTTTATCACTATGGTCAATGACCTCATGTGCAAGATGATAATATTACATCAGAATGCTTCGTTGCTGTTTTCTATAGCTTCAGGTGAAATGACTCTATATTTAAGCTATGATATATCATATCAATTAATTATTTTTGTTTTGGGTAGCTAACCTTCTTCACTCCTTGCTTTGAATGGAAGCTTCATGTGTCTCATAATGTTAAATCCAAAAAATTCCGTCAGTTTTCATTTACTTTTCCAACTATTACGAAGTACGTTGAGCTACAAACAACTGCATTGTGTTGTTAAATCAGTACGTTCTTTGATCGTATGTATGATTTATTGATGCTTTGTCAAACCAATCAAATGTTTTTAACACCTTAATCAGTTGTTACTTTAATATTTTGCAATCATTATCATACAAATGTTTATCACTTGTGTTCCTACCTTTTCTTCATCGGTTCGTTCATTGTCATTAAGAAATTTTATGATAAAATTGCATTTTTATGATTTTATCTTGTGTATCCCTCTTGCGATACCATTTATAATATTGTATCCATGAATGTTAGTTATGTGCTAATTTAAAAACGAAGATAAGTAATTCTCCTTTAAGTTTTGTTTCCATCTTTAGGTGACAGATCTGGTGCTCGTTTGATTTATCGTTTTTAGTGTTTACGTCATGCATGATAATATAATCACGTGACACTTGGGAGTCACCATCCTGATTTAATCATCTTAGCTCATCATCGTCACAGTTCCTTATCATCTGCCATTCCTTTTCTTTGATTTTTCAGTACATTATCAAAACTTGATAGAATCTCACTAATATTTTAAATGCGAAAGTTTGGATGTTTGTACCTCAACCACGCTTCAACATCTGAACGGATTTGGATGAAATTTGGTATGCTGATAGAATACGTATGTTCTGGATTAACAGACAGAAACCGCGGGGCGCGACTAGTCTTCCATATTGTATGATACAATTTTCAACTTTAAACATACCTAACAATGACTTTTATCTCTGTGGCAATGTGAGCTCAGAGGGAGTATTGTTGACCTCGTGACGAATGTTGTGGGTTCGAATCCTCGAAACATTTTGTGATTTTACATTTTGCAGGTATATATAGCAATATCACAGCAAAAGATAAGAAGGAACATCTCAAAATACTAAAAAGTCAATACCTACAATCGAATGTAATTAATCAATAAGACTAAGACAAACAAAGTGTGCTCATTATCAAAATACAAATAAAAATGGCAAATAAAATAAGTAAGTGCTACACTAGCTTCGTAGCTTCGTATCGTAGGTAGGCGAGCCAGTGCGGGAGCAAAAGGAAACTGAATAAATCGCGCAATTAATTCAACGGTAACTTACAGTACAGTCGATAATGACTATCGAGAATTCGCCGCTGGTTCGTGCCACTTGGGACTCGTTTTAAAAGAGATTTACTTACCGTAAAATATACTTACTAATTTCATAAAAAAAACGATGAAGAATCTTTTCCTAAATATTCCCCAGCTCAGCTTCAGCTCCTTGATTTGACAATCTCCTGTTTTTGGCCGACTTCAAAAAAAGGAGTAGGTTCTCAATTCGGTTGTATTATTTTTTACCGACTTCAAAAAAAGGAGGAGATTCTCAATTCGGTTGTATTTTTTTTTGTTTGTTACCTCATAACTCCGTCATTTACTTATTAACCGATTTGGAAAATTCTTTTTTTGTCTGGAAGGGTACACCTCCCGTTTGGTCCCATTGTCATCAGATTAGGATTTGATTACCTCTTAGTGTACTTTGAAGTCGGTTTAAGTTTTTTATAAAACAGTCCAATTATATTTTGAAAAGTCTTTACTCCTGTAGCTAAAATGCATACTAAATAGCATGACGTATATCTTGCAACAACACGTTATAAAGTGGTCACTAGATATTTCAATACCAAATTAATATTGCCCCACATAATATATTTATGTTTTTTTCGGTATTATATTACGAGTTTTAGTGACCGCCGTATATTTTTTGTTGTCAACCTATAACAGCAGCTTATGTGAAAAAACAAAAGGAATAAAAGCTAACCTCATCAAATAAATTGTTTGAGCGTAGTGGGCGGATACACATGGCCCATAGCGGAGTGTAATTTCATTAGTGTTTTTTGTACAAGCCGACTACAAAGTCGATAACAGTAAGGTCTAATTTCCTTTGACATTATTACAAGTAATTACTTCATAATGCTCGATTTGTCGTACACTCGGCTCAACGAAAAATGCCCTTTGAGGAATTAAGTGGAAACTTTTACGTTATTTTCAGTGGAAAGTTCGAGTTGTAATTTTGGAATAGGTAGTTAGGTACCTACTTGGTATTATTACCTATCTATTATATAGTCTATCAACACTGAGCTAGACTCATGAGAATCAACGTAGTATTTCGGACAGTAATGTTTACGTAGTAACTACTAATAATCTGTTGAATGTGATTATTATCTTAATTTTATGTTTTCCTCTTCTTTTGTTAACTACTTTGTAGGAATTCTTCCTATCCTACGAATATAATAAATGCGAATGTATGTTTGTTAGTTCAATTATCACGCAGCAACGGATCAGCGTGAATTTTTGCAAAGATCCTATGAGCCGGAAAGACACATCACAACTATCTTTTTACCTTTAAAATAATGTAGTTATTGTGATCTTTCTGAGAAAATCTGTCAAAATGGTAAACAAGTAGAGTGATGGTATGTAATAATCACGCATAATCAAATATTGACATGATCACAATCGCCTGTTCTTGAAACTGTGTAGGATGTTTTCATGAGTAGGCCACACATGTGATATTACTCGTTATTAATGTACCTACCATCTAGGTTGTTATCAATATTTATTTTTGAGGATATTCGTCAGACGTTTGTTGTCTCAAACGCTCGAGAAGCGCTCGTGGTGTAGCATGATTAGCCGTTCTTAATCGATCGGCAAGAAGCTACCACCGTCGTGGTCGGTACCTGGATGGGTGACCGCCTAGTGGTATTTCAAATACAGCGTTTCCGTGCTTCGGAAGGCACGTAAAGTCGTTGGTCCCGGTTATCACGATAAGCTAGTTTGAAAACTCTAACAGAAGGTTGACCACTAGCTCAGAGTAGATAAATACTACGTCCACTAGCCACCCAGCGATCCACAGTGGGCACGCGTAGTGGAGAATCTGCCCATTCCCTTTCACCCTGATTTGTGAATGGAGGCCTTTGCTGTGGGACATTATAGGCTGGTGATGATGATGATGATGATGTTGTACCAAACTCTGCAAAACACTTTCTCCATTGGCCGCCATTATTACAATTATACTTTTCTGGTGTTGCCATTCCTCGATATTCAAATACACAATATCAAAATAAACCGTTTTACACATTCATAATAAATAATGCTGACAGTTAATTATAATTAATCAATATTCAATGGTATGAAATTAAATAATATAATGTTAATGCTAACAAGTAGGTATAATAAGTCAAATTGTCAATTCATTTATTTGCACGACGCGATGGGCAACGCGCGTTTGCTACTCCTGGGCTAACCGTCAGCCAGGCCGTATGCTTTTTGAATTTTCAGGTAATTAATCATTCTATGAAAAACCCCAAAGTGTCTATTGTACATTGGAAAAAAAACCTACCATACTATATTTTTCAAATATTCTGTGCAAAATAAATTTCAGGGAAAAATTTCCAATACTCGCACGTTTCAACTGAAAATGACTAACATCGCGATAGCAAGCATCTGCCTGAATTCTCTGAATTATATTATGTAGCCCACTTCCCATACTATCTATAGTATATCTTATCTGGAAGATTGAGGATCGTCGAGACTTCACGTAGGCTCTTTACTAGGAAAATCCAAAAATAGGAGGATACTACTACGCCTGTATTATAAAATGAAGGTACAAGAACAAAGTATGCAACCGAAAATGAGCCTTACACCATAGCGCCAGGTTCTAAATTCAATGGTTTTAATCTCGACTCAAAACATGACAATTACCTGAGAGAAGGAATGACAATGGTGCCGATTCTGTTGTAAATCGAAATAAACTAATTTTAGTCACATCATATCTCTTTCTTACAAACATGATTGAAAAAGGATAGAACATATTTTAGGCTGTCAAATTAGTCTTTGCCGTCTTCATTTGCGGGTATTTAGACGTAACCGCGATAGATGGCGACTTTTATGTTTAAAATAAGTGTTAGACTAATTTGACAGGACTACATTTCTTACATCCTTTTCTTATGTTCTTTGTGAGAAAGAGATATAGTGAGACTAAATTTAGTGTAAAAAAATATAAATTCGCATCACGAATAGTCAAAGCTGTTTTTAAAATAGCTTATCATGGAGTACCTCATTACTTTGCCTATAAAAGGAAGTCTGAAGATGTGTCAGCTTCCAAGAAGCGTGGGTACATCATGATTACTGCCTTTAGTCGCTTAATTGTCATTATTTTTTGTTGAGCTGAGCACTGTTTTAAATTAAAAAATCATCTTTTTATTGCAATGTTAGTTTTTGAATTCAAAATCTTTGAAGCGTTGTTAAAAACCTTCACCATTTTAACCGCGAGATCTTTATTAAATTAGGAATTTGACGACCAAATTATCTTATAGAGTTGGTAAGTAGTTTATTTACAAGAGAATAATTATGATAGATCGATCTTTCCATCAATTTGTTTTTTATCGCCTTTATATAGCAAAGCCTTTTTTCTGTGGTTTGTAGAAATCTTCACCGAACTTTTAACGCAATCAAATTAATGTAAAACATAGGTTTTCAGGGTTCCGTGCAAAAAACGGAACCCTTATGGATTCGTCATGTCTGTCTGTCTCTCCGTCCGTATGTGACAGCCACTTTTTTCCGAAACTATAATAACTATACTGTTGAAACTTGGTAAGTAGATGTATCCTGTGAACCGCATTAAGATTTTCACACAAAATAGAAAAAAACAAAAAAAATGGGGGGTTCCCCATACTTAGAACTGAAACTCTTTTTTTTTAATAAAACCCATACGTGCGGTATATCTATGGATAGGTCTTCAAAAATTATATTGAGGTTTCTAATATAATTTTTTTCTTAACTGAATAGTTTGCGCGAGAGACACTTCCAAAGTGGTAAAATGTGTCCCCCCCCCTGTAACTTCTAAAATAAGAGAATGATAAAACTAAAAAAAAATATATGATTTACCATGCAAACTTCCACCGACAATTGGTTTGAACGAGATCTAGTAAGTAGTTTTTTTTTAATAAGTCATAAAATGAAATTCATATCAAATACTCAGGTCTATACTACCTTTTACTTATATACCTACAGGTTTGTACGGAACCCTTGGTGCGCGAGTCTGACTCGCATTTGGCCGGTTTTTTATATGTACTTTTGTACTAAGACGCTTAAAATCATATTTTAGTGTCCTTAACAACTATAAATAAAAGTAACATAACTCAAAAAATCTAAAAATCTCGACCTCCATCCAAACTCAACAAAAATAACATGAATATAATTAGCAATAAGTATCGCGTTACGTTTCGCGTGGGAGTGATAACCATAAACCCCGAGGTTGGCTAACGAGGACCGAGGTTGACCAGCTCGTTAGCCGCAAGAGTACACCATTTTATAGGCTTTCCTTACAATCATGACATTTTTTACCAATTAATTTTATTAATAGTTTTTACACACTTTATTAGATGATCAAATAAAATCTGTTATAATTTCAAGATTTGCAGTTCCCAGAAGTTACAATGTCAAATCACAAGTCTTGTTCAATCACAAAGTTCAAATCACACAAGTTGAGAAAAGACTAGAAGAGAAGTGCATAAATTCATTCGATATTTTCCCCTCTATGATCGAGAACTGGAATAAAACACCATATAAAAACATATTGACATGTAATAATATGTATGTGTGTGCAGATTACACAGTTCGCCACGTTGGGTGCAACAAAAAAATATCAAAGCAAACTTAATAAATATTCACATCGTCAAAATCTGTACTCAATTTTTTATATTACTAATAACGTAAACAAAGAACCAGTGTTCGTTAATCAGTTTCTTTAATGATAAAATATATAAACAGAAAGTATATATTGAAGTCACATAAAATAAAATGGAATATTTAGTAGCAAAGCATCATCATAGGTAAAATTAAGCATTTCATACGCTATGTAGATTATAATTGAAAACATACAAGTTAAGAGCACTCAGCTCACCATACTTTTCATACAAAATCTCTGTACTTATGATGGCGTTTTTAAACACTTTTCGTCAGATGTTTTAAACAAATTGGTATCTAGTGAACTATATCTAGCAGTAAAACTAGGCGAAAATAAAAAAAAGTGTGAAACAAATTCAGTAAAAGCCTCCGAAAAACAGCGGGTTTGCACAAATTTTACCTGAACTTTGGCCATATCTAATGTACCTATAAATTGTAAAAGTATAAAGAAAACAGCTCTAAACAATGCTTGCAAATGTATTGGAGATTCTAAATAACAAACGTTTTTTTCACAAACTACATCACAGGAAGTATGGGCCTGGAACAAGTTTTATGATATGCGAAATCATGAATGACGACCTAGCGAAGCGGCCGCGAGTGATCAACGGAATTTACCAACTGATAACCGATGGCTCTGATGGTGTCTCTCATTTTTCGCAGTCAAACATTACGTTGGATGAAAGTACAAGCTTTTAGGCTACGCTTGCGTTGAAGTTGCGTTGCCCATGAAGGGCCCCCTTAATATCTAATTTAGCTTTTACTGTTTATAATTTGCCATTGAATACAAAGGTTTACTATCACTGCTTCATTGTTGAATTTTGAATGACAATATGATGTTTTTAAAGGTAAAAAATATAGGTACTTACAGATAAAATCTTATTAAGAGTAGCTTAACTCAGAGGTGACATTAAACTTTTGTACGATTGCAGTCACTTATTTCCGTATTTTCAATGATCATAATATATTTTCGGCTTTTGCGGAAGTCGGACGACAAGATACATTAATTAAAAAGGTCTGTTGTCCAGCTGTGTGAGGCAAAAGCAAAAAAATCCGAAAATATCTAAAAACAGAGTTAAACTGTTTTTGTTACCACCTAGGTTTATGAGCTAGGATTAAAATTATATAATCTTAACTTCTCTGACAGGTTTTAAAGAAGGCTTATTTTAATGTAATATAAATAAAACTGACAGTGCATTTAAATAATGCTTATTAAAAAAATAATTTACTGCGGTTGACAGAATACTGCTGAGCAAAGCACCTTTTGTTATTATACCACAGCCAAATAATAATAAAATAAATATAAAACATACTACATGCATTTAAAAAAAATGTCTCGTAAACTCGACACAAAGCAGAGGTGACAAATTCAGGAATATGATGCTTGCAAATTTTACCATTCCCATAATTTTAAGAAGTATAATCTTATTGCGTGAATATAAGGGTTTAAATTCAATGGCAACCGATTATAAAGGTGTACATGCATCTATGTACAGTCACAAAGCTTTTTGAACCATAAAACCCAATATGATTACGTGTATTTTACAGATGTTTAATAAAATTTAACACTGTAAAGTGAATCTTAGTGAAGTTGTTTATAAATATCGATAAATGTAATTTCGAAAAAATATAGTCACCAACATATACACAAATTGACGCATTTAGAATAGTACTAGCTGTCCACCGTGGTATCACCCGCGTTCCTGGGAAAAAAATATCATAAGTAATAGGCTATCTGCTGCATGCCTTTCATCAAGATCCGTAGAGTAGTTGGGGCGTGAAAGCGTAACAAACAAACAAACTCACATTCGCATTTTTAATATTAGTTAGGATTCAGTAAAAAAAAAAACAGTTTGCTATCTAATAATATAAAAAGTATTAAGTAAACATTAAAAATTACTATTCAAATACATTCTTATATTACGACTCGCCAATGATTACATATTGTATCGATACTTTATCGATACACTGTCAATATTGACACATCACTACAAACGGTTTACGACTCCGAGGTCAATCGTAAAAGCCATAATTACGAACATCTGTTGCTATGTGTAAAGGGACTTATTCTCTCATGGGTTATTTTTGACATTGTTTATTTTATTACGAGTCGTAAAGTTGCGAATCAAAAGGCGTCATGTATTTTGTGCAGTTCATTTTTTTAACCGCCAGTAATGGTGAGAGATTTCTAATCGGGCGTTTCCTTGCTTCGAAAAATTCAAAATCATTTATTCAAATAGACCTTCGCAGGCACTTATGAAAAGTCTGACTCTAATACTCTAATACCGGTTCGGAAGGTTGCATTTGCTGAGAAGAGCCGGCAATAAACTCAGCAATTACTCTTTTCAAAACAGGCTTAGATTCATTACATAATATTTACATTCTAATCGCACTGAAAGGCGCGTAAAGCCGTTTGTCTCGGTTATCACTTAATTGTGATAGTCGTTCAGCTAGTTCGAGGCCTTCTAGGCGGCTTGAAAACTCCAACAGTAGGTTGACCGATCCGCAGTGGGCACGCGTGGTGGAGTATCTGCCCATTCTCATTCACCCTGATTTGTGTAAGGAGGCCTGTGCTCAGCAGTGGGATATTATAGGCTGATGATGATGAATGGTGAGAGAACCAGATATTAGTATGTATATTATTTAAAAGCAGCTAGTACCTATTGGATTTTTTTGGAACAAGAGAGGTATCCTCAATATAAAAAAAAGTTATGACACTTTTCGTTAATTTAAAAAAAACAGTAGAAGATTGTATGAAATTAAGCTGTACAACGTTTTGAAAAATTCCAAATTAGTATGAAAATAGTTGTGTATAGTATGGAAGTATGAAAACCTTGAAGTTTAATATATTACATTCTTTCACAAAAAGCCTTTTGAAACCATTACCACGAGGATCTCTTAAAATTTTAATGAAAATAAAAACTCCTCGCATTATACCGAAATTAATAGCGCGGAAGAAAAAATTAATCCACTTTTCATTTGCAGGATAACCCCGCGATCCCTCCGTAGTCCTTAATTACAGTATAAAAATGCAAATGTTGCCCACCACCTTTTCTTCTCGCCTCGGGCGATGCAATTTTAAAAAAGCCAGTGTCAAAAATAAGAATATTCTCCCTGATTTTAATAAAGCCGAAGCCCCGATTTGAACGCTCAATAAAGATTTCCGAAACGCGTTGGGAAATTGAATTTTTTGCGATTGTTTTTAAGGAAAACTCGAATTACTCGGTGTTGATTTCAGAATGTGAAGTTCTTTTTTTAAATAAGTGTCGGTATAACCTTCATTATACAGCAGCTTTTGTTAAAGGAAATGCTTGGAATTTTCTTTTAAAACCTTTTTCTTTATTAAGCCAAGAAACAGCTAAGAATTTTACTTTCTTAGAACGTAAGCCTACATTTCAGCTTTTGAATTGTTATGGTGCGTCCATGCTACGCGAATCGAGCACGAGCCGGCCGAACCATGAACGACCCTTCAACGAGCACGCTGCGAATCCATTTGTTCGTGAAAAATTTGACAATCGCGCTCGTTCGAGGCTCGCAAGCCCGTCCACGCTACGCGAATCGTGCTCGCAGTGTGCTCGTTCGAGGCTCGGCTCGTGCTCGGTTCGCCAAGTATGGACGCACCATTACATGACAAATATTCAAATAAACATATTGAGATCTCATCCAGGCAGGCTACTTCAGTAATACACCAAGTAACTGATCGCTCCAGTTCATCAATTGAAGTCAATGATTTATTCATGGTCGTGACAGTGCATGATTGATTAGTATCATCACAGAGCCTCTTGTCAACGCAAAACATTGAATAATAGGCGTCAATCTGTCTGTTAAGGCAAGGAATATTGCTGTTATTTGAAACCTGATGAAATATACCATTATTTTTTATAAACTAGGTATATGATTTGTTGGCAAAAAACTCGATGCGTAATTTAACTCCATATGCGTACGCGCGCGGAACGCAAAAAACATGGATAGTCACACCTCATAGAACAAACATTATTATCATTAAAATAAGTATTTGCTCGCCCAGCCCAATCGAGGAAACTCGCCAATGTCATAGTTGGTTTAATATCTGTGGTCAGTAACTGAACTTGGTTGGGACAGTGATAATTATTGTTTTATTATAATGCAATTAGTGAAGTGCATATTCAAATAAACTAATATAGATCTCTCCTTAGATCAAGATAAATGATAAATTTTTTGTGTTTTTTTGTATTTTTCAGATAAAATATATTTTCTTTTCTTTTTTCTATTTAATCAAAAAAACATATTCTACCACTCGTCTTTTAGGCTTATCCTGCAAGCTTTCGCTATTTTACTTACCATTAAACACCTGCATTTGTTGGACCACTATTCTTATCTTATTTTTATCCTAAATGCATTCGCCATGCAAAACCT
Source organism: Achlya flavicornis (assembly GCA_947623365.1). Taxonomy (NCBI): domain Eukaryota; kingdom Metazoa; phylum Arthropoda; class Insecta; order Lepidoptera; family Drepanidae; genus Achlya; species Achlya flavicornis. Next base: position 415,329 of record OX392483.1, on the reverse strand, counting down.
TCAAATAAGAAAGACCATGAATAGCTATAGTGTACTACTACTTATAATGATACTGTGTCCTGATGCCCGTTGCCCACGCGCATGCCACGCGGCGCGCCACGCCGTCTCCGCGTGCGATCTATCTGCTCTGCACAATCTAATCAACATATATGTGTATTTGCGGCTCCTCTTGTGTTATTATATACATGTATTTATTAATCAAGCCATGTGTGCTATAGTGATGCTATTTCATTTAGCCATGTGCTATTTATTTTGTAACGAAAACGTTATGGTGCGTCCATACGCGAACCGAGCACGAGCCGAGCCACGAACGAACCTACAACGAGCACGATTCGAATCCCTTTGTTCCTGAAAAAACTGACAATCGCGCTCGCAAGCCCGTTCACGGACGGCATGGACGCACCATAATGGTGCGTCCAACCGGGCGAACCAAGCACGAGCCGAGGCACGAACGAGCACACTGCGAGCACGATTCGCGTAGCGTGGACGAACGAGCGAGATTGTCAGTTTTTAGGGTTCCGTAGCCAAATGGCAAAAAACGGAACCCTTATAGATTCGTCATGTCCGTCTGTCTGTCTGTCTGTCCGTCCGTCCGTATGTCACAGCCATTTATTTCCGAAACTATAAGAACTATAATGTTGAAACTTGGTAAGTAGATGTATTCTGTGAACCGCATTAAGATTTTCACACAAAAATAGAAAAAAAACAATAAATTTTGGGGGTTCCCCATACTTAGAACTGAAACTCAATTTTTTTTTTCATCAAACCCATAAGTGTGGGGTGTCTATGGATAGGTCTTCAAAAATGATATTGAGGTTTCTGATTTTTTTTTTTCTAAACTGAGTTACTAAGTTTGCGCGAGAGACACTTCCAAAGTGGTAAAATGTGTGAAGACACACATTTTACACCACACCCCCCCCCTGTTACTTCTAAAATAAGAGAATGATAAATCTATAAAAAATATATAATGTACATTACGGTGCAAACTTCCACCGAAAATTGGTTTGAACGAGATCTAGTAAGTAGTTTTTTTTAATACGTCATAAATTGAAATTAATATCAAATACTCAGGTCTATATTACCATATTTACCATTTACTTATATACCTACAGGTTTGTACGGAACCCTCGGTGCGTGAGTCTGACTCGCACTTGGCCGGTTTTTTCATGTACAAAGAAAGGGATTCGCATCGTGCTCGTTGTAGGCTCACAGGGTGCTCGTTCGTGCCTCGGCTCGTGCTCGGTTCGCCAAGCATGGACGCACCATTAGGTTTACTTCGTGGATGATTTCTGATCTTATACCTACCTAGCTATATACTACCCACGTTTTCACTCGGGTTACCAGCCTATAGCGATACGGGGCAATTTAGTTTCCAATCTGTGAAAAAAAAAACAGTGTCAGATCAGTTACCGTTCCGGAGATTACCTCCTAACTACGGCGACGTCAATACTGTCTCTTATTACGTACTACAGTCAGATTATAGTAAAATATAATTATAACTATAATAAATGTATCAATATAATTATTTATTATTTTTAACCTTGCCGTTAATCGGAAGCAGCGGCAGAGTTGAGGAAATTTTCTATATATAGATTGTAATTTGTAAATAAATGTAAATATGTTGTGTATAAAGTTCACCATTCTATACATAATATTTCTGATCGATTAAATTCAATTTTCGACTGTCCTAATTTCCTCTGTCTATTTGCAACAATAAAAAAATAACCAAACCATTTATTCATTCCGATAAAAGTCTAAACAAATTCCATAATTAAAATAAGAAAAATAAATAACAACGATGAACATAACAATAAAAGCTATTATCATTTCAAAACATGTCCAACAGACGGGCAGCTTGTTTGTTTATATGTTTGTGTAGGTTAATTCTGTAAACACGTGTAGCATATAATTGGCTGCAGGTATTTAAGTCACATTGAATTAATTTGAGAATACAACTGACGCAACTGTATGCTCAGAAGGAAAACAGAATTCATTTAAATATAATCTCTATTACTATTATAATTTAAATTCTATTTGCCGTAAAACGTATGAGGTTTATATTTGTTTTTAGTTTATATTAATGTTGTGTTTTGTGATAAAGAATCAGACCGAAATTTAGTAAATGTATTGAAAACTACATTAGTACATTTTATAGGGCCTTGAAAATCTTCTAAAATTGAAATAACTATCATAAATTTCGAAGTGTAGAGTCATTTGTTAACTTTCATAAGTGCCCTATAAGGGCCTAATTTGAATAAATGAATTTTGATTTTTTATTTGATTTGATACCAATTTTAATTTCTCCAAAGTCAAATTTCAAAATCATTTATTCAAATAGACCTTCGCAGGCATTTATGAAAAGTCTGACTCTAATACTCTAATACCGGTTCGGAAGGTTGCATTTGCTGAGAAGAGCCGGCAATAAACTCAGCAATTACTCTTTTCAAAACAAGCTTAGATTCATTACATAATAATTACATTCTAATCGCGCTGACAACAATTGCGTGTCCCAGCGCAGCGGCAAAACTACAAAGTAGACTGAATCTATATTTAATAAGTAAATTAATGGCAAACTTAAGCAGACCAGCAAGCAGCACCTGTTCACAAGTATGAAGCGTGTGGCAGCCATCGCCCTCCACGCCAAAAATACTTTACAGGTCCTGCAAATAAATTTTTCTGTTTGAATTTGTGATACAACATATTTATGTATTCTCTTTTTTTTAAACCCAGATTTTTATTTACCAATGTGTGGTTGGGAATGTTCCATGCCCCAAGGTCTCAAATATTTGCTGATTTGACGATAATTTTCCACCACATTAAGGCTTCAATGTCAATTAAGTCCAATATCGTAGCTATAAAATGTTTTCGCACATGTCTGTCTGTATGGTTGTAGACGTCCTTGTGAATTGTTATCTAATACTGAACAAACACGGAAAGTATCCTATTGCAAATATTAGCAACACATATATTGATACCTATATGTGAATGTTTGACGATTTACTAGTTGATACATCTGGTTGCACTTGCTTTTCTAACTAGCCTCCGTCCAACGGCTTAATACCTATTTTTTGTACCTGAAAGAATCCAAAATCATGGATAGGAACTAGGAACATGATTATGGCGTCATTCACGCACAAGTTTTTGCCCTCGACTTAGCTACAACAAAAACATTTATTGAATCTCTATGCTAATGTAACACAAATCGATCTGTTTCTATTTATCATTCACTGAAATTAATCCATCAATCATCTTTAGACGCTTCGCAAAAAGTAACGCCTATGCGTGAGCCGGGCTATAATTTATCAGATCGAAGCTACTAGATAACAATATTTGAGGTGTAAAATATTGGTATATGTATATTTAAATCGCAAAATCATCCACTCATTAAACTCTAATACAAGCATGAAGTAAGGATGTCCTGAATGTTTACATTTGAAGTGGTAAAATAGAGTTTCGGTGGAACGCTACTCACAAAATTTCTTTTGAGTTTATATTTTTTTCATAAATGTAGGAACGTATTTCGAAGTGTTTTTAAATATAATTCCTACTCGCTTGTCTGAATGCAATAAGACGAACTTACTGACGTAGGTTCGTTAAGGCTTTCAGTTGCTATAATAAAAAGGGTCCAACGCTAGGGGTGGTATTAATAAAAGGCATCTTAAGGGCAAAATTCACGAAATCATTCACATGAAAGAGCGCAGTACTGAGGATCAAGACGAGCTTACGAAAGACCTCCGAAGGGTCGAAAGCGGAAATTGAAAAGACGCCCTATTTATTTGCCCTTTTCTTTATTAAATACTGCTTACGATTTCTACAGTAATACTAATAGAAATATTTTCAAAATCATCCAAAGATTTTGATATTTGAAATTAAATTTTCATAAATCGCAATACGTCTTAAAATTCAAAGTACCTGTTGGTACCTTATTGAATTATGAAAATTAAGTGATATAAGAATAATTCCATATACAGATGATGATGCTATGAACGATGATAATATTGTATCTAGTCTTTCTCCATCTGAACCTATCCATTCCTAAATCATCAACAAAGAACAAATTCTATTTGATCAGCAATTTAATTTAGTTTAACTTACTATGACTCATTCTATTCATAACAGTGATTTATGTAAATGTCCATAAAGTTTATATTGCATTACAGTTGCTGGCTTGATTTATGGCAAATGCTACTCACTTTTATCGTCATTTAATCGTGTAGCAGATTGAAAAAGTTTCACGATTTTATTGTGTCGTGCAAATTGTGTGCATAGTTATTTATTGAGTCATGATTATGACGACAACAATATTGTTATTGATAAGATCATACATGCCATTGGAAAAATTGTCATCACTGCAACTTCGTTTCACGGTGTTGTCACATAAATTGTGAAAAACTATCGCCATCTAAGAGCCAGTTGCAGGCTTTTCTTGGAAACGGCAAATCCTATTTCTATGGGGCTTTTACAGGTTTTCAAGGTTCAGTAAATGTTTAATCGTAATCAGATTAGCCATTTACGTGATTTGGCCAATATTAACAGTTGTCACAAACTCATTCTCACGGCGGCTACTCTGTAGGTTCTATAATAATCGGTACCACATTGGTAACACTGACATTCCATAGGCGCTGATGAGCACTTACTTACATTTGTTTACTAAATTCCTAATATAAACCAAACTTCACCTAGTCTTCATTCGCATCGTTGTCTGCAAACAAAATCAGAATTAGTATCGTTATAAGTAAAGCTTCCATAACGCTAAATATTATCAGTAGGTAGGAACTGACTGTCGTCCAAGTATGGGTAGTATTTATAAAGTTTGTTTATATTAAAATATTATCAATATGCCCTTTGATGTAACAAATATAAAAGTAAAATGTTTATGTCGATCTCAAGGTTGATCCGAACAAATATTTAATTTTAGCACACTCGTAGGTACCTGATAACACATAACATGACATAACTGTTTGTGTCTATGTGTCCACAAATGGTCGTGTTTGTTATTTGATAAGAATTAACTGTTTATCGTTTTTTCTTAACTGAATATATACTTGGAGTTTGCGAAAATATTCCCGTTGGTACCAAGTCTCTCTACGAGAGAAACTTCTGGCCATACTTCTGGGCTCGATCATCTATGATTGGGATGCTACACTCGTATGAGATTAGGATTTTCAGTTAGAAGTAATAACTAACTGGCTACCGCGCATGTCCTGTCCACGCATCTTCAGCTACGAGAGCTATGAGAGAGGTAGAGCATAGCGTTTATTCGCTCAAAGAGCAGCTCGACTGGGGAAGTACCTCCACCTTACAGAATACCGCAGCCAAATAACTTTATGTTGTGTAAAGTTGTGTTCCTGCGCGTGAGTAAGGTCGCCAGAGCTCATAGGGGAGGGGGGAAAGGTCGGTAACGCGTGAGCGATGTTTCGTGTGTTGCAAGCGTCCATATGACTACGGTAACCGCTTACCATCAGGTGGGCCGTATGCTTGTTTACCGACCAAGTTGTATAAAAAAAAAAAAAGCTACATGCTATCTCTTTCGATGTTATGATTGTTGATAATAAATGTGAAGTTCTCTCTTTTCTCTCTCATCTTTAAAGCCATATTGAAGGAAGGGTGCACCATCTAATATGTAACGACAAATTGTAAGGGGCTCCTGATTATAACCTTCCTTTGATCTCAAAATGCAGTCTAATGTTTTTTGCTTTATTTTACATGTATAGAAATTCAATTGGTGTTAAGTTAGATGTTATACGAAATAAACAAACAGTTGAAACTTACTGAGATTAGGTCACAAATATATGATTACAATAGGTAATTAATGATGAAATTCAATACCAAATTAACACAGATACGGGAGTCTTAAAGTTTCCCGAGATGTTAAGTAGGTATAGATTTCATGCATAGAGACGGAGGTTATTGTATTGTATTATTGTAAAAACTAAATTTTGCTAAAACAGACTTGAGACACTATCAATGGAACTTCAAGTAGAAGAATTAGAATTTCGAAGCTTAGATAAAAAAATTGCTTGCCCTATAATGCTTCATTGTCACTGAACAAGACTGTTAGCAAAGACAACATAACTACTAAGAAGTTATTATTCTTCGTTGTTGTAAGCATTATCAATTTCCTTTCAATAATTATTTCTCGGAACGTAGCTGGTACCTCTAGGTAACTCAAGTTAATTGGCTCTGTACTTCAGGGCTCCGATATTCAGATGAAAACATGTTTTTATTGCTAACGATGTTTGTTTCGTGGAACTTTGGACACTTCTATTATCGTAGTTATGATAAAATAGCTATTTTTGTTTCGTTAATTAAATTTGCACGACGGCGACGGGTGAAAAAGGTCGGAATAAATATTCAAAAAGATTTCATTAATGACTCATCAACATATGTTATTCTCACTGAAAAATCTTTTCCGGTGTATTTTTATTTAAATAAAATTCTATACATATCTGCATAATAACTAAGCTATACTTATATGTATTTTGTGTATTTAATTTATTAATAGTTATGAGTCATTATGATTATTGATTTATCGTTAACGCCATTTATTTCTGATAATCTTTAACCTAATTAAAAAAAATATGTTCCTTATCAACTAATTAAATTACCGATGCTTCCTTATGAAATTCATTTCTTTATATACTATGCATAATACTGATATTAGATGCTATATTACCTATTCGAGATTACTTTACCACAAATTTATTTCAAATTCTATAAAAATAATTGGACTGTTTTACAAAAACCTTAAACCGACTTCAAAGTACACTAAGAAGTAATCAAATCCTGATCTGATGACAATGGGACCAAACGGGAAGTGTACTCTTCCAGTCAAAAAAAGAATTATACAAATCGGTTTATAAATAACGGAGTTATGAGGTAACAAACATAAAAAAAAAAAAAAAAAAAAACATACAACAGAATTGAGAACCTCCTCCTTTTTTTGAAGTCGGTTAAAAACAGAGTCACAGGTTAATTACGAGGAACTCCAAAGAAATACATATATTAAATCATCAAAACAAGTCACTTCTTGATTTTCAATTGTAATTTATTGTAATGTTGCTTGAAAATATACAATCAATATAGTTTTTATGGTTACGTCATCTATTGTCGCAGGGACACGTGTAAACCAAGGGCATGACAAACTGTACACAAAATCAGTACCATTAACCCAGAAATCGAAACTAATAAAAATGAATCACCTAAAGTTAAATTGAACTGTTGATCAAAAGCTTTCAACAGTGATCAGGTAACTGAAGTGTTTGAAAACAATCCCTTCGATAATGCTTATGAAGGAAACAGAAAGAAAGATTAGCGAAGAGAAGATACTGGCCCACATCAATATTGTTTCTAGTCTGACCAAACCGGTACGTACTTGTACTCATACTCATAGTAATGTTGTTTTTGGTAATGATGACCAAAACTATAATAGCTAATGAACAAGCAGAACAAGATTTTAAGTATCACAGATGATAATAGTCGCTGCTCCAAGTATAATATCACCTGAGGTACCTCTTTTTTTAATAACCCGAACGAAGGCATAAGGGACGAAGACGAAGCCTAAGATGGAATACGCTAACCCAGAAGGAACCTATTCACTCTGGGCTTGAAAATACCTAGATTGTAGGATTCAGGAAACAGACGCCGGAAGCAAGTTCCATTCGCTAGTTGTCCGCATTATAAATGAGGATGCAAAACCTATTCTAATATTAATAAAAATAGTATTCTAATTTTGACTCAAGTCTGTTTCACCAGAATTTAGAATTGAATTCTTGAATTTATTTATTCTTGCTTCATGTAGTATGTTAAAGATGTTACAAAATATAACCTCCTTACATGAAATCTCTACTCAACAACTCAGGGAACTTTTAGGACTCTCGTATCGTTACTTTTTTTTTATTAATTTCACGGCTTATGTTTTTGGTTGATTGTCAATTTGTCATGCAAAGACGTAACAGTTTTTATTTGATAAACTTATATCATTGGGGTAAACGTTGAAGTACCTATCTATCTAGCTGGCTGACTAGCTGGCATCAGTGGCTAAGCTTCTGTCAATGTGTTCTGGCTGCACTTGAGAGCTTACATCATCGATCACATTACTAACCCACCCATCGCAAAATAGTTTTTATTTACTTTAAACCATATTCGCCCCACCTTGATTTAGAAGCCCCATCAGATGTCATGTTATCTAAGCTTATATCATAATATGCTTATGTGGTGTGTGAAGTAAATATTGATATTGTAAACGTCTGTCTGCATGTTACGCAACTCGTTCTTATCACATCGCAGCTGTGTCCCAATTTTGTGTTGTCGAATGATATATTGCAGATATTAATATTCATAACAATATTATAGGTCCTCTGTATGTATGTACCCCATTTTTATAAAATAGATGAAATAGAAGTAAGTCTGAATTATTGTGTGTTCTAGCTGTTCTGAGATTAGTGTTTGGTCAGACAGAATCAATTACAGTTTTTGAAGGGGACATTTTTTTTTTCTAGATTCTTGTATTTGTATGTCAATTTGAAGATTGGTTATGAGAACGAATAAGTAAAAAATTCAAAATAAATGTAATATTTTCTTATCTTCTCTTTTAAAACTTTTTAAGTTTTAAAACGTGTAACGAAAATAATTGGACTGTTTTACAAAAAACTTAAACCGACTTCAAAGTACACTAAGAAGTTATCAAATCCTGATCTAATGACAATGGGACCAAACGGGAAGTGTACCCTTCCAGACAAAAAAATAATTTTCCAAATCGGTTAATAAATGACGGAGATATGAGGTAACAAACATAAAAAAAAAAAAAAAAAAAAAAAACACAACCGAATTGAGAACCTCCTCCTTTTTTTGAAGTCTGTTAAAAAGGTAAACAATAATGAAAATGGAAAACCTCCAGAGCAACAATTAAAACACTCGTTACTTATCAAACGAAACAATTAAATGCTGATAAATAGCAAATACTGATAAAGGGAAGCTACTAGACACCGCAGAGACTGATAATCGTGATAAAACTAAAATAGACGTAAGACTTGCATAACGACTAGACATATCTAAGTTATAAGTGATAGACTAAAAACATGATATCATCAATCAATTGTATGAACGTATAGAAGGATTTAAAGAAATTTAAGAACGGAAGGATATAAAGTCATAAAGTGAGTAATTCCTTCACTCATATTAATCATATTAACAAGGTATATAGAGTGTAGCGTTTATTCGTTCAAAGAGCAACTCGACTGGGGAAGTACCACCACCTCCACCTTACTGAATACCGCAGCCAAATAACTTTATGTTGTGTAAAGTTGTGTTCCTGCGCGTGAGTAAGGTCGCCAGAGCTCATACGGGAGGGGGGAAAGGTCGGTAACGCGTGAGCAATGCTTCGAATGTTGCAAGCGTCCATATGGCTACGGTAACCGCTTACCATTAGTCGGTCCGTTTGCTTATAAAAAAAAAAACTGTCATGTGGATTCTATGATCAATTAAAGTAAAATCTATAGTCAACGTCACTACGAGGGGTACTAATAAAGGTTGAAGGTACCACTACTACTGCAGCTACTATCGGTTCGGAAGATAGCCTTTAACAAGAAGAACCACAGAAACAATTGAATTTGGAACCTACACATAGGAAATAAGGTAGTTTTTCAATGAATAGTAATAATAGTAGATCAGTAGTTCTACTACGGTCGCAAATCACTGAAATATTTAGACATAATTGTTCTACGATGGCAAAAATAAAATTTCTCGCCAATTGCTGACACATCCACCTTTGGCTTTCAGAAAGTGGCAGTAGCATCACTAACATACTGAGTATCAATATCGGCCTGCCCTGTTCTCAATTATTTGGGGTCGTCACAATATTTATGCCCCTTCTATCTTATAATATTTCTTCTCCTTCCATAGTGAGTAAAAATAACTAATTTAGTTCTTTTTCTTCTCTTCCGCTCATCCCTTGCAACACCGTAATGTTGTGTCTATGGCAACACTAGTAGACATAGTACAAGTACTAGTACGTTGTATGTATTAAACAACAATTGAAAACAATTGAACGGCTGATGAGTTGTTAACGCGTATACACGGCGTATGCGCATGATTCTATGCGAATGTACACAGAGAGCGTCGTGGCACTAATTTTTAATTAACTACTGCTAAATATACTTAGTAATAAGTATCTTATCTTATATATATGATGTAGACTCAGCCTAGGCTTTGAAAAGATGACATCTCAGTGTATTAAAAGAAAACAGCAGAGAACTTTATAAGACAAAAAAAATGGGACATAACATTTGCTTATGATAGCTTCTCCATACGTAGTCATAATAGCTCAATGTTCTCAAGGTTTTTATTTTATCCCAATCTAAAAACATCCAAATGGTACACAAATAAATCCATCTGCACCTGATTAAAAAAAAGGGTAATAAAAGCCCACTCGTGGACGGTGTAGCCGAAAAGAGGCGAGGGCTAGCTACGGAACTGGTCTGCCCGTCCGCGTCAGGCCGTGCGCCCACGCAGGGCAAGACTTGTTTTCTAGTGAAATAATATGGGAGGTGCAGCATCCGAAATGCGGTGCCTCGTTTACTGGACTTTCTTTACCTTTAATTTTTAGTAGTCTTTATGATTGGTTGGTAGGTTAGTTGATTTTCTAACATTTTTTTAATGGGAAGATGATTGGACCCCTCCTGTTGAAATCAAAATATAAACTATTATTTATTTCGATATTAATCTTGTATAGCTAATTAATATTTAATTTACTAAGAGCGTAAAATAGCTAGTGTCAACTGTCATTTTTTTTACTTCTGGATAAGTGGTTAGACTATTGACAGGTATTACAGACAGGTTGCTTAGTTTCATCAGATTTAAATGGCGATTTATTTTACAGTAAAACTCTCTGCTAACCTTAACCATTATTGCAATATACTGGCTTTCTTAATAAATGATTTAGTTCCAGTACTTGCTCAAGTAACTCTCCGAGACGAACGCATCAATTTCCACCAATTCATCGTAACTAAGTAACAAGTCGTAAGTTAAGTTACCGAAGTCGATAAATTAACATCGAAAGAACGTTGCTTGTCTTTTAAGTTTAGTTTATGTTTGGATGTTGATGCCGATGCCGGTACCTGTGCCAGGTTCGTGGAGCACTTAACTTAGTGATGTATTTGTGCTGTACTCGAGTTCATACATTACTTTAATAAATCAAGACGTTTTTGAAAAGACTCTCGAAACTGAAAGCAGAATTTCCTGATACAACTACCTAACTACTCTGGTGTCTTTAGTTAAATGCTTAATATTATTAAGAAAGCTTGCATATATAAGAATCTTGTAGTAACCAGACGGACATAATGTATTATGTATATAAAGGGAAGGAACATTACAGTATAGAAAAAATCTCAAACACTCACTATAAAATAATAATCATTTTTAATATTTGTATGTTTGGATGTTTGTGGCTTAATCATTCAAAAACGGCTTAACGGATTTGGATTAAACTTGTCACACAGATAGATTATACCATGGAATAAAATATTTTTTATCCCAGGAAAACATAATATTCCTCGGGAACGCGGGGTAGAAACTATTATTAAGTAGTTCAAGATTAAAAAGTCATCTTAATAAATTGACATACATACCTACTTTGCGGACAAATTATGTGAGTATCATTCTGGTATTCCCAAACCCTTCAAAATTTGATTACAAATATGATAACTAACACCTGCCGACACTCAAATCTAGAGTATGTACTCGAGTACCTACACAAGTATTCGTATATGAAGTGAACTCGAGTACGATAAGTTAACTCGATTAGCTACATCACTACGGTCACGCGTCACGACTTATTCGCTCTATTGTTAATACATCGATTGTTGTTGTACAGTTTGAATCGTATTTGTTGCAAGTTTTTTGTGACATTAATGCTTACAACCAACTTATTTTATAGAAAGGTTGGGTTTTTTGTCACGTGTATTTTTTTCATCATTATCTAGTTGATAATGCTCTTGATATCAAATTAAATTAAATTTTGATATAGTGGTCGTCTAATTCGAGCATGCGTAGAGTCCAGATGGACAGACGTCATCCACGTACATCAGAGATTATAATGGAAAAAGACGAAGAGTAGGAAAAGGTAGGTTTACATTTCATTTCAATAAAAGAATATTAGAGAATGAAATTTATATGTTTTTTTGGTCAGATGTTTGAATTTCGATTCTCTTTTCATTCTGTGAACAAAATCTAAATTCAAATCAATACATTTGATCGAGTAGGTAGGTACGTTACTACTTGCACAAATAAATGAGGCACCTTTTTTTGAATGATTATTGTATAAATGATTATTTGGTTACTGAAGAAAATAAAACACTTTTTTTTTATTATACTTTTTTAAATAAATGTAAGTAGTAATCAAATCGTGATCTGATGACAACGGGACCAAACTAGAAGTGTACCCCATAGATAATACACTATACTAGAGAGTGTACCCTTCCAGACAAAAAAAGAATTTTCTAAACCGGTTAACCGGTTAATAAATGACGGACTTATGAGGTCCTCCTTTTTTTTGAAGTCGGTTAAAAAGATTATGTACATGACCTGGTAGGAAATTGCAAGTAATCACATTAATGTCCCAGTTTATTTTAAAGGGCATTAAATTGAAAGGGCACTCGTTATATCAAACTATGAGTCACTGCCGACAATTGAATCATTTTCACTAATAAATGTTAATATTGCGTTGACATGCAAATAAGTGAGCTAGGTACCTACCTACCTACCTATCATAATTCAGTGTACGAGAGTGAGTCAGAGACACGATATATTATTATCATTATGTCGGTTTCAATTTACGCGAAAAAAGTGCTTTTTTTATTTCGGCTGGCGGAAAATAAAAATAAAAAATATTTATTATTAAAAACAAATCAACAATACCTAAGGAGGTACATTTTCTTATGTTAACTTGGTATCCATAAATGATATATGTAAAGTTATTCTTAAAACATATCACATAATCGGCAAATAAATCATTCATAGCTCGCAAAACTGCTTTTTTTTTATTCTTTGACCTCGTACTGTAATTACTGTTCATTATGGTATCATATCAAATAAAAAAAAAAAAAATTTTACTACTCAACATGATTATTATAGTTATCAAATTAATTTTACTGCCTCAAATATAAGTAAGGTAACTTATTCTACCGGTAATAGAGTTGAAATTTCAATGACAGTTTACGATATGAGTACAACGGAGTAGCAGCGGATGTGAGGAATTAGAGCAAAATTTAATTCTTCTTTTAAATAAATCCTAAATTTCTAAATAAATTGCTTTGAATTATTTGAGTTTGAAAAGTAATGAAATTAAAAGCTATTTTTATGTACAATTCTCCCAGCAACATTGTTTCCTTCGCAAAATGCGTCAGAACATTCTAGTTGATTTCTTTGAAGAAAAGTTTCATAATGGGTACTTCAGTTTTATTTCATGACATTTATTAATGTTGTTCTTCTAAGAAATAATCTTGTTATATTGAAACTTTTCCTCTACTTAATTTAATTGAAAAGGTATTTTTCATAGGTATTTTTGCTGAAATCTTGGAAAACTTGAATGATCGAATTTTTGTCACCCCTTTCGAAGGTATTCAAAACTAACAACTCAGGCTTTGCCCTAGTTATTATTATGCATACATTTGAATATTCCGGCACAGATTACAGAATAATTCAGATGGAGCGCGCGGAACACGAAAGTAAAGCCAAAAAAGCAAATACAAATTGAAAATCTGATACCTGGTATTCGTTTTCCAGTTTGTATTTGCATTGTTTATTCACAGTTTCTTAATAAAGGAGTGTTTTTTGTTACATAAAGTTTGTTAAACAAAGCAAATACACATTCAAAAGCGAATACCAGGTACGTGTTTTTCAATTTGTATTTGCTTTTTTGGCCTCACTCCCGTGTTCCGCGCGCTCCATCTGCCTTATTCTGTAATCTGTGTATTCCGGAATAAATTCTCTAAATTATGATAAAACTGCATCAAAATCTGTTAGGTAGTTTGAAAGAACTACGTAAGAAGCAGACAGACAGGAATGGCGACTTTGTTTTATACAATTTAAAATTCAAGAAATTATCCATCCATAGATACAAGTAGGTATCTTATCTTTGTTATTTACGAAATGTAAGTGACTACGTACTATATCTACATTTCAAGTTTTAATTGTGAAAACTGGCTTTGACAGCTGTTGTGAGCGAGATAGACATACACCATCCTCCTCTGTTAAAAAGAGATGCTTCTACTAATTTATTTATATCGGGAAAATGTTATAATATCCAAGAAATCGTGAAGTTAAATGAGCTGTATTGAGTAAGTAATAAAGTCCTTTTTCGAATGGTAAAGCAGTAGTTATAAGACGTTCAAAATTTTCAATTAGCGGCAAGAAACTTGTATAACCGGTCGTGTTCGGAGGCTTGCCTCTCGTTTCAGGGTCATCAATGACGAGTAAAAAAACTAATTTAAATTATTATAAAATTGTGCGTCATTTTTGGCGATATTGTCAATTTTAATAACACTTCCTCATTAGCCATTAAGCATTTATAACACCTACATAATCCTGCAAATAATATAAATGGAAATGTTTTGTGTTTATGTTTGTTACCTCATCTCCGTAACGGCTGAAAGGATTTTTATGAAAAGAAGTATAATTAGTTCCTTTATGGAGGATCATTCTAGAAGAGAGTACGTCTAAGGGTACTTTTCACCAAAAAACGCGAGGGAAACCGCAAGGAGAGCTAATTCAGACATAAACAAATACAGGCCTATACACAGTAAAAAAAGTTTTTTTGTTTGTTATCTTATTCCGATTATATATTCAATAGAAGCTACTTATCATGTTCATAACAATTTTTTTGTTTAAGTAGGTACTTACAATTTATGTTAATTTTGAAATGGTTTGTCGTGTAATTTAAAATAGCTTTTTGGAAGTTTCTAAATATTTAGGTAGAACAGTTTTAAATCAAATAGCAGCTCGACTGGGGAAGTAACTTCACCTTTCAGGAATACTGCAGCCTAATAACAATGTTTTGTTACTGCGTGTGAGTAAGGTTGCCAGAGTTCTTTGAGGAGGGTGAGAGTCGGTAACGCGTGAGTGATGCCCCGGGTGTTGCAAACGTCTCTTTTTATGCAACACCCGTGGCATTACAAACGTCCATATGGTTAAAATGTAGCTCAAATTTGTCATCATCAAAAATATTGCAAAAGAGCAAAACTAACTATTGACATCTTCAATAAAAACCACAAAACCAGTTTATATCAACTCGATTTGACAACCCTAGCTCGTTGTTTTGCTACTGACTTACGCTTCTTTTTTTGAATATGCTTGTATGGAGCTTTTATTGAATATGTATTGAAATATAACCCTTATGTGTGCGTGTGAAGGAACAAGTCACTTTAGTGTTTATTAGCGCTCACTTGCTAAGTTAGTTGAGTTAGAGATCCTATATGGACATGCAGGCTGTAAAGAGAGGATAAAAGAGTCGTATACCTGTTATAATTATAGCCTTAATTATGCGCGTGTAATTCTTACTATGAAAATAAACATACCGAATGACTCGGTTGTTTACGGGCATTTTACTAGCCACTGGCCCGACAAGATTCAGTCGCAAGCTAGGTAGGAGCCTAGGAGCGCGGCTAGTTGGTGCATCCCACTTCGTAAAAAACGGGCTTGTGATATATATATAGCCTTCCCCAAGGCCTGTATTATAGCACGAGATCAAATCTCAACAATAGATCGTGTTAATCAAAAATTAACCTAATTACATTGTCTCCGGAGAACAGCGGGCGGGGAGCTTTTTCCGCCAACGCGTCAGTTTGGCTATCCAAACAGGAAACGCTGCCAGCCTTCTGGGAACCTTGCCGTTAATCGGAAGCAGCGGCAGGCTTGAGGAAAATTTCTATTATATAGATTGTATTTTGTACATATTTGTTGTAAAAAAAAAACATTGTTGCAGGTTCCAAATTCAATTGTTTAATCTCGTTCTAGAATACAATCCTTAGAGAACAAGAACTCAAGGCTAAAAGATAAATTCCCAAGAAATATAACACATTTTCATCCCATATCCTTTGTCCTTTTAATTAAATTCCCATTTCTACTCTTTGGTTTCACATCTTCTGTATTACAATTGTCCTTGATTACGTTAGGTCATGCGCACACCACCGAGGTTTGAACTAGGTCAAGGCATTCCAATTGGATAGTCCTACGGGCTACAAACTGCCCTGGATGACTGAATACAATTAGTAAAACAGTATAAACGCCTGGAATAAATTATGCTCGAAATAATTAATTCGCATCGTCCATGCCTTCTGGCTTATTTGTCCCATATATAATTTTTTTTTTTCATTCTACTCACTACAGCTTGCATCTTTATGAAACAATGTCACATGTTTCATAAATCTACATGAGAAGTATGAAAAACCCTCATTTCACAAGATTGATGCTGCCTTTTGGTTGAAAATATTAAGTAACATTTTTGAAAAGTCGTCCATAATCGTGAAAAAGGGAAAAAAAAACAAACCTTTGTAATTAGTTAGTTTAGTTAAGAATTGAGTACTAGAGATTTATTTTGTAATCTTTTAGATTAAATCTTTCGGGAACAAGGGTACTTATTGCTTAAAACAAATGAGCACTAACCGAACTTACCTCTAACAAACCTTACCTACAAATCATCATCATCATACATTAGGCATTGTGCGTAAAATTTGGAATAAGCGTGGATTTGAAACGAAAGTTTTTTGCTTAGTCCTTTTTCATGCGTCCTTTGCAAAGGATATCGATGTGATTTTTTACATAAAGAATAATAAAGATTGATTTAGGGTCGAAGACTAACACAGGCTACTTTTTATCCAAAGACCGAGAAACCACAGGTGGAAAGGTAGTCTTCCATAACACGTCGGGGAACAAGTATAAATACCGTTTACACTATGTCATATCGAGCTTGCTTTTCAACAGCGGAAACTGCATATAGCTGTATAACTGCTGTTTTATTGCAAACAAGCGAACCGACGTCGTGCTCGTGAGTTCAAGGATCATCAGATACTGAAATAACAACTGCTGTAAATTCTACAATATAACTGGGGGATTTTATTCTCTTCTGCTTATTGAATTGATATAATTGGACTGTTTTACAAAAAACTTAAACCGACTTCAAAGTACACCAAGAACTAATCAAATCCTGATCTGATGATGATGGGACCAAACGGGAAGTGTACCCTTCCAGACAAAAAGAGAATTTTCTAAATCATTTAATAAATGACGGAGTTACGAGGTAACAAACTTAAAAAAAAACAGATTTGAGAAACTCCTCCTTTTTTTGAAGTCGGTTAAAAAAGTTATGGCAAAAGATGCCCATTTTAATCCAAAGACGCGACGTATAGAATCCAACCTATCTACGATAAATTCTGCTATGATATATATAGCTTATAGCTAAATAATTAGCAAACAAGAATATAATTATTATATAGGAGCACCTCTCTGCATTTAAAACTTCGTAAAGAGGCGTCAAATGGAAACGAAAACGTTATTAAGGAGAAAAAAGATCCACATGAAATTGCCTCTTGAAACTTGCTGGAGTCTCCTCAGTTTAAGTGTATTAGGAACCTGTGGGCAAGTCTTCAAGGGCCTTATCAAGGCCTTATTTGAATAATTGAGTTTTGAGTTTGTAACCAGCTAAAGGTATTCTTCTCTTCTTCTTCATATTTTTAAGTTTGGCAACCAAGCCCAAGTTAGGGCTTATTTCTGCCAGTGTCGAGTTATATTATAGTTACCAGTCACAATAAATCACTTTTACATATAGCCCTCAGTCAGTGTACTAAAACTCTTCACGTACTTTTTGAGACAACTTGAAAAGTCACGATACACATAATTCATTTCATTTCAATTCACTGGTGCACATTGATTGATGTTTATTAGATAAAAAAGTCTAAAAAGTCGGTATTCTTCTCATTAGACGCAGATGCAGTTCTCGACTCTCGCGTACTTAGTAGGTAAGTAGTAACTTAATTTGTAGATTGAGTGACTTAAGTAGACTATTAGAGACGCCAATCTACTCAGCTTCTCTATTCCACAAGCATTTCCTCATAGAGCTCCCATTCTAATTTGTTAATTCGTTCTTTTGTATCGTCCCAGTATTTTATGGACAAAACTCGTCAAACCCTTTGATTTCAATTTAATCAAAAGATTAAGTTAAGCGGACGAAATCACGTAGTCCCAGGGACAAAGGAGTCACATTGTTCCGCTATTCGGAAATTGCTGAGCGACCCCATAGCGTAATTTGTTCGAAATGAAAGTAGCCGAATTGCGCAACTATAAAGACAGTCGGTTTGATGTTCCTCCCCATGACATTATTTCGGCTTCCTGGTTGTTTGGTGAATTGTCAATAGATTACAGGACTATCCTCAACAGTGTTTTAACTTGGGCATTCAATATGAACTGTTTTGTCACGTACTAAAGATTCAAATCTTTTGTTTTTAAATTCTAGTCAGCTGAAGAATAAGCCGAGTAGCTATGGAAAGAAATAAATTATTCTGAAAACATGATTGATGCAAACGTGTGATATTTGGGTCTAGTTAAATCAGCAGAAACATTCCTTCATGTTATTTTTTTAGTATACATACGTTTTGTTGTGGTTTTTGCATTTACTAGGTAGCTACGATATGGTCTTCATTTTCATTTGATAAGTTTCGCTCTCCCTAGCTACACCAGCAGATTTGTTTATTCAGCAATGGCCATATTATAGCCAGCGATCCAAATAGCTTAATTCCATTTTATAGCTTATTGCAGCCTCATATCAGCGCCAGACATTCTCCTGAACTAATATTATCAGTGTAATTACAACTAATAGCGGTTTCTATAACCGTTAGGGGCCTGAGGCGTGGGCCCTGAGGCCGAGGGGCTTGAGGTTGAGGGGTCAGTATTTCGGCTGTAGTGAACAAGTTTGCCGGTTTTCATCTAAGTTGGTCTAAGTTAAACTAGTTAAGTTCTGAGTGCGCCCTGGGGTTCGCCGTCGTGATCTTGAAGAATTTTCTCATTGTTTTTTGTTGGACTTGGTCTTACCCCTTTTAGGGATCCGTGAATGAATTTCGGTTAACTTTTAAATATATCTGAGAGAATACTGTTACGTACAGTTACAGTTTACTTCATAACAGTAAATCTCACACTAAATTACTATAGCTAGTGGTTTAGCGATTTAAAAATACTTTTTTTAATATATAGTTGTTGTTTGTTCCAAATCCCATAATCGATGGTAAAAATGTTACACGAGGTAACTAGTTCAGAACTCTCCGCCACTCACAATGCTTTCCTTCAAGCTCACTGTAGGACTACGTCACCACAAAATTACCCATCTTCAAAAAACATTCAGACCTTATTTTTTACTTAGCCATTACTCGAAACATTTCACTCTCCACTGGGACCATAAGCATATGGGACCACGATTTGTAAGGTCAGGGTTCGTAGGGTCACTTCTATTATAAGGCCCTATCTGTTGCCGCTGATCCGTAAACTGAGAACGTAAAAACATTATTTGTTTGTATGTAATCATTGTTTCGTCCATTATTGGTCTTAAGGTTGGCTTATCAAGTACAATAGACTTACTTGTATGTACCTAGTTTGAACTCTGATTTATGTTTGGTACATTTTTATGTTTCGTCGCAGAATTCTTTGCCTGATCTTTGCCAAGCAAAGATTTCTGTGTTAAAACGAGGGGCGAACAATTTTATAATATCAGAGATCCAAAAATTGCATTTAAGCTTCTGATATTAAGGACAGCTTCTTTTCAATAACAAGGTCCTTCAAGAATAGATCTGACTTTCAATTGTTTATTGACTCTTGAGCTAATGATGATTAAATAAAAAACAACTACAAAGTAACTAATTATAAGAACTCCTTGCTTGTTTTTTCCTCGTAAAGGCTTAGCCACGGGTCTTAGCAATACACTTATCTAACAATCGACAAAATTAATTGCTTCATACAAAAAGGGCAACATAAACAATGGATCCATTTGGTGGTAGGTACGAAACAAAAACAAAATGAAACCTGAGTCGACTTATGATCTTATGGCATTATGTTGGTCATCACTCGTACGTACTGGGAACAAAGCGTGTAATCTCCAACGTGACCTGCCGGACCACCCTGTGTTCTCGCTCGCACGTACGGGGTTGGAACGAGAGGGTGCATACCGGTTAAAACCAGTTAAGGGCTCGTACGTTAATCGTGACGGGGCTCTTTTAAAGATTACAGATGCTTTTTCTTGGATTCAATTCTATATTCAAAATAAAATGTTTTCAGCAACAAAAGAACTGCAGTATAAAATATAAGTAATTAAGGGTCGGATGTAAGCTAGATCGCGCGCCAAAACCAGCATTCATTTGTTACTTTGCAGTCGTGTTACAGGCACGCATACATGCATCAGCTCGTTGCGTCAAGTTAGGTGCGTACCGCATAACGTGGTACCATCCGATGAAATGCTAATAAATTATTTAAGTAATATTACATTATATACATTTAATTTTTTATTTATTTTCCCTTTTGTGTTCATCTTATTTAAATAGGCACAACAAAAGCTTACATAACAGGTTTACTAAGTAGTAGAATTCATAACATTTATAAGCAAAGCAAACTCAGCGAGATGCAATATTTTAGTACATTTTGTATAAAACATAACATATTACATAACATATTTCAAAAATTAAAGGAAGATACTACATTACCGCCTGAGATAATCTCAATGTTTGGGTATTGGTACAACAACCAAAAGGATTGTGTGAGGTGGGCAGGCGTACATTCGGACGTATATGGGTTGGTTGTGGGGGGCTTGAGCTCGCTGAAACTGTTCAACCTGTACATGAACCGACTGATCCGTGAGCTCAGCAGTCAGTTTATTGGATGTCATGTGGATGGTGTGTGCATAAATAATATTAGTTACGCCGACGATATGGTTGTGCTGAGCCCTTCGATTGGTGCGTTGTTGGATGTCATGTGGATGGTGTGTGCATAAATAATATTAGTTACGCCGACGATATGGTTGTGCTGAGCCCTTCGATTGGTGCGTTGCGAAGGTTGTTACACATCTGTGAGACCTATGCGGTGTCCCATGGGCTCAGATATAATGTCGCTAAGAGTGAGCTAATGGTTTTTAAAGCTGGTACAAAATGCTATCAAAATGTACCCTCTGTGGATCTTTTCGGTACCCCTTTAAAAAGAGTCTATCAGGTTAAGTATCTGGGCCACTGGGTCACCGATAACTTGTCAGACAATGTGGATATTGAGCGGGAGCGCAATGTGTGTTCGCTGCAATATGTTGGCTCGCAGATTTGCACGTTGTAGTAAGCAAGCTAAATTTACGCTTTTCAAAGCCTACTGTCAGACCTTCTACACGTGCAGTCTGTGGGTCAATTTTACGCGGAGCGCATACGGCGCACTGCGTGTGCAATATAATAATGCATTCAGGGTACTGTTTGGGCTGCAACGATTTTGCAGCGCACTAGTGATGTTTGCAGAGGCAAGCACCGACTGCTTTTATGCAATCATAAGAAAACGGTGCGCGTCGCTGATGTCTCGCCTGCGTGGCAGCCCAAACAGCATCATACGTACGCTAGTCGAGCGGTGGGACTCACAGTTGCTGGGACGGTGGCTACAGTTGCACGCCCCTGCCACTCGCCCCTGATACTGTTTTAATTGTTATGTCATGTTATATTATGTATTTATACTATTATGTAGTATACTTACTTTAAATTTTAGAACATGAGAGAGAACTAACTGCCGACAAACTGCTATGCAGTTTGGCAGATATAAATTATTGTTTTTATTGTATTATTGTAACTTTTATAAAATAAATATATTAAAAAAAAAAAAAAAAAAAGTTAGGCTTTTGAAATCACCTTGGGCTGAGGAATCGTCTGCATACCAAGATTGAATAGTACTTTGTTCATCTTTCATTTTGTTTATGATGGGTAGTGTTGCACGGGCATAGAGAGCTTGGCTAATGGGTCTCCCTGAGTTACGCCTTCTTTGCTGTAGAGTCTCATGTCAGAATCACAAATAACAAGTTCCACATGACCGTTGTATGTATTAAACAAGAAACGAGCGCAGTGTGGCCACTGTATTTTCGCTTGCCAGAGTGCTAGTTGTCTATTAACGGCGTTGAATGCATTTTTTGCGTCAACAAGAAGCATACCCGAGTTTGATCCAGAATGACATTTACTTTGGTAGAGATCATTCATAGCATGTATTGCACCTTCAATACCACTACTGAGACCACTGCAGATTTTAAAATCTTAAAAGCTACTGCTTCAAGTTTTTAGATGTGATACCGGTTGGGCCTCCACCACTTGCTGGTTATGTCAATCTCTAGCAGTAGCGGCATTTCCAAGAGTTCGTCTGGAAGGGTAAATAAATCAGAATCGGGCGTTTTAGAGGGTGGGTGTTTATCTATCATGGTATCGCTTACAGTTTTTCCGATAGGGTCTATTTCATTGTTGGTATTAAGGATTATACTAGTGTCTCTCGTCAGCAGCCAGTTTACGGCGTCGCGTATTTTGCCTCTTAAGATTAGGCGAAATTATTTGGGAAATGACAGTATTAACTGAAAAACAAATTGGGCTGCCAGCTGATTTTTGTCATAACAATGTCAAATAGGCAAATCTATCAATGATAAAAGAATGAAGGAGAAGAAAATATTCATGATTATTTACACACGGCTACACATCAAGCTATACATTTCCAGTATAAGCTGATCTAGCATTGTATAGGATTTCCGTACAATGGGGGTCAGCTGATACTAGAAATGTATAGCTTGATCTGTAGCCGTGTGTACAATGAAATATTACTAGCAAATGCGAAAATAAAATATAATATTTATTGATTACTAGTTGCACCCCGCGGTTTTTCTACGCAACTTTCTTATTTTTTTTCCGTCAGAACCTTTTCCAGAGTATTAGAAAACTTGAAAAGAAGAGATGGATAAAATCGGTAAAGGCTTTCTCAAGTTATGGCGTGTCCAAGGGGAATAGGGATTCATTTATATATATATTGAGATAAAAATTATATTATGTTTCCTTCTTTTCTGCAGTAGTCCTTGCACTTCGCGGGTGCTATCTCTGCACGTATCTCTTTAATAGTACTGGCAGAGAAAGTATCCGTTTATAGATGTCGCCAGAGCTAGTTGGGGAGAGGAGAAATGTCGGGAACGCGTGAGTGATGCCCCGAGTGTTGTAAGCGTCTATATGGCTACGGTAACCGCTTACCATCCGCAGGGCCGTGTGCTTTTTTACCTTGTTTGCTTGGTGACCTGAGTCATCACTGTAACACCACAAAATTAAAGTAATGTTATTTGACTGCGATCGTATGTAAGGTGGAGGTACTCCCGGTCAGGCTGCTCCGAATTTTGAATGGGAGAACCCCGTATCTTATTACATATCTTATAGCCAAACTTTCTTAAAAATGCTTAGTAGAAAACATTATCTTAGGCACACCAACAAACCATGAAATTGATACGTATGATGATATAATATGTATATTTAATTATTTTTAAGGAATTTAATAACTCTAATAATGTAAAAAATAAAAATGCACTTATCATGTTCTTTTTGACGAGCGCATGTATACAGATATGTGGATGACGTAATTTCCGGTGTCAATAAAAAGCGACGTGGTGTCACCTTGGGACACTGGGGGGAACTGACTGTTTTCGCGATTGCGTCTTGTATATAAAGCTTCACTTGACATTTCATAGAAAAATGTATGGACAAATGGCGTCGCAAAATTGATGCTTATAAATAAATAAATTACATTATTCTCGTACAAAAAAATGAAAATGTGGCCCCACGGATCTGTTGTACATATATTTGTGATTCGATGTTATATATAATTTTTACAAAATGGATTCTAAATTTGATGGTATCACTAAAACGGTAAACCTCCATTTTTATGATTTTGGTAATATTTATATTGTTTTTGCTATTTATTGAAGCAAATTAAAAAAAAAGGGCCTCCACGGATCTGTTAATTGGTGTCTTGATTCTATGAATATGTTCGTATAATACTATTTCTTTCATGTTTTCATTCATAAACCACTAAAATAGCGAACCCTGTTTATGACGTTTAGCTTACATACGGCTCTATATTTATGCCGTGAATATTTTGCATATAGAAATTATGCATGATGGTTGTGGGTGCGATTTGAATAACATGCAGATGTGGTGGCAGCTTTAATATAACAATGCGCTTTGTAGCGCTTTTAAAGAGCTTAATTACTTGTTTTCTATCTGCATTGTTAAAATAAAGTATGCGAACATATTTGCCGAATATAAAACAACAAAGAAAAATCGACAGACATAGCCAAAGCCCTTCTAATTATGATTCCTGTTTTTTTTTATCGATCCAGTTTTGGAGTAGAAAACCGGGGATTACGAAATAGCGATTTCGTCTAATTTAAATAGGTACCTACTTAGGTATAATCGGTCCAAGCTGTAGTTGTCTCTATCGCCCTCGGGCGGGATAGCTCGGGCACAGCGCGACATAATAGATATGTTAAAAACCTATTTTCCAAATTTCTTGCAGCCATCCTTTCCTCTTAAGGTACTTTGATTTTTATACTTTACCAAATGACCATCTAAAGGATACATCAGGATCCAAAATTTAACAAAGTCATTGTCATACAATAATTGGACTGTTTTACAAAAAACTTAAAGTACACTAAGAAGTAATCAAATCCTGACCTGATGACAATGGGACCAAACGGGAAGTGTACCCTTCCAGGCAAAAAAAGAATTTTCCAAATCGGTTTATAAATGACGGAGTTATGAAGTAACAAACATAAAAAAAAAACAAAAAAAAAACACAACCGAATTGAGAACCTCCTCCTTTTTTTTAAGTCGGTTAAAAAGTATAACAAAGTGGAGACAAGCGAGTCAGTGGTTCGGTACACATTATTGACACAATGATAGTTTCCGAGAACCACTCATTCGTTCCACATAGACGAGTTCTACTACACAACAACTATACCACCACTATAACACTACACTACAGATGCAGGGAACCGGTCAGATGGAACAGTCACAGGATACTGTTGCCTACCTATGTATACTTAGGAACTACAATTGATTCTGTGGAAGCTTAGTTATAAGTTGAAAACTACCTAAGAGTGATATTACAGCTGAAAGTTAGGGCGTATGTTTGCTACTCAACATCACAGTAACGGCTTGACAAAACAGAAATTCCAGTAATGTAATGACTAAAGAACAGTTGAGTTAGTGTATTTAAGTGTAGAAATCTTAGGTAAAACTTGAATTCTGATTTCTCAATAAATCTCGTGTTAGATATTATTATGTCAAATTTCTAGACAGCAAGTATAATATTAACTCTGTGGCAGCATTAATTATCCCGATTTGAGTAACAAGAATTCTTTAGTTGATCATTTAGTTCCCAACTTTTAATAATGAACAAAGTGTTCCTTCTAAACGCAATAAGGTCCAAAATACCTCACTTAACCGAAGTTGAGTAACAAAAAGTAATAGTACGTCCCGTGCTATCAGCAGTGCCCCACTGCAATAAATAAAGGTTTAACAAAGTAAAATATCTTACATGTTTATACGGAACCTCATCTTGTAAATGGTTTTTCTCGTCTCGTGGCTTTGTTTACGATTATTGCTGGAGTCGTGGATGAGCTAGTATTATTGTGGAGGTTTATACTCGATTTTATCCAAATATATTAATGCATCCGCCTACACTGTCATGTTAAGAAGTGGGACAGTCGCTTCTATCTTTTATTCGTAGAGGCTTAATACTGGCTTGATGTGGACTGGCCATAGGGAATATTGCTTTTTTTTACTATTATGTAATAGAGTAATCATCATTACTGCTACGCGACTGCAGATCGGTGGAGGTAGGCTACTGTTGGAGTGTTCAGGCCGCGTAGGAGGCCTCCAACTAGCTTCACGTTTAGTGATAACTGGGACCAACGGCTTTACATGCCTTTCGAAGGAAAATGGAAAACAATAGAGTTTAAATACCATATGGTGGTACACCAGTGCTTAACTTTGCCGATTGATTAAGAACTACACCACGAGCGCTTCAGTAGGGTTGTGAATGACTATAATATCAGCATGGTCAGTGATGAAGTGGCCGAAGGTGGTGCTCACAAAGCCTAAAAAAGAACTCCAGAAGCTTTTATATTTTTCGGGTACTAAAAAAGTGCGCTACCACCGTGCTTAGGCGTTTGATGGTTTCCTCATAATGTGTTCCTTCATCTAAAGCTCAAGCTCAGAGGATTGTAATTGTACCCACGACCCACTGATACACCGAGCTATCAGCGCCCAAATAAAACGTGACATAATAACTGAAACAAACATGAAAAAAAAAATACTCAATTTGTAATTTCGTTTCAATATACATCGATCCATTAAACTTTGTTAAAAATAACGATGGCGTACACAAACAATGGCGGAGGAGTTTCCTTCCACAAATATTTGGTCGAAAAGTAGAGAATCAAATGATTTATCAGTTTAATGCAGAGCGCAAAGTGTAGCTTATTGAAGTTTTGTAACATTTTATTGTTTCCCTTCTACCGGACGCGGCTACGGGCGGCGCGGGGGCGGCGCGGGGCGGCGAGGGGCGGCGCAGGATATTGAAACGAGAAAAAAAATACATTTATCGAATAATAAATTGGTTTAAGACACGTATGGATTTTTTGTTGTAAATAAGGTGTTAAGAATGGCGTCGGATTGGCTATGAGTTATTGCTTTAATATGGAAATGAGGGTCAGATAAAGGTTTTACGAGATATAAATCTATATACAGCGTTGATCATCATCGAAAAGTCAACTTTTTGAGTTTCAGACTTCTGAGAGCAAAAAGAAAGAGCTTCCTATCCCGGAATATCCCGGATGCTCATGTTGTGAAATGAGCTCCCCGCCGAGGCCCCTAAAGTACCATCAGGCCGTATTCTTGTAAGTAGTACAATAAAGGCTGGGTTCATGATGCTGAGCAATTCCTACTAAAGGACTCAACTCTTTTGATGAAAAACATGCTGGTTTGAAACCACACAATGAGAGAACATTTTAGGCTCTAATGTGTGAGGACGGACTTCCCGTTCGATCGCAAGGAGGTGCGAAGGTTCACCATGGGCATCAAGTAAAATGGATCCTCAGAAGACTATCCATTATACCAGTGGATTGTTACCAAAATACAAGCTCTAGAAAGACTTGAAACAGCCACTTAAGCCCAAATAATAATAATAATAATAATTAATAATAATAATTTATTTAAGAAGAAAAACATACACATTTCACACATTATTTAAGATACATAAGAAATTTTACTTAACATTAACTTTACAAAGTTTAAGTTAAACATTACAGCATATAGGATTTTTTATAATGTGTAGCATCTGGCAGCTACGCTAGGCATGAACCTGTGTTATAGCCACCAGTACCCCACCCTTTTCTTAAGCAAACTAATAATAATTATTAAACTAATATTAATAATAATAGAATACCAAAAGCTATAAAATACCTTAGAAAATTACTTTTAAACTCGCTCGTGACTATTTATTCTAACCCTGCGGGTTATCTTTAAAACATCTACTCTCTGCTCGGTCCTTCGAGCCGTCCGTTCTGACATGTTTTTTTTTCTTTTTATCTTGTCATCGTATTTCACGAATAAACACGAGCCTTAAGTTGTGCCTGCGCTGCGCTGCGCTGCGCTGCGCTGCGCCCGGTAGCCGACCGGTTACGGAACCTCTTTTTACTCTTCTTGTTTTTTTTATTTTATATATTATATCTTTTTTGTTATTTCTGTTCGTCTCCCGCAGAATTAATAGCCATGGCTTTATCGTTTATCTTATTGTTTAGGGTTGATGTATACTTGGGTGTAAGCTCGCTATCGACTGCAATCTTTCAAAATTGATTCTCCATAGCGACTTTATTCGCTTGTTTTGTGCACAGACTGCAAAAACACAATAAGAACGGAGGATCTAAAACATAATGAAATAGAGCTCGCTGAACTATACATTAATTTAATAACATGACTATGCCCGCGGCTCTGACTGTGTGGTTTTAGTCAGACTTTTCAACTGTACTCCGACTGCAAATTTGCAGTTTGAATGCAGTTAGTACGACTGCAAGAAAACTGCAAATTTGTCCATGTACCCCTAAGAGCTGACTTGGTTTACAAAAACGGTCTGCTCTCCATTTTCCAGGAACCACTAGCTAGGGAACTGTGACTGCTTAAAAATCCGTGAATCCAAGAAGTCCAAATCAAAAGCCATTTATTCCATTTAGGACTTATCTAGGACCTAAAATCACTAGTGAAGGTCAACAAGTTTCCACCGGTTTGGAAGTCAGCAGTTTTTTTAGTTACTAACGTACAGTCAGACTATGCGTTTTATAGTATTGTATGGATACAACATTCTAATTTTTTAATTTTAAATAATGTGTTAGCCTTCACGCCCCTTCGGGGAGAAAGTCGTTTTACTTATTGATGACACTTTAAGTGGGTGACTGTAGTGTGCGCATGCCTTTACCGTTTACGTCGCAAGTTTTGTTGTACGTTTTCGAGCCTCCATCAATTTTAATTCGAAAGCTCGTTTTTGGAGATCCTTAATAAATAAAAAAGAAACTGTTATTTTATTAAAAATCTATGTCATTTTGTAGTATAATTTTAAACTGTAGGGGTTGAATTTTAAAAACCCTTCCTTGAAACTATACAAATAAGTTAAAAATAAGCAAATGATTCGCAGGATCTATAAGAACTATTTACTTATTTGGAATATGGAACGTTTTTTAAATTATTTTTGGTTATTTTTGATATACCAATGTTACATACAAAATATTTGTGCTAAAAGAAGAAACATTGACAGATACACGCACAGCTCTAATCGCAGTATTGCACAACATAAGTTACTTAATTATCTACAGAACCCCAACAAAATATCCGTAGCTTATGCGAATCCGGTCGTGTTTTTTTACATAAAATAAATGTTCTCATGCATGGATCGTTGCTAAATCGTATGTCATCAGTCATCGATAATTATCGAGGATGTTGTATGAACGTGCGGTCCCAGGATGGGTGACACAGATCGATTGATTACCCAACTGTTACGGAAAAGTTGGTTTCAAGTTTTGATGCCTTTATTTAATTTAATGAAATCTCTGATAGCCTTATGTGATGCTGCGGCTGAAGGTGGTAAGCAAGCACACAAAGTACTGGAGGCATTTGGGTGCATACCTAATTTAGATGGAACACACCGTTATTTGCTTGGAAAGAGGTATTCATGCAAGTACTATAAACCCCCAGCACCAAGTTATGGTTTCTTCGCGATGTTTTCCTTTAGCAAAATCTCAAGTTTTGTACGATTCGAAACCACGACTGTCGCCATGGAATTCGACGCCACTACCACAGAGCTATCATCTTCAAAGATAACATTATGATGCCCACCCATCACTATACCAGCGGCAACTATTCTGCTTTACCTAAAATAAGTTCCAGGGGGAACGGGGCTCCCCTAACAATGTATAATGCAAATCTTAAGAGCCCCATCCACGCTAAGCCTTAACGAGAGAAATAAATGAGCAGGCTTCGGCCGCCTTGCCTTCACTAGATAAAACCGTAATCCGGCTGTAACCGGAATTATCCGGTTCACGGCGGAACACTGCCGCCGCCGACTTAGCGAAATTACACCCTAGGGGTCTACCATCCCTGTCTAACAGCCTAGGAGCGAGAGAGATGCCAAAGTTTTGATGCACAGATATTATTATGTCCACAATGTAGTGCAATGTTTGTGAATTCATTATAAACAGGAAATACTGGGTTCTTAAATATAGCCAAATATGGCGAATGCTGAAGTAGGTACCACTTCTATTTTGTGAACATAGACTTTAAGCTATTTTATTGCTATCCTGAAACTCCAATGAAACTGTCATAAAAAGTTACTCATTTGATTTGACAGTCATAATATCATATTGCATATTCAAAAGTGAATTTGATTTTTGGAACGCTGTAACTAATAGTAGACTGTAATATCAGTATGGTATAAACTTTATTCGGTAACTTAGTCTTCTAGACATTAAAAAGCTATATTGTATTTTGAACCATGTTAACTACCACTGTAAGTACACTTTCCGATACAAAGGTACGTTAAAGTTCGAAAAGAGTTACCTTGTTAAAACAACACATAATTGACTGCTTCCAAATTCAAATATAATAACGAAAATACATCTATTTCAAACACTAATCCTAATCTCTTCAATTTACTAAAGCGCTTAAACCAAAGTATATGTACATGAATAGACGTGTCTTTCTTTAACACGTCTCTAAATCGTGGTGGCCATAAAAGGCAACATAAGGCTACACACGAGGGTAGAGACAAAGGGCTTGTTGTGTGGCTCAGCCCTTGTAAGATAACTCGTCAACACAAATAGAGATGCAGATGGGATACTCCTTACAACGCAGCCGTGGCTTTAGTATCTTTGAGTACACGCATAATAATTTTTTGTAGACAAAGAAACTGTTTCTTCTTATGAATATTTTTATTACTTTTGAGACTGTTGCCTATATTGTATTATACACAGAACAATATTGTTTTTATTGTTCCGTGGTATTATAAACCACCCTTTCGTATCTTTCTATCCCACTCTCAAAATCAAAGCCATTTTAATTTGGCTTTGGTCCTAGGAGGGCACTTATGAAAGTTAAAGCTGCTGGTTTGGAATTCAGCTATCGACAGGACAGAACAGGAACATAAAATTATTTTTGGACAATCTGATAACTTTCTAAACTAAGATTCCATGATACCTTCATTCTTTCTTCTTCTGTAGTTACCAATTCATCAAGCTTTACTCCAAGAGCAAGCAAGAGTATAGGTAAATACAAGCATGTCTATAACAGGTCCAGCCCTCTGCATATTCTATAATCTGTGGTAGATAGTGGTCGCGAGTCAGCGTCGCAGGTGGAGTGGAGCGTGTAAACACGATGCGTTCGGCAAACATAACCCTTCCCATTTTTATCTCCACTACTTTGTATGTTTTGTGCTGGTACAGACACGGACACAAAATACGTGGTATTATTTGTTTTAAATCTGCCTTTGTTTCTTCCCTTGAACATGTTGAAAAGTTCCCAGCGTTCACTAAATCATTGCTTTACACTTAGGAAAACTATCTATACTGTATTATAACAATCGTTGCTCTTACCGAGAAGCGACGCGGTAGCCCTATATTGTAAAGTGCATGCCGCGTCGAGTCCCGTCTCGATCTAAACTGAGAAGAACTGGGTATAAAGGCCATGTACTAATATTTTGACTCTAATAGCCCGTACCATAGTGCGTACAGACACGACATACCCAAAGTTATCTAGAACAGGGCTTTGTCTCCGATGTAGATAACACGCTCAAACGACAAGCTCGCCGCTTTGTGCCGGCAGCGCGGCGCGGGCATGGCCATCCTACCACAAATAACCTGAAACCACCTACAAAGAGTAACTACCTGTAAATTTTTGGGAAATATTAGAATTTTATTCTATGGCGCTATTTTATGATGGTAAATTAGCCTTTTTTTATTATATGTTACTAGCTGCCCGCGCGGTTTCACCTGCATTCCCGAGGGATCGTATGTTTTCCCGGTATCCCATGTGTTAATCCAAAACATATTCTACCTGTGTGCCAAATTTCATCCAAATCCGTTTAGTTTTTGCGTGAAAGAGTGACAAACATTCATACATACGAACAATCAAAGGATTTTTATGGAAAGTAAGGATTTTTCCATTTTTATATGGCACAAAGGAAAAGGCGGCTTCGCGACAATCAAGATCATTCAAATCGGTCCAGCCGTTTAGGAGGAGTTCAGTGACATACACACGTACAGTAGAATTAACTCCATGGATGGTTTAGATAGGGTAGGGTGGCACCACAGGGTAGGGTAGCACCAAGCGAACGAAGTCGCGCCGGGCAGCTAGTACCTATTATTATAAAACAGTAGAACCCAGTATGACTATACATGGACTATACGATAGATTTAATTTTTCCTATCTGTATTTCTGTTTGTTTGTTTACGCACATCTCCGTAACTACTGAACGGATTTTCATATCAAACAAAGGAACATGGCCCACAAATTAATACATAATCTGAAACACTTGTTAACTGTTTTGTATCTAAGTATATGGATGTGCGGTTTTAGCAATCTTTTGAGATAAAATTATGCTGGCAGGCTTTTGTGAATTTGGGTAATGCTAGAAAAGTATATGTATGTGGGTGGAAAAGTTCGTTCCCGCAGTTTTCAGAGAGAGCAATTGAACACCACCTACCTCGATCAACATCCAGGGGCTGAAGGATGCCTTCAGGCATGCACGGCATGCCACGTGGAGTCCAGAGGAGGCCAACACGGCTGGTAATAGTCCAACAGCGATGAAAACTACACACTGCACGGGAGTATTGAATAAAGTCCACAACCAGTAAATACGAATGGTTAGAACGTCTAACTTGAGGATACGAATCGACCACAAATGAGAGGAGCAGGAAACGTCCTTCCTTCTCAACGCGTAGAAGCTACCTGCCGGTCGTCGCGGCCCTCAAACCGCAGCACCGTCGAAGCGAGTGGCGGTGGATTACCAACTACCCTCAATTCAACGGCAGAAACCGAACATACCCCCCACCGAAATCAATATGATTGATTTCCCTAAATGAATGATAAGTGTTGGGTATGAATTACATAAACATAATGCAATAAAATAAATAAACTTACGAAGCTTATGTGTATAGAATTTTCTAAATGTAAAGTGTACATGGTACAGTATAAAATAAACTTACTTACTAAATAATTTGTGAAAGATTAATTTGCATATGGTAACGGACAGACCTTATTTGTAGGTCTCTTGATTAATCCGCTTTTTGTACGCAAAGTCAAAACGCGATTTATTTTGTCTACACCACTATGTACTTCTTCAACCCGAGCTAAATTCCATTGGAGAGGTTTAGTCAGATTTGACTTCAGTAAAACTAAATCTCCAACTTTCAAGTTGGGCGGAGACGTGAACCACTTTGCTCTCTGCTGGAGAGTATGAAGATAGTCATCTGACCAACGCTTCCAAAACGACTGTGAAACCTTCTGAATGGATTGCCAACGTGACAATCTGTTCTGAGGAACATCCTCAAAGTCATATTCTGGAACAGCTAATAAGCTTTGGCCTATTAAAAAATGTCCAGCGGTTAATACGTCAAACTCGTTTGGGTTATCTGATAAAGAACAGAGAGGGCGTGAATTTAAAACAGCTTCAACCCTGCAGAAAACAGTACTTAGCTCTTCGAATGTAAGAGATTTGTCACCTACTACACGGTAGAGGTGATGTTTCGCGGACTTAATACCTGCTTCCCAGAGTCCACCCATACTCGCTGCATTGGGTGGATTATTACGCCATTCTACGTGACGTGACGTTAATCCGTTATTAATTTTATCCAAATTATCCCTACAATTCCAGAAGTTCGCGACTTCCTTTAAATATTTAGCTGCCGCAATAAAATTGGTGCCGCAATCAGAATATAAGCAACTGCAAAGTCCGCGGCGAGCCACAAAGCGATCGAAGGCAGCTAAAAAACAATCACAACTTAAATCTGTGAGTACTTCTAAGTGCACAGCTTTTGTTGAGAAGCAAACGAACAGGCACAAGTACGACTTGTTTACTCTCGCGTTACGCCTCAAACTTTCCTTCACTAAAAAGGGTCCACCTAAATCACATCCAACGTGATTAAAAACCTTATCAGGTTGTAGTCTAGGCGCGGGTAACGTACCCATAACAGGTTGAATTGAGCTTGGACGGCATCGAAAACACATCCTGCACTTAGATAGAACAGATCGTATAATGCTACGAGCATTAACTATCCAATAAGTTTTACATAGTATGCCTTGTAACGTACGAGGCCCTACATGTAAATATAATTTATGAAAATATTCAATAATTAAATTGATCGTGTGACATTTAGGTAGTAGCACAGGGTGCTTCATATTATAAGGTAGGTCGGACTGCACGAGCCTACCCCCCACCCTGAGGAATTCGTGAGAATCAACAAAGGGTGAAAGTTTGCGTAGTGAAGCAACATATTTATGTTTTTTCAATGACGATATTTCGTTATGAAAATGATTAGATTGAATTACTCGTATAATAGAATTATGGGCAGTCTTCAACTCTGAAGTTCTGAGAGGTCCGTTTGTCCTCACAGATATTTTTAACTTCAGGTTGTTTATAAATCTATGGCACCAAGCCATGACGCGTTGCAATCTATTAAAAGATGAGAATTTATTAAAAGTTTCTTCTATGTCATTTTTAAGAATAATATTTTTATGGTCACACGAACTTAAAACAAATGTATCGCAATTAGATTTCAAGTCTGAAATTTTAAAAGTGTCCTTGACATAAAATGCTTTGATTGGCCAATTTTGTTGGTCATCATACAGCCACAATGGGCCGTGAACCCACTCCGCAGCGCCTTCCACGAAGCGAGCCGGCATCGCACCGCGTGAACAGACATCAGCAGCATTATTTTCGCTATTCACGTGAAACCAACAATTCGGCGGGACCACGGCGGTCACCTGACTAACACGGTTAGCCACAAAAGTTTTTAACTTATAAGGTGGCGTTTGGAGCCACGCTAAAACGTTGTTCGAATCACCCAACGCGATGATAGAAACTTTAAAATCATTTAAGTTTTTTAAGACAAAACTAACTAGTTTCGAGAGCAGCACGGCTGCCTCAAGTTCAAGTCTCGGAATTGACAAAATCGGATTTAGAGGTGCGACTTTAGATTTGCTTGTCAACAACCTTACCTTTACGTGATCATCTTTATCAACACTGCGTAAATATATGCACGCTGCATAGCCGCGCGACGACGCATCGCAGAATGCTATCAGTTGCACTTCAGTGAAGTTAGAAATTAAAACATGACGCTCAATTCGTAAATTACCTAACGCTGCTAACTCTGCTATGAATTTGTTCCATTGGGAGGTCAGCTCAGATGGCAGCTGATCATCCCAGCCAAGGCCAAGTTTCCAAAGGTCTTGCATTATGCACTTTGCGACGAAAGTACAAGGTGAAATAAAACCTACTGGGTCAAATATACTCGCGAGTAGTTTTAAAACGGAGCGTTTAGTTTGTTTTGCGTCAGTTAAAATATAATTAAAAGAAAATGAGTCACACGAGGGTAACCATGTCAAACCTAAAACCTTGAGAGAAGACGATAACGTATCGTCCTGAAAGTTGATAGCAGAAACCTGGTCAGATTGCATTCTTGATAGCAACTCTGGACAGTTACTGGCCCACTTTCTTAAATCGAAACCACCACTTTTAAGTAGGGAAATTAAATCGTCTTGCAACGTGCAAGCTTCATTCATACTTTGACAAGACCATAAGACGTCATCAACATAAAACCCTTCTTTAAGCACCTGTGCTGCCTTGGTTCTAGGCTGCTCAGCATGAGCTAGCTCATCTGAAGCCAATTGGTGTAAAGTGCGCACCGCGACAAATGGTGCACTACGAAGGCCGTAGGTATTTCGAGTTAACTCATAAACACGAACAGGTTCAGTAGGATCGTCACGCCAGAGTATGTGCTGGTACTTCCTATCAGCAGGATCAATGATAACGGCTCGATACATCTTGGACACATCAGCAGTAAAGCAGACTTCGTAAAGTCTAAAATTATTTATTATTTTAAGTATGTCCTGATGTAGTTTTCTACCTATCAAAAGTGCATCATTGAGCGAAGCACCAGAGCTAGTTTTGGCAGAGCCATCGTACACTACACGCAAGGGCGTCGTAGTACTTGACGGACGTAACACACAATGGTGTGGAATAAAATAACCTGAGGGTTCAGTACCTTGAAACGGTACCATATGTCCGAGTGACTCGTACTCCTTCATGAAGTCGACGTAGGCCTTACGAAGGTCTGGAGATCGAGCGAGACGGCGCTCGACCTGAGTTAGTCGCTTAAGGGCAGTATCATATGAGTCACCAAGTGGTTTATGCTCAGGATTCAATAAAATCGGGGAAACATACCGCCCGATTTCATCACGATAATGTTTTTCAACATATATTTTTTCCGCTAATATTTCCAACGGATCTATAGGAACTTCGCACGGCGGAGATTCCACTTCCCAAAAACGTTTGAGAGTTTCATTCAATGAATTTTCTTCGACAGTGTACGACACTAGCGATGTTGTAGACGCTACAACTTGACAATTATTGCTAGAGGATTGCATCTCTAGTCTTCCCGTCACGACATAACCAAATACGCTACTCAACGCGACTGGCAAATCGGCGTTAATAATCATTTTCTTCCCATCATAAATATAAGGAAAAATGTCACTACCTAAAATAATATCTATCTGTGATTTTCTATAAAACCACGGATCGGCTAGCTGTATATTCTTAAAATCATTAACAACATTGTTAGGTATTGGAACGGTAGGCAAATCGGAAGTGAGCTGAGATAAAATAACAGCATTGAGATTAAAATTGGGAGTCGCGCAGTGACGCGGCTTTATGGTTAACGAAACCATCCCTTTGTTTTTTACATGTTCGCCACCTAGACCATAAATATTGTATGGGCACTTATGAGCAGATAATCCTAATCGTTGAAAGCAGTCATGTGTGATAAAATTCGATTGCGCGCCAGAATCTATCAAAACGCGGCAAGATTGGTAGTTATTGAATGAGTCTAAAATATGAATAACAGCTGTCCCTAGTATAACTGCGTAGTTATACGTAGATGCTATATGGTTGTTACTGATAGCGGATGCTTGATGACTCATTTGTGTTTCGCTCGGCGAGGGCTCGGACGTGCCAGCGGCGGGCACATAGTGTGAAGCCAATACTTTCGATTCACTATTGCTCGGCTCCCGGTGCAATAACACATGATGCGGTTGCTTACAAACATAACATCTAAAATCGCTTTTGCATTCATTCGACGTATGATTAGTTTTAAGGCAATTTTGACACAACTTTAAATCATTAGCACGGCTAATACGTTGAGTATTGGTCAGCTTACGAAACTGATCACATCTAAAAATCATATGATTTTCGCCACAATGCAAACACGACATTTTTTTGTGAGATGAAGTTGCGTGTGTATAATTATTCTTACCCTGCTTCGGTACAAAAGGTTTACGTTGATTAGTCTGCTGTGCACTTGAACTAACAGAATAAGATGAAGAATGAGTTAAAACTTTGATATGATTTTGAACAAAGGTAATTAAATCTGTAAATGTTGGAATAGTTTTTTGATCAAGTTTTAATTCAAAGTTTTTACGTGTATAGGGATCTAAAGCTCTTAAAGCGATATGACACATCACGTAACTACTCAGATTTTCAATATTTAGCGCTTGAATAGCTTTATAAGAATGATCAAAATTTTCTATAAACGAATTTAAATTATCAGATGTTTCTTTTTGTAATGGTGAAAAGTTTAACATTTTATCTAAATACCTACCAACTAACATCCTATTATCTTGATATTTATCAAGTAGACTTTGCCAAACGACCTCATAGTTATTCGCAGAAATAGGTACACTTTTTACAATATTAAGTGCAGAACCCTTAGTACACGATAATAAATAGTGGAATTTATCTATCTTTGGAATACTGCTCTTATTATGAACCAAAGAACAGAATGTTTCAAAAAATGTATTAAAATTTTCAATGTTTCCATCAAACGTAAAAAGTTCTAACTTTGGAAGCCTTGGTTGAGATTCAACAGAGCGCGAAGTGGTTTCAGCCTTAACACAATAAACATTAGGCTCAATTTTCGATACACATAACTTGACTCGAAAATACAAATCATCAAAACTCTTTAACTCCTGACTACGAAGGGTTGACTTCGCGTCATGTTCAAGTTCTTTTTCTAGAATTGCAAAGACTAAACTCTCGAATGAACTACGTAATTTATCAATATCACAAATTTGAATCATAAATAATTCTTTAGACTCAACATTAGAAATATCTTTCGACAAATCAAATAAATTTTGTATTTGTTCAAACATTCGTTGTTTTTTATGAATTAACACGGTTAACTCAGTACTTTGGTACACCTCAGGCACTTCTTTACTTTTAATAGGAGGCGCCATTTTGATGCACTAACTACGCAGTGGGCGTGGACAAAAGAATGTTTGTAAAATAACGAAAAATAACCAATGTTTGTATGCAAATTAATCACAAATATATCAAATATAATATGTACGACAAATATATGTGTATATAATGTGAAAATATAATAATATAAAGCTGCCAGCATAAGATAAAAAAATTACTTATTTTTTTTTATATTATGAAGGTATCTTACAATGGGAAAACTAAATGACTTTGTTTGATTTTAACAATCAATTATTAATGAAATATTAACAAAATAGGGATAGTAAAGAACGTCTTTACTTAGTAATAACAAGCTACGAGCTAGTTATGACAAAACTAATTACCTGACACGGTCAGAACATAAAATATGAATAAATTTACACTAACTACGAGTTAGGTAGGAAAAATTCTAGCACGGCTAGATTAGAACTACGAGTTCTAGAATTCACAAAAACCTATCCGGTAAACGAAGGACCAATTAGATTGTGCGGTTTTAGCAATCTTTTGAGATAAAATTATGCTGGCAGGCTTTTGTGAATTTGGGTAATGCTAGAAAAGTATATGTATGTGGGTGGAAAAGTTCGTTCCCGCAGTTTTCAGAGAGAGCAATTGAACACCACCTACCTCGATCAACATCCAGGGGCTGAAGGATGCCTTCAGGCATGCACGGCATGCCACGTGGAGTCCAGAGGAGGCCAACACGGCTGGTAATAGTCCAACAGCGATGAAAACTACACACTGCACGGGAGTATTGAATAAAGTCCACAACCAGTAAATACGAATGGTTAGAACGTCTAACTTGAGGATACGAATCGACCACAAATGAGAGGAGCAGGAAACGTCCTTCCTTCTCAACGCGTAGAAGCTACCTGCCGGTCGTCGCGGCCCTCAAACCGCAGCACCGTCGAAGCGAGTGGCGGTGGATTACCAACTACCCTCAATTCAACGGCAGAAACCGAACAATGGATGATACATTAAGTAAGTAAGTAAGTAAGTAAGTAAGTATTTATTTGTAAAAATTTGGGTTACAAAAAGATCTTAAATTATTTAGGTCCATTCCAAATTCTGCCCTTCCAAGCACATACAATATTTTAAACATTAAATTAACACAAATTATTACATAAAATTAATCACAATCAACGACATTATGTTTAACAATAAAAATAGTACATAGCTAGTGACATGACAATCATAATATTTACCAAATGTCGGTAGTCTGTGCAAATGTCTAACAATTAATCTTGGTAAAATGTCAATAAAAATTAAATCATAAAAAAAAAAAAAAGCATATTTATCCATTAAAAATTATTAAATGTCAACATTAATATATATCATAATCATCACCATATAATAACACTTACTTATAATTAAAATATTCCTGAATACTATAAAAACATTTGTCATTGAGCCAGTTAACCAATATTTTTCTAAATTTATGAAGTGGTAAATCTTTATATATGTCTGGAAGTTTATTAAATATTTTTATTGCCATCATATAGCTATTATTTGATACTACTGTTAATTTGGTAAAAGGTCTATACAGATTATTTTTATTTCGTAGTCTTGTAGTATATGGCATTTCCTGTCCATTTTGTTGGAAAAGATTTTTGTTTTTATGTACAAACAAACAAACATCGAATATATATATACTAGGTACTGTTAAGATTTCACACTCTCTGAACAATTTCCTACACGACTCACTCTGTTTTAAACCAAAAATAGATCTAATGCAGCGTTTTTGCATGATGAACACTCTGTCTATCGCTGATGAACGTCCCCATATTGTAATGCCATAACGTAATAAAGAGTACACATATCCATAATATGCACTAATTGCAGCTTGTTTCGAAACGAGTAAACTGATACGCCTCAATGCAAATATAAAAGAATTTATGCGTGAAGATATATTCTCGACATGCTCCTTCCAATTACAGTAGCAATCTATGGTAATACCAAGAAATTTGGCTGAAAGAACTTCTTCGATTTTCTCCCCATTGTATGATATAACTAAATTATGAGACTTACTTTGAAGTGTTCGAAATTGCATGAATTTAGTCTTTTTAATATTAACTTTTAAATTATTTATCTTTAGCCAATTTATCACTATGTCAAGGGTATTATTTATTTCTTTTTCATATGTCAATAAATCAGTTCCTTTGATGACAACAGTAGTGTCATCTGCAAATAAAATACAATTATGGTTAACTACATTTGGTAAGTCGTTAATGTATAATAGGAATAATAATGGACCCAGAACGCTTCCTTGAGGCACTCCATATCTATTTACCTTATCAGAAGATTTGTATTTTTCTATGGTATTACTACTTTTACAATATTTTTTAATCTCTACACACTGTGTCCTGCTACTGAGATAAGACTTAATCCAATCATAAGCTGGTCCGCGTATTCCATACATATATAATTTGTGTAGTAGCCGCTTATGACAAACAAAATCAAATGCCTTACTCATGTCCATGTATAATACTGTTACAGGAGTTTTGGTATCTAAACAATCTGTTATATTTTTAATCAACTGAAATATTGCCAGTGATGTGCTTTTGTTCTGCTTTTGTATAATAATTAAAACAAAACGTTTTTATTACAATAATAATACATGTATTAGCATAAAGTGAGTCATTATGTTCATAATAAAGAAATCAATTTAATAAGACACGTCAAGAAAAAAATACATTAAAATGACACTTATAAATATAGTCATAAAGTAAATTTTCGCACATGCTATATATAACAAGTTTTGTTAAAGCCGATGACTCACAAACAAACAATCATACAAGACAATTTATAACACGTGCGTGCAAGCCAAAGTAATTATCCAATATTTAATTTGCATTCGAAATAAACCTTAATGATATTGCAATAAGATATTAAATAACAATTTCAGATGTAGTTACATAATTTGTTTTAGAACAATGTTTTTATGTCGTTTAAGTTACTGTATTGCAATGTGATAAGGTTGGTTTTAGCTTAAATGTAGGGTAGTATAATGATGTGCTGTGCCACATGCAATGAACTTATTTAGAAACGGATCGCTTTGTCTCTATGTGAAGAGTTATTGCAATCGTTGTATTAAAATAGATTAATAAATGGAGTTATTTTTTTTGTTTCAATGCATTATTCTTTGAAGTGAATAGTGATAAAAGGCTTAGTCTTATATGGCCGAAGCAAATCGCTAATCGCTATTCGAAGCAAGCAATCGATTAAAAAGGACTAGGTAGCCCCGCGGTTTCACCCGCGTTTCTGAGGATCTTATGTATTGCCGGGATACAAAGTTTTATATATGCTATTCCAAAGTATATTAGCATATTTGGTCCAAGTTTTATTCAAATCTGTTCAGTAGCTTTTGCGTGAAAAAAAGAGAAATATCCTACATCCATTTTCACAAACATTCGCGAACCAAAAATTTTGGATTTCTGGCGTAATGATCCATCTGATGGTGCGTCTATGCTTGGCGAACCGAGCACGACCCGAGCCACTTACGAGCACACTGCGAGTACGATTCGCGTAGCGTGGATGGACTTGCGAGCCTCGAACGAGCATTCGTAGCGTGCTCGACTGCGCTCCGCCCGATTGTCAGTTTTTTCACGAACACAGGTTTCGCATCGCGCTCGTTGAAGGCTCGTTAAGTACGTCCACGCTTGAAATCGCGAGCAACGAACGA
The DNA here is from genome assembly GCA_947623365.1 of Achlya flavicornis. Lineage (NCBI taxonomy): Eukaryota > Metazoa > Arthropoda > Insecta > Lepidoptera > Drepanidae > Achlya > Achlya flavicornis. The sequence continues at coordinate 373,523 of OX392483.1, read as the reverse complement.
ATCCCGTTCGTTCGTGGCTCGGCTCGTGCTCGGTTTGCCAAGCATGGACGCACCATAATGGTGCGTCCATGCTACGCGAAGCCTACAACGAGCACGATGCGAATCCCTTTGTACGTGAAAAAACTGTCAATCGCGCTCGTTCGAGGCTCGCGAGCCCGTCCACGCTACGCGAATCGTGCTCGCAGTGTGCTCGTTCGAGGCTCGGCTGGTGCTCGGTTCGCTAAGCATGGACGCACCATTAGATCAAACGTAAAAAATCAAATACAACGCATTAAATATTTCATTTCAGTTGAATTCAAGTCTCACGGTATTTATAAGAAGTGCATGTAGCGCCCGCTACTCCAGCTTTGGAGAGCTCTTAGCGCTCTCAGGAGCCTTTGTGTCGCCATCTGCATTTTTCTGCTCCACACTCCGTTGAGATCTGAAATTAGGAAGTCTATTCATATATGTATTAGTTAGGTGCAGATTTGAAGTCATTTTTTATTCATCACTAAAGAAGATTACGAGTATCTTTAAAGGTTTTGGGTTTCAATTTTAAACGCATTCGTTCGTTTCTGTTGATCTCACTGAAAGATTAATTAATCCGTTTTAGATGCTGCCGTTAATAACTTAACATTAAAACAAAGAATTACTAATTCGCGAACTATTAACTAATTCAAAGATTAAACACTCGAAAGTGTTCATGATATTGACAACTAAATAACGGCCCGTAACGTAATGAAATAATTCCAAGGATTAGCAGGCCTGTAAGCCGACACCGAAGTCCTACGGGCGACCTTCGGCCCTGAGGTCAAGGCCCACAGTGCACTCGATCCAATTACTAATTTACGTAATAGTAACGTACGATAACGCTGAAGGCTTCTTTCAATATCAGTATACGAATAATAAAAGTCTAAAAGAGTAGTACTTACTATGAACAACGTTCACATCTTCTCCATAGCAAGCCAGGTCTTGAAGATAAGATTAACCAGGGTTTTTTTAAGGACATGGATATATAATGAACAGTTTCCTATCATCTTACAAACTAACTTGATTCTTATTATTTCATCACGGTTAGTGATTATGTTGGCTCTTATGTGCAGCCGGCAGAATACACCGATAGTTGGTTGATGACAGATTTTGAACATTGACCAGCCAAAGCACCTTTTCAATTCCACCGTGCTATGGTTTCCTATCCAACATTTTCCTCGACTGAAGATTTACGCCCATTGTTAGATTTGAACCTACTACCATCGTTATGACATACGGCGTCACTACCAATTAAAAAAATGTCAGCTCATAATACCTTTTAGGTTCATATTTCATTCATATATTCATTAAAAAGTAGTGAACTGTCCAATTTGTCTTCATCACGAAAACAATTTCGTTAAACCAAAAGACACGTATACACTTACACAAAATGGAAAGTTTCCAAAAAACTATTTTCATGATAATCATCTGAAGCGTCCACTGATGATGCAAACACCAGTAATGGCTCTACGGCACCACTAATTGGCTTATTGGAATAATCTACAACCACACCAGTTTCATAAGAGCCTTACATTTGTATTCGTTACCCTGGGAACTTCTACATTAATAGTTTTTGGGAGAGGAGAGGGAGGTCACGGTGAAGTGGTGATTGCTAGTTGTCTCCGAGCGATGAACCGCTGAACTTGACATGCCCCAAGGCTAAACCTGAACAAGAGTGACGTAAATGATCCATTGTGGCTGACTGACTGGTTCATTTAAACGTTGCTTTTCTGGGAGTGTACTTATTGTTTGATGACAGAGTAATGATGCGTGGAAATTGAAATAATTTCGTTGATCTATTCGTAGAAATAATCATTACGAGTAATTGGTAATTGATGGATCTACTAGTTAATGTTGCGTGTCTGAAGTTGTATTAAACTATAATCAGGATAAGTACTATTAGCCAATTGTAGTAGCATTATTATATGAATTCTCTTTTCCCTTCTCGTTTGGATAAACTTCTCTTTACCAAGTAATAGGATTTTAATAATATTGCACTACCCATCACCAGCATTAGGTCACAGAAGTCACCATACATAATCCTTACAATGCAACAATGTATTTTTATTGCAACCAAACAAATGCATCTCAAACACGTGGATATTTTTTTTGTAATTAATGTTGCTATTTATGGAATCAAACCATTAACTTGTCTTCAAGTATTTTTATTGGCAACCACAACCTGATCTGCTACTAGTGGAACTAAATGAAGATGGTCTTATTACTTACTGATAATTAATTCAAAATGAAGAGATATCTTAAGCACATGGAATACACATCTAAACCAGACACTACGGTAACAAAGCACTTATAAACAATAGGGAAACGGTAGGTCGCAGTCTCGCAGATCCAAGAACTGGAAACTTTGTTGAGAGTCCTCGCGCTTCTTTGACGTCTTTCATTTCATCAGATTTCATCGCCTTCCTGATCCATAGTCCTAATTCTGCTAGGAATCTCCTGAGGGAAATTGTCCCACAGTTATTCTGCTAAATATTAAAAATATTGTTGCACTTAGTTTCAACGATTATTGTACGGCCCGCCTGTTGGTAAGCAGTTACCGTAGACTATTGACGCTTGCAACGCCAGGGCAGAGTTTTACCATACTAGGGGTATCACTCGCGCGTTGCCAACCTTTTAATTGACTTCTTATGGAGAATATCAATCGTTTCTTATTGAAATGAGGTGCAAATTATTTAGAAGTTTTACTAACCCGTTATGTACCGCCAGTCCATACTCCAACACTTGAATAAAAAAACTGTCCAATGGTGCTGCAGATATAGAGGCAGGAATACTAAAGTAATTTGAAGTCTCAATTAGAAAAAATAATCAATTTGTTAGTCGTGAAGGTGTCGAGTTTAGTGAGGCCTTTTTTAATACTACCAATGACATCAGCAAAGCTCCAGCGGTCATGTTTCTGAATATATTAGCTCACAATAGTCCAGCAAAAAATATGATCGGTGCGATAGGTGCCTTTATTTTAAACCGCCTTTCAATTCATTTGTATGCAAAAAACATCAGTATTGACAAAGGATTTTCAGCAGCAGTTTAAAGACTTGAAAAACCATTGAAGATTTATATTCGTGAATCACTACAAAATCAATTATTACCGTCTATATCGAATTCTTTTTCTTCAAAATTCAGCTCATGTTTCCTCTCAGCGTTTTTCTCTAAGACATGTAGTTCATAACCTACTCATACTGTCTAGAAGCCCTGTATGTAGACTTTCTCTGCACTTGCATCCACCTGGCTTTTTGGGGGTTTTTTAGAAAGATCCACAAAAAGTGCCTTGCTGAGTGTCTTGCCAAGTGTATTCGAAACATATCAGGTGATTATGCTATCTACCGGTGGTAGATTCAACTGTAACGTTCACAAGTGCCTTATCGCGGCCTAAACTCAATAAATGATATTGATATTTGAGTAAGATTCTAAGGAAGAAAACTTTCATGTGCTGCAACTGAAATAAATCAATAAGTACTTTGCAACAGATTTCAATATAACGATTGGAGTAGGGTTCTTTGTAGTACCCATTTATTTTCTTACCACCGTCGTTCTCATCATCACTAAATAAATATCCTGGGACATTCCTCACACACGGTCATCTGATCCCAAACTAAGCAAAGCTTGTACGTATGGAAACCAGATAACTGATATAATACATATACTACTTTTTGTTTGTAAATACATACTTAATATACATAATTACACCCAGACTCAGGACATACAGACATGTTCATGCACACAAATGCATGTCCTGTGTGGGAATCGAACCCACGACCTGCGGCGCGATAGGTTAAGACTCCACGTCTTAACCAACTGCGCCAACTGTCCCGTCAAAAAAAACTAAACACACTAATTACAGAAAGACAATGGTCAATGGATAGACCTCAAACTTCTTAATATAGGGGATCCTATAGGATATATGATCCAAAAGGTAAGACCTATTGTTGATTTCCATTGCTTTGTACTATATTATCAGTATACCTACGTAAACACGAGGCGTCGACGAGTCTGTTTGCCTGTGAGTCACTTCACTCAAGGCTGGTCGGTAACACAATACCTGACAATACCTATGTACATGCCACTCACAAACAACATGTGTGCTTCGTGTTTCTATACTTATTATGTGTTAGTATAATAATGATATAACACTCATGATAATAATATATTTAAATCGAGCGTACGATCTTTATTTGTCACTCAGGTCTTTTTAGCAACATTTACAGTGTTTTTGAAGCTGCGTTGCAAGGGATATTTTTCACACACGCCCATTTAATCATAGCTTGATATGGGAATTAGATATATATCTAATTCTCTATATATCTATATATATAGTTTGTAACGAAGGTTTTCAACCAGTGTGTCCTACCCGTTATGACATACGGAGCTGAAACGTGGACACTCACGGTACGGCTAGTGCACCAGTTTAAAGTCGCTCAGCGAGCTATGGAACGAGCTATGCTCGGAGTCAGAGAACCAAGGTCATCGACATAGCTCGTAGAATTAGCAAGCTGAAGTCGCAGTGGGCTGGTCACATATGCCGAAGAACCGATAACCGGTGGGGAAAACGTGTTCTTGAGTGGAGACCGCGTCTCGGCAAACGTAGTGTAGGGCGCCCTCCAGCGAGATGGAGTGACGATCTGCAAAAGGCTGCTGGTAGGAAGTGGATGCGTCGAGCCGAAGATAGGGCGAGATGGCGCGCATTGGGTGAGGCCTATGTCCAGCAGTGGACTGCTATAGGCTGATGATGATGATGATGATGATATATATATATATATCCTACTTGTATATATATATATATATATATATATTCATCCCCAAGGCAAACTGCAGTCCGCTGAAGAAAAAAGTGCATTTAAATTGGCTTCCACCAGCATTTGACGTCCGCATACCGGACGCCACTTTTTATTTGGCTAGCACTTGCGTCCTTTTGGTCCTAGGTAGCTATAGAACAAAAATCGACAGAAGTCAAAAAGTCGATGCACTGGCGGCAATTGTATATAAAAAGGTTCCGAGAGTTTTCGCAGCAGATGTGTGGCGCTCCTGCAGCGCGTATATCCACAATCGTATACCTTGGTGATTCCTGACGAAGAAGCCGCGTTTTTGGCATCCTCTTTCGCGAGTTCGCGACGTTGCCAGCTTTCTCAGTTTCTCTTTCTCGTATGCTATGCTCGGTTGAATTATCGCATCGCGGTATTCGCGGTACCTGTCTTTCATTCCCATATTCACATTCCTAAACAGTACGCGTTGATTGTGATCCGGCGTCCAGAGCGGCGGCGGTGCTCGGTTTGAACTACATAATAAAATATACAATTCCGTACCCAAAGGGTACCGAACGGGACCCTATACCTAAGCCTCCCTCTGTCCGTCCGTCCGTCTGTCTGTCAGCGGGCTGTATTTCATGAACCGTAATAGGTAGACTGTTGCAATTTTCACGGAATATGTATTTCTATTGCCGCTACAACAACAAATTATAAAAATAAAATTAAATTAAAAAATAAAGCGGATTACTTACCCTGGAATAACACATATAGTATACTTTTTATCCCGGGAAAACTTAAGATTTCACAGAAATGCGGGTAAAAGTAAAACTACAAGATGGAAGTTAGTAGTTATAATATAATAATGTACCTAATTCTATACTAATATTAAAATGAGGTAAAATTTGTGAGTTTGTTTTAAGAAGGTACTTAATCTCCGAAATTGTCCCATACCCAGGATATTTATTTTTATTTTATACGTCTGTCAATATTTTCAATTACCCCAAGATTCTAGAAAAACTCCACGAAAACATAACGGTGAGAGCTCAACTGTTCTACCAATTTATTTCTAACAAAGGATATCCAGAAAAATAAAAATACATCTGCTTACTTTGTTTTTTATACTATCTTTAAGTTTTAATAAGTGTAAAAATTCGACACTCGATATATACGGATGTGCGGTAGCAATATACGGACGTCCGGTAGCAATATACGGACGTCCGATAGCAATATACGGACGTCCGATAGCTATATATGGGAGTCTAATGAACGGTATAGAAGCCGAATAACAAAATAGGAATGCAAGATTTTTAATGATAAAATAATCTACTTTTAAGCATCACTATCCTATACCTATTATATTTTTCTTTAACGTACCCCATCCCCCTGCCAAGGATAACTCTCCCGTTTCCATCAATGTATCTGGGTCAGTAGCCACCTCTATCAAGCTATTTTCATAAGCGACCATGTAAAATCTTATGCGTTTGCTAGGTCTCCCTCTTCTTCTGAGGAAACATTCGATTACAAGAAAATACAGACAGACGACCGATGGCTATACTGGGTGGATATTTCGAGATGGCATATTTTCGAAACCTATGTTGGATTAGTCATGCTGAACAACTTTTACTACGGGACCAATAGTGAATTACCAAAAAAATTTTTTTTTCTTTTCTTACAAATTGGCAACCTTGATCGATCATAATGTATAAAAAGTAAAAAATAAAAAACGAGAATTCAGTGTTGGTCCCATAGTAAAAGTATCTACTTTGTTTTTTATTATACTTACCATCTTTGAGTTTTAAGTGGAAAAATCGACGCCCGATATCTATAAACGGATGTGCGGTAGCCATATATGGGAGTCTGATAGGCGGTACAGAACATAGACTTATAATTTCGCTACGCTTAATAAACATACAAATCATGGAAACGAAATATGACAATCCTTATGACACTTTGCGCGGGAGAAAGAGACGCATACATATTTTAGTCGCGAGACAATTTTATTTTCGAAGATCAACCTATAAGAACCCTGGTGTTTATGTATGATTTCGTAAGTTACTGAAAATAATTACGATCATACAAATAAAACTAGAAAAGAGTATGTTATAGACATTGTCACTTGTTATGTGAGCAAATGTGATGTGAATAGTATGAAGTAGCCCACATAATTATACGTTTCACAGGTAAATATTTTTTCATTGGAATATTTTCAACTCTATTTTATCACAATATAAACTTTAATCGGCTTCAAAATCAGTTTTTACAACAGTATATCCATTTATCTATATCTAAAAATATAAGTATGTAACTCAAGACTAGTTTTAATTTTTCCCATACAAATCCCTAACATTCATTTTCGTCTCGTCTTATACCTGGCTATGTTTTTCTTGTACATACAATTTCTTTGGTACAGAAGCCAAATAACAAAATAGGAATGAAAGATTTCGAATTATATAATTATCTACTTTTACGCATCACTAACAAGTACTTCAAGTTTTTCCCTTTAACTTACTCCATCCCCCCGCTAAGGATAACTCTTCCGTTTCCATCCATGTACTTGGGTCACCTCTCAAATTATCAAATTATTTTCATAAGCGACCAATTGTACTCTTAAGCGTTTGCTAGGTCTCCCTCTTCTTCTGAGAAAACATTCGATTACAAGAAAATACGGACGTTCGATAGCAATATACAGACGACCGATAGCATATACGGACGCTCGATAGTAATATACGGACGTCCGATAACTAAATTATTTGGACCCCAAATAACAATATACTTCCGTATGGGCTTTTATTAAAGCTTTATAGTTTTTGGCTATTCCTGAAATGATTTTTCTGCGGTGCGAGTAAATTATAAATAATGTCACACCGTATCCCTTTAATCCTAAATTGTTACAGTTGAGTTACACTGTAATTTAATCATCCATCGAGTAATTATTTATTCAGAAAATCTAATTATTGATTGGGGAAAAGAACTATAGGATTTTCTACGCTACCTACTACCATAATCCTATCCTTCTTCGAGAAAAACGTTATCTGTTAAAAACGTTACAGAAGCTTTTGAATTTGTACCTAGGTACTTATAAGCAATAATAATATGATAGCCCATAAAAAGAGATGCAAAATTGAATAAAAAGCTGGCAACGTCGCATTTAGGAACAATGACCTAACTGGAGTTAAAAAAGTCGGTGCATTGGATAATCATGATGAATATATCCAGGAAGCCTAGAAGTCATCATCAAGGATTGGGGTTCAGAAATGCATAACTGCAAGAAGAATATCGTGAAAAATAATATTATAGGAATGTGACATATATCACTGAGTAGGTAATTAAAAAATTAAGCAACATTCGCAAAGATATGATAAAATAATTAAGCAGAACACGGGGACGCCGTAATGATGCACAACATGCATGAAGCCAAAAGTGTTGCTGGATGTAAATATATATATATATATATATATATCCTACTTGTGTATATATCTGATAGATAAACAAAAAAGTTGGTTCTCGGTTGGAATTACATGACTCCTGCCTCGGTAGTCAGGCTATCTAATGTAACCTCCACGCCAACATGCCCGTAATGAATTTGTAGTTGCTGTTATTTATTTAGTACGGAGGGTTCCAGACTGTAATTCTAGTACGTGTAAGAGAAATATATCTATATAAAATTCAAAGTCCTGACTGACTGACTGGCTGACTGATATATCAACGCACAGACTAAACCACTGGTCCTAGAGACATGAAATTTAGAGGGTATATTCTTTGTGAAGAGTAGGTATCCACTAAGAAAGGGTTTTTCGAAATTCCATCCCCAAGGGGGTAAAATAGGGGATGAAAGTTTGTATGAAAGTCCGTCAGTTTCGAAGTTAGGATCTTCAAATTTTGTGTTTAGGCTAAAGATTGAAAATTAATTTATATATGTCCCAGCGTTTTTAATAATTCCACCCTCGAAGCGGGATGAAGTTGTTTTGTTTTGTTTTATTGTTGTAGAAAAATATGTCCCTTGTTGCCTGTAGGCCACGCGGGCGAAGCCCCGAGCAGAAGCCAGTTATATAATATAATGTTTGCTTCTCTGGGTGATGAAATGGTCGACTGTAAATATAAAGAATGCATACCTGAATCACACTGATGTTAAAAAATATTATGATAAAATTAATGCTAAGCTAAAAACCAATATTTTTAAAAGAGATTGCTAAATGTATTGATGTATTATATTGTATTTTTTTTTACCGCGCAATAAAGCTAGTTATTAACTATAAATAAACTACAGACTAGTCTATTAGCACCAGTGGCGTGCATTCCATATAGGCAAATAAGCAATGCCTACCTCATAAGATTCAATTCAATAATATTTTGATTCAATTAAACTACATAATCACTTTAAATAAAAATTCTAACCTAACATTCAATACGAAATTTAAAACTTTGCCGCGCAGGCACTCGCGAGTTCGCCTCTAAAATTCACGGCAATTCACGCACTCTAAAACGATTTCGGCATATTCATACACACACACACACTTCTTTAAGATAATACGACGAAAGCATAAATCACGCTTTTGCTATGCGTAGCATACTGACATTTGACATTCGCGATTTATGGACCAAAAGTAACCTTACCTACTCTGTTGTAAGTAAAGTAACCCATCCAAATTAAAAAGACTACAGTTACAACTACTTTACCAACATTAGAGCAACTCAAATATAACTTCGCAATTTATTTGTGTTGGTTTGTTTATGGTTTGGCTGGCATTGTTGTTGTTATTTACTTATTGTGATTTTGCGAAGTGTATCTATGAAGTGTATTGTGTGTGAATTGAAGAAATTTTGTGGTGAAGATGCAAAATGTGTCGATAAATTATTCCTTTAGTCAGTTTTCGTTTGTTGAAAATAGTAGGTAACTTGCTGTAGACCAACTCCAAAACATTCATGGATTTAAAACAAAGGTAAAAATCTTAGACATTTTAACACAGAATATTATGTTTATTAAACACCTGGCTATCTGGGTGCTGTTATTCGAATCTATTATTATGTTATTATGTATTTTGTTTGCTAATGAATCATACCAAATGTGTGTGGAATGATACGCTGACCTAAACAATTTTACGAATCGGGTCAAAAAACTTAATCTATCTAAGAGGCATATTTAGGCGTGTATGGCCATGATTTCTTCTGCCTACCTAGTCCGAAAACCAATGCACGCCACTGATTAGCACAACTTATTGTAGGTATGAGTGGGGCGTTTTGTCGGCCCTCACATCGTTATCATACCAGTCAGAACCGTCAGATCTAGGTCTGCTCCAGACCTAACTAGATATCTAGATATTGTCACTTTCATTTATCAATAGCGCTTCCATCATTGTGATAGGGTTGCATTTTAAAAACGGCATTCGTTTGTTGAGTGCGGTTAAAAATTTGTATTATTTGTATTACAGTTATCCAACAATAAAATTATTAAGTAAAATAATAAATAAACAAAATAAATATCCTGGGACATTCCTCACACACGGTCATCTGATCCCAAACTAAGCAGAGCTTGTACTATGGAAACCAGATAACTGATATAATACATATCCTACTAGTTTTTTTGTTTGTAAATACATACTTAATATACATAATTACACCCAGATTCAGGACATACAGACATATTCATGCACACAAATGCATGTCCTGTGTGGGAATCGAACCCACGACCTGCGGCGCTATAGGTTAAGACTCCACGTCTTAACCAACTGCGCCAACGGGCCCGTCGACGTGGTAGTATTATGGGTGACTTTTGATAATAATATGGATGTAATAGTCAAATAAATAAAGCACTACATTTTAATGATAATAATTAACTTAGAAATTGTATGTCATAAACGCTACATTACTTAATCGAATCACAAATCAAAAACCATATTTTATTAAGTTTTCGCTACAATCTAGATAACTCTTTGTCAGGTACAAAAAGTTGGAAAAGAGTTTTTATTTCAGATATTTAATTAGCGTTTACATAAAATCTAGGCACAGAAATATAATGTTTTAAAATTCGAGAATGTTAAAAAAATTGCTTTGTATTTTAGTTTCAGAGATTATACCTACAATAAAAAATTACCATTAAAATTATCTCGATTCTCGACATTATCCTTTATGTAATATTTTTACATTGTAGATTATATATTTTTATGAAGTGAGATTTTTTTATTACATATTTTATAATTCTTTTATTATTTCCAAGTCTGTGCTGGGGAACCTTTTAAGTGGTGGCGCCACTGTTACTTTATATGTTTGTAAGGAAGTTTTATTACATAAGTCACGTTTACCGTAACTATTGCATACTGGTCACCACCTAAAATCAAGTGTTAGCTTCAATCATCGCTATAAAATTACTATAAATAAATACGTAGCTCTCAAGTCTTTAAAAAGATTAATTATTTAATTCAATAGATGGCGCTGTACTGTCACTGAAATGTTAATTTCAACAACTCACCAAAGGATGAAGATTAATGGTTTAGGACTACATTCGCCACAAACAGACAAACAAACAACCATTGATATTAATTTAGGTACATAAGACACACAATTTAAAGATATGACAGTTGTTTTAACGAACGTAATCCATGAAAAAAACCAGTAAAAATTACACAACGCTAAAAACTGGTAATTAAAAAGTGCATATTTGTGAAGTGCAGCTTCCACAACTCGTTATAGACTAATTGTGGTACTGGATGTACTGTGGTTCACTCACTGACGCGCATCCTGTAGTTAGCCTAACTGTAACTGTGTTTTAATTAACAAACTTCCTCTACGTTTTTTGTTTTTAATTTAAAAGAGAACTATACTCGATTGAACATATTGATTAATATTTTATTGTCAAATAAATGGCGACTGCAAACCTTAGCAACCGCACCAACTAATAAATAGAATTTCGGCGAGTCATTCTCGTTAGGGTTGGTGAAATAGATTAAAATTAACATTAAAATACGCATCGATTGGACCAAATTGTATTTTTAGAATCCGAAGCTCGCACTTTGTCATCAAAATTGATCGAGACCTCCGGAAACCAGCGGGCGGGGAGCTTTTTCCGCCAACGCATCAGCTTGGCTATCCAAAAAGGAAACGCTGCCAGCCTTCTGGGAACCTTGCCGTTAATTGGAAGCAGCGGCAGACTTGAGGAAATTTTCGATATATAGATTTCTTTATTCGAGTTGTAAATAAAGATACTTTCATTTTACATTAAACGTATTTGTCTGTGTTACGATATTTTAGATTTATTGTACACATTCTTTTTCATAATTACCTTCGTAATTGTAAGTGTATTGTTTAGTGGTATATAAGATTCTTTGTTTGGACATAAAGAAAACTGTAATTATATGTCTGGCCTAATATGTCAGGACTATAGTTACTGTGAAATAAATAAATAAGCTGCACGATGCTTAATGAGTTTCAATTTAAAAATATACAACTTTTAGACTATTTTAATAAAACGGCTGGATTTATCCTATTTACGGGGCAACCCTATTTATTTTGCAATTCAGTAGCGATATTTTTTGCACAGAACGTTTATGGTATCGAATTTTGTTGAAAAAAAATCCATTGCTAGCCAAAGTAGGTACACTTTTTAGTTCATTAAAAATAGTGCACTAAATGGCGTATTGAGTTAGCTGGAAAACGATTAATCAGAGCTTTAATTAAAATAAAGCTCTAGGACTTATTTAGAAAATAGTTGCAATTTGTAAAAAAACTATTTAAAATCTACGTTTCACCTCTGAAAGATTGTTTTCTTTTATGCCATCTAGCAGGCGAATGGTCCTAACCTGATGCCGCCTTTGGACATTTGCAAAACCAGGGGATTGCCAATGTATTGTTCGCCTCTTGAAGAACCACATATCGCAGCGCTGAGGGAAAACTGAAATGGGGAGCTCATTCTAATGGTCCGCAGAGGGATAGCAAATTTTTTTTCATATGGAAAGTCAAGTCAAAGCCATTTATTCAATTTAGGACCCAGAAGGGCACTTATGAAGGTCAAAGTTACTGAAGTTACCTCGGAACTCAGCCTTCTGCTGAGAAGAATCCGGAAAGAAACTCAGCTAGGTTACATTTTTTAAATATTTTTTGGTCACTCTTGTATGGCTTTTTTTTCCAAAAAATTAACAAAAAAAACACTATTCCACTATCCTACATCATAATAATAAAGTTTGCGTGTATGTTTGTAATCCAATACCGTCGTAAAGGCTTAGATTTGCATAATACGCAAACATTGGATCTATCAATCTTTACAGAATCTAACAAAGAAATCAACAAAGTCATAAAAATGTTAACAACATGAGTTATCCTAACCCACGTGACATACCGTATAAAGAAACATAGTTACATAAAGCCATACCCTAAGTATGTGTAAGTTACCTAGCATAGGGCAAAAACCAAGTTTGGCGAGTAATATGTACCAATATGAGTAACGCCACGTCAACCGAGTAACACTTTTGGTATAGGTTAGGTTTGTTCTGTAGTAGTAAAGCTTTGCTATAATATACTTAAGAATATTAGCGCGCGATGTTTTTTGGATTATACCTAATGAAAACTGACAACGCAAAGTCCTAAGTGACACCAGGCGATATGTGCACTGCATATCGAATGAGATATGGGCAAAAAACGCTTACTTTTCAGTACCTATTGTAACGTATACTTAGATCAATCTCAAACGAAAGAGATGAATGTATGCTTGATTGCCGTCTTCGTAGTATACATATAAAGAAACGAGGGGGGATATAAATATCTCAGGTGTGGTGGTGAACCTTGAGGTGGGTACCCTGGAAATCTGTACCATTTATTGCTCGAGAGTATTTCAGTCTGTTTTTGGCAATGGAATTGATGTCTATTCCCGTTGGTTCACGCGAGGGACGCGCGTCCTATTATAACAATCGATGTCATTGTTATATTTTTAACCGCGAGCCAACGTACCGATACTGAACAAAATACATATAACAGCAGCTCAAAACCAGCTTGGGAATACATTTTTTTCAAAAAACCCGAGATACTAAAATAAGATTTGTATCTTCCGACTCGAATTCCAAATTCAAACAGCTGTTTCCTAAGTTGCGGATTTTTTTATCGCCTAGCATCCGCTTTTGCTACAGCACTTGTTCCTACACATGTCTATGTGAGACTTGTTTACGCTTTAATCTAACATCGCGTTGCTACATCGTGGGTTCTCTTGCCTTATTTACTATAACAACTACGAAGCAATTCCTCTCGTATCTTGTCATGTTAGAGTTGAAGTTTGAATGGCTGAAAGTCGTAGTTAAGATGTTATTGAGTATATTGTGGTATTTGCCAGAGGCACACCGCTGCAAGGCAAAGTGAAGCAGTCAAGTTTTATTATTGAAATCCGCTTTGTTTGCTCGTCACTGTTGGTTTATGAGGCGCTAAAAGTACGTCCGTCCGTCCGTCCATCCTACCCGTATAACTACTGGTTTCGACACGAGATCTTTTTGTTGGTTCCTCAAGAATAGATGCTGTTTGATCACGCGAAATACACATAAGTGCTTTGAATTGACTATTCGCTGCAACTTATTAGAGGCACTTTATGAGACATTGACCTATGTGTAGTGTAACGGTTACCGCTCACTATAACAGCACGGCTACGCCCCGGCATTTACCTTGCCATGCAAGTGAGGCCTTTAAATCGTATGCCTTAAAGTAAATTTTAGAGTGACTAGATAAAATAGCTGACGCCTCGCGGCAAGTGCGCTTGCCGCTACAAGCCACTAGTCCTGCTGACACCACGCTTCCAGCGAGCGATCCGCTCGCTTTCTGCATAACGCCAGCAAGGAGTATCTTGCCAAAGCCACGCCACCAATTTCAACGGCGCCTCGCCACTTGCCCGCCCGCGCTGCCACCTCGCAGGCGGCGCGCTGGCAGCTAGTGGTTGGATTGAGTTGCCGGGCCGTTGCTGCGATGGAGCGGTGCTGATATAGTAAGCGATGACCTTTATGCAAATGGCATTGTGAAAGTAATATGTTCTCGCTGAAAATTTGTCAACGTGTAACAGTAAGCTACCAAATACAAGGAAGAAAGTTTCGTGACGACCGCGACAGTGCATTTAAATAACTGGTACTGGATAATATTTTTTAAGCAAGAAGGCATGTTTCGTGCAATAGTTAAGTCAGACACGAGACGACGAGAACTAAGTATCTGGTGAAAGACTCAAAGACTACTGCTCTGTAGTGGAAAATATGCTTACAAAATTCTATCATAACGAATTCACGAAGACGATGAACCCGAACAAAATGGCTACATCAAAAGTGATGCGTAACAAGTCTTCGTCTCACCTGTAGGTATAAAGATAGGTACCAACCTAAGCCAGGAAATACAGCAAAAACTATTCAATAGGCCCGAGGCGGTCGAACATTTTTTTCGTTGGTAAAAAAAGTTTGCGGCTCGAGCACGTTGCTTGGGTATACCTACTTGCATACAGAGTAGAGAATACTCTTCATAATAATAATATATTCGCACAAATTCAATGATATTCGCCTATTCAAATGTAGTGATGGACATATTGACTTCATATTTTATTACTACATATCTTATGTTCTGTCTGCTTCAATATAGCCTGTAGACTACCTATGTGCATCTTCTATATCAATATTATTATTTTCAACATCTTTAATTTTACAAAACCAGTTTCTTAGTAGAGTATTTGTTTGTTTGATCGTTAGAAATAGCTCGAATCATATCGTCGATATGTTCTTACTTCGACCCCAATAAGATCTGGGCTTGTACACTATACAGACGTTGTCAGTTTACGCTCACTGTTTTGCGTTTATTCGTTATTTACTATGTAAGTACTCATGACAATAGATCAATATTTTGAAGTCTCAGTGCTGACTAAATTTCACCGAAGACCAATGTGATAATGGTTGACTGCTACCGCCATCTCTCGGCCAAATTACCAATAAGTATAGACCACAAAGGACAACCAGCAATTTAGCCTATATTAGCAATAACGTTGAGCGATATGTCATTAGAAAGGTTTTTTTATATTCTACAACTTTTACTATGGCGGTAAGACTCCAATCGCTGTGGGAAAAAAGTTATTGCATAAAAAATAGAATTTCATATTAACGTTTTATTGTCTTTTAATGGTATAGGTTATTATCAGATACCTATTACACTGGAATCTAAGCGATTATTTTGTTTTTTTATGTTATCAATTTGACTGGCAGGCCGAGACGGTCCACCTGATGGTAGGTGGTCACCGACACCTATGGATATTTGTAATACTGGTGGGTTGCCAATGTGTTGCCAACTTTGAAGAGCTCTATTTACGCCTCTTCTGAAAAATCTCATATGCCATAGCCCTGAGGGAAAGCCGAAATGCGGAGCTCATTCCACATACTAATGGACAGTGTTGGAACGTCCGACTGAATCGTTGTGTGGACGATCGAAATGGTTCGAGGATGTGAAGATGAACTCCACGTAGAAAAGTAATGATAGTCAAAAAGTTACTTTTTGTCCCGTAACGAGGGTGAAACCGTGGTAGACATCTAGTCATTGATATGCAGGATGTACAGTGTGGATGATAGCACACAGCCTTGCGGTACGCTAGCCTTAATATTCTTGATATGGAAAAGCCTCTGTCAACAGCGACTTGATGCTCAATAACTTTTATCCCATAACGATGCGAATCTTGCCGCCATAGTACAAGTTTTGTTTTATAAAAAATACCTTTCCAACGACATATCGCTTAACGTTATTGCTCAATAAGCTGGGGTCCATAGTTTTTGCCGGATTTCCTTATAATTTCAAAACAAAGAAACATCAATTGCAACTTCCGAGACCACAGTAAAGAACGCCACACCATAATGGTTGGCCCTGTAGATAAAGGAAGATTCGTAAATTTTCATAATTAAGTGACTGATTATGATAATGATAAAAGCACGAAAGCCTCTCAACTAGTGGAAGGTCAAGCAATATTTGATGGCTCAGAGTAAAATAATAATGCATATAGAATCATAATACTGGTTTATTGATTTATTAAATTAGAATTCTGTTTTATAGATGGCTGCATGACCTTCGCGTTTACACGATAATTGCCTGCATTATCACAAGTCAGATAAAATTATGGTAATGTTAACGATGATAATAGTACAAAATTGAAAAAGGTTACAAAGGTGAATAATTCCTAAGATAGAGAAATATTCAACATAAATCAATTTGATGCTTGTCTTTAAACTAACACTATAATTTTCTATTTACGAGCAGGATATTATAAGTAGGTACTTTTACATTCGAAATTATAGACCACAACAAAAACTCACAGGCGATTATTATTAAAGGAAATGTTCCATCATTACGCCATCTTGCAAAGAGAAAAACACTCACGGAACTAGCAAAAAATACATCTTTCAAAGTGGCATTTCCACTAAATTCTAATGAACTTTATAACGACAGCCTCAAAGTTGCGATTGCTTTGGACCTGAATTTAATGAACGGTAACATTAATGTTGCAAAATAATAATACTTGTTCCACTCAGTGTAGGCACTGGACCCATGACATAATACCGCAAAAAACGCACCGGAGTCAAGGTTTTTGCCAAATCACGGACGGTGCAAAAAATTGTAACCATGGCAACAGATTGCGAGCTAAAAATAGTTTCGGCAGCCAGAGCCGAGCCGTGGCGAAAGGCGGAGTGAGCGCTACAGCTCCCATTCGACGTAGTTGGAGCTACCGTAATATGAACAGTTGTTTTACCTAAACACTGCGTTTTAGTTCAGGAAATATTTAGATATGCTTATCTGTCACATTCAGCAGTGCCATTGTCGTCATTTTCTTCGATTCTGTGGTCTTTGATGAGCTCTCAGTCATTGGCAACATCGTGCGTAAACCGTGCACGGTGGTAATTTACTTTGGAGTACCCGACTGGCTCCCCAGTCCCTACCACCCTCTGATTGAAAATATGTCGAGAAGAATACAAACGTGTATATGCTTACCCCTTCACATATTATCATCATCACTGAGTACTGAGATTGTAGTCAAACATAAGACATCCAAAGTAAAAGAAAGCAAGAAGAAAGTCACACTGCAATGCCATCCAAGAAATGACAAAAAGAATGAATTTAGTATTCCTTTGACACATACCACTTGATTAAGCTACCACTAAAGATAGTGTATTTATCATTGACATATTACTAGCGTAAGGACCGGGCCAACCGCGCGACAAAATGACACCACTCAGTGGTCTGCGGTCCGCGGAACAGCTCGCTCGTCCATTGCTTATCTCTATCCCGCATGTGTGCATTGTACACACATACAAGGTTACATCGTACACCTATGCAACGCGGCACTTCGTAGTTCGATCGATTTTAAACAAATGGCGGTACTGTTTACTTGCAAAATGTTCTGGTGGGCCTATCCTGACTTTTGAAATCATTGGTATTTATCAACCTCTATAAAAGCTCAATCTTGCATTAATTCTAAACATCTTCACTGTCACGTCACTCGACAAAATACAATCTACTTATCTCAATTAATTCCTCCCGAACAATCCGAATCATTTTATAACCGACACGTGGAATCAATCAGAATGAGTAAAACGTTAATGAAGGACAAACAAACAATCAAACGCACGTATTATCAGAACACTTTATTGTCTATAATGATATAGTTTAATTTGTGATCGTACACCGAACAACTATTAATCTTGTAGGTATTTAACGACAACGCGTCGCCTTGAAGTGAGCTGAATCACAATTAGTTGTGCTATTCAGTTTTAGGATGGGTGTTCATGTGATGAACGATGTGAACTCATCATTTCATAAGTCATTTAGATTGGAAGATAGCTACGAGATTTATTTGATCCAACAAAATTTATGACACAGACGATGAAATCAGTTTTGTTCGTTTGTAAGCAACATATGGAATTGACAAAGTTAAAATCCTTTTTTTTTACTCGTATAAATAGCCAAAAATATACATTATGAATATGAATTTTAGAAAATCTTAAATTTTTGCTTTGTTAGAAGATGGATAAACTTTATATACAAAATTAATTCGTTTTGATCATGCTTCATTAAATTTTCTTTAAGTACATACATAGCACCCCCACTCATGTAGGTATGTGTTCTGTATGATGATACATTCATTCAGGAAAGGTATCCCATTCCTGTCCATTTTCATAGTTTTCTAACGTTTTCTCCATTCAGTAAAATACATATCAAAAATACATGGATAAATCATTCTCATTCCATTAGTATGTTCTAATCCTAACTAGTACAGCGTTGTAAACGCGAGATCCGTATCTCGGTTCGGCCGAAGTAAGTTCAGTAGATCGCCAACACAGATAGATAGACACACTGTCTACAATGGAACAATGATTTAAAGCATGCCCAGAATATTACGTGTTTACTTTGATTTCGGATTGTTTTTTTTTTTAAACACGATACTTGTAGGTATATAGAAGTTTGTATGGATTGTTTGTCCCAAACCATTGTACAGATTTACTAGGTTCTGAGAAAGGACCTATATTCTCTGCTGTTTAAGGTTCCGAACCAAGAAGGTAAAAAGAAACCCTAATGGTGCCACTCCGTTCATCTATCCATCTGTTACAGTCACACTAGAGTGGTATATTTCAGCAACCACTGGTGGTATGGCTTTGAAATTTGGTATGGTTAAATATTTTTTTTATACCACTTAGGTGGCAAACAAGCATACGGCCCGCCCGATGGTAAGCAGTTACCGTAGCCTATGGACGCTTTCAACACCAGGGGTATCACGCGCGCGTTGCCGACCCTGCAGAAATCTCTTCACACCCCTTTTGAAGAACCCCATGCTTGTACTCCATTGGGAAAACCACGGCAGGGAGCTCATTCCACAATCAGAGCGTCCGCGGAACGAAGCTCCTTTGAGCCCGCACAGTACGAAACAATTCAGGTTTCAATATGTGAGGATGGACTCCCCGTCGATGGCGAGAGTTGCGATGGTAGAAGGTAGCCGTGGGCACAATTCTTCAGAACACCGTCCGTTGTACAAGCGGTAGAACACACATAAGGAGGCAAAGTCTCTCCTCAGACTGAGGGGCTCTAAACCGCTTGTGAGCTCGGGATCGTCGACAATTCTGATGGCACGTCGTTGAACCGAGTCTAAAGGATCAAGCTGGTATCCACAATATCCAAAATATTGTTTACCCAAACTTATTGCAAATTAAGCCCGAATGACAACGGTAGACGAATGATTTGTCAGCTCATCTAATGCGAACCTTAGACATGAAATCCATCAATACATTCCTACTATTACTACTGCTAGTGCCTTTGTACCTGGTTATCTGACCTTCAATAGATGATGACATGTATTTAGATGAAATTCCTGATGTTGATGTGTTTTACAAGCTAATTATATATAAGTAGATCGTTATTTATTTAGTTTTAGCACGCACGGTCCAATTAGGCATGTTTTTGTGAACGATATTAAGTTCACGACCTCCCAGCCCAATTACTTCGGCCTCTTACGTGGGTACTGTAGGAAAAGTTACCTGAATTGGAGGTCAATACACCCCAATCTTTCCTGGACGATAAAGTTTTCTACAAGTACGATCGGATAAAAACATACTTAGAAATTATACGATAATAAGTATGAAGCGCTCGTAGTGTAGCTTGATTAGCCATTCTTAATCGTTCGGTAAAGTTAAGCAATCACCGGTGAACCGGTATCCGGATGGATGACCGCACTGACCGCCTCGTGGTGTTTCGACTCGAGCGTTATTACCTACGTGCATCAGAAGGCACGTAAAGCCGTTGGTCCAGTAATATGTAAATAGGCGATTATCACTTAATTGTGATAGTCGAGGCCTCCTAGGTGGCTTGAAAACTCCAGCAGCAGGTTGACCACTAGCCTACCACCACCGATCCGGTATCTGGCCGATTCCCTTTGATCCCCATTTGTAAAAGGAGGCCTGTGCTCAGCAGTGGCACATTACGAGATGATGATGATGTAGAACATCACTTCTCATAACTAAAATCTCCATGGTAAGGTACTCAAAGCCTCGTAGAGAACTAGCCTTCAAGGGCACCTGTAGGTGGTTTTTTCAACCATACCTTAACCTACAAACTACAACTAACTTAACGAACTTCAAAATCCCTTTCCGCATAAAAAAGTAACCTTTGTTGCATAGTTTTTATCATGAATCGATCTTTATAAAAACTATCAAAATATACATTGTTGATTTAATAAAATCATTACAAGTTCTAAACCGAAGTAACGAACGATCGACACACGATACTGACTATAACATTTCCATGATCATAATTGAAATATGATCCCGGTCTTATTAAATCGGCAGCTACATTGTCTACCGCTCCGCTGAATAAGGAAGACTGAATATAGCCTGAGGGAGAGACTAAAGTAATCTCGGCTGAAGATAGGTTTCGAGTTTCACGAATATCCTAGTCAAAAATGATTTAGATTCGATTGACTAAGATTAGAGCACTATTACGTAATAATTTTGCTGAATAGAAAGCCTAGAAGATAATTTGGCTCGTAAGTACGAATTCTATGCTTAACATCATGCTAACAAGTAGAATTTCAAGATTTCGTGCCGATGACCACGTTATTCTTTCTTTTTCACAAAATGTTATGCAAAAACGTAGTCACAGCTTCCTCTATGCAGCTTTGGAAGAAGCATTATATCACTTCTGGTATCCGAATTTTTGTTTAGTACCCTTTTATAATTTTAGTCTGAACCTTAGGTTTTAAAATCTTATAGCCACAAAATGCGAAGGCTTTTTTTATAACCAATTCTAAATGAATCTCCATCTCTTTGTTAACCTCTTCACCCGTAGATTTAACCTGATCATGGCTGCGTGCAGTAATGATGGTACCGTCGTGTTGTCTCTGATGTATGGAATACAAATCATCTATTGTACCTATTCTATTGTCCACTAACGAACGTGCTATCAATCGATTCGATCTCGTTACGTAACCGCTTGTTTATTTCGATTAGGCGCTTATTGCTTGAAATTACTTCTGCAACTGATTGCACGACTGTCGTCTTGGTATGTTATAAAAAAATATTTTGGAGATTAAATATTATAATATCATTTTTATGTCTGCTTCAGTAGCTTGAAAGGCACGTACTTCTTTAATTAGATGTGAAAATTCTCAAAATATAAATTTTTCATTTATATTTCAGCTCCCAAAATATTTTTCCATAAAAAAATAAACATTTCCAGAATTCTGTCAAATATAACAGAAATCACTTGGATATTTAACACTGAAACTACACCTGACAAATACATTTTCGAATTGCTATTAGAACCAACCAGTTGCAAGCAACCAGTAGCATTTTACACGATAAACTCACGCGCACCTAGAGAGGCGCGGGCGCAGCGCGTGTCGACTGTTCTCTCCGGTTCGCCGAGCGGGAGAAATGTGCCGATAACGTTATGTTAGCCAAGGTTGAGGCTACATGCAGTTATTGGTCAGCTGATAAACTACATTACTCACCATTATTCAGGGTCAATGTCAAAGTCAACGATAAAGTGACGCCCATAAACTTCCACTGATGGATATACCTTCCTCAATATCTACCCATAACATCTGATCGTCAAATTCAGATTCAAAATTATGTAAGTATTCAAATAGATCGGCAAATACGTCAGCTATTCGCATCGCATCCACATTGTTTCCTGGTAGAAGTTCTTTGGTCCATCTAACGGAGAAGCCCATGCTGTACTTACCTACGAAGAAGTATTTGGTTGGTACCATGTTGGTACAGTTCTATTTGCAAGACTACAGGTTTTCTAAAAACTCAAATAAGATAAATGGACGGACGGAATCAAATCTGGTGAGGATTTTATTGGTATTTGCCTGTCTTTAGCATCGTTAATATTTTGTCAGTCATCGACTAAAGTCATTGGAATTCAATTTTAATAATGACCAAGATAGATAGATTGTCTTTTCTGTATCGATAGTTGTCAGGTCCAGTCTATTGGCTTTTTCATACACATTATAGCGGGTATTTTACGAAATGATTGAATGATTTCCATCTTCTACTGGTGCCCATATGAGATTTACACGACCATTATGCCAACCAAAACGCTATTTTGCAGAATTACAATTAACATTTTCTTCAAATGATTAATTTGTGCTGCAAGTGAATCTCTAGCCGCAATCTACCAGAACATCAGAGACGTGGTTAAATGGCGAACAATTTCTACTTATTCCCACATAAAAAAACAATAGCCTCATTGTCTGTCCGTACGTTTCATTGTGTTAGTGTGCTCGGTAAGCTACACGCTGCGCCTGCGCTGTGAATACATTTAAACTTTTTGCCTCCTCATTGTGATTGCCCGATTGTTGCTATGGGCCTCAGCTCAGCTCTAGACAATTGTTGATAAATGCGTCTCCGCTGTAATTAAAATTATTCCTAAGAGATTTTTTGGCTCGTTTGATTTATTGTTTACTCAAGATTCTGGACCTATTAAATCTTGTTTTGGTAATGAGTTACTTTGGGAGATATGGTCTAAAATAACTTTTATTAACTTATTTTATTTATTTATTTAACAATTTTATACACATAATTAATTTATATTATCATAATTAAAACTAAAACTAACTAACTAACAAAAAATAATGGAAAAAGTAATAATAAAAATTGAAAAGAAAAATATATACACATAAAAGATTATAAATAAAACACTGAATTTAGGTCGCTGTCTATGGGTAGGGTGCCCAAAAGACTGGCTACGTTACCTCGCTGGATAGCGAGGCTTATCCTCTGACCGAGGTACGAGCCAGCCCTTTGGTCTCCGGATGTCTCTATTAGGCGCGTCGATAGGTCTTTGAACAATTTATGGGCCTCTGGGCCCCACGGTCCGAGAGTTTCTACGCCAAACGGCGCAAATATGTAGCCGTCACCAATGGCCGCATACTTGCGCCGTTTTAAGCTCTCCGCGGCAGTCGCCGCTGCGCCCGCCACCCTGGATGTCGACTCTAGGTGGGACTGTGCTACCGTATCGACGCATGTGGCGTCCCACACTAGAGGTTTTCCATGACGCCAGGGTAACAACGTCATTCCGTCGGGCCTCTTACCATCGTCACGTGCTATACCGTTCGGCTCTAAGATGGCCGGCACGTGAACAGTAGCGAAAGCCCGACGGATGACGTCGTTGATTGCCGCATGTCGTGACAATCGACCGGCACTGCGGCGACATGACAGACCATGATGGCCCAGCCTATCGACGGCGGTACCGCATAGACAGCGATGTGACTCATTAGTGAATGCACCCAGACGTAAAGAAATTGATAAAGAAAAGGACGTATTATCTAACAAGGTACCGATGTTGGTAGATGGTAAGGCTTGTAACCAATACCCTGATTCACGCTCTGAGACTGCAAGGAGACGAGCTCGCTCTGAAAGATTACTACTAGAGTTGAGTAAATCTCGTTGTACTAACTTACAGAGCGGCTCGTCCCAAAATTTTTGGATTTTCGGATATATGGGAATGCTTTCCCCCGGACAGGCTGTCATCCAGACATTTTTGGCCTCTACCATGTAGGGAATCTCAGCATTTTTTATAGATGGAGATATAATGTTACTAAAAAGATCTGAGATACCATGAGTAGAGGACAAGAATGCCGGAAGAGAAACACTAGAAATTTTCCTGATTCCAAGGCCGCCGAAACGTATGGGTAGTGATGCCTGGCACCAGGATCTGTCATTTAATGGACAATTTAGAATTTTTATCAGAGTAATTTTTATCAAGTTATCGATGTCCGTCATAAGGTTGTTATATTTCCAAAGAGGGCAACATCTTATGACGTATGTGAATTTTGGGACGAATAAACAAAACCGAATAATAGTGAAGGCCATATGAGAATTTATTTCTAAAAGTCGATTGCTGATGTCGTTAAATTTTGACGTTTCATGATTTATAAATGGGGCAATGGACTCATCTAAAATTGGTGCTCCAAGGAGGTGGAGGGTCTCTTTGTTCAGGACTTTTATGTTTGGACATAATGTATTAAAATCATTGATGATGGAAACTTTTTTAATTTCGGGGACCAAATCTGAAATAAATAATTCACATTTCGAAAAGTTAAGATTTAGGCCAATGGATTTAAAATTTTGAATGAGTGAACTTACGTCCTGTAATACTGAAGTGACATCACCTCCTAAGGTGCCGTCATCTAAGTACCAGATATTAAATTTTGATTTAAGTGATGATATAATGGGATGAATAGCGAGACTGAAAATAGCTGGTCCGAGGGGATCACCCTGTTGACAGCCAACTGATGAATGCAAAAGATTATTATTGTAAACTAAAGTAGAAGGTCTGCTATAGCATTGAAGTAAATAATTATAAATTTTGGGAGTGTGATTTTTTATTTCATTTAGTAACGCTGTTCTGTCAACAGAGTTAAAAGCATTCTGCACATCGACCTTTACCACCACTTCACTTCCATTATTTAATATATTGGATCGGAGACCATGGACAGCAGCCTCACATCCTCCTCTGGTCCCAAAACCTAATTGAATTGGTTGGAATTGTTTGGACAGATCAGGAAGAATGTACTTACAACATATTTTGGATGCTAAACGTCGCAGGGTGGTGCCGACGGCAATAGGTCTAATCCCTCCATCTTTCTTTTTAAGTGCGCAAAGATTGGCGCCATAAATAATGTTGGTTATTTCTGGGTTTACCGACCCTGCGAGCATCATGTTAATTAATGCTGTTATATTCTTAAGCAGAGTCCTACCGACATCACCCGTGGCACAACACAACAGGTCCTTAAAATGTTGTGGAGTAAGTCCATCAAGACCGCCAGCAGAACCGTTTTTAAAAGACATTACTGCCGAAAAAACGTCTTTCTCCAAAATTTTTAAATTTTCACTAACATCATGAGGTTGGAAGTGAAGTGTTACTGGTGAAGGTGGGTGCTTTGCTTTTAGAGCCGAAAGTGTCTCGGCGGTATCGGGGGCAACCACATCGTTCGAGAAGAGTAACTGAGCCGCGCCTTTTAAATCGCCATCGCTAACTTTATTTTCAATTTTCCTTTTAAAACTTGTTTGCTTCGTATTGTTTTTGGTGGTCGGGAGATGATTTTGTGCTCTGAAACAGTTGTTTTTAATGTTTTTAGTTAGTGAACCCTTACTTGTTGAGTTCACATGAAGTATTTTAAAGGAAAATGTTAAAAGTTGTTCCCAGGCACGTTCCGAGTTTTCATCTATAACTTTTCTTATTGTATCACTTAAGCACTGAGCGACGCTAAGTCGTGCTCCTCGAGGTATGCGTTTAATCACCGGAATACTACATTTGAGGTTGCTAAGGGTCTGCCAAAAAGGAATTGGTTGAGTTGAATTTGAAATTTGGTTGGTATTATCTGGGATTGTGATACTTGGTGGTAGATTTGAAGTTGAGGGGATTGGAAGCTGAAGGTTTTTGTGGGATTTGCCAATGTGAATATTTAACCCTTTCTCGCCCTTGAAAAAACGTGTCTGGGAACAATGCGGACAACGAACGAGTGTGGAATCGCTACATTGGCAACCAACATCGGTAACTGAGCCATCTGAAGACTGGGACATATTATATCATACAATACAATAATTAATATAAAAATAAAACACTGGTGTAAAAATGAATTATTTGCGTGCAAGGTTGTTTGAGGGTGCTTCCAGGAGTTCCAGGCAAACAAACACACAAACTGCGTGGATTTTTTGATCCGTTGAAGGGCGTACTCCCTTAGAACCTATAGGATCTGCACTCCACTGAACTGTACTGGAAAAATATACGGATTTTTTTTGTGATTGATCCACCAAGTTGTCAACATCCGTGCCTTTGATTTTGTCTTGCAAATCAGCTGATTATGGTATGATAATTTTGACATGACAGTTGTAAAATTGATTTCTATAAATATTTCTTCATCCGGCCTGCATTTTCAAAATAAATATTATAAACTGTTGAATGCATGAAATCCGGGTAGTATGGTTTGTGTTATGGTGAATATTTTTGATTTTCAAATATTTATTAGTAATTTTTCAAAGTAAAATTAAAATCTTGAACTGTTATCTCCAGTGTTACCCTCTATTATCTATTAGTGTTATCTCAACTTTTTGTTACAAGCCTAGTTCTTTTTTAGAAAAATATGCTCATTGCTGTTTTCAACATGGGTACTCTTTGGGTAGTGTTTCCTACTTATAACTCCATCATCACTACACAAATACTATTGAGGTTTTATTTAAATCCAAAGTACTAATTCTGTAGACTTATAGTCAAAACACTGCTTGATTAATATAGTTCAAGTGATAGTACAAATAGATTTTTTAAAGCTTATCATGATATCGTGCCTAAGCTTTCGATGCTGATCTAAATATTGGCAAAGCAATACAATGAAACAATGTAATCTCGTTTGTCAACTTATCATAATCAAGTGCAATTGATAATGAACAAACGATATAGTCCGTACCTAACGAATTCATATTGATTAAAATCTATATATAAAAACGTGAAGAGAAATCCTTGTCCCTACCCCTATTTAATTATTATGCGTGCACGGAACAGTGTGAGTGAGATTTCGAATGGTGAAAGACAGTCAAAGTCATGAAAGAGGCACTTTGTTTGTACCTACTTTACAAATATAAAATTACAATGACGCGGAAAAAGTTGGACGGCTTTTCAAAATGTCAATACATATATGGCAAGATTACTATCGAGGACTTTTCCAAAGTCCTTAAAATATTAGTAGGTATCTTACTTATTTCTCACTTTGGAGTCTGTAACTCTGCTTTAAAACATTCAAAATCATTTATTCTAATAGACCTTCGCAGGCACTTATGAAAAGTCTGACTCTAATACCGGTTCGGAAGGTTGCATTTGCTGAGAAGAGCCGGCAATAAACTCAGCAATTACTCTTTTCAAAACAAGCTTAGATTCATTACAATTTACATTCTAATCGCACTGAAAACAATTGCATGCCCCGGCGCGGCGGCAAAATTACAAAGTAGACTGAATAAATATTTTATAAGTAAATAAATAGCAAACTTAAGCAGAATAAATTAAAATAAAACAATACATAATAAAATATTCTCAGAAATAGCACCATTCTGCCCCCTTTGTTAGAAGAAGTCTTCATAATTTCTGTGATTGTGAAAAACTACAAACATTTGCACAGTAGAAAGGAGAAGTAAGAAAAGATTGATTGAGATAATCTTGCCATACTTCCATTCCTGCATCCTGATGCCCTGCATCCTCAAAGAATTGGTATTTGTATTTCAATATTGTCGATTTTCCTTTGTGACTCGTATCAGCAAATCGAATTGTAGTATCGATTGACAAATCGATTTATGCGTCGCGCTAATGGCAATTATGTCATCCGGTGTTAATTCAAGGAGACATGTTACTTGAATAATAATCGTTGTATTTATAGTTAGTTGCTCATTATTTATGAGGAAGTGTACTTTAATTATTGTTAGGTACATGTGATGTATTAGTTTTGTTATAGGTACCTACCTAATTGTTTATTATTTGTTTTATACACCCTTCATCGTACGCTATCTGTTCTAGATTATGTGCATCTATAACAGATAGACTAAAACTATGGACATCAACACTTTCCATTTTGAGATTATGGCTAAACAGGAAGAAGAAAGAAATTAATAAATAATTGGACTGTTTTACAAAAAACTTAAACCGACTTCTAAGTACACTAAGAAGTAATCAAATCCTGATCTGATGACAATGGGACCACAAAACAGTCCAGTCAAAAAAAGAATTTTCCTAATCGGTTAATAAATGAAGGAGTTATGAGGTAACAAACATAAAAAAACAGCCGAATTGAGAACCTCCTCCTTTTTTTGAAGTCGGTTAAAAAGATTCATCATACATCGTCAAGTTGTTTCAGTCTCCTGCTACCTAAACGCCTCTCCTCTCTCAACCTGAATACCATGACCAAGATTTTCTGTGTATTTTTTTTTTATTTACCTAAAACCAGGCACGACCAACGACGTGTTATTATTCTTGCATAATTTCAACCAGTATACCTATATTAATTTTATTATGTGCAAATACTACCTAAAATTTGTTAAAATATTATATAAATGTGCTAATAAATGTCATAGTTTCCTCCAGCGACAAGGCCCACCGGAAACATAATCGCGTGCTAAAGGACGACTGCGCTTGCGCTGCGGTGCGCCTGCCTGCGCGCACGCCGCTTCCTCCACGTCCACGCATCATTACCGTTGCTACGGGGAACTCGCTTACGCCCGAAATTATCCTTTATTTTGAGAGATTGATATTTCGAAACTATTTATATGAAATTTAATATCAAACCACTAGGTACTTCAAAATCAAGAATAGATGGAATATTAATGATCCGCGTGTCCGCTTGCTCTGATTGGTGGCACAACCGTATTGTTGATATAGCCACAGAATAAAATAATAGTACTCCTACTATCAGAACTACCTATCTTAAAATATATTAGATTTTTTGTCAGATTTACACTCACACTATTGCGATGGGTTTCAGATGCCTTCTTCAGAATAAACGGCGTTATTTTTTGTATTCTTTTAATGTAATTTTACATTCTTTAAACTAACATTTCGGCTATTCGATATAAGTAGGCACATTACTGCATCGAATGGAATCCTAATAATAATAATCCTAATATCATAAATGCGAAAGTGAGTTTGTTTGTCTGTTTATTACGCCTTCACGCCTCTACTACTCAACGGATA
Source organism: Achlya flavicornis (assembly GCA_947623365.1). Lineage (NCBI taxonomy): Eukaryota > Metazoa > Arthropoda > Insecta > Lepidoptera > Drepanidae > Achlya > Achlya flavicornis. The sequence continues at coordinate 344,049 of OX392483.1, read as the reverse complement.
ATCATGAAATTTGGCATGCAGATAGCCTATGCTATGGGGAAGGACATAGGCTATAACAACGCGCGTAAAACCGCGGGGGACAGCTAGTTGTACATAATCTTTATTGTGATTATCATTTTCCTTAAGTTATATTAGGTTTTGGACAATGAAAGTTACACCACCATAAATGTCATGAGAAGTGTTATATACAACGGCCGTCATAGTGTAAATAATGATAAACTAGCTATCCCCCGCGGTTTCACCCGCGTTCCCGGGATAAAAAGTTGCATATGTCCTTCTCCATTCCATAGGCTATCTGCATGCCCAATTTCATGATGATACGTTGAGTAGTTGAGGCGTGAAGGTGTAACAAACAAACAAACAATCTCACCTTCGCATTTATTAATTCGTAAGGATTATATCCTAAATATTCTAAAAAATTGTCTTTGAAAAGTTTTCAAAGACATTTTTTTAGAATGTCTCACTCCATGTCTCACTCTCTCAGTCCCGAGCGGAACGCGTTGGAGGTTGGACGCCTGCTAATTTTGCCCGCGCCGCGCTGCCGACTACGAAGCCAGTGCTTAGCTAATTAAAATTAAAATAAGCTTGTTGCTTTGTTTCTAAAATTGATTTGATTATTTTTTTTGTAACTTTCTGAAGTAATAAATTATATTCTGGATTTAAGTAATATAATTAAGTGAAAAATGGACAAAAGAAAAAAGTTGTCAGCGCTAGCATTACGAAGGCTCAATAAATATAAAAGGTAAAGGATGCCATGCTGTCCAAAATTATCAATACTATAGATTATTACCATTATTATTTTCTTTTCAAAGTTCTGAATACCTATAATACCTAAAAGGTGTAGTAAAAGTGTGAGTTGAACTCGCGGGTAGAGGATTTCGTACAAACTTAACATTCTAGTTGAAAAACATGTAACCATACCACTGTAGGCGTGGATTACGTAACTTTATTGCAATGAAATTCACATTGAAATTACCTCTGAATTGGTAGAAATATTACAAAATCGGAAATGGTTCCATTTCTAATGAACCACTATTTGTATTTGCAATTATCAGAAGTTATCAGAAAACCGATATGTTGCACCTATTTCAATTCGAAAATGATTGAAATTTTGTTACGTAATCGCCCCGCTGAACACAATACACATACACATACAGACCTAAATTTTTCGGACATTCTGACTATATTTTATTTATATATTTTTTTTCAAATGTTTATTAGGTATTAAAATTTATTATAGGCTATTTTTTTACTGGTATTCATAAGTACCTAATGAACTAGTTTCTTTTTATGTCAATAGGTTGAAAAACAGGTAGACGGTCCACGTGATGGTAAGTGGTCACCGCCGCCTATGGACATTTACAATACCAGGGGGATTAAATTTGATATGTCACATGGTAAATTTTGCAAACCCTTTTTAATAAAAAAAACTAGTTTGCCCAAAATAACCCCCCAATTCAAAATTCACATTCTTACACGTCCTTTTTTAGGTCACATTCACATAAACACGAGTTTTTTCATTCGGACGTACGGAACCCTAAAAGGTGACTTTTTTAAAATAATCTCAAATAATTAGGAAATAGTAACAATTCGATATTATTTTTATACGCAATTTTAAACGCCTTTTTTTGTAAATAATTTCTAAATGAATAGTTCTATGTGAATAAATATCATTTTCATCCCTCGACCCATAAGACCGTTGTTTATCTAAGAAGCGGGTTGAATAAGATAATTCTCGAGCCTAGGGCGGAAAAGTAAATAAAGAAAAAAACAAGGATACTTTGGAAAATTTATTAATTGTATGAACCATCCCTTATTTACTGAAAAGAAGTTGGCTTAAACAAGCTAAATCTGTATTTACACCGTTGGTAAACTTGGTAATTACCACAAAATGAATTAAAACACTTTCTCCAATGGCCGCCATTATTACAATTATACTTTTCTGGTGTTGCCATTCCTCGATATTCAAATACACAATATCAAAATAAACCGTTTTACACTTTCATAATAAATAATGCTGACAATTAATTATAATTAATCAATATTCAATGGTATGAAATTAAATTATATTCAAATAATATAATGTTAATGCTAACAATTGTAAATATTTTATAATTCTTATGTACAAAAAAATTATTTCTATTACATTTAATATTGAATTCTTATTTTGAGACTTGTAAATAAGCATTTAACTGTAAAATGTGGATAGGTAGGTAGGATAGTACTATCTATTCTGTGCCTCAATATTCACAAAAATGGGTTTCTTTGAGAGCCGCGAAGGTATGACGTAACGCAATGAAAATACCTAACAAAAATACTGTGGATAGAAAAGGGTCTAAAGAAAAATGTTAACCGAATAAGTAGGTAGAATATTAAAATATCTATTGACATTCCCAATAACAAATCGTAGTAACTACATAAAAATTAACTTTGGCGTCGAAATGCTTTGTGTATTGAGAAGTTAACCAGATATTGTTTTTAGAATATAATTAGATATAGCATTTTATTAAAATGTTAACCGGACGATTATTCAATTAAATGTGTATATTCTGTATAATCTAAAGAAAACCCGCAAATAAATGCCCACATTACCTAGACATATAGTCATCACAAATATGATTTACGATTTTCATCCCTATTCCATTACAACGCGGTTGTTTTTATTAGTCGTCCGTCGGGCAACGCTCGACGTGCATGGCTGGTAGAGAACGCTTTGTGTCGTAATTTTACAAGTATTTTGTAGAATAAGAGTGATTGAGAAAACTTGAAAATATTGAATAAGTGAACTACATAATTATTCCATGCCAGACTAGACTTGTAAGTAGAAATTATCAGTGTAAATAATGGGCAATAAAAATAAAATGTTGACTAAGTATTTTACAAGAAAAAAAAGAAAAACTCGCAAAAATGATGGAATGTTTGGGTAAGTACAGTACTTTTTTTTATCGTTATTGCGGTGAAATAAACAAAATACTAAATAAGATAATTTCTACAGCTATTTACATTTGCTAAATTGGAATTCAACACATGATTTATTGAGACTGGAAACTATAATATAACTCGACGAAGAAGAAGAAGAACATGGACGTTCTTCTTCTTCTTCTTATTTTTAATTTTGGCAACCAAGCCCAAATTAGGGCTCATTTCTGCCAGTGTCGAGTTATATTATAGTTTCCAGTCTCAATAAATCACTTCACATTATAGTCCTCAGTCAGTCACAGTCCATAAAAGTCATGTTTTACTACCAATGGAAGTTGGTACCAAGTCCATTGTGTTGAATTAAGCAAATTATTGAACCAATGACACAAATATATTCCATTATGGAACACAAATATTTGTGTCCTTGGTCAACCACAGATTACAGAATAAAAGGATTCTGTAATCTGTGGGTACAACTATGATTTATTTTCAAGTTTGTTTTTATTAGCAAATAGCAACTTTGAAACGTTTCTAAATTATAATATTTTCATTTTCAGATCGCAGAAACGAAAATTTTATGATACTGATGTTGGTCAACCCTCAGCTGAAGCTAAGCTTAGAGAGTATGTTTTCAATGTAGTTTATAAAAATGAGTATAGTACGGGGCACGAGTCGTGAGCACAGATTGACACCTGCGCAGTAGTTAATTATTGGGTCTGTTTGGCGGAATGAAGAAGGGGAGAGCGCCGAGCTGCACACGATTGGTTCGTCAGTCAATGCTCGTCGTCTATTTGACGGGCCAGTTGGCGCAGTTGGTTAAGGTTCACCTTACGCGCCGCAGGTCGTGGGTTCGATTCCCACACAGGACATGCATTTGTGTGCATGAACATGTCTGTATGTCCTGAGTCTGGGTGTAATTATGTATATTAAGTATGTATTTACAAACAAAAAAGTATGTATATGTATTATATCAGTTATATGGTTTCCATAGTACAAGCTCTGCTTAGTTTGGGATCAGATGACCGTGTGTGAGAAATGTCCCAGGATATTTATTTATTTATTTATTTATTTATTTATTTATTCAAATCAAATCATTTATTCGCTAATATGTGTACATTGGATTCTTGCGTGTCATTTGGCTACTGTGATTTGGCCAAAAGTGTACATGCGCGAGCTTGCCCCCACTACTGCCTATCTATGCTCACCACTCGTGCCTCATACTGTACCTGGATGACCGAGCTTAGCTGGTTTTTTATTTTTTTGGTAAGTCATAATAGTTTTTGTCACAAACTTGAACAAAAAGGAAAGGAACTTGAAAAAAAGTGAAAAAAATAATCATCTGGATCTGGACTCGATCGATCCGAAATGAATGAACATGAAATGAATTATGTGTAGGTATCTTGACTTTTCAAGTTGTCTCAAAAAGTCCGTAAAGAGTTTTACAATGAACACCACCGTAGTAAAACATGACTTTTATGGACGGTGACTAACCGAGGACTGTGAAAGTGATAATTATTGTAACTGGAAATTATAATATAACTCGACACTGGCAGAAATAGACCTAATTTGGATTTGGTTGGCAAACTTAAAACTAAGAAGACTGCCATTATAGTGCGATGATTATTGCAAATTCGTTTTTTTTTTGTCATGTTTTACTTTTGTTACCTTAGTCAGACCAAGAAAAACATTCCTCATAATCGGAATGAAAAGCAGAGTGGTAAGTTGACAGTAACGAAAATAGTTTATTTACACAGTGATAAATTACCACGGATAAGTGTGTTACAATGTTTGCGAGGCAAACCTAATATGACATATATATGTCAAAGATTTTCATAGGGCATCGTGCCTCTACCCAGATGGATAATCCGCCTTACTAAAGCATGACATTTAATTTCACTCCGCTTGAGGGTCTCCCTGAGCAAATCGCTCTCAGTTGGTACTGCGCACGGCTGTCAAATACTGTCAATTCTGGCTTGTTTATTTCATGTTCCCATAGAGGCGACTATCCTTCTGGACGTTTTAAATTCTTTGATATATGTATAGACTTTTTTTATGGAATCCTATGAAGTTGAGCAAAAATCTAAAATAACGCATGCTGGGATTCATAAGGATATCATGTAGTATTTTTTTATAGAAATATTCTGTAGTTTTATTTTTTAATTGACTAGATGGTGACGATCCTTAAATATTAGCGTAAATTTTACACAGACATGTCGCCAAGCAAACTCTCTTGATACCCCAACTCTCTTGGTACTGTGTTATACCCACTGGCTAACACCCTCAAGTAAATATAAGAGCAGCGGGGGCTCTAGGCGTTAGGTGGTCAATGGGCGCCAAAATACAAAATACGAACACAACTTCGGCGCCCTTTGAGAGGCGGCACACTTTTGTTGTTTGTAGCCATACAAGTCGACAAGCACGGTGTGTTCCGACAGCTGCACTTGAGAGCCAGTTCCCTTGTAGGCTTTGTGTTCTTACCACCTTCGGCCACATATGGCAGGTGAAACACAGGCACCACACAAATTTAGGTACTTTCCTTTACCCCTTAATTTCGCATTTATAGAATTGGCGATATGTTCTAGTCTCAAGAATAGATCGTGTTAATCGAAAATAAACCTAACAACATTGGTGCAGGTTCCAAATTCAATTGTTTTTAATCTCGACTCAAATATTGACCAATTATTGACGTTCTAGAATACGGAATATAATATGAATATAAAAGGATATAAAGCTATAAAGGGAAAGGAATCGCGGTCGGTAAAGCAGCTGTCAACATAGGCCCTACCCTACCTCAAAAGTGCTCCACCTCTCACGTTTGGTCCTGCATATCGATAAAAGTATAGAAACAATAATTTTGAAAAAAATATTTATTAAAGTTGAGGATATATACTTTGTCATATATGATGTGAAAACGCGATTCCTAAACATTTTCTCGATAGAGAAAAATCACAAACTTCCCTCTGAATTTTAGAAATAAACCGCAGTATTCAATTAATACTTTACCTATACTAATGAAACTTTTTATATAAACTGTAGTTAGTACAATACGTGGACTATATGATTTGAATTTAAAATCATGTATTTTTTACTTTGTTATAAATTAATTCTCAAATATTGTGAGTGGCACGATGCGCCGCCCGCGCTCACTCAGTCGCGCTCCGGCGTTCAAACGGGGAACCCGCGTCTCTCGCTCTCACGAATCACATTAGAAACGTACCTAACTAATAAATAATTAAGAGTGAAGTGTATTTTGTTTAAAATGGGAAATGATCGGAACAAGAAAAAAAAAAGACGGAATTGGAGAAAAGAAAACGCAAAACACATGAATAAAACATTAAAGTAAGTACCTACCTAAAATCATAGAGTAAATAATATACTACGTACACACGGCTACAGATCAAGCTATACATTTCCAGTATAAGCTGATCTCGCATTGTATAGGATTTCCGTATAATGGGCGGTCAGCTTATTCTAGAAATGTATAGCTTGATCGGTAGTCGTGTGTACAACAGTACGGTGGTGAGTAATAAGTACTTACTAATTGCTAGTCTTGCTACGTAAGTGACTACAGCAATGTTTATTTCTCAGTAAATGACAACAGATGACACTGTTGAAAGAATGTAATTTAAAAGCACAATGGGCAATTTTGTATGAGTTTTTGTTTTTGTGTAAGAGAGGTAGGTAGATAATAGCATTTACACGCACAAAAACTTGGTCCCACCCAAACTACTTCATTCTTTTGTTCAAAAAAGATAAGAATTCCATACATTAAGTCCTAAACTAATCCAAAGAATTATTAATGTGTTCTTCAATTTTAAAAATTGAACTATATTTTTTCATTCTGCAATAAAAAAAAAGTGCTAATTTTCTAAGTTTTAGATTTTTTTGTTGTTTGTTTACTAATTCAAGCTAACACGCCAAAATTTCAGCTTTCTAGGACTTCAGGAAGTACCCTAAGAGTTTTGATGATCATCAGTGAGTCAGTGACGAAATCGGGGTTTTTTAGATATCAATAAAATCTAAACTACCTATAAGAGCTATGTTATTTATTTATTAATTTAATTCAGATAATAATCATCCATATATTGTTACTTTGGTTGTTATTGAAACTTAATGTTTAATAAGTTTCAAAAAAAACGACGTATCGCTTCGAGAAAAGGTAGGTAGGTAGTGCCCTTGCGCTTCGCTTGGCTCGTCTTGGCGAGGGGCACTCCCGTGCCCCCAGATTTAAAGTTTGTTTACATTCTTTATCTCGTCTCGTTGGCTTACCTTTACCTCTTAATTTAGTGTAGCAAGCTAATATTACACTGCCACATTGTGGAACTGTGTTACAGTACGACCATTCCGTCTCATAGAAAATGTATAATTATTTATAGGTACCTACGTTTTTCATGTGTATGTATGTGAGAAAGAGAGAGAACAGGTGCTACTGTTACCAAGTAAATCAAACTATATTTTTATTGTTTTAGATCATTACAACTGCAGCCCAAACCATGGTCAACAAATGATTTGGTGATTGACGAGTAAGTTAAAAAAACTATTTTAATAATTTTATTATTATTATTTTTTTATTATTAATTTAATCAATCAAACAAAACGATTCGCATTTAATATTTACTCACCTTAATACTGCACTTCTTTTTAACCGACTTAAAAAAAGATGGAGGTTCTCAATAAGGTTGTATGTTTTTTTTTTTTTTTTTATGTTTGTTACCACATATCTCCGTCATTTATTAACCGATTTGGAAAATTCTTTTTTTGTCTGGAAGGGTACACTTCCCGTTTGGTCCCATTGTCATCAGATCTGGATTTGATTACTTCTTAGTGTACTTTGAAGTCGGTTTAAACTTTTTGTAAAACAGTCCAATTATTATACAAACAGCTTGTGGGGTCATTTTACGGTGAAAAATATCAAAAATCTTACAGTCAGCGGCGGCGTAAGATCTTCATTTGATGTGGGCAAGATGCATTTTGCGGGGCCCTCTGCCAGCGCAAGAAATAAACTGCTAAACTGAATAAAAACATAGGCTTATTATATTAATAAAAAAATTGCGAAAAATTTTTTTGCTCAATTTTTATCTTTTATGCACTTAAGAGGGTTTATGACGTACTAATAACGCACAATGCCGCAATATTCCAGGTTTTCGGTGTGAAAATACTAAGTTATATTGATAGTTATTCATTTGTGATGTCGTAAATCCAATAGGAAATTTATTTTTTTACTTTTCTGGAAGTAAAATCATTAAATGGACTATTTGTTATTTAGTTTAGTTAGAGTAGTTCTTTGAGATAACTTTTTTGAATTTTACGGAACATGCTGTCTTTGCAGTCAAATAGGTAGGACTTGAAGCAAAAATACAAAAATACATGTTAAAAAAAATATATTATCTTCTCGTTTTCTGGAAGATATCATCATACCATTTCATACATTTTTGTTATGAAAATGACAAAACAATACTGCGTAAAAATTTCATTATTTTATCGATGTTTAGCGCTGTTTTTAAAAATCTATCGACCCTACTATAACACCCCTAGTGTTTCCTGCATACTAAAACAGGCATAATGGAAATCGTTTGTCAAACTTCATAATTACTATTTATTAATACGTAGCAGCAATTAAAAAAATCCGTAAAAATATAAACATTATTTTATACCGAATATTTCAAAACTGCAAAGCCACGCCAGACCCGTCTGAGCCGTCACAGAGAGAGGTCACGTCGTCGCTCTGTTTCCCGCGCTTCTACAAATACTACGAGCGAGTGTTCCTACAATCGGCTCCAATATCGCGCGCTCTAACATAAGTTGATACTTGATGTAAGTATTTTTTTAATGTATTAATAAAATTGAATTAATTATGAACTATTGTGACCTATTTATAGTAATATTATTATTTTTGATTTAGATAATGGGTAATAAATCAGAACCAATCAAAAAAAGAAGAAGAAAAGGCGCTTATAAAGATACATTAGAAAAGGCAAGAGCAGCTAAAAGGTAAAAAAGAGTAAAACATACTTTGCATTCTTTTTCGTGTTTTCATAATATGGTTTATGTTTTCAATTGATGTATATTCGTAAAAGGTTTAATTTAACTGTTGCTGCAGACGGAAAGTGGCCACAGGAACTCCTGAATTATGCTTGATAAACCCATCGTATCTGGGCTCGTTTGATTTGTCTCGAAAAATCTATAACTTCGTGTGTTGACTAGGGTCTGATGATGGAGCTGGAACTGGAAGGTGGTCATAGGAACTCCTAAACTACGCATGATAAACCCGTCGTGTTTGGGCTTGTTTGATTTGCTTTGTCAAAACTTATAACTTTGTGTGACCACCAGGGTCTGATGATGATGCTGGAAGGCTCCTCCGAAACGGCTTGACCGATTATTATGAAATTTTGTGTGTATATTCAGTAGGTCTGAGAATAGAATTTAAACTATTTTTCATATCAGTAGGGTGCGGCAGGGTAGGCACCACGCGAACGAAGTCGCTTGTAATATAATAATAGTATATTTAATAATTTTAAGAAAACCAAATAAAGGTTAATTAGGTAACAAATTATATTCCTGAACTACTTTGTTTACTAGTATAAAAATAACAGTACATTGATTTTACTATATAACTACTTAATATAATGTAATTCAACCTAGCAGATACCTTGTTAATAATGGTTTGGTTTACATCGACGTGTAGCCATACAGAAAAGTATCAAAATAATAATGCGCGCGGTAAGTTGGCGGAGGAGTCACATATTGGCCCCGCGTTGACTCGGCTTGCCCACTGGCACTGGCAAATTATGTAAACTCGAGCGGGGCTGTGTCGCAACGCGCGTACGGCGAAATACTGGGTTACATTGCGTCCACAAGCTACGCGCGAGTAAAAATACGCGCGTAATTTAAATTCGCGCGATGCTAGTTAACGCAATATATTGGCACAGAATATTTAATAGTACTACGTACAGAAAACCCACTTCGAAAACGACATTTAAACAAAAATCGACTCTTGGAACGACAGAATAAAGCGCAATCCAGTTCGCGCAGCGCTGCGCGCCTAAAATTATATTCACCTACAACTTCCCTCTCTTTCTATCGTATAACTCTATCCTGTATGACGCGGCACGTGTTACGGTAGGGTTGTCTAATGACGTATTATGAATCTTCAATATTTCCTTATCGCCTATGTATGTCCTATTACTATTCTCTGTGTTTATTTTATTTCTATGCTATTCTCCTTTCGTGGACAATGACATTTAAAATATCCTAGCTAACTAGTATTAGATCAGAAAGTTATTTTAAAATGTCTACATACTTTAATCTAAGTTGTTAGACCTATACGTACTTTGTATACTGAATGTGTATTCTGTCTACGAAACTGAATACAACTATTTTGGGGAAGGGTTTTAGTAACATACATGCTTATCAAATCTGGAATGACTGACGACGCGACAAGAAACGGCACGATTACCTAGTCCAGTAGCCGTCAGCCGAAATTCACAATATTTGTTCTTAATAATCTTCATGTTGATTAAAGAAGTTTGTTATATAAAAATTAATAAAGAATTAACCAAAAAAAGGATTAGGAGAAAGGAGGAACAATAAGAATTGTTAAATTTTTCTGAATATTGTTCTACTGATTTTTGAAATAGTGGTATGTTAAATCTTAGTTATTCTAAGAGTTGTAAGGTAGAATTACTGTATATTTAAAGAGGGAACTCTCTCTATTCTGAAACTACTAACAGTTTCTAAAAAAAAAATCGTCAAAATCGGATCATAAACGACGAAGTTATCCGCGAACACACATAAAAATAATTAGACTGTTTTACAAAAAACTTAAACCGACTTCAAAGTACACTAAGAAGTAATCAAATCCTGATCTGATGACAATGGGACCAAACGGGAAGTGTACCCTTCCAGACAAAAATTCCAAATCGGTTTATAAACGACGGAGTTATGAGGTAACGTGAAGTCGGTTAAAAAATATACGGTCGAATTGAGAAACCTCCTCCTTTTTTTGAAGTGGGTTAAAAATCATTCACATGAGTTTTCGAGGTCTAAGAGGCCCGTTTATACAAGAGGGTCTCTTCTGGTCGCTCTATCTTTGTCTCTTTTTAACACACTGGTATGTTATCAAAACGGGCCTATTAATTATTATAATAAGGACTTTAGGACAATACAATGAAACAACAACAAAATATCTAGAACTATAAAAACAACGATATCTACACAAGATAGTGTTAAAAAAAGAACAGTAAACACTTTATATAGGTAGTACGTAGGTATTTATACCCACACGCGTCTTGCGCTGCGTGCGCGTTGCAACCGACTAGCGTTGTTCCGGTAGTCCGCGTGCGCGCGATCGTACCTAAACATGGGAGTGGGACAGGCCTGGTATTGGGTACTATTAAATATTCTGTGGTATTGGTGACCAGCACGTCGCAGAATTCGCCCTTTATGTACAAGGGGGGCTAAAAAGGAAACTAAAACAATATAAAGAATAGAATAGAATAGAAAACATTTATTCAGCTCATAACTTAACACATAACATAAGAAAACATCAACCGCTTAATCTATGGAGCTGAAACGGTCTCCCACTCAGCATAATGTCGCAGCACAAGGCTACGACGCTGGTTTTCAGTGGGAACCAGATGAGGATAATTCATTTTTTCGAATTCTGGGCAGATCCTTACGTAATGCCAATATTTTTTGGTAAAATAATTACTCATTATATACAATTCAATTCATTAAAGGATTCGGAATTGCTGCTGTAAATTCGAAAAATGAATTCCGTTAGCAATTTTGCTTAGCTTCCTTTTTAGGGGGCCAGGTCTTAGCACTGGCAATACCTATACACGAGCGGGGCCGCGCATCATAAACGCTGATAAATCATAAACGATGATGCGCGATGTTTATGTTGGCAGACCCTATGCGTGCCCTGACAAGGATTTGCCAACAGTAATCCGACCGCCCCCTAATTATTTATTTATTTATTATTTATTTATTCATTCATTGCTTCATGTCAATTAGTCGTAGTAACTCGTTTTACAAATAAAATTTCCGTCCCCTCCCCCCGGTAACGCCCTGAGCCGAGGTTTGTGCCCCACCTGGGGCGTCCTCAGGCGTAGTTACCTAAATATAACCCCGGTTGAGATCTTGCTCGCTGATTTGTCCGTGTAAGGGTGAGTGATAAAGTCCAATATAGGTTATTTTTTTGTATTGACAAGAAGGTGAAGTCCCATCACCTTCTTGTCAATACAAAAAAATAACCTACAGGGTAGCGCTAATGCCTACAGCTCTCAGAAACTGCAACTCGATTATATCTCGACGTTTGCAATAATAATAATAAAATATACATCTAGTATATTTCACAGTTTATTAAATAGCTACTAGTACTTATTTCGGGTATTTTAACATAATAAACCAAGATAATGTGCAGTGCTATGAACGATCGTACAATTTGTAGCTTTCCTTGGTAATGATAGGTTTCAGATATGATAGGTTGTATAGAAAAAGAAGATTAAGTAGTATCTAGGTATTTCATTTGCATTAACAAAATTGAAATTTTAAAAGCCTGTTAGTTGAATTTGTTTCCGGAACAACTGCCGCTTTGACAATATTTTCCTAGCTATATTCTCTTTTTTCTACCAGTCTGATTCGAAATTATTTCACTAATATGAAGCTACATTATCCCAAGTATTAAAACTACTTATCCCAAGAACGCAGGTGAAACCGCGGGGGACAGCTAGTCGGTTATAATAGGTATAAGTAAAAGAAACAACTTATCGGACTCAATTACTTTATTAATAACAAAATCAGTATCAATTACGTAAAACAACGCAAATTCGCACAAAAAACAGCTGGCAACACTTTGCTCGAAATCTGAGTGAAGTATTTTTATTTTAGAATTTTGTTATTTTAGATGAATTACACAATAAAATTAGTGGCTTGCCTGTGGAATGTTACATCAGAATTCTTATCTTTCTTCCCTCATGAATTATGACACAATTTTACTACACAAACCGTAATATTTATTATTTTTCTCAGAGCTGCACTCACTAAAACGTCACTCAGTACACTGACAGCGCGGCGGTCATTTGGAGCCATTATGGCTCCAATTGAATGGATTGTTTTTCGCGCGTGTACTTTGCTTCTATGTGTAATAATTCAATGCTAGTAAGTCTATTTATTTATTATCATATACGAAAATATACTACTTAATATAATCTAATTCAACCTAGTAGATACCTTGTTAATAATGGTTTGGTTTACATCGACGTGTAGCCATACAGAAAAGTATCAAAATAATAATGCGCGCAGTAAGTTGGCGGAGGAGCCGCATGTTGGCCCCGCGTTGACTCGGCTTGGCCACTGGCGTGGCGCTGGCAAATTATGTAAACTCGCGCGGGGCTGTGTCGCAACGCGCGTACGGCGAAATACTGAGAGCCAATACATTGCGTCCACAAGCATCGCGCGAGTTAAAATACGCGCGTAATTTAAATTCGCGCGATGCTAGTTAACGCAATGTATTGGTGACCAGCACGTCGCAGAATTCGCCCTTTATGTACAAGGGGGGCTAAAAAGGAAGCTAAAACAATATAAAGAATAGAATAGAATAGAAAACATTTATTCAGCTCATAATTTAACACATAACATAAGAAAACATCAACCGCTTAATCTATGGAGCTGAAACGGTCTCCCACTCAGCATAATGTCGCAGCACAAGGCTACAACGCTGGATTTCCAGTTTTTTTTTTTTTGCGGGAACCAGATGAGGATAATTCATTTTTTCGAATTCTGGGCAGATCCTTACGTAATGCCAATATTTTTTGGAAAAATAATTACTCATTATATACAATTCAATTCATTAAAGGATTCGGAATTGCTGCTGTAAATTCGAAAAATGAATTCCGTTAGCAATTTTGCTTAGCTTCCTTTTTAGGGGGCCAGGTCTTAGCACTGGCAATACCTATACACGAGCGGGGCCGCGCATCATAAACGCTGACAAATCATAAACGATGATGCGCGATGTTTATGTTGGCAGACCCTATGCGTGCCCTGACAAGGATTTGCCAACAGTAATCCGACCGCCCCCTAATTATTTATTATTTATTTATTCATTCATTGCTTCATGTCAATTAGTCGTAGTAACTCGTTCTGTCCCCTCCCCCCGGTAACGCCCTGAGCCGAGGTTTGTGCCCCACCTGGGGCGTCCTCAGGCGTAGTTACCTAAATATAACCCCGGTTGAGATCTTGCTCGCTGATTTGTCCGTGTAAGGGTGAGTGATAAAGTCCAATATTGGGACCTCACCTTCTTGTCAATACAAAAAAATAACCTACATAGTAGCGCTAATGCCTACAGCTCTCAGAAACTGCAACTCGATTATATCTCGACGTTTGCAATAATAATATACATCTAGTACCTATATCCCACAGTTTATTAAATAGCTATTTATAGTAATGCAATAACAGAATGACATCATGCTGTTATTAGCACACTCGTACAAAATAACAAAAAGCTATGCAATAATGATAGTGCACCCTATTATAGTGAATCAGGTAATTGGTAAAAAACGGGACCAATTTTTACAATGGCTGGCCAAGTAATGACTTGTATCAGAATAATGATAAATAATGCATTTTAATGATTTTAGGCCGCGGGCACGAGACAATGGAATAAAAACAAGGTTGTCTTTACAAAATTTAAAGGTGACTTGGCAAAATAATACTATTTTGTGGTTGCGATACGACTCCGATACGATTTTTTAAAGATAGGCCTGAGTTTCTCCGTAGGTGCACTAAATTGAAAACGTCTAAAAAGTTCTCCAATTTTCAGAGTAGGTACCTAATACCACATTGGAGTTTGAATGATGTTTAAAAAAAATACCTTAATTTTAACAAAACCCGAAATTAAAATTATAAGAGTTTGCAACGGTCGTGGTCTAAAGATAGGTAAGTACCTAGGTAGCTCAAATCAACTGTTTCATCTGTTTCATGTGAATTTTCTGGTACTTGTGTATAAGTAGTACCCATAGCAATAAAATAAGTAGTAGGACCTATCTAAAAACATAAAGTATACATTTCTATTATTGACGGGCCAGTTGGCGCAGTTGGTTAAGACGTGGAGTCTTAACCTATAGCGCCGCAGGTCGTGGGTTCGATTCCCACACAGGACATGCATTTGTGTGCATGAACATTTCTGTATGTCCTGAGTCTGGGTGTAATTATGTATATTAAGTATGTATTTACAAACAAAAAGTAGTATATGTATTATATCAGTTATCTGGTTTCCATAGTACGTACAAGCTTTGCTTAGTTTGGGATCAGATGACCGTGTGTGAGGAATGTCCCAGGATATTTATTTATTTATTATAGTTATTATTATTTATTTCATAAATAAAAAGTCACGTTTGAAAATAATCGCCGCGCATTATAAATAACATACTGGAACGAATACCTGGAGCCTGGAACATGACAATTTAGATTTCGCAGTCACGTCAATTATCGGAATTATCGGACATTATAAGTTTTCTAAAACAATTCAGTATGCAGTTGTCGTTACAAATAAAACATGTTCTTAAAAAAGTCTACTCTTGATGTGTTAATTTATTTTTTGCGTCACATTTTTTGTACGCAAGCGGCAGCGGAGCGCGGGCGGCGCGGCAGAGACAATCTGTCAACGATATCTTTTATACAGACAGACAGACGGACAGACATGTTAATTGTAGCTTATTTTGTCGCCAATAAGATTTATTGGCTTGTTTGGTTGATTTTAAATCAGTAGGTAGGTTTAAAATCAAGCCCGTTAAACAATAGTTTTTCAAAAACATTAAGATCTTCTTATTATGTAGGTAGGTACTGAGTGTATTACTAATTATTCTTTTTGTGTGTGTACTTAATACGGGCACACCATCATTTACCATTGTAAGTCAATTAATTAATAATCAAACACAAGCAAGACTAATAAACACATAAAATGGCCTTCATACTCTACATGTACCTACATTACTGTTTGTATTAGCTGTAAGTTTTCCTAAAATAAATAAAATAAAATAATTAACTAACTCAACTTTGCTATGAAAAAAAGAAATGACATCTAAAAACATTTTAAAGGCATTTTACAATCTTAAAAGGTATAGGGTACTTTAGCAACGTCATAGGTACCTATTTGATGATGATGATGATTAGCACTGTCTCAGCCAGTACAACGACCGACCCATGTCCTATACAACCATTCAAGCATCAACCACCATGTAACTAACTTAGTTTATAATGACTGGTACCTGAATAGTTGTATCGGAGTAACCATGGATAAACCGAGGAGTGCGTGGTATATAGGAGTGACACGCTCTGGGATGGGAGAGGACGGCCAGCCAACCGCAACCAGCTGGCCACAATCGACCGACTGTTCAGCCTATAGCCAATATTGGAAAATGGGAAGACGGGTATCATAGAGAGGGATGAGCGTTGGTGTATGTTGTCTTCTTTCTTCTCTCTTTGGTATTTAGTTCCTGGGTTGAGTTTGGTTATTTCTTTGTTGTTCATTTGATTAACTTCCTCCATGCTGGACCTCGATTTCGGAGAGCATAGCTTCTGTGGTTGAGAGGCTCCGTGTCGCTTTCAGCTTCGGTATGTGCTTGTGTGGAAGCGCTCGTGGTGTAGCATGATAAGCCGTTCTTAATCGATCGGCAAGTTAAGCTACTACCGTTGTGGTCGGCACCTGGATGGGTGACCGCCTAGTGGAATTTCAAATCGACGTTGGTCGCGGTTATCATTTAATTGTGATGGTCGTTAATATAGTTGGAGGCCTTCTAGGCGGCTTGAAAACTCCAACAGTAGGTTGACCACTAGCCTGCCCATTCCCTTTCACCTTGATTTGTGAAAGGAGGCCTGTGCTCAGCAGAATGATATTATAGGCTGAAGGTCCGTACGGACCTTGCGCGACATGACAGGTTAAAAAAGTCTACTCTTGATGTGTTAATTTATTTTTTGCGTCACATTTTTTGTACGCAAGCGGCAGCGTAGTGCGGGCGGCGCGGCAGAGACAATCTGACAACGATATCTTTTATACAGACAGACAGACGGACAGACATGTTAATTGTAGCTTATTTTGTCGCCAATAAGATTTATTGGCTTGTTTGGTTGATTTTAAATCAGTAGGTAGGTTTAAAATCAAGCCCGTTAAACAATAGTCTTTCAAAAACATTAAGATCTTCTTATTATGTAGGTAGGTACTGAGTGTATTACTAATTATACTTTTTGTGTGTGTACTTAATACGGGCACACCATCATTTACCATTGTAAGTAAATTAATTAATAATCAAACACAAGCAAGACTAATAAACACATAAAATGGCCTTCATACTCTACATGTACATTACTGTTTGTATTAGCTGTAAGTTTTCCTAAAATAAATAAAATAAAATAATTAACTAACTCAACTTTGCTATGAAAAAAAGAAATGACATCTAAAAACATTTTAAAGGCATCTTACAATCTTAAAAGGTATAGGGTTGCTAAAGTGTAGGTACCTACCTACACTTTAGCAACGTCATAGGTACCTATTTGTGAAATAATTCGTCATTTCCAAGAAACAATAGGTAGGTAGGTACGACAAAAATCTCAAAACCACAAAATATAGGTAACCTACTTTGCTGTCTGCAATATTTATAGTATTTCGAATGAATTGACTAAAATCTTAGTGCTTGAATTAAAACACAATAGGATTGAACCCCATGGTAACCATTTCAGTTTCTTAATTAATTCCATAAAATATTAAAATATTCTTTGCTTTAACAGAAAACCGTTCGCCATTTTCCATAATTTACTATGGAGCGGTTGTTTCTCATTATTGAATTTGAAATAATTCGAATGCGCGCATAAAAATCATCCAGAAACCAGTCAGTACCTTCCTCGAGCCTAAGGTGAGAGCACGTCTCTTTGTTGCTCGCTGACAGTCGCCGCGCGCTACTCACGTCTTGTGATACTGACATAGGGTTGGCCTTGACTGCTAAATCAGGTATGAGATTTTATTTATTTATATTTGATTAAATCCCGACTAGAAATATATTACGATGATACATAATTGCCATATCTTGATATTACAAAATGCTTAAAATTTAATGACTTCGATATTTTTTCAACACACTTGCTACTCGTTAAGTGACTCTTTCTTATTGCACCGCTTTTAGTATCATAATACAGCTTATTACGCACTAGCGCTTTTTACTTTATATTACCGCACTCGGGTTTTATGATCTAATCCAGATTATGTTAAGTTGGTAGTTACCTACCTCACTTCTATGTTTAACGGTTTTTATTGCGGTTACACTCACACCACGCTCTATGTATTCCAGGTAGAAATCATGGGGAAACGTAAAGAAAGATACCGAACCCTTAAAAGAAATAGTGGAAGATTTAAAAAAAAATCGTAAGTACTTATTTGATCACGCTTATTCACAATCAACAAATCATAAGTGTATAATCATATATTATCCACCAAACAAAATGCCTTGCTGTGTTTCTTGCCGGTATCTTTTCAATTTCAAGTGTAAAGTAAGGCGATGATAGCTCAGTGGTAGTGACGTCGGATACCGAGACGAAGGTCCCGGGTTCGAATCCTACAATGAGCTTGAGCTTTCGGTGAAGGAAAACATCGTGAGGAAACCATAGCACGGTGGTAGGGTACTTTGTAGTACCCGTCTGGCTGGCAACCACCCACAAGTTGAAAATCTGTCGCCATGCACCTATCGGTGTGTTCCGTCAGCTGCACTTGAGAGCCAGTTCCTTCTAGGCTTTGTGTGCTTACCACCTTCGACCACATCATCACTTACCATAGTGAGATTGCCTTTTACCATAGTGAGAGCCTTCATCATTCATCATCATCATCAGCCTATAATGTCCCACTGCTGAGCACAGGCCTCCTTTCACAAATCAAGGTGAAAGGGAATGGGCAGATACTCCACCACGCGTGCCCACTGCGGATCGGTGGAGGTAGGCTAGTGGTCAACCTACTGTTGGAGTTTTCAAGCCCCTTAGAAGGCCTCCAACTAGCTTAACGACTATCACAATTAAGTGATAACCGGGACCAACGGCTTTACGTGCCTTCCGAAGCACGGAAACGCTCGATTTGAAATACCACTAGGCGGTCACCCATCCAGGTACCGACCACGACGGTCGTAGCTTAACTTGCCGATCGATTAAGAACGGCTTATCATGCTACACCACGAGCGCTTCCAGAATAAAAATAAGAGCCTTACCAGCTCCTAAACTGAATAAATGAATGACTTTGATTATAATATTAATTTCAATTTATCACATACACGCACACACCCCCACACATATATATCTCATAATCTGTTGATATATACTTACCAAAAATGTAATGTTTATTAAATATCTTTAAGTTATATTATACAATCACAGATCACAATGTATGTAATATTATTGTAAGCACCTACTAATGTAATGTACCTTATAACTAATAATTAAACCCAGCATATTTTGTAGGTACAGTCGAGGACATAAATATGTATACACTTAGTAAAATTCAACAACGGTTTCCTCTTAAACTACTGATTGAAATTAAGAGATAATATTAAAGGTAGAATCTTCTAACATATACTATTATAATTTGTGTAATAGTTTAACACTTAAATGTTAAACATGCGAGAAAATTGCTTTTGAATTTCAAAAAGTGTATACATATTTATGTCCTCGACTGTACTTACCTGGCGGAGAGGAGAGACCTAATACTTATGTCCAGGCTTAACTAATATAGGCACAGAATATTTAATGGTATAGGCATTAGGTATTAGTTGCTCAACCGACTGCATAATTTATGTTATACAAAATTTTTTGTATGTACACACGGCTACAGATCAAGCTATACATTTCCAGTATAAGCTGATATCGCATTGCATAGGATTTCCGTACAATGGGAGGTCAGCTTATACTAGATATGTATAGCTTGATCTGTAGCCGTGTGTACCTTATATCATCGTAGCTGTATTATTGTGAATTTCTTTTGTTGTATATAAATAAATAAATATTATTAAAATTGTTGATAGTTTCTGTAAATACCTACCTAAGTCATATTTTTTTCATTTCATGATATTTCTTTTTCGCACTTTAATGAGTTATAAGAATAACCTGTGTCCAAAATGAGTTTCTAGAAATCGCGATTTCAGCTGTGCTTACGTCAGTCACTAAGCCATTTTATGTTTTTATGTATATACCTATATTTATTTAGGTAAAATTAAAGGTAAAGTACCTAATGTCTACGTAAATAATGACACATTATTTTGACAATGACAATAGTGACGTTATTTACGTGACCCTTTAAACAGTATATTAGTTAAATAACGTTTTATGAGTAAGGGGGCTAGTTGTTAAGATTAAGGCGCAGTGTTCATAGATTAGCAAAAATGTGTTTCTTTGATTCGGTTTTATGTAAAGAAAACACAATAGTTTTAGGTGGTTTTAGTTGGGAAAAAATATATATGATAGTTGACAATATTTTCTAAGGTCCAGCGAGCTCCAAAACACGATTCCAATAATTTTTCTAGATAGAAAAAAATCGCAAAGTTACCCCTTTTTATTACTTTTATTGCGTTTTATGGCTATAATAAACAGAATTTTCAGAAGAAAATTATACTACAATAATAGTCATAATATGATCTATCGCACTACGTTTTGTTTTTTTTTTTTATTTCTTTACTTTTACACAAATCCAGAATACCTACAAAATGCGTCGACTCGCGGGCAGCGGTGGCCCGCTCAGTCGCGCTCGAGCGCTTGTGGAGGTCGGATCTTTGCCAAATTTCGCGCCTAGCGGTTGAACTTGCTTTTGTAGTACACCATTTTTCAGTCAATACACCATTTTTGAACAATAACTGTGCGTATTGATAGTTATTATTATAGATATTTGATTGTTTATTGTATATATAGTTAAATTGTGTGTGATAGACAATGGGCAATAAGATTAATAAGAAGAAAAGAAGCTCCCAACTGGTAAAACGAAACTTTATGAAAAGAATTTCAAAGAGGTAAGTATAAAATAACATTTTAATTAAATAAATTGTGTCGTGTGAAAAAATAAAAATAATATAGTGATTTATCAAAGATTATAGAGTAGGTACTTTTAAAATAATTAAATAAGCTTTTAGGTTACGTAGGTACTCCCAGTGCGCGATAAATTAATACTTGAGCGCAGTAAGTCACAGTCGCTTTTTAGGTAGTACCTCAGGTAGTACCTACGATCTCTAAATACAAGTTTAGATGCAATATGTGTAAAGTACATTTTATTTTCACAAACGAGGATTAGTCAAGCAAACATAACGTAAACGCTAATCTCGCTGCAGTTTCAGGAATTACTTCTGCTGGTATAGGCTATTCGCAATTTCAAGAAATCACAGCGTGTATGGGTGGGTATGCCTATATTTAGCGAAAGATCTTATGCTCAACATCAAGAGATTAGATGAGAGTATATGACAAATGGGAATCAACAGCTGTTGAATCCATGGCAGCAGCAACTATGCGTGAGCGTGATGCAGCGATAGTAGAAGGAAACTTGAGCAAAGACGGTATACTTATAATAGACATATATGCTGTTGCATGTTGGTCATCGCGATCTTATAGTAATAATTACAAGGCATTACCTGGGGCCGCAGCAATTGTGGGTCGTAGATTTGGAGAAGTCTTGTTTTTAGGCATAAAAAATAAATATGTCTTGTATGTGAAAAAAGAAACAAATAGCAAAACCTGAACATATTTATTAAAAAAATTACACGGGTTCGTCTGGTGGTATGGAGTTCGAAATAATTTGCCAAGGTTTCGAAACCTCCGTAGCCACATACGATCTTATTTATGGCAGGCTTATTGCAGACGGTGATTCGTCTACCTATGCAAAAATCCTGGCACGTAATCCATACCCTAACCATACGATATTTTTTTTTTTATGTAGAAACCATTTGTTACGAAATATGTGTATTAAATTGAGACCAGTAACTAAAGACACCAAATATGCCTTAGCTCAAATGAAAACTTTGACAGACATAAAAATTATGAACATCCGAAAGGTAGTTCTTCAGTGAAAAAATTCAAGTCAGAAATAGATAAACCAGAAAAAATTATTAATTTTAGAAAAGAAATTCAAAACTCTATTTACCATGCTTTCGGTAACCATGAAAATTGTAAAGAATATTACTGTGCTAAAGTAAAAACAATAAAAAGCAACATGGAAATAGAGAACACAACATTTTGGTTCAGAATACAGACAATCTAGGAAGATGTCGAAATTAATGTAGTAGAGCGCTTCAATAGTGTGATCGCGAAAGTTATTGGGGGAAAACGAATTAATTTCTCACTTCGTCGTGGCTATCGCGCGCGTTGCAATGCTGCAGTAGTGTGCTTTAACCCACACCCAAGACATGAGCTGCATAAAAATATTTTAGGACAAAGCCCAAAAAGCCATTTGATAATTTTTTTTCAAAAACGACTTATGAAAAGAAAATTAAACAAAATGAACCCTCCTAAAAAAGCAGAATGTTAAAGAAAGACAAAGTTCAACACGATTGTGAAAATCTGAGCACTACTCCAGATTTATCACCTGATGAATTAGATAAAGCTATAATAAATAGAATTATTTCTTAAAAATCTAAGTCTGCTGACTTCTGACAGAGAAAATATACAATTAAGTTAATTATCTACTGTAAGTCAAAGAGACAGCAATGATTGGGTAGAACTCCGAAAAAATATGATTACGGCATCAAATTTCGGGTTGGTCGCTAAAAGAAAAAAAAATGCTAGCAAATCCAAATTAGTGGAAAATATATTATACAAATCGAATCTTAGTAATATAGCAGCAATCGCACATAGAGTGGAGAATGAACACCTCGCTTTACAACAGCTTGCCGTTCAAGAAAAAGTACATATTGAGCCTTGCGGATTATTCGTGGATCATGAATATCCCTTTATTGGTGCCACACCTGACGGTTTAATAGGCCAAGATAATATAGTGGAAATAAAGTGTCCTATAGTGGCATTCAAACATGGCCTAGAAGATAGTATACAAAAAAATAAGACTCAGATTTGGAAGTACAATAAAAAAGTGAACTTATTGAAATAAACAAAAATTGTAATTGGTATCATCAGATACAAGGACAACTCCATGTAACTGGAAGAGAAAAGTGCTTGCTTGCTGTATGGAGTGGTGAAAACCAGGCTCTGAAGACTGATATCATAAGCAGAGACGATGTTTTTTAGGAAAGAAAGATGAAGGAAAAGATATTGAAATTTTTCATGGACTGGTTATTGCCAGAAATAGTTGATTCTCGGCGAGCACGAAGTTTATGAATTTTCTTTACGTGATGAAAGTGTCGATAATGAACACGAAATCATTGTTACTCCGCGAGCCAAAAATACGCCACTGAGAGAACAGGAGTCGACATTATTAAGACCTGAAGAACCTTCACCTAAAATCGACGTTTCTGTGAAGAAATCGGTATGATTTCATCCCCATATAAGGAAGATTCAAGTGACGACAACAAAGAGAATGAGCCTTGTTGTAGCAGACAGTTAGTTTTCGGTGAATTTCAATGTTGTTTTGTCACTGTTATTTTTCAATGTTAATAAAAAATACAGAATTGCTACAAAACTACACACTTCAAAAGAATTATAACAAGTTTATTGAATAAAGGTGTTTTTATTTTAAAACTCAATTCCGTAACTAATTCTGAAATTATTTTTATTTTCATATAAATGCATCGATATATTATGTCTGTCTAATTGTTATATTTTCTATTTTGTGATATTTAGTCTAATCTTGTCAATAGTCACAGTGATAACAAATTGTGTGTTTAGTGTTTCCCTTTAGTTATTTTTTATTTCTAAGGCAGACTTAAGTAAGTCATGCTCACTTTAAGGCCTTTGCTTGCGGCGGCGTCGTGTGACTGGTCGCTTCCCTCCAATATGGCGAGGAGGGCAATGGCTGCCACACGCGTCATACTTGTGAACAGGTGCTGCTTGTGGGGGCTGGTCTGCTTAAGTTTGCTATTTATTTACTTATTAAATATTTATTCTGTCTTCTTTGTAATTTTGTCGCCGCGCTGGGGCACGCAATTGTTTTCAGTGCGATTAGAATGTAAATATTATGTAATGAATCTAAGCTTGTTTTTTAAAGAGTAATTGCTGAGTTTATTGCCGGCTCTTCTCAGCAAATGCAACCTTCCGAACCGGTATTAGAGTATTAGAGTCAGACTTTTCATAAGTGCCTGCGTAGGTCTATTTGAATAAATGATTTTGAATTTTGAAATTGTTTCCGGAATTGAAGATCGCATAGTCCATTGTTGAATTTCACAACCAGTCGAAATTGTTGTCCAATGTTACATTTCACAACCACTTGCAACATTGTCGAGATACATAGTCTAATAGTTCACATTATCCGGAATCATCATCTGCCTGCCCTGTTCCCAATCATTTAGGGTCTGCACAATATGCTTCTTCCATTCGTCTGTTCTCTAGGGTTAGGCAGTAAACATACCACATCCAAAAACATTTAAAATAAGTATTTTTCTTTTGATATTGTAGTTACATCATATCTTATCAAATTTACACAGGCACATTTTAGCTAATTTCATAATTTAATTTGTGGATAATGTAGTAGCACAAAGTAATTCAATCCTCTGTGGTAGTAGGCTGCAATATTGTTATTACTTTCATAAGATGTTTATATGTAAAAGACCTTGTATTAGCTGTTTATTGTCCCTTAATAAATAAAATAAAATAATTAGCACGAATCATGCGATAACTGTGATTCTACCCTTTTCTATTGCCATCTCTTGTAGCACGGATACTCGCAAATAAAGGGGCGGCGCGAGTGAATAGGGGTACATTACGATTTTTCTGTAAATGCTTACTAATCGTACAGGCGCGAACTCGCACTTTATAAATAATTTTCCGATTACGCCGTTAATCAGTTGTCTCTCTCAAAGCAATTGTATAATACCGAGAGATGCAACTGTGTAAGCAGAATGTGTCGATGTGTGAGCTCTATGAGAAATTCCGGCGCTCGCAGGATTAGGCTCTTCAACGAATCGGTTCAAAAAGCTAAGACCGCGCCCTCTTAACCTCCCTACATCCATGTAGTTTTCTAAAACGCCTTCTTTTCTTCTTAGGGATAAAAACCTACAGAAAACTGCGTCACGAATTGAAACAGAACACGAAGACCCCGAAGATCCCAGACCCCGGCCCCGGTTTGAGTATGACATGTAAGTACTGACTATTGTCAAAGAATAGATAATAGCAACTGTGAAGAAGGCACGTGTGTTTAATTGTTGAGTCTTGGCTTCATAGTACCTAGATCTGCCATTTTTGTAGAGCAACTACTTATTTAAAACTACGCCGAGAAAAATAAGCCAAGAAACTATGGGTGTGTACTATGTTAGGATCAAAAAGTCATTTATTCAGTTTAGGCTTTTTGTATAAAGCTCTTATGAACGTTATACAGTTGAATTTACGACCGGTTCGTATTTTTGAATATAATTTTTCGAGGATGAAACATATCCCTTGTATTCCCATATTGCTTTAATAAATCATAACTAGGGATTGCAAATATTGCATCCGGAAAACCGGTACCGGTAATCCGGCTTCATTTATCGACCACCGGATCCGGTAACCGCTAATACAGCTAATCATAACAATTAATAATTTCCAGACGACCTGTGGCGCAACTTGTAGCCGATAAAGAAGAAAATTGTGAGAAACCTTTTGACGTATTACCTAACGCTGTAATAGATGTACCTGCTGTTACAATGTAAGTACCTGTACGACTACTAGATCAACCAATAGAATTGAACAACGATTTGTCAATTTTCCAGAAACTCTATTGATTTTTATTTGACAACGATGTTCTGACTTTCGTGTATTTGTTTTCTTAGCTTACAACCTAGTCTACCTACTTACATTTTCAACATAATATTGTTTCGATAATCCATTTTTTTTTTTTAGTAAAACTGAAGATCCTTTGGATTGTGAGGACAATTCAGAATACAATATAATTATTGAAGATGCAACCATCCAAGATAACGAGTAAGTACTAAGCATGATTTTTGAAACTCTTTCGCTTGCAAGCATTAGCTCGTCCTGTCCATTGTTTTTCATTTAATTAAAAAGCGTTTCTTATGAAGAAAAAGACAGGAACTTGTCCAAGTGCTTTCCTAACTTTCTTACAAGTTCCAAAGAAAGCCAATTAAACTCATGTTAACAGAGGAAAGTCAATCAACTTTTATAAGGATATGAGTACGGTAGGGACCCCACACCCCGATAATTTACCGGAATTAATTGTTTACTTGCTCCTCTATCAAGAAGATAACTATCAAAGAAGATAAATTATTGATTATCTTATGATTTTGGTGGCCTGTAGCCAAGCCATGTCTATTACCTAATCCAACAATACTATATTAGCAATTAGTACCGCAGGGATGCTATGGATATGAAATTTCGGATCTGGATATGGAATGGATGAATAATATTATATGTATTTCAGATACGGTTACGAATATAAAATTATATCGGATATCTGATAGTTACGGATATTGGTTTTTTAGGAAAGCGCGCTGCTAGTGTATTGTCGCGGCCGGGTTAAAACTTGTTATACAGTGTCTCAATTAGGCTCCACCTCTATCCGAAATTATTCGAAACTTTTATATTAGATTCGGTTACGGTTTCGGATAGATTTTTATTTCGGATATCCGGTAGTTTCGGTTACGGAGCTTCAAATACCAGATCTATGGTCATATCACACACGACACACGTTAATCTAACTACAAAGCACAAAGCAATAACCGCTACGGTAACTGGAAACAGCGATAGAACGTTGTCTGGTGTCAAGTTGTCAACATCGTTAATTTTTAATTGGACAATAAATGCTCGAACTTATCGTTCTTTTAACAAGTTGATGAAGCACGGTGACAGATAGAGTGATAATGGATGTGTTGTTTTCATTAATACAATGTTGCTTAGGAAGGGTATAAGGACGGATCAGCTGCTAGGTAGCTGCTTTGACAACAGCTGTACAAGCTATGAGGGTGACTAGAAAGTCCTGAATCCTCTTCTGGGCTTTGTTTGCTTGCCACCTTAATTAAATCCTCACAGCCCATGTTAAGATTATGAACAAGTGTTGGTAACTAACCTACTCAGACCTAAAAATAGATGACCTACTCTGTACTCAGGAAACTTTTCCGCTGTTGATTTTTCCTCAAATAAGGAGTTTCAGACCAAGAAAAGAATAAGCCAAATAAACCCACACATCTACAAAGTAGGTAGGTATAGGTAATTGACGAAGTGATGGTCTCACAAGGAAACAAGCTCATGGCAAACAACACTTAGCATTGTCTTTTTGTATGTGATATAGATTACATACCTTCGTGTAAATGCAAATTAGCCTGCCCTTGCTTCACCACGATAATTTATCGTCTATTCGACTAAGAAAAAACCAATTTACATAACCAGAAGTCTCAATAAAAAACGATACCACAAAAAGTCAAAAACCAAACAGAAAAAGTAGCAAAAAATTAAGTAAAACCTTCTGAGAAATTGACAATAATTTGTGCGAAGCAGCCTTTATGTGATGTCACGCACGACCGCGCGCAGTCGCTTGGCGACAGACTGTCTAGCGACGACACCGACAGGGACGCACTTATGCTTGCCTTCTATATAAGACAAGCATAACACTCCTATAGCAACAGGCTTACGTCATTCCTATCGCGACATCTCTTTCTATCCAACAGAATTGCGTAAAGCAGAGAGGGAAGGTGATAGTGACCGTTGTTGTAAGCCATGTCCTTCAAACGCCTTCATTGCTGTTTGAAAGAGGTACCTAATTACATGTAAGTATCGCAAATGTGATACATAGATACATGTAAAAAGATATGAGTGATTACTCTGGCCAGTCGGCCATTCAAGATACTTCTTTCATTGCGATTTGAATAAAAAAAGCACATGAATGAAATTACCTACATCAATTTCTGTGCAGTGTCAGTCTCACAGTTTGTTACTTACAGTTAAAATCTTTATATGCCCTATGCCATTTAATTTCACGTTTGTTTGTAGGTACCTACATTCTTTATCTATTTTTTTATAATTATCCCAATGTTTCGCCCCGTGGTTTCGCCCTAGGCTCCTTCGCCTGTTAGCAAATAAAGTCGCGTCATGATAAATAGGTACCAATACAAACAATATCCAAGTTGCAGATTTAAAAAATAGAAATAAGTTAACAGATTACAGAACAAAAGGCAGATAGAGCTCGCGGAACACGGGAGTGAGGCCAAAAAAGCAAATACAAATTGAAAAACACATACCTGTTAGAAAAAATCTGGCTTTTGAATTTGTATTTGCTTTGTTTAAACAAAGATTATTAATAATTGGACTGTTTTACAAAAAACTTAAACCGACTTCAAAGTACACGAAGAAGTAATCAAATCCTGATCTGATGGGACCAATGGGACCAAACGGGAAGTGTACCCTTCCAGACAAAAAAAGAATGTTCCAAATCGGTTCATAAATGACGGAGATATGAGGTAACAAACATAAAAAAAAAAAAAAAAAAAAAACATACAACCGAATTGAGATCCTCCTCCTTTTTTTAGTCGATAGTAGAAGTCGGTTAAAAAGAAAGTGGTTTTCATGAAATAAAGCTCGTTAAACAAAGCAAATACAAATTCAAAAGCCAGATTTTTTCTAACAGGTATGTGTTTTTCAATTTGTATTTGCTTTTTTGGCCTCACTGAACCTGAGAATAAGTACTTATTTTTCAATGATTTAAATAGAAATTAATTCATATTGAAATGAAATGAAACAATTTAAAGTAACTGTATATTTTACTAATCCAGAAATACCTACCTACTTGCAGAACCGATTTCTTATCATTATTGCCTGCAACGTCCACCGAATATATCGCTGTAATAAGTCTTTTCACAAGTAGTCGCAAAATGAATACAATCTTTATCCTGCAGATTACCGTTTTACTGGGTTTACTGTTCTCGGTACTTACCTACTTGGGATAATATAAAAAAATGAATAAGCTACCTGCTAGTATATTGCTCTGTTATTCCCTTTATTTCTAACGGTCAGACTCACAATTGCCACATGAAAAATAACCATAAGTATACACCACCAATGTCTAAAATAGAATACATACGATTAACAGCTGATTGTGGAGCTATTTGCCACAATTTTTTGCTGACACTACTTGGACGCTTTCGGTTACACAAGTTCCTTTTCGTAAGGGCGTTTTCTACAGTTTATTTTGAACTGTTGGTTATGGTAAAAGCGATGAAATTGCATTAATTGTTATTTTAAGGCAAGGTTCTTTTTTGCATTAACACATGTATGAATTTTCAAATCGTGACTGTTTGTATCGAATCCAGTTTTGTTATAAAAAATATACAAAAGACCAATGAATTTGTGTATAAATGCTAAATTGGGACTATACCAGTTGAACAGGGAGCAGGTAGTTTCGTTACAGTAGAAATTATCAGCTCTAAACTTAAGATAATGTAATTCGACATTCTTAAAACCGCCACCAACATCCATTCTCCCAAAAAAACCAGTAGAAAAAATAATGGATGCAACAATCCAAGCTAACATTGTACAAATATACATGCGTAAATACATTAAACCATTTCCAAAGATAAACTCCGGTTGCGAAAGAGATGCAAGACGAATGGCGCGCGAATCGGAGCGAGACGGCGATGCAGGGAGATGTGCGCATACGCATGTAGTCGTGTTTTTTTAGGTCACGGGTTCAGCGATCGCGAAACGAGGTGCACATGGTGATGTGATCGCTATTTGTGCGTTAACGCTTCATCCCAGTTGGAACTCATGAGTTATAAATTCATCCCTTCGATGAAGAAGGTCTTTCAATGTTTCACTCTTGCCAGGGTAGTCGAGGTTGCCATGAAGTATGATTTTAATATTGAACAATTCTACCTCCTGTGATGAAGGTGGCGGCGGGTCGAATCACTGGCTCATCCATCTTGTCTAACGTATTCGAACCGTAACCGGACGGATGCCCGACGTGCCTGATAAAAAGGCCTTGGCACCGGCTACACAGTATTATAGCCTTAATTCCCCCTTGATAAAGACCCTGTGCTGTGGTGATAAAATTTCGATATTATTATAATGGTCATAGATTTTATTCCATTTTCTGAACTTATTTGGTGAAAGTCTTTGATAACGTCAAATGGCGTGGCCGTAGGTGATGAGTTCGAATCCTTTACTTCCTTTTGGCTGGCTTCTACCATCAATTTGAAAATCTGTCGCTAAGCACCAGGCTATATTCTACGATAATTGAGAAACAGTTCACTATTAGCATATATTGCTAGATTACCAACATCGACCACATCGACCACATCCTTATCATGTGAAATCATAAGCCTATCAACAGCTTTATCTGAAAGTGGCTTATCTAAATCTAGATAATTCTAGGTGGTCTGCAAACGATGCGGCTCCCTGAACACATAGATTAATTGAGTCAGTTTTATCTTCAGAAATGTTTTCTGATGTATCCTTACGAGGGTGTAGTTCTTAACCGAAAGTGCAAGCTTGTAAAATTCAAATTAGCACGTCTTGTAGGTAAAATATGTATTTATCGTCGATATAATTCTATATCAATGTTATTTGTACAGGATTCTTACCACCTTTGGCCACATTTTCACATAATAGTGACAGAGTTACATAAAAAACTTTTAGCATAAAAATTACACCGACTTCGAAGTACACATAAAGTAGGAAATAACTACGTATTAGGAACTCAAATCTGACACTTTTTTGAAGTCGGTTTAAATTTTGTATATTCAGATTTATTATCTCTCAGATTTGTCACTGACCGACTGACCGCGAATATGCAATTATAATAGTATAATTGATAAATTATAACGACAATATTGAATAATATGATTCAATCGCGATGTTTGTACTCTGTTTGTTGTGTTTTCGTTCCAATCTTACTGTAATAGAATGCAGTTTAATTTAAACCATCCAAATCGGATAAGCCATTTCCGAGTTATCCGTGTTCAATTATATATACGGAATAATTGAGAACCTCCTTCTTTTTTGAAGTCGTTTTTTTTTTTCGGATTTTCACTTCTTTCATGCTTCTTTCCTATATTTTTTCTGGCAGCAAATTTTGATAAAATAAAGCCTATGGCTATAACCCCTCACGTCTACACATTAAAAAGCAGTACTGTGTGTTATGTTCAATACATACATCAACTTGCTTAGAACTTTTAGTTCGATAAAATAAATAAATTCTCAAGATACTTAATTAAATCTTTAATTAGAATTCTGTCTTTACCACTACGGTCGTATCTTTCTCCGGAACTGCTGTATTTGCTACCTATAGAGCGAGAAGTGAAGACTTAACCTTTACTCGAGGGGGATTTCTTTTCAGTGGTATGTTGACTAAAGTTGTATTAATGATAAGTATGTAGGGATATTAGAGAACTGCAAAACCGGTAACACTTACCATACGCCGCAAGCCGCAAGTCCCTAATGACGTGCGATCATGCGCACGTGACGTAGATATTATCGATAGTTCGCCTTTCTATACTACTATATCTATACCTCATATAATAAATGATATGTTTGAACGCGCGAAGAACTACCGATTAGAAACATGATTTTGATGAGATTTCAGGGTTTGGGCAGAAAATTTGGCTACTCATTTAAATGAAGGCGTTTATCCTTATTTATACTTCTTTAAATAGCCTTTGCTTGCGGCGGCGTCGTGTGAAGGGTCGTCCTATTCCCTCCAATATGGCGAGGAAGGCGATGGCTGCCACACGCGTCATACTTGTGAACAGGTGCTGCTTGTGGGGGCCGGTTTGCTTAAGTTTGCTATTTATTTATTAAATATCGATTCAGTCCTTATTTGTAGATTTGCCGCCGGGGCACTCAGTTGTTACAGTGCGATTAGAGTTTTTAGTAATAAATCTAAGCTTTTTTTGAAAAGAGTAATTGCTGAGTTTATTGGCGGCTATTAGAGTCGAGACTATTCATAAGTGCTTGCGAAGATCTATTTGAAATAAATTTGAATTTACTTAGAGAACCTGTAGTTTCCTTGGTTAACTTGTGATTAGGATGAAATAAACAATTGTGTAGATACTTAATTAAATCTTTAATTAGAATTCTGTCTTCACTATGGTCGTGTCTGTCTCTGGAATTGCTGTATTTGCTTGTGATGCTTCTCCGTATATCACTTTGAGTCTTTCTTCAGCTAAATAACGATTTATAAACATTTGACATTTTATTGCATTTGGTAACGGTAGGCTACGGAGTTGACAGGCTACGTGCTTGCAAAATATGTCAAATTCGTCATCATTAATGGGTTTTGACCCTAAATCTGATTCTGATTCGGATGCAGCTACCTCATTTTCAGTCATCATGTCTGGCGCGTAGCCTGTTTCTTCGTCCAATGTGTCATTAGAATCCATCGGAGTAGAATCATTAGAAATGTCTTCTTCTTTAGTCACGCAGAATGACGGGGTTTCGTCGACGTTTGCTGATTCGACAGCATCACAAACCTGAAAAAAATGTTTAAAAAAAGTTAATTCTCTAACACATACTACCCGTTCTTTGCATAATTTCTGTGGGTGAATAGAGTAAAACATTTTTACCCTACTTCTTTGCTAACATTTTAAAAGAGTGGGGAAGTCGGAAAGGTAATTGCACTGTATATTCATATTTATTATGAAATTATTATTTATCTTAAGCTAGTTTTGAAATAAAGGTAAACACACGAAAATCACAATTTATTATTATAGATATTTTAAATATAAGTCCCCAATATTATTATTCGCTAATAGTCCTCAGTCATGTTATGTTTAAATTAATTAATTATTAATCTTTTCTTCCTTTCGATTTTCGTATGGTGGTTTGGTGTTGTGGGTCAGATATTCCTTCACGCTCAAAGACTATCTTTCTAGGTCCATCCTTCGGCTACAACCTTCTCATCTAACCATCGTCAGTGGTATAGTCCTGTAGCCCTCCGAATTCGCCATTTTGTTTTATTTCGTCATTATCGTAACCAGCCGTAGACAGACAGCAGAGTATAATAATATTTGCCCTTTGTGTAATGTGTAAAATTGTATATTTTTGGCGCCATTCCCTTCCACAAGCAGAAGTAGTTGGCCGGGGCTTAGAAGTGGGTACAGCACCTGGCATAATTTCCTAGTAAGTACTTCAGACATCATTGTACTGTCGAAGTGTTTGGAGGACACTTTGTAACTGCTCTGTTTTATACCGCTTTTTAATTTTGTAAGTCAGGGGGGCTAAAAAGGAAGCTAAAGTAATATTGCTACGCAATTCATTTTTTCGAATTCTCGACAGATCTTAAGTGATTCCAATATTTTTTGGTAAAATAGTTACTCATTATATACAATTTATTTCATTAAAAGATTTGGAATTGATGAATCGCATAAGATCTGCTTTAAATTCGGAAAAATGAATTGTGTTAGCAATATTGCTTAGCTTCCTTTTTAGGGGGCCTTGTCTCCCAATTTCTTTCAACCATTCATTCCGTCTGGAATGTAACATTATTATTTGAGTGAATAAAAAACTGGTGTGGCACTCGGAGACTGCCGCGGTAAAGCATTGCATAGCATTTTTTATCAACTTACGCAATTATAATTATTTATTTATTTTTATTTTATTTATGCAGTTTTTTTTTTCCTTTGTTTTTTTTTCTTTGATATTAATTCAAGTTACACTTTTTGAGCGTGGTGACCGATAAGAAAACATTTTTTTTTCTTTTATTAAATAAATGAGAAGTTAATATTGTTCAAAATATTTTTATTATCTTACAATACATGTAGGTTCTTCAGGAATATTTATCATTGAAACTATAGGTTTATGGTAAATGAAATAAGAAACATACGTTTGAGACTTGATATCTTCTAAATATCTGGAAAATACCGCGTCAATGGTGGTCCCATATTTTGTTGTGGATTCTTGTGGATCATTATTCATTTTCAAATTCAATATTTTCGAAACAAAAGTTGTCAACCGCTCTGATTTTTTATCAGCGAAGTTGATGTTGAAATCGCCAGCCAGCATAAGTGGAAATTTATTACCATTTGTACCAAGTATTTTCGACCCTTCTTTAGTGTACTCCAGTAAAGTATGATGAATAAAATGCTCTACCTCGCCTAATTTTGGATTCGGAGAAATGCAAATTGCTACCATGACTATGTGTAGGCCATTTCTAAGTTTGCATAAGCACGCACAAATATCTCCAACAAATGAGCTCCTAACATTAACATCGCTAACGTGTGCAATATTTATTTCAATATTCGGAGTCATAACATTAGTATTATTATTATTTTGGTAAATAGCTACCCCACCTGGAACAGTACCTCGTTACTGCACAATTTTCGTCTTTTCCTGTGAAAAAAATGAGGAAATCGTAAAGTTAAATAATATTGAGGCATATATTACAATTTTTTTTTAAATATTATTAAATCAAATTACATATCCACGTAGGATTTTTCTGCTTTACGTTGACGAAATTCCCTTTGACGTTCAGCATTTGTTTTTGGTACTTTTTTTTTTTTTTTTTCTTCTTCATTTTTCTTCAAATCTTTCTGACGCTGATAAAATGCCCTTTGACGTTCACAATTTCTTTTTCTCTTTAGCTCTTTTTTTAGCTCTTTATGCTTTTCTTCTCTATAGAAAGAAAATATATAGGTATAAATAATTAGGTATTAATAGTGTAATTACACACCAAAATAATTATTCATTCAAAAAATTTGAACAAAAATAACGATATTTGGAGTTTGAACATCGAATTTCGCGCGATGTAAATTTATATAGATATAATATCATATATACTTTCTCTGCGCGGCATTAATGTGTATTACCTATACATAAAAAAAACAAAGGTTCTAAATAGTACACGTGCTTGGTTTAATGGTTTCAGTTATATAGGTACATAATGAAGAATGAATTTACACATATATATATATATATATATACATACATATTGAGAATTTAAACTATACGTGTGTGTGTGTACTATATATATAAAAGAGGGCTACTTTTAATATCAGTCATTTTAATATCAAAAATTTTGGTTATGTTTATAGCAGTATTATATATAAATCAACAAAACAAAAAATAATACTGCATTTGTGATAATAATAATAAAAAGAATATGAGTACTCACTCATTTTCTTTCACTATTTTTTCGTGACTTTCTTCATTAATAAATGCACTTTGTTTATTCATATTTAAAACACTTTGTACACAAATTATACGAGTACCGATATTCACTGTTGTACATAGATGATAAATACCTATACACCTATATACTTTCTCACAAACAGCTGATTACGTATTCGTTGAACGATTTCGGAGCAGCTCGTCTCGATTCGTGCGAGCTTCGTAGAGTCGTACCATGAAGTAAATACAGAGAGGAGTCACCAGATTGCGGGGCGAAGAGGGGGATTACGCATGCGCAGTAACGCCGATACAACCAATGCCACCTAGAGGCGGGTTGCTGAACTAAAGAGACAAGCGTGATATTTCAAAAAGTCATTAAAAGTTCTGCTATTCATCGATAGATGGCAAAACTAAAAAGTATCACCGCTGTGCCGGTCGGAGTGGGGGGTGTTAGGTTATTTTCGTTACGGAATTTCTGGATTCGGTCTCCACGCTCAAGGCCCGCGATAGAAGCTATGCAATAGCTTAAAAATCAAGACGGAGTGTCACCTAATAAGAAAGTGAAGCAAAAAAATTCCTAAGTGTGCGTGAGTAAAATCAGTACTAGTATTGTCACTGTCAACGTCTCAATACGGAATGACAACCGATCGGCTTCCTATGATGTATATATGTGTGTGTTAGGCCATGTATTAACAAGAACGCCGGCTTCCTATTACTTGCGTCACTTAAGAACACAGACCGTTCCGTCTTTCATTTTTTCTTGGTCTCAGCGTTCTACGTTCAAAATCACGCTTTTTCAAAATCTGTATGAATGCTCATAAGAGACGAAACTTACATCTATCAAAAGATAATTTTTCCTTGAAGATATTTGAGTATCAAGTTCACTTTGTTGATTTCCTTGTGTAGCTATAGTCTCGCATTCGGTGGAACGACCACCGTATTTTGAGTGCAAATTGAGTGTTGGTATTGCGCAGTCGTATAAATATTTAACGTTTCTGTTTTTAGAATACTTAATGTAGTTCGTCAGGAAGTGTTCCTCACATATTCTGTATTGTTGTCTTGTTTTGTCATCTACAAACTTAACGAGGAGATCTTCGCGCCCAACAGCTTTCAGCCACTCAAGTCGCCTGAAAATAATAATTAAGTTGTTTGTTATGATAAACATGTGCAAATTTGATAATGATAAGGGAGCCGAGAGTGTAATAAATCAATGCACACGACATACGAAATTTTTCAACACACTTGCGAGGTAAAAACAGACTTCAATTTTGTAATAATTATCACTTTACGAGCGAATGTGTTGAAAACTATGTCACCTTCTGTATAAGCTTGAATATAGGCAAATCTCTTTCCCAGAACACAGTAGGTAACTTTACTACATCCAAGATATTCCGATATCTTTGATCGATTCCGCATTTTATTCAAATAATAAGTACTAAATACCCTACTTTTGGATAACTGCGGAAGATACTTTTTCTTCGATCTTTTCTAATGTGTAATTATTATTTTATTATACATATATATTGTATTAAATGAGTGACATTGTATTAGAATCAATTTAAATTTATAATTTTGCATGCATATAATTACAATT
This sequence comes from Achlya flavicornis, assembly GCA_947623365.1. Lineage (NCBI taxonomy): Eukaryota > Metazoa > Arthropoda > Insecta > Lepidoptera > Drepanidae > Achlya > Achlya flavicornis. The sequence goes on along the minus strand of OX392483.1, from coordinate 307,334 downwards.
CGTTGCATCCATTTATTAATGAAATTAAGCCTGTTACAGTCCACAGGTAAACCTGGGCACAAAAAGATTATTTCTAGAAAAGGTTGAATACAAACAAGATATCCACCTAGACGTTAGGTATAAAGATACGAGAAATAAGATAAGTTTTTATGTTTTCTTTTATCATTCTACTAAACAACTGAAAAAGAAAAGAGCGCGTACCGATTTCCGAGAATTCAAAGTCAGTTAAAGCCATTTATTCAATTTAGGCCCCAAAAGGGCAGGGTAGGGGGGGAGAGGAGTGTGCGAGGGGGTGCGAGAGGAGATGCCCTTCCCCTCGGTACATTTTTTCCTAAAGAAACGCATATGTCATGTCAAAAGACGCAAAAATGTGATTTTATTAACAAACTTCAATAATTTATTTCTCAAAAACTATTAGGTTGCTTCAGAAACGACTATGCAGAAAGACTCCTTAGATCAACTACTATCTGTAAAAAAAAAAAACGCCCAGACTAGCGTCCCGTCTCAGAAAGTTTATCCAAATACCATGTGACACACGCACCATTCTACAACGAATAGAGTATAGTACTAGTGATAGGTATAACTTCTTGCAACATGCTATAGTCAAGCTTTACTATGCTTTGATATTGATCGTAATCCTAGCGTATATCAATATCAAAATGCGTATTGCACCACCGGGTTGAGATTTCTTTCGATGTTGAGGTGTCAATTAACCACATTAAACATAATAAATTAATACTTAATCAAGTACTTACCTAGTGGAGTCCTTGGGATAACTAAAATATGATATATTTTTATTAGTTCTATTATTGTTCATACACACAGTACAGTACACCATATTTACAGTTTTTTTATATTAAAATACTATTATTAAATCTATATTTACTGTTATACCTATCTATATTTACACTTTTTTGTATTCAATTACTTATTATTAAAACAAAACGGGAACAAACACGACACGCGACCGACGACCAATGACTCGGCCCTGAGTTTGAGCACAGGCCGAGCGAGTATAAACCGGTTTCGCCTCTTACGTGACGAGACGAGCCGCCTGTGCTTTCGCACACACGCGCCCCACTCTTGTAGGAGTGTACATACCGTAGCGCGGTTGTATGTAGCTTGGTCTCTGTCCCACGGAAAAGAGAATACACAATTTAATTAATACAATTTATTTCTTTTCTCTGTGCTCTGTCCCCTTTACTCTGTGGCGTAGACTCGTAAACTAAACGGAAATAAGTATCAACAATTGCAGTTGTTGTTAGGGACTTTCGGAACTTATAAATAGACTAGCTGCCCGGCGCGACTTCGTTCGCGTGGTGCTACCCTACCCTACCCTATCTAAACCATCCAAGCGTCACCCAAACGCATACAAAAAAAATCAAATCATTGAATGATTTTTTTCGTATGCGTTTGGTTTAGATTCACAAATCAGTCCGGCAGATGGCGCTGCAGTCGATAATATAACCTAGATACCGACTGCAGCGCCATCTACCGGACTGATTTGTGAACCAGTGGCGGCTGGTGCACAGAGAACCACACACTAACAAATTTTCTCTATTTTCTTAGATAGTAAGTACGTAATTAAGAGGAAAGGATGGCTGCAAGAAATTACAATTCTATTGCTGAATTAACAAATCTATTGCTGTCGCGCTGTGCCCGAGCTATCCCGCCCGAAGGCGATAGAGACAACTACGGCTTGGACCGATTATACTTATTTAAATTAGACAAAATCGCTATTTCGTAATCCTCGGTTTTCCCCTCCAAAACTGGTTCGGTCAAGAAAAAGTTTTCAAGAATGTTAATAAGAAGGGCTTTGGCTATGTCTGTCGGTTTTACTGTGTTTTTTATAATCGTCAAATTTGTTCGCTGGACGTTTGATAAGGGCGTTAAAAATGGTAAGTTTTTGGGATTTTAGAAGGATCCTAATTCTTATAATAACTAATTTATGGAGAAAAACACAACCGACGGACATACAGTGGCGTGGTAGGTATCTAAAGAATGCATTGTAAAATAATCATTGCTCTAATGTCATTATCCAGAGAGGAAACTGAGGATTACGTTTGTATGGAACAAACGCCACCAGCATTTCCTCTTAATTGCGCAGGTGCAAAATATATCACAGCTATATAGATAGACCTAGATAAAGCAAGTATTAGAAAACATAGCGTACTGTGACAGCGTGCCGTTTTTAAAAAGTTCGAAAAGGTACATAAACTAATCAATTAACTAACTTCATTAGTTGCGATCTTCAGTACATCAATAGTCGGATATGCAGCTTTTGTCAATGTTCGATTTTTTTTCCCTTGAACAAAGCTTGCTTCCTCAAAATGTATCGAACAAATAGTGCTATACTTTGATGGCAACCAATCTTTATTTCCCGTCGCCTTAATCCATTTTTCTTTTAAATTGGGATCATGTGTGTAGCGTCCACGCACCGACACCACTGCACAGATTAGTGACTAGTTACTCCGTAGCACTGGCTCACCACTACACCAGGTCCGAGCGCAAGCGCACGTCCAACCCGCACCGCGTCTAATGTCAGACTGGCCGGTTGACAGCTACCCCCCTCTACTGGTGTACATGAGACAGTGTATTATATCTACTGTATAGATACAAACACTACAATGTGGAAAACTAAAAAAAACATGAAACGTTAGATTATTTATTAAAATTGTCTACATAATAAGCTCAGATTATAGAACAAAAGGCAGATCGAGCGCACGGAACACGGGAGGGAGGCCAAAAAAGCAAATACAAATTCAAAACCTAACTGGTTGCTTTTGTATTTTTATTTGTTTTGTTTAAAAAAACTTTATTAGTATAAAATACAAAATGAATGATTTTGTATTACCTACTCTTACTTTGTTTCCAAAATCGATTCTTGAGGAGAATTGATTTGTGTTGCTAAACCGATGCGTTAGTATCTATTTTAATAAACAATGTGTTACAATATGTCTTAGAGAATTTAGTACTTCTCTAAGTATATAGTTTACTTTCGATGACTGTTTTTTTTCTCTTTGGTATTACATTAAGGTGCGTCCATACTACGCGAATCGAGCACGAGCCGAGCCACGAACGATCCTACAACGAGCACGATGCGAATCCCTTTGTTCGTGAAAAAAGTGTCAATCGCGCTCGTTCGAGGCTCGCAAGCCCGTCCACGCTACGCGAATCGTGCTCGCAGTGTGCTCGTTCATGGCTCGGCTCGTGCTCGGTTCGCCAAGCATGTACGCACCATTACATTTAAAATATTGATTTTTAAATGAATTACGCATAATATTAATAACAAAATGACTTACCGATGGAAGGAAACGTTTTCTTTTTCTTTTGTGCTGAAATTTGTACAGTTTTTACAATTTATCACAGCGCAATTAGGCATTTTTGATTTTTTTACTGGCTTCTGACCTGATTCTGACTAGCGCGGCGCGGCGCACCGATGCAGGCAGACTGAGTGTGTGAGCGCGATAGACAGGAGCGACGTTAAGCATTCTATGCTTAGTCGGGCACGCGAAGTAGTTGCTTTTGCCTTATCTAGGTTTATCTACATGTGTAGTTTACTTACATCGTATTTCATACAAGTTGTAAAGGCTCACTGCGTGCGCTTTGCCGAGCGTACGGGCACAGAATATTTAATAGTACATAGTACGGGGCTCTTTTTTGCCGAAGCAAAATATGGTCTAATTATTTAGCAGTATAAATCAAAAGCGCTTGATTTTATAAAGGCGCCGCGCTGTGAGTCCAAAAGGAAGGAATATAAAGATAAAATAAATTAAATTATTGAAAGAAACAAAAAACCCGACTGCTTACAACAAAAAATACTTAACTAAAAAGAGAAAAACAAGCTCAATTTCAGGACAAACCAATAACCTAAGTATAATTTTTTTTTGTATTGTTTATCTCCGTTTACCGTACAAGACGAATAATATGCTAAAGATGTCGTGGTCCGTTTTGAGAAAAGGATGTGATAGTTTATAATCAAGTGTCCCGCGCCACCATCTTTAGCGATACTTTTAACCATAGCACGGTGGTAGGGTACTTTGTGGTACCCACTACCCACCTGGCTGGCTATCACCCAGTTGAAAATCTGTCGCCAAGCACCTATCGGTGTGTTCCGACTGCGACTGCGTGCTGCACTCGAGAACCAGGAACTGGTTCTCGAGTGCAGCTGTCGTCTAGGCTTTGTGTGCTTACCACCTTCGACCAAATCATCCCATTCCAGTACCATTTGAACACGACATAAATGTGATTCTGTCTTTACTCACTTGACGACCTGGTGCGCTCGCTTCTTTAGAGGATACGTAAGTTCTATTGGGCAATAGTGTCCGAAACTGACCACTCTCGTCTGCATTATAGATTTGGTCAGGAAGAAGACCGAATTCCTCTACTTTGTCTTTAAAAAGCGGTTGCACTGCAGATTCATCGCTTGACAATTTTTCACCCGCTATAGTTAACAGACGGATACCAAATCTCTTTTTAAATTTATCTAGCCACCCGTCACTGGCACGAAAATCATCTTTTTTAGTATTTTTTTTGTAAAATTCGATTGCTTTTACTTTCAGGATTTCTCCAGATACAGGAATGTGTTTAGAACGCTCTTCCATGAACCACATGTATAGAGCAGTTTCCATCTCTGGACAATCACCAACTCTTAATGTTTTACGTTTTCCTGGTCCAGATTTCATGGTCTTCACGTGGTCCACAATTTTTTCTTTATTTTTCTTCAGATCGTGTATAGTAGCTCGCCCAACTCCATATTCTTTGGCCAATTTGCTCATGTTTTCTCCACTATCTAACTTCTTTAAAATGTCAATTTTGTCTTTCAAAGCGAGAGTTTTGTGTTTCCGTTTACTTGACATTTTTAACTATGTACACTATTCTCATTTGAAAACAGCAGATAAATATGTATTTGCACGTGATAAGTTTTGAGGTAAGACGACTGCTATACGGGCGACGCGACGGAGCGACTGCGCGGTGCTCGGCCTTAAAGTGGGTCGAGGGAGGTGCGGGCGGAGGGTGCCGGATTATTCGATGTGTCGGTCTATTGAAGTACCGGATTAGTGAGATTCTACTGTATAGGTATGTATTATATCAGTTATCTGGATTCCATAGTACAAGCTCTGCTTAGTTTGGAATCAGATGACCGTGTGTGAAGCATTCCTCACACATTGACACATTCATAAATTTGAACGCAGTTATTGAAAGAAGAAACTTGGACGCAGTTATTGAAAGCTGTAGATAGAATTTTGAACAATATTTAGGTAGGTAGTTCCGAAATTAAGAAACAAAGATTTTTAAGGATAGTCAGTACCACATACCTTGTAGAGTACAATACCAACAGTCATCCTACATTAGTCAATTAATAAAATATTTCTCACCTTTTTGACCCGAGCCTGTTTCTTCTCTTCAACAACTCTTCTTAAAAACCTATCGGCGAATGAAAACCATGTGAGCCGCGGCGTGAACACCTTGCCACTCCCATCGTTCTTGCTGTCCTCTATTCTATGCAGAAGCTTACAGTAAATCGTTCGAACATTCTTTATTTTCATTCTTAATTCTAGTGAGGTCATTTTCAAGCCCAACTTTTTTATTATCGCTTCAACTGCAGCTTCTCGAGCGTTTTCATTTTTGTAGTTGACATTTCTGGGATCCCATAGACATGAGTGCTTTTCGTATTGTTCGAGTAATAATTGAATGTGGTGTTTACTCATGTTGCGTTATCGTGCGGCGAGGGGCCGCGCTCGTGTCGTTGTAGGGACGCGGTGCGGCGCGGCTCGAGCGAGGGTCGCGCGACTGGTGCGGGCGGCGGGTCGACCCAGACTGACTGGTCGCGGTCGGTGGATCGATTTCAGTTGCCTCGCTTCGCGTCTCGCGCGCTACTCGCTCCACGAACAGTATCGCAATCTTCTTGCGATAAAGCCTTGAAGCTTTTTACACTGTTACCGAGCGAGAGGTTTTAGATTTTTTTTAAAAAGAATCATTTTTTAATTAGTGATGGTAGGTACCATGGTTTGCCACCATTATTATGAGACAATGTCTACGGTAATCGCTTACCACCACCGTATTGTGACCGTTTAGGTACTAGTTTGCCGACTTTATATTAAAAAATACCATGTTATAGGTTCCCCCAAGACCCGGAATCCGCCAGCAACTGGATCGACGCCACCGGACGGAAGAACCGGTTCCCCACCAAGAACAGCACCATCTGCTCCTCCCACTTTCTGGAGACTGACCACAACGAGATTAACAAGGCCCGCCGGCTGTTCCCGCAGGCGTGCCCCACCATCGACATATGGAACGCACCTAGCACTGTATGTACCTATCTATCTATACATACTTTCATGTTATAAAAAAGTTACGTCTTACATTCATCAGTATGAACTAGTTTTCGCCTCGTGGCTTCACGAGACCTAATGTTTCCCTGGGATAAAAAGTATCCTATATTATGCTATTCTAAGTACCTATGATCTACCTGTGTGCCAAATTTCATTTCATTTCGATTGTGTTGTGCCGTTATGGAGTCAATAGGTAACAAACAAACAGGGACAATAGGAACGTGGGACTGAACCGTTGTGTGGACGATCGAGGCGGCTCGACGATATGAGGATGAACTCCACATCGCCCAGAGCTTGAACAGATCGCTTATAGATGTCATCTTAAATAGTTAGCCACCCCAGTTTTCAAATGGAGTTTTCTTCCGCGGACGCTCGAACTGTGGAATGAACTTCCCTGCCGTGGTTATCCCACTGGAGTATAGCATGGGATTCTTCAAAAAGGGTGTGAAGAGATTCCTTCAGGGTCGGCAACGCGCGAGTACCCCTGGTGTTGCAACCGTCCATAGGCTACGGTAACTGCTTACCATCAGGCGGGCCGTACGCTTGTTTGCCACCTTAGTGGTAAAAAAAAAAGGTTAGTTACGATTGTATTGCTTCGTCATTGTGCTTCTAATGTAATATTGTCCATTCAACAGAGTACAGTGGAAACTACGATATCTCATTCGGGTATCGCAGGTGAAGAGGTGCACATCACAGAGGAGCGCGATGACGACACGGAAAGTGTAAGTAAAGTGCCCCTCTCTTCTCGACATGGTGTACATTGACGTATTGACATTCTCTGCCAATAAGGCAACTTCTCTCAACCCTCAAAATTCTTCAGGTGTGAAGTGAAAAAAAAAGTTTTTGTTAAAAAATGCATTTTTAATACAAGCTTTTTATGGTGACTGTACTTTTTGTTGTTTGTTCATTGTTATCCAATATACTAACGTATACCACAGCTCAATCGGACACTGGGTAGTGGGTCAAAGAAGAATGGCAAGATAACATGTTACTTGGGACCCATTGATAGGGGGTACCGTTCATACTGGAAACTTATTAATAATTGTAGTCTATAAAAGTAACTAAAAAGCAAATGGAAAGTAGGTATGTTGTAAACGCTGGGAGAAAAAAAATATGACAGGTACAAAATATAACATAAATTGCCAATTAACATTTTTAGCCGTTTACAAAATCCAAGGCACTTGCAACTTGCAAAACGTTATCCATAGGTAAATCAAATGCATCTAAGTTGGTATGCTGAGTAGTCGGTACAAACAGGTAAAGCCGGATCGTCTATTATCCACTAAATCAAAAAAATATGTTAACCGTTGAATAAGTACGAACGATGGACTTAATGAATTGACATTTGACACTAGTGTTAAACTCATCGTGAAATTATCGATAGACTATCGATACTACCGTACGTTGATCAATAGTATCAATTTATACTTCGATGATACATCCTCGAGATTTAATTAAACCATGTAGGTAGTATGTGGTAGTATGAGTATTATTATTATTTATTTATTAGTTCACGTAGCCAGCAATCATATCCAACTGTGACTAATTAGTTTTGCGTGAATCGGTAGAAGGTAATATGCTAAAAAGTGTAAGTTTAAATTATTATTGTAAATTTATTTATAAAATTTTATTTGACGGCACGTCATGCTCGTTGCGTTTTGTAAGTGCACGGGGCGTCTTAATTTTTAATAAATTAAAATCATTTATAACTTTTGATTCCCAGCTTTTAGCGCCTCAATATTTTTCATATAAAGATCTTGTAAACTTTTCATTATAATTAATATAAACTTGCACGTGAACGGTGCCTTGTTAATTTTTGGGTCTAAAGCTGCCATTATGCAAGATTCGATTACAGACACCGGACAGGTTCATAAATACATCAACATTAACACTATTAACTGACATCCTGACTGATACTTACTTTGAGAGAGGTAGAGTATAGCGTTTATTCGCTCAAAGAGCAGCTCGACTGGGGAAGTACCTCCACCTTACAGAATACCGCAGCCAAATAACTTTATATTGTGTAAAGTTGTGTTCCTGCGCGTGAGTAAGGTCGCCAGAGCTCATAGGGGAGAGGGGGAAAGGTCGGTAACGCGTAAGCGATGCTTCTTGTGTTGCAAGCGTCCATATAGCTACGGTAACCGCTTACCATCAGGCGGGCCGTATGCTTGTTTACCGACCAAGTGGTATAAAAAAAAAACATCCACGTTGTCTAGATTCCTAGAACAAACAATTTTTTTTTATTTGTTTTACATCAACAAACAATGTACACACTAAAACTATAAATAAAAGGCAAATGTGACACCGACCGCGTTAACCAAAGTAACAAATTACTTAACATTACATGATATTTAACATTTACTCCTTTTCAGATGATAATTGAGATATCATTAAAGAATGAAGAAAATTCAGCTGCACAAGATAAAGAAAAGATAAGAAACATACCATCCAGCCGTTTGGGTGTAATCAAAACCTCAATACGGGGATGTCCAGAATTGAATATTGAGGTATTATGAAATACATGAGTATCTTTTTTGTGCTAAATACTATCTGCCTACCCTGTTCCCAATTATTTGAGAGAGTTAGAGCGTAGCGTTTATTCGCTCAAAGAGCAGCTCGACTGGGGAAGTACCTCCACCTTACAGAATACCGCAGCCAAATAACTTTATGTTGTGTAAAGTTGTGTTCCTGCGCGTGAGTAAGGTCGCCAGAGCTCATAGGGTCACTTAGATATAATAAAAAACCTCTTTTTACAGAACACAAACAATCCAGTAATCACTTTCAATCGTTTGGAATACGTTAAAAAATTGAAATTACAATTGAGTCGGTCACAGAAGGCATTAGAACTAAAAGAACGGCAAGTTAAAAAACTACGAAAGAAATTGTATCTACGAAACAAGAAGATTGAAGAATTAGAGGAGTATATTACTAAACTGGAACACAAAACAGTAGTTAGCCTAGCTAAGAAACGAGCATCCAAAGACAGGTAAGCGGAGACAAGGGTCCTTGCAGCAAAAGTAGTTGGAGAAAGTTCCCATTGAAAGGGAGAACGATTAAAACGATAATTCTGATCCAAATACGTATCTTAATGTTTCCATTAATAATAAATATGTTTTTATTACTTTTCACATTGTTTTCTTCGAAACACCATCCATCGTAGCTTATTATAAAATATCGTCGGTTTATCTCCACTTTATTAAAATGGTCAGTATTTTATTAAAGTGGACTTCGAGCGGCCTTGCCCCCTAAAAAGGAAGCTAAGCAATATTGCTTTAGCTTCCTTTTTAGCCCCCCTTATTATACGACAAAGTTGATAAACACCTGACGGTAAGCAGTTATCATGACCTTGCGCAAACGCTACTATATAATCCTTACTTCCCTAATTGTTTAACTTGATACCCACGGCTGCCTTTTACATCGCAACTCTCGCCATCGACGGGGACTCCTCGCACATTAGAACCATAATGGTTCCGCTGACTGTGCGGTATCAAAGGAACTTCCTGCCGTGGACGCTCAAATTGTAGAATGAGCTCCCTGCCGTGGTTTTCCCAAGGGATTACAGCATGGGTTCTTTAAGAAGAATACTAATAATATAATGTGCGAAAGTGTGTTTGTTGGTTTTTTTGCATAGAGATACTTTATGGGCAAGAGAGTAAAATTTACTTTCTGTCTATTCCTGGGACGCGGGTGAACCCGCAGGAGATAACTAGTTACTTTTAAAATCGGTAGGTAAGTACGTTATTGTATGACACATGGTTTCGTTATCTAGAAACATTTCACACGCGGCTGCGCGGCAACATCAGAGACGTCCGATATGATGGATTTACCGTTTTTTACAGTCGGTAATTAGGATAGGTACATTAATTTGTGAGATAAATTAACGATATTTTTTTTTATAATGTTACTATTATAGTAAAAACAACCTACTACCACAGCTACTACTTAGCAACGGTGTTTATTAATGAGTTTGGTAAGTAGGCAGTAGGCAGAGGCAGTAAGAAAAGTGTAGTAACTCAAAAACAAAAATATTCTGGTAAGTCTGCGTTGGTTTTAATAATAGAACAGTCTATAAGGGTCCTTGAGCCCACAAATAGTTCCTTTCTAGATACAAAACTCGATTATGACCGTTTTTGTAGTAACAGTATTTCCTGTATCGGTAACTGTTATGTTATTGCATTTATATAAAGCACGTACGTTCATGTAATCGACTGTTTTGTAGTTTTTGTAGGCCTGAGGCCGCTATAGCGGTAACTAATAGTTACAACTCAATAAATGAACATTTTTATAAACGTTTTTTTAGACAAAAAAATATAAATTTATTAAATATTTATGTATGTATGGACATAGCATTTTTTTACTGATTTCTTCTGTTAATTTTCATTTCAAAGATAGACTGTAAAATTAATAAAAACTATTAGATCACTACAATATATTATTATTATTATTGATATTGTATTACTTGAGTAATTGTGAAATTCTTAAAACTAGGGAATGGTTTAATTCAAAATTGAGTTAGAAATTAGAATAGAAAATAAATAAAATAATTTGATAGAATTGATCTGATACAACTGAAATGTCTTCTCATGAATAGTATAAACAATTTTTGCGGGGAAAAAAGCACAAAAAAGTGTCTTTCTTCAAAAGAAAAGTATTCCAACCTTGAATAGTGGAATTGTTAGAATGTACGTCATTCTCACAATGCTTTCCCGTATTGGCTTTTGCATTGTGTCGTGCTGCTGTCATTTGGCATATCACGTTAGGCAAGGAACTCAAGTGCTGAGTGAGAGTTCTAAGTTTGCCAGAATATGGACGTTGACAAATAACCTTACAACTGGTTAGAACATTGAATTGAGTAATTATTTTTTTTTTTTTTTCAAAGAATCTATAGCTTTCTGGTGGACGTGAAACGAAAATTTGAATACCAGTGCTAAGCTTTCATAATCGAATATTAATCGGAAAATATACCAAGCCATGTAAAATGTGCTGTTATTGTTGTTAAAACAGTAATTCTATACAATAATGAGCTATTTCTTCACCACCTTTGGCCACACCATCGTTGCCAAGGTTAGCTTAAAATCAAACAGATCTATCCTATCTATAATAAAAAAAGTAAACACCAAATTATTTGATATTGAATCACCATTCAACTGTTCTCTCAAGACAAACCGGAAAGAAACCGGACAACAAGAAAAACCAAACAAGAAAAACCGGCCAAGTGCGAGTCAGACTCGCGCACCGAGGGTTCCGTACAAACCTGTTGGTATATAAGTAAATGGTAGTATAGACCTAAGTATTTGATATGAATTTCAATTTATGACGTAAGTATTAAAAAAAAACTACTTACTAGATCTCGTCCAAACCAATTTTCGGTGGAAGTTTGCATCGTAATGTACATCATATTTTTTTTAGTTTTAATATTCTCTTATTTTAGAAGTTACAGGGGGGGACACACATTTTACCACTTTGGAAGTATCTCTCGCGCAAACTATTCAGTTTAGAAAAAAATGATATTAGAAACCTGAATATCATTTTTGAAGACCTAAAATTTGTATTTGTTAACTATAAATTTGTATGGGAGAAATTAGTACCACGAGTATTCCGCTAGTGGCGCTGTGCCAATTCCTATAGAGAAGTGTCGTAAACGCAAACTAATTAGTAAACGTTTACAAACGTCAATTCTTTACACTCGGGGTACAGTATAGTTCTTATAGTTTCGGAAAAAAGTGTCTGTGACATACGGACGGACAGACAGACAGACATGACGAATCTATAAGGGTTCCGTTTTTTGCCATTTGGCTACGGAACCCTAAAAACGTTCCTCACAGCACTGCAGTAGTACCTATATTAGAATCGAGTAGAACTAAATTTAGCTATGTTAAGATACTAGTCCTGGTCAGGTCTAGGTGACCTACCACAAGGTTATGTTTTATACCAAAGTATTAGTGTTTGCCATCGCTCGGGCGTACGCTATGTAAATATTGAAGAAACGGTCAAGTTCGGTGGTTGCTGTGGGTGGTTGGATGGAATATGTTGCTAACGATACTTGCCTAGTTGGCAGTATTTTTTTCAAGTATAGTAAATCTAGAACACTAAAAAGTTGTTAAATCGATTAATATACCTAATATACCTAGATCTAATAGTACGTTTTATAGAGTAAATATTGTATAAGAACAAATTTATAGATTTTAGTAAACATTTATTATCACGTATGCGTTTTTTTTTATACCACTTTGGTGGCAAACAAGCATACGGCCCGCCTGATGGTAAGCGGTTACCGTAGCCTATGGACGCCTGCAACACCAGGGGTATCACGCGCGCGTTGCCGACCCTGCAGAAATCTCTTCAGACCCTCTTTGAAGAACCCCATGCTGTACTCCATTGGGAAAACCACGGCGGGGAGCTCATTCCACAGTCTGAGCGTCCGCGGAAGGAAGCTCCTTTGAGCCCGCACGCGTATGCGTAAGACATTTGTCTATAGATAGGTACTACTACTGTCCATATGACACAGTAGGTAGTTTTACAATAAATGAAAACTGATAAAATTGCTAACGTCAATTTGTTTACTCAGGAAGCATAGACATATAAAAAAATCAAGACGGAGTGTCACCTTATAAGAAAGTGAAGCAAAAAATTTCCTACGTGTGCGTGAGTAAAATCAGTACTGGCCCAAGTACGCACAAATGGTACTGAGCCTTATTGTCACTGTCAACGTCTCAATACGGAATGACAACCGATCGGCTTCCTATGGTGTAGATGTGTGTGTATTCCATGTATTTACAAGACCGCCGGCTTCCTATTACTTGCGTCACTTAAGAACACAGACCGTTCCGTCTTTCATTTTTTCTTGGTCTGAGTCAGGAAGGTACATATCCCGTATTTACCTATCCCTTTTTGTAAATCCCTGCCCCCCTAAAATGGAAGCTAAGCAATATTGCTAACGGAATTCATTTTTAGGGTTCCGTAGCCAAATGGCAAAAAACGGAACCCTTATAGATTCGTCATGTCTGTCTGTCTGTCTGTCTGTCTGTCTGTCTGTCCGTGTATGTCACAGCCATTTATTTCCGAAACTATAAGAACTATAATGTTGAAACTTGGTAAGTAGATGTATTCTGTGAACCGCATTAAGATTTTTACACAAAAATAGAAAAAAAACAATAAATTTTGGGGGTTCCCCATACTTAGAACTGAAACTAAAAATTTTTTTTTTCATCAAACCCATAAGTGTGGGGTGTCTATGGATAGGTCTTCAAAAATGATATTGAGGTTTCTAATATCATTTTTTTCTAAACTGAATAGTTTGCGCGAGAGACACTTCCAAAGTGGTAAAATGTGTGTCCCCCCCCCCTGTAACTTCTAAAATAAGAGAATGATAAATCTATAAAAAATATATGATGTACATTACGGTGCAAACTTCCACTGAAAATTGGTTTGAACGAGATCTAGTAAGTAGTTTTTTTTTAATAGGTCATAAATTGAAATTAATATCAAATACTCAGGTCTATACTACCATTTACTTATATACCTACAGGTTTGTACGGAACCCTCGGTGCGCGAGTCTGACTCGCACTTGGCCGGTTTTTTCGTATTTACAGCAGATCATAAGCAATTCATCAATTCCGAATCTTTTAATGAATTGAATTGTACATAATGAGTAAATATTTTACCAAAAAATATTGGCATTACGTAGGATTTGCCGAGAAATCGAAAAAATGAATTCCGTAGCAATATTGCTTTGGCTTCCTTTTTAGCCCCCCTGTTCTTTGAACACACAAATATTTAGTCAATTTCTGTTATGTAAATGTCATTAAATTTGGATATTTTATATTCCATCCTATATCCTCAAGGGAACAACGAGAATTATAAAAATACCTTATGCCATTATCATCAATTCAATTCAGTTACTGTCACACGAACAAAAAGCAAATGATAATAGAAATACCATTTTACCCAACTTTACCCGATGGGGAGGTTTCGTATGCCACTTTAATAAAAAATATGATAAGCCATTGTAGCCTGTATCGCTTCAGCATAAGGACGCTTAAAGATGCATTCCGAAATTGGTTTCCAAGCATTTTTCCTTACATACTGCAAAGTTATTATTAGCAACTGCGATAAAGCAAAATGAGATTTATTGCCTTCGTGATAAGGTCGTTTGGTGTTTCAATGAATCCGAGATATTCGATATCGTTCCTAATTTCCGTCCCTTGAGGACCGGATTCGAGTAAATCGACGTTTTTTGGCGGAACTCTGGTTTATTTATAGACTTAGCTAAATGGAGACGTTACTTTATTATAATAAAAAGTAATTATTATTGTATTATGTTATAATTTTAATACAAAAATTGTTAATTCTCGATTAGAGGAAATCTTGAAGAAAAATTTCCATGTTTGGGTAAGCAAGAAATAATTTGGAAATAAACTGATAAATATAGTCCTCTAATTTTATTAAACGAACATCCAATAATATCTTTGCTAATATTATAAAGAGAGAGAGAGAGCGGATTTTGTTTACAATGTTTATTTATATGCGGAGGGTAATCTCCAAACTCTACTGTTCCGATTATGAAAATTCTTCCACTAATAGGAAGCTACATTTTTCCCGAGTGCTACTTATATACTAGTTTTTATCCCGGGAAAACAACATATCCCTCGGGAACGCGGGTGAAACCGCGGGACGGAAGCTAGTTATGAACCTATAAAGTTGATATTAATCTTCGGCTGAAACGTTTTATTTTTTTTATACCACTAAGTTGGCAAACAAGCACACGGCCCGCCTGATGGTAAGCAACCTCTGTAGCAACCTATTAGTAAAGTTGTCTTTGTAATATAAAAATATATATTGGTTATGTTTTGATTAATATTTTTATGCTATACCTAATAATCCTTATAATAACATAATAAATATTAATTAATAATTTTATTTATTATACCCTTAATATTAAATTATAAACGAATAAACTTTTAATAACAAATTAATTATAGTGACCATATACCGATCATAATTATAATAATGATGATAATTTACTTTAATAAAAAAAACATTAATTTAAGCAAGTGTAATATTCAAAACAAAACCGATATAAAATAATACCTAGCTGAAATCCTATAAACTTTTATTTATTAAAAAAAAGCATTTAATAACTTAGTCAGCTATATGCATCGACCCTCACTCGCTGGCGGCAGCAGGGGCAGTAGGGCGGGGGTCGCCGCGCCGCTCGGTCGCCCGCTCGCCCGGCCGCGCAATGCCGAACTGCGTCGTCAAACATTGCAAAAGCTACACCTCCAAATGCAGGAAAAGACATGGCGTCACTTACTATAGGTAGGTATATCAGTTTTATAAAAATTGCATGCGAGTTGTTCTACATTTCTTAATTTGTTATTTTTTGTCTTGTGGTTGTTTCTCAGCTATATTTAATGTGTTTTTTCAGATTAGAATTCTCAGACAATGCTATGGGGCTGGGTTGGGCGTATGACCAGCATTGACTTACCAGCTATTTACTGGCACAATGTAAATGATGTTCAGTTTAGTGGAGTGCACAAGTGGCTTCAGTTTGCTAGTGGCAGCGATCCGTCTGAACTTTTTTTACGTTTGTGTTTACTGGATGAAGAATTTACTAAATGCCAAGACTAGAGATCATACAACGCTAAATAAACTTGATCATACAAAGCTTATAAAAAAAAACTTCTCGTATATTAGGTAACACTATAGATTCACTAGAAGTGACATTAATAACAAACTACGCTTCCGGAATTGAAACTTCATCTGTAACTTTTCATTAAGTATTTACCCTTAAAAACAAAAGATAAAAATATAAAATTTACCTAAAATTTATTACTTTTCATTCAGGTTTCCCAAAGACCCCACCAGAGCGGAGGCTTGGGCAGTAATAATAAGAGAGGTGAGGAAGGACCCGAACTGGAAGGCGCACGAGACCAGCAGGGTGTGCTCGAAGCACTTCAGCAAGGCCACAGACTTTGCTCCCACCAAGTGTGGGTACAAGAAACTGAAGAAAGATGTCGTTCCTCATCTGCAGCTGGAGCCGGAACCTGAGGTATTATAAAAATAGTCCTAAGAAATCTCAGCTCGATTTGACATTCCTTAGGCATCCATAAAAGAAATAGTCAAGTATACATGAGACAACCTTTAGTGAATTTATTCTATCAGATTTGAAAATGACCGTTCTCAAGCATAATGGAGGCATCATTATATGTCACGTTTGACAGGCCATATACTATACACCTATGTGCCAAAAAGAGACAAGCATAAGGTATAGAGAGCCGCCCACTTGTCTAAAGCGACTGCTTAGTTTAGTTAGGCCGATACTTGTCGTCCTACTAACCAAATGTCAATAATAATTTTAAGAATTTTCAACTTTTCCAGCCACCACCAGATTTCCCACCAACCCCAGAACCAGAGCCCCTGCCTCCTGAAGAAGATGACGTAGCAGAACTTAAGAACTTTCTTGATGACGACTCCGTACTTGGTTTTGATTTGAAAGGTTTCACTGACATGTTCGACTCTCCAAAGGAAAAGAAATTCATGAAACAGATCAGACGACTAGAAAAATCTAGACAGAAATACAGGAACAAAGTACGATTACTCATGAGAATGAACTCGAGACTGAAGTCTAAGAACGGAGACTTAACTCTAGCATTTAAACATTTATCATATAGATATAGAAGAGTCCGGAAGACGATAAAAACACGCGATGTGGAAGTGAATACGACTGATGATATATTTTTCTTACGATAAATTATGTTAAAAATAGGTATATTTATTTGTCGTTGTTAAATTTGAGATTTTTTGTAAATTTTTTAGTTAAGTTTTTTTATAGTCGTTAAGTTAGGAGGTACATGCAGTTGAGTGAGTTTCACAAAAAAATAATTAAGCGATTTTTGTAATTGTTTATAATTTTTATTACGGTGCATTCTTGCTCACGAAGCATGTCATTATGATCTCATGTTAATTACTTAGTTTAGAGCATTTTATTTATTTTATAATTAAAAAAAATAGAGAACACTTCTTACACCCAGAGATTTTGAATAGCGTAAAACAACATTTTAATATTATTCGAAAAAGTTGTGAATATATTTTTGCAGGGTTAGCAACGCGCGAGTGATACCCTTGGTCCTTGGTGTTGCGTTGCAAGCGTCCATACTCCATAGGCTACGGTATTAGCGTAGTTATTGCTTATCATCAGGCGGGCCCTATGCTTGTTTGCTACCTACCTTAGTTTAGTATAAATAAGTTTTTAAATTTCATTGTTAAGTAAAAAAATTAAGCCACTTCCAGATCAACGTTCGGGCCAAACACGGTGCGCGGACACTCAAATCAATAACTGCCTTCAACCATAGATACTCAGTGAGTTGTGCTATGCTATGACACAGGCTATGATATGTGTTGGGTGCGGGTGATGTGTCATATTCGGCTTTATTTGGTTTATATCATTAATGTGCCAAATACCTATATGATTAATGTTATGCCATTAGAACTTATACATTATAATACTCGATGTCCATTTTTTTTTGTAATACTTACCTATTATACTTATACAAAATTATCTACATTTTGATATTGATTGGCATTTTTAATAATCCTGTATGTTGAGCTAAGAAGAAAGTGCAACAAATTGTGAGATTTCAATTCTCATAATGAGCATTCAGCAGGAACATTGATTAATGATTTAGAAAAATATATATTTTAATTCAACTCATTAGAGTCTTTATTTCCTTGACTAATCAGTTTGTAATTAAACTCAGTGGGTGCGTGCCATCATCGTGGAGGTACATAATAAGCGACGGTTTAGAACGTGAATCCAATTCAAATAATTTACTCAATTATTGAGTAAACAAGTCGCTCGTCAAAAGTTCGGCCCGAGCTCGGCTGGCACTGGCGCGCGCGGACTGGCAACCTCGCGGCGCGGGCTGACAACGCGCACTGCATAGAGTTTACAATTCAGATAAGACTATAGGCACAAATGTTGTTATCGTCGATAAATATGTATAAGGGTGTAGGTAGGTAGGTATGTAGATGGATAAATATAAATCTACTATAGAGCTAGTATAACAACACAAGTGACCGATATAGGATAGGATATTATGCTGAAGACAATCATGATATGGCAGCTTTATTTCTGAAACTGATAATTATCTATTTAGTTGTTATGAGTATTATTTACCGTGAGAATTATAGCATGTATCCTGGTAGGTATCTTACTATTAAGGATGCTGACTTGTGTAGGTATTACTCATCATCATCTCTAATTAAATCTGCGTTGCCATAAAGGTATTGAAAAACGGAGTTACGGAGGTGTGTGATTAATAACGCTATGATATGGATTCAAGCAATTTGTAAAACATAATAAAGTCCACTCCTTTATCAACTTATCTAAATTGATTTCTGCCTATTTACCCATCTGTATGCTATAACAGACAAACCATATATGTTAAGCCAAGGCGCACACTGAGTGCGATGAGCGATACGACTATCTAACTTTTTCCCAGAGCGGCAACGCCGCACATCGCTCCCTCTCGCTCAGTATAGCTTCGCCGTCGCTTCGGGTGGTCGCGTTTTTTCACCGCAATGAACTCTAGTAAATATCGAGAGAAGTTAATAGACGAAGTGAAGAAATACCCTGTGTTGTACGACACGCGGCACGAGAACCATCGCGATATCGACGTGAGGGATCGGTGCTGGTTGGAAATATCGGAGCGACTCGGCGCTAACAGTGAGTAACCTTACTTACTAACAATTAGGTATCGACACACTGCAGCTGCAGTATATTGCAGTGGATGGTGTTACACGATAGAGAGTTAGGATATTTTTAAAATGGAGGCGTAACATGGAATCGCTTGCGAATTATTAGTTTTCATTTCATGTTCAGTTTTATGCATCATGTTTTGAAAATTATATCGTTCGTCAGGTAACTTACATTGTTGATAAGCATTTGAGACCTGATGATTTTCTCCAGAACTTCGAGTTAAGCAAACGTCGTTAATTGATAACATTTCATATTAAAAAAAAACGTAACTTTATATAAATAAAAACCGGCCAAGAGTCTGAATCTGACTCGCGCACCGTGGGTTCCGACCTTTCTAAGCGTATAATTTATTGGTTTGGGCCCTAATTCTAGAAAAAATAAAACCGGCCAAGTGCGAGTCAGACTCGCGCACCGAGGGTTCCGTACAAACCTGTAGGTATATAAGTAAATGGTAGTATAGACCTGAGTCCGCTTCCCTAAATTTAAATAAATAAATCATCAAAGATTTCAGTCCATTCCCTCCCCTCGGTAACAGCCCTGAGCCGAGGTTCGGCCCCAACTGGGGCACCCTCAGGCCTTGTTACCTAATCATAACTACGGTTGAGAGCTAGCTCGCCGACTTGTCCGGGTAAGGGTACTAAGGCCAAATTTTGGGCCCGTACCTTCATGTCCATTCAAAAAAAAAAAAAAAAAAAGACCTGAGTATTTGATATTAATTTCAATTTATGACCTATTAAAAAAAAACTACTTACTAGATCTCGTTCAAACCAATTTTCAGTGGAAGTTTGCACCGTAATGTACATCATATATTTTTTATAGATTTATCATTCTCTTATTTTAGAAGTTACAGGGGGGACGACACACATTTTACCACTTTGGAAGCCTCTCGCGCAAACTATTCAGTTTAGAAAAAAAATATATTAGAAACCTCAATATCATTTTTGAAGACCTATCCATAGACACCCCACACTTATGGGTTTGATGAAAAAAAAAAATTGTGTTTCAGTTCTAAGTATGGGGAACCCCCAAAATTTATTGTTTTTTTTCTATTTTTGTGTAAAAATCTTAATGCGGTTCACAGAATACATCTACTTTACTTACCAAGTTTCAACATTATAGTTCTTATAGTTTCGGAAATAAATGGCTGTGACATACACGGACAGACAGACAGACAGACATGACGAATCTATAAGGGTTCCGTTTTTTGCCATTTGGCTACGGAACCCTAAAAAACGGACCGCATAACGAATTTTGATGATTTCGAAAAAACTGAGCAAGTTAGGAACATCTTTATATTTATCCTGTAATATTTACGTCAATGTCTATCTACTGTAATTATTTCTGTATTTTGGCTTTGCGAAATTCGGAGATAAGGGTAGGATGTAATTGGGAATGGTATTTTTAAGTAATTTTTCATCATAAGTCAAAAACTACGCAACATAAACGATAATAGAAACCTGATTTAGAATGTAAAAATAAAGCTCTTTCATATGATATCCCAGGATATCCCATTAAAACTTGTAGCCCCACTTTGATATTTCAGGCCCCCATTCCGGCCCCTTTTGCGAAGTTTTTTTATTTTTTATTTTTCATTTGCAATATATGTGGGCCAGTAATATTAATAACTATTCCAAATTTCAAATCAATAGCATCAGTGGTTGCTGAAATATAGCGCTGTGACAGACGGATGGTGTGGCACCATAAGGGTTCCTTTTTTTACCGTTTCTGAACCCTAAACAAGATAGATATATATCCTGAAATGACGTCACAGTGTAACAGAGGGTGTAACCTTTACCGTCAGGTGAGCTTATAAAGCGTGAATGGAAGATCCTGCGCGACTCGATGCGCCAGGCGCTGAAGAGGAGCAAGAAGGGCGCCACCACCAAGGCGGGCGTGCCCTGCAAGAAGTGGCGCTTCCAGAGCCGCATGGCCTTTGTGCTGCCATACATGACAATGAGGAGGTGCGCTGCTATTCTATCAGTTTAACTCCCCTATCAATTAGGTATACTTAGAAATTTTCGTTCGCCAGAATCGGCTTTTAAGTGCAGTTCTGCCCCGACAGATGATTGGCGTCAGTTTTGTAAGTTGATAGTGGAAGCCAGGCGGGTATTCTCGTGCTGTTTCTCCGTGTTTTTTTTTCTTCACCGTAATCTCGTGCTCAATGTAGGATTCGAACCCACGACGCGATGATGAAATGTAGTGCGCGGATTAGTAGAGCCACAGAGTAGAGCAGTACCTAATTGTTTCCCTAGTAGTCCACACTGTAATTATATAAATCTTAGTCATAACTCATAAAGGTAATGAAATAGATCATGAACGAGTTAAATGATTAATTCTATTTTTACTTAATTACTGCTAAAAATGTCTCATTGCCTCTAATCCTCAAGGAAGTGCCTTTGGAGAAAGAGTTAAGTGTGTACCTATATTATGAAGAATAAAGTTCATACTATTTCAAAAACGTTGAATAGTTTTACATCTCAAGGACTAGGGTAGGTTAAAGGTGAGCCGATGATCCAGTGACTCAACACTGCAAAGACATTCCAAAGAGTCAAATAAGACCACACTATTTTAATAAACACTCTTTATTTCAGAAACGAAAGACCAACAAAAGAGGATGTGAAAATAGCTGAACCTGAAGTTCAATCGGATCCAGAATCAGAAGTGTGGGACCCAGGGAACTCGGACCAAGATTCCCTGGATCTGTTCTTTGCCAGCGTCTGCCAGAGCACCAAGAGACTGCCCAAGAAGTATCAGAACCTCATGAAAAGACAAGTGTTAGACACTCTGTTGAGGATCGAGGACGACTGTATGAATGAGCATGATACTAAGGATGGGTTGAAGAGCTTCTAGAAGTAATCTAATGGTGGGTTTCCATGCTTGCCAAGGCTTGACCAGCGGCCACAAGCACAAGCGTGTAAAGAGGGTGTTTGGCTTGGCTTGCGTGAGCTTGTAGACGCTTGTATCCGATCCGGTCTAGTGTCGGTTTTTGGACACAGATCAAAGGGCGCTTGCGGCAAGGGCTTGCGACGCGTTCACAGGTTGGCGCGCGCTTAGTAGCCGCTGTGATCTCGGGATGAACGCACGTCTAGTTCTGTCTTCAAAATGAGTAGTCAAGACAGATCAAAATAAACTCTCTTCATTCGACCGACCGGTCGAATGAAGAGAGTTTATCGTTTTCAGAATATTACGTCTTTGGGGTTCCAGATACACGTTTCGTTTCTTCATTCGACCGACCGGTCGAATGAAGAGAGTTTATCGTTTTCAGAATATTACCAGACCGAAACGTGTATCTGGAACCCCAAAGACGTTAACCATAAAGATAAAAAGAAAGTTGCAGATGCTTGGCACCTTATTACAAAACATGGTTTAAAGGAAAACCAGGTTTTAAAATAACTTCGTCCCTTTTTATTATATGACGTTAGAAAGTGACCAAATGACAGTAAAACCTGGCTTTGCTTTAAACCATGTTTTGTAATAAGGGGGTTGGAGTCGTCTTGCCCAGTTAATGGGAAAGCCAGTAAAGGAATTAAAATCCATCTTTATCATCCACCATCTTCGTGGTCGTCGGGCTTTCCTTGCTTTTGTTTTACTTTGCTTGTATTTGAAATAAAAGTAGGTTAAACCAAACGTAATAGCCGATACAAGTTCGGTGTCCGCCATGCTTGGATGTACGTAGCACACTGACACATTCACAAGCGTGTAAACGACTTCCAAATTCCAAGCGAGATTTGTGGATGCTTGTGCCTTGTGGATGCTTGTCAAGCCTTGGCAAGCATGGAAACCCACCATAAGATAATTTATGATATGAGTCTAGTGTATATATCTGTATCGGTTCCTCAGGCGCGGATACAGGGGAAGGAGGGCAATGGGTGCAATCGTGGGGGATCCTCGGAACTTTTTGCATTTTCTGGAAGATAACTACAAAATCCTTTTTCCGCGCCTGCGGTCCTTAGTTTAAATTCATAGGCAAGCTAGCTTCCTGAAAATATTATGGATCAAATCTGAGGCGAGGATTTCCAGTTGTGATATTTTCCACAATGAACATCGAATTAGAATGCAATAAACAAACTTATATTATACTTATATATTTATTTCTTTCGATCTTATTATAAAAGAAAACATTGGTGAAATCCTTTCATAATTTGTAACTATTATTAATTATCTAATTTATTAATTTTTATTTGTCTATTAAATTAAATTAACTGAGTGTAAACTTTTTGTTTTATACTGCCATAAGGTCACGAATAAAAATTGATTTCTTAGCTATTTCCTACGTTTTTGTGACCTTAGGTACCTATACTACCCCGGTCGGTCAGTAGCTGGTAAGGTCACATTTTATACCTAGCACACACATAAAGAGAACAATAACCTCCCACTCGCTATTTCAGCAGCATTTCATTGTTTTCAAGTAAGCTTTAAATAAACTCACTAACAAATTCTTCGAAACCATTCGATTTTCATAAAACTTGTTTACTCACACATAAATTTTATTATAGCAATGGGATGAAATTCTTCAGTCATAATAGTCATTTGGAAATTTTGTTACAGAAAACATTGCAGGTATATGCATACTAATAACGTTACGAAAGAATAACCAACACCATTTATAAATTGTCACACATGTTTGGTGATCTTTTAGGTTCCGGTTCGCAGCAGACCGCAGACAGCAGCAGCAGGCGAATCTACTGATTTCTAATTTCTATGTAGGTATTGTGTCGCGCACGAAAGAGAAATAGTGTGATCGCGGCGACAGGGTCGCCTGCTGCTGCTGCCTGCGGTCGACTGCGAACTGGCACCTTTATTTAGGGAAACGAATTGCAACCGTTTTAGGAGCCGCTCCCACAGCGAGCGGTTTAGAGTAATGCGGAGTTCTACGTTCCGCGTTCACTGTAATCTATGCGGCACTTTTGATAATTGCTCTCAGAGACCGCAGCGTTCAAGGAGAACGCACGTAGAACTCTGACCGCAGAACTCTAGATCGTTCGCTGTGTGATCGGTACCTAACATTTAAAATAATAGATAAGTTGTACCGTGTCACGCGTCACCAGTTTATCTGCGATCGATTTACATCCCTTCGACAGATAAACTGTCCCTGACAGATGTAACTGACCTGTACAGATTACAGCTTGGTCCAATTCAATGTATATGGACTAACAAGAGCATATTGAATATACTTACGACGAAGAATGTCGAAAATAGGTAGGTACTTTATCGGTCTTGTTTATTTAGTAGATAGACTACGCTGCCACAGTAGGCTGTCAACATCTTTGCAACATCCGCGGTTACTTCACTCCTTTGAGAAGTTCTGAAGTTCTGAACCCTAATCAAACTCATTTGACTGGCCAGTTGGCGTAGTTGGTTAAGACTCCAGCTATCACAATCCACGCCGCAGGGGGCTCAATTCACGCCTAGGAAATTGTGTTCATGTCATGAACATGTCTGCATACCTTGAATCCGGGTCTAATTTTGTATGTAGGTGTAGGTGTACCTACCTATGTATCTGCCAAGTTTGGGATCAGATAGCCGAGAGTGTAGGATATTTTAGAATATTTTTAAACGTGAAGGAAACCATAATTCCGTGGGAGGGTACTTTGTTACTTGAGGGCCAAGCGGGTACTACAAAGTACCCTGGTATTCCTAATGTCCGTAGGTGACATTATGGTGACATTACACACTTACCATCGACTTAAAAAATATCAATCGCTAATTTATTAGCCATTCCAAAAGTTGCGTATTTTGTAGGGAGACAACAATTGCGCTATAAATAATCGGGACACGGTCCGGTTTGATTATTGCGGAGGTCGTGAATCATCGGGCGTTTCCGCCGCTCGTCAGGTTTATGGCCGGAGCCACCACCCTTCACAGTAAGAAAGATGTCGTTTGGTCACAGCCCGACTTCCGAATAATGTAAAAGCATATAAAGGGGGCCTTTTGTCGAAGTTCTGTTTGGGTTATAAATATAAATTAATATTTCTGAGCTATGGCACCAACATTGTTTCTTGACTTTTTGGCGGGAACTTACAGTGACGTTGTGTTTTCATTTTTATTTTTATAAATTCGTGTATTTTGAGTTTAGTTGCATATTATTGGTGGTATTTTATCCAATAAAGATCAATCCATGTGCAACAGTGAAGTGAAATGAAATGAATTATGTGTATCGTGTCTTTTCAAGTTGTCTCAAAAAGTCAAGCGTTTTAGTGCACGACCACCATTGTAGTAAAACATGACTTTTATGGACGGTGACTGAGTGAGGTCTATGTGAAAGTGATTTATTGTGACTAGAAATTATAATATAACTGGAAATTGGCAAAATACACAAGCCATGTGACACCAATGAAAAAAAAAAAAAAAAACAAACCTTGTTTCTTTGTTACTTTTTGAATGTTGATGCATCAGCGACGACAAGCACGTAGGCACGCGCGACGCAGGCTACGTTCGCATCAACGCTTTTCAACGCGCGTAATTTTTCACGTTATGAATAGACCGTATGACTTCTCGTATAGGAATACGCACAGAGAAAAGAAATATAAACTCTTTTCCGTGGGAATACGTGTTCGCCCGCTGGCTGAAGCTTTTTGACGTCGGGAGTAATTGTTACTTTCTTTATTTCTTTCGCGAATTTATCGAAGTTGAATCCTTAGTCAGAAACTATCGCTTTTACCTTAATTCCTATAGCAGAAAGTTTTCAAATAACTTCATTCATCGATCTCTTGATAATGCTTCCTAGTTGCAAGCAAACCATATAGTGGGTAAAGTAATGCCTCGAAGTATAATCACAAATGCATTACTGGTGATTATTTATCCTTGATATTATGGAAGCCAATTATTCAGAATGATTTTCTGGTCGGCGACGAGCGACTCAGGGGCGGTAGAACAAAAAATACATTTTCCAAAAATGCCCCTAATTTCATTTAATACTGCAAAAACAGTGAGAAATACCTTATTCAACTTGAACTAAAATTACCGCAAAGTGTGATTACTAGGCTCGTACGCAGACTAGAGCTAGGCGCAAGCCGCCGTCGCCCACCCCTTTAATCCCTCGCACTCCCGTTGAGTATTACGTCTACACTTTAACTTATTACATGATTTTCCATTTTTTTTTATTATTATTAAAAAATAAAGTAATTTTTTTATATTTTTTTTAGCACCAGTATCATTTGTTTTATCGACCCTGAGTCGCTCGTCTCTGACCAAAACAACGACCTGTACTTATATGGAACAGTGGATAAACGCATTTTTTTTACAGCTTTTCGTTTGAAACCTTTTGTATGAAAAGCTGTATTTTTTTTTCGATTTCGAATTTGTTTTCATAGTAAAAGTTGATCGTATTTATGAGTACTTTACGTGGTTTCATTTATTATCGTTATATCCACCCCATATATGCGAAATCTAGCAAAAATATCCCGATCGAACCAATTTTTGAACATACTCAATAAATTCATTTGGTGCCATTTTCAGGCTGCCATAGAAACCAGATTATTTGTTGTACCTATGCCTTACATATACTAAAGAAAGTCTG
Organism: Achlya flavicornis; assembly: GCA_947623365.1. NCBI lineage: Eukaryota > Metazoa > Arthropoda > Insecta > Lepidoptera > Drepanidae > Achlya > Achlya flavicornis. The sequence continues at coordinate 280,720 of OX392483.1, read as the reverse complement.
TGCTAAGCCTGGAACCTGGAAGTCTATGTGATAATCTGTTTCGCCACTCACGTATCAGCTATCTGTGCTGATATTCGTGGTGGTCAATCGTAACGGGTATCTTCAGCCTTGAGTAAGGCTTATTCCTAAAATCCCCCCTAAGGGGGAAAAGTGGAATTTGAATATCCATTTTGCAATTTGCATACGGTGCATTTTTCACCATATCACAAATAAAGCTGCGAAAAAGCTATTTGAAATTGAATTTTTGTCAATATCAATAGAACAAATTTCGAAATCGCAAAAAAAAATTACAACTTTTCATTCATTTTAGCCTTTACCTTTTGTATGAAAAGCTAAATTTATTTTATTACGTAAGTATTCAAATGTTTAAAAATAAAGCAAACAGATTTTGTATTATTATTACTAATTAGTAAGACGGCGATAAAAGATTTATGACTAAGAGAGCTGAAGCTTATCAGACGAGCTCAGTACTCCATTGCACTTTTTCGAATACCTCAGTCTCAGATTACAGAATAATAGTCATGGTATTCACTTTTGAATTTGTATTTGCTTTGTTTCATCATCGTCATCATCAGCCTATAAAGTCCCACTGCTGCGCACAGGTCTCCTTTCACAAATCAGGGTGAAAGGGAATGAGCAGATACTCCACCACGCGTGCCCACTGCGGATCGGTGGAGGTAGGCTAGTGGTCAACCTACTGTTGGAGTTTTCAAGCCGTCTAGAAGGCCTCCATCTAGCTTAACGAGTATCACAATTAATTGATAACCGGGACTAACTGCTTTACGTGCCTTCCGAAGCACGGAAACGCTCTATTTGAAATACCAATAGGCGGTCACCCATCCAGGTACCGACCACGACGGTGGTAGCTAAACTTCCCGATCGATTAACAACGGTTTCAAACAAAGTAAATAAAATTCAAAAGCGAATACCAGCTATGTACCTATTTGTTTCTCAATTTGTATTTATGCTTTTATTTTTATGGCCTCACTCCCATGTTCCGCACGCTCCAACTGCCTTGTTCTGTAATCTTAATGACGAGTATACTGTTTAAGAAATAAGAAGTTATAAGTTAGTACAGTCTATAATAAATACTAGTACCTAATTATTATTAGGTACTATAGTTACTGGTACCTACCTATTGGTACCAGTTGTACATAGAGATAACAACAGTTAGATATTTATTTACACACTTATTTACCTGATCACAAATTAATGTAAATGTAGCTTTTCCAGAAATTATTAAGTTCAGAAATAAAACCCGCCCTTTGAGCGATCCTAAGCAAAGTTGCCTACCGTACCCTACCCTCTGTAAACGATGAACCCCGTCGACAGCACATAGAAAAGTTTCCCTCTTTAGTTATATCGGCCCTCGTTTGGCACTGGCACTTGGCAAACATCTGCGCCAGAGATATGAACTTACACCAACATTGGCTACTATCTAACTTTATGATAACTATGCTTAGTCACATTTAGTATACTTACTACCTAAATATGTGTACTTAGTTGATTTTTTATCCATAAACTAGTTGTTCGGATGAAATCAGACTAATTCGGTGGATTTTACAAATTAATCTTTCATACAAACCTTGCCCTGAAAAGTACGTGCATAAGAAAAAAAGCAGCCAAATCTGTCGAGCCGTTTTCAAGTGACCATCTTTTATTCATGCGGCATACCTACAAGCTGATACCTCGCAAGTCGCAGGCCCCTGTTTCAGTTGCAACTGGGAGCTGAATTTCAAGACTGTAACTCTACGCTACACCACGTCACCGCCAATAACTGAATAATATCTCTTTTCAGGATCGCGAACAGTTAGATATAAACTTCTCCCCATTAATAACTCGAATAAATCAATTAGGGGAACCCCTTTACGTCCATCTATCCGACTGGGATGGACGTTTTAATAATTAGAATCGGCGCAGCGTGGCGCGGACGCGGGGTAGTGCGGTGCGGTGTGGCGTAGACCCCACTAGGTGAATGCATAATTTAAAATTGCTCATTCAGATGGGTGCGTCATTCAATCTGCATTTATTTATGGGCTATAAACCCAGCATTGTCTTTTATGAGTATGCCACTTGAAGATTTAAATTTGGTGGGCAGAATTTATAGGAACTTGACTGATAAGTGTGGACTTCTGAGGTGTGGACCTTCAATGGGAATTTCAGGGTATCCGTACGAGTCAAGTTGCCTGCGATCGGCTGCGAACTGGCCTTACTCATTAAACACTATTTAAATAACTAATAGTCTGATTAAATAGACACGTACATAACGTCATCTTACTGTGCCGTAAATCTCAAACTAAGCAATTAACTTCTAAGGAAGGCTAGACAGACGATAGTAATTTTTACTTAGATTTCTGAGTTTGTATGGTACTGTATTGATAGAAACAGGGGATTGGCATAACGAAACGAATTTTAATGCACGTCTTGATCATAGCCTAGTTTGGTTACCATCACTGTATACAGTTCTATCAGGTTCTCGACGGTGTATGTGATGTCAATGTACTTCCTGGTGAAGTGCTGGTAGTACACCACCTCCCGCCAGATCACTACTTTATCTTCCGCTTTCAGCTTGGTGTACATCGCGTGCATCTGCTCCACCCACTCGTCTAATGTGCACATGAAGAATGCTAAGCGCATTCTCTCGTCCTTCTCGTATTTCTTCACTGCTGGCTCCATGTCCTTCAGCCTCTGCTGCGTCAGATATATCACTTGCCTCATCATTACTACCGTTTTTATTTTTAAGTCGTTAGGATCGTTCGTATAATTGTCATATCTTCTAGCTGGACGTGGCACGTTGGCGGGTGCACTACGACGGCTCCACGCCCGCTTTCGGAACCGTTTGACGGGTATCATTACAGAAAGTGCTTTGTCCACATCCAAGCTGTTGGTGAGTGCTGTCATTTGTTTGAGTCGGCTTGCTATCTGTTGGTCTTCCCCGACGAAATGGATGTCTCGTAGCGCTATGAGAGGTGTCGTCTGTTCTGTGGGAATCAGGTGGAGACCTGGCAAGTTGTACTTTTATGATTATGTTTGCATAACTCTGCTTATGTTATCCACCATTAATATACTCTGCTAAGTTTAGAATTAGATGGACGTGTGTGTGGGCAAGAAATTCTTGGGTGGTTATAATTATAATTTACTAGCTGTCCCCCGCGGTTTCACCCGCGTTCCCGGGATAAAAAGTAGCCTATGTCCTTTTCCATACCATAGGCTATCTGCATGCCAAATTTCATGTTGATCCGTTGAGTAGTTGAGGCGTGAAGGCGTAACAAACAAACAAACAAACAAACTCACTTTCGCATTTATAATATTATTTAGGATTTAGGATTTAGGATATTTAGGATAGTTAGGATTAGGATGTTGGGTTCATAATTAATGTACTCTGGGTGCCATTTAAAGAAGTTATGAACCATAATTTTTCAGCGTATATTTACGTATTTATAGAAAGTTATATTATATTCTCTTAGCTGATATTATTATTGTTTAATGCATTAACTAATATTCTGCAAATATTAACCAAATAAGGTTTGACCTCATCTAACGTTTCTTTTCGCATTTATTACAATAAACAGACTTACAGAGCACAAGAGCACGATACATGTCGAACGGTGACTGTTTTACAACAACTTTACAGCATCAGGCTACATTACATCATTAAATTCAATGCTACAAGTACTTAGCAATAAAACTTTTAACTATCTTACAATTAACTGATAATTTTAATGTTACTTCAACCGTGTATGTAATACCTACAAAGGGTTAAATTAACATAAAAAGTAGTGTTAATTTTTATTAACAACAAATATGTACAAAATACTATCTATATTTACAAAATACAATCTATATATAGAATATTTCCTCAAGCCTGCCGCTGCTTCCGATTAACGGCAAGGTTCCCAGAAGGCTGGCAGCGTTTCCTCTTTGGATAGCCAAGCTGATGCGTTGGCTGAAAAAGCTCCCCGCCCGCTGGTCTCCGGAGGTCTCGATCAATTTTGAAGACAAGGTGCGAGCAAAACGGCGAGCTTCGAGCGAGTGTTAATTTGTTTTGTGCCATTAAATATTCATTGAAATATTTAAAATAAACGATTTCGTTTATTTTTTACCACCATATTATTTAATGTATTTGTCTTGTTGAAATACCGAAATCTCTACAGTGTCATCCTAACTAATATTATAAATGCGAAAGTGAGTTTGTTTGTTACGCCTTCACGCCTCAACTTCTCAACGGATCATCATGAAATTTGGCAGCCTATGGTATGGAGAAGGAAATGGCTTTTTATCCCGGGAACACGGGTAAAACCGCGGTGGACCGTTAGAACAGTAAAATTTTTCAATATCCGTAAGATTCATTAGTTCGCGAAGAAATGCAGTAACTTAGGTCTTTTTATGTCAATAGGTTGACAGACAGCCAGACAGTCCACCTGATAGTACGCGGTCACCGCCACCAATGGACATTTGCATTACCAGGGGTATTTCTTTTTACGCCCATTTTGAAGAACCCCATTATCGTAGCGCTGAGGAAAAACCGTAATGGGAAGCTCATTCCACATACCAATGGTTTTCAGTAGGAACGTCCGACTGAGCCGTTGTGTGGACGATCGAGGCGGCTCGAGCGACGATGAGGATGAACTCCTCATCGCCATTCGCCAGTGAGCAATGCAGTAATAGAATGGTGACGATGGCACCAGGTCAAAACTGAAGGGTACACTGAAGTTTTTTTTTTTTTTTTTACTGTGTATAGGCCTGTGTTTGACCACAATCTCACTATGGTAAGTGATATGTGGTCGAAGGTGGTAAGCACACAAAGCCTAGAAGGAACTGGCTCTCAAGTGCAGCTGTCGGAACACACCGATAGGTGCTTGGCGACAGATTTTCAACTTGAGGGTGGTAGCCAGCCAGACGGGTACTACAAAGTACCCTACCAACGTGCTATGGTTTCCTCACGATGTTTTCCTTCACCGAAAGCTCTAGCTCATTGTAGGATTCGAACCCGGGACCTTCGTCTCGGTATCCGACGTCACTACCACTGAGCTATCATCGCCACAGAGAAAAGAAATATAATAGAGACGCTATGCTAGCGGAGCCCGCGCGCCACACATGACATCAAATGGGCATATATCAACCAAAACACGCGTCAACGCTTCGTAGTATCCGCCATACTTAGCAGAGGTGCGTAGCTCCGCGAAAAATATTAATTATGTCGTGATGCGCTATTATTTCCTGTAGGAAACGAAGTGAGGAGTCGGAGTGTAACTCAAGGAGGGATTTCCTTTCATCCATGAGTCTACAAACCTTTATTTAATTGTGATATTTATAAAAATGTATTCGAGATTATGATAATTTTAGGTGCAAACGATAAACTCTGATACTACTGCAAAATTATACATTGAAGGCAATGTACTCACTTTATTTGTACGCAAGGTAGCGAGCGCAACTCCGCACGTAATGTATTGCGTTCTTTCACATTCGTCGTGAGTCGTGACCTGTCGTGACCCCAAAACACGTGCATCGATAGTTTTGTTGGATCAATATCGATAAAATACATCTTTTTATCACTGATTTGATTAAGGCAATAGTTGAAAGTTATATCAATATCCGCATTCATCTGTTAAAATTAAGCTTTCAAAACGAGAATTTCGAAACAAATAAATTTTATTTCAAGGGCAATAAACCATGTAAAAATAACTTTTTTTTAATTTAACACGTTTTTTTTTACAATTCAGTATTCTTTGCACAATTATTCTTATCGAACGTGAATTTTCTTCCGGAATTTCTAAAAATATATCGACGAAATTAAAATATCGATAATTTTATTGATATTTTATCGATAACTTTCGCTGCATTAAGCGAATAGCAATAAGTGTTGCTACTCGACGCCAGTCGACGCAGCTATTACGCAATTATCAACATTATGTCTAATACGTTTGAGTTCAAAATTGCGTTCCATGAAAATAAGGCCATCTAGTGCCGAGTGGCAGAACTTTTTCGTCGATTGAATCTAGTTAGTTTGTAGATTACAAAACGACGTAAATACATTGTACGCTATTGAAAAATAAATTTTATATTAACGTAAAAAAGTATATTTTCATATGTATGACCTGTGTGATTAAAGCTATTTTTGAGTAAAATAGAAACGACCAATCAAAAGGATTGTTTATTTGTAGTACAATATATGATTTAACATTTATTTGTGTGAGTTTGGCGACGCTGGTTCCGATACAAATTCTAACGCATCGCCCTTCCAGTGTATTCTCTTTTCCGTGATCATCGCCATAAAAAAAAGTAATGAGAGAAACTATTTTTTTTTCAAACTTCTTTTACAAAATGCCGATGAATTTGGTTCGATGAAAATGGATGAAAACACAAGCCGTGTGGTGTGAAGTATCTCCCTGTAAATTGTTATTTTTTACAAGTAACTTAATATTTCTGTTATTGATTGAATGCATAAAAAGTCTGTACTGTCAAGAACAAGTGCATTATTGTGCAGGATCAGATGTTTCATATACTTAGGTACTTTCTTACTTTACTCGTACATAATTCCCGTCTTAATTGAATTCAGAATGATAAACTACCCAAGTCAAGCCCCGAATATAAATACCTACGTGCTTACATCATGTACACAAAGTGTAAACGATAAGCTGTTCGTAGATGCCACCACTAAAAATACCTTGTTACGAGTGTAGTGTCATATATTTCATTCAGAAGGATTCCATAATAGCCCTAATACAGCTAACAGCACCGAGCTACCCTGCACCGCACACTGTGTGTAGGTACCTACGTGTCCCCAATATATGTCACCTAATCCCTTGTTAAGCAAAACGTTCTATTCCAAGTTTTTCCACATGACAACATAAAATCTTCATGTCACGTAACAAAAATTAAAAATAAATCTGTTCTCGGTTCACATTCACGAGGCTCGAGCAGCCCCCGACTCGTGCGCCCCCACGGCTCCCCCGCCCCCTGGCCGCCCCGCCCCGCCCCGCCCGCGCCCCTCAGGTGCCATCGATCGCACCCCGCTCCGCCCAGCAACAACTAGTCTCTATCTCACACAGGGATAATAGATCCATATTTCATTGAGTGACACAAACACATGCATACGAAGATATGACAGTTGTTATGTGATACAATTATCATGTTGTCAATCGGATTTCTCCTATCATCTTCGATACTTTATATATTTCAATACCTACCTATTTTTATTTATATTACTCACTGAATTCTCAAAGGCAAAACTTCCAATGGGTTTAAAACTGTAAACATTCAGAAACCAAAAGATGATGAAACTCATAGGAAGAATAGGTCTAGGTGGCGATGATGTTGTACAAAGAACTATTCCTCATACCATTTCCTCATAATAGAGGTGGTTGGTACACTAAACAGGTCGAGACTTTTTTTTTTTTTTATAAAACTTTGTCGGTAAACAAGCATACGGCCCACCTGATGGTAAGCGGTTACCGTAGCCATATGGACGCTTGCAACACACGAAGCATCGCTCACGCGTTACCGACCTTTCCCCCCTCCCCTATGAGCCCTGGCGACCTTACTCACGCGCAGGAACACAACTTTACACAACATAAAGTTATTTGGCTGCGGTATGTAGGTATTCTGTAAGGTGGAGGTACTTCCCCAGTCGAGCTGCTCTTTGAGCGAATAAACGCTACGCTCTACCTCTCTTAAAACTTAACTACTCTCTTAGAACTTTAGACTAAATTGAAATTGCACATAAAAACAAAAAATGAAATACAACCGAATTGAGAACCTCCTCCTTTTTTTGAAGTCAGTTAAAAATGCATGTAGGATAACATAAATAAATAAGTATGGTAGGTCGGTAGGTATCTACTCAATTTAGCAATTTAAATTCTGAACACAAAAAATTAAAGGCCTTGAAAGTTTTGCAACCAATCCCGTTCCACAGAGCTAAGCTATCTAGCTCCCTCGTGCCCCCGTTGCTGCCCCCCAGAACTGCCGCGGCCTAGGGGCGTGTAGTGTGCACAGTATAAGGTGGTATAAGCAAGTAGGTGCGATATAAATAGACGTCCTCGCTCACTGCCAAGGTCGGCGCAGATCGATAGAGCGCGGGGCGTGGGGCGCGGGCCGCGGGGTGGCTAGGGGGCCGAGCGATGGAGCTGCGATGCGATGAACATTGTGGAGGAGAGCTATACGCCTAATAAGCACTCGTGAATGTAGGTATTTTTATAGGTACGCTTGTTCCATAATCAATTTTTAATTTTGGTTCTAAATATAAAAACAAAATACGATAGACGTACCTACCTCTACCTCTTTGTGTGTTCTATCGCCTATATAATGGGGAGTGTTCTAAAGAACTTTTTGACCTGGTGCCGTCATCACCCTTCTACCACCGCACCGCTCGCCAGCGATGTGGAGTTCATCCTCATATCCTCGAGCCGGCTCGATCGTCCACACAACGGTTCAGTCGGACGTTCCTACTGTGGACCATTAGGATGTGGAATGAGCTCCCCATTACGGTTTTCCCTCAGTGCTACGATATGGGGTTCTTCAAAAAGGGCGTGAAAAGAGCTCTTCAAGGTCGGCAACACATCGGCAATCCCCTTGGTTTTGCAAATGTCCATAGGCGTCGGTGCCCACTTACCATCAGGTGGACCGTCTGACTGTTTGTCAAACTATTGACATACAAAAAAAAAACCTACCCCACGTCGGATTTTGCGATGTTTTATATTGCTACACAATTTGAGATCTTTATTTGACTCTGGATGAACTGTTACCCCTTGAAGATACCTAGATACATCGTGGAACAATCCTTGTTCCATATTACGATATTTGCCTTCAACATCCACGTCCACAAGATATCCCTCGACTGTTATGTTTATGACACCCTCGTTAGTTCCCAACACTTCACCTGAGGCTACAGAGGGCGCTGCTTCCAACCCCTTCCTGTTAATACCTGCCCCCGTCTCATCAGTCATAAATGACTTTGTTCTAATGATTATTGTATGACTTCGCGATATGTAACATGATTCGAGTTCTCCAGAATTTCCCGCTTTGGTCCTTTCTAATATCACAGAGTAATCTCTGTGATATTAGAAAGGACCCGAAAGACTAGTATTAACTATAGTAGGTACGTAGGTATAACTAATATTATAAGTATATGCAAATGTGACTTTGTTTGTTACGCTTTCACGCCACCGATCACGACGTTTGTCAAGCAGATAGCCTGTATGAAGGAGGACATAGGCTTTCTATCCTTGGAACGCGGGTGAAACTAGCGGAGGACAGCTAGTTGGTGATAAGGCGTTGGATGTCGTGGCGAAGTTCAAAAGAATAAATCCTTCTATGAGTTTAAACTTTTTGTGAAAGAAGACATCGTGAGGAAACCAGTATGGAAATTCTCATGAACGAATATCAAGCAAATTATAGTCTACCACTCAAAACAGAGCTTCAATTGATGAAGAGCTAGCCATTATGTCAAACACAAACTTTCTCGTATAGCCCGGTGCAGTGAAGAAACAAAACATAATACCTACATAGGTACTTACCTATTTCAAACAATGATTCCAACGAAGAACCAAACAAAACCGAACAATTTATATTATAACCCCAATTATAGTACTTGTTCGCAATAACTCAATACAATTCCTTATGGAACAAAGAAAATATTACCAATAAAAATAAAAAGGGAACATACCTATCAGCTGATCTGTTACTAAGGGTATAAAGAGTACGCGTCGGCCTACAGGTCGCCCGACTGCTCGCCCGACCGATCTGTCATCACTGCGCATGGTAGCCGTATCGACTACCGACAGACGAGCCTATTCAACAAAAATGAACTTTAGGGTGACTAAGTAAGAATGAAGGTTAATTACATGACGTTTTATAATCCGCTTCTACAGTAATTAACAACTCGGGATAAGCGAAAATAGTATCTATTACAAAGACATATAGGCTAGTTAAAGGTTGTTGTGCAGTTGCTATGGCATCCTTCTGATTATAAAGCGATACTACATTTTATGTAACTGTGGAAACAAATTCCTTGATATTAGGTGCCAGCCAGGCGTCGAGTTTCATAATTAATAATTTCCTAAACGACACACTAAGCTGTAAATGTATTAATATGAAACAAGATTATTCTGAGAATATGAACAAAACGTCTTTTTGGCAATTAGTGAAATTGGGAAACGTTTCGTGGAACGAGTTTCATTATCATCTCCTCACAATAGAATCGCAAATAACTGAAATTGTGAATTTTTTTCGACTTTTGAGACGGTTGCCGAATAATATTTTGTAATTCATTTCATTTCATAAGCTACCGAGTTTAGTACTCTACCACAACTCTTCCAACAATTATGGTTTTGAATCCACCCCTACGTGATGTTGTAGGTACCTCAACATTGTGACGCTCAAAATAGCGCAATCTGTAGTTCTCTTACCAAAGGCACAACAAATACTTAATGAAAATAAATGGCGTCACACGGGATTTTATGTTTGTTTAACGCAGCTCTAACTAAATTCAAAACCGATGGGACTTCGGACATACAGTTATTTGGCAAAGATTAAAGATATACACAATATGACATTCTATGCAACATTGTAGCAGTGGATTTTCAGTTTGCACACATCAGCTGCAGCAAAAATAGCTCAAATACCACACTTATACAAATAATTTAAACGAACATAGCATTATGGGTTTACGCCTTCCGCTCTTACGCAACTCAGACAATCATTACAACCTAAAAATCAACCCTAATATTACTGAATACGATTTATTTTCCATAGCCAGTAGTGTTACTGTGTCAATCTGAATTCAGAACTATAATTTAGCAGCATAAAGCACACATTTAATCAGTAAGCAGTTAATTTGACAGGTAACACGAGTCGCGGTGTCGACAGGCAGCGGTTGGCAAGTGTCGTGCTGTCAGACAGAACGGGATATTTGACAGACGCGCGTGCGCAACTTGTGACCATAGAGATCATAAACAACCAGAGAGAACCAGGCGTTTCGTGTTCATCATTTATTATCAGGGCTGCTTTGCTGTTATGTACCCGTACATGCAGCGACAGTTTTTTGTCTCTCTCTTGAAACTCGCAATCAAATGAGAGGTCAACTGTCCCACGTGTTCCCCTTAGTAATCACTCTGTGTTTATCATAGCATTTTAGGAGAGGTAGCTTATCAAAGAGCAGCTCTACGCGATCAAAGAGTAGGTACCTCCACCTTACAGAATCCCGCAGCGAAAAAACATTGTTGTATTCCTGCGAGTGAGTAAGGTCGCAGAGTTCATTGGGGAGGGGGAAAAGTGCGTGAGTGATGCTTCGTGTGTTGCAACTATCCGTAAGGCTACGGTTTCCGATTACCACCAGGTTGGCTGTAAGTTTGTTTGCGGCTTCCAGATGTTGAGAACAACTACACTGACTATATCAAAAGATGTTCTAACCCGACAGTTTTAGAACGACTTTTCTGACTAACACGTCTGACTACTCTGACTATATGTTTATTCTGTGCCCCGCCTGATTATTAGCAAATAAGATGCTACTCATAATTATAATGGACGTTTTGTTTGATATACAACAGTGTTGCAAATAGTAAATATTCCTTCCGTATGTTTCTGTAAGGTCGGATTGAGGGCGTTAAGGCGCGGACTGACTACGATTTTGACAGCGCTCGTTCTTCACTGGAATAGTGTTGAAAATGGTAAATCATAAATGTGTCGACTCTATGAAACGGACATTTATTTACGGGTTTTCTTTAGATTATACAGAATATACACATTAAATTGAATAAGTGTCCGGTTAATATTCTAATATAATTCTGTATCTAATAATATTCTTAAAAATAAAATTGTTGTCATCGCTGAAAATACGGAGAATTTCGCCACGAAAGATTTTATTGAGACGTAAATTGCGAATTTTTTATTGGGAATATAAAGACACTTTTTAATATTCTATTTGGTTAAAAAAGATCTCAAAACCCTCTTCTATGCACAGTAATTTTTTGTGTAAGGTATTTTCATTGCGTTACGTCATACTCGACTCTCAAAGAAACCCATTTTTGTGAATTTGAGGTAAGACCTCGTCTTAATAAATTATACACATTACATTAATAAGTCACGAGCCTATTTTAAATACCATTGGTCACGTGTACATTTTTGTATAACTTATTCTTTTATCAAATTCCACACATACACCTTAAATTAAGATTCATTCTCATTTTAATTCGATTCACTTGTATAATATTTTTCATTAGATAACTATTTTGTGAAACTACTATTTAATGCATTTCTAATAATAATATTATGTAATACGAAATCGTACAAATAAACAAAACTATAAATAAAGCATGTTATGATTACCGTGAGGCTGGGTCCACACCGAAGACGGGCAGAGGCGGGGGCGGTCGTAAATAACGACTCAAATTTATTTATCAACGAGCTCACGCCTCGCGCACAGATATGCAATTTTGGTGATGAATAATGGCGGTTTTTTTAAGATAATTAAAAAGCGGTCGGAATAAATTTTGTGCGGTAATGTATCTAGCTATTATTTTCAAGTATTTTCCGAATATTTATTTAATGCAAAGCACACGTACACGGTAAACTCAGTATGAAAACAATTATAAGTATACGATACGTGTGCCGTAGTACATTTTTCAGTCAAAAATTACTTACGGCACGAGTATCGTAGGTATAAAGTTTTACACGCATTGACATAAAGGTAATTAACGGTATTTGATGATACTTCGATAAAAAAATATATGCATATAGTTTATTATAAATTCTCCATGTTTCAGATAATATTCTCTCCGGCTATAGGCTCTGGGTGGATTTCATCTCACATCGATGTATACCTAACATCGAGCTAAGTCTACTAAATCACTACAATACGGAACGCAGCCGTACGAATAGCTAATAAACTATGTAGAAAATTCCGTCCAAGCCGTTCCGTGCTGGCAGACAAGATTTTTTAAAATATCTGATAAAGCAGAATGCCAGAATAAATTGAACTCTAAAGATGCGTATTTGCTATGCAAATACAAAAGTCAACAATATGTAGGTAAATTCAACTTCAGAAATTCCGGAGATCCTTCTACATTCAAAATTACAAAACTCTCTTTATAATAAAAAAAATAAGTGAATATTCTAAGTAGCATTGAGCTTAATCTTTCCGTATAGGAAAACATCGTAAGGACTCTATCGTAATAGGTGGATGTTTGTAGTGCCCGCTTTTCTTACTACCAGTAGGTACTATCACAGAGAAAATAAATATAAATAGAGACGCTATGCTAGCGGAGCCCGCGCGCCACACATAACATCAAATGGGCATATATCAACCAAAACACGCGTCAACGCTTCGTAGTATCCGCCATACTTAGCTGAGGTGCGTAGCTCCGCGAAAAATATTAATTATGTCGTGATGCGCTATTATTTCCTGTAGGAAACGAAGTGAGGACTCCGAGTGTAACTCAAGGAGGGATTTCCTTTCATCGATGAGTCTAAAAACCTTTATTTAATTGTTATATTTATAAAAATGTATTCGAGATTATGATAATTTTAGGTGTAAACGATAAACTCTGATACTACTGCAAAATTATACATTGAAGGCAATGTACTCACTTTATTTGTACGCAAGGTAGCGAGCGCAACTCCGCACGTAATGTATTGCGTTCTTTCACATTCGTCGTGAGTCGTGACCTGTCGTGACCCCAAAACACGTGCATCGATAGTTTTGTTCGATCAATATCGATAAAATTCATCTTTTTATCACTGATTTGATTAAGGCAATAGTTGAAAGTTTATTAATTTACAACAAATATGTACAAAATACAATCAATATTTACAAAATATAATCTATATGTAGAAAATTTCCTCAAGCCTGCCGCTGCTTCCGATTAACGGCAAGGTTCCCAGAAGGCTGGCAGTTAAGTGAAAGTTTACTGAAAGTTATATCAATATCCGCATTCATCTGTTAAAATTAAGCTTTCAAAACGAGAATTTCGAAACAAATAAATTTTATTTCAAGGGCAATAAACCGTGTAAAAATAACTTTTTTTTAATTTACTTCATCATGTTAAACGTTTTTTTTTACAGTTCAGTATTCTTTGCACAATTATTCTTATCGAACGTGAATTTTCTTCCGGAATTTCTAAAAATATATCGACGAAATTAAAATATCGATAATTTTATTCATATTTTATCGATAACTTTCGCTGCATTAAGCGAATAGCAATAAGTGTTGCTACTCGACGCCAGTCGACGCAGCTATTACGCAATTATCACCATTATGTCTAATGAGTTTGAGTTCAAAATTGCGTTCCATGAAAATAACGCCATCTAGTGCCGAGTGGCAGAACTTTTTCTTCGATTGAATCTAGTTAGTTTGTAGATTACAAAACGACGTAAATACTTTGTACGCTATTGAAAAATAAATTTTATGTTAACGTAAAAAGGTATATTTTCATATGTATATACCTGTGTGATTAAAGCTATTTTTGAGTAAAATAGAAACGACCAATCAAAAGGATTGTTTATTTGTAGTACAATATATGATTTAACATTTATTTGTGTGAGTTTGGCGACGCTGGTTCCGATACAAATTCTAACGCATCGCCCTTCCAGTGTATTCTCTTTTCCGTGGGTACTATAAACCTAAAAGCACCTACCACAGTGCATGCCGTCCGACAGATGCGCCCCCCCACCACCACCATCAACCAAAGATAAGCGGTAGCCCCGCTGTATTTGAGAGCCCTACTAGGCTTTGTGTGCTTACCACATTCGACCACATAATCACAGACCATGGCGAGACTGAGGACATACACATGCCTATCCACAGTAAAAATAAAATCTAATGACGCAGCCTATAATTTTACTGTAGTACTGGTTTTTTTGGACTTAAAAGTGGTGTTGAGTTTAATGGCCAACGACATAAATCAAACAAACAGTCATGTTGAGTATATATCACTTGTGCTGTTAACTCATTTTATAGCTTTAAAATTAGACATCAAAGTCGTTTTACTACTTTTTTTTAGGTTGTCTACATTTTCGCTTGCTTTACCAATAAGCCAGATACAGTTAATCTATTAATGTATCTGGCATATTATTCTACATGACAGAAGGGGATCAAGTTGTTAATTAAAAACAACGACTATATAATTATGAACAACGATATTGTATATTTATTATACAGCTATGTTTTTAAAATTACAATAGCCTACTGAGCGAACAATTTATGCAAGCAATGTCCTTTCAAATATAAAATCGCAAACTTTATAGTCATCATCATCATCAGCCTATAATATCCCACTGCTGAGCACAGGCCTTCTTTCACAAATCAGGGTGAAAGGGAATGGTCAGGTACTACACCACGCGTGCCCACTGCGGATCTGTGGAGGTAGGCTAGTGGTCAACCTACTGTTGGAGTTTTTTTTTATATGTTTGCTTTACATCTTTTTGAATCGACATAAATACAAATAGCTCTACGATTTATTTGATAATGTCTTCATGGCGTGACGTCATCGCCGCCCATTTGACATTTCCCTGACCGTGAACCTGTCAGCTGTCAACTGTCACCTGTCACCGCGCGTCACCCGCCCATTTCACGGAATTGTTATAAATATAATGCGGGTAGGTTACGTTGTATGTTGACTCTTGTTGCCAAGTCGCAGTTTTTTTACTTTTTTTACGTATAATGAGCGCTAACGAGCTGCGAATGATTATGGTGATTAAGTAACCGTTAACTACGGATGATGAGGTAACTACTACATTTAACTACTGGTTACGTAAGTGCTAACAATTTTATCAAAGTAAGCGAATGGTAATTGCATTGTATCCGCTTTGTTATTTTTTATTTCTATTATAGACCGTTGTATGTAGGTACTTGTAGAAAATGTCACCGACATATGTGTTGGTGTCTGTTCTGTGCCGCAGTAATATTAAATTGGAGATAGCCTCGGAAAGCAATTGGGTGCAATGCGAAATGTAGCGAAATAACTGAAACTTTCAGCCCATTGGAAACAGAGAGCTGTATAGATGTTGTAATAAAGCTTATTGGAGTTGGCGCCCTGCCCGCTGCAGCCGCTGCACGGGCATCGGGCTCCCTGTACATTAAATGTGTCATTACATATTGCAATTATACACTGTGTACTTGTAGTAGCTAGTAGCTACACAGGCAAAGAAATAGGGTTTACAAATCCGACCACTTCAAATCCGTCAGCTAGGACTTTGAATTTCAATCATTAAAAGAAAAAGTTTATAAAAATACTTGGATGTCTCAAAGTTGTAGCAACCCTATTATATCTGTCTGTCTTCGATGTACGGAAGTGACACTAGGTTTTGGCCTATCCTAATGAAGTGAACATTGTGTGACAAACTGAGTTGAGAGATTATCCCGCAGGGTTGGTAGAGTATATTTTAGTAGCAATTGATAGCATTCACATCGACCGGTAAGTACCGATGGTCATTTCAAAGGAGTCCGTTCTCTTTTCTCAAATGAATATGAAAATAAATATGCTCGCTGCGACCCCAATCTCAAAGAAATGGTTGTTCGGGATAACGCGCGCAAACCCCGAGCCGGGCCGGATGTCAAATATCGCACCGAAATTACTTTCGGTTTATAAATAAACCCTCGCAAATTGAGAGCGAGTCTATTCTTCAAGTTTTTCAGCGGTGTTGATTTTATACCGGCATTACCGAAGATGTAGCGACCTTCCTCGGTAATGGACGACCAAATTTAGTTCTCCACTGTAATGAAATCGTGGAAGTTACTCGGCCCGGGTTCTCGGCCCCGGTGCTCGGCACGGGGTACGGGCCTCCCTATGCCTCCACAATTATGCAAATTTTACCCTTAATTTCATGCTCTCTACTGTCTCGGTATATACTCGCTTCTAAATTAGAACGCAGAGATTAGATAAGTTTATTCGGTAATAAAGCCGAATTAAGTGCGGCATTAAGTCACAGTTTAATCGAGTCGACGAAACTTGTTGATACTAAAACTGCGGCGTGGCAGCCCTGCCCGAGCCGCGCCGCGCTCGGCCGGAGCCGTGTTTGGATTTATTTTAAACTTCAAAAGAGTTTCTGAGAAATTCTCATCTCACTAGCCTTGACAACGAAACGAAAGACGGGAATAACTGGAAAGAAACAGATAATTAGAGATCCCTGTTAATATTGCCGTGAACTTGCTTACAGTGGTGCGATGTAGCTGAGGGCGAGGGATAGAGGGGTGGGGAGGGGCGGTGTCGTGGACCGTCGCCAGCGCCGGTCTGTCTGCGGCATCGCCACCGGCTTAGGTCAGGTTCACATGGTGCTAGCTAGCTAGTCTCTTCCTTTGCTTACTTTGTAGTGTGCAAAAATGCCAATAACCCTGTCCAAAAAACAATGATACAAAGGTGAACAATATAAAATTAATTAAAAATATATCTTCACGCCCATTACTAATCTTGACTAATCGTAGGTAATTAGACTTGTTTAAAAACTGACAGGTAATTAAGGATAAAAACTGTACGAACCTTTAGCATCTGCGGATGACATCCTCGAAAATAACTTGAGAGATGTAAAAAATGGCATCGCTCAATGTGCCCAAGCAAACAAAGTATCTTTAGGAGTTTTAACAGAAAATTAATTACTGCAATAAAATGAACAGAACAAAAACGCTCGGGTCGAGAGTCTACATCAGTCTTTACATGTCTTTGATGATGGTACAGCTGGCGTAATTCCAATCTTAAAGCTTGCTGATTTGGGTTGAGAACAGTTTGAAGGGTTGGATGGAGATGATGCAAGAGCTAGTAATAATCATGAGCTGGTGGAGTTTGTGCCAGCACACGCGTTCCATATAAGTGACAGTGCCGCATCATTATTCTTAAACACATTTGCATGTTGTATAATTGTCGAGATTACTTGAATGATAGTGATGACTGTTTACCAAATATAGAATGTCATGCTTCTAGCATAAAACATGCTCGAACTTGTAGATGTAGGTAATTGAGCAAGTCTTCATTTTATTGTTGATGACAGAGCATTTAATTATTCTGTGGCATATACTACTATAAATTTATGTTTTCATCGATATTAATGTTTGTATGTATATTTGTAACTCAACCATATGGTCTGATGGATTCAGAGGCACATAGATGGATATTTCTTATTAGTACGAATAAAATATTAATCCTTGATATTTTGACAATTTATTCCAACGAAAAAGCGTGACAAAGCCGATAAAATTACTTGCTCTATAATTTGTTTCACTTATTTATTTCTATCATTTGTAAGTTTTGACATAATGGTGTCAGTCAACGTTAAAGAATATTTGTAATGTATTGTTCTATTCTCAGAGAGCATCATTACATTTTGCAATCTTAATTCATATAGCTAGTAGTTTTGGCAACAACATCGTAAATGTTCCACCTCCGTCATTGGGAGCACTCCACTCGCCCCAAAAATATAATTTCCCATCGTTTGACGAGAGCTGTTCGTGTTATAATCGTTAAACCCGACTTGATTCCAAATCTGAGTGCAATTTTCGTAATAACAGCTTCGGAATATTCTGGCATAATGTTTTATGAGCCAGCTGCCAGATTGTGATCTGTTGGCAGAACCGGCGAGGGATTAATCTCGGTTTAACTTTTCGCTACATTAAATCTTAGTGTTTGGCCGAGGATTCACTTCACTGTACGGTTTGGTGCCATATTAAAATGTCACATGCGGAGTGGAATGTCGACGATCCTTGCCTCCACCGCTGAGATATGACGACACTGTCTTTTTATAAACCTCCTAACCCAAGCAGCACGCAAGCATATTCTACATCAATAAACCAGCCCGTAGTAAGGGATCCGCGTCAGCTTAGGGTTCTTAAACAGAATATCAAAACTCTACTTATACAGCGTTAAGAATTTAATAACACTCCAAGCTGGTTTTATCTTTAAAGCTGTATATAGGCTGTATAAAGGGATCCGCGTCAGCTTAGGGTTCTGAAACAGATATTATAACTCTATAATACAGCGTTAAGCTTTTTCTGACACTTCAAACTGGTTTTATCGTTAAAGCTGTATACAGGCTGTATAAAGGGATCCGCGTCAGCTTAGGGTTCTGAAACAGATATTATAACTCTATAATACAGCGTTAAGTGTTTTCTGACACTTCAAGCTGGTTTTATCGTTCAAGCTGTATACAGGCTGTATTAAGCATGTGTTCACTTACTTAATACAGCAATAAACGTTCATAACTTACTTAGTACAGCTACTAAGACTTATAACACACTCCAAGTATCGTTTAGGCTGTATAGCAAATTGTCGACATTTTTACATTTACAATAACAACATTTAAATTACAATTAAAGGAATATTTCATAATAACTATAGCCGTATCATGGTTATCAGCTTGAATAATGATCTTGTATACTCATATCTATTATTTATAAATATATTTTTAACTTCCTAACCTTAAAAACAAACACTTATTTACTGTATTTAGTATAATTTCTTTATTTTGGCTTGATTATTTTGTTGGCGCGTGAATATTTTGACGGAAAACATACACAGGTTCACAATAAATTAAAATTTGCACATTGAATTCATCAATAAACAGCATTAGATATCCATGTCCAAGATTTTATCCTTTCCATTTTAATAACAATATTATGTCGCCATTCAATATGGCATCGTAAATAGTTTTATTTATTTTATTCTCACATAATTCTCTTCGACAACCTATTTAGAACTATTATTCTTACAAGATACTTATAAGAGGATATCCGTAGAGTATAGGCTGCTCTATACACCTAATAACAGCCCTAATACAGCTTTTATACTTGTCTTTTGTTTATACAGCCTCTATACAGCTCCAATAACGAAATAAGCTGTGTAATGTGGGCCCTTTTTACACTTATAAGGCCTGTATAAGCGCTTATACAGCCTTTTTACAGCCTGAATATTCAGCTTTTAGTATAAGGACGAACTTTAATACAGCCTTTAAACAGCTTGTTATGCTACTTGGGAATTCGCTTAAAATTCGCTCTGTTTTCACTTATAAATTATAAAAGTCAAATAAAGAGGGTGAAAAGAAACACGGCTCGGAATTCTCTCTTGTCGACTCTTGGAAAACGTAAAAATAACATTTTACAGAACGTGAAGTGCTGATATCAACGGCACAACTTAGCAATTTATATTTGAACGCTTTTTTAAATCTTCTCCTGTATCATCATTTGTTGATGTCTGGTTTATTTTGTTTTATGTTATGCATTCCGCTTTATGATGTTTTGGAATTTTATTAAGTTCATCTTGCTTTGATTTAAAATTAGACGTTGCAGTTATTGTTTCTGTAACCTTTATTGCAAGACTTGCAAGATCCTTTAGTTACCTAACATAAATATTAATTTAAACCTACATATTTTACATATTATTATGTCACTTTCATCATATGCCAATTTGTGTCTGTCTGTCGATTTATAATGAACTTCCTAATACGTCGGTATGTACTCAGATAATTATAGGCCCATTACGTAGATGTTACATGAGATTTAAAACTAAACAGTGTTGTGTCTCCCACAGGGTTCAGGGGCAGTCGTCGCTCGACAGATGTCAGGGCTGCGGGTTCTATTCCCGGCGGTGATCGCTCTTTGTTGTAAGATGCGCGCGCGCTGTCACAACCAACAGTTTGTTACGCTATATGATTTTGTTTGCCCATTCTCGTTTTAGATGTTGCTGTGGCTTTAGTTTCATTTGATGCAGTATGTATGTCATCAAAATGATTCGTCATAAGCTATTTATGGCACACTTGTAAGTTGCTAGATCAAAAAAGACTTAAAATAAATTACCAAGCATGTTGTAAGTAGTCAAATTAACGCTTTCACTGTTCTAGCTCTCCAAGGAGAACAACTTTAGTTTTTCCTCAATAAAAACTGCTTATTACTTTAGTTTCATTACCATATATTAACCAGAAACATTTACACTGAGATGTTTATCAAGCAGCCGCCTCCGATATAAACACGAGATGTTAATTTTTTTGCTAAAACTATGTTTTTGTTACTTTATTCAGATGATATCCTTCACCTTAAATTACTTCTGTATCAGTATCTTAACACATATTAAAATAATTGACCAGCTATGTGATAAACACGTGGGATTTTACGTCAGTTTTTTGTTCTATTTTTTCGCAACGTGATTAAAGACTGGTCTCTTCTTATTAGTGAATTGAAGCATGATGCGAGTGGTGTGACTAGTTCGCTTTAATCCATGATATCTTCAAACCATTGATCAACAGCATCGCCATTGAATTTGATAACCGCTCATCATTTCAAACAGCAATTAAAAAATGCTTTTAAATTAATCTCATAAAATCTCCATGAACAGATCAATCAACCGCTCAGAGGCAGAAAAGCGACGGTGATTGCTTACCATAATCTGTCTGCTTGTTAGCCTTCTAAAATACAATAACAAAAGGATAGTACACGCCTACAAACATCAGCTAAACAATTTGATAGGTATGTTCCGAGCATAAATACTCTATTTGAAAGCAAGTCGAAACCGCTTTACAAACCGACTACACTTCATACAATATAAGCAGCCAGCCCAGCAACAGTTCTATATAGGACGTACATAAATACATTGTTGCTAACCTGCGAGGTGTGAAACAATTTCCACATGGCAATTGGATGCCTGCCTTTTGCGTCAGGCACCGTCAGCCGCGCCAGATAGTCTAGCTAAATACGCTCCTTGGACCGACTTCAACCAGGCTACGTGACCACCACCTGCCACGCCAATTTGAACCCTGAAATCTAAGCCCCAAGACTTTGTTTGTATAATCATCGATATATGCAACACAGCTGTATGCTGATTTCAACCCTGATAATGTAACTTTACGGTGGATAATGATTTCAAGCGCGGTTTTCGCGTGCGTCTTCGCTGTAAATAAGGTATGACGCAAAGCGGCAATTTAAGGATGCCACAGTAACTCAATATATTTTAAAACATAATATGAATTGTCGTGCGCTCGGAATTGGAAGCAATTTGTCTGAAAGCATTGTTTGGAGTTTTGTTGGTGTTGGCATGCTGCGGTCAGAGTTTATAGTTAGTTTAGTATTTTGCTGTGTTTATGTTTTGGAGTTCGTCCGTAGATTAGATGGTTCGGCGAGGGTGCCAACTGCCGAGTTGCCAACTCCGCTAAGTGAAACAGTCAAGGGGTCGGTCAAAGCACGCGAATTTATTCGCAGCTTTAAAATTATATTGTCCATAAATTGGATGAGCCTGCAAGCCCACTAAGAGACGGCTGTGATAATTCACGAGCTTAAAGGATTTGTAAGTATAATACTAGTAGAATTTGTAACAAAATAAATTAACCTTTTAAGCGTAAGCAGCTAACTTGGTACAACATTCCACTCAGTAATTTAGTAGGATAATAAAATTATAACTCTCTTTTAGTATAAAAACTTGTTTGTCTGTGTATAAAACACTCTTTATTCGTTAGTAGATATTAAAGCCAGTCGGATTTTTCAACAAAGGTTTGATGTAGGTAGGTAATTGCATGTAATGTTATGGTGCGTCCATGCTTGTCGAACTGAACACGAGCCGAGCCTCGAACGAGCACACTGCGAGCACGATTCGCGAAGCGTGAACGGGCTTGCGAGGCTCGAACGAACGCAATTGTCAGTTTTTTTACGAACAAAGGGATTCGCATCGTACTCGTTGTAGGCTCGGCTCGAGCTTGGTTCGCGTTATCGCGTAGCATGGACGCACCATTACAATTGACTCGTGAATCTGTGCCAACTTATAATAACTTAATGCTTGGAAACGGAGGCGATATGTAATTTAACTTATTTAAAATAATGAGGGACACGAATAATAATAGGCGAATAAATTAGACGTAAGTTAAATCGTACCGTTACAATAATAATAAGGCAACCGATGTTTTTAGGATTCCTTACCTTAAGGGCAAACGCAGCCCTATACTATCCCACTGATGTCTGTCCGTATGTCTCATGAGTTACAGGCTTGAAAGAATCATGGCGAGATCCATACATTGACATTGATTTGTACAAACAAATAAAACATTTTAGAGGGTTTTGAATCACTTCCAATGTTGAGATTACATTACCAGCAACATGTTACTTGAAATATTTTATAAACCCCGCAAAACATAACGGTTTTGGTCGCGATTCGCCAGCATGGCATAGAATGTCTCATTTTTATCCCGGGGATCTAAATATATTTTAAATGCCTCAAGTTATTCCTTACACACCAAGGATCAGTTATAACCTTATAACGTAATTTCAACGTCTTTAAAAATCTTTAATTTTTTGTACAAATCTCGCCATGATTATTTGTGTAGAATGCTGACCAACAACCGAATATTGATTTAGAAAAAGTCGTGTATTTTCCATACACGAAAAAGAAGCAGAATTTACTTTGAAATATGTTAATCTGTTAAACCATTATATTTATTGAACTCTACTAGAGCAAAGCCCGGCTCGCACTTGGCCGGCTTTTTTAAATAGCCATTACTTATTATATTTCTTGTTACCAAGAATAATAACATCCAAATGTAAAGTATCATGTTTACCCTCAAGCAACGGCCGACCGTTTCTTTATTTAATCTATTTTATAAATTATCTAAAATTTCCATTCGGCTTTTCTGATAAATCAAAACATTGCGAGATACCTTTGTGCTGAAAATGCCGCTGTTTCTCCACCCGTTAAACATAATGATAAACTAAACTTAACAATAACTCAACTGAACCATACTAAACTACGAATAACATTCTAAATTAATCTGGTAGATAGCACTATCGCTTTCCAGTACTCTGTAAATACCTATCTAAATTTGTCGGATCAATTCTGGGAGATAGTTCGTGATACAACATTGGGAAATCAACTTTAAGACGGTAAAAATAAGGTATGTTTTTTGTTTTATGACAGTTAGGTAATCAGCAGGGTAGATTTGACAAGGGACTGGTTGGAACGTTAATTTGTGATCAAACAGATCGTACGGCTTTGTCAAAGTTTGCAATGAGTGCTTTATCGTTTATTAATAGATTGAGTGATGGCTTCTGTTCACTTTTGTAATGGTTTGCTGTGTAATTGTTAGGCGAGGTTGTGAAACGAGTTAAGGAAAAATATGTTTTTAAATAGAATAAAGGTATGTAAATGTTAGCGGAGATTGAGTGTTGCGTAAATAAATACCTATAGCGTATCCATGAACATTTAATTATAGAACTTGTTGCCAAAACTTTCGATTTATACTTTATCTCATATATTTGTCAATATTCACTTTAGGCCCTTCACAAAGTTACAAATTGACTCCACCAACGGTTCTGAATACGCTAATCTGAGAAGCCAGTTAAGTTTATGAAGCCAGTTAAGAACACATAATGTTCAAATTCCAGGTCTTTAGCTTATTCTGGTTACGAGCTAGAGACCAGTGACATATGGACGGATAGACATACAGGAGAGTGCCAGCAACAGGACTCCGTTGCCCTTCAGGTATGCAAAACGATTACAACTAACATAAAGACATTGTTGCACACAAATAATGTAATAAGTGGACACACGTGGATGTGTTGTTTGCATTCGGCATCACGATGTCTCCACGGTGCTCCACGCAGCGCTGTCACCAGCTCATAGCATGTTAGAACAGTACCATGTGTACAGGATACACGTGTCTCTTATTGACGTCAGACACAGCGTCTAGCTGTTTGTATTTAATATATTTGTGATACCACTTATCGTCTTATTATCTTTAGCGAATGCCTTATCATTTTTTTTATCATTTGCTACTACTTTGAAATCTTTGTCTTTATGAATGTTTTCAGTGTGCTTACTCCTGGTGTTACAAGAGTCTATAGCTATGGTAACCGCTAACATTCAGGCAGACAGTGTTAAATTAAATAGCCTAGAATTCAACGGTGCTGTCATAGACTTATAAAAAAATCAAGACGGAGTGTCAAGCAAAAATGAAGGGAAGCCGAAAATTACCTACGAATGCATGACTAAAATAAGTTCTGGCCCAAGCAGACACAAATGATACTGAGCCTTATAGTCACTGTCAACGTCTCAATGTGGAATGACAACCGATCGGCTTCCTATGGTGTATATGTGTGCGTGAGGCCATGTATTTACAAGAACGCCGGCTTCTTTTATGTATTCCTTCTTTTCTTCTTTACTGTATGTTCGTGATGTCATGGACGTGGGCCTCGATTGAAAACCAGCGCGAGGGTTAGTCTTTCTTACTAACCTGAGCATATTGCTGAGTCGAGACCTAAAATGCAATGTTGCGTGATGCCAGGTCACGCAACATTGCATTTTTATGTAGTTTTTAAATTGGTTCTGTTTGTTTTTTTTAATTCTTGTTGTTTTGTAATTTCTAGTCTTTAATGTAATGTTGGGTGTTGTCCAGAATAAATCGTTTTTCTTTCTTTCTTTTGGTGCTTCACTCGTTTATAGGGCGACACTACGTCCTGATTTTTTTATACGTTCATGGGTGCTGTATTCTTTTCTATTTATATTCAAATATAAATAACTCAATGTAATTTGGAACAGCCGCACGTCACAATATCATTACTTATGACATCGTTTTTTTTTAATAATGTCAATAAATTCCCATCATTCTATCAAAGCCATTGACTTATATATAACTGCGTAATCAAAGCTGATCGCTGAAGCACAATCCATCGTAAACCAACTGAAGTATGTAATTAAGACGATTACGTACAGAAATACACTGCAGATCAATAAGGGAAACTGATCGGGAATGCTTGAGGGAATAGCAGGCCCCGGCCTCAGGCCTCGGCTCCGGCCTTTGTGTAGGTAATCTAGGATTAGGGCCGATCGAAGTAATCCGCGAGATATTGCGAGATGAATGGCGTCCCTGCCAGGTGGACCGGTCCGTGGCACACTGATGCTTCTTTTATGAGCCTCCATGGTCCCAGGAGGGCAGCTTTAGGGATTTTCTTCAGGTGTTTTGTTTAGTTTGAGAATTTCGTTTGGTTGAATTGTCGGGTGATATGAAGGTGATCGAATGCGAAGTTTTTCGTAATCCATTAAAGTTGTGCACTCTTTTGGGGTTTAGGGTTGCAGCGGCATTGGAAGCTATATCTATGTCATGTGTTTTGTTTTGAGGATTACCTTTACTAGCTATGATTTAAGTTTTATTTGGGGCAAGTTAAAACGTGAATTCCAACTCCAATATTATATCAGTCATTTCACTGTTCACAATTGTCAGAATGTCAGGTCGTCTTCGTTCGGTCTTAATTGAAATGTGCCCTTATTCTTTCAAAGGCACCTCAATGACTTACACACGTCCTTCACAACTAACGTCCGTAGAAACAAATCTGCTATAAATAATTTAAATTTGACGTCCAGATTGAAATATTATTTCCCATCTCTTTGAAACGGAGTTGAAATTCATTTGCGTTTTAAAATTCATTTATTATTATGATTAAGTATCGAAGACCTGGAGATTATCTCTTAGGATAAGTGCCAAGTCCAATTTTCTAGAGTACCTACAAACAAATTTACTAAAGCTCAAACCTGTGGTTAAAATCAACGGTGAAATAGATAATATTGCATCATTTCATCAAAATTGTACCAAGATGTTGTAAGCTACTTCTAAATGAAAACACGTACCAAAAGCCAGCAAACGTAACATTACGGTTTGAAAAAGCCACCCCGGATATAATTCATAAAATTATTATGTCTCTCAGCAGTGAAAAAGCGCCAGGGTCAGATGGTATTAGAGCATTAGATATTAAGTCAATTAGTCGAAATATTACATTAGCTATAGCAAAATTAATAAATACTAGTATACTAGAAGGAAAATACCCTAATGAGTTAAAAGCAGGAATCGTTAGACCAGTATACAAAAAAGGAAACAGACAAATATATGAAAATTATAGGCCGATTACAATTCTGCCCACCATAGACAAAATTATTGAGAAATATATAGCTAAACAAATATATAAGTTCTATAGTGACAATCATATACTGACTGATAAACAGTACGGTTTTCAACCACACAAAAGTACTACACAATTACTTTCATCATTCTCTGATGTTGTTTATAATCACCTTAATAATAAAAAACATGTCCTAGTAGTATTCATCGATTACAGTAAAGCTTTTGATACGCTCAGACACAACCTATTGCTGAATAGATTAGAAGACTGTGGAGTCCGAGGAAATGTCCTTAAATGGTGCAAAGACTACCTAACTAATAGAACGTATTGTGTTAAATTCAGAGACCAGTTAAGTGATACAGTTTGTGTCGATAAGGGAACAGCACAAGGTTCGGTGCTCGGTCCCTTACACTATATAACGTATGTTAACAACCTAGTAAACACAATTAAAAACTGCGAGATATATCAATTTGCAGACGATACGTGTCTTCTATCTGCCGATAATGATTTGTCCAAAGCTCTAAAACATTTGCAATCAGATTTTACCTTGTTGACCAAATGGTCTCATGACTCAGGTCTTGTACTAAATGCTGATAAAACAAAAATGTTATACATAGCTTCCAGTCACATTAGGAAAGCACAAAAACTGAATCTTATTGCACACAATCATATATGTCTTCACACAAATACAACGTCAAGATGTCAATGTGCTTCCATTGAAGTTGTCAATAAGCATACATATCTTGGTCTTATCATAGATGATAGGATGAAGTGGACGGAACACATTAGGTACGTCTGTAATAAATTGCGTGCCATACTGGCAAAGCTCGTGATAATAAAAAATAAAATTCCTTATGATATTCTATTAAGTCTGTATAAATCTCTAGGTGAATCAATAATATCGTATGGGCTAAGTAGTTATGGCCGCACGTTCAGAACTCATTTGAGCACCATTTACCAGCTCCAACTACGGATATTAAAGGCCATTGTACCGCTTAAAATAAAATATAAATACAAAAATAATTATCATGACCTGTTCCGTTTTTGCAAACTCATCCCAATTCAGGAAAAGGTTGATTACACCCTTTTAATTGAAAATTATTTTAATGAAATCATTCAAACTAAAGATGATAATTCTACAAAAAATAAAAGATCACGTCGCAATCACCCTAAGCTTGCAATTCCGAAATATAGTAACTTCTATGGAAAATTTCGCCATATCAATTTGATACCTAATCTAATTAATAAGTTACCACCTATTTTGAAACATGAACTAACGCATCAAAACATAAAATATAAACTAAAAAACTTCTTTCTGGATCAAATAAATATTTAAAAATAAATAATGCAAACTTAAAACAGCCTAAGGAGGATTGCTTCATAGAAAACATTCTGTATAATGATTGATTGTTTAGACTCACCGCTAGCTGTACCACCACCTCAATGAGATATCTACCTACATTTTAAATAAAAAATGCCACGATGCAGGTGGGTAGTACTAAATCTGTTTGTAACATTGTTCAATTTGTTCTATATGTGTTATGTCCGGGTCAAACTGTGCATTGAATGTAATTAGCTATAATGAACATACTAACTTAGTTTACAGTTTGACTTGGGTTTGTTGACTAATGTAACAGCTGTCAATCACCAACCGACGAACCGATATGGTGTGCGGAAAAACCAAAAATGGTTTATGTCACACCTTACCTTTAAGTTTTTTGTATTCTTTTAATAATAAATAAATAAATAAATAAATTTGACTCTTTGTAATTAGACCTTATTGATAATACATTAGTCTTCTTAATTTCTTATATCATTTTAGCAATATTACATTGCTGCTGAACCAGGAAAGACGGACAGTTGGCATTCCACTAATCCACCTTGATGATCTACAGGTGTCTCTATTTAAACAAAAAGCTGTTTATTTGCGTTAACACGGGTGATGTTACCAGAACTCTTCTAGTAACACGCATTTGCGTCACGCGTCAAGCTGAACGTCAAGACAGACAATCTGCCAGATATATATAAAGACGTCTTGAACTTGACACTGCGTTGATTTACAACTATTTTTATGAAATTCTAATGAAATATTATTTTCATCTGTACAATACAGACATTCGTTTGGTTTCTCTTTTAAAGTATGTGTATTTAATAGATTCTAGTCTAACAGGTATTCACTTTATAAAACCTTCCATTTAATTAAAGCATCTATATATATATGGATCTAATACAATCATTTCTTTCTTTTAATTATATTAATCAACATTTTTAAATTTTAATGATGTTATTCCAATGAGTTTAGGACAAAATAGCTATGCTTGCTAAAATTAGAAAAACCCGACATATAGTACGTGCACATACTTTTACACTTGGATCCCATAATGTTCTGCATGAAGGAGCTGGCAGACTGCCAACTTCCCATGTAATATCTCATGGTGCGGTGCGACATGTCTCGCGCATTGTGACAGTAACATGCTTCTATTGCTTACTGTGTCACGGTGCCATCATTGGAAATTGATCGCACTGTATTGCAGCCCTTACCGTTGCCGAAGTGATTTCGCCTTTATTCTTTACACTATAGGGATTAAGCGATACCGAAACCCTAGAAAATCACAAAGTTGGACCAGCTCTACATCTAGATAATGAAAGAACGAAAATTATAGCTTTAGAAATATCGGCGAGCGAACTACTACTCTGGGAATTACAATCGATAACCAGTTTATTTGTGTGGAAGAAAGATCTTATTACAAAGTGATTGGATTCTGTTGGATTTAGACAATAATTATAGACCTAGATAGGTACTAGTCACCATTATAACAGCCTCCCCTAACAAGTAGGACATTAGCTGTAGTGTAGTCCTACACCTACTTGTGCCCACTTGGGTTACGTATTATCAGACTTTCCATGCTTTCAATTCGAATTGCCTAGGTGGTCCAACACCAAAACTCATTTTATACGATAAATTAGTTCTGAGATAATAATGTTCAGTTTACAAAGGCTACACACGGCACGTATCAAACATTAGAAAATGTAAGTAAATTAATGAGACGCTCTCCGCACTTCCTCCTACAGGAATAGCCTAGTTTTCCTGTTACGCAACACAGTGTGCACTCCACGGAGCGGAGCGGAGCAGCGGAGTAGAGACGGAGACAAAGACTAATAATGCCGCTCGGCTCAGCCTGGCTCACACTCTAATGCGATCAATTGCGGAAATAACCGACATGGATCTGATTTCTCGCAAGAAAAAATGTTTAATTACTTTGATATATTGCGCTATTTTCTTTCCTGCTGTGATTGGTTTCCTGCTTCTCAAGTTAATAAAGGGAACTGAAGAGGTCGTCGTTTTCATGATATTTACATTTATTTAACACTAGCAGACCCCCGCGGTTTCACCCGCGTACGGTTTGAATTTTCTCCTTCGAAAACTAATGCACGCCACTGATTATTAGACACAACAAATCAAACACAGATATTTTTACAATTAAAACTAAAAACCTATATTATACCTACACTAAAAAATCGAACTTAAAGAATCTTATTTAATTATTATAACAACAAATGCGAATGAAATTAAATTAACTACAATCAAAATATTCTAATGAAATAGAGAAAATGAACTTTGTTTTTTCATTGGCGTCACACGGGTGTATATTTTGCCAATTTCCAGTTATAAAGTTCTAATCACAATAAATCACTTTCACATAGTCGTCATGCAGTCAGTCACCGTCCATAAAAGTCATGTTATACTACAGTGGTGGTCATGTACTAAAACTCTTCACGGACTTTTGAAAAGACACGATACACATAATTCATTTAATTTCACTTCACTGGTGCACATGGATTGATCATTATTGGATAAAATACCACCGATGATATGCAATAAAACTTTATGAATATAAAAATGAAAACGCAACGTCAGTCTGCAAGTTCCCGCCAAAAAGTCCGAGGAAATTAACTTCCAAACAAATTTCGTATTCTAATCCGATTTAAATATTCTTTTATATTTGACATTCCAATTTTAAAGAGCATGACTGTTTCCTGAACAAAAGGCAGATAGAGCGCGCGAAACACGGGAGTGAGGCCAAAAAAAGCAATTAGGTACAAATTGAAAAACACATACCTGGTATTCGCTTTTGAATTTATATATGCTATGTTTAAAAGCTGCTGTGTGCTAATTTATTAAAAAGAATGTGTTTTTCGTTAAATAAAGTTTTTTAAACAAAGCAAATACAAATTCAAAAGCGAATAAAAGTACGTGGATTACGTAACTTTATTGCAAAGAAATTCCGATTGAAATAACCTCTGAATCGGTAGAAATATTACAAAATCGGAAATGGTTCCATTTCTAATGAACCACCGTTTGTATTTGCATTTATCAGGAAGTAAAAAAGTTATCAGAAAACCGCTATATTGAACCGATTTCAATTGTTAATGATTAAAATTTAGTTACGTAATCGCCCCCCAGGTATGTGTTTTTCAATTTGTATTGCTTTTTTGGCCTCACTCCCGTGTTACGTTCGCTCCATCTGCCTTATTCTGTAATCTGTGAAAATCGGATTGAGATTTCAAACATGTCATTGTGTCAAAATAA
This sequence comes from Achlya flavicornis, assembly GCA_947623365.1. Classification (NCBI taxonomy): domain Eukaryota; kingdom Metazoa; phylum Arthropoda; class Insecta; order Lepidoptera; family Drepanidae; genus Achlya; species Achlya flavicornis. The sequence continues at coordinate 249,284 of OX392483.1, read as the reverse complement.
AAAATGTTATTTAAATCAAAAGTACTAAGGAGTATTGATATCAACTTCGATGCAAATAACCCCTAAAATAACTTTCTACCCCTTTTTGACTCCGTTAGGCGATGAATTTCAATAAAATACGCAACACATCTTCCATCAATTCTGTTAAGGAATGTTTATGCAAAATTTGAAGTAGATCGGACCAAGGAATCACATTGTCCCATACAAACTTTGCCCCCGTTTTTCACCCCCTTAGGGGTAGAATTTCGGAAAATCCTTTCTTATCTGATGCCTACGTCATACAAAGAACTCACCCTCCAAGTTTCAGGTCTCTACGATCAGCGGTTTAGGCTGTGCGTTGATTGTCAGTCAGTCATTCAGGACAAAGCATTTTATATATATAGACTAGCAGACCCCCGCGGTTTCACCCGCGTACGGTTTGAATTTTCTCCTTCGAAAACCAATGCACGCCACAGATATTTTTACAATTAAAACTAAAAACCTATATTATACGTACACAAAAAAAACAATTAGGTACAAATTGAAAAACATATATCTGGTATTCGCTATTGAATTTGTATTTGCTATGTTTAAAAGCTGCTGTGTGCTAATTTATTAAAAAGAAAGTGTTTTCGTTAAATTAAGATTTTTAAACAAAGCAAATACAAATTCAAAGGCGAATACCAGTCATCATCAGCCTATAATGTCCCACTGCTGAGCACAGGCCTCCTTTCACAAATCAGGGTGAAAGGGGATGGGCAGATACTCCACCACGCGTGCCCACTGCGGATCGGTGGAGGTAGGCTAGTGGCCAACCTACTGTTGGAATTTTTCAAGCCGCCTATGAGGCATCCAACTAGCTTAACGACTATCACAATTAAGTGATAACCGGGACCAACGGCTTTACGTGCCTTCCGAAGCACGGAAACGCTCGATTTGAAATACCACTAGGCGGTCACCCATCCAGGTACCGACCAAGACAGACGTAGCTTAACTTTGCCGATCGATTAAGAACGGCTAATGATGCTACACCACGAGCGCTTCTACACCACGAGCGCTTCATACTACCATACGTGGATTTAATTAACCGTAACTTTATTGCAATGTAATTCCGATTGAAATAACCTCTGAATCGGTAGAAATATAACGAAATCGGAAATGGTTCCATTTCTAATGAACCACTGTTTGTATTTGCCGTTATCAGAATGTAAAAAAGATATCAGAAAACCGCTATATTGAACCGATTTCAATTCGAAAACTGATTGAAATTTAGTTACGTAATCGTCCCCCTGGTATGTGTTTTTCAATCTGTATTTTCTTTTTTGGTCTCACTCCCGTATTCCGTTCGCTCCATCTGCCTTATTCTGTGATCTGTGAAAATCGGATTGAGATTTCAAACATGTCATTGTTTCAAAATAAAAAATGTTATTTAAATCAGAAGTACTAAGGAGTATTGATATCAACTTCGATGCAAATCACCCCTAAAATAACTTTCTACCCCTTTTTGACCCCGTTAGGCGATGATTTTCAATAAAATACGCAACATGTCTTCCATCAATTCTTTTAAGGAATGTTTATGCAAAATTTGAAGAAGATCGGACCAAGGAATCACATTGTCCCATACAAACTTTGCCCCCGTTTTTCACCCCCTTAGGGGTAGAATTTCGGAAAATCCTTTCTTATCTGATGCCTACGTCATACAAAGAACTCACCCTCCAAGTTTCAGGTCTCTACGATCAGGGGTTTGGGCTGTGCGTTGATTGTCAGTCAGTCATTCAGGACAAAGCATTTTATATGTATAGATAACTATTTGTATGTCAATAGTACTCAATAGCAAGGAGGAGATACTTTTGACACTTCATATGACGTAACGTTGCATTATCGAAAGGATCGTTTGTACAAATTCAATGAAATTCAATTTTCAATACAAGGTAAAAAAACCTTTCAAAATTCAAATATAGACCTTCGCATGCACTTATCAATAGTCTGACTCTAATCTAATACTCTAGTACCGCTTCGGAAGGTTGCATTTTCTGAGAAGAGCCGACAATAAACTCGGCAATTACTCTTTTCAATTCAATTCTAATTTTTAACTAGCTTTTTTAATCAGAACTATCTTCTACAATCAAAATAATCATAGCAAATTCTCCCTATGACCAATACAATTTGATTGCCAAACATGGCGTCGAGACAACGCAGCGCATACAAGCTTATTTACTTATGCATTACCTAATCGAACGTCGGTAATCCCATCAGCTATCAGGCGTCACGGGACTGATAGTCAGTCTCGGAGCCGGTCCCGGGACTAGTAATTAGTATTCAGCTGCGGCACCGGTCGGTTTGCTTAGTTTAGCTAACAAAGGGGACATTACAGTAGCATGGTATTGCGGAGACTATGTTATTATAACAATGTGTGTTTGGATTATAAATTAAAGTCGTGCGACAATATGATAAGGTATCTTACCTATTAAAGTAAATTAATTCCATTTCCACTACTCTGCTGGAGTGCTTTCCCAATCTTAAGAGGAAAGGATGGCTGCAAGAAATTTGAAAAATAGGTATTTAACATACCTATCTATTGCCGTCGCGCTGTGCCCGAGCTATCCCGCCCGAATGCGATAGAGACAACTACAGCTTGGACCGATTATACCTATTTAAATTAGACGAAATCGCTATTTCGTAATCCCCGGTTTTCTCCTCCAAAACTGGATCGATTTAAAAATGTTTTTCAAGAATCATAATAAGAAGGGCTTTGGCTATGTCTGTCGGTTTTCCTTTGTTTTTTTTTTATATTCGTCAATTTTTTTCACTGGACGTCTGATAAGGGCGTTAAAAATGGTAAGTTTTTGTGATTTTAGAACGCTTCTAATTCTTGTAATAATTAATTTATGGAGAAAAACACAACCGAGGGACATACAGTGGTACCTACAGATTGCATCGTAAAATAATCATTGCTCTAGTGTCATTATCCAAAGAGGAAACTGAGGATTACGTTTGTAAGGAACAAACGCCACCAGCATATCCTCTTAATGATTAAGCAAATCTGCTTTAGCTTTATGACGCGCCCGAAAAAACAATCAGAGGTTTTATAGCTCCGAAAACTTTGTTTCGCCCCAAATCCGTTCTAAAACGCATTGGGTCTTATCAATTGGGGGTTTTATTGGAGGCACCTAAAGATACGGGCGTCGTAAAACGTCCCGTCGTCGTCCCGCTCCCGGCCCGGCGCGGGGCGACGCTTTATCCGACTTTAATCAGTAGGTTTCGGTAGTAAATTGAATTATCGCCGGGCTCCGTGATATATCGCCTATAAATGTTTGCGTCTCAACTTCTGCGTGCGATGATCCTTTAAATACGTTTAGCTACCGGTTGTTTAAAAGCGACATTGTTCTAAAAATTAAAATTCTATTTTAAGGTGTCATAACTTGAATTTATCAAGTCTTAATGCTTTATGTACATTTCGTATTGTACTCTGTACTCATTGCTGAGTAGATGAAGAAGATTTTCTGTGGCAAAAAATTATAATTGTGAAAGTTTGTGTGGGGGCTATTAACTCAATTACCGTGTAATAGGGTCGGCAACGCGCGAGTGATAACCCTGGTGTTGCAAGCGGCCATAGGCTAAGGTAACTGCTTACCATCAGGCGGGCCGTACACTTGTTTGCTACCTTAGTGGTATAAAAAAAAAATTACTGAACGTATTTGGATGTAAGTTGGTAGGTACATAGATTATTGCCTGGAAAAAATATCTATATTCAATATTTTCAACGATTTCTTACGTACACGGGTACAACAGCAGTAGAAAAGACATTGAAAATAATTAATAAGTACATAAAATAGCATGAAGCCATTGCGCAACGGTTGCTCCACAACGATCTAGTTCGGCAATAAGGGCCCGAAGGGCGTGTAGCGAAAATTTAATTTATCCGTTCATTGTTTTGTCAAGTAGCGAGCAAGTTCGTTTAATTTCGGCCATTACTACAGATAAATAATTTGATTTAATGTTACTGCCAGTCGACGTTAACAGGTCGTTACCAATCGTTCATTTTAGTTAGCGAAAGCATTGCTAACGTGTTAATTGTTTACTTTGATACTCGTAAAACGTTTTGTTATATCTGGTTGTTTGATGTTACCTACAGCTTTTGAGTTTGATTACGGAATGTTTCCCCTTGGAGCCACTTTGATCAGTCCATCTGCGGGACTACCGCGTGTCTTTGGTGATAATCGGTGTAGTTACGTTTGAAGACCATTGGTGTGCTTCGTCGTACCGCGTCATTGGATGAAATTCATTTATAGTGTTCATTACGATGTCCACTAAAGAAACGCGGTAGCCCCGCTGATGGGAAGACGTCCCGTGCTTTGTGGCTTTACTCGGGTGGTGTTTACTCGGAACGCTGGGATAGGTAGTTGTGAGAGGTAGCAAGCCATAAGGACAGGTAGCACAAAGTAACCTACCACCGTAGGTAAACTATATTGCCATTACCTTGCTGATTGGTTTTGAATGTCCTTGTTACTGAACCTAAAGTCATCCAGTATTAACAAAAAATCGGCGGAAATCTATGCGGCCCTTTCGAACTCCAGTTCAGTAAATGAATTGAGAGTGTGGGCCAAGGTCAACATAATCGTACGATAGATGACGTTCATTTTACACCCACGGGTTGGGTCATTCTGAATTGCTGTTCCTTTCTTTTTGTGATTTGGATGTCCAAATTGATGTTGAAGCACGATTTACGACCGAGCTGTTTGTGACCGATGTCCGATCAACACACTCTCTTAGAAGTAACGTCTCTTGTAACGAATGTTAATAATTTTAAAGAGAGTATTAGCTTATTTTCATTATATTCAAAATGTTGTTCGGTTGTAGTATCCCCACCTGGCAAGTCGCCAAGTGTCCCGCTATGAGCGGTGATGGGTGCGCGGGATTCCCGTCACCGGCTGTCTCCTAATTACTACACATTGAGCACATCACATTGGCGTAGTTAATCACCTCTGCTCAGGTGAAGGTGACCGCGCTCATAAAATTTCCGTCGACGCTATTTTTAAATAATAACGAATTGCACATTTTACCTAACCTTCATTAAAATACAGGTTATGTTTTATTTTTGGTTCGGTGCCTCGTTTTCTGATATATCGATTCGCTTTTCAATTAAGAACCTTAATATTAGAGACTTTAATGAATCCTTTTCTTTCTCTCAGTTTTAAATGTCCTGTCCTATATCATAACTCAAAAACGTGCGTAGATTAAAAATAATTGCTGCCCATTAATTCCAAATCAATTCCAAAATTGTGTCCACCTGATAAATGTACTTTAGTACAAAAACCTTAATGTGCAATCCGTATGTCATCGAGATAAATACCTCCTCCTCCTAGCCAGCTAGCCGGAGCGCAGCGCCCAGCGCCGGGGGAGGAGGCGCCGCCCATGATGGATGTTCAGAGGAAATTGAGCAGGCATCGGAAATGGACGCGATCACGAATGGCGCCGGCCACGATAATTCATTTCTGTTCGATTCGCCAGGGGAATAAGAGATCATTCATTTTTATTCACGCTGCAGCCTTGGCTCCTATGATGAAGGATCGTTTTCATATTGTTTGCGTACGTTTTCGTTGTGCCTCTTCGGTAGGTGACACAGACTATGACCAGAGATTCGATTCGCTGACAGCTACTTGTATGGGACGATTATAATTTTCCCACTACTAGCTTAATTCAAGCTCTATTATTTCTGCACTGTCAATGGCAGAAGGAATTTCTTCTATGTGGTATGTCATTTTGATTGAGAATCAAACTGTATTCCGCCTTATTGTTCCCCCAGTTTTGGTATTTCTCCAAAAGTCACCTACTTAAGGAAACATGACTACTTTAAAAATAAAAACGTTGTCTTAAATCCACAAAGTTCACGTGCATTTATACACTTAATTGTCCCTCGCTTCCCTCGAGTCGCAAGTCGGCATTCTTCCAGCGAACAGAAAAAATGTATGTCTTCAAATGTCATCTAGAGATGGGAATGTGTTCTGTCGTTTTGTCAGATAAATGATTGAATGTATTGTTTGATTGTTTGTTTTACTGATTTATGTTCGATGTTATTATGTAAACGCTTTTGTAATACCGTTGAGGAAATTGATACTCGGACTTCTTCGACAAAAACATTAATTTAATAAAGCCCTTTAATTAAAGGAAAATATTATAATTATAAGAAATTATGAACCGCATTTTGACTATTAATTAAAACTTTTGTAATAATAACGTGATGTCACATGTCTTTAGTGAAATTCAAATAAGGGCTGTACAGACACGCGGCTTTGCCGGATGAAAAAAGAAAAAAGGAGAGTGACGTAATGGCGCGCGAGCATTAAGTGTAATTGTTTTGTAAATGCGCGCGAGAGAGCACAAAAAAGGCGTCATTATTGTCGCGTCATTAAATCGCAAATGGAACCGAACGGAGCCGAGCTCAGCCGAATGAAATCTGAAGGGCTCATCCGCCCCACCCCCATACAATACAAAAATAATACATTTATTTAAAACAAGCTGGCCCACGCGGTTTCACCTGCATTCCCGTTATGGATACAAATTTGCTAATTTGCTAATAATCCATTAATTCCATGCTGTGAGTAACCGGTGTTATGGAGAGAACATGATGACACATTAACTACTTCAATTCACTCAGTAGTCAGTATTATTAAGATTATATAAAAACTAAAAAAAACAGGACCTTTCTTTTTTGGGCTGACGACGATGGTCGAATAAAAAGTACTAACCCTAAATAATCTACCTGTACGTACAGTCGAGGTCAAATGTAAACATATCTTTGACCTCGACTGTACACCTATATTCATAGAACTCTCTTCAAATTCAAATTTTCAATTTCGAATAAATTCGGCTTTAGTATCCTTCAATTACACTGCTCCAAAAAATCTTTCTCAAAAAAAAAACAAGGTACAGAGAGTTACAGTCCTGCAGTTGCGCTTGAGAGCTATATAGTTGCATCAAGCTAATTTCCAAAACGGTGGTAAGTTCAGTCGATTCAACCTTCATATGTCATGTCCTAGGGCCAAATAAATGGCTTTAAAATCTACAGAATATAACATACATTTATTATACATACACATTTATTACTTAAAACTAATACAGACAGCTGTATCAAATCATAATCTTTTTGCAAGCATGTAAATGTCGACACAAGCTCCCACAGATAGTATCCATCTATTCTATACGGTTGAATTTATTTTTCCGACGCAGCCCCACGGCGCCGGCGCTGCATCTGACGAGCCAATGGTCCGTGAACGCGCGGATGTGTCATCAGGGGACCTCTGTTGTGTATCTACTCATGTATGTTGTAGACGCATTATACAAATCGGACTTTTGTTAATATACTGCTCAGTTTATTTACATCAGGGTGTATGAACAACGTCGGCAACCCGTGAGTGATGTCTCTGTTCTGCAACCGTCTGTAACCGATAACCACCAGATAAGCCGTTTGCTAGTTTGCCACCTTAGTGGTATATATAAAAAAACCTATCACTTTAAAAAGTTTTCCGAAACCAAAAAGAGACGACGAAAACGACCCTCATAGCCAGTAATTTAAATAAAGTTAGCTTTAATTCACTGAAAATAATTCACTTACACGCCAAATTATTTAAACGTGTAAAGCAAAGCCTTGTGTGACCGAACGCAGTGAACTTTGATATGGCACCAAGTTTCCGTCATTAATATTAATGAGCGAGCGCGGGAGGGATGGGGGGGGGGACGACGATGTATTCAGCGTCAAGTCTTCCTGAAACTTGTCAACTTGTGCAGATACCTTACAGATTACAGACACAGCTTTGCCGTTCAAAATCAATGAACGGATCATCTTAATGGTACTTTATGTTAAGTATTTCCGCAGCGCTTTTTGTTTAAAGTTCTTTTAGAGTCCGCAGCCAAATGGCAAAACACGGAACTCTTATGGATTCGTCATGTCTGTTTGTCTGTCCGTCCGTATGTCACAGCTACTTTTTTCCGAAAATATAAGAACTATAATGTTGATGACTTGGTAAGTAGATGTTCTGTGAACCGCATTAAGATTTTCATACAAAAATAGAAAAAAATCAATAAATTTTTGGGGTTCCCCATACTTAGAACTGAAACTCATTTTTTTTTAATAAAACCCATAAAATGTTTTTAGTTTTATACGGAACCCTCGGTGCGCGAGTCTGACTCGCACTTGGCTGGTTTTTTTTTCTATCTATCTATCATTTATATCCGTAAAGCCAATACAAACCTAAATGGTAACATTATAATATTGGTATTATTAAATTAGGATAGGATGTTATAGTATCTCATACCAGTTTTAAAACCAGTTGTTTATTGCGTTAAGGTTCACTTTGAGTTGAGTTTTTAAATGTAAAATACGAATAGCGAATAGGTAGGCATATGAATGTACAAGTTAGATATTGCATATTATACGCAACATACGCATTTTACCTGATTCGTGTACGCAATTGTAAGAATTAGCCATCCCAGCAAATTCCTATTTCAGCATCATACTCATAACTTACCGACATAAATATACATAAGAGGTTCCCTGCCTCCACCACCAGCGCCACCGGCCCCTGGTGTCAGGAGCAGCGTCGTCAGTGTCACTGGGGGTACTCATCACCGTTCACTGACGTCAGTGTTTTACGTAAACACCCCGACATTTCACCTTTCAAAAGGACGTTGACCTAGTTTCCAGGCAGGAAATATTTCCACCCGTTTTGTTGCTACGGCCCATTTCATTATAAGTAGAATGTTGTTGCCTGGTTTTCTGGTTCTGTTGATTTTTAATAATCTCTGTTCCATCATCATGACTTTGATCATGGTCCTCATAGATCACAGAGAACAAAGACTTTCCGAATTTAAATAAAAGAAATGATATATAATAATAGTTAATGTATAAAGTAATATAACTTCTGTCGATCCCTTGAAGGTTGTACCCATAGAAATAAATATACCTAGAAAGAACGTCGCCATACTACACGAATATATAAAACAGGCCAACTTTTATAGGCTGCTGCGCGTAACAGCTACGTTTTACGCTCCTTCTGCGTCATTCTGCTTGTCATAGTGACGTTCATAATGATAGTAGTTGTTGAAATATCCCAATTAAAATCGGGAGATATTTAAATATTCAACATTATTTTGCATTTTTTATTATTTTTATTTGATTTAGCCCCTAACAGTTAGGGTGTATTTTTATCGACGTGTGCACAGCTGCGATACTCTATCTGGATGTATCCTTAATCAAAGGTTGTACCCTTGCTTACCTATTGCGAATGTTTTTTTTTCTTTTCTTTGCAAAGAGGTAGGCAACGCGCGAGTAAGGTCGGCAACGCGCGAGTGATACCTGGTGTTGCAAGCGGCCATAGGCTAGGGTATTTATTTTAATCTATAAAATATCATCTATAAAAAAGGGGCAATATGATGAGATGATGATGATATCTCGTAGATCAGGTCCTGAATGGTTTGAAATTGCACTTAATGATGGCACGGGCCTGACCTGAACCACGGTATTACCATCTCTACCATTGATATTATAGAGTTACATTAGAGAGGTAAATCGCTAGCCCAGTTGTATCATCGGTTGTGTACTTTGTGATATTTTTACTTAGCGTCGCTCAGTATTTTATGGAAATACGAAAAAGGCTACCAAATCGGTAGGATGATGTGACCGATGGTAAGCACTAAACCTATAAGGTAACTGGTTTCAAGGTACAGCTGCCGGATATCCCGATAGTTTTTCAACTGAGAGTGGTTACCAAACAGGCGGAAACTATTAAGTAGATACCATCACCGTGCCGTGGTTTCCTCACGATGTTTTCCCTTACCGAAAGTTAATCTAATTGTAGCCTTGTAGGATTCGAACACCAGACTTTCGCCAGGGCATTCGATGTCGCTATCTCTGTGTTTCTTTAAGGTGTCTCTAGTAGCTCATTGTGCTGACCGAAGCGATATATCAAGCAGTGCTCGCTTACTTACAACTTGAAGCCTACATACAAACAAGCAGAAAAAGTATGCCCACTGATCAAAAAAGCATTTATTTCCAAACCAGGTGTTAACATAGAGTAGCCCGTCGTTTCCTGTACCTACATTATAGAGAAAATCCCAATTATATTATCGGTTATATCTAGAGCAAGGTTTCCGCTGGTTCCAACTCATTGGTTCCCTCCGCCACATGTCACGCGAACTCTTCACTGATTAACTAACTTATCTCCACCCCCTTCAGATAACGTGGTCACCTTTATTACAACTGAATAAAACACAGTTTCCCATGAAACCTCGCTAACCAACAGTACACGTTGCTTTATTTGCACAATTCGATTCCGCACCACTCGGAAAAATGACTTCCTATCTCAATTTTAATTTTAAGATTAAGAAATAGAGTTCATTTTCACGTGTTTTTTCGCCTCGTTGAAAGCTACTTGATTTTTAACGTTGTCTCCTTTGTTATTGGGTTGATATTGCCTTGTTTGTAAATCGGATCGGAGCATTATTGTTTTTTGCGTTCGCCGCGCTCCGGTACAAAGTTGAAGACGTATAGATCTCCTATTACATTGAAAAACAAAGCTTGTCTTGATCTAATGAACTGAGATGCGATGTGTTTCTATGCGTTGTGGGTACCTACTAGGGTTGCCAACTTTTTGTAGAAGAAATAGAGTATATCTGATTTCAAAGGAGGTAAATAAAGAGTATGGACATAAAAAAAAGAGTATCATTTATTTTAAATTTTTAAAAAGGTATTTTTTTGTACTTTTTGCAGCACATAACAATTTTTCAATGTTTTTAAAAGAATTGTATGAGTCCGAACATTCTAACTCTAAATTTATATAGATCAAGAGCTCATTTTTTTAGGTGGGGTGCTTGCGTTATCATTATGAGCACAGGATTCTTGATCTGCGTTATCATGTTCGTCAATCACGTCATCCATTACGAATTGGATAAAAGTATTCCAAACAAACAAAAAACAAAGTCACAATCTCAACACAGTGGAAAAAAAACTAACCTCTAAGCTCAGAACAATGACATTGACACGTTTGACATAATGACATTAATGGCTGCGTTCACGAACGTCCGAATGTGGTTTGAGGAATTGGGGATACCAACATATCATATCAACATAGTAAATAGTGGTCTTTTTGGTTTTGATTATGGGTTTTTGCATAATATTATATGACTGGCACTAGTTTAGTAAAAATTGTGTAAAAAAGAGTATTTTAGCGTACTCTATTACTGTTATAGATTATAGAGTACGCTTACATGATATAGAGTACAATACTCTATTTTAGAGTACGGTTGGCAACCCTAGTACCTACACGTGTGTGTGTGTTTGTTTGGCGAGTGTTGGTTGAGGTCGTTGCACTCGGCAGCTCTGTTGTAACATGTTTTCATGTGCCTGTTGCGGAGCAATCTTATTAGCGGTGCACACTAATGCTGTTATAACTATAACACCATTACAGCTCCGTGCGCTGCGGTGCTAACGTGTCGTTTACTACAATTGAGCGAGACTGCTTTATCCTGCGGCTACGACCTGCCACCGCCACTCTGTTGCATAATAAATGCAGTATTTTGACCCCGTTGTATTATAACAACATACACTGCGTAATGAAGATTGATATTTTTCATACGATTCTTTGTTCGTTAGTTGCTTTACAATTGGTTTGATTTTTAGTCTATTACCTATGTAGGTACAGTCGAGGACATAAATATGTATACACTTAGTAAAATTCAACAACGGTTTCCTCTTAAACTACTGATTGAAATTATGAGATATTATAAAGGCAGAATCTTCTAACATATACTATTATAATTTGTGTAATAGTTTAACACTTAAATGTTAAACATGCGAGAAAATTGCTTATGAATTTCAAAAAGTGTATACATATTTATGTCCTCGACTGTACCTAGTTACCTACCAATCATCTTGTTACTTTTGCCAAACTTATACCTAAGTCTAAAAATCAAAAAGACATTTAGTCAGTTTAGGCCCTGTTAAGGCACATATGAACGTTTAGTAAGTACTATTCTAAATCAATAGCGGAACTAGTTTTTAAGAAAAGAGAAATAACAACATGGACTTTTATTCCAATGAAACCTAAACACAATTATAGCTACTACAACTAATATGTCCGTCACGTCCGAATGCTACCGCAGAAGTAAGTGTCGCGCTGCTACCACTCGCCGCAGGCGCATGGTCACCCCACCAGTCACGCGATTCCACGTCACGGTGATGGTGCGATGCTAAGCCCCGCCTCCTGGTCTGATATTTCTAACACGGCCTCTCCTGATTGCGAGTTGTCCTCAACCGCCTGATCTTGGCTGGATAGCTCCCCGAAATCTTGAGAATTACCAGGATCGCCGTCATCTGTAAAACAACACCGTTGTATACTTCTAGCTGTCTCAACTGCTATAATAATTGTCATCTCAGAAGGAGACACAGATCAAATCATAGGCAGCAGTGCAACGCAATAAATATTTAGATTTGATTTGATTTCGCGCATGTGGCTGCAAGAGATAGCCTCCCGTGAGATATAGATACTGCACACGCCATAGGTAGCTGCCACGAGGCAAGCGCACGCGGTTACTAATATTACACAGCACACGTCATAGGTTGCTGCCGTGAGGCAAGCGCACGCGGCTACTAATACTACACAGCACACGCCATAGGTTGCTGCCGTGAGGCAAGCGCACGCGGCTACTAATACTACACAGCACACGCCATAGGTTGCTGCCGTGAGGCAAGCGAACGTGGCTACTAATACGACACAGCACACGCCATAGGTTGCTGCCGTGAGGCAAGCGCACGTGGCTACTAATACTAGACAGCACACGCCATAGGTAGCTGCCGTGAGGCAAGCGCACGTGGCTACTAATACTACACAGCACACGCCATAGGTAGCTGCCATGAGGCAAGCGCACGCGGCTACCAATATTACACAGCACACGCCATAGGTTGCTGCCGTGAGGCAAGCGCACGTGGCTACTAATACTACACAGCACACGCCATAGGTAGCTGCCATGAGGCAAGCGCACGCGGCTACCAATATTACACAGCACACGCCATAGGTTGCTGCCGTGAGGCAAGCGCACGTGGCTACTAATACTACACAGCACACGCCATAGGTAGCTGCCGTGAGGCAAGCGCACGTGGCTACTAATACTAGACAGCACACGCCATAGGTAGCTGCCGTGAGGCAAGCGCACGTGGCTACTAATACTACACAGCACACGCCATAGGTAGCTGCCATGAGGCAAGCGCACGCGGCTACCAATATTACACAGCACACGCCATAGGTTGCTGCCGTGAGGCAAGCGCACGCGGCTACTAATACTACACAGCACACGCCATAGGTAGCTGCCATGAGGCAAGCGCACGCGGCTACCAATATTACACAGCACACGCCATAGGTTGCTGCCGTGAGGCAAGCGCACGCGGCTCATAAATGACTTACTACCCGTGAAGATTGCTGCGCACGTATTTGGCGTCCATTCTCCACGCCACAAAATTATGTGTTCCGAGGCTGCCAGAATTCTCTTGCCGTATGATCCCGCTAGGAGCTCCAACTCATGTCGGTAGTAACGGAGCTGTTGGACTATCTTGTAGGAACCCCTCATGCCAGAGTCCAGCTTGCCGGAACTCTGTGAACTTTTACCAACAAATGCAAAATCGCCAAGTGCAAAGATAAATGACTGCTTTCGCGTCTCATTGACATGTTGGGTATGTGAACCATCAACCTTTACTCACACCCGGTATACCTCTCAAATTGTAGAAAGCCTTATCACAAACAAAACCATACATGTATCAGGATTACATTAAGTCAGCTGCAGCTTGTTTCGTTTTCTTATATGAGCCCGTTTGATCAGTCATGTTCAGCACAAATAGTAAATTTCACAACACATTCAACCAGGACTCTGATTTGGGGTTAGCTTCAATATTTTTTTTAATCATAGAACGGTTCGACAATATCATTTAAGCTGAGATCTAGAAATTACCAATTTGTTTGAAATTGTCAGGCTTTGCAGACTTCATGAACGCTACTATGTCATAAGAGCTCGGCCGTACCTGATGATTACTAATGATCAAACAGAAATAATCCATCACAAATTCACAAATTAATGGAATCTGAAAGCACATACAGTTCTACCCGCGTCACATTATTTATAGCAGCGCCATCTCGTATGAATCTTTATTTATATTGCCAGTACTTTGTATGCTACGCCTATACGATTCAACGCGACCGTTCCTATTATAACAGACGTACATAAGCACCCACTAAGTACAACATGAAAATGTACCTCAAACGACAGATTAGTAAATTCGTACTAAGGTGACGTAACATTCCGAAACAGAAAATGTACCTCAAACGACAGATTAGTAAATTCGTACTAAGGTGACGTAACATTCCGAATCAGAAAATGTACCTCAAACGACAGATTAGTAAATTCGTACTAAGGTGACGTAACATTCCGTATCAGAAAATGTACCTCAAACGACAGATCAGTAAATTCGATAGGTACCAAGGCGAGACGTAACATTCCAAACAAATTTCTTTTGAACTAATAACGCGTAATATTTGCAAACTAGGTGTGACTGCTACTCGTACTCGGTATAAATAACATCGAAGAAAATATTTGCGGCATCAAACTATTGTGGACAAAACGATCAGTACCAACTCATTCACGAAGACCACGAACAGACAGACAGACCACTAACTTACGCACGTTCCTTCGCTCTTCTGACAGAGCCCCTCGCGACTTTTCTACTGCATCACACCAAGCTCTGATGATCATGAGCACAAGTGTCAAAGTCAGGCAAGAAATAATGGTTTGATCTCACCAACTTATGGATGTGAGCGTCGCTCCGTTGCATCAGTGGCAGGTGGCGCCGGCGAAGGAAGCTCCGCAGTACATGCCTCCCTTGGCAATCATGTAACGGCCGGTTCACACATGTCTCCGCTTCACTGTTCCGTTTTATCGTGTACGTTTTTTTTTCGTCGATGGCGTATGTAGTTGTATGAGCTACTTCACACATGGCACAGCATTCAGCAAAACGGACTCCCATGTGTGAACGGGCCGTTAGTGGTTCGGCACCACGTAGTGCCGCGCTCGTACCGCCTGTGCAGATTGTAGCTCGATGGCTCGGCATCCAGCTCAGACGTTGCCCCCAAACTGGAGTAGCTCTCCAAGGCAGACCACCAGCCCAGGACAGCATCTATTGTTGTAGCTAGATGACCTAGATCAGGGACAGATGTAATAACGACTAGGTTTGGCTTGTATTATGGACTTTAACGCGTTCACAATCTAATTCGTCGTTTTAATCTCAATCGACTGACGCAGTCGCTTTGCCTGTTGCTAGCAGCAAAGGCGGAGTATGGCATTCACCCGCTAAGACCCAATTCTCGCGTCCTTCGAAATAACCTTCGAATCGAACTTACGGTTAGTCCTATTCGACTGTAAAATTTCAAGGGATGGAGTCAATTAGAGCAGTTCCGACCAATGAAAGCTCTAGTTGACTGGTTTTTCCTTGTAAATATGCCGGTTTCGAAATTGCCAGAATAACGTAACGTGATTTATACTCGATAAAGGTTCAAATTCGTTCTTTTTCGATCTAGCGATAAATTTCGATTGGGTGAGAATTAGCTCCCTGGACGTGACGGTTCGGACGGTAGACCAGATTCAGGTGTAGAAAGTCTACCCTCATTTGCGTTCAATCTTACAATAATCCTATCAAGTACTTATTTTCGGAGGATATCGCGTCCCTTATGCGAATCATCGTGACTCACGCCGCCTAGGAAAACTACGATGAGTTCGATCGCGATCTTTGTGTGACCTACTGCGATGTCAACGCGAGCTATCAGCTCCTTTGTTAGACCGCGACGATCGTCCCGACGTTATAAAATCAAAAATAAGGGTACTAACAGTTTAACGACACGTATACTTAAAAACAACACTAAAATAATTGAACAGAATGGCAGGATTTCAAATTTGGAAAACAAATGCCCATTTGTATCATTTACAGCAAAACAAAATAACCGATAGCGAGCAAGGCGTCGTGTTTTATCCCACGCCTGATATTCTAAATCAATAGCGGAACTAGTTTTTAAGAAAAGAGAAATAACAACATGGACTTTTATTCCAATGAAACCTAAACACAATTATAGCTACTACAACTAATATGTCCGTCACGTCCGAATGCTACCGCAGAAGTAAGTGTCGCGCTGCTACCACTCGCCGCAGGCGCATGGTCACCCCACCAGTCACGCGATTCCACGTCACGGTGATGGTGCGATGCTAAGCCCCGCCTCCTGGTCTGATATTTCTAACAGTACATTATATCGCTGTGAACGTTACAGTAGTTGAATGTACCAAGAATCTACCACACCGGTTCGGTATACACTTGACTCCGGCAAGAAACTCAGTAGGTAGGCACCTACCTAAGTCATTTCTTTTGTAGTTCTAAGTACCTACTCATACCAGGCTTTTACCTTGGAATAGGAATAGTATGACAGTGTTAGTAGTTAGGTACTTTGAACTTTTAGGTACCTATATTTACCAATATTTTTCATTGTGTTCCAGTCTCAACAGAAAACTAAAGCAAAACAATTTGCACTTGCAAGTCGTGTGACGATATTGTAATGGGTTCATCGACCCCATGTGTTATATGAAACTGGTGGGAAAGTTATGGACAGGGTGAAACATGTGCATTACTTCACTTCGGCAAAATGTAAATGAGGGACTTCATAATTCGGTCATTTAGTTCAGTTTGATACAAGTAACGCCATCTGTTGACAGCTTGAGTAAACAGTTGCGCGGAATGCTAACAAAGTCAGCTGTTTGTAATTTATTTTGAAGCATTATTCATTTAAAATAAAAACTTATTAAGATATAAAAATATTGCAAATATTTAATTAAATAAAATAATAAATAAATATCCTGGGACATTCCTCACACGGTCATCTGATCCCAAACTAAGCAGAGCTTGTACTATGGAAACCAGATAACTGATATAATACATATACTACTTTTTTGTTAGTAAATACATACTTAATATACATAATTACACCCAGACTCAGGACATACAGACATGTTCAGGTACACAAATGCATGTCCTGTGCAGGAATCGAACCCACGACCTAAATTGTAACTCTGGGTGATTTTACCGTGGATTGGATGTTTGTGCGGCCATAATGTTAACGTGATCAGTGATGATGTGGCAAAAGGTGGTAGGCTTGCAAACAAGCCTAAAAGAAAGACCTCTCAAGTGCCGATGCCTTCAATTAACTGTAGTTGGTAACATAACGATATCATTATCAAATAAATTATGTAAAAAGCCTCATACTTTTCTGAAGACCGCAGATTTACGAGAAAACTCGATACAGCAAGCCAAACGTACCCTGACTTTTCGCCCAAAGATCAGCTCGACTGGGGAAGTACCTCCACCTTACAGAATACCTCAGCCAAATAACTTTGTGTAGTGTAAAGTTGTGTTCCTGCGCGTGAGTAAGGTCGCCAGAGCTCATTGGGGAGGGGGAAGGGTCGGTAACGCATTAGTGATCTGATGCCCCATGTGTTGCAAGCGTCCATATGGCTACGGTAACCGCTTGCCATCAGGTGGGCCGTAAGCTAATAACCGATTGCAACGTAAAAAAAACCGGCCAAATGCGAGTCAGACTCGCGCACCGAGGGTTCCGTACAAACCTGTAGGTATATAAGTAAATGGTAGTATAGACCTGAGTATTTGATATTAATTTCAATTTATGACCTATTAAAAAAAACTACTTACTAGATCTCGTTCAAACCAATTTTCGGTGGAAGTTTGCACCGTAATGTACATCATATATTTTTTATAGATTTATCATTCTCTTATTTTAGAAGTTACAGGGGGGGGACACACATTTTACCACTTTGGAAGTGTCTCTCGCGCAAACTATTCAGTTTAGAAAAAAATGATATTTGAAACCTCAATATCATTTTTGAAGACCTATCCATAGACACCCCACACTTATGGGTTTGATGAAAAAAAATAATTTGAGTTTCAGTTCTAAGTATGGGGAACCCCCAAAATTTATTGTTTTTTTTCTATTTTGGTGTAAAAATCTTAATGCGGTTCACAGAATACATCTACTTACCAAGTTTCAACATTATAGTTCTTATAGTTTCGGAAATAAATGGCTGTGACTTACACGGACAGACAGACAGACATGACGAATCTATAAGGGTTCCGTTTTTTGCCATTTGGCTACGGAACCCTAAAAATACTTACGTTTGAATGAACTAGCGGTATCAAGACCATCTTTTTAAATTAAATTAACTTTTCTTCAAACCATCGTCGAAACAAGCCTTATAAAGTAATTATCCGGCTCTACTAATCCGGATGATGACGGGCGAGATCAAACAATTGAATTAACCGGGCCCCTTTCATCTCGGAGTATTTTTTTCCATAACAATTTCCTGGTGGTAGCCACTCATCACATTACACACATTAGTGAACACGTGTGGCTCCCACTCACTTGGCGAAAGTAAACCAACAAAGCAAGCAACAAAGTTTTGGGTATTTCTGGAATCATTAGCAGTCGATCGGAATTATTATTGATCCTGCTTTGGGAATTCATATCGTGTTTGAAACAACAAGACGGTAAAATTTGCGATAGAATAAATAAGTAGGTGATCTTCGAAATAAATAATAGACTTGAATTTTAAAAAGTTTAAAAATTGTCGATGATTGTACAAAAATCTTTGAGCACTATTTGCGTGTATGACATATAATGTGATCAAATACAGTACAGTTTAGAACCTTGTTGTGTTACCATTATGGTATAATTTACAATATCAAAACGTGAAGGTCAAACTTATATTAGTCAGTAGAAATACACAAAATAATGTTTATGGCTCTTAAAAAGAAGCTAAGCCTCCTGAAGCTAATGTATTATGAGGTATTTTTATTATTTGTTGTGAAAATGTGTACCACCTACGTATTACCGAGTAATGCGAGCTAAAACGTAATATTAACAACATAAAATAAATAATGAGTAGGTTTACATAGAACCGGGAAGCCGAGGGTGGTAGGGGGAGGTAAGGGAAGGGGCGGCGGGGACTAGGGAGGGATGTATCCATCAAATTAGAGAGCAAATCATCTTCCAGCCGAGTGTAAGACTAACCGAAACTGGCTCCGCTCCGGGTAGTGACGTGTGGCGACGCTTGCTGAAAACATCGATGGAAATATGCAAATAAATATTGTAGAGGCAGACTATTGTGAAACTGTCTTTCTAGCATCTTCATACACCAGGAAAGATAGTAGGTAACCCCTAGTTCTAGTAAATTCGTTCGGTTGGATATGTCAGGAAGAAATTTCACCAAATTTATTTACTTATAAATTGTCGGAAACTACATAATTATATTATGTCAATATACAGTATGTTAATAATCTCTGGACTTTCAAGGTTTCTTCTGGGTAAGCGTTCTCCATCCTAGACTAATTTAAAAACAAAATGTTTCCTCTTTTTTTATAAAATTTACAATTCGAATCTACTAAGGTCTCCGCAAGTTGAAGTTTAATAATGTATAAGAATTAGAACTATAGTTATCCGAGCAGAGAAACAAAGGTGGAATCAAAGCCAAGTGGAATCATATAGGTACCCTAAATCCAAAAGAAATTAATTTTGTCAAATCGGAATAAAATTTAGGCTCCACGAATTTATACATTACCAAAAAAATATTGATGAAACCATCGATACAAGGCCCGCACTAAGACAACGCAGTAGGCACTATATTAAACGAAAAATGGTAAGTCTGACGCTGCGCACGCAAGAAGTCAATTACCGCTGAAAAAACATCACGCCGAAACAAAAAGGGGCCGCCAGCGCTCGTAAATTACTGTGCGTATGGTACACAGCGTGGCTAGGACGGCATTGTTCGATGTTTGCCCAAATTGCTGAGCTTTCTGAGCTTCCTGCCAGGAATGGAAGGTGCTCCGTTATGAAGATTCTTTACAAATATCCTGATACGTCGATTTTTACCGGAGTGCGTTGCGTACGGATCACATTTGCAGATGAGCATCTTTGTCTCCCTCGTTGTGATTTATTTGATGGAGTGACAACTCGATGATATGTATAGGGTGGGGACAGTTGTTATTCGGTCTTGTTACTAGACTTGCTCTATTCTCTAGGTCAGGGATGGCGAACCAATGGCACGCGTGCCAGTCGTGGCGACAAAATAATTCGGGCACGCCAATAAATTACCGAATCTAATCTTGTTAGAAACAATAATGTTTTCGAGGGATATCCTACCCGACCCTACCGTTTAGTTTTCTTTATTTTTCTAATTTTATACACAATCCGTAAGAACTTTCTCCAGAGTATTAGAAAACTTAAAAAAAAAGATGGATGAAATCGGTAAAGTCGTTCTCAAGTCATGTGTGACCAAGGGAAATAGAGATTCATTTTTATATGTAGAGATACAGATTTAAATTGTTTTACCAATTTCGAGTTACAAATAAACCCCCTTATTCATAATAAACTAATCAAACGTTGATTAGCTGAAAGCGATTACCTTTGGTGATTGAAAGAGTGAGACGAAATGACACTATTACACTGATTTAATTAAAAAGCGATTATAAATAAGGGGAAAGAGTTTTAAATTAAAAACAAGTGTCTAGTTTTATTTTATAAAGCCATTATGTCACGATTCCTTGTCGGCACGTTATGGTCACATTCCTTCATCATATCCGCCCATGGATGTCCACTACTGAACAAAGGCCTCCCCCATTGATTTCCACTTCGAACGGTTCTGGGCCGCTTGCATCCAGCGGCGCCCAGCGACTCTGACCAGGTCGTCGGTCCATCTGGTGAGAGGTCGTCCCGCTCGGCGCGCACCAGTACGTGGTCGTTCCTTCCCCATCGGTTATCGCATTCCTGTCTTGGCTATCACATTCCTTAAGCTTTTGAAAATCTGCTGTAGTTGGAATTGATTTTACTCTACTGAGTCCACCACGCTTTCGTTATTCAATAGTTTGTCTCTTGTTTCCTGCTTTATAACATGCATGAATATTTGGTATAAATAATAAGCACTCAACTATAAGTACAGGATAGGCATTAGGCGGTCAACAAACCAAGTGATAAATAAATGTACCTACAAACACCATCCAATATTTTAAGTGGTATGTTGCACCCACTAGCATATTATAAATGTATACACAATATAAGCAAGCTAGGTAAACTAATAATCGTAAAGAGAGCCCAGCCTAGCCAAGCCTAGCTTGGCTTGGCGACAGCTCTCGGTAACCTAGCACAATCGGCCATTGTTCGCGAGGCTGTTGACTGCCGTGGTTCATAACGAGGTATGTGCCACATTGTCGCCGCCAGCACTTGATGGTTATTGGGTGATCTTTGTTTTGGGATTGTGAGGTTAGCTTCTATCAACTGTTTGTAATATGCTGTGGTTACCGGTAAATGATGATTTCAGTTTGTTTGCAATGCAGCAATTACACAAGGGCCAAATTAATAAGTCTATTTTAACAGCACACACATCGTGCCAAAAAGAGACAAACATAGTGGATATATACATCTTGTCAACATTGACTTATTAGCTTGACTTTAAAAAAAAACAGAATTCAAAATCATTTATTCAAATAGACCTTCGCAGGCACTTATGAAAAGTCTGACTATAATACTCTAATGCCGGTTCGGAAGGTTGCTTTAGTATCTATATTGTCCTTTACTACCTGCTTATACTACTGTCTAGACTAAGTGCACATAAATGTAGTTATCATGTTATACTATAAGTACAAAGATAGTAAAACAGAAGTTATGCAAGAAAGGGTACAATAAAGTTTCTGATTTTGTAGATGACAAGAACGCATTTGAATGTTTTTTTTCATTTCGCAGGCTATTGCTATATATATTTATTGTAAATTACAATACTCCTAAGTGTGCACATAAAAAAAAAGGACTTGCTGAGTTTCTTGCCGGAGTCTTCTTAGTTCAAGTTGTATTTGGAACCGGTGTAGAGTCATTTTGTTAATTTTCATAAGTGCTTTATCAGGGCCTAAATTGAATAAATACTTTTTGATTTGATTTTTACTAAAAGCCCCTTGAACTCATGCATCTCGTACAATGCACGCTACGCATTCACAAATTAAATAAATTCTTTGGAACATATTAAAGTAGATTGCAAAATAACATAGAATTTCTCAAACAATAAGAAGCGGATATTTTGAGTGAAAATCGAACTAAATTGGAAGTCAAATAATAGGCTGTCTTATATTGCTTCTTTTACTGCAAATGAAATTCAACATTCTAGCTAACCACTTAGAATACAAAATGAAACGGCAGTAGAAGCAAACAAAGCAATTTACTTTCAATAGGACTTCAAACTCTATTATTAAGGTATGAAGTCTCAGATTTCATTGATAAATGTCTTTTACAAATTGGTGAAAGTTGCCCTTTGTTCATTCAATATGGAAACTTGTGACCTATCAATTGATGCATTCGCATTATTCGAAAACAACAAACCTTTGTGTTTATTTAGTTTGATCATCGTTATATTATTAATAACGAACTAAGCAACAAACTTTGAAAAGGGCACACTTTAGTAGTCAATATAATATGAACTCAATTGTCTGATAGTTACTTATTCTATTTTGCTGCGAAGCTTACTAAATTGTCTTCTTCATTTAATACGCAGCATGTTTATTATTTATATGTTTTTTTTTATGACAGTTAATTTGAATAGGGTTGCCACCCCTCGCCCCCTCGCCCCCTCGCCCCGTCCCCCTCGCTCCCCGGCAGGCTGTGCCACCGCGTCATCGCAATTATTGTTCATCGTATTTTATTATATTTCCCGGCGACCAAATCAGTCGCACACGGCAATTTGTTTAATGTCTCCATTTCCCTTTAAAACGTGAAATTATAGTCATTATATTCGTGTAAATATGATGGCCGAAATGATTCCGGCGATTTATGTTAACAGATGTACAAACCTCTTTGTTTTTAGATCCACTGTCAAAACTCGTGCACGCCATTTTGTATTATCATCATCATTTCTCCTTATCCGGGAAAGCATTTCTTGTAATATCCGGTAATTCTCGAGCTGATGTAAGTACGTACTTATCAGCCATTATACGCATTTTGGGCAGAATCGTAAATTTTTACGATTCTTTTCGGTTTTAATAACTCAATGCAGTTTTACCATACAGGATGCGCTCAATAGCCCCAAAGTTGAAGGAAACCGCATCGCATTATGTGGTGAGCTCATAAGCTGTTTGCAAAACACTGCAAAAGCCTTCATTTGGTTCACGAGTTATTGCATTTATTATCTCCTAATTAAATTAGTTAGTTTAAAAATCTGTAGGATTCTGAGGATCCATTTAACCTGAAGCCATTATCCAGAAGCTATGTCAAAATTACGTAGAATCGGGTGATAATTTAGCGGTAACTTCGACTTAAATTAAACCTAGGTTGATGCAAGTTTTATTCCATGTGTATATGTTTACTAGCTGTCCCCCGCGGTTTCACCCGCGTCCCCGAGATTAAAAGTAGCCTATGTCCTTCTCCATTACAAATTTCATGATGATTCGTTGAGTAGTTGGGGCGTTATGGCGTAACAAACAAACAAACTCACTTTCGCATTTATAATATTAAGTTAGGATTACCATTAAGCTTTTTTTCTAGTTTACTTCTAATAGTGTATTAAACTGTGGCTTTCTCTCGCATTTTTTAACATTTTTTGTATTTTCAATATGATACAAATAGGTAGGTAACAATTTATCATTATTTTTTTATAATGGTAATAGCTTATGTCCTATTTCTACTACTAAATGAGCGATGATTTCCTTCCCTTAGGGTTAGTACGGCGCGGCCACAGTGAAAAGAAATAAACCTTTCCCGTGGGCGTGGCGCGGGCACCTTTTTTTTTTATACCACTGAGGTGGCAAACAAGCATACGGCCCGCCTGATGGTAAGCAGTTACCGTAGCCTAGCAAATCTCCTCCCTAAAGTAGTCCTTCAACCGCAACCTTTTCACCCTATTATTGAATCAAGTCGATGCTATAAATATTTACCGAAAATAATTTTTATTTTTGATGACATTTGAAATGCAAAAATATAATCGAAGCGAGCAATAAATCGTTTCGGTTGATCGCGGCTCGGATAGCTCGTTACAAGTA
Source organism: Achlya flavicornis (assembly GCA_947623365.1). Lineage (NCBI taxonomy): Eukaryota > Metazoa > Arthropoda > Insecta > Lepidoptera > Drepanidae > Achlya > Achlya flavicornis. Next base: position 225,139 of record OX392483.1, on the reverse strand, counting down.
ATGAAGCAACAATAATCATTTGCGCTCGACTCGGCACCCGGCGCGGCGCCCGGCACTCGGCGCTCGGCTCTCGGCGGGCATTCGCCTGGGGCGCTCGGCGGTCGCTTAACGATTCATTAGCGTCAAATTTACGTTTAAGCACATCACTATTTGCTATTTTATTGTTGGAAAAAGAAACAGCGATCAATTTTATTTCAAGCAGAATATATTTTATTTAACTAAATTAACCGACATAGCCCTGAGAATAAGCAAGCTGAAAGTGGGCTGGCCATATCTGTCGCAGAACGGATAACCGATGGGATAAACGAGGTCTTGACTGGGAGACCACGCACAGGCAAGTGAAGTGGGGACGCCCCCCCCCCGTTAGGTGGACCGATGGCCTGCGAACCTTGGCGGGCGGTAGGTGGATGCGAAAAGTGGAGGACCAGAAGATGTGGTGACTATTGGGAAAGGCCTATGACCAGCAGTGGACGACCACAGGCTGATGATTATTATGGTGATATTTTATTTCGTTTTTAGGGTTCCGTGCACAAATGGTGCCAACGCCAACGGGACCCTAAATTTTGACCCTCAAGCCTACGCTGTCCGTCATTCGGTCCGTCGCGCGTCGTCCGTCTGTCCGTCTGTCAGTGGGCTGTATTTCATGAACCGTAATACCTACAGCGATTAATAAGTGACATGAAATAAGAAGCACGCATCGCGGTCAGCTGTAACCGCACGGGGCGCCGCCATATTGGCAAGATGGCGTCGCGCGGTCTGGACGCGCGCTTACTTGCAACGATATTTATTTTAGCTAAATACCTAACTATCGTTGTATTCTAACCATTTGATTATTAACTATTTTATTCGTTACCTACTTACTTTGTCCTACGGTAGTATAAAAGATATGTCGACGTGGACGACAGCCAAGCGGTATGAACAATACGAGTAGGGTTCAGTGGTATTAGGATTCGACGGTGGGAGTAGAACTGGCAATAAAACAACGTTATATCATCGCTTCGGAAATGCCCTGGATGAGGAGAAGAAGCGATGCAAGAAACTCCTCATGGTTTATTATTGTAATTTGACAATTAGATTATCATTTCATTTCATTTCATAAATTAAACTTCAATCAGGAACACTTTACAATTACTCCTTAATTACGGGTAAAGAGAAATAGCAACTGCACTGAGGTGCGCACAAAGATTGGAAAGTAATAAAGTTGAAAGAGTATATCGACAACATGTTAACTGACAGAAGGTAGTTTTGAAAACATTGTTAATATTAAGGAATAACACATCACTTATCTTTTGATCCTTAGAAGAATGCTTTACAGGTAGATCCAAAGCTTCGTTTATTAATTAGACAGCGTAATGATTTATAACGACTTTTCAGAGAGGTCCGCACTGTTCAACGGCTCGAGCTTGAATGCCTCGAGCGCATATATTGTGGTCGTCGCACACCCCCCTCGCGGGCGGTGGGGAATCCTTCCCGGAACTTTGTAGCCCCCTGGAGGTAGCTTTTTTTTCGCCGCGTGTGACGACACGCGTGTCCTTGGATTTTAAACTGGTATTATGCCAGTGTGGGTAACCTAACACGAGCCAACATGTTGGGTGTTTGTTTTCACGCTACCGCGGCTGTCTGCCTACCGCTACTTGAGAGCGGCCGGCGACTGCCTTGCGGCGGCGGCTTATACAGCTATCCGTGTGTTTGTAGGTCGTCCTTTTTCATGCGTTTTCGTCCGCGGGGATTAATTCCCGCGGATACGCCCTGCCTTCGGGTGGTCGGGCGTGCAGAGGCGCCAGATCCCGAATGTGAGGGAGGCTCGACGCGTCTGCACGCGCGAACATATTCTTGGCTAGGCGCGCTATGAAGGTGTCCAGGCTCTCAATCTTGAGATCCCGTGCGATCACATCATTTCGTACGTACCGCGGTGCGCCGACGATGGTTCGCAAGGCAAGGTTTTGTTGCCGCCTCAACACTTCTTTGTTGGTCTTCGATGTGAGGGCGTACCATGCCGGCGCCGCGTATGTAAGACGCGACCGCACGTACCCCTTATATATCCCCAGCTTTGTTCGCAGGGAGAGATTGCTTGATGAGAGCGCTGGACGAAGGAGAGCTCTGCATGATTTGGTTTCGTTAGCCACCTTCTTGACATGTTGGCCCATGGTTAGGTTACGATCGATCACTACCCCGAGGTACTTCGCGGTTGGTGACCACTCGATGTCCTGCCCCTGCATCTTGAGCTTAGGCGGGAATTTTTTTGCCGGGCTGACGAGCAACGCTTGCGTTTTCGCCACATTCACCGACAACCTCCAGGTTTTTAGCCATTCTGGCAATGCGTTTAATGCCTTCTGCATTTTGGACGCGGCGTGCGTCTTGTTCATAGATGAAGTAAAGTACGCCGCGTCGTCGGCGTACAGGGCTAGTTGCGAGCCTGCCGCAACCGGGATGTCGTCGGTGAACCAGGCGTAACACGCTGGGGAGAGGCAGCTCCCCTGCGGTACTCCTGCCTCTATGCGTCGCTCGTCCGAGTGTTGGTCCTCTACCGCAACTTGAAACGTCCTCTCTGTCAGGAAGGACGCAAGGGTTTTCACTACCCGGCGCGGAGTGGTCGTACGTGTAAGCTTATATAACAGACCGCTATGCCAGACACGATCGAACGCCTTTTCCATGTCGAGGAATACTGCAACTGCGTGGTTCTTCTTGTTTCTCACGTCTGCAAGGTTGTGCAGTACCCTCGACAACTGAAGAGTGGTTGAGTGCTCGGCCCTGAACCCAAATTGTTCTTGCCGAGGCTGGATGTGTGGCACGAGGTGTTGCAGCAAGAGCTTTTCAAACACCTTCGAGATAGTGGGCAGTAAGGTGATAGGTCGGTAACTTTCCGGTTTTAGAGTGTTCTTCCCGGGCTTGGGTAACATAATGACCCTGCCCAATTTCCAGGACTTGGGAAAGTACCCCAGGCGCACGGCTCCGTTGTATAGGCGCGTCACCGCTGCTAATAGTCGCGGCGGTAATCGACGCAGCGCCTCGTTCGTGATGCCATCTACGCCTGGGGCCTTTCTTGGTTTTGTGTCGAGCAGGGCCCTCCGTACCTGTCCGGGAGAGAACACTACCGGGTCCTCTTCAGCGGTTATTGGTAGCTCGAAGTATGCTCGAAGGTGTTGCTCGATTGCTGCAACGTGGTCGTCTTGATCGGTTGGGTTGGGCCGAAATTGGCGTTCTAATGTGTCTGCGAAGATGTTGGCGCGGTCTGCTGCGCGGTACCTCGGGGTTCCATCACTGGCATGTAGTGGTCGTATTGGTGCTGGTGTATTTGACAGCTGACGGCACAAGCGATGTACGCTTTCCCAGCCCTCCTCCTCCACGGACTGGACGTGTCGTTCCCAACTTTCCGTAGCTTCTTGCGCTAATTTATCCTTGATTTTGTTTGTTAGTGCGTTGAGTTGGCCTTTTAGTACGGGGCAGCGCATTTGCTGCCATCTTAGGCGTAGGCGTTTCTTTTCTTTGAGCATTTTCGTGGTACCGGGCGTTAATGTTGTTGTTTTCATACGTCCCGGTGCCGTTTTGGATGACTTATGGAGGGCTCCTTGCACTCTCCCCGTAATGTCATCTGCCAACTTGTCTATATCCTCCGGTAAGGATAGTGGGAACGACGGCATTTGCTCTTGTTGCAAGTTTTCAGTGAATATAGTCCAATCCGTGATGCGACGTGGTACTAATTTGTTGCATCTGGTTGGGATATCCGATAGTGTGACAAGGACCGGTAGATGGTCCGATCCCATTTCGTCTTGAATAACTTCTTGAGTGAGCTGGCAGTCTAACTCGTTGTGAACGACGACGTCTAATACATCCGGAATGTACGAAGCCACCGCCGGATAGTGTGTCGGTACTTCCGGACCGGACACGAAGTACGATTCGCGCTCGGCGTCGTCGAATAAGATCCTACCATTGAGATTGATACAACTAGAGTTCCAACCCGTGTGCTTGCAGTTAAAATCACCCGCAATGAGCGTCTTCACACGTGCATCCATCATGAGATGTATGTCTCCTGTGTGAATACGCCCACTCGGTGGTCGGTACGCGGCGTAGACTCTAAGTGGCGAACCACCGACACTGAGTTCTACGCCTAATCCATACATCGACTGCAAGCTCACGGGAGGGAGAGGTTGATGAACAACATTACGTTTGACGAGGACTGCCAGCCCCCTGTACGCACGATGATGCTCGTTCTCTTCGTCTTGACGGTAAACGGTATATCCTGTAATCTTGAATTTCAATTTTGGGCTCAGTAGTGTTTCCGAAATTAGTACCACGTCCGGATTAACTTCTGAGAGGAGGGCTTTCAGCTGGTTGCGCCGGTGATAAACGGCGCAGGCATTCCAATGTATTATCCTCACTTGGTCAAGCACTGAGTTGAGCTAATCTTGCTATCCCTCCGAGGACCACCGCGGCCGGATCTGTGCCGGTGCGGAGGCTTTTTAATACTAATTGCAGTATCTCAATTGCCGCTTCAATTACTTCAGTCGTCTGTGTCGATACGGCCGCCCCTTGTTGGGGTTGCTGCCTTGGCACCGCCCTTGCCCTTTTCCCTTCTTTGGGTGCGGCAGGGGCGTCAACTGGAGTCAAATCTTGAGTTGGCGGGGCCCTAGGGGGCCTCTGTGAGGTTGTGGCGGACTGCAGTGCCGGTCCTGCTTCATTTGGGTTTTTCTTTTTATTTTTCCGCTTCCTATTCCTCTTCTTCTTCTTTTTGCGGTTTGGGTCGTTTGCTGGGGCCATAAGGCTGCCTGCAGCGGTTTCTGTGACTTCATTTTGCTGAGTTCGTGCTCCTGTAGTACGCGCAACAGTGCCGGCTCTGCGGTTGCGCGCCTCCCTCCTCCATACAGGGCACGCAAGGCTATTCGCTGGATGCGAGCCCTTACAATTTGCGCAAGTGGCCGGCTCCTCTTTGGGGCGGGGGCACTCCCTGGCTGGGTGCCCCTCTCCGCAGCGGACGCAGGTGAGCGGACGGTGGCAGCAGTGCGACGAGTGCCTAAATTGTTGGCACCTGTGGCACTGCGCCGGTCCGGTTTTCCCTCTCCAAGCTTCTATCTTGATCCCGGCCATGCAGAGCAGCTCATCTATCTCATAAATGCCGGGTATCAGGTTTGGTGTACGCTGAAATTGTGCGTAAAAGATGCAGCCTGAACGCCCTTGTCTTCCCTTGATAGGGCGCACGTACTCGGGGTCGAAGCCTAGGCTGCGTAGTTCATCTTCAATGTCCTTGGGCGGAGTGTCCGCAGGCAACCCGCGGATCACCAACTTGGCCACTTTCTCTGCCGGGAGGGAGTATGAAAACCAGGAAATATTCTCTGATTTTTCAAGCTCCGTCAAGTATCTCTGTATTGCACGGAATTCATGCTCCTCTTGAGGGATAAAACGCACTCCTTTGCCAAAGGGGCGTGCACTCGGTGCTTTGCCGAGAATCTCCTTCAGTTTCTTGAAGTGTTGAGCCCAATTCGGCAGGTATTCAACAACAAACGGCGGAAACTTCGGACGCGTAGGTTTTCTTTGTTGAGTACTTTGCCTCGAGCGCGCTCTGTGCGGGCGTATTTATAGGGTGTGTCGCACGTGTTCGTTTTACAAGATTTTACGTTAAGTATCGAGTTATTTGAAATACAATCTATTTTGTTGATGTGGTTGATTAACATGATTTTTAACATTAATTTTACAGTGTAATTAGCCTGAAGTAATTAAACAATAGCTTATGAACTCATTAAAACAATCAAATTATTCTTATAATCAAAGAAATGTTGTAGTACCGCCGATAGATATGTAGAGCTGGGAACCTACTGCGTCATGTTCTCCACGCACTAAAATTATTTCAATGTCAAACAGTGAATTTTCACATTTAAACGAGGTACCTAAGGAATACAAATTGATAAATCAGTCAGATTTTTCAATAAAGAAATCGATGTAGAGCCATAGAATAAATAATAGTACAAGTAGAGCCTGTGATAACGCGTGGTAATGGTAAAGAACTCTCTGAAAGAGAAATCGTAAATAGAAATAGAAAAAAATACTTTACGAATTATCTTGGCCCCGTTTCATCTAAGATAGAATAAGCTCATGTTTTCAGTCGAGATTTAAACCTGGATCAATTGCATACGGTTTGTTTTCCATGAACACATTATATTCTTGTATCTTTTATCTTATTAAGTAGTCTGTACTGTAAGTAGTATTAACATTCTATTAATTAATACTTAATTTATATGACACGCAGATTGATTTTCTATTGTTATTGTTCGGGTAATGGATACCTATAGAGCCAGTTTCTGAAATCCAAATAAAGGTGTATATAATCAAAAATGTTGCAGTCTTTCTCATTTCAGACGTCATTAATGATGACAGGTATACTTTCAACAAGTGACTATATCGAATAGCCTTTGATTTGGCATTTAGGTATAGTGTAACTTTATCAGTGGTTATAGGGCTGGGGAGTGGGGACCACTATTAGGCGGACACTGTTAAGATTAAGTATATTTACCTTCACAATATCATATTTATTTATGGCACGTAATATTATAGCTTTTAATAGCAACGTTCCTCATATTTATCATGTATTTCATATATAGGTCGGTTAACTAAAGCTGGCACGTTTCAACACATTTACACCGTCTCTCTCGCGCAAAGTCAAGCTTATGAGTATGAAGGAGACAGTTATTGTTTTGCTTTTGCTACTGCTCATAAATATAGAGTGGTCTATTTTTGCATTCGTCCATTAGACTTGACTGATTGCAAATTTATGAGTAATGTGAACGTGCCAGCTTTCGTTAACCGACCTATAATAATTGTATCCTGACACGCCATAACAGACGATTCAGTCGTCAATCTTTTATTAATTAAACTGTGCTGTTAAAGGATGCATCAGGTCGCTAACTCTGTAAATAACTCCACGTGTTTATTGTAATGTTTATTAAACGCCTATAAAAGTGTCAGTTACGACAGTTTAAGCTGCACTGTCGTAAATTGTTACGGCCTTCAGTGACTGTTCGGTCAGTGGCCGGTCACCTAGTGGCTGCGAGCGAACAAGCAGCTTCTCTTACTAAACTGTATAATTGAAATCAATTATTCTTGCCATAATCATCTAGGTTGCATTAGTATGTGGAATTAGCTCTCAATTGTGGTTTTGCGTGGCGCTATGGTTAACGTGACCATTTTTTTTTCGTCAGAGCTACGGAATCGTGTATCAATAAGTTGTAGGTATTTTAGTAGTTTTTATTTGAAAACGAAGAACACTTAGTTTCACAAGTAATCTGTAGGTACCCCGAGTGTAAAGATAAACGCTTACTAATGCGTTTGCGTTAACTATAAATTTGTATGGGAGAAATTAGTACCATGAGTATTCCGGTAGAGGCGCTGTGCCAATTCCTATAGAGAAGTGTAAACGCAAACGACTAACGTCAATTCTTTACACTTGGGGTACTGTATTGTATTTTAGCTGAGTTGAGTTATTATGTCACTTTTCCATATTTTATCGATTGGAGAAAAAACTCTTTCGACGAACTTGCTGCTGTTTCCGAAAGCGGCACATGTTTTGCCTTCACGGGGGACAGCGGGACCGACAGCCCGAAAACGGGACTGTCCCGGCCAAAGCGGAAGGTATGGTCTCGATAGTATGGGGTTCTTCAAAATACCATTTCAAGGTCAGCAAGGCATTCCCCCGATTTCCCCCCATTCCAGATTCTGTCACAGATCTTTGTAATAATTATAAAAACAGTACAAGAAAGTTAAGGTAGAATTGAGCTCGCACGCTTTAGGTCCCAGTACTTGCTTGTAGCTCACTTGTAGCAATACAGTGGGCCCATAAAGTGGTCCATATTTAGCGGCGGGTCCGTACTCACATCTGCATGCATAGGTGTTAGGAGTGCGAGCGGCCGATTACCATATGAGATTGACAACCCTGCTTTTCCTACCAAAGCATCAAGAATAAACTAGAAACCGTTTCACGATAATAATTCACTTAATGCATATTGTTTTATTTCGCCAATGTTGCTTCGAACAAATCGCACAGTCACGTCAGAGAAGTGTATGATTCTAACCTACTATTATGTAATCTGTGGATTGTAGATTTCGCCCTACGGTTCCCTATTTTGCCCCCACTCTAGGGCATTCCAAGAATATTCCCTCAAAATTTAAAGGTAAATTATCCGTCTCATTTATAATCATGTGATAATTCTGCTTTTTCTTGTTCTTGTTCGTCTTCTTGTACTTCTTCTTCTTCCTGCTGGGTGTTACTAAATTGTTCTAACGACGATGCATCAGATGTCTCCTCACTGATATCTTCATTCAGATTTGCGAACTTTGACATTGAATTTTTTTTTTTGCAAGAGTGGGATCGATGGGAACTTTTTACGTTTCATTTATAATGGTGTTCCGAATTTTTTTACCAATTTTCAGCTGTATGCGAATTTTTGGTAACCTACCCCTATTTTTTGGGCTAACTTGACAGGACTAAGTAGGCCGAATTTAGAAAGAAGAATTAAATCGCATTTTATGAATGAATAAAACGACTTCAAAACGCAGGCAACAGTTCGTAGATTCGATTCACACCCACATAATATATTTAATGAATGTCCCAGAATATATTATTTTATAATATGCAGTATACACATAACAATCTATATTAAAAAAAAAAACTTTGTCTAAAACATACTGTTGAAATAGTGAAGCAAAGCACTCGCGCACGGACGCAGCGCTCCGCGCCGCGCCGCGCCGCGCCGCAGCCCGATGCTTTCACTCCGCTCTCTATCCCAGAGGATCCCCTAAGAGGGGAACTTATAGTGTCAACTTACGCCCTGAAGTACTCCTCATACAATATGCACCGAGACAGGGTCGGCATGCATAATCTTGAGTGGCTGCTTCACGTATAACTTATGGAATATTTACTTCGAGCTGGAAAGGAAAATAAGACATTATGAAGAAGCTAGCTGTTCCCCGCGGTTTCAGTTTTCGGGATAAAAAGTAGGAAATAATTCTCAGAATAATGTAGCTTCCTATTGGCTCTATTAGTGAATTATTTTTTCAAACTCTACTGGTAGCTCCGCTAGTAGCTGGCTAGTCGAGATTAGCCCGTTTAAACAAACAAGCAAACTCTTCTGCTTTATTATTTATTATTAGTATAGATAGTAGGTAAGTACATAGTATAAGTATATTAGTAGCCGTTATACCTATCAAGGGTCTGATGATGACCAGGTTAATACATACTGGATCTCAGTAACATTAATAGCTAAGATGTTATGGGTTTCAATACTTATCTAATATCACATGTGTTTTAGAGATTTGACCATTGTTATCCCTTTAAATAATGCAATTGGTCGCGAGGCGCAACTAGTTTGTAATAAGTCTGAACATTTGATTAGATATAGGTTTTTGTCATGTATGTAGCAGTTTTTCACTGTTTCAAAATATAAGAGCACTCACAGCAACTTGCAATTTTTACGTAGGCATCCATTAATAAAGTATTTTTCAAAATGTATCCCACAGGAGGGAGGGACTGCGAGGGAGACACTGTTGAGACCTCTCTCAATTATAGATTCAGGCAGATCAACCAGCTAAGCCTAGTCACTTTACCGTGGCCTAGTGATCACCAATCACTTAAATAGACCCGCCGAGGTCTCCGCGAGTAGTACTATTGAATATTCTGTGCCGCGAGTGCGGGTTCGGTGACCGGCTCACACGCAATACCTACACAACGCACACCTTATCGCCATAGACATAGAGGTGAGAATAAATCGTCGTAGGTTTAAACATAGCAATGAAAGTGGTTTAGTAAATGACACTTGTTTGTTTGTATAATTTGTAGATTGCTTGAGGAGTTAATAATGTGTTGTGACACTGAGAGTAGTCTTCATCGCTCGGTTCGATGCTTTCGAACAGAAAAGTAGGTTCCAAGGATTTCATGTTGAGGAAAACCGAGGGTTTTCCTGTATGTACACTTTTATGTTTCAGGGTTCCTGAAGTGCAAAACATAGCCCTATTGATGTCACTTTGCTATCTGTATGTCCGTCCGTATGTCTGGCAGCGGGGCCATAGCTCCTAAGCGAAACGAATCACAGACCTGAATTTAGGAAATATTTTATTGTGTTGACCCAAAATATATTTTTCAGGTCAGGTCATGACTGCAATACCTTATAACATTCAAGTTATATTCAAAATTCTATAGATTAAAGAGCTTGATTTTCTCTTTTCAGTTAATTTTTTGGTTTTTTGTTTCTTTTAATAATTTATTTTTATTCGTTTTTTCGCTAGTACAAACTATGTTCAGACCATGGTCTACTAACATTCTATAACATCAAATGAAAAAAATTACATCATTGGTTTTAGAAAAAACACAAAATAAAGTTAAAAAAACCGGCCAAGTGCGAGTCAGACTCGCGCACCGAGGGTTCCGTACAAACCTGTAGGTATATAAGTAAATGGTAGTATAGACCTGAGTATTTGATATTAATTTCAATTTATGACCTATTAAAAAAAAACTACTTACTAGATCTCGTTCAAACCAATTTTCAGTGGAAGTTTGCACCGTAATGTACATCATATATTTTTTATAGATTTATCATTCTCTTATTTTAGAAGTTACAGGGGGGGGGACACACATTTTACCACTTTGGAAGTGTCTCTCGCGCAAACTATTCAGTTTAGAAAAAAATGATATTAGAAACCTCAATATCATTTTTGAAGACCTATCCATAGACACCCCACACTTATGGGTTTGATGAAAAAAAAAAATTTGAGTTTCAGTTCTAAGTATGGGGAACCCCCAAAATTTATTGTTTTTTTTCTATTTTTGTGTAAAAATCTTAATGCGGTTCACAGAATACATCTACTTACCAAGTTTCAACATTATAGTTCTTATAGTTTCAGAAATAAATGGCTGTGACATACACGGACAGACAGACAGACAGACAGACAGACAGACAGACAGACATGACGAATCTATAAGGGTTCCGTTTTTTGCCATTTGGCTACGGAACCCTAAAAAGTATAGTTTTTTAGGGTTCCGTAATATAATTTTTTTCTAAACTGAATAGTTTGCGCGAGAGACACTTCCAAAGTGGTAAAATGTGTGTCCCCCCCCCTGTAACTTCTAAAATAAGAGAATGATAAATCTATAAAAAATATATGATGTACATTACGGTGCAAACTTCCACTGAAAATTGGTTTGAACGAGATCTAGTAAGTAGTTTTTTTTTAATAGGTCATAAATTGAAATTAATATCAAATACTCAGGTCTATACTACCATTTACTTATATACCTACAGGTTTGTACGGAACCCTCGGTGCGCGAGTCTGACTCGCACTTGGCCGGTTTTTTTTATTTGATGTTATAGAATGTTAGTAGACCATGGTCTGAACAACGTTTGTTCTAGCAAAAAAAACTTCACCGTGTATACTTATTCAAAAATCTCACGCGAGATTAGTAGGGAGGTGGAGGAGATAGAGCCAAATCTCATGACATCTCACCAAGGGAGGGGTCGAAAAATCGCCAAAATCGCCTCACGTTACTTATGGACGCCCCCCAAAACTCTTAAGGTGTAAAAGTACATAATAATATTCGGTTTTCAATTACAAGAACGCTTTGACAAATAATAGAGAACCTACAGCTGTACTCTTATGTGATTATTATATAATTTGCCTTATTAGTCCCAGCTTGCACAGCTGAGACAAATAAGGAAAATCTTATTCAAATATTTACCTTATTTACATAATTACGAATCTATACTAATGACCTCTCCGGGACGATAGGAACAATTATATGGAACTCATGGAATATTAAAGCCCCTCTTTTTGTGAACAAGCGAGGACATTAGAAAGCCATCGGATATATTTGCTCACAGCTTCAAGTACCCCCATGTCATAATGTAAGTAAGGGGGGCTGTGGAGTAATTACTAGAGAGCAAATGTTATTTGTTTGTCGTTTGACGAATGAAATATTGAATGGTTGCGATCAGAAACACGTAGTTGCTAGGTTGCCGACATTATCGAGTAATGGAGTTATGTTGTTTTGAAGGAAACGTATAAATTCACTTCATAGCGTTTCGCGGAAATGTTTGTGATTTCATATTTATTGTTAGGTACCTACTGGATGTAATATTTAATAACAAATAATTTATTTATTGCGCGGACCAAGATGTCCAAATTGTGAAAATTTAAAAGTATTTTTTTTTGTAAAATATGATCTAAAAAGAGTACCTACGGACCCCGTGTCTGTAGAATGTAGATTAAACCAATAAAAAAAAATTAATTACAATTATGTGCGGAGGTTCACAGAGTGAACTGGGATGTTGATTGTGAAGAATGTAATTAAACTGCGGCCCCTTGCCTCACTATTTGTCAGTTTTCCAAAACGTGACCAATTAGGCGCTGCGCAGACGTGTGTCCTGTGTCGGATACAACGAATATTTGATTTCTATAGAACCAGTATGAAATCAGCCACTCCCTCTGCAGACGTAAACTGTGTCCGATGGCCGCTACAGGACACAGCAACTACGGTTTTGGTTGCTTGTATCCGACACAGGACACAAGACTGCGCTGCTCAGCAAAAACTATGAATAGTCTTACACAAAGCCAAAACAGGAACTTGCTCTCAATTGTAGCTGCTGCAACAGGGTTATGTGTATGGCAACAGATTTGCAACTTGGTTGTTGCCAACCAGGCGGGTACTCGGGGTACTACAAAGTACCGTAGTACTACCGTGCAATGATTTAAATTCGTAGCGATGATTCTTCATTTGAAGCTCAAGATCATTATCAGTTTCGAACTCACGACATTCGACTGTGCCTACATTCACTGAGCAATCAACGCTTTGAATTAATAATTAATATCATTAATTTCGTTGGTAAATTGAAAGAGGTATAATTAAACCCGTATTATATCAATATCCTTAAAAAGTTAGTCTACTACTTAATTATTCATCATTCTACTAATTCTCTTGGACTTGATTTTATTATCTTATTGGCCAGTTGGCGCAGTTGGTTAAGAGTCTGGTAAAGATTCCACCTATTGCGCCGGAGGTCGTGGGTTCGATTCCCGCACAGGACATGCATTTGTGTGCATGAACATGTCTGTATGTCCTGAGTCTGGGTGTAATTATGTATATTAAGTATGTATTTACAAACAAAAAAGTAGTATATGTATTATATCAGTTATCTGGTTTCCATATTACAAGCTATGCTTAGTTTGGGATCAGATGACCGTGTGTGAGGAATGTCCCCAGGATATTTAATGTCCCCAGGATATTTATTATTTATTATATTTATTTATTTATTATTCTCTAAAATCTCAGAAATACCAACTCAATTACTTTCCTGCGAAGCAAGATAATTACTTTCGTTAGAAAAAAATAAGTAAGCAAGTCAAGTCAACCTATTCCCGGTACTCGCTAAGATAAAAAAAGTAGAGTCCATCTTCACAAAAGACAACCCGTTACCAACTCCCAGAACCGATCTATTTAATTTAAAATTTAATAAACTGGGAGAGTGGCGATGGAGCTCGTCACGAATTAACCATTGTTCGTGACTTGAACGAGTCGTTTCGCAATTGAAAGGGTTTGTTTCGTGGAAGAATCCCTTCATCGGAGCCCTCGCAACGGAGCATAATGGCGAGTAATGTTTCCCAGATATTATGACGTCAGAAGTCGGAGGTACCTACCTGTTCAAATATTTAGTAGGTTAGGTGGGAATGTAGCTTTACGTGCTTTACTTATCATGTTTATTTCTTTGTAAACCCCTCTTTAGCGAGGCTGGAACACTTAGTGGCTGCGCAGACGTGTGTCTTGTGTCGGATACTTTTTGTTACCGACACTGGACACCTCACAGGAAACCGTAGTTGCTGTGTCCTGTAGCGGCGATCGGACACAGTTTACGTCTGCGCAGGGAGTGGCTGATTTCATACTGGTTCTATAGAAATAAAATATTCGTCGGTAGCTTGTATCCGACACAAGACACACGTTTGCGCAGCGGCTTAAATGGGAGGGATTGTATTTTCAGAAGAATTTTGTAGATATACTACGAAATGTTTACAAGGATATGATACTTTTTGTCTCCCTACAATAATGTCCGACAAACAACGCCGCTCGCTTCCCTGACAACCAATTGTAATACATATCGCTTTATTGATTGTCGCAAATGTTTCTTTCAAAGTTATCGAAGCTCCCCAGTGCCCCCCTCCCGCACCTCGTAACAATACGCGCACGTTATCTTTCGAACAGCGAACAATTTCGCAAAATGGCGACATCAAAAGGGAATCTTCATTTTGACGAAACGATAAAGTGGAGCGAAAAAACCTGTCAATTATATGACACGTTGAGTCGCTGAGAGAACAGACAAAATATTCCTTTGAAGTTCCCTCTGACATTAAAATGTCATGTCCCTGAAAAAAGCCCTCGCTAGATATACTTTATTTCATAACTTAATTTTCAACTGTATTCTATGAATATACATAACATTTTAGAGTGTCATTGAAAGTCATAGGCAAGATGTCTTATGGTAACATAAAATCTGATCATATGGGAGTGCACAAAGCAACTTTTTCTTGCGTCGTAGCCTATGTTCTCCGTCTTTGATGTAACCACATGGGATGCCGAAATTATAGTATTTAATCAATAACTGCGAGTTTCAAATGTTAAATTACGAAAAGGGAACGCCCGCCCTGGGGCCCAAGTCTGCTATTACAAATGTCGCCAAAATGACTTCATTATGACGCCATTGAAAATTTCAGTGAAAACGACTCCTTTATTCCTACGAAACTTCTTATAAAGAAACGCCAAACAAAAGAAATTGCAGTTTCAAAAAAGCAATATACCCAAATGAGAGTTGATGAGTTGTATAGCTTCAGTAACATTACTAAAGGTTCATGGACCGTGCCTACATAATACAAAACAGCACAATGCGACTTTAATTCAATAGGTATTCAATGAAAAACGCACGAGACATGTATTGTGCATGACAATACATGAGGCACCTAACAACCGCACATGAATACACTCCGGTGTAATTAGGTAAATTACCGACGGACAGACAAACAGACACGCCTCGGGCGAGCACGCGAATCTGAGCGTACCTTATACGTACCTAATAATAATTATACTATACATTCATATACATCCCATTTAGGAAATAGGTTATGTAAGTTGGGAGAACACTATTCTTCGCATTTGAATATTCAGATTCTTCGAAAGGGTTGAGATGGGTTGAAGAGGTTTTTTTAGGGCGAGCCGCGTGGGTTATCTCTATGCTAGGGTAACGGCTTACCTTGTTAAGAAAATAGTCCCTTTTTAACCGACTTCAAAAAAAGAAGGAGGTTCTCAATTCGGCTGTATGTTTTTTTTTTGTCGTAGTATCCTACATTCTCAATTGCTCAAATTCTTAGCTCAAATTAGATGGAGAGATGTAACCGAACACCCAGTTAGGCAATATCTCTCATTATACCGACTCCACAAAGACGCATGCATTGTGGGGAGACAGCCGCCAGCGAGCCGAGTCGCGCCCTCATCTCCAAATTATGTCTTTAATAATATACGTATTATTTCGTGGACAACTGAGAGAAAGGTACCTTCATACTCTATTGTCAGATCGAGTTCTATAGGCTTATGTAAGCGAGAAAGAACAAAAACCGGCCAAGTGCGAGTCAGACTCGCGCACCGAGGGTTCAAACTTCAAACCTATAAGATGGTAGGTAGTATAGACTTGAGTATTTGATATGAATTTCAATTTATGACGTATTAAAAAAACTACTTATTAGATCTCGTTCAAACCAATTTTCGGTGGAAGTTTGCATCGTAATGTACATAATATATTTTTTTATAGATTTATCATAATCTTATTTTAGAAGTTACTGGGGGGAACACACATTTTACCACTTTGGAAGTGTCTCTCGCGCAAACTATTCAGTTTAGAAAAAAATGATATTAGAAACCTCAATATCAACCCTCAATATAACCCATAAGTGTCGGGTGTCTATGTATAGGTCTTCAAAAATGATATTAGAAACCTCAATATCATTTTTGAAGACCTATACATAGACACCCGACACTTACTATGTATGGGGAACCCCCAAAATTTATTGTTTTTTTTCTATTTTTGTGTGAAAATCTTAATGCGTTTCACAGAATACATCAAATTACCAAGGTTCAGCATTATAGTTCTTATAGTTTCGAAAAAAAGTGGCTGTGACATACGGACGGACGGACAGACAGACAGACAGACATGACGAATCTATAAGGGTTCCGTTTTTTGCCATTTGGCTACGGAACCCTAAAAAGGTGTCGCGCAAAACTTTATCTAAATATCTACGTTATTTATTTATGGGTACCTGGTAACATAATTCAAACCCCATATTACTTTTAATTCTAAACGTCCATTGCTAGCACATTTATATCAGTTTTTTTACTACATCTATCAAACCCCATCGCGTGTCACTCAGTCTAAATCTCCATAGTTTCCGACGAGTCACTGGTCAGTAATTGGTCACCGGCCGTGGCTGCCACCGCTCGCTGCTCCCTTAATACCAACTAAACACAATAACAAGCTCAATTATGTATAACTAAACTAGCTAGTAGTAGCTAGGTGTGTTTGTCAGCACGCAATTTAACCCATTAGTGAGCGTGTAATGACCAACGTGAATTTATCTGTGCATTACATCATGACCAATTGTGTCGTTTGTAGGATTCCAGCCAGGGTCTTGTACCGCTTTATGTTGCCGATTGAGCATGGGACACACTGTAGGTATCACTGTGTATCACGAATGAAAGAGACGTGATTGATCTAGAATTTCATATTTACATGGGAGCTAGAATTGAAGGAATTAAAATGGCTTGGTCACAGTCAATTTTACCTAGGAGGACTTATTAAAAAAATAATTTAAAAAAAAAAACATTTGTTTCGTGTCTCAATTGGACTCATAATAATAGTAACAACAGAAAGAGATAATTAAAAATAAAATACAAATTAACTATAACACGAAATAATAATAAAATTAAATGATGAACCCATACTAAAAAATAGGTACATATTTGCCTCTTTACCCGGCACTATGAGTGACATGCATGTCTGTCTATCACAGCAGTGCCGGATATAGGGACAGTCTACCTTACCTGCGAATCCTGCGATCATCGCCAAGGCAGTGTTAGAGCTGGCCCGCACCCTGCGCTCTTATGAAGTTACCACCAAATGAACACTTAAAAATAGCCAACTGAAAAACCAAAAGTGTACTTTCGTTAGTTAATCTTTGCGTTAGTTGAAACTATCATGTTTCAACACAAAAGTGTTTATGGATAGGCATCCATTACTTCATACCATGCTGTGATACATAAATATGTCCTCAGCCTACTAGGCACACCTCTGGTCCGCGCGGCGATGGCGGCGAGCAAGTCATTCAGAATTTTCCACGACCTGTCCTCAGAATTACTTAGTACTTAGATTAGACTGAGTAATGGTCACAATACTGAGAGCCTTTGTATCCTTTTTTTGTTAACCGACTTCAAAAAAAGGAGGAGGTTCTCAATTGGGGTGTTTTTTTTTTTTTTTTTATGTTTGTTACCTCATAACTCCGTCATTATTTATCAACCGATTTGGAAAATTCTTTTTTTGTCTGGAAGGGTACACTTCCCGTTTGGTCCCATTGTCATCAGATCAGGATTTCATTACTTCTTAGTGCACTTTGAAGTCGGTTTAAGTTTTTTGTAAAACAGTCCAATTATTTTATGTATATCTAATCTATGGTAAGATTTTGCAAGGTTTTATTTTTAACCGACTTCAAAAAAAGGAGGAGGTTCTCAATTGGGTTATATTTTTTTTTTTTTTATGTTTGTTACCTCATTACTCCGTCATTTATCAACCGATTTGGAAAATTCTTTTTTTGTCTGGAAGGGTACACTTCCCGTTTGGTCCCATTGTCATCAGATCAGGATTTGATTACTTCTTAGTGTACTTTGAAGTCGGTTTAAGTTTTTTGTAAAACAGTCTAATTATTGAAATAAACGTAGGCCAAGTCAATCCTAACTAATATTATAAATGCGAAAGTGAGTTTGTTTGTTTGTTTGTTACGCCTTCACGCCTCAACTACTCAACGGATCAACATGAAATTAGGCATGCAGATAGCCTATGGTATGGAAAAGGACATAGGCTACTTTTTATCCCGGGAACGCTGGTGAAACCGCGGGGGACAGCTAGTCTTCTATAAGGCGAAGGAAGGTACCATCTATTCATAATTTTCATATAAACGTTCAACAGACAGAGAAAATAGAAAGACAATCTGGTACGGTAATCGACGTCTGTCAAGTTTAATCGTACCCTCTGTTAAAATGCGATGAAAAAATTTTCATCAACGCTCTTGAATTGCTATTGCTAATTACATTGAAGGAACAAGGGGTTGTATTGTATCGCGAAATGAAAACGCTGTTACCATGCGGGGGCTATCAACCAGCCCTATTTATTTACATTTAAACACGCTCAATTAGACCGTATGGATTGTAATAAGACTTGCTACACGCAAGCAGTGTTGTAATAGAGTAATTTGTGCAATTGATGTAATAGAAGCTGTATTAATGTCTATCTATAGGTACTAGGTACGTGTACCTAAGTGATGGAGATGCTAAATTACAGCGCATTATAAATATTAAGCCTTCAACCAGTCGGACATGGTAACTCGTATCATGAGGAGCAGCGTGTTGTTATTTCCTTATAGTATTTATTTATTTAGAATCGACTTTTATTCTATTTTTGAAACGGCAAATTATGTACAAAATTGTTGATGGGGCGTGCCATGTTAGCCGTCTCCATCATGGACCAAATAATATTTGTATTTGGGCGTATCGTAAAAAAATCAAAATCTTTGTAGATAAATAAATCGCGAAATAGTGTAGGCAGGGCCAATTTGCGCGACGGAATGATGTAGAAGGAGTTATGATATAATGGACTTTTTTCGAAATGAAATGAAATAAATTTATCCGCAGGGATACTCTCTTACAATTAAAAATCGGTCCGAATATATATCCCGCATAAAATAAAGCATGCAAATACACAAAATTATTATAAATTAAATATAATTTTAACTACATTACAATTTCAAAAATAATTATTTAAACTTTACATTAATCAATTTTAAAAGACACTACAATAATTCAAAATAAAATGTCAATTACACATAAATATTAAAAATTAGGCCTATTCCCAAATTCAGCCATAAAATTTTAACCTTAAAAACAATTATATAAAAGACAGTACAAAAACAAACAAAAAAATGACAATATTATGATTATAATTTAGAGATTAAAAATGCATGTAATGCCTTAATATTTTATTAAAACTTAGAATTTTTGAATTTTAAATTGGGAATGTGAGTGAGCTTGTCGTTCAGTGTAGGTAGACTAGGTGCACGTTAACCGTTATCAGGTATTGAGGTGTCCCCTGATTGCCCTCCATATTCTATTCTACGAGCGAGGACGTGAGGTGGCAAGCGAGCGACACCATATTTTTTTATTACGAAAGATGTGTGTTTCCATTATTTATCAGTCTTACAAAAAAAACATCAGTCCAATTTGAAGATATACATGTATGGAATTCCTCAAAGCAAACCATTGAAATATCGAAATATTGCTATCGCTGATTCAGTTAAATACCCCTAATAAATGCTTGCGGCAAAGTCTTATCTTATGGTGCGTCCATGCTACACGAATCGAGCACGAGCCGAGCCACGAAGGAACCTACAACGAGCACGATGCGAATCCCTTTTTCGTGAAAAAACTGAAAATCGCGCTCGTTACAGGCTCGCAAGCCCGTCCACGCTACGCGAATCGTGCTCGGCTCGTGTTATATCGGCATATGTAATGGTTCGCCAAGCTTGGAACATATGAAATGAAATAAATGAAATGAAATAAATTTATTCGCAGGGATACTCTCTTACAATTAAAAATCGGTCCGAATATATATCCCGCCTTATTTTAAAGCATGCAAATACACAAAATTATTATAAATTAAATACAATTTTAATTAAATTAGAATTTCAAAAATAATTATTTCAACTTTACATTAATCATTATTAAAAGACACTACAAAAATTCATTACACAATTCATATGCGCCAACTGGCCCGTCAAGCCCACAAATAATACCCACTTTTTTTTTATCGTATCACAAATCAATGGAAACAGTTCCTACAGTAGCGAAGTCTATCGAAAAAGGGGTGCGAGTGTGCTGACAGATAACTAGGTAATTTCACCCCCCTCCCCGTCGTGTGTGCCCTTCGGCGCCCCTCGCTCGGCCTCATAATAATATTGCGTTTTATCGCACAGGAGGCCGATCAAAATTTCAATCACCATCTTTAAATTGTGTTACGGTCGTAAACTGGCAGCAACCAAAATGTTTGCTCCCAAATTTAAAATGAGTTACCGAATACCCTCGTGCAGTAGGTACCTATTCGATATTCAAAAAGGGTAAAAGTTATTTTTTTAAGTGGGAGACTGGCCAAATAGAAAAAATAAGTTATTTCAATGGATCCGTTCTCCATCCATGCCAAGACTGTGCCAAGACTCTCGAGTTCATTTATGGGACTTGGCATTGGTTTTAACATCAAATATATAGTTTAAAGTTTTAAACTAAGTGAAAAAGCAATTAAAACAAAATTATTTTCACTAAGTTGTCCATGTCATATTGTTATCCAACGTTTAAAAGCCAATGCTGATGTTGATACTCTGATTTGTGATTTATATTTTCGTAAACTAAAATGACAGCGTGGAGCACAGATACAACTCTTGTATGGCATGATTCAACGAACCTTGGAAATCCTCGAAAACCATCCTCGAACCTCGAAAATTGAATTGAATACTGCTATAACGGGTGGAGATTTCAAGATGGCATATTTTCGAAACCTATGTTGGGTTAGTCATTGTGAACAACTTTTACAATGTTTTTATAATCTTTTACTTGTCCAACTAGCTTGAACTAGCAACGGGGACCAACGGCTTTACGTGCCTTCCGAAGCACGGAAACGCTCGATTTGAAATACCACTAGGTCACCCATCCAGGTACCGACCACGACAGTAGTAGCTTAACTTGCCGATCGATTAAGAACGCCTTATTATACTACACCACGAGCGTTTCAAAACCATGCTATGCTATATAAAATATGAAAAAAGTATGCTATGTGTTAATCCAGAACATATTCTATCTGTGTGCCAAATTTCATCCAAATCCGTTCAGTGGTCGATTCGTGATTGAGTAACAAACATCCATCCAAACTAAAGCAATTATAGTTTTAGTGAGATGAGATAGAAGGATAGGTAGGATAGGATATAGGTATCGATGGCAAGAACAAGTTGCGATCGATTGCTTCAGTTACATAGATGTTTATAAAGTGATCATTTGTCACCCGGACACTGTTTATGTGATAACTTCGTAATGCCTACCATGTCATTATCAGAATAATCGCTATTAATAATAAGTTAAATGTGTCTATCGTTTGTTAGTCTTTTTCCCCTAAGTCCCCCTTAGTCCTTATATTACCAACGTCGGATAACTTTTAAACAGAGGATAAATTAAATGTGACAGTTTGATAGAGTCTCTATCTACATATATATATATATATTAAACTAGCTGCCCGGCGCGACTTCGTTCGCTACCCTACCCTACCCCACCCTACCCTACCCTACATCACCCTACCCTACCCTACACTACCCTAACTTACCCTACACTACCCTAACTCACCCTACCCTAACTTACCCTACACTACCCTAACTTACCCTACCCTAACCTACCCTACCCTACCCTACACCACCCTACCCTACCTTACATCACCCTAACCTACCCTACCCTACCCTACCCTACCCTACCCTACCCTACCCTACCCTACCCTACCCTACCCTACCCTACCCTACCCTACCCTACCCTACCCTACCCTACCCTACCCTACCCTACCCTACCCTACCCTACCCTACCCTACCCTACCCTACCCTACCCTACCCTACCCTACCCTACCCTACCCTACCCTACCCTACCCTACCCTACCCTACCCTACCCTACCCTACCCTACCCTACCCTACCCTACCCTACCCTACCCTACCCTACCCTACCCTACCCTACCCTACCCTACCCTACCCTACCCTACCCTACCCTACCCTACCCTACCCTACCCTACCCTACCCTACCCTACCCTACCCTACCCTACCCTACCCTACCCTACCCTACCCTACCCTACCCTACCCTACCCTACCCTACCCTACCCTACCCTACCCTACCCTACCCTACCCTACCCTACCCTACCCTACCCTACCCTACCCTACCCTACCCTACCCTACCCTACCCTACCCTACCCTACCCTACCCTACCCTACCCTACCCTACCCTACCCTACCCTACCCTACCCTACCCTACCCTACCCTACCCTACCCTACCCTACCCTACCCTACCCTACCCTACCCTACCCTACCCTACCCTACCCTACCCTACCCTACCCTACCCTACCCTACCCTACCCTACCCTACCCTACCCTACCCTACCCTACCCTACCCTACCCTACCCTACCCTACCCTACCCTACCCTACCCTACCCTACCCTACCCTACCCTACCCTACCCTACCCTACCCTACCCTACCCTACCCTACCCTACCCTACCCTACCCTACCCTACCCTACCCTACCCTACCCTACCCTACCCTACCCTACCCTACCCTACCTAACTTTGTTTGAAGTTAGCGACCAACGAGATGCTTATCGAGGCTGAGAAGCGTGGAGTCGCCGTAGCGCTTCTCCAAGAACCATATGTGGGCGGGGATAAAGCTATGAGGAGTTACAGGGGCGTACGTGTCTTCCAGAGCACTGATATAGGAGATGGGACTGTAAAAGCAGCAATAGCTGTCTTTGACAAAGACCTTAACGTCACACAGTACCCGAAACTCACCACAAACAACATCGTTGTGGTGGGAATCGAAACTAGTGCCTGGAGGATCATCCTTGTCTCCTTTTACTTTGAGCCAGACCAGCCCATAGAGCCGTACCTTGACCACCTGAAGAAGATTGTGGAAGAGATTCCAGTTGGTGGGTGGATAGTTGGAGGAGACGCCAACGCAAAAAGCACATGGTGGGGAAGTCCGACGATCGACCACAGGGGAGAGGACGTGTTCGGAGCACTCGAGGAGCTAGAACTGAACATACTAAACACAGGGGAAATTCCGACCTTCGACACTATCAGGGGAGGACGACGCTACAGCAGCTACGTCGACATTACAGCCTGTTCGACTGATATCCTGAATTTGGTAGAGGACTGGAAGATCGACGAGGGTCTCACGAGCTCGGACCACAATGGTATAGTTTTCAACATTCGATTAGAGAAGTCCAAAGGAATAAGCAGAAATAGAACTACGAGGAAGTTTAACACAAAAAAGGCTGATTGGATTAAGTTTCATGAGAAACTTAACCAATCAATGCTTGACAACCAAATCAACAAAAAAGAAATAAATAAAATTAATACTATAGATGAGATTAAAATAGTAATAAATAAATTTATAAAGGCAATAGATGATGCATCAAATATGGCAATACCAGTAATTAAAAATAAAGAAAAATTTACCTTACCGTGGTGGTCCGAGAAGCTCGCCAAGATGAAGAGGGATGTCGCTACCAAGAGACGTAGAATAAGAAACGCTGCGCCGGTCCGGAGGTCGAAGGTCGTCGAAGAGTACCTGAAACAGAAAGAAATGTATGAGTCAGAAGCCGCAAAAGCCCAGATCGAGAGCTGGAAGGAGTTCTGCAGTAAGCAAGATAGGGAGGGAGTCTGGGAGGGGATCTACAGGGTCATAGGAAGGACGAAGAATAGGAAGGAGGATCTACCACTGCAAAGGAATGGAGAGGTGTTGAGCGCAAAAGGCTCTGTGAAGCTATTAGCGGAGACGTTCTATCCAGAAGACCTCCAAGACAGCGACAACCCCCACCACTGCTTTATCAGGACGAAAGCCGAAGAAGTAAACGCTGGCGAACAAGGTGACCTATGTGATCCACCGTTCACACTGGCTGAACTGAAGCAGGCGTGTGGATCCTTCAACCCAAAGAAAGCCCCAGGAGCGGATGGCTTCACCGCAGACATATGTTACCATGCCGTCGAAAGTGACCCTGAATTATTCCTGACGATCTTGAACAAATGCCTTAGACTCTACTACTTTCCCGAGGTCTGGAAGGAAGCAACAGTAGTAGTACTGAAGAAGCCAGGGAAAGTAGACTACACCTCCCCTAAAGCATACAGACCAATCGGACTATTGCCAATACTCGGAAAGATTTTTGAGAAGATGCTGGTGACCCGCCTCAAGTTCCACCTAATGCCAGGGATTAGCTCCCGCCAGTACGGCTTCATGCCACAACGAAGCACCGAAGACTCCCTCTATACCCTAATGCAGTACATCCGCAGCAAGCTAGAACAAAAGAAACTAATAACATTGGTTTCCTTGGATATAGAGGGGGCCTTCGATAGCGCCTGGTGGCCGGCCATAAGGGTTCGTCTGGAGGAGGAGAAGTGCCCTCTCAACTTGAGGAGGGTCATTGACAGCTACCTCAAAGACAGGAGGGTAAATGTTAGGTATGCTGGTGAAGAATATAGCAAAGGCACTAACAAAGGTTGTGTCCAGGG
Organism: Achlya flavicornis; assembly: GCA_947623365.1. Taxonomy (NCBI): domain Eukaryota; kingdom Metazoa; phylum Arthropoda; class Insecta; order Lepidoptera; family Drepanidae; genus Achlya; species Achlya flavicornis. The sequence goes on along the minus strand of OX392483.1, from coordinate 200,509 downwards.
CTCCATTGGGGGTCCAATATTATGGAACCTCCTGCTCGATCCACTCCTGAAGAGTTTGGAAGCACGTGGCGACTATTGCCAGGCATTCGCGGATGACGTCGTTTTGGTATTTGACGGCGAGACAGCACAAGAGATCCAAGGACGTGCCAATGCTGCTCTCGAACATGTTCGTGAGTGGGGGTTAAAGAACAAGCTAAAATTTGCACCACATAAGACAAATGCGATGGTAGTAACGAGGAAGCTAAACTACGACACCCCACGACTGAGCATGGGCGGGATCAGCATTGCCATGTCCAAAGAGATAAAGATGCTCGGCGTCACAATTGATGACAAATTGACGTTTAACGCACACGTCTCGAATGTTTGTAGAAAGGCGATTGGGGTGTATAAACAGTTGTCAAGGGCTGCAAGAATCAGCTGGGGATTAAGCCCAGAGGTCATACGAATAATATATGTGGCAACCATTGAACCTATTGTCCTATACGCTGCAAGCGTGTGGGCACCGGCCGCGAGTAAGCTGGGCATAAGGAAGCAGCTGAGCGTGGTACAACGCGGAATCGCCCAAAGAATGTGCAAGGCCTATCGAACAGTCTCTCTGAACTCGGCACTGGCGCTGACTGGGATCCTCCCTCTCGACCTCCGAATCCGAGAGGCGGCTTCGTTATACGAGGCCAAGAGGGGTGTACCCCAGCCAGAGCTGGGAGACAGAGAGGTTGAGCGAATGGCCTCTGCGATCAAGGCCCCACATCCCGCTGAACGGATCAACCTGGAGCTGGTGAGCCTGGTAAACCAGGAACAACTGAGTGCCCACAGCGAATTCGAAGTTCGGATTTTCACAGATGGGAGCAAGATTGGGGGCTGCGTTGGTGCTTCGCTATCCATATGGAATAGCGAAGGCGAAACAAAAGCCCTCAAACTTGCCTTACCAAAATATGGCACAGTTTACCAGGCTGAGCTGCTGGCAATATGTCGAGCGACCATGGAGATCCGAAAGCACAAAGCATCGTCTTTTGGAGTGTATAGTGACTCGATGGCAGCCCTCCAAACCGTAAAGAACCACAGTTGCCTCCATCCCCTGGCAGTGGAAGCTAGAGAAAATTTAAAATCAGCATCTCTCCAGAACAAAGTTGTAACTTTGTTCTGGATCAAAGCCCACGCAGGATTGGAGGGCAACGAAAGGGCCGATGAACTGGCGAAGGAGGCTGCCATCAAGTTGAAGAGAAAACCGGATTACGACCAGTGTCCGGTTTCATTCGTCAAGCGGAACATCCGTGGTGCGACGCTTGACGAATGGAACCAAAGATACGTTACCGGCGAAACGGCGTCAATAACTAAGATGTTTTTCCCAGATGTCACTACGGCCTATAAAATAGTTAAGAAGTTGAAAGTATCTGGTGTACAAACGCAAATTTTGACGGGACACGGTGGGTTCTCCGAATATTTGTACCGTTTCAAATGTAAGGAGAGCCCATCGTGCAACTGTGACCCCGCAATAAGCGAGACGGTGCCACATATATTATTCGAGTGCCCTATATACTGTAAAGAGAGACACGACATTGAACAGTTATTAGAAAGAAGAATGATAAAAGAAAATGTCAAGGAATTGGTGTTAGGCAAGAATAGGGAAAAGTTTTTAAACTATTGCATAAAAATTGCACACAGAGTGATAAAAGGAAATAAAACTGTATAAGAAACCTACTGTTTACATAATATAATGAAATATTAGTGTGAAACATAGAAAGAAATTAAAGATGTTAACATTTAAATAGATACCAATAGTTAATATAAATAAGCTGTTATAGATATATAAGAACGGAGATTAATTCTACTAAAACCATGTTACAAAAGTAGAATAAGAATGTTATAAGCCTAAAATAAGAAAAATGTTAAATTTGTAAAAGACGTGTTCTAAATTATTAATAAATAAAAGAGAATAAATAAATAATGAAAATAAAAACCCATGTGAGTCCCCTACAGTAACATAAAAGTTAGAAAGAATAGTATTAGATAGGAATGGGAAATCCCACCCATAAAAGTAGTGGAAGATGATGTATGAATGAAAGAAATAGTATGCTGAATGAAAGTGCGAGAGGAAAAATTGCGAGAACTGGTATGAAAGAGAAACAGTAGAAACAGGCTGCAGCTATGCTGGAGGTAGTAGTACAAAAAAAAAAAAAAAAAAAAAAAAAAAAAAAAATACCCTACCCTACCCTACCCTATCCTAACCTATAAATGAAGAACCGCTCGACCGATTTTGTACAAACTTCACATAAACCATCTACTAAATAGTCCAAACAAAGCCTAAACATTTGGTTCGGATAGGTGAGCCCGTTCTTGAGTTATAAAATTACAACGAAAAGTGGCGTTGATTTTTATATATATAGATCTATCACGCAGAGCTATATTTATCCCGTGATTACTATCCGATGTTAGTAAATATACGGTATAAATATTATAAAATATTAAAAGGTTGGAAGACGTCTCGTACATATACAAACAAAAAATAACAAAATGTAGTAGGTTATTGAAATAAATTCAGATAGGTACGTTAGTAATTCCACGTCGTATCTTTGAAATATTCAAAAACTTAAATAAAATTGCTATTGCTAAAATTAACTTTATAATCTACTGACTATAATAATAAAACATTCGTCAGAAAATCTCAGCAGGTAATATAAACCCGGGCCATTGCGTTCGCCTTCAAGCGGGCAAGTCAGCTTGCCTAATGTTTCACGTCGCGTTGGAGATATTTCACTCAACTGATCAATAACAATTTCCTCTGATAGAGCGCGGAGGAGCAGGGGCGGCTGCCGGCTAGAGAGAACCGTAATGGTGCGTCCATGCTTGGCGAACCGAGCCACGAACGAGCACACTGCTGCACGATTCGCGTAGCGTGGACGGGCTTGCGAGCCTCGAACGAGCATTCGTAGCGTGCTCGACTGCGCTCCGCCCGATTGTCAGTTTTTTCACGAACACAGGGATTCGCATTGCGCTCGTTGACTCCGATCTTGTTGGTACCGATCGTTAAGTACGTCCACGCTTGAAATCGCGAGCAACGAACGAATCCTGTTCGTACGAAGCTGGGCTCGTGCTCGCTTCGCGTAGCGTGGACGCACCATTATGTACCTACGAATATTAATCACGGCCGAATTTAATAACATCGCGCCTCTGACAAATGTGCCCGTGGAAATATGGCGATGGTCGCGGTGCTTCGTTCACTGAGCTGAGCACTCGCCCGACCGCCACTCGCGCGTTTACTCGCCATTCGAGCACATCTAAAGATAATTCCAACAGTGATGGGGCCTAGGTATTGCAGTCTCGTCTCAGTCTTGCACAAAGAGCAACACTAAGAACTCAGGAAGTGTTTGTGAAACCAAGGCCAACCCTTAGCAACAACAAGATCTGTAAGTCACAGTTCTCAAGTTCAGCCACTGGTGGGTGTTTGGCGATAGTTTATAGTTTATTGCATAACACGATAGACTAACAAATTGAAGGTGTTAGCCAGTCAGGCGGGTACTAGGACCACCGTGCCATGGTTTCTTCACGATGATTTATCACCGAAAGCTCCTTATAGGATTCAAGACCACGACCTGCGTCACGGCGTTCAATGTCACTACCACTTAGCAATAATTACCGTAAAATTTTAAAAATATCCCACTTCTAACAACTTCAATTAGCTGTTATCAATTCTGATTTACTCAATTTAACTACTCTCTTCTTATTGCAATACCAACATACGTTTGAGGCCAGTGGTTAATTACACATCACTGTTTGAGGCTATAAAATTATGCTTTGCAGGTACATTTATTTAGGTTGAGAAAATACCTACTTAATTACTTATTTACAAAAATATTGGTAAGTGGTAAGTATAAGTCAAGCAACTAACGACTGCAAACGCTCCACAAGATCCGGTAAAAGAACAAAACGAGCGCTTCTCGGCTGAAAATGAAAATGAAACAACGTCATAAATAACCCCACCCCTCCCAGCTCGTCTTACTTCACCCCCGCCCCTGCCGCGAATATCTTCCTCACAATTCCTCAGGAATCCTGTTCCGCATCTTATTTCCTTCGAGCCACTGACAACCGCTGCCAACTCCCTCAACTTAGGTACCTAATCCAGTTTGAAAGAAGTTTGTGGCACATAGTTAAGGTGTAATTTAGAATGAACGCAAATATTGTAGGCTATTTAAACGGTGGCATTCCCTCAAGATCAAAGGAGTGCATCTTCTGTACATGGTACGTTAGTACTATTATTTATTCTGTGGCCGTGCGTGACGCGTCCGTGCCGTGCCAACCTACACAAGCACACGGCCGCGGCTGCCGCGCCCCGCGCTCTCTCACGGTTCGACCGCGCGCCCAGCGCCCGCCCGACCCGGCCGCACACACGGCACGGCCGCGGCACGGCACGGGCGCGTTATTATTCCCTCGCGAGAGTTCAGCGTACAATTTGCACGTCATAATGACAAAAGACTTGGACCCCGAACTACTAATAGAGCTGGTGAGAGCTCGCCCCGTGCTCTGGGACAAGACGCTTTCCGTACACAATGATCGATTCGAAACGAAGCAAGCGTGGCACGAAGTGTTCAAACAACTCAAAAGTGATTATAATAAGCTAAATGAAGAAAAAAAGAAATTATTCGGTGAGTTCATTTATATTTATTTATTGTGTGTCCTTTCATCATTGACTTATTTATAGGTACCTACCTAGGTATATTCTAGCGTAATCGCGTGGTGTTAGTTGAGGCGGCTTGTGTGTGGCGCGGAGTGACAGATAATAATGCCCGGACGGATCCAAGGCACAGAATAAATAATAATACTAAAGTACCTATACAAGGCTTGTGTCACAGTAGATATATCAAATGTGTTGTGCGAGTCGGCTCGTGCTCGGTTCGCCAAGCATGGACGCACCATAAGAGAACAATAGGTAAATACAAAATGGTGAAATTATTCCGGGAGGAATATAAATAGTACATAATCATAATCCTTTTTTACATACTCCAAATATCGGAGTTATATTATGACAGGTAAATATCATTTTATCCATATAAAGTAATTTTATTTAAGTACCAAGTAGGTAGATAGATGTACCCAAGTAAATGACATATCGTGTACCTAATAGGTATCTCGAGTTGAGATATTGGGTAGGTAGGTACACGACCACGGTACACGACATATCATATAGATTCTCGAGATTCGAGAATACCTACCTGGTGGAGTACCTACTCCACCTTACAGAATACTGCACAGATTAAAGAGGCTACTGGAGCCATTGATATACATAAAGAGATTGGGCGTTGCGAAAAAAAAAAAACAATAACTGGAGCCAGGTATGGGGCTGTACCGCGTAACTTTGGTGGTAATCGTAACGAACACCATTAATTATTTCAACCAATGATGCGCACGCGTTACGACGCGACGATGGCCATTCGTGGGCCCTGATTGGATGAAATTCATTAATGGTGTTCGTTACGATTACCAACCAAAGTTACGCGGTAGAGCCCCTGCTCAGCATGAGGCGTTTTTTTTTTCAAGTTTTTATTGATTTTTACCTTCTTAGAACAATATGGCTAAATATTTCAGTGATTCCGTATTGGCACAGATTACTATAATTATACAGATAAACTTCCAGATAAATACTTCGATTTCTACAGGACTCGCGGTGCACAACGCACAATCCGTAGGTACGGATAGCGCGTGTCGCGGTTCTGAATGTAAATTTCCGAAACGGAACGTGTGCGGCGGTACATAACAAATGTACCTATGCCATTTATGCGTTCCGCATGACGTCATTAGGTTTTAAACGAACAGTTCTTACGAACGCGCGGGCTGGCATTCGAAAAGCACTTACGGAATATATTCCGTACGGAAAAAAACGAACGTGTGCGGCAATCAATGTATTTTATATCGATTTAATGCATTTGGATCTCCGAATACGGAAAACTAATTCGGAAATCGAATACGGAAAACGAGCATGTGAGGCCAGCCTAAGAACGCGAAATGGTTTGTACAATCACATATTACAGAATAGTATGTGATAGTATTCTGTAATCGGTGGGTAGGTACAATACGTACTTATTATTAAACTTCACTACATGCGCAGCGATGTGTGAATTATGATACCTACTCACCGACGGGTTCACATACAGTACAAGAGGGGAGAAGGAGCTTCGGGTATCTCCGGCGACCCGAGAGTCTGACAGTCGGGGGCGACCCGCGACCGAGCGGCACGCCTCGATACAGCTACAGTATTACGTACGTCGCTGCTCGTTACCGCAATAATTAGGAATATTAAGAGCAATTTTACAAACAAAATGGTTGGTAATTATTGCAGTGCGTGCATGAATAATTCGAGGAGGAATATAAATATATCCTTTTTTACATACCCCAAAGATCGAGACAGGTAAGTAATAATTTATACAAATGAAGTAATCCGAGTCAAATAGGATAAAACACCCGGTAATCAGCCCTCCACAAGAAATATTCTTTTGGCACATTGGGTTACATTTGGGTTATGACTGTATTTTGTATAAGTAGGTACCTCTATATTCGCGCTATTATAATATAGCTCAATATGTCGATGAACTCGTATGTAACAAAACTGTCAATTTAGAAAAACAAAATTAACCTTTCCAAAAAAAAAAAAAGATTTGCAAAACAAAAATTCACAATATTTACATAAAAATTTAGATTTTGACTCCACCCTAATAAGTCTCGCTCATGTCTATCCCACAGCGAGCGGTCTAGAGTTCTGCGTTCCGCGTTTACTAATGGTGCGTCCATGCTACTAGAACCGAGCACGAGCCGAGCCACGAACGAATAGGATTCTTTCGTTGAAAGACGGACTAGTTTGCGAGCCTCGGAAGTGTTCCGCTCGCGCTCGACTGCGCTCCGCCCGACTGTTACACACGTCAACGTCTGTTACATACAAACGTCGAGTTTTTCACGTACACAGGGACTCGCATCGCGCTCGTTGTAGGCTCGTTGTAACGTCCACACATTGACATTGCGAGCAACGAACGAATTCTGTTCGTTATTCGCCTCGGCTCGTGCGCGGTTCGCGTAACATGGACGCATCATAATCTAAGCGGTCGCGACGCCCCGGCGCTTTTGATCATTGTATACAGCGACCGCAGTCAAGGAAAACGCAGGTAGAACTCTGACCGCAAAAATCCTATCCTCAAGAGTTTAGGTTATTTGCTTGGAATTGACGAGAATTTTAAGTAAAGTTTTCGATTTTTTTTTAATTTCTTTTACCTATTTCAGACGTAATAAGTGGCTCAAAGCTGTAGACCGAGAAGATTTAATTACCAAACTTGACGATGATAGGAAAAGAACAAATTATAGAATATGTGAGGAACATTTTGAACCTACCAGCAGCTTTACTTATACAAAGAATGGAAACGTAAAGTATTTATCAGCAAATGCATTTCCAACACTAAATCTAACAACCAATATCGGTACAAGTACGAGCCAATTCCATAATGAATCAATTCTAGGTCAGAATATTCAAAACATATCTTCACCTACTATACCAGTGTACATTAATACGCCTGCAAATAATAAATTATCGGTTGTTGACGATGTCGCTTACTGCGGCGTCCAAGCAGATATTCCAAATAAAGAAATAATGAACTGTGGAAGTGGGAGTAGACAAATACAAACACCCCACTGTCTTTCAGGAGATACTCCAGAAAAATTGCATCAACAACTTCAAGAAACTGAACGAGGTAAACTATTAATAGCGTCAGCGACTGCCAAGCGATACGAACACCATGTTTAAAGTTCTGTGGTATCAGGATTCAGTGGGCGTAGTGCAGGCAATGAAACAACGTAATACTATCGCTTCGGAAAAGTCCCGTATGAGGAGAAGAAGCGACGCAACAAACTCGCTCATGGGCCCCGATAGGTTTACTGTTATAATATTACAGTTAATTACATATTCACTTCACTTCACAATCTTAGACTTAAATGATAATAAGTTACAGAACCGGGTAAAACAACGATCGCACTCCGCTGTGGTATAGCTCGAGAGCTTGATAAAACTAATCCTTACAAATACAAATACCCACACTTTTATAAGCTACTATGGTCAGTGTTGCCACATCACTCAATCCTTCTACCATAATAATATGATCCAGCCAATATGAATAATTATCTAATAAATATCTAACATTCGGCCTTTCCTGACTTCAAGTTTGTCCTCAAACTTCGTGTAAACAAATAAAGTTATCAATATCTTACATAAAATAATACAGATAAACATACACTACTTTACTCAGATGGACCCAACAACATCTACTACTCTTTTTCTCAGATTGATCCATCAACATCGGTTCACCTATCCCTAGAGCTTTTTATTGTATATGTACATACGACAGTGTATACAGGCAGTTATCAACTCCAACCAAAATCAATAATCAAATCTTATCTTATCTATCCCATCTATCTATATCTATCCCATCTATCTATATCTATTCCTTTATTTTTGGCATAAAGTGTAATTTAACATTATTTATTATTTTATTTATTTATTTATTTACTTATTTCATACATATTTTATCAACTTAGTACCTAAAAACCTTTTGGGTTTGTGCAGGTACTGCACATTCGCCTTCACAATCCATAAAAATAATTACAAAAAATATTAAATCAACTTAAACATAACATTATTAAAACTTACACAGACATACAACGGCACATGGTACGGCGCGCAGTGCACATCACACAGACGGCCGGACACAAAAACTACCAGTACCCTCTTTATAATTTACAAATATTTTTTTTTTTTTTTTTATGTGGGTGGATATACAATTTCAACATAATCTAATTAACGAATACAGGCTGATTAAACCACCATGATGATTCCACGAGGTGTAAGTAGCAGATTGCGTACGACATGCAAAAACATTTGTTATTTAACATTTTGGATTAACAGTTACATTAAAATATGAACTAGACACGATTACATATTAAAATAACTCTGTATATCGTTTCCTTTTCTTATCTTCATATTATTATTATTTATATAATTGACCAAAATTACATGATAGGTACATGGTTTTACATTACCGCCTGACGAAAACCTGAAGGGCTTGTGTCTGGTGAGAGTTCATTATACATATTGACTATTATTATAGCTTATATTGCGGGACTTACGCTACAGATACACAACAACATTCATCCCCTTCCATTCCCATATGAATTAGACAAGATTATAATTAAAATATAATACATTTTAAAATCCAAATTTCTATTTATCGTTATCTCTATCCTTATCTAATGTTTTTTTTTAAACTTTCCTAATAATTTCTAATCTTTCCTAATATTTTCTAATCTTTCCCTATATTTTCTAATATTTCCTAATATTTTCGAATCTTTCCATATAATTTATAATCTATCCAAATATTTTTGAAATTTCCTAATCTATTCTAATCTTTTCTAATATTTCCTAATATTTTCGAATCTTTCCTAATATTTTCGAATCTTTCCATATATTTTCTAATTTATACTAATCTTTTCCAAACTTATATTTTCGAATCTTTTCTAATCTTTTCTAATCTTTTCTAATCTTTTCTAATCTTTTCTAATCTTTTCTAATCTTTTCTAATCTTTTCTAATCTTTTCTAATCTTTTCTAATCTTTTCTAATCTTTTCTAATCTTTTCTAATCTTTTCTAATCTTTTCTAATCTTTTCATATCATTTCATATCTTTTCTATTCTCTCTTTTTATTCAGATGGCTATATCAACATCTATTCATTATATTCAGATGGCTATATCAACATCTATTAATATTATTCAGATGGCTCTATCAACACCTATTAATTTTATTCAGATGGCTCTAGCAACACCTATTAATTTTATTCAGATGGCTCTATCAACATCTATTAATTTTATTCAGATGGCTCTATCAACATCTATTAATTGTATCTAGATTGCTATATCATCATCTACCGTCTCTTATTTTTTTTTTATTGCTACTAGTCATACTAACTATTTTCTTATAAGAAGTGTCTCTTCAAATATTCATTTACGCTCTTGATTAACTACGCTTATTTTTTTATTACGCTTTTTCTTAAAACTGCATATCTATCATCAAAGTCCAGCCATCAAGACTGCCTGTCTGACATCAAGACTGTATGTCTGACATCAAGACTGCTCGTCTGTCATCAAGACTGAACGTTTTTCGACAAGACTGCACGTATGTTATCAAGTTTCTATTTTTGACAATATTTTATTGAAGAAAACTGCATGTCTGTTATCAAGACCGCATGTTTGTCATTAAGACTGCACATCTGACATCAATACTGCACGTCTGTCAAAAAGACTGCATATCTATCGTCAAGACTGCACGTCTATTATCAAGACTTTTCAACACAAGATTTTATTGTAGAACTTATTAGCATTTTTGTTGAAGGGTTTATAATAAATGAATGGACATCTGCTTTTTTATCATAATTTAAACCTGTATCTTATCGAACCTAACTAGGATAAATTCTGTACTTTGGTACCTACATCTTTTAACTTTTCTCTCTCTCTCTCAATATTATTTCATGTTATCATAAATGAACGGACATCTGCTTATTTTTTATCATAATTGAACCTGCATCTTATCGAACCTAACTAGGATAAATTCTATACTTTGGTAACTACATCTTTTACCTCTTCTCTCTCTCTCTCTCTCTCAATATTATTTCATCTTATCAGTGTCCTTACAAGTGTTTTATATATTTTTATAGCTACATTTTTTTCATGTTTTTTTTTTATAAACTACTATTCCTTATGTTGCTGCTGTTAAAGCGGAAAGCTAAAGCCTCCGTCGTAAAAAAACATCTCAACTTCCAAATCTAATTTTCTTAGCCATATTTTTCACGCAATTCATCCATCTCTTTTTCTACTTCTACTTACTACTATCTACTTTCATATTCATACGTCTCAATACCACGATAACAATGTGATCCAAGCGAGTTCGACCAACAATCCAACTCTCCGATACGGCCTCACGGTGAATCACAAGTCCAATCTCATTCTGGTGTGAAAATCTCTACCTGAAACCAAAGAAGTTCAGCACAGTAATAGATAATTTCACTCGGCCATTTCTGCCTACATTTGCGAGCCAATTTTGCTATTAATCGATAGAGTTAATAACTACTTATCAACTTTATGAAGGGAAAATCACATCAATTCAAACAAACTAAAGTAAACCCAGGAAAGAAGTAAATTTAGTGAAACCCATATGATATTACTAAGATCAAGAATCATAACAGCTCCACCAAACACACTTTGCTACACACACACTACCCTAAGGGAGAAAGCCTCAGCATTATTGTTTTAACTTCTACAAAACAAAATTCATACCGACATGGTATTTAAGTATATTATAATATTGTAGCTTTTTTAATAAACATTTTATGAACTTTTTTTTTTTTACATAATTATTAATTTGACAGAAACTTGAATGGTTTATTGAATTTGTAATGATTTATTATTGTTATTATTTAGCTTAATTATTATTGTTAATTTGAATTTATCATATGTAACATTTGTTAAAATGTAGTCTTATCCATTTTAGCTGTCTTAATGTAACAATTAATTTTAATATTTGCACACTGAAGCTCGGTAGAGTAAGCTTGGAACTCCATATTTTTTACCATCAATATTTTTGTCACTCTTATTCTCGCAAATAAAATAATTTCATTTCAAAAGTACACCACTCAAAGCTTTTGCTTACAGGGTAATATACTACTCGGGCGCCAACGCTTATTTTTAAAGTGCTACGTCTACTAATCTTCTGCGCAGTAAACGTCAAAAAAAACGAAGCTGAACACGACATTGAACATTTACATTGAACTCTACATTGAACTCTACATTGAACTCTACATTGAACTCTACATTGAACTCTACATTGAACTCTACATCGAACTCTACATCGAACTCTACATTGAACTCTACATTGAACTCTACATTGAACTCTACATTGAACTCTACATTGAACTCTACATTGAACTCTACATTGAACTCTACATTGAACTCTACATTGAACTCTACATTGAACTCTACATTGAACTCTACATTGAACTCTACATTGAACTCTACATTGAACTCTACATTGAACTCTACATTGAACTCTACATTGATCTCTAACTTGATCTCTAACTTGATCTCTTAACTTGAACTCTAACTTGATCTCTAACTTGAACTCGTACTTGAACTCTAACTTGAACTCTTACTGGAACTCCTTGAGCTCTTAATTGCACTCTAATTTGCACTTGAAAGCAAAAGTGAAATTCTAAAATTAACTCTGACTTGAATTCTGTCTTGAACTCTGACTTGAACTCTGACTTGAACTCTGACTTGAACTCTAACTTGAACTCTGACTTGAACTCTGACCTGAACCAACTTTAACTCTGAATTGAACTCTAAATTGAACTCGAACTCTAAAGTTAATTCTAAAATGAACTGTAAATTGAACTCTTAATAGAACTGTAAGTTGAACCCTTAATTGACTCTAAATTAACTGTAAAATGAACCCTTATTTCAACTCTAAATTGAACTCCGAATCTCTAAATTGAACCCTTAATTGTTCTCTAAATTGAACTCCGAATCTCTAAATTGAACCCTTAATTGTACTGTAAGTTGAATCCTTAATTGAACTCTAAAGTGAATTCTAAATTGAACTGTAAATTGAACCCTTAATTTTCTAAATCTACATTATAAATGATACTAGTATTTAGAACCTTGAATTAAATTAGGAATAGTAATACTAGGACCGCTTCATACACACAGAAGAAGGTTGTTTTTCACCCCAAATAACAGTTTTTTTTTTTTTACTGAACTATTAAAGTAAATTCTTGTGAATTTAAAATTAATATCACTAAATAAATTAAGTACACTTTTCTTTTTGGCAAACCTTTACTAGCAAGTTCTAAATAAAATTATTCAAAAGAATCATGCTATTCTGAAAAAAGCTTTTAAATGGCTAATGTTTAACTATCTGTCCTATTATTTTTGTATAAGCTGTAAGTTTCTCTTAAATATGTTAAAATAAAATAAAATCCATAATATTTACTGAAAAATTAACAGCGTTATTTTTGTTAACTCGAAATCTGATTCTCGGGAGAAACCTGTTGATCAGGAACATTAGCCTATACGTTTTTTTTTTTTGTTATCCGGTTTGTAGTACATTGTCTTTTGAACGTCCTATAGATATGTATATAACCATAACTATGTCAATAGATCTGAGGAAATCCCGTTCAACAAAATATATTTATTAATAAAGCAACCGAAAAAATGGGGAGAATCACCAACTTAGTTAGATAGTTAGTAATAATAAATTTATCGCACAATTAGTTAATAGTACTTACTTCATATTTAAAACTATATTTTTACAAAGTATCGGTCTGTGTTCCTTCCTTTCTTTCTATGTTAATCATTTTATATTATATTGAATTGTTACACCCTTATTATACGGTCATATGAATAACATAAATGCCCAACTAACCTATACATATTACAATAAATAATTGAGGATTGATTTTACATTTTTACACTTATACTTTTAACCCATAAAATCTAGCTAACTTGACTATATTTTCAACAATAATTAAGTTATTTAATCTTTCCCCAGATACTTTCGCAGTATATTAACAATCAATATGAAATCGACTCACCAGATAGTGTTAAAGCAATTTGTATACACCACAATTCAGGCACCACTACATGTACATCAGATAGCCACTCGCATGGCACACCCGGCGCCAACTTGTGTCACTGGCCGCTACCAGCATGAACTATACTGCAAGCGTGCCACCCGCGCCGCCATTTGTCTATTATTCCGTCTAGCACGCGCATGTCACAAACTCGCACAAATACACTTATTTTAGGTAATCAAATAACTTGATTAAACTTTGTTCTTTAGTTCTTTACTTGTTCGAAGTTCTCAAGAACGTGGTATTTTCAAACTATGTGGAAACAACCCAAGTACGGTTTACATTGCCTCTCTTTATCCCAATTTCTGATAATAGCGTCAGCGACTGCCAAGCGATACGAACACCATGTTTAAAGTTCTGTGGTATCAGGATTCAGTGGGCGTAGTGCAGGCAATGAAACAACGTAATACTATCGCTTCGGAAAAGTCCCGTATGAGGAGAAGAAGCGACGCAACAAACTCGCTCATGGGCCCCGATAGGTTTACTGTTATAATATTACAGTTAATTACATATTCACTTCACTTCACAATCTTAGACTTAAATGATAATAAGTTACAGAACCGGGTAAAACAACGATCGCACTCCGCTGTGGTATAGCTCGAGAGCTTGATAAAACTAATCCTTACAAATACAAATACCCACACTTTTATAAGCTACTATGGTCAGTGTTGCCACATCACTCAATCCTTCTACCATAATAATATGATCCAGCCAATATGAATAATTATCTAATAAATATCTAACACTATATTTAAACTGATTCATGAAAGAAGACAGAAAATCGACACAGTGATGCATTTATTTGCACTCATTGCAGTCTTCATAAGGACCAGCTGCTTATTTATTAGTTTTCTAAGGCTACGTTTTGTTTACCTTCGTTGACCACTTTGCGAAAGGAGACCGTTCAAATTTGTATGGGAAGTGGTTTATGAACCAATATTTTTTATCCAAATGACGGCGCACTATTGAACCTTTAAACGTCGATTGCTGACACTCATACAAACTAAAAATTACTAAGGTATATGTCCTAAAACGTCACTACCTACAGAAATATTTGCAAAAAATATCGATGTTAACCTAAGATATTTTTTTTGAATTTTTATTATTATTATTATATTACACAAAAATAATATGGTGCTAGAAAAGCTACATTGATTAATTATAATTACGGTAATATAGTCAGGATTTCTTATAGTAATACCACCAGATAACTTTGTTGCATTTATTGGTACTGAATACTGAACTTATATTTAGCGATGGGCGATTGTTCCAAAAAAAGTAATCGAAAGAATCGACAATTGTAAAACTGTACATTCGATTGTCGATTCATTCGTTCTAACGAATAAACAATCGAATAACAATCGACCTTTCGAATGAAAATTGACGCACGCAACGCAGGATGCAATGCAACAGTATGCACAATCGACAGGTGAGCGCGGGGGCGAATAGATTCATTCATTCGGCGAACAGACAGCCAGCGCACGGTACAGGCCACGCGCGGTACCGCACGAAGCCTATTATGAACAATCGAAAGAAGTCGATAGTTATTCGAATGATTCGAATAAATTGGACAATCGAATAATTCTATTGTTTTTAGTAACAATCGCCCATATTACAAAAAATAAACTAGTTTTTTAATCTCGAACAACACAGTACAAAATATTGGTCATGGTATACTGATAATATAATATTATTATTATTTCATTTTTCATCAATTATTTAAATTTTAAAATATTTAATTATAAAAAACAAAAATACAATAAAAAATATAAAAACAGCATCCAACCGGCATCGGGAACAGGGCGTCTACCACGAAAAGCGAAAACCGAAAAAACGTCCTTTGTTTTGACAGATACCTACTCCATAACGCTGCGGATCCAATTGCGGGTCCGAAGTTCATTTTGTGATATTTATCGCTGCGGATGGCTACCCCGAAACCAAAAAAACGGATGAAGTTTCGTGATTTGACTTACAACTTTTCGGAAATTTAACCTCAAATTGCACGATAAGTCTAAGGCTATCGTATTGAGTTCCGTTTTTGTTAAAAATAACATAATTGGTTCTAATCTTGGATAATATGAATGTAGTAAATAATATTATATAATGATTTTGAAGCATACAATCTAATAAGTTATCGAGAAAACGGACATAATTGTATTTCAGTAATCCTACTTAGGTACCTATATAACAAATGCGAAAGTGAGTTTGTTTGTTACCTCTCTTGAGTCTTGACAACTCAACAGCACAAATAATCGAGATGAAATTTGGCATATGGGTAGACCACAGAAACAACATATAAGTACATCGTGAAAGTGGAGCGATGACTAGCTCTTTACAAAAAATATCTTCACCCTCATTATCCCCACAGAGTCCCCCATACTATGTATAGTAAACCCTCATTAGTCCCTTATAATATGCCAAATGCCTACTTATTTTTAAATCCTAAGATTTCAGCTGTTTGAAGAGGCCCTTAATGAAAAACTAGTAAGCCGCCCCCATCATAAACTTCCTGAAATTATTCTCTATAAACTCATTGTAAATGGTAACAAACAAACAAACAAAAATACACTTTGCTTTATACTATTTAGAGATAGAGATGAGTGTGTAGTGGGGACATATAGGTACAACATGAATAAAAAGCATACAACTATGTTCCATAACTGATTAATGTATTTGTTATTTTGATAAAATTTGGTAGTGTTAATAGATTGGAATACACTTTATATTGTATAAACCACACGTGAGAACATAATAAGAAATTAAACAAACAAAAATGGTGATAACAACATAGGCATCCTTATAGCTAAAGTAATTTCTTTCCAGCAACCTTAATCCTATGAAACACAGTTAAAAAATAAAACTGTTTTTGTTTTAAAAGAGACTAGCAGACTGGTTAGTATAATTATTATTTTAAACCCCACTATCTCTCCTTGAATAATACACGGTGGTGTAGATATCTTTCTTCAATATAATTATATTTTTAGTCATACACAAGTCTTCGGGAATCTCCAACGAGTGCGTTTTCTGTCTTGATATTCCTTTGTTCCTATTTTCAAATTTCCTGACAATGGCATTGGTATACATGACTGCCATTTCTTCCAGCACTATGTTTGCACTAGATTTTGGTTATAGAATAGCTATATAGTTTGCAGTGTCTTCTTATTCTGATGTGATGTGTGTCTACCTATCGGCCATTCATATTTATCGGGAATATCGCATTCATAAGTAGGTACTTTCTAGTAAGTTCCGGGTAATTTTCTTTGCACCTAAAATACAGTAAACATAATTTTGTTAAAACACAATGTCAATATAATGTTCAAAGCTTTAAAGGGTGCTTTAAGTGAATTTACTTATATGAAAGGGAAGGAGCTAGAACATAAGTTCCAAGTAAGCTTAAAATTGTAAAAGTTCTTGATAAAATGAAATCAATAAATACGCAATTTATGCGAATTCCAACTTACTCGCGTCTTCGAAAAATACCCCACCATTAGTATCTTATCAACCTATAGAACATTGCACCCTACTGCATCTTTGTATTTATCATTATATTTTGTAATTTACAATAATTTCATTGAATATTAAATAAACATTAATCAATTATTTTTAGTCAATAGAAAGCATTGACATGACACTTTGACAGTATTTTTTTAAAAGCTCTTTATAATGTTGACTTTGTTTTCTTACCTATACAACCTAATTCATCTTTAAAATTTTATTTTCGCTCATTAATGACTCCAAATGTAGGTGAAAAAAAATATTTATGTGGCCAAAGTATATCAAATAATAGTAGTAACAATTCTGCTGGTGTATTTGATCAAAAAATATCTCTTTAGATTAATTACCGGTTTTGAGATCCATGCAGTGTAAAAGACCTTTATATTCATTCATTCATTTCCATTCAAGTAATTGGTCCGCATTGTTGTCTATGGATTCGAACCAAGCTGTGAATTCCGTAAGTATTTCAGAGTAGGTTAAAGGTACGTCTTTCGTGCGTGTTGCGTTTCGGGCCGCAGTCAAGTACTTCGCTTTTCGTGGTAGACGCCCAGGTTCCTAGTTACCGGTGGTTAAGGCTCCAGGCTGAGGAACTTTCTCACAATGCGAGCCGTCTCCAGGAGCACTGCCTTTTGAATCTGGCCCTTGATCCAGCTGCCTAACGCGGGCCTGTTGAGGTGTTTGTCGACGCTCTTGGACTCTTGGAACAATGGTTGCCTCGTCGATATCCCACATGTCGACAACCTCGTAAACTAGATCAAGATTTACATTATTTATCTTTCTCTGTTTTCACGAGGTTCTCGTCATGGGGGATAGCGACGTCAACAATCATTGCACGACGCTCTTGGCCATCTATCAACACAAATAAACAATATCAGGTCTATTGGCTACAACAGTCCTGTCAGTGATGATAGATCGGTTCCAGTATAATGTGATATGACCATTTTCGAGAACAGGGCGTCTACCACGAAAAGCGAAAACCGAAAAAACGTCCTTTGTTTTGACAGATACCTACTCCATAACGCTGCGGATCCAATTGCGGGTCCGAAGTTCATTTTGTGATATTTATCGCTGCGGATGGCTACCCCGAAACCAAAAAAACGGATGAAGTTTTGTGATTTGACGTACAACTTTTCGGGAATTTAACCTCAAATTGCACGATAAGTCTAAGGCTATCGTATTGACTTCCGTTTTTGTTAAAAATAACATAATTGGTTCTAATCTTGGATATGAATGTAGTAAATAATATAATATAATGATTTTGAAGCATACAATCTAATAAGTTATCGAGAAAACGGACATAATTGTATTTCAGTAATCCTACTTAGGTACCTATATAACAAATGCGAAAGTGAGTTTGTTTGTTACCTCTCTTGAGTCTTGACAACTCAACGGCACAAATAATCGAGATGAAATTTGGCATATGGGTAGACCACAGAAATAACATATAAGTACTTTTTATCCTGGGAATATAGAATATGAGTTCCCTCGTGAAAGTGGAGCGATGACTAGCTCTCTACAAAAAATATCTTCACCCTCATTATCCCCACAGAGTCCTTCATACTATGTATAGTAAACCCTCATTAGTCCCTAATAATATGCCAAATGCCTACTTATTTTTAAATCTTAAGATTTCAGCTGTTTGAAGAGGCCCTTAATGAAAAACTAGCAAGCCGGGGGCGGCTAATCTTCTAAACTTCCTGAAATTATTCTCTATAAACTCATTGTAAATGGTAACAAACAAACAAACAAAAATACACTTTGCTTTATACTATTTAGAGATAGAGATGAGTGTGTAGTGGGGACATATAGGTACAACATGAATAAAAAGCATACAACTATGTTCCATAACTATAATAATAATAATAATAAATAATAAATGTTTATTGCCACAAAAGATTTACAATTTATAAAAACAATAACATACAGAGAAACAGGAGAGTTGTCACAAGTTACTGGCAAGGCCCAAACTAAGCATGAGAACATGCTTGTATCTTGGGACTTAGAGTGCGATATTTTTAGTTACGAATATAACAAACAAAACAGTGAGGTTTTTGAAATTTTGACAATAAAATAACCAGTAAATTATAATGCAAAAAGAAAAAAAAATGAACAAAGTTATGTATAAAGAAGAATAATTAAAAAACGGGCAGGAATGAAGAATCTATGATAATGGTTGTGTAATGAGATGGGGTGAGTGAGGGTTTGGGATGTGTTGTGTGAGAGTTGTGGGAGGGGGGGTGTGTTTGTGTGTGTGAGGGTATGTATGTAAGGGTTTGTGTATCAGCTATGTGTCGGTGAGACATGGGTTTGAGTGCGAGTACAGAGCTATGGGTAAGTTCTGTGGCAATCGTGGTTCTAGTCATCATATCAGATTTTCTGTTTCATCGTAAGAGAGTGTTAGGAGCCATTCTTTGACGATATTTCGACAACTGAAGGTTGTGCTATTTTTAATATTACACGAGTTGCATACCTTGTTGTAAGTGTGAGGGAGAGAATAATGGGGACTACGGACAGCCATTTGGGATGTGACATTTGGTTCTGGGACTCTATACACTCTTCTATCCTTAAACCTGTCGTATTCTGGATGCAGCTTTATACTACAGTGGGTTTTTACAACAGCGGATAAAACAAATAGCTGCCGCACACGTAGAACCTTGAAAGTCTTATATAGGTCGTCAGTGGGAAAGCGGAAGGGCTTTTTCAGAATAACTTTTATGAGCGCGCGTTGCGCCCGCTCCAGCTGGATCAGATGAGACTTTCCCGCGCTTCCCCATACTGGTATGCAGTACTGGATAATAGATTGGCATAAGGCCAGATATAAGGCATAACTGATTAATGTATTTGTTATTTTGATACAATTTGGTAGTGTTAATAGATTTGAATACACTTTTTATTGTATAAACTACATGTAAGAACATAATAAGAAATTAAACAAACAAAAATGGTGATAACAACATAGGCATCCTTATAGCTAAAGTAATTTCTTTCCAGCAACCTTAATCCTATGAAACACAGTTAAAAAATAAAACTGTTTTTGTTTTAAAAGAGACTAGCAGACTGGTTAGTATAATTATTATTTTAAACCCCACTATCTCTCCTTGAATAATACACGGTGGTGTAGATATCTTTCTTCAATATAATTATATTTTTAGTCATACACAAGTCTTCGGGAATCTCCAACGAGTGCGTTTTCTGTCTTGATATTCCTTTGTTCCTATTTTCAAATTTCCTGACAATGGCATTGGTATACATGACTGCCATTTCTTCCAGCACTATGTTTGCACTAGATTTTGGTTATAGAATAGCTATATAGTTTGCAGTGTCTTCTT
This sequence comes from Achlya flavicornis, assembly GCA_947623365.1. NCBI lineage: Eukaryota > Metazoa > Arthropoda > Insecta > Lepidoptera > Drepanidae > Achlya > Achlya flavicornis. Next base: position 179,978 of record OX392483.1, on the reverse strand, counting down.
ATTCTGATGTGATGTGTGTCTACCTATCGGCCATTCATATTTATCGGGAATATCGCATTCATAAGTAGGTACTTTCTAGTAAGTTCCGGGTAATTTTCTTTGCTCCTAAAATACAGTAAACATAATTTTGTTAAAACACAATGTCAATATAATGTTCAAAGCTTTAAAGGGTGCTTTAAGTGAATTTACTTATATGAAAGGGAAGAAGCTAGAACATAAGTTCCAAGTAAGCTTAAAATTGTAAAAGTTCTTGATAAAATGAAATCATTAAATACGCAATTTATGCGAAATCCAACTTACTCGCGTCTTCGAAAAATACCCCACCATTAGTATCTTATCAACCTATAGAACATTGCACCCTACTGCATCTTTGTATTTATCATTATATTTTGTAATTTACAATAATTTCATTGAATATTAAATAAACATTAATCAATTATTTTTAGTCAATAGAAAGCATTGACATGACACTTTGACAGTTTTTTTTTAAAAGCTCTTTATAATGTTGACTTTGTTTTCTTACCTATACAACCTATAGACCTATTCATCTTTAAAATTTTATTTTCGCTCCTTAATGACTCCAAATGTAGGTGGAAAAATATATTTATGTGGCCAAAGTATATTAAATAATAGTAGTAACAATTCTTCTGGTGTATTTGATCAAAAAATATCTCTTTAGATTAATTACCGGTTTTGAGATCCATGCAGTGTAAAAGACCTTTATATTCATTCATTCATTTCCATTCAAGTAATTGGTCCGCATTGTTGTCTATGGATTCGAACCAAGCTGTGAATTCCGTAAGTATTTCGGAGTAGGTTAAAGGTACGTCTTTCGTGCGTGTTGCGTTTCGGGCCGCAGTCAAGTACTTCGCTTTTCGTGGTAGACGCCCAGGTTCAGGTACATACCTATAGTACGGGACTTATTAATATTATTATTAACAACTGTATAATTATCACAACCCCCCCCCCCCCTTTTTCATAATAAAGTTATGCAACGTTTTAAGTTAAAATTCCGATGTCTTTATCTAACACGTAACGTATAGTGATCGAAAGAGTGAGACGGAGGATAATAGAAACTGATCGATTATGAATAAGGAGGTTATAATCTACCACACAGTCAAGAGAAATAATAAAATCTTTATTTTTATTAAGTTTTTTTTTGAGTAAGTCATATTTTGTAATTTGTTTTAATTATGAAAAATCTTTGTGTTTCATTATGAAATCCCATAAATACCCACTTCAGTGTGTGAGAAAGGGAGAATCAATAAAGCATTATAGGCACTTGTAATTTATAATTATTAAAAAAATATCCAACTTTTTAATTATTGTGACAGCCTTTGATTAAGGATACATCCAGATAGAGTGTCGCAGCTGTGCACGCGTCGATAAAAATAGGCTCTAACTGTTAGGGGCTAAATCAAATAAAAATAAATAAAAATGCAAAATAATGATCAATATTTAAATTTCTCCCGATTTTAATTGGAATATTTTAACAACTACTATCATTATGAACGTCATTATGACAAGCAGAATGACGCAGAGGGAGCGTAAAACGTAGCTGTTACGCGCAGTATCCTATAAAAGTTGGCCTGTTTTGTATATTCGTGTAGTATGGCGACGTTCTTTCTAGGTATATTTATTTCTATGGTGACAGCTTTGTGTAATAGGCTTATGTATAATAGACGCTGTTGTTTCTATGTATGGATGGATTGTAATAATCATCTGTGCCTAAAGATTAGCGGGAGCAAACAAACGACGCAAACGACTTTTTGGCGGGAACTTGGAGAGTGACGTAGCATTTTCATTTTTATTTTCATAAATTTGTGTATTTTGAGTTTTATTGTGTATTTTTGGTGGTATTTTACCCAATAAAGATCATCCATGTGCACCAGTGAAGTGAAATGAAATGAATTATGTGTATCGTGACTTTTCAAGTTGTCTCAAAATGTCCGTGAAGAGTTTTAGTACAATGACCACCATTGTAGTAAAACATGACTTTTATGGACGGTGACTGACTGAGGACTTTAATGTGAAGTAATTTATTGTGACTGGAAACTATAATATAACTCGACACTGGCAGAAATGAGCCCTAATATGGGCTTGGTTGCCAAAATTAAAAATAAGAAGAAGAAGAAGAAACGACGCAAACTTTTACTTAGGTAGGATAAGTATAGATTTGAATAGAAGGCTGTTTTGTTAACCGAGGCAAGGCAGTCTTGTAAAACTATGGAGGAGGCTTTACTAGGGCTCAATAAGAATAAGTGACAGATCACTATATGCCTCGCTGTGTATCTTTCCGACTGCATTAATATTTTTATAAAGCATAAATAACTTGTCGACAGGCAAAGAAGCTATGAAGAAATGGGTGAACATCCGAGACGCGTTTAACAAGTCCCGGAAAAAAGAGTTGGGAATCAACGGCCCTGTTAAGAAATACATCTACTCCGACCAGTTGCAGTTCCTCAAGAAGCTACCTCTTCACCAGTCCAAGGAAGACAGCTTATCCTCCAGCTCGGCCAACGACAACTTGGAACAAGTTGAATCTGACGATGGAGACGATAGGAAACCATCTCTAGAACAGCTTAATAAGAGGTTAAAGATAGACCCAGATGAGCCACCTCGTCAGTCGTTTGAAGCGGGGACCATGACCCTGTACGAGCCGGAGAACCGGCACATGTCCTTCTTCAGAGGCATCATCCCCAGTTTGCACACATTTACTGATGACGAGTCGATACAGTTCCAGATGGGTGTGCTTCAGCTGATCACCGATATAAAACAGAACAGGTTTCAGCCACTTACAGACACGTAGGCTAGGGTGACCGGAGTTCTTATAATATAGAACGAAACCTGAGGAGAAAGGAACAGGTTGACTTTCTTTCGCTTCTTTGTTATAAAATATTATTATAAATGGTTGGTGTTATTACATGATAAGGCAACGACTTCGACTGATATTAAAGGTTGTTTTTGGTCCCATATATAATTTTTTACTAAAATTTTAAGTGTAGTCAATTGTAAATACACTTTATGCCCTCTTCTAATTGATTGGATTTTTAATTAAAAAGTGACAATGGTATGGTAATGGTGTCTATATCGCAACCAAATAGCATAATTTAGCCGTTCAATTAAAGGCATAGCCTAAAGCCGTTACAACAAGCGGCGTGAATGATATTCAGCCATTTAATCAAACAGCTAGAAATGACTTGGATCGATAAGTTTTTTCACTCTCATCCTATCATGTAAAGATGCTATAATTGACTTACCTACGTGGTGTTTAAACGGACGATGTGCACTCGCCGCACTCGACCGCTTCAACAGTTTTGCAATAAATATCTCCCCGTCATCTTCACTTTATTTTTACAAGTACCATTCATTCCAATAAAGACATGTTATAAATTCCAATATCCCTGGCATTCATTTGGTAATATTTATAAAGCACATTTCAAATTTCGAACGCGTCCGTTGACACTTAAAATATCATTTCTCACAATAAAAACATAAAAACAATTGTAAAAACAATTTTGACAATGCAAAACGGGACGAGTTAAAAGTCCTCTTGCCAGTTAATTAATTTGACCTACAGCAGAGAATGTCGCGCATGTACCTACCTACTTACAACGTAAATAATGAGAGGTGACAGCCCTGCCCAAGTGCCCATCCCGATCAATGGACGTCGACTCGCAGAATATACCGGCTGCAAATCAAATGTTGCGGAAAAAATACCTTCCAGTGTTTTTTTACGATGTAACACGAATTTTATACAACTGTGATAGCAACAAAACTTTTAATTTAATGCGTAAATAGATAGGATTTATGCCGTTTTGTAGTGCATCTAGGCCATCTAGTTATAATCTTGGTTTATGACGCGTCTACTTGTAAAACGTCATTGGGCGCTAGTGTTGCCAGGTGTCCCGATTTGCGCGGGACGTCCCGATTTTCAGGGGTCTGGTGGCACGTCCCGATTAACCCTTGATCGGGACGCCAAATGTCCCGATTTTTCACTAACCTCATGAGTCTACTCTTTACTATATTCGATAATTTTGACAGGAAAAACGAATATAACTAAGCTGTTTTTTTTTAAAGTTTTATGTTTTTTTAAGGGCGATGATAGCTCAGTGGTAGTGGCGTTGGGTACCGAGACGAAGATCTCGAGTTCGAATCCTACCATGAGCTGGAGCTTTCAGTGAAGGAAAACATCGCGAGGAAACCAAAGCACATAGGGTAATTAGGATACTTTGTAGTACCCATCTGACTGGCTACCACTCTCAAGTTGAAAATCGATCGCCAAGCACTTATCGGTGTGTTTCGACGCTGCAGCTGCGCTGAGGGCCAGTTCCTTCTAGGTTTAGTGTGCTTAACATCTTCGGCCACATCATCACCATGGTGAGATTGCAGTCAAACACAGTTCTATTCACAGTAAAAAAAAACATTACAGCTGTCCCGATTCGAAACGCAAAATCCCGATTATTTTATCTTTACGTTCCGAAATTTGACACACGGTACCTGGCAACACTATTGGTCGCATACAAATTATATTTGCTACTTTCTGCTTGAGGTTTGTAAGTAGGTAGTTACTTGACGCGTACGCACACTTTAGGTATTACCAAAGTTAGTGGTGTGTATTTAATTAAAACTTCCGCCGTCCGTGTTACTCATAAATCGCGGCGATACCGTCTTATCTGTGATCATTGTAAACTCCAAGTGCGCTCGGCAGGCGGCGGGCGGGGCGGGGCTCCTAAATATTCATAAGTGAATCTTGGAAAGTTTCAATCCCTTTTTTCGGTCCATTGGACCTCAGTGATATCTCGCAACTCGACTCGGGATAAAAAGTAGGTACTTACCGAGTTTGGGGTTGTCTTGTCGATAAGTGAATGTATTAATGACAGGTCTTTTATTTTGTTTATCATATTGATTAGGTAGGTGTACATTAGGTGTAGTGTACCTATCGGAATCGACCCGTTTATCAGTTGCGTATGATTTTTGTAACGAAACAGAATTTCATTCAAAATAAAAGTTACATAGGTAAGTAGTGACATTTCTCAATACCAAATTAGTTAAAGCCTCGCCAACTAAACGTATAATCTCAGAGTAGATAAATACTACGTACAAGTATAATTAATTAATAAATATGTAAATGATGATCCGTTAAAAAGTTGCGGCGTGAAGGCGTTCTAAAGGGGTTCAATATGAATAATCGTCTAAATAGAAACTGATTGCAACCAAATTATATTATCCACGCCTTGCTTCGAACGGTGCAACCGCACACAGATTACACAGATCTTTATTACTTGAGTTATATGTAATTAATTACATTGCTTGTCTAGACTGCTTAATCTATCATAAAACTTGTAATGTCATATATAGTTATTACCTTTTATTGAATTCTATCACATTTTTTATATTGCAACTTCTGAATTTTCTGGTTGAGCATTTATTTCAAAATATGTTTTAAAATAATTGTCATTGAACATAAATCTCTTGAATAGGTTGAACTTGAACGGTATTTATTACACTTTTATTCTCGTTAGGTATACATTGGCTATTATTACCCAAGTATGATATTTATTTACCTCATACTGCTCTTTGCCTTGCCTTCAAATGCTCCTTCTGCACCATTCGCTAGCTATTTATTATCTGTGAAGTATTTCCTCGATAATCTCGATAAATAATATAATATTGTTATCGATTTTTTCTGGATATAATCCAGAACGTGACACAAGTGGACCGCTATCACACCGCTACGTAACGACAGTGACATTCGCCTTACAAATACGTAAACCGAGATAGCAGTGCAATAAAAACTGTCTGACGAATGATTAAACAAAACAAACTCATTACTCATACGCTGATTGTACGATGTCAATAGAAGTAATGAATAAGCTTGGTTTTATTTATAAATAGTGTTTGTAACTGGTGGGCGATGCAGTGCAGTGCTCTCCTCGCTGCGGCAGTAAACACGACTCGAGCACTTGAATTGAATCGGACGAGAATAAAACCACCATTTTACGATGTTTACACGACTGTTAGTTCCATTTTATAGACATGCAAATTGCTCATTGCTTGGAATAGATTGGCTGGCGATGCGATGCTAGTGCCTATTGATGTTACACATTATATTTGGCCTTATTAACCCACTTCAAAAAAGGAGTACCTAGGTTCTCAATTAACATCGGTAAAGTCATTGCTATCGTAATATTTTCTGTGCTTACTGCAGCCTCCTTGATAGCGGCTGTTGATTTGCTCTGCCTTAAACATTTTCAATCACCATTGTATCCCCATAATCACCATGGATCTACTTCGCCTCGCATCATAACGCCTTACCAAAGTGTCTTTCCTACGACGATTCCTACGTCTGTTCTAGATTTTGTTGTATTTTTTATACTTCTAAGTATTTTTTATACTTCCATGCCTTTCTTTCAGCCGATTTTACCTAAAGAAGTTTAGGTTCAATCGAACCGTGGTAAGTTTATATATTTACATAGCATCTCCACCAGCCCCGTAAGAGCAAGCTACCGCACGGTGTGACAGAAGGCCGGGCTATTTTTACAAGATGCAACAAGGCTGACGTCACCGTAACTGACCTTTCGCACGAGCGTCCTAATGGACGAGTCCAGTTTTTGTTCCTCATGAGGATGTTATTTTAAACCTTCGTAAAATAAAACAATCATAATTAACCTTCATAGTGGTATTGGCAATGTTTATAACGAGCCGTGAGTCAGTCGATCGGTGCGTGCCGTCAGCTTGCCCTCTTTTATCAATAAAATCTAGAATTCAATACCTGCTGGTGCCTGCTGAGTGCGTACAAGTCGGCATAACTGAGACTAGAATCTAGTTTTTTTTATCTATAGGTATATATAAAATTCAAAGTCCTGACTGACTGATTGACTGACTGACTGATATATCAACGCACAGCCTAAACCACTGGTCCTAGAGACATACAATTTAAAGGGTAACCTATATTCTTTGTGAAGAGTAGGAATCCACTAAGAAAGGGTTTTTCGAAATTCCACCCCTAAGGGGGTAAAATATGTGATGAAAGTTTGTATGAAAGTCCGTCAGTTTCGAAGCTAGGGTCTTCAAATTTTGTGTTTAGGCTGAAGATTGAAAATTAATTTATACGTGTCTCAGCGTTTTTAATAATTCCACTCTCGAAGTGGGATGGAGTTATTTTGTTTTGTTTTCTTTTATTGTTGTAGAAAAATATGTCATTTGTTTCCTGTAGGCCACGCGGGCGAAGCCGCGAGCAGAAGCTAGTATGATATAAAGCTTTACCTAGACTATAACTAGAATATAATACAGTGTCTATAAGCATAAAGCATTTAGTGGATACTACATGTAGGCACATGTAGGTGTGCGATGCGCCGCGCGCAACAGACCCGGCGGCGCGGAGGCGCGCGGTGTCGACGTCGCGCACCCTGCACTGCATTCTATCAGAGCAGACACTTGCCATTATTGCTTTATTCACTCCATCCAGCAGTAACTAGCCTCCCGAATGTCATGGTGGACCGGTGCTATTATCTTCAATACGACCCTGACAGAAGCTGGTGGTATCAACACACTCGAATTACAATAATTAAACATGTAAACGAATATTTCACGTGCAAGGACTTAACTACAGAAATTCGGCAACGGCGTGCCTGGATGTAATGTAATTAAACCCCTGCTAGGCCCATTCCTCTGATATCTAAGATTTTTTTTTTATACTATTGAGGTGGCAAACAAGCATACGGCCCACCTGATGGTAAGCAGTTACCGTAGCCTATGGACGCTTGCAACACCGGGGCGGGGGTATCACTCGCGCGTTGCCGACCCTAAATATGATCTCATATAGTATCTCTGTCCCACTTAAATTTTCTGGAAATCTTCTATGGGTTTTCTTACTTCTTTTCATGGATTATTTAGTTAAACTTGAATTGTTATAACTTCCTCCTGTTTGTAAATGTTTGGGTCGCCCGCGCGATACAGGTTTATCCTAGTGCGGGGCTATTGTTAATTATTTGTGTGAATTTGATTTGTTAACAACTCTACACGTAGCAACAATAACATATCCTCTCAAACCTTGAACCTCGCTCGAGTAATGCATTTAATTGCACATTTAACTCATACGCTCACCTGCATCACAGAGTACTTAGAGGACCTGCATACTTAAAAGTACTTATAAATCAATCATTATTATATAGGTACCTATATTCAATATTCAGTGAGCCCGTATGTTCAACCTCAGAGTAGATAAATACTACGTAAGTTCAACCCTTCACCATGCGGCCGAGCCACCCCGATTGCACCCGAGTCTACCCGATTCGTAACTCTATGCAGTCGCGGTCTGCCGGCCGGTGTCACCTTGCGCGGTTGCCACGTCACACCGCCCCCCCCCCCCGTAGCCCCGCGCGCCCCCCTCGCAGTCAGGTGCACACGGGTGCAATTACAGGCGCGTCGGTGTGCACGCGGCAAAACGCGCACAGTTGCTAAGCGAGCTGTGTGTGGTGTGGCGCTGCGCTGTCCTCGTAGCAAATTGCATGCTAATTGTATTATTTGATGTGGGTACAATTTGGTAGTACGTGCTTGTGCCTTTATGCAGGCGGGTGTGATTGTGAACAGTTACGTGTATTATTAAAGTTTACGTACCTACCTATCCGTTGATACATAAATGACAATATTCAAAGGCCTGTGTGGATCGATTTTATACCTAGTGTGTCAGAGTAGTAGTTGGATTTGGTATAAGTTTCTCTGTTACTACACATTGTCAGAGGGATCCAATCAAAGTTTTAATACGAGATCCCTATGATCTAAATACACACACGTATTTACCTATATAACAAGTGAACATAGCAACAAGCAAGGAATATCACATATCGTACCTAAACAACACAACAGATTGCCCTGCGGTAGATACCTACCTACACCATACATATAATACGAGCTTTTCGCCTGCTGTTTCACCCGCCCATTCTTTATCCGCTAACCTACCCTATTCTACCCTACCCTACCCTACCTTACCCTACCGCACTAAGGTCATATTAGAAAAGCATTGAATTATTACACATAGAAACAAAGTACACGCGCAAATAACAATCCATTCATTTGAAGCCATATATGGCTTCATTTGATCGCCGCGCTGTCAGTGTACTGAGTGACGTTATAGTGAGTGCAGCTCTCAGAAAAATAATAAATATGACGGTTTGTGCAGTAAAATTGTGTCATAATTCATCAGGGAAGAAAGATAGGAATTCTGATGTAACATTCCACAGGAAAGCCACTAATTTTATTGCGTAATTCATCTAAAATAACAAAATTCAAAAATAAAAATAATTCACTCAGATTTCGAGCAAGCCAGCTGTTTGTATGCGAATTTGCGTTGTTTTACGTAATTGATACTGAACTTGTTATTATTAAAGTAATTGAGTCCGATACCTAGGCGACTAGCTGTCCCCCGCGGTTTCACCCGCTTAATAGCCTATAATACTCGGGGTAAAGTAGCTTCAAATTTGTGAAATAATTTCTAATTAGACTGGTAGTAGTTTCACAGAAGTAGTTTTACAGGTAGTATTTTTACAGAGATTAACCCGTTTAAACAAACAAACAATAAACTTTTCCGCTTTATTGTTTTATAACAAAATATCCTAAGCCCTCTCCTTGTAAGCCCCGTCTTCAGCTTTATTCAGCCAGCTGTCATTTTAATCGACTTCAAAAAAAGGAGATGATCAATTTGACACGTATGTATGTAATATTTTTGGAACTATAATATATTTACATATGTATGAATATCTATCAGGGCTTCCAAACAAATATACAAAATTTCATAGATGTGTGTATGTATGTTTGTCATCATTTGTATTTTAACATAATAAACCAAGACAATGTGCAGAGCTATGAATGATCGTACAATTTGTAGCTTTCCTTGGTAATTATATATGATAGGTTATATAGAAAAAGAAGATTAAGTAGTATGTAGGTATTAATATCATTAACACAATACATAAAATTTAAATTTTAAAAGTCTGTAAATTAAGCTAGTTAATTAATTAAGTAAATTTATGCAAATAGAAAAATATGGTAACAATCATTGAATTTGAATTTCATAGGTGTGTGTATGTATGTTTGTCCACGCATATCTAAGAAACTATTACAATTAATAGTTTCGGGTTAATTACCAAGGAAAGCTACAAATTGTACGATCATTCATAGCTCTGCACATTGTCTTGGTTTATTATGTTAAAATACCCATCATAAGTACTATGAAACATAACCATTATACTAGTAATAAATAAATAACATCTATGATAAATTATCTAAGACGCAGTTCTTTTTAAACTATTAAATAAATTGTATGAATACTTACTTCCAATTTCACTAGTAGGCGAAATCGGAAGGTTAATTTTACCGAAAAAAAATCGTTTAGCTTGCAACATTACTCGTGCGCTTGTGTGCGTGTCAGCGAGTGTAAATATATGGTACTCCCGCACACATTGGTGCCGATTCTGTTGTAAATCGCACTAAACTAATTTTAGTCACATCTCATCTCTTTCTTACAAACATTATTGAAAAAGGATAGAACATATTTAAAGTTGTCAAATTAGTCTTTGCCGTCTTATTTTGCGCGTATTTAGGCGTAAACGCGATAGATGGCGACTAAACTTATATTGAAAACAAGCATTGGACTAATTTGACAGGACTAAATTTCTTACATCCTTTTCTTGTATTCTTTGTTAGAAAGAGACATAGTGAGATTAAAATTAGTTTAGTTGTAAACAACAGAATCAGGGCCATTGGTTGTCAAGTGGCTTACGTTTCGCGCGGATCTTTATTCGATACTTCGGTTCTAAGCGTAATAATTCAATGTAGAAAAGTTTATATTGTCGTCACAGACTACCCGGACTCCGCTCTCGCTATTACAAAACTGAGGCACCGTAATGGCGGCGGCTGTTTATGTGTGATTCAATTTAGGGTTGCCATGTTAGGCTAAATTTACCTATGTTTTATTATATTATGCTAAGACTAATATGTAACGGTAGACATGTTTAAATGAAAATTAAGTAACGATGGATGATTGTTGCAAAAAAAATAATCGAAAGAATCGACAATTGTAAAACTCTACATTCGATTGTCGATTCATTCGTTCTAAGGAATAAACAATCGACCTTTCGAATGAAAATTGACCCACGCAACGCAGGTTGTAATAGTATGCACAATCGACGGGTGAGCGCGGGGACAAATAGATTAATTCATTCGGCGGACGGACAGCCAGCGCACGGCATAGGACACGCGCGGTGCCGCAAGAAGCGTATTATGAACAATCGAAAGATGTCGATTGTTATTCGAATGATTCGAATAAATTGGCCAATCGAATAATTCGATTGTTTTTAGTAACAATCGCCCATCGCTAAAATTAAGTGTAAATGTAGGCAGAATATACCGTACTATTTTAAATTGTGAATGGTGGCCAAATTTTTTTTGTTATGCTTTCACGCTTCAACTACTCAACCGATCGCTATGAAAGGGGTTCGAAGATTTTTGTTCAGAGCCTGGCATACTCATCAGGCACCGATTTGTTTTTTTTTTTAAATAAGTTCACTCATCCCCACCTTTATACATCGATTAAGGACACTCATACGAATATAAAAATAATGGGGTGCCTATGTCCTAAAACATCACGTTACATAGTTATTTGCAAAAAAGATCGATGTTTCAATAACCATGACAAATTAATCATTTAATGTACAGCAGATTTCCGTAATAGTATTCTATTAATAAATAAATATTCTGGGACATTCCTCACACACATTTTAAATACAATAAGATATACAATATTTACAACCTACGCGGTAAAATAAAGAATACCTACACAATAAACTATGGCTAAGTTGTACTTTGACGTTACATTATTAGAAGGCTCTACACAAAGTTTATGAAATTTATGCACTATAAAAGGGACCACACTTTCCCCTCACCCGACAAAATAAAAATAATAGTCTATACTAATACTAATACTAATACTAATACTAATACTAATACTAATACTAATATACTAATAATAATAATAATAATAATAATAATAATAATATAATAATAATATTATAAAGAGGAAAGATTTGATTGTTTGTTTGTTTGTTTGTTTGTTTGCATTGAATAGGCTCCGAAAGTACTGAACCGATTTGAAAAATTCTTTCACTGTTGGCAAGCTACACTATCCCCGGTTGACATAGGCTATATTATATTTTCAAAAAAATTAGGGATCCTTACTAAAACTCCAATAATGTAACCCAAGGTGTAAAAAAAATCCTAAAATATTCATTACATCGCGTGCGCTGCGAAAACTATTGATGATAGAATAAAATAATGTACTACGACTTTGTAGAACACTTTATTATTTACAAAAAGTGTCGCGATACCATATGTCTAACTATTATAGTTATGCCACAATAAGTGTTTTTCTATTTTAATTTTTTTATTGAAATGCCGCCGCCAGAAATGGCTCTCTATTTGTATCTTGGTATTAATCCTTATCAAAATAAATTACTTCATATTCAAGATTGCTTCAATACCTTTATATAACTTTTTGAATTATTCAATTCGGACATTCCATTCAAAAGATATCACGAGTTTAAAAATATAAGTATTAGCAGAAAAATCACGTCACTGGGCTACGGGCCGTACGGGCGTCAATCTCTTTGCGAGTGGCTCAGTGTTCGTAAAAAACGGCTTGGCCGATTCTTATGAAATGTTGTGTATATAGGTCTGAGAATAGGACGTAAACTATTTTTCATACCCGTAGGGTAGGGTAGGGTAGGGTAGGGTAGGGTAGGGTAGGGTAGGGTAGGGTAGGGTAGGGTAGGGTAGGGTAGGGTAGGGTAGGGTAGGGTAAGGTAGGGTAGGATGGGGTAGGGTAGCACCACAGGGTAGGGTAGCACCACGCGAACGAAGTCGCACCGGGCAGCTAGTATCTAATAAAAAGGGGGGGTGCGCAACTTTTCCTTCACATAGAGGGGGGGTTCTACACCGACCCCCTCTCTATTCCCCCCTCCCCTTCCGTCCCTTAAATCGACGAACTTGAAAGTACATTCCTACCTAAACTATTCTTTGATTATTTTAGGGCTCCATCAAATAATTCGCTTTCTAAAAGTGGTCCGTTCGCCAAAAAAGTTTGAGAACTACTGATATAAAGTATGTGTACTAGTCGCGACAGTTTGAAATCAATTTATAATAAAATACGTATAAATGATAACCATAAAATATAAAATTCCCATATTTCGGGTAATTTACAAAAGTGTATATTGGCAACACTGGCTTTGTCATTAATTCTTTTGTACTGGTGAATGAATATTTGTTTTGATGTATAAATTCGGGAACTAAGTGATTGACTTATTAATTTAACTGTGAAACGTGATTCCTGGTATTTTTTTCCTCCGGTCTCTACGGTTTTTACACCATTTCACTACACAAGAGATGCTATATTTTAATATTTTGCGGCACCGCAAACGTATTGACTCTGTTGACGTTTATCCGCGTAATGGCCGACTAGTGTGTGAATGTGTGCGTGCCGGCTTGTATGTACAGCGAGGTGGCCGACTCTCAGCGACACAGTTTTTTGTTAGCAAGAATACATCCGAAGTTTTATAACATCCTTGATTGTCGTTAAATTTTCTTGAATTTTTTAAGTTTCTGCGCAATTTGCTTATTTTTTTTTTATGTAAGAACCTTCTTCGATGTACTATTTACAAAACATAAAAAAAAATATTGAATTTAATCGGTAAAGCCGTTCTCAAGTTATAGCGTGACCATAGTGGTTCATTTTTATATATATAGATTGCTAGCTGTCCCCCAAGGCTTCACCCGCGTTTCCGGAATAAAAAGTATCCTATGCCCTTCTCCATACCTTAGGCTATATGGATGCCATATTTCATGATGATCCGTTGAGTAGTTGATGCGTGAAGGCGTAACAAACAAACAAACAAAGTCACTTTCGCATTTATAATATTTATTAAGTAAGGATAAGGATAAGTATTGCTTTATTATGGACCTCAAGCTTACTAACTACGTGTGTCTATACCATGTAAATGTGTAGGTACCTACATTACCTTCGGAGCTGAGCTGTCGCCCACACTCTCTGCGTGACACAGATTTCACAAAAGGACCTACGATACAACTATTACTTGAAGGCCATTTCGCTTCACTGATGGATAGAAATAGAAGTGATGGCGTATTTTCATCGATATATAAATATTCCATAATGTCCGAACCAGTGCGTTGCCATGAGGCAGATTTACTACTTTGTTGAAGTAAGTATTATACCCATGCTAAATTACAGCTTACACGTCTTTATACATATAAGACGTCGTTGACAGTGACAGGTATACTTTCAACAAGAGATTAACTTTGGCTAACTTTGTAAGAGTCTCTGAGCTAAGCCACGAACAGACAGATGGACGGACATGGCGAAACTATAAGACTACGACTACAAAAACCTACAAAAGATAATCGATATGAATATTACATTGATAGATTAGTAATTAATATGTGATAGTATTAGTTGTACGGCACTTGAACTCGATTGCCTTTTGATTATACTGATACCTGCCTTACTCCGGGTATTATGTGTACCTGATGATAAGGGGTTAACAATGAAACTTGTAAACGCATTACGGTCACACTCCGTCATTATCTCTCGTCTCCAGCACAGTGGATCTCCCTCCCCTGCGTCTGCGGAGGATAACAAACAACTTACTTATTCAAGGAAACAGATCGCTTCGTCACAGAATATTTAATAGTACTAGCTTCGTGTCGTAGCGTAGCGTAGCGAGGGACTGTTGGAAACCTTGCCCTTCCTGACGTTTTAATTATGCACCAAATCTAGAAGTGATTTCAAAAAGAGTTCAACTTGCTAAATATCCCAAATTGGAAATGTCATAGGTACTACATTGGGACGAATAAAGTTAGGTTTGGACAGCTGTGTGGATTTTCAAATAGCTGAAATCAGACTCAATAGTATTACAATCGCAACAAACCACAGAAGAAGTAATACTTCCGTACAGAAGCACAAGAAATGTATATAAGAAAGACGTAACAGGCAGGCAGACTTACTGTGGCATTTATTATTAGTAGGAAAGTAGGAATTGTTCAGAACTGTATCTCGTGTGATACAACAGGTGCTCTTGGCTGGAACCTCCGTGGTTGCCGTCGTCGTGTAATTGGTACTCTTTACGAGCCATTAAAAGGTAGCTGTTACACCACTCGCTACTTAAACACTCCCCTCCCAAGAATACTAATGAAAGCAATAAGAGCTTGAAGCTTTATAACTTCAACGTATAAATTAAACTTGAGGAGGCTTACTTAGCACAGGTTGAAACAACGAACATTCCAAGTTTAACTCGTGAAAACTTAACGCATTATGAATAATAATCGAATTAGAAAGTAACTCAACTAGAAATTATTTTAATTTAATTTTGGATTTAATAATGTAATTTCGCAAAATGAGTTTTAAACTGAAATATTGGAGTACTTTATGATTTAATTGTCTATTATTAGTTGTAAAGTCAGTCATTTATTGAGGTTAGGCTAGGACACTTATGAAGGACGAAGTAATTGAAGTCACCACCGGTTCGGAAGTCAGCCGCCAACTGAGGTGAATGCGCAAGAAACCCAGCAAGATTACATATTTTATATAATTTCGAACAGTCGTGGCAATATGATAAATATCAAATTGGCAATATTTTTCAAACTCCCGAGTTCCGCGCGCTCCATCGGCCTTTTGTTCTGTAAGGTTTTAACTATTTCGAACTGGGGGCCTACCACAAGCTCTTAAAACAAGGTTAAAATAACCTTATTTGTCTTTTGTCCCTCTTTGACATCCAACGTCAAAACAAGACAAAACACAAATAAGGTTATTTTAACCTTGTTTTAAGAGCTTGTGGTAGGCCCCCTGGCCACCATCCACGTATCAACAATATTTTAGTAAAACCGTCATGCATAATACATGCAAGTTGATGCACCACAAAGTGGTGGGTGTCATGTCAGTAACGTCAACGCCACGGACACCTCGGCCATTCTTCTCAACTCAACATGCAAATTCACTCTGTCCTCTCATTTAAAGATACTATTGGAAAGGCTTCTATTTGATTTATCGGGTTGACCCTCCCCTCCTACACGACCCGGGCCATTATTATCGTTTAACTTACGTCTAACCCGAAATCAACCTTAATCTAATACAACTTAGGTTGAAGCTGTCTACTTAGACGGTTAGGTAAGCTCGGGTATGTTAAGCAAGTAGGTATTTCCTCGGAGTAAGTGAGTTTCGGCTTCCCGGGGGACAAAAAGGTCCGCCTGACAATAGATTCTTTAAACAACCCAAATGACGTCACGTTTCAATTTATACCGGTGTGTCGTTGTACTTGCGTCTTTGTTGCACAACGCTATGATATTGTTGAGTTGGGCTACTTTAGATGAGTTGCGTTGCGTGGACCAAATACTGAAGTTGTGAGTATATCACAGTTCGATTGTATGGATGCTCCTGTGGGACTTGAGAGAACCTGAAAATGAAACTGCGTGGATTCGATCTCATGTTTAATTCCCAACTTGTTTGTTACAATGTTGATTCACTTATTATGAAATACCAAACAGAATAAATAACTTCTTCAACAGACAAAATCTCTTATAAAACTGAAGAGTTAGGCGTCAGGACATTGAATGACTGCCTGTCACGTTTTCAAACAAACAATTAATCATATTATTCTTAATTTTACAAAACAGCCAGTACTAAAAGACTGTGGCCAGTATGTACATGAAATAGACAATAAATAGGTGGCGCGCAAGTCGGCCACACTCCTAAATCTTATGTGGCGTTTCAGTATTTGGTCATTAATATGTTGCCACGGCAAATCCTTTACTGATATCTAGATATGGTAGCAAATCTTTATAATCCAATCGCTATTATAATTTTTATGATTATAATTTATAACTATACCAAATCAAAATCGTGTTAGTTCATCAGAAAGTACAGACATTTACATTTATTCGTCGTTCCCTTGCTTACTGTTCTAAATCAATCACCACCTTTGTTTTTTTATGACTCAATGAGGTTGTCAATATGATAGAAGGCGGGGTGTTAGTCCACAGTCGTTCAGTGATACATGCAACACTACATACGTGCAATTAACTAGCACTGGTAGCTACCTATCCGGCAGACGTGTATTGATTCAATAATGGCACGAGACATCAACAAGCCGAGCCCGCAGCAGCAATCACGACTCTAGACTAAACATTAATCTAGCTCCTCTATACGCCGCCCTACCCTGAATTAAACACAGCAATAGTGATGGCGTATAGTCGATGCACTGCATCGATAGGAGGTTCCACGTTACATTTATTGAACTTTCTGTAACTGCAATTTTCTTTAGATATATTCCGTTGTAAAAAATCACTCAAGATTCTCAATCATACGCGTCTCCGAGGAAAAATACCCTTCTTACCTGCGTGACAAATTCCATTTTGATTGGTTGTGCCGGTGCGGTGAGGCGAAAAGAGATAAGGATACTGGGATAAGAGCTGGTAAGCAACCGTTTCGGGAAAATACTTCATCCAAGATTACGTACGTCATTATCGTATTTTTTCTTTGTATAAGATACACCTGTAGTTAGCATCAATAGCTCAAATTGACCATCAATAGAGTTATTAATAAATAATTAAAAAATATTTTTTTCAATGTTTGATATGAAATTAAATGAAAATAATTTTATTCAAATAGGACTTCACAGGCACATATGAACAGTCAGACTCTAATACTCTAATGTTTATACAGCTGATCCTCTCTTTGAGACATACATGTAAGGAATTATTGTTTTACCTATTTGTCACACGTTTTGTAATAATACATACTTCAGCATGGGGTTCTTCAAAAAGGGCGTGAAGAGATTTCTTCAGGGTCGGCAACGCGCGAGTGATACCCCTAGGCAAGCGTCCATAGGCTACGGTAACTGCTTACCATCAGGCGGGCCGTATGCTTGTTTGCCACCTTAGTGGTATAAAAAAAAACTTATTTAGTAATTACAAGTGTTCTGTGTCTATCTGTTTGACCGATAAGCGATATCAATACACTTGATGATATCTCCATCGATAACGTGGTCGGCCGATAAACGTGCATCACTAGAGTCCCTACGTCCCTCCCTGCGTCTTCGGTCAATAAACACGGCTCTGTAATAGAGCTCACGGAAGCGCCTTGTAAACTAAACACAGCGCATAAACGCATATTAATGTCGATCGGCGGTACATCTCATCTATACAGGATGGTTCTTTCAACTCAACTCGAAAGTATATCCTCATTCCAGTTATAACAAACAGTATGAAACCTTTACCAGCTCTAGCTAATTAAATCAATCAAACTAATAATTTTGTCGTGTTGTTTCTTTGTTTTTAGGCCTATTGCACATTATAAGAAAATATAATTTTCGTATTTAGTCACAAATAAAATGTATGGGCGTATCAGATCCGACATTTCTTGTAGGTATGTATCGCGTTGGTTGGTCTCATAGAACAACCGATGCGACTGGATTTCTTATAAGAAATTTCTCATAAGACACGAGATTTTCTTATAATAATATGCACTTGAGTCTCGCAAATGAATGTATTTATATCGATATATGTAATATATACCGAATGCAATTGGTTCGTTAGAACATTTTAACTAGCGATTTAATTCTATGACACTGTAAAGCTTCAATTTGTATTTGTCTCTTGGCGTAAAAAAAGCTTTTGTAACATATTCTTACCAACCTGGCGTCCGATTATCCATAATTCTTCAATTGATCATCCTTATTATATAAACGCGTAAGTGGGTATGTATGTATGTTACTCTTTCACGAAAAATCTACTGAATGGATTTTAATGAAATTTGGCACGCTGATAGAATATCTCCCCCGGGTACGCGGGTGAAACCGCGGCTTGCAACTAGACATCTATATAATAGCTTTATTACAGTGTCTTTCCACCGTGCGTGGTTTCACGAATGCAATCTACTACCTGCTATTCGATCTTAATAATGTTAAAAGCATGATCTAAATTAGCTTATGAAATGGGCATGTGTTTGTGTGTCTATAACATGCACTGTGGAAATCCACGCGTAGCCTGCAGAAGTCCCCAAAAAACGTAAAAGACGAGGCGAACTGCGTTTATGAATTTAGCTTCTCAGTCAATAGTAGAAACGTTTTTTACACAGAAGTAGATTGAAAATTTCCAATCGGTACTTCTGTGTAAAAAACTTTTCTACGATTATTTTAAGCTATCCCTTCGCATGGCGTTGTCTTAGGTATATTATTTTAATAGCATTACATGAGTGAGTACCGAGTGGTTGATACTTATGGAATCCTCTCAACACTAGTGTACATTGACAGCGTGTGTGGTGACAGGGAGGTAACAATCACAACACAATGCCGTCGCAGAGTAGTGTACCGAGTATACGAGTGTGTAGTTTAGGTAGAGCAGGGTAGAGTAGTGTCGAGACCGCTGTCAGCTGTCGGTGACATATTTGCGGATTCAACCGCAAGTGCGGCTTCCAATAGAGCTGTCAGACACTCGTTCACTAATACAATACAATACAAAGTCATTGATTTCTGCATAAAGTTACACATATTCACAAGATATTTTTTTACAATTAGTATCTTATAAAAAAACAAATTTAATTTATTTCTTTTTATTTATTCAGCGACCCGATTACGGGCAAAGGCCTTCCCCAACTCCCATTCCTTCCTATTGCTAGCTTTCCTTGCCCATGTCACTCCTGACTCCTGTACTATGCCATCCATCCACCTTCTGTTTGGTCTTCCTATTTTTGTTTCTTTTGAGTACCATTCAGTAGGCATCGCGAGCGAGCCGCGAGCGCATGCGGCTAGTTGTAGTCAATGTCTTCCCAACATTCGATTGAATACCTATTTAATGAAAGTAATAAAAATATGTATTTACACGTACTTATTCGTTGATAACCTTAACCTTATTCGTTGATACCTATCACTGAAAAAGGGGCACCGTTATGTTAAAGAGATACTCTTACGTAATTTCTAGCAATAATAAATGACTACTTGTCCGTACTACTTCAGTCGAAAAGTACGACTTTTACCGGTTAAAACCCCACGGTGGGCGCCATCTGCGCTGTAGAGAGGGGGGCGGGCTCTCGGGTTGAACGCGTACCTGTTCACCCCTCCCCGCGCGGCGCTTTAATAGCTCTAATATAACTAGTTAGTTAGTATTAATATACCTCCCATTAATATTTTTAAGGTGATGATAGCTCAGCGGTGGTGACGTCGGATACCAAACAAACCCTGGATCGAATCTCACAATGAGCTTGAGTTTTCGGTGAACGAAAACATCGTGAGGAAACCGTAGCACGCTGGTAGGGTACTTTGTAGTACCCACCTGACTGGCTACCACCCTCAAGTTGAAAATCTGTCGCCAAGCACCTATCGGTGTGTTCCGACAGCTGCACTTGAGGGCCAGTACCTTTTAGGCTTTGTGTGCTTACCACCTTCGGCCACATCAGCACTTACCATGGTGAGATTGTGGTAAAACACAGGCCTTTACACAGTAAAAAAAAGAAAATATACACCTGTATGTGAAAGTGTAGATGTTTGCGAAGCGATTGCTCTGCTGATAATTTATTTTTATATTCGATTGATATCATCGTCAGAATCTGCTTGTTCTTCTTTTTTTATTTTTTGCAACTCATAATTATCTTCGTTTTTAATCTGAAAATCTTTGGTAAGTGTTGGTTTCCGTGGGGCTCTACCAGTCATTGCTGTTGATGTCACTGTTGTCTTTTTCGACGATATTGTTTCATCGGTTTGAGTGCCGGTGGAGCTGGTCGCAGGACTCGAAGGCCCTTCTAATTTAATATAAGGTAATGTTTCAACATTAGAATTAGTTTGTGAAGGAACATCACTGGCAGAGGATTCTGAATATATGCCTTCCTGCGCTTCTTGATATAACTGTTTCGTTGGAATTGCAGTGTTTTTAAGTTTTTTTACTAATATCATCGCAGAACTATCAAAATGTTCGGAACAAACTTCATAGCTTCTGTATCTTAACTTTTCTTTCCTTAACAAATCTTGTCTTCCGATTAAATTTAACCATTTCCGCCGCCTGAAATTAACAATAATGATACCGTCAAACCTTACAAGATTGCCCTTTCGATTTCACTTTACCCAGCACGGTATTTTTTACATAAGTTGAAATAAGTCTGTAGTTTTTCTAGTTGAGTTTATTATTTCATCGATGGTAGAAATTTGAATATGTATCAGACAACACTAAATAAGCGATTGCCGTCAACTTCACTTCAGTTGGCAGTTTGAGCTCTTCAAAGTTGATGGTGGATTTTGCTGGGCAAAATCGGTTTAAAAAACTTTTTTGTAACTCGCTTGGCATTTGCACCAGGAAAGTAATTTATTCGCCACTGCTATTTTCTCATAAATAAACGGTAACGAACGAATAACCAAAGCGAAAGCTGTCTCTTATTCAAATATATTATGGAGGGCAATGTCAAATTACTTTATGGGAAGAATTTTTTCAACTTTGCCCACAAAAATAATTACAACTAAAAACAACAACTTGTCATCGCAACGTTTTAAAATATGACTTTATTCTCTTCTGTATTTAAGAGCTGTGCTCTTGTCGGTGTAGCTTTATTTATCTGATAAATTATTTTTTTTTAAATAATATTTTTTCATATTCATCTATTTTCTGTAAAATAATCTTCGATTCGTATCATATGTATTGTATAAGTTCGCGATAAGCTTCATAATGATGTTAATTGTGTGTGCAATAAGAATTCATTTTTTTTTTCAGTCCCGCAAAAATGGTGCGGATCCCGCTTATACGGGATCCCGCGATTACGGGATTGGATTCCTTACGTGAAGCTAAGTTAACAACGATAGACATATCCCAGCCCAGTAATAGCTTTTAATATAAGCAGGTAAGTTTAATATGATTTTCTTACCTCTCGGAGTCCTTGGGTAGCGAAAATAGTACTAGGTCGGGTAGGTATCTTTTTATTTGTATTCAAGCAGCCGAATGCGATACAATTTCGCGAGTTATATTTTCTCTGTCTTTCCATATTGAGTACCTAGTTATACTACAGAATAAAAGTAGGTAGGTAGGTATCTAGGTTCGTATGGGCGTGTGGGAACGTGCGCTGCGCTGCGTGGCGCGGGCGTCGCGTCGCGCGCGTGCGTCACGGAGCGGAGTCACGGGCGGTCACGGCTCGCGCGCGGCACCCACTGAATAGTAAAGCCGTCGGCCGCTCCCCGCGCATGCAAGTGCCTATAGGTACGATGTTGTCGAGATTAAACGGCGAAGTGAGCCGCCCGAATGAATTTAAAAAAAAACTAGATTCCAGTCTGGAATAGTTACATCACCTTTGAAAGAATCTATTCCGTGTTGGGCACCCTTAATACTGTAATAAATAAAATTGGTTACAAACTAAGCATGGACATGTCATGCGTTTGTACCCTGTCTGGCTCACTACTACCACGGTACATATATCTATCAGTAGTTCGACTCGCCCTATATTTGAAATAATTTACCTACAGCTTCACGGTTCGTGAACAGGCGATAGGGCTGCCCACCTACAGTATTTTAAATTCATCTAGGTACGTACTTGTCTAGTTTTGTGATTGTATATAATTTATTTGATAAAATGTTTTTTTGTGTGAATGAAATAGGAAGTGTTCAATAAAATGTAAGAAACAGACGAGTAATATATATTTTTTCATGACCCCCATTACCTACAGCACGGAGATACTTGAATACTCTAAATCGAAATAACATTTTTTTTGGTCACCCATCCGATGTAGAAACGTTGCAAACGTTACTTAATATCAACCATCTCATCGCGTGTGCGTTACCTACAGCAATCAAAACCTCTAACTACCTACTGCAAAATCTTACTTAAAAAGTAAATTATAATGTAAATCTTACTAGTGTTGGACTGTCGAGTTTTACAAATAAAAATCGCTCATTACATTTATTACTCTCACAATCATTTCATAATAATATTTCGTTTAATTCAATTATATATGTAAATAGCTAAGTACATACATAAGTAGTAAGTAGATAGCCTAGCCTAGGAACTACCTACTACTTTTTTCAACCTGACCGTTGGTAGTCACTTTTTTCACCCAAGCCAGCCATCCACTTATTTTTTATGAATCCAGGTAGGTATTATGTTATTGACGAAGTCAAGCAACCAAAAACAGCACAATATAGTCTACTATAATTTCTCTTTGTCATATTAAGTAATTGTACTTACTTGTAATTATTTAATTTTTTCAATGAATATTTGGCATAAATCGCACGCTTACTGCTTACAAACCCATCACACCGTTCGTTCGTCACTGCAGCGCATTCGCGACTGCTTGCGAACTGAGTGCGAACCGAAATCGTGGCGCGTAGGTATGACTCGCGTTCCGGCCGTTTGTATGAAGAGCTGCTTCTACCACAGTAAAGACAGAAAAAGACAGAACAGTAGGTTATCTAAGGCCGCCCGCCGAGTTATTAGCCTACTCTTGCGTTGATCCCCAGGGTTGTCACTTTTACTTTTAGTTAATATTTTCGAACAAGCAGCACTTGATCTAAATTTATGTAATAAAAAGCATATTATGATTGAATATTTTACCAATTTATAAATTTAGTAAAAATAAAAAGCCTTTAATCACATAACATTTATTATATTAAGTTACAAATTTGATACCGAGAAAATTTTTCTCCGGTTTCTGCACGTCCGGAACGCTTTATTATTATTTGTTAATGTAAAGTAAATTCTCATTCTTATGTAAAATTTTTGTAAAAAGCTTTTAGGAAAGCATGGACAGGGCATCTTAAATTCTATATCATTCAGTTGATCGTAAATTGACCGGCCAATTTTAATGTTGATGTGGTCCTTTTCGAACGCTTTGCGAAACACCTGCTCCATACTTTCTACATTATCGACAAAATCATCAGGTGGGATCATGAGTAAATTTCGATCTTTGCCGTAATTCCTGTAATGGGTGTATCTAGATTCTACACTTAAATTACAAGCTCGTTGATTAACGTCGACGTAATTATTTAATAATTCGCAGTTCTTATGGTAATCAACACATTTTTTTAACAAAGCGCCACAAACATAAAAAAATGCATTTTTTTCCGGTAGCTCATATTGTATATAGTCAGAACGTAAGATTTCCGACAAAATATTTTCATTTTCTTGTGTTTGATTGCTACTGGTCAGATGTTTATCGATTATTAAATGTTTGTGATTTTTCAAACTAATCAAAAATTCTGTGATATCTTCAGAACAATTACCATCTATTGGAGGCTTTGTAATATTTGTAAAATAAATCTTTCTATATGCAGATATGAATTGCCTACTGGTTGGCTCTGTAGCCATCCCGTTTTTTGACCGAATTTTTCCAAAAAAAAATTCAATAACATCTTGATTAAGGCGTCTTGTCAATAAATATTCAAACCCTTCTTGTTTAAGATCATCAAACAACTGTAATATAGATTTGATAGTAATTTGAAAACCATCAATAAACTTGACTGTTTTCGTAACGTCTCTACCGTTTTTTGGATTATATAACTTTAATGTTTGAAAAAGTATTAACATTTTATTAAAAAATTCTATTTGATTGTCATTTCCGCAAAACGCATTTTTGTAAGCATAGCTATGATAACGCGTCGAAGAGTTAAGTGCGTCAAATAAATCATTCATATTTTTTATGAAGACAACTGTTGGTCTTGCAGATTCATCAATTATTTTAAAATCTATGTACGTTAATAAGCTAACTGCAACAGTCCTACTCAAAAGTTGAGTCGCAAATCTGACTTTAATTTTTTCAAAATTGGTAGGGTTAATATGGCTGTTTGTTAACTTATAGGCCTGTCTAAATGTTTTTTTTTTATCTTGCTCATAAAATTTAAGAATATGCTCATACTTTGCAACTCCGCCATTTTGTAAATGAAAATGATATGTCATCAAATTATTACGAACTAATTTAATTAAGTGAGGTGCGTCAAAAATGTAATATATTTTATGATCATTAATAGTGAAATAGGTTTTTTCCACGCATATTCCCCTTTTTTTAGCCGAATTTAATAGATCTGATCCAAGATCAGATACAAACACTCTAACTTTTAACCCGACTTCAAAGAGTTTAAGTATAATTTTGTCGATCCATTTGGATATATTATCATCACTTTTACATTCTGATAACAATGCAAATCCTATCGGTTGGGACCATTTTACGAAAATACCCCTCACTAACACAACTAAAGCGTGTTTTGCCGGTAGTGGGGATTGTACGCCGTCTACTTCATGAAAACCAATGATTTTGTCGTCCTTAATATTATAAAAGAGATTTGTTTTAAGACTCATTGCACCCACTACTAAAGTACATTGCTTCTCTTTGTCAGACATGCTGTTTACTTTTAATTTAAGAACTGCCATTAAATCCTCATTTACCTGTGTAGTTATAGGAATGTACAGCTTATTTAACGTAGTTTTACATGGCATGTAAAGAGTTTCTTGTAATAAACGGTAGGCTTGTGGGCTTACGTAATACAAACTCAAGCAAAACATTTTATAAGCCAAAGTGTATCTGTTGCCTTTATAACTTGACTTTTGATCTACTTGCGCTTTTACAATATCGGCAAATTTTTCTGATAAAAAGCGGTCACATAGCTTATAAAACATGTTTTTTTGCGAATCACCCGAAGTCTGTCCTGTTTCATTTACTTTTAACCTTTTTTTTACACTAGACAAATCAGATTTTAATTTTCTTTTGCGCGGATTATCAGCAGAAAGCGAAGCAGCAGTTTGGACTTCTATGTTGCTTGATGTACTGATCTTCTCTGTTTGGCATGAAAAACTGCATGATGGTAGATCAATTTGGGTTGAAGTGGTGACTGACGTTTCTTCAATTTGAGTTCCTTTATCTTCTTTATTTTTAGGCAAACGTAAACACGGTAAACAATTCTTCTTTAATCGTTTTCGTTGAGAGTTCATAGAAATGTCTTCTGCTTTAAAATGTACTTCACATATTCGTTCATTATGTTTTGACTTGTTAGATAAGTCTTCGCGGTTAATTAACCGTAGCCACTGTAAGCGTCTGAAACAATTAAACAAATTGGTCAAGTGAAATAAATACAGAGTTCCATACGTATTTTCGCGAATATGTAAAAAAATATTTATCACCTATTATTTTCAATACATGATACCTTACTTAAATAAAACCGCAAAACTTTTTAGCCTCATTAGTTTCTGAGATACAATTATAATTATTGTTTATATGGGTACTGTGTAATAATTGTTTATGTAATCGGATAGCGTCAAGTAGCTCAAATGCAGCAAACGCGCCGCTCGCTTTTAAAGCTGGCTTCCCATGGTGCGTGATATTGCGGACGCACGCGCACCAGCCCGCACCACGCACCGTGGGAAGGTTCTCGTCCGTGGGCGCAGAGGACGTCTGTGGCGGTGCGCCGGTATCCGTCGCGAGGCGGTATCTTCAAAGGTGCGGTCGCATAATTTGGAGTCTACACTCGCGCGCACATACATTTATATGGAAAAATGCGACTCGGCTACGCTCTTAATAAAGCAAATAAACTGTGAAATATATAATATCTTCTTAGGTTTACGCGTTCACTATTTGTTATTGTTGTTATTACTAAATTTGACAATACCACATTTTCTAATAAGATTTAAGTATAAGTAGGTACTTACATTTCTGGTTCAGTAGGAACTATGAAGAATGATAAGTCCGGGTTTGCGAAATCGTTATTGAGGCACCCGAAAACACTACAATATTTTTTTCCCCTTTTTGAAGTCATGATACTCGTAATAATTAATATTATGGTGAGTGGCCGGCGAGAGTTGACGAACGCGAGCGGTCATGTAACGTACTCGCGTGCTCACAGTCGCGCTGCACAGCCCGTACTGCCGCCACCTTATTCCCCCATATATTATGCTAGCGTGTGCGTGAAATCGCGTGCCGACACGGCGCGCGGCGCGCACGCACACATTCAAACCGAGAGCGGCACGTTTGTATGAAGATATTTTACTGTTCTGTCCACAGAGAAAAGAAAAGTCTCTTTTCCGTGGTTCTGTCTTTACTGTGACTTCTACTCTCGAGTTGAAAGCAGCTGCACTTGAGAGACAGTTCTCTTCTATGCTAGGGACGCAAACAAAACACAAATGCAATCCAACCGATGAAATAATGGTAACGGATTTCAATACTACAATGAAATTTTCTTTTTAATTTAATATAGATGCGCATATATTAATCAAATACATATATGTTAATTGTATTTAATATGTAAAACTATAATATATAGTTCAGTAGGTATCAGCTACCGCTGGCCTTGCGGAGTGTCAGGGTCGCGCGGGACCGCCGCATGCAGCACGGCGCAAGCACGAGGCGGTGAGGCTGCCTCGAGAAATGTGTGCCTTTTCAGATATACCTACCTAATGATCAATGAAGATTAATTTATCAAGTTGTGATATTGCTGTTTTTTTGTATACTACTATTTCGGCAAACAAGCGTACGGCCCGCCTGATGGTAAGCGGTTACCGTAGCCATATGGACGCTTGCAACACATGAAGCATCGCTCACGCGTTACCGACCTTTCCCCCCGCCCCTATGAGCTCTGGCGACCTTACTCACGCGCAGGAACACAACTTTACACAACATAAAGTTATTTGGCTGCTGTTTTCTGGAAGGTGGAGGTACAGTCGAGGACATAAATATGTATACACTTTTTGAAATTCAAAAGCGATTTTCTCGCATGTTTAACATTTAAGTGTTAAACTTTTACACAAATCATAATAGTATATGTTAGAAGATTCTGCCTTTATAATATCTCATAATTTCAATCAGTAGTTTAAGAGGAAACTGTTGTTGAATTTTACTAATTGTATACATTTTTATGTCCTCGACTGTACTTGCCCAGTACTTCTTTGAGCGAATAAACGGTACGCTTTACCTCTCACTTACATACCTACATAATATACTGTGCACGGTGTTAGGATATCGTGTAGTACCCGGCTGGGTGGCTACCACCCTCAAGTTGAGTCGCCAAGCACCTAGCGTTGTGTTCCTTCCGACAGCGGCACTTGAGAGTCAGTTCCTTTCTATTCTAGGCTTTTTGTGCTTACCACCTTCGGCTACATCATTACTTACAATGGTGAGATTGTCGTCAAATACAGGTATATCCATATTATATTTTTATTATACTATTTTATTTATTTATAAATAAAATAGTATATTATACTATACTTATCATATATAATATACCTAGGTAAATAGTTTGTATGTTTGAAGTTTTGAAAGAATTCGATAAGTTATTTGATGATTCCGTGGATTCCAAATGTTGTGTCGAAAATGTATAGTTTCAATTAAATCCTACCTGAGCTGCCGAAAAGAAAACTAATAAGTTTAAATAATCATTGTATTAAAGTGTAAGTAGGGAATAAGTAATTGCTTCATGCTTTATTATAGTGCTTAACAACAACTACGCTAAATGCTAGTTCCCTTCTAATCTTTGTGTGCTGCTTACCACCTTCTGACACCTTATCAGCTTACTCCTGAACTCCTCACATGGTGAGATAATGTTGAAACAAGCCAATTTTGTAACATTATAGATCCACATGTATATTTTTAAATCACTTAGTACAATGAAACATCGTTTAATAAAAAATGTATAAAAATATTGTTGGCTCGCTCTCGCATCGGCGCGTCCAACCGGTCCGCTGATTACCGAGCGTGTTTTGCCATCCACTTGCTACGCCACGCCACGAGCAGCCACGACGCGAAGCGATAAGTGGCGCAAACAAACTGAACCAACCAGCCAGCGCGCTGTGCTTCGCTTCTCTACCGTGTGTGTTTTAGTTGTACTGGCAGCTGTGTGCGAGTGGGAGCTAGATCTGTGGCTAGGTACGTACATATTAATTCACTTACTGATAAACATACTTATGCGAAGAATTCTGGTGTCATTAATTTAATAAGAGTTTGATATTCTTTGAACAGTTCTTATACACACATGTCCTTCACGCTACGCACGCACCATGATTTCGATGAATATTTATACAGTAAGTAGGTACAGTCGAGGACATAAATATGTATACACTTTTTGAAATTCAAAAGCGATTTTCTCGCATATTTAACATTTAAGTGTTAAACTATTACACAAATCATAATTGTATATGTTAGAAGATTCTGCCTTTATAATATCTCATAATTTCAATCAGTAGTTTAAGAGGAAACCGTTGTTGAATTTTACTAAGTGTATACATATTTATGTCCTCGACTGTACCTACCTATGTTGTGAAAGGATAAATTAATAAATAAATGTAAATGTTAAACCTTAAGAATACAAAAGTAAAGGAGAAAACCACAAACATGAATACAGAAACCATACTTAACGCAACATAAAATTCGAAAGCACGACCAAGTGCTAAAACCAATCCGCTCAACCTTAAAGAGCATTCGGAGTCGGCAATTTTCTCGAGAGACATGTTCAGTAAACCTTCGCAATATTTTCATTAGTAGTGAGAGCAAAAGATGCAGAACAAACATTTATAGGTGACGGTGCGTGTGCTTATCCGCAGATCCTGCTTACGGCGTGCGGCGTGCGGGGTGCGGCACAAGTGCTTGTTCGCGAGACCTGAATACAAATAGAGGGACGTATTTAAGCCGGGATTTTCAATCGCTGCACGGCGACGTTTGAGCATTTTAAGTAGGCGTGTGTGATCCAACATGTAGATGAAACAGCTCCGACGATGGGGTGCCTCTGCACCCCCAGCCCCCAGTTCATGTTTCATTTAAATTTGCTTCTTTCACCTTTGTCACGAATTTAATATCAACTTGGTCAGATTTGCTCGCACACGACGTTGGTTTTGGTTTCTATAAACAAAAAGGAATCGTTTTTCTTACCAATTGTAGGTTTTTTTATTGCCAAACTGGGCATATCGATCGTTTCGTAAGCTAAATTTACTTGTGATAGCTACTTCTATATGGGAGGGTCTGCTATGCAAAGCTTTGAGATAATATATAAGAGTAAAGATATAAGAGTCTTAATTTTAACCGATACCGGTCCGTAAATTATAGGAATCGACCATAAGTAATGTCAACAGTATGTTCATCATTTTGATAGAAAATGTATTTGAATAGAAAGCTAATTAGGAGATAATGTAAAATGTAAGAGAAAGCTCTCATACGGAAAAAAATTAATCCTCGAAACAACGCGTATTTTAGATGAAAGCATTAACCCGCAGAGAACAAGCAATAAAGGCTATCAACAAAACAGAAAATGAATCTAGAAATATGATCGACAAACAGCTGCGACCTTGGCTCGCCGGATTTGGCGAAAATTAAGGCAAATTAAGCAAGACACGCACGCTTGCCGAAACTACGTTTCCGCTATGACAAATAACTCGTTTATAAAAACAGTGGAACCGTTGATTTACACTATTACTATTGAAAGACGGCACTGTACCAGGTAGCCGAAAAGGAACCCAAGTTTTTTAAGTCAATAAAGAAAGAAGACTTATCTAACTGTATTTTAGGAGATTGTTTTGAACGCTGCTGGTAGTTTAATATTATGTAAAATAATACTTAGTGGTAGTTAAAAGACCACACTGATCTTGATGATAATATAAATAATGAGTGCTCAATTAATGTAATTCATATAAATTCCATAATGTCCCGGAGATGCTGTGTTATGGACACAAAATGTAGAGAACATCAATAATGTTATATTGAGATGAAATACAAAGGTACAGCAGATCGTGACTTGCAGCAAGTGCTCTAAAAAATACGTAGTAATTGCAGCTGCTTATTTAAACTAAATAGCGACAGTAAAGGGGACTTTAACTATAAAAGTGCGTAGGTACTTACAGTCACACCACACACCCCTCAATACAGTGAAGTTCGACTCTTATTATTAGTAGCTTTCATTCTACGAGTTTGGTTGCCAATGGTGATATTCGGCATTACACACAGTACGGCAGCTGTCGCTCCAAAAGTAATTAATTTGCTACTCCGTTGCTAGAAAAAATACTCTTGCGAGTTTGCGAGTGCTGGTGTGATGAAGAACTTAGATTAGTTAGGATGATATAGATTTCAAGGTAATGTTTTAAGCCATCTCGGAGATATGAAAAGGCAACGTATTGTTAGAAATAACAGGAAATTAACAAAAGGAGCAGTAGGTACATTGTCTTCACAATCTTTAGACTCATTGTCTTAAAGACCATAAAGGTACAGTTCCCACAGGTCTTTGTTGGAAATGTTTTGTTTGTGAAGTAAAAAATACAAGAAGAAAATATAACATTTATTGGTTCAATCATTCCGGTAGGATGGTATTCAATATGAATAATTCCGTACTAACTCAAAATGTTCACAACATGTTGACGCTTATATTATTTTAAATGTTTTTTAACTAAGTAAGTACTTCTTAATTACTCTATTGTTTCATGTTTCCGACAGCCATGCTTAAATACAAACATCTCTAATATCCATCATATTTTAATATAAGATCAAATAATACCTATAATGACACGCCGGTTTTGTTGAGCAAGAGAGCGGACATTACCTCAAGTAAGAATTTGACAAATGATCCCAAAACTTATTTTTGTTAAAAATATAAACATTAACTTAAACCTAAACACGTTAAATTTATCTACCTGTTTGTATAAAATTATAAAACTGCTATCACATATTATTATGCACTTGTATACATTCAATAATATTATTACTATTTGTAGACTAGGCTCTAAATGCATATTTATTTCAGTGTGCTCTAGTTGTACCATTATCAATTTACCTTTCTAACTAACCTATTCATATAAGGAACTGAAAGATGTAAACATTTCCTCGCATCAATGTTTTTTTAAATTATTCTACAACTCAACTATTTACAGCGCTTCATTCATCCGGCAGTATACGAAACTCGTGAACCTTATCCAACACGCCAATTTTTTGGTCCTCTTCATCGCTCCTCGCTTCCACGGAGTTGGTCAGGTTGATGGCGTCGCTCTGCTCATCCATGCCATTGTGACCGTCCTCCTCGTCCAGTAAGTTATGGAGGAAGTTGAGGCACTGTCGTCGGAACAGCCTCTGCTTCCTCATGGGCAGCTCCTGGTAGTCGTTGTATATCCCTCGGAAGAAGTGGAAGTAGGCCGAGTTCTCGTCGGGCTCGAAGGTGTGCGAGCTAGAGGTGTCGTCGAGGGGCGGCGGCTCGAAGGCCTGCGCATGCGCACCCAGCGAGAACCAAGGGCTGTGCATGAAGGGTTTGATGTCCACTGACTCGGCGGCCGCCACCCCCGCCCCCGCCCCCGCCGGCTGCTCGCTGATACTCAGGAATGATGTCGGCGTGAATGAAGAGTACGGTGATGTTCGCCTGCGGATGGGAGGCACGTGTTAATATATCACGACTGCATTGCATACAATTTCTGTAGCCGGCAGCAGCCAAAATGTTCTGTCTGTGTCACCTTTATTGGCACATTCGCGGGCAACAATCCGCCTGTTCAGAAACTATCACGTTTCTTATCTTTGAAAATGATATGAATCTGATTGTTAAGAGTTTGCGTTATGATATGCCATCCACGATGCAGCCTTGCAGAAGTGCGAATCGGTAAAGCAATGGAACAGAGATAAAAGCTTCTTAAGAGCGTGCAAAATTACCAATTTTTAGGGTTCCTATAAAAATTATAATAGGAGGATAAACTTAAATAAACAAAATTTTAATCAGTTTTTATTATAAACTGATGATAGTTTTTTTGTTTTTCTATATTGTTGTCTTTTAATTGAATGGTAAATTCTAAATCTAATAGATAGTTTGTTAACTCTGGGGAAGTGACATCTTCAGGTTTCGAAACTAATGATGGTGAATTGAACATACGACACGACAGTCGCCTGGTTTCATAAGTAAACTATCGTTTTTTTTATCACAATTTGCATTTTGAGGTTTCTTTAACATATTGGTTATAAGCATAGAAATAAATATACCTAGAAAGAACGTCGCCATACTACACGAATATACAAAACAGGCCAACTTTTATAGGCTGCTGCGCGTAACAGCTACGTTTTACGCTCCCTCTGCGTCATTCTGCTTGTCATAATGACGTTCATAATGATAGTAGTTGTTAAAATATTCCAATTAAAATCGGGAGAAACTTAAATATTGATCATTATTTTGCATTTTTATTTATTTTTATTTGATTTAGCCTCTAACGGTTAGAGCCTATTTTTATCGACGCGTGCAGAGCTGCGAGTGGCTGCGACACTCTATCTGGATGTATCCTTAATCAAAGGTTATAAGCATATTATTAAAGGCAATACTAATTTGTCGACATGCTGATTAATTGCCGATTGCTATAATTTACGGACCGTTATCGGTTAAAATTAAGACTCGTATATCTTTACTAATTATGAAGCAAAGACCTCAAAGCTTTGCATAGCAGACCCTCCCATATGGAAGTAGCTATCAAAGGTAAAATTAGAAATGATCAATATGCCCAGTTTGGCAATAAAAAACCTACCATTGGTAAGCAAAACGATTCGTTTTTGTTTATAGAAACGGGGCATTAGACGTCTCGTAAATATTAATTTAATTTTTTCTGATTTGTTTGTAGTAAAGAACTAAAAGACAGAAAAAAGCTTGGCTCTAAACCCAAACAAACTTCCTTCACCTAATTTTAAGGGTGTGGGTTGATTTACTGAAAATCCTGAAATATGTATTTTATTATTTATAAAAAATCAATTTTCAGACCTCTAGCATAATTTGCGGAAGTCTCATACAAACTTCCATCCCCTAGTTGGGGGGTAAAAGTTACAAGTTTTTTTTTTGTTTGTGTTCTAATACTAGATTACGCTCTGGTGTTTCGAGTGGCAGGGGCACTGTTGTGCCCTCAGATCGATGAATGTTGTGTATGTGTAGGCCTACAGGCTTACTTACGTGATCGTCATGTGCTCCAGCTTGTACTAACTAACCTATCATCATAGCGCGGACGGATGTATTATGAAGCTTTATGTCTCTGTTCCATTCTTTACTTTGTGGCGGGTGGGCGGAGGTGCCGCGCGCGCCTATAGTGTAGTTGCGGATGTGTGTGGTGTGGTGTACCTAGTGTAGGGATGGATGGTGTGACTCACGTGTCGGTGGCCATGTGCTCCCGCAGGAACTGCAGCTCGTCGGCGAGGTACCACTTGGAGACCATGCGGCCCTTGCCGGTGCGCGCGCCGTGCATCTCGTTGCGGAGGTGCCGCGAGTACGAGTTGCGGATGTGGGACCACTTGCGACGCACATCCGCCACTGCACCAGGACAAGCGCACATTCATGAACTAACTAATTATAATAATAGCTACAAATGTTGTAAGTAATACATGTGCTGTTGATGTACCTTTTTATAAATAAATAAACTAGTAACTCGACATCTAAACTAAATTAGAAGACTCGGACACGACACGTAAAGCTTAATCCCACCAACAACACTCGCACTGTCACAAAGTTATCAGTTCTCATGTAGAGCCAAGCTTATAACTCTACACGCCCTAACTCTACAAGCCCTAACTTCACAAACCTACACCTTAGTCAAAATATATGGCTTGGCCGTTTCTCTACCGTCACATGGGCGTAAGGAAAAAGAAAGAATATTACTTTTCTATAATACAATAGTTCTTGTAGTAGCGAACCGGCCAAGCAAATATTTTGACTAAGGTGTGTAGAGTTTGCGAAGTTAGGGCCTGTAGAGTTAGGGCGCGGAGAGTTATTTATTGCACACCGAGCTCACCCATGTGTACCAATACTTAATAACCTTATAATTATTATTTTGCATGTAAAAAATATACTAATACTAACTTATGCTGTGTTAAGGCCAACCTAATTATTTATAAACTTCTAATAATTCTGTTAAAAAACAAGGATGGCATATTGTACATTATGCAGTGCTACCATGCATTTACTTATTACAGGAATTGCCCAATTCAAGTCAACATAATAATATGTAATATAAACCTATTAGTGAGTAATTAAATAGAAAAGTTTTACTTAAGTTCTTTCATAACACTGAATTCCTGAATTAAATGGTTGAGTTGAGCGTGAAAGTGAGTCTATTAGCAAATTTAGGTAGGTACCTTACCTATCTCGCTCGACAACCCAATTCAGTGCAACATTATTGTCAATGGCATTAGGATATTGAAGCTAAACTTGCTGTTGTACCTATGTATGTTTCAGTAGGTAGGTATGTTCAGTAGGTAAGCAACCTTCCGAACCGTACATTAGAGTACCTTTTAGAGTTTGACTATTCATAAGTGCCAGTGAAGGCATAAAGTAAGTAGGCATTCATTCATAAGTGAATGAATAAATTATTTCATTTCATTTCATTTCATGTAAATTTTTTTTCTTTATATAATTTTGTTATTATAAGTGTGTACTTATTTCTTTCTTTCTTTACATTTCAACAATAGTCGTATATATACAGTATCTGCATATAGGTCGCTCCTTACTATCAGCTGGTGTTCAAACATCTACCGAAACGCTAGCAAAACATCAACACGATAAGAGGGCGCGCGGTGGGGTGGGGGGCGGCGGGGGGCGCGGCGCGATAATACATCTAGCCCGTAGATATAAATAAAACAAGTCGTGTTACCGGTGCAGCCCATCTCCTCGGCGACCTCCTGCCACAGGCGCTTAACCGTGGTGTAGTAGCTGGCGACGGGCATGTTGTTCCGCGCGTACAGCAGCCGGCGCGCCTTCACCAGCCGGATCATCTTGCGGTCGTCGGCCTGCGACGAGTCCACCATGCGGCCCACCTCCGCGGCCGCCGCCGCCGCCGCCACCGCCGCCGCCGACATCGACAGCAGCGGCGCCTCGCCCGTCGACTCCGCCATCTCTTCCATATCCGCTTGCAGCCTCTCCCGTGGTTTCGGCATGCTCGAAACCGACCCGGGCGTACCTACCCAAAAATAATCTCACCAAACTTATTATTCGCGTGAAAAATGTAAACTACACGTCACGCCGCAACGGACGCGCGAAGCAAACACGGCGACGCGCATGGCGGCAGACAGACACGCGCAGCGAGAAGCAAGCTCGCAAACACGCCGGTCTCGCTCGCTCGCACGTGTGATAAAGCGCGCGAGAGCGGCACGAACATGGAAACACGTGAAAAAGCAAGAGCGCAGACGCTCTGTCCGTCGGGCTGTTACTTTTATAAATTCCACATCGTCGGTTATCGATTCGGCTCGGACGGCGCGGCGCGGCCCGGCTGTGGCCCCGGGCTCGGCCGAGGCGGCTAGTAGCCGGCCAGCGACCGAAGTTTTTTCTATCGCATCGCATTTTATTTTCGTCTATGCTGATGAACACATTTGCAGCCCCTGTCCTAGTTTGTTTGCAAACAATACGCGAAAGCGGTATTTTTGTACAAAATAACAAATAGGTACTTACCCAATGTACCTACTTACTTAATACTTTTTACATATCGTTTGTCGACAAGATGAACCTGATTTTAGAATGGTATGTATGTACCTAATTATAATGCAGCCACAGATTACAGAACAAAAGGCAGATAGAGCGCGTGGAACAGGGGAGTGAGGCCAAATAATCAAATAGGTACAAATTGAACAAAATATTCGCTTTTGACTTTGTATTTGGTTTTTTTAAACAAAGTTTATTCAACAGAGTGTTTTTCGTTACATAAAGTTTGTTAAAGCAAATAGGTACATATTCAAAAGCTAATACCAGCTATGTGTTTTTCAATTTGTATTTGTTTTTTGGCCTCACTCCCGTATTACGCGCGCTCTATCTGCTTTGTTTTGTAATCTGAGAATGCAGCCTTCTCGCAAGCAACTTACTCGGCTTAGGTAGGTAACGCTACCCTACCCACCGATCTATTAACATTTAAGATTTGTAAGAATATCTCTATCATTATCCTAAAATAGGTATATTATAAATTAACACCAAGTTTACATGTACCAGTGTTAATGACTCATACATAAACGTAGTAGCATGCATGACATAACTAATTAATAATCTTTTATCAAACATCCTGACCTCGATTATGTAACTTACACAACCTTACACTCGTAATGTTAGTGCTCGCACGCATCACTGTCGGTTCATTGAAGAGTAGTCAAGACGATTCCCGCTGGATGTCTTGCCTACCCAGCAATGTATGTCATGCGCTATCTTGATCACGTGCACGTTAGTTGTGATTTTTGCGCCCGGTGACGGGGAAGCCTAGGATTCAAGAGCAATTCTTTTTTACTGCTGCCAGCGAACGGTTGATCTTACGAAGCAGTAAAACAGTAGTTAAATCCGCGTCCCCGCTTGCCGAGTGATCCCTCGGTAAGTGGAGTCGCGCTTTATGTGAGCGCTGCTTGATTCAACGCACAGATTGGGGAACGTTACAGGCAGGCATGCATACTATTCTCAATTATAATAATATGGGGTTAGCAAACAAGTGACTGCAGTTTACCTACTATTTTATTCGAGATCATAATTTTAAAGGGTCGAATCTTGAAGGTTGTGGTCGAACTCTTTATTTAAATATATCTGCAGGCTTCTAAAAATGTCGTAGATTTTAATCGAATTTTAAATAACCGTACGCCCGGTATGTACCTATTCTATACAATAAATCATTATCCTTACTAATCCTTCAAGAAATGATAATTTGAGTTTGTTTGTATAGTTGCTTGAGCTTTCACGCCTTAACTACACAACCGATCTAGATAAAATTTGGCATACAGATAGTGTACGATATGGAAAAGGACATGGGTACTTTTTGTCCCGGGAAAACGGGTGCAAACGTAGCGGACAGCTAGCTAGTAAATATGTATAACTGACAAGATAACTGTCACCGATCGATGCCCGGCGCCAACAACTCCTGTCCTTTTTTTCTAAATTGTGTTGTTTTCTTGGAGACTATATAATTAAATAAACATCTGTGCAAGTGTTCATCGAGCTACCTACTATGTACCTACCAGTTATACTATTTCTATGGTACCTACGTTTACTATTTCAAAGCTTATATTTGTGTAGCACATACAACACAACACAACTTTATGAACATAAAAAAAAAGATTCCATTCCAACTAAAAAAATCAATCGCACTGTAAAGGGTCAACTAAACTAATTAAAATATTATCACTCAAAGTGTACCTAGGTACCTACCTAAATAAACTATTATTACTCTTTATAAATAGGCTCGGCTCGGCTCCAGTGAAGAACAGAATGCGTCAGTAGGTACCTACGTAAGTATTGTTAACTCGGTAAATATTTTAAAGTGATTTGCATTCACCGAATTACAAAAAAAGCTCCGGCTCTGGCCGCGTCGGTAGTGCCCAGGTTGTGCCGCCGCGCCGCGCCGCAGCGGCCGGGGGATATTTTTTGTGACCGTAAAACTTAAGTTAGGTAGCCGGAGGGAGGGGCCCGACCCAACCGCCACCTAACTCAATGTATGGGAATGGAATGCAAGGGTGATGGGTTCGAACAATGCAAACGATCTTTTAGGAAATATTCTTTATTTTTAATTCTTGTAAATTACGGCGAAATGTCTTAAGTTCTAATAAATGCAAAGTATCTTGCAATAATTTATACATTCATTGAAATTTGTCCAGATAAGCATAATGAACCATGCAGTTAACAGAGTAATATGTAGGAAATTACTTAATTACATTAACTAATTGATATAGGCTGACAATAGGATGGTAATAACACTGGGACACCGCGTGTATAAATCGAAAGTCTCGGAATTATCGTTACTTAAATCTATGTAATGTCCGTCACTAGAACTGAATCGCTGTGAAGTCATTCGCACTCGCTGTCGTCGTCCTCATCGTCGTCGTCGTCGTCCTTCTTGGCGGGTTTCTTGAGCTTGGCGGGCGCGCGCGCGGGCTTCCTGGTGCGCTTCCGCTTGGGCGCGGGCGGGTCGGGCTCGCCGTCGGCGCCCGCCGCGTCGGTGTACGACTCCAGGTCCTTGGTGTACTGCACCTTGGCGGCGGCCGCCTTGCGCTCCCACTCGGTCTTGTCCTTCATGCCGCGCCACAGCTCGCCCGCCCTCTTGGCGATCTCTGTCACCTTCAGGCCCGGGTGCTCCGCCTTGATCTCCTCGCGGGCGCTGTTCAGCCACAGGAGGTACGCCGACATCGGCCTTTTTGGTTTGTCCGTCATTTTGAAATTATCTGTTGACAAAAACATTTAGAAATTGTACTCACAATTTATTTTAATTGATCTAAAAGTGAAAATATCAAGCGATTTATTATCTTATCTAATTTACAAATCTTAACGCGCAAACCGAACTACTCTACGATAAACGAGCCCCTCGTAACAATGTATACACAAGGAAGGAACCCCAAATAAAAGCGACGCGACACCGTTTCAAACGTAACGGTTATCGCGCGCGTCATACACGACACAACAGCAATGTACCTACTTATACTGGCCTACTTACTACACAACAACAATGACAAACTAAAGCACGTTACTATAGTGAATACGATAAAAGCAGTGAAACGATGAAAAATTCACAAGTAATACAAAACATTCTTACCTTAAAATAGTGTTTACGTAATAACAAAACTAAATAATGTGTGGCGGTTGTCGCGACGGGCGGCAAACGATCGGTCCCCACTGTGGCGAGGCTGGCGGCCGACTGGCACAGACTATACAGCGCGCGAGTAGCTCCGCCTCGCCGCGCTCGCACCGCACACCGACACCGTGCGACACCCGCCACAGATAAACAAACAATACAAGAAATGGCGGGTTCCGCTATTAATACTTTTCGTTGTGATATTTTTTGTAATCATTCACATGCCTAAAAATAGCAACATTTACTTTACGTTTAGCTTCATGAATAGTCGGCATGCCTAATGTTCTTGCTCGGTGTTATAATGAAGTTTTTTATAAAAATAAGCCGACCATTCGTAAATCATAGCCGTGCGTGATCCCCTAATCCTACGTCTCAAATTAATTCAACAGATGTACCTGTCTGTCTGCGGTGCGCGGCACTTTAAACAAATTAATTACCGCATAAAGTTATACAATACATATAGATGTTATACGGCAGTTTTAAAAAGCTCTTATCTTTACAACGATCCAGAAACTTAGGCAATAAATTCGCACTTACATAAAAGGAGGCAAAGTTAGGAGGTGGTTTTAAAGGGGGGTGGAGGAGTGGAGAGGGCGGATAGCCGTAAAACTGACATCGTACCGGCTTCGTATGATTCTTGGCGGAATGAACGAATCAGCTTTTTTATCGTAAATTGGCAGCATTTTTACGAGCAGCTCGGCCACGCTCGGCTCTCATTACCGCGCCGCGTCTCGTATCGCACCGGCCCCGTCCCGCGCCCTCCGCGCCCCGGAAAAGGACAGATTAGCAAATTTTAAATGTGGGGCATTATTTAAAGGTGGTGGAAGAGACATCATGCGCGCGGCAAGGGCAACCCTTGATGGTATACAAACAAAACTTTTTATATGCCCCTTCAGTGCATAAAGCCCATAAAAAGCACACGAGACAGTTATTTTACTAGAAACAAGTTTAAGAATTGCGCAGCAAATACAACGATCTTCTGATGCAAGATAAAATTGGCTGCTATAATGGATTATTATCGCTTAGGTAGGACATGCTTGCTTAGTTAGGTAGTACCTACCAATAAAATAATAAGTAG
Organism: Achlya flavicornis; assembly: GCA_947623365.1. Lineage (NCBI taxonomy): Eukaryota > Metazoa > Arthropoda > Insecta > Lepidoptera > Drepanidae > Achlya > Achlya flavicornis. The sequence continues at coordinate 139,314 of OX392483.1, read as the reverse complement.
TCCTTTTTGATGGTGGAATGAGGTTTCTTAAACACTGAGACAATTAAAAATGCTTCTTAAAATCTTAAAGTTCTATTTAGTATAAGGAAACACATTTCTGAAGAGGTGACAATGTTATTAAGTGACATTTTAGTAGGTAGGTACTCGCCCCATTTCACTATTGCAGTGAAGTATACGGTAGCTACGGAGTTACGGACCCAGCTTGTGGAATAAAACAGAACATGCTACCCAAGGTAGGTATACAAGCATTGGGCCATTATTACTACGCAGTAATAATAACTTTAAGTTCAAAATTCATGCGCCCGTTTCTTTTTTTCTACACCCAGGAGAGAGCACATTACACCTTACGTATACGTAGTATTTATATACTCTGAGACTTTATAATACCTTTTGCAAAAAGGCATGCTGAAAATGAAGACTAAAAGAGAACTACACTTAGCATGTATCACGCAGAGAGTAATTTGGAACAAAAAGCCTGAATACCTTTATTTTGGCGAATTTGACGTGGATAAAGGACATTCACCCTCTGAACCCACATTCCAAATTTCGCCATTCCCAAACTCAATACCGCAGGTTTTCAAGGTGGCTTCTTTTAAAATCTGGAATACACTCCAACCACATTTTTTATTTTTTTTATTTATGTTCCCAAGCTGGTCGTTACAGCAGTTAGGTACATATAAAATTAAATACTACAAAGACATGGTTGACTGAACGGCCTTCTATTTAAAGAAGGAATTAAAGTTATCTATAATACATTTAAAAATCGTGGGAATCGAACTCACGACCTTTGGCGTGACAGTTAGTGCCAAACTCAAACCTAATTTATTCTGTGCTGTATAGAGTTTTAGAGCTAATAATATAGATATAAGTATCTAGGTACTTACATGCAATGGTTAACATGGTGCAACAAAAGGGGTTTGATTACAGATCTAATAAAATATGAAGACCTTGGAAGAAGATGGTTCTTCAAAAGGGGTGTGAAGAGATTTCTGCAGGGTCGGCAACGCGCGCGTGATACCCCTGGTGTTGCAAGCGTCCATAGGCTACGGTAACCGCTTACCATCAGGCGGGCCGTATGCTTGTTTGCCACCTAAGTGGTATAAAAAAAAAGACCCTCAGATCGAGCAGCTCGTCGCAGCAGGTCTACAACACAACCCGAATGCGCTCGGCAACATTACAGTACGCTGAAAATTATTACATTACCTATTAGTTTTCTAAATTTGTAATTATGAGATTATCTCTAAGCATATATCCACTTCTGCTCGCTCACCTCACTCACTGCGGGGCCGCGCGACGTGCGTGACATGTTACGATTTACGACGTTTTTTTCTAGTAGGTGGTGGTGGTTGGACGGGTTGGTTGGTACCCCGGACCGGACCGATTAAGCACGTTTCATTCCTTTTTCAAAACCCCGTAATCCATTTTTCTCTTGTCGCCCAAGGATTGACTCCGAAAATAGTATGTAGTGTAGTGACGAAGTGTCTCCTCTTCCCCCCCTACCTCGGACCCTTCGCCCCTCGGCCTGGGCCCCGGGAATACACGTAACTCTATCTTGATTTAGTGTGCAATTAAGCAGCTCGCACCCAATATTTTTTCCTATTCGTCGTCGTCGTTACCTACATAGAAGTGCGCGGCGGCTTATTATTTTGGCCCATAAAACTAAAAACGGCGGCGTTCGGTACCGCCTCTGAAAGTTATAATTTTCCAAATAGGAAACATCTGGCGCGTTGTGATATTGTATCATCGAGGAACAATCCCTTAAGAGTAGTAATACCGAGCAATCCGATTCCGAAAATAGTCAGTGATTTGTCACTGATTTTGAACAGTAAGGACCAATCACTGCATCTTGTGTTCTTGACTTGACCAATCAGTGCGCAAGTGTCCTTGAATTAGCCAATCAGAGTGCATTGTCGATGGTGGGAAATTGGCGGAATAGATATGCAAAATGAACGTCATTGCGCTTCTTTGGGTTGATTGTTCGATGTATTGTATTGAGCAGTAAGTGGCGAGTGGAACTTGCGGCTGAGATGCCGGAGCCGGAGCCGACGCCTGCCGGGGCTCGACGCCTGCAGAAACCCGACCCCTGCCGGGGCCCGGCTGCACACATCTCCCTGTTCCCTGGATTTTTTATACTGCTATTAAATGCGAAAGTGATTTAGATTGTTTGTTACCTCTCGACGCCTCAACGGCACTACCAATAGTTATGTTTGGCATTCAGGACCCTGGCTGGAACATACCATGTAAGGTATTTTTTATCAATAAAACCACGGAAAAGAGAATACACAATAAAACAATCGGAACTAAAAAACTATATCTGCGTTCGGTTTCCGCGAATCCCCATTACAGTACGTTTTTATGGGAAGATGCACTCTCTCTCGCACACAGACGCAAAGAACATATGTTTCCTTTTGACAGAAAACAGCTGTTGCACGCTCCCTGGAATCTATTAACGGTCGCATTCCTGGTTCACGGCTGACTTGCCTGGTGGCTGGTGCAGGTAGCGCTTAGTGCTGGGGGATAGGTGTCACATTCCCGTGTCACGTGTCGTGGCCCGCATCGAGATCAGCTGATCGTAACCGCTGCTTTGTTTACGGCGCACGCGCACAGGATGCACAACACTTGAAAGGCGGGTCTAAGTTGAACGGGTCGGGGATGTAGTTATGACGAACATATTTAATTTGTTATGGTTTACCTGAGCACTGTTTGCTTATTTGGGTAACATCAACATCATATACAGTTATACACCTATGGATGATAGATTTTAATGCACTCACAAAAGCAATCTTGCAAAAGGCCAAACTTACTTGGTACAAGGACAAACTGATAGAGGCCGTACTGCACCATAATTGCACAATGTCAAGTTTTTTTTTAAATTTATACTACTAAGGTAGCAAACAAGCATACGGCCCACCTGTTGGTAAACGGTAACCGAAGCCTATTGACGCTTGCATCACCATTTTATTTACGGAGCACAGAAAATTAAAATAATAAATCGGTAATAGCTCAGTCCGTGATAGATAGCTATGGATCATGGAAAATAGAGAGGAAACCAAAGCACGGTTGCTTGTTGGTTTGCACGCAAACAGTATGTAAGTAATTTTCTGTGTATTGGACTGTGCGTGTCTTCTATACAAACGGAAATATTTACTAGCAACGTTAAAACACGCATTCACGCTGCCACACTGCCACGTACCACGCAGCGTAGCGCGCGCGCTATTATTCTGTTTATTACTATACAATACTAGTTTATTATTCTGTCTGTAGACATTGTGTTGTGACCACTTTCGGTCACATCCCCACTTATCGTGGTGAGATTGTGGACAAACTCATGCCTATCGCAAACAGTATGTAAGTACTTAGATATAGTCTACGCTACCAACTCTACGCAGCAGCGTACGTAGCCGTAATCACCCGTAGCCGTAGGCGTGTCTGCTTTAGTTAGAGACGAATTGAGAGGTATGTAGGTTGTTCTAGCTAATTATTGTACTGCAAGGCGGTTAACACTCTGCCACGCATCACGCTGCAAGTTGCGTGTCAACGAACGAAAATGAACGCGCGTGGATGAATTTTCTGTGTATTGGACTGTGCGTGTCTTCTATACAAACGGAGATATTTACAAGCAACGTTAAAACAGGCATTCACGCTGCCTCACTGACTTACTGAATTTACCAGGTTCGGAAGTTAGCCTTCAACTGAATAGAACCGGTAAGATAGAGTTTCTTGATGAGTCAAGGTAAAATGAGTTTTTAGACACCCTGGGAAGATACGTTATTGAGCAGTTTGTAGCTTATTTACTGCTGTTACATAGATCCGTGCGAAAGAGAGCGCTACGATATGGGGTTCTTCAAAAAAGGGGTAAAAAGAGCTCTACTAGGTCGGTAACACATTGGCTATCCCCTTGGTATTGCAAATGTCCATAGGCGGCGGTGACCACTTACTATCAGGTGGCCCGTCTGCCTACTTATCAAACTATTGACATAAAAAGAATAGAGATTGTCTGTAACCTCGTGACGCCTGAACGGCACACCACAACAAACCATGGTGGTAATTTGCCACGCATGTAGGTAGATCATAACTCGGAACAACTTATATCACTTATACAAATCGGCTGAAATCACTGAGGGTCATTTTTCATTAAACATGATGATAAAAGTACATTTTATTTAATCCAACTGGCGATGTGAGTAATTGGTTTTAATTATTATAAACAAGTAAAACTGGCACGGCGCGGCTGGGGAATGTGATTGAATGACATCATAAATAAAGTTAACATTTTTAATACAAAAATCTTTATTTCTATTAATACTTATAGTAGATAATTTTAAATAACTAAAGAGATCTCCATGTTTCATCAAGATTCATTAGAAATACTACCTGCTATGTATATATACTCGTAGCGTCTTAATTATACATGTCTATCATTAATTTCAGTCAATTATTAAAGCAATCGCTTCATAGCGATCGGTTTCTTTAACATTTACATATTTATTTAACGTTTTGAACAATAGGTCATACACATTATACATAATTTAGAATATAAAACTTACATTACTATGTACCGATCCATGTAAGTAAGTAAGTTCTATCTATTCCTTGTCATTTTCTGAAAATTAGGTACACTAGGTTCACTAGATAGGTTTAGGAAGAAAAACAATTATTGTTCTGGACAACGTTGAGTAGATGACCCAAATGACGTGGAAGACGTGGCGAGTGTTGGTGGCACATGTACGGAAAGTGTTTATTACACATATTTATAAAAAAAAAACCTATGAGTAACATGATACGAGTAGGTACCTTTCTTCGAGCTCGAGCAGATTGCAAAATCAGTATTGTAGGTAAGTACCTACAATTTACAATCATTCAGCCACCATTCAGCTATTATTATAGGTACGTATTATAGAACAAGTGTTCTAATGCAGGTATTTGTGTGCACTTGGCTTTTTCTGGAAACCGTGATCGTATGGATCGTCGCTGTTGCAATAACTTATACTAGACTAGACTGTTGATGTGTATCTATCTATTGAGTGGAACTACTTATTTTTAAAGTAACTTAGTTTAGTTTCACTAAAATATGATTTATTTCTTGACTTGTTGCTGTGCTTGAAGTCATAGCATTACACATTTCTATCAGAAATATTTATGTTTCTTTTATTAAAAACAGTATTTCAATAAGAGAGCCGGCAACCTGATCCTGTGCTTGAACTCTCATTTTGTTCTCATCATTGATCGAGAAACTGAAATACCAAAAAATAAAAATTTACAAATCGCTTAGCGTCTCATTCAAACATTAATCAAAGTTAGGTATAAATCACTCTCTGAACGATTCACACGCGCGTTACACATCACTCAGGTAACACTACAAAGTATTGGAGGCGGCACTCAAGAGCGGTCGTGGCGGGCGCGGGCGCGGGCGGGGCCGGTGGCGGCGGCGAAGTGCCGGTACCCGTCGAACAGCCGGTACAGCCACGGGTAGTAGCGGGCTCAGGACTTGACGTCGTCGTCGGCCGCCTCGGCGTCGGCGTCCGCGTCGGGCGCCTCGCTGCTGCTGGAGCTGCCGGCGCCGCGCGCCCACAGGCTCGCGTAGCTCTGCTGCTCCGCCAGCAACGCTTCCTCGGCGCCCACCACCGCCTCGAAAACGAGTCGCTTGATCTTGATCTGCGTGGGGAACGGGAAACGCTTCGTGGACTGGCACATGCTGTTGAAGAAGATGTCGAGCGGGTCGGGCGGGGCGGGCGTGTGCGCGTGCGCCTGCGAGTTCGCGTCGCGGTCGCGGTCGCGGTCGCGGCGGCGCTCGGCGTGGTGTGCGTCGGTGCAGCGGCGCTTGGCCGCCTCGTGCGCCTTGCACAGGTAGTCCAGCTTGCGGTCGATGACGGTGAGCCGCTCGCAGCTCTTGCGCTTGGGCGAGGAGTCCGGCTCCGAGTCGGTGTCGTCGGAGGAGCGATCGCCGGCGCCGCCGCCGTTGGTCATCCCGTTCTCGTGCACCGCCGCACCGCTAGGGGGCGGGTAGCTCGGGGACTCGGTAGGCTTCTTGCGGTTGCTCATGTACGGCTGCAGGAACTGCATCAGCCCCATGTACTTCCAGGGGTAGTTCTTCTTGACCGAGTTACCAGGGTCCTTAGCCAGCATCTCGCTTTGCCGCTTGAGTGCGTCGCGGTAGCTGTCGCGGAGCTTCTTCCATTTCAACTTCACTTCCTTCACTGCGAACAATAGGTACGCACAGTAAGATCTAATTGTTTTCATCTATGTAGGTAACTATAATAATAATAATAATTTGTTCGGATGTAAATACTCTGATAGTGTTCATAATTATGTCAAGCAAGCTGCTTCATCTTTCGTCACTGACTCACTGATTATCATCAAAACTCTTAGGGTACTTATTAATGACGTCCTAGATAGCTGATATTTGGTATGTAAACTTGTGTTAACTTAAACCAAACAAAATATTTCTTAAGCACCTTACAAACTTTTAAAATGTGCCAATACCATATGGCTCGCACTGTCACAAAGTTATCAGTTCTCATGTAGAGCCAAGCTTATAGGCTCTACACGCCCTAACTTCACAAGCTCTACACTCTACACACCGTAGTCAAAATATGTGGCTTGGCCGTTTCGCTACTACAAGAACTATTGTATTATAGAAAAGTAATTAAAAGCCCATGTGACGGTAGAGTTATAAGCTAAGCACTACATGAGATCTGATACGTAAAAAAAATATATTTAACTCCTATGTTTGTTTTCTCTATGAATACAGAACGAACTACCGCCAAGACCACGGAAAAGAGAATATTTCTTTTCTCTGTGGCCAAGACTGACCAATCAGAGACGGTTCACTATATGACGGTTTGACAACGTTAGATTATAAACTATCGAACATGAATACGTAATTATATTGTAAGCAGGATGGTACAGTTCACAATATATCGGGGAGTTTATAATCTCGCTAGGTGGATTATAAGTAAGGCGATTAGCTTCAATAAAATACGAAACACGTCTTCCATCAATTCTGTTAAAGAATGTTTATGCAAAATTTTAACCTACCTACCTAAGTAGATTGAACCAATGAATCACGTTGTCCCATACAAACTTTGCCCCCGTTTTTCACTCCCTTAGGGGTAGACATTCGGAAAATCCTTTCTTATCGGATGCCTACGTCATACAAAGAACACACCCTCTCTCTACGATCAGCGGTTTAGGCTGTGCGTTGATCCGTCAGTTAGTCGTTCAGGGCAATGTCAATTTTATGTGTATAGAATTAGATATTGTACCTACTGTACATGTGTAATGTACTATTACACATGTGTCTGGATAGTCCTGAATAGTAATTGAACCCACGACCTAACAGCCTAAAGTCATCGTACATGCTATAAGTCTATAAAAAAACAGAGAAAAACAGAAAGACAGAATGCAAAAATAGTAGAGATAGGAGCACCCCGGAGTCTATTCATATTTCCGTGCCCGTACAGAGCAGAAAATACATAGTACATTATTTCCGTGATCGGAATGATACGAATTATATGATGGAACCACAGACTACCGATGGAACGAACGTCATTGAAACATCGCGACCTCACTCTCATGAGCTACTTATAATACGGAAAATTCCTACGGAGTTGATCAATATCAAATTAAATCACAAACGAACCAATTTAGCTAAAGGATATAGGTAATATGGCTGCATCGTTTGTATTAGTCATTAGCGCCTCCACCTCCAACTCGTGGCGAGCTGTGTTGTGTTGAAATCATCGAGGAAAGATCCCTTTAGAGTAGTAATAATGAACAATCAAATTCCGAATTTCGTCAGTGATTTGTCACTGAATTTGAACAGTAAGCACCAATCACTGCATCGAGTGTTTTTGACTTGGCCAATCAGAGTGCATGCGTGCTTGACTTAGCCAATCAGACCGCATTGTCGATGGTGGGAAATTGGCGGAATATATTTCAACCAAAATGAACGTCATTGCGCTTCTTTGGGTTAATTGTTCGATGGTTGAAATAAAGTTGAAAATGATTGTTGCAGGTAACAATAGAAGCAGGGAGCCGGGCCGTTGCGCGCCGGCCGGCGAGCAGGGCGGTACTCGCTCGCCGGCCGGCGCGGCGCTGGCTGTGTGCGTGCGCCTCCTGGTGTGTCGGCACGAGGGGCGCGGGGCGCGGGCGGGGGCGCCGGCGGCGCGCGGCCGTGCCGCCGGCATGCGGCAGCGCGCTCGACGGAGTCGCTCACCTGACGACAGATCGGTCTCCTTCATGACTTCGGTCCACGCGGCGTCCTTGAGTTCCTGGTCCCGGTACTCGATGGCGGTGGTGTTCCACAGGCATGGGTACTTGCGCACGGTCTCTATGAAGTGGTCCATGTTCGCGGGCTCGGCGCGGTCGGTGCGGCAGCGGCGGCGGGCTCGCGCGGCGTACTGAGCCGTGCCGGGCTGGCGGGCGGCGGCTCGGGCCGGCTGGCGGAGCGGGCGGGGGGCACGGCGGCGGCCGCTGGCTCCCGCGCCGCGCCGCGCCGCGCCGCGCCGGCTCGCAGCCCGCGCCTCGCCCTCGCTCCGCGCCTCGCCCGACCGACCGAGCGCTGAGCTACACTACACGCTCGCAGCTGCCGGCACCACGCACGATTCAATGCAACCCCATAATCCGATCCGTCGTCACTCGCTTCCTAGCTCGCTTTACTTTATATTCACATTACAAATTAAAACCAAAGTACCTACTTACTTCATCTACACCTACATCATTCATGCTGTGGTTTCGTCACGATGTGTCCTATTACGAAAAACTCAAGCTCATTGTAGGAATCGAACCCGTGAGTGCCCGACCCGAATCGTCACGGCGTTCGACATCACATCCATTGAACAATCATCGCCGTCGTGGCGTCCGTCGCACCGTTTATTTCCCGTACTATGGGTTTCCTAGTCTGCATGAGTGGCTTCCTACGTGGGCCAGCTCCCATAATTACCAGACACGGGGAAGACATCGCCTTAAACTACCCAAACCTACAAAAAGACTTACTTAAAGAAGTCCCAAAACAGGTCGACTACATTGGCATCAAAATCTATAATGCCCTCCCCTCCTAATTTACAACTTTTATCTACTTAATTTAACTTAAACCTTTCAGTGAATAAAAGCGTCGTGAGGAAACCATAGCACGGTGGTAGGGTATTTTTAACCGACGAAAAAACGGAGGAGGTTTACAAGTCGACGTGTATATTTTTTTTTTTTTTATGTATGATCACGCATAACTTTTTACAGAGTAGTCCGATTTTGATAATTCTTTTTTTATTGGATAGGGTATACCTCGAAGGTGGTCCCATATAAATTTGGATACAAAATACCTACCCTAAGGGTGGGAAAATAGGGATGATTTATTGTTCACTCACAGATTGTAATGCTGAGTTGTGTATTGCATCAAAAGTAATCAAAAATTAAGCATGTAGTAATTAGTGTAAAGTATAGCCACAAAAAATTATAAAATAAAAACTTTTTAACAAAAAAATATAAACCACCGAAAAAACTGAAAAGCAAAAAATAATTTTGACTATAACTTGAATTTTATAAGGTTTTGCAGTCGGGGACAAACAAATAACCTACGTAGATAAGTATTTTTTTTTGTAATATTTGTTAAATGTAATGTTTGTCTAAAAGGGAAGCTAAGCAATATTGCTAACGCAATTCATTTTTTAGAATTTAAAGCTGGGGCTCTACCGCGTAACTTTGGTGGTAACCGTAACGAACACCATTAACTATTTTATACAATGATGCGCACGCGGTATGTCGCGACGATGACCATTCGTGGGCCCTGATTTGATTTGAAATTCATTAATGGTGTTCGTTACGATTAACACCAAAGTTACACGGTAGAGCCCCCGCCGGTCCCATAGTAAAATTTGATCGTATACATGAGTACTTTACGTGGTTTCATTTAATGTCGTATTGTCGTAATAGCTTATGTTATTGGTTTGTCCCCGACTGCAAAACCTTATAAAATTCAAGTTATAGTCAAAATTATTTTTTGCTTTTCAGTTTTTTCGGTGGTTTATATTTTTTTGTTAAAAAGTTTTTATGTACCTGCCGTTTTGTTGCGTATTCCGACAGCTGCACTTGAGGATCATTCTGGGCTTACAGAGCCTGCTTTCCACCTTCAGGCGCTTCAGTGACCGGGGCAAGATTACTTGTTTGTATCGATTTATTGCATTGTAATTGTTTTACGCTCCCAGAAAACTTTGCAAGCAACCTACGGCTACCTATTTGCATATTCCATCATTGGCGATAATGTTATCCATATTTGATTGCTTAAATCTGTTGATGAATTAGCAATGTCGGTCGGAGCGGAGCGGAGCTATTGACACAGTAGATATATCAAACAGTAAAGTGACTCGACCCTTTTCTTGATTATAATTGCCTACAGCAGCACGGTACGTGAACACGCGAAAGGGCTGCTCACCTATAGTATTTTAATTTCATCTACCTATTTGTCTAGTTTTGTGATTTTAATCATATTTTTTATTTGATAAAATGTTTTTTTTTTGTGAATGAAATAGGAAGTGTTCAATAAAATGTAAGAAACAGACGAGTAATATATATTTTTTTCTTGACCCCATTACCTACAGCACGGAGATACTCGAATACTCTATACTCTAAATCGAAATAACAATTTTTTTGGTCACCCATCCGTTGTCGAACCGTTGCAAACGTTACTTAATATCAACCATTACATCGCGTGTGCGTTACCTACAGCAATCAAAACCTCTAACTACCTACTGCAAAATCTTACTTAAAAAGTAAATTATTATGTAAATCTTACTAGGTACAGGGACCGAATTCTCACTTCCCACGAACTAGCCTTCGAATCGAACTTGCAATACGAGTGCATTTTCGACCGTAAAATTTCGAGGGGCGGAGTTAATTTTTCGATACCTGTATTCTCGGCACTAATCGAACTAACCTTCGAAATAATTTCGAGTGGTAGGAATAAATGTTGCCATTATGATACATACAAATTGCACGACGTGTTTCGTTTCACTTGATAATTGCGTTTTGTTAACGTACGTATCTTAAATTAAATTCTAAAAACATATGAATGACTACGACATATTTAAAACAACGTTTTACACTTTTTATATCTTGATATAATCGGAATTCATAAATTAATCAATTTAATTTAATAATTATAATTTTATATAAAAAGTATTGACTGTGCGTAACGGAAATCCTTAGGTTTATCTGTCATTACTTTTCCAAATGACAACCTAACTGTTTGACGTATGATAGTTCGCATTCGAAATACGTTTCGAACGGTCGCGACCAGTCGAAGCAGTTCGAGCGCCAGCCCTCGAAAAATAAGACAAAATGGCGGCTTCGAAATTGTCAGAATAGCCTAACTTGATTTTCACTCGAATAAAGTACGAGTTCGAACTTTATTTCGAACGAGTGATGAATTCGAGTGAATGAGAATTGGCTCCCAGGTACCTACCATTTATTACTCTCACAATCATTTTATAATAATATTTCGTCTAATTCAATAAATATATGTAAATAGCTAAGTACATACATAAGTAGTAAGTGCCTAGCCTAGGAACTACTACTTTTTTTTAACCTGACCGTAGGTAGTCACTTTTTTCACCCAAGCCAGACACTTATTTATTTATGAATTCAGGTAGGTATTATGTTATTGACGAAGTCAAGCAACCAAAAAAGCACAATATAGTCTACTATAATTTCTCTTTGTCATATTAAGTAATTGTACTTACTTGTAATTATTTTAATTATTTCAATGAATATTTGTCATAAATCGCACGCTTACTGCTTACAAACCCATCACACCGTTCGTTCGTCACTGCAGCGCATTCGCGACTGTTTGCCAACCGAAAGCGAACCGAAATCGTGGCGCGTAGGTATGACTCGCGTTCCGGCCGTTTGTATGAAGAGCTAGTACTGATAGATATATCTACTGTGCTATTGATGAACGGTGGCGTGGTGTGGGCGTGAGGCAGTTGTGCTCACTAACTTTTGTTTTGCTATGGTTTTGCTTTACCATTATTATGAGATCGCGAAGCGACGGTAGGTACCCACAGTTATAGGGTTATAGTAATCTGTGACGGTACCACAGTATTACAATCTCTAACAGTAGGGAAACGCCTTTGATGTCGGGCCGTGCCGCCGTCCGTGTGAGTACCTACGCTGTCACGAGCAGATACGCAAGGGTTGTCACAAAATGTAAAATAAAATAATTATACTGTTATGATAATGTCATCATCATCATGAGTAATAAACATTTACATGTGTAGCACTGGACTTATCTAAGCGCACGGCAGTGGCTAGGCCAGGTTCCTACAACAACGCCGCACGCACACCGTGCACTACTTAGACGAAAAATTTCTTAGTAAAGTTCAGTGCGCTAGTTCTACTCGCACTTCAATCAGCATAGACTATAGACTTCCTCACTGCCGCCGGGGCACAGGCCTACCTTCTATACAAGGCCAAATGGGAAATTCATAGTGATCACAAGGGTCCAATGCAGGTAAGTGACTAACTACACACCCGTAAGGAATATCACTTTATACTTCACAAACATCTTAAAAAGGCTTCCAAGGCTTGTGCAAGTTATTTAATCTAATTACTTTCTTGATTTTGATTAAAATAACCAGCCAAGTGCGAGTCGGACTCGCGCACCGAGGGAAGTAGAAACTTATTGGTAGGTATGTACAAACTAAACTTTGCAATTGGAAAACTGTTTTCCCATACCTCGCAATAGGTCGCACAAAAATTTACGGTTTTCGGATAGTTTCCTTCATTTGTGCTATAAGACCTTACTACATGCCGAATTGCATGATTCTAGGTCAACGAGCAGTAGGTAGGTACTCAATAGGTTTTGATTCCCTTAGTCTTGACATATAGATAGGTATGGTATTTGTAGGACAGTTGGACAACAATGAGAAGGGTTTTTTTTGAGGTACGGAACCCTAATAATCAGAAAAATCATCAGAATACTTTCAATTATATTAAAGTTGTAAATTTAATCATAATAAACGCATTATTTGACAAATTCAAACCTCTCTCACTTAAATATTTACTAATACAAGGTAGGTTATGTACACACAGTGGCGTGCATTCCATATAGGCAAATAAGCAATGCCTACCTCATAAGATTCAATACAATAATAGTTTGATTCAATTAAACTACATAACCACTTTAAATAAAAATTCTAACCTAACATTCAATACGAAATTTCAAACTTTGCCGCGCATGCACTCGCGAGTTCGCCTCTCAAATTCACGCACACTAAAACGATTTCGGCATATTCATACACACACACACACTTCTTTAAGATAATACGACGAAAGCATAAATCACGCTTTTGCTATGCGTAGCATACTGACATTTGACATTCGCGATTTATGGACCAAAAGTAACCTTACCTACTCTGTTGTAAGTAAAGTAAAGTAACCCATCCAAATTAAAAAGACTACAGTTTACCAACATTAGAGCAACTCAAATATAACTTCGCAATTTATTTGTGTTGGTTTGTTTATGGTTTGGCTGGCATTGTTTGCAATGTTGTTGTTATTTATTTATTGTGCTTTTGCGAAGTGTATCTGTGTGAAATGAAGAAATTTTGTGGTGAAGATGCAAAATGTATTGATAAATTAGTCCTTTAGTCAGTTTTCGTTTGTTGAAAATAGTAGGTAACTTGCTGTAGACCAACTCCAAAACATTCATGGATTCAAAACAAAGGTAAAGATCTTAGACATTTTTACTTATTGTGATTTTGCGAAGTGTATCTGTGTGAAATGAAGAAATTTTGTGGTGAAGATGCAAAATGTATTGATAAATTAGTCCGTTATCAGTTTTCGTTTGTTGAAAATAGTAGGTAACTTGCTGTAGACCAACTCCAAAACATTCATGGATTTAAAACAAAGGTAAAAATCTTAGAATCTTAACACAGAATATTATGTTTATTATACACCTGGCTAACTGGGTGCTGTTATTCGAATCTATTATTCTGTTATTACGTATTTTGTTTGCTAATGAATCATACCAAATGTGTGTGGAATGATACGCTGACCTAAACAATTTTACGAATCTGGTCAAAAAACATGATCTATCTAAGAGGCATATTTAAGAGTGTATGGCCATGATTTATTCTGCCTACCTAGTTTGAAAACCAATGCACGCCACTGCAGTACACACGGCTACAGATCAAGCTATACAATTCCAGTATAAGCTGATCTCGCATTTTACAGGATTTCCGTACATCGGGAGGTCAGCTTATACTAGAAATGCATAGCTTGATCTGTAGCCGTGTGTACCTACTAAAATGTTAAGTTACTTCTGCGTTCGCCGGTTGTACACGCAGAATAAATTATATAGGAACAACTTACCTCGCGTCACGGGGAAATCTATGAAATTTTAAATACCTATTATATTTCGGCGTTGATTTGCAGCCGTATACAGAACAGTTTGTGTGCTGCGCCATTTAGAATATGAGCACTGAACAATACCTACAAAATTAATTATAAACACGAATGCGTCTTCCTTCCGCGGACGCTCCCGTCATGTAAGCGCGATGGCGGGACGCGGTCGCGTCGCTCCGACACCCCGCGAGTTCCCCTCCGTCTCTCTGCGTAAGTACATTCGTTGCGCAACTGTATGCATAGTAAAACTGTGACGGTACGGTAGGGCGCGCGGCCACGGGACAACAAACGCGTGGCGATGAGGCGCGTTGGAACAATTTCGTTTACTACATCACCGATACTACCTCATATAATTATTTCATTATTTCTGATAAAATAAGCAGTCTATTCTTCGTGTGAATTGAATGTTTGAAAGCGATGAACGATATCATTATCCGGCTCGAAGGACCACTTTTATGTTTAATGTCAATAATTATCCAATGAGTCTTCGTTGTAATTCGTGAGACAACACTTTAATAATAATATATAACTAATATTTTTATAGAATACTAGTTGCGCCCTGCGGGTTCACCCGCGTACCCCATGGATATATTGCTCTCCCGGTATAAAAAGTACCATATGACTGAATCCAGCACATATATTCTATCAGCGCCAGCGTGCCAAATGTCATCCAAATCCGTTCAGTTGTAGAAGCGTGATTGAGTAACATAGCAAGTACATACATCCATCCAAACTTTCGCATTCTAATTATTAGTGAGATACCTACCTACAAAAGCGCGGACACACGTTGACATCGAACGTAAGGGATAAAGTGTTACCAGTCACATTGTAATCGCATATATACAAGCGATACATTTTAACTCCAAAATATTTAAGTAATTTTATATTGAACAGAAAGGTCTTTCGTTGTTGTATTTTTGAGTAGATGTTTCGGATGCAGTTTTTTTTGCATTTGCAGTTGTGGATGCTCGGCAGATATACCGATTTATCATAATTGTTCAATGACGTGGTGGTACCACAGAGCTTGTGGTACGAACCTTGCGAACCAATTTTACAATCAGCCTTATCCTGGTTATGTTCATTTGGTTTTAAATCATTCCAAATGACACGTTGCATCAGTGGTGACCATGGAAATAGACAGAAGATAATATATCGATGGTGGTGACATATTGGCCTTGATTCTGTTGTTTACAACTAAACTAATTTTAATCTCACTTAGTCTCTCTAACAAAGAACATAAGAAAAGGATGTAAGAAATTTAGTCGTGTCACATTAGTTCAATGCTTGTTTTCAATTTTCAATATAAATAGTTGTCATCTATCGCGGTTACGCCTAAATACACGCAAAATAATACGGCAAAGACTAATGTGACAGCCTTAAATGTTTTCTATCCTTTTTCAATAATGTTTGTAAGAAAGAGATGAGATGTGACTAAAATTAGTTTAGTGCGATTTACAACAGAATCGGCACCATTGTAAAATCACTTTTATATAATCTATGCTCAGTGTATATTCACAATTTCACAATAACACTTCTCACTCATGATGAGCCTCAACTTCGAGCACATTAATCATTATAGATGAGGATATTACGTGTCCTAATTGTCTCCATTATCGTGCAATTAATCAACGCGCCCTTCCTGCATTACGTATATAGGTATAGTGCTAAGACTAGAACTATGAGCCGGCTCGCCCCGCCCTGTCCCGGTACATTAATCACCGAGATTAATTTATTCGATCATACTAATATCTCTAATACCAATATAGGCACATTATGTACCTACATAGGTAGGTAGTTAGAAACGTCCGTCGCGTCCAGCGAGCGAGCGATGTAGTGGAATTGTCGTTAGTACGGTTTCGAACGAGGACTGCTTACAATTTCATTAAGTTTCTAATAAATTAGCGGGTGATTGTTTGATTCGTCGAGGAGTGACGTCGGTCGAGCGGCGACCCGCGCGGGGAGCCGGGTACACGCCGCGCCGCGACCCGTGACGTGACATGACCATCGCCCGCTCGGGTACGTGACAGTGCCTAATACAAATGCATCGAACAATTAACCCAAAGAAGCGCAATGACGTTCATTTTGCATGCAATCTATTCCGCCTATTTCCCACCACCGACAATACGCCTTGATTGGCTAAGACAAGTACACATGCGCTCTGATTGGCCGAGTCAAGCCTACACACGATACAATAATTTGGTCCATAATGTTTAAATCCCTGCAAAATCACTGACTATTTCTAAGTTTCAATTTACTATTGAAGGCTAGCTATCCCCCGCGGTTTCACCCGCGTACCCGGCATAAGTAGTACCTCTCCATCCATACTATATGACTGCTTGGCTTCATCGCTATCGGTTCCAGGTTAGGGCGTGAGAAGTTAACAGACAGAGTTACTCTCGCATTTATAACATTAATGTTATAGATTAGTGTGTACAACAGAAATCAGAATAAATAGATAAGTATGTACATAGTTAGTTCGTTCGTTCCTAGCCAGCGTCAGAATATTTTTGGGGTTTTCCAAGACATAGCATTCCTGAAAAATAATAATAATAATAATAAGATTTATTTTCTCACCACAATATTTGATTAGTAGTACACATTTCAATCATACATATTTAGGCAAACTATATACTGTGGGAGACTGGTGCCTAAACTAGGCAAAATACCTGTATTTCAGGTCACCAGGTCTCCACTTACTAGGATAATTATACAATTCAGTAATATGTTGCTCATTTAAAAGAATTGCAGTAGTAGTTAAATTACGGAAATTGATACATACATTACAGGCAGAAATAAGTGTTAATATTGTTAGTAAAGATAGCTATGAGTAGAAAAGAAAACATCTCTGGCGCTGTAAATAAAAAACGTTGATACAATAGCTCAAAATAATCTGAATATAAGACACATCTTCGAGGAAATCGTTTTGTTTCGTAGTTGCCCTCCCACAGAGGAGCTGCTGTGGCGTACAGTATACCTATCCGGAATCAGGATAGATAGACAATAGAGCGGGTGTTCCAATACAAGATGATACAACTCATACAGCTGGAGCATTATGATGTACACCCAAAACAGAAGGAGCTGCACTTTTGCATGTACCGGCCGGCTATATCGACTTGTGGCCTGAGAACGATGACAAAAATGACGGGTTCGTGTACAACATAGGTATTCATAACATAAGTCGTGTAACTTTCAGCCATCCTTTGTTTATAATGAAGCCAGCGCCCACCCCGGCTCCTGCCACCCTCCACCCCCTCGCCCCTCGCAGTACCCCACACACCCGCGCCCGCTTAGCAACAGTCAAAATCAGCTGGAACCATTACCACAGCTATTGCATTGCGCAACTCGGGCCTACCGTGAAGCCGGTATCTTTGTATCCTTCCCACCCCACGATTGTACATAAACACCTCTCTGTCCTAACGTTTCAATGTAGACGCGCCTCCTTCGGATCTTTGTGTTGAAATATCATTCAAATCCATTTAATGATAGCTTGAACGACGAAGTAATGAAAGTAAGTTTGCTGAATAGGCCGTGTATACAGCTGAAGCGTTCAAATATTGGTACTGTATGAGTATTTCAGTGCTGAAACTAGCCGGCCGGTGCACAGCAGTTTATGGATCGCGGCTCCCTCGCCCCGCCTCACGTGCGGCCTTGCACCCCTGCCCCCCTTATCCCTCCCCTGCACTCCTCGGCTGGCTGCAGCTCTACAGATGGAGGTTAGACATTGTTATTGGCCGCTATGAGATATTAATACACTGAACGTTTTGAAGATGCGATTTGTTTCTTCGTTCACACATGTATGATCCAACACACAGGTGCAGGTTGCCGGTCGCCGGGTACCCGATGGGTTGGGAAGGGTGATCCCACCCTTTGAGTTTGACCGATAGGTACCTACCCATCAGATGAAAACAATAACTTTATATAACTAGTTAGTTACATATTTTATTTGGTGTTTGAATTAAGATAGGTACATACGTAGCTGAACAGTACCTCTACCATGAGTTTTCTACACTAACGTAATGATCTACAGTCGCTAGCGACTTCGGTTACACATTTTGTATGAAATGCTTCCAAAACTGTGCACTAGAGGCGGTGCTTGCTATACAAAATATTCTCCGTAGTCGCTAGCGTGTGTAGATTACGTTAGTGTAGAAAACTCATGGTAAAGGTACTGATCCAAATGCGTTTGAAGATTTTTGCATACTTCTCGGGCACCATTTTAAAGTTAGTAAAAAATAAAACTTGCAACGAGGTGTAGATGGCGCCACCAGGGCAACAAGCCGTTCAATACAAAAGCAAAGGTTTAGTTTTAAGGATATAAAAATACGTAGGTAAGTTTTTAAACACGCATTTTTGTAATAATTTGTAAGTAAACCAAATAATTAATGTCTTAACTAATACCTATGTACTACTATGTAAAATGTAAAATCCGTCATTGGCAGAGCAGTTTTGCCTGTGCTGTGCACTCACTACCTATTGCATAATTAGGGCATGTTGTTTCAATGGATTGGTTAACGTTAAATAAAATTCATTCGTTCGTTATTTAAGGCCCGTACATAAAGAAGAACGAATTAGAGAAAATAAATGAGAATCGTGAAATAACACGGAATTTATCACAGTTTCTTGTGCGGTAAATCTAAATGCTGCCGATTTTATTATGATACGTAAAAAGAAAACTATTTAATTCATTTAAGTATTATTGGGGTGATATCAATTTCATTACCCAATGTGCTGGTGGCGCCTCTAGTGGTGAAACATTTGTAGTTGTACCACCTAGTATTTGTACGTAGTATTTATATACTCTGAGGTATTAAGTTTCGGATACACACCTTAATAGTACTAGTCTAATTAATCAGTACATGGATAAATTTACATATATTTTATAACCTTTAATTTTGACCATAACCCTCACGATATCAAATACCAATAGCTGGAGCTTAGGTATAGCAAAAAGGATACAATCTACATACTTAGTATAACGCCACCTTTGAAAGTCTGTGCTAACTAATGAGGGCTACTGTTTCTGTGGCCACCAGTTGGCGCCACTAGTGAATAGCTCCTATAGCGCGCCAGGACCAATATAATTTATTATACTGTTTTCAAACTATTTTTATTAATTATTGAATAAATCTATTAATATAATGACAGTGTCGTCACAGTACATATATGAAAATCTTATTCATGTGAGGAAAAACATAAATAACTTACCTAAGAATAGCGACACTCATAGTTTGAACACTAGAAATAAGCACAAACTTGCTGTACCTTTAACTCGGCTCAGCAAAGTCCTTAACTCTTTCAAGGGGCAATGTATACGTTTCTATAATAAAGTACCCAAAGAAATCCAAGAGCTACCTATACATAGATTCAAAAAGATAGTAAAACAGAAGTTATGCAAGAAGGGGTACTATAAAGTTTCTGATTTTGTAGATGACAAGAATGCATTTGAATGAATTGTTCGCTTCGCACGCTATTGTTATATATATTTTGTAAATTGTAATATTTATAAGTACACATAAAAAAAAAAAAAGAACACTTGCTGAGTTTCTTGCCGGAGTCTTCTCAGTTCAAGTTGTATTTGGAACCGGTGTAGAGTCATTTGTTAACCTTCACAAGTGCCCTATAAGGGCCAAAATTGAATAAATGAATTTTGATTTTGATTTTGATTTTGATTTTGAATATTCGCGAAAAATACAAATAAAAATAGCTTGCAAACAGTAAGAGACCCACGCTACACTAGCGCCTCTCGCGGATAATTCAAGCGCGTTAGCCGCCATTATAAGCGACCATTAGGTATATAAAGCAAGACTATATTTTCACAGCTAGACTATAATTACTGTAATTATAGTAAGTATAGTATTAGTTCCTATAATTACTAACAGAGGGTGTACCTGTAGTTTTGTGGAGTGAAGCATGCATAACTTGATTTCTATGTGAGTGCCACATTGTACACACGGCAACAGATCAAGCTATACATTTCTAGTATAAGCTGACCTCCCATTGAACCGAAAACGTATACAATGCGAGATCAGCTTATACTGGACATGTATAGCTTGATCTGTAGCCGTGTGTACCACATTTGGTCGGAATTTTTATTTTAATTTTTTTTTTATACGTAGGAAGGGGGTTCAAAGCGGGTACCATCAGAATATGATTGTGTATTTTATTTTGTAAAATTTAAAGAAAAAGCATGTATAGGTAACGCCAATATAGTGAGATTACAAAAAAAAATAGCCTTGCCGAGTTTCTTGCCTGTTCTTCTCAGTTGAAGGCCGAAATACGAACTGGTGGTAACTTCAGTTGCCACGTTAGTTGGTGCTTTCATAAGTATACGTACATAACGGGCCAGTTGGCGCAGTTGGTTAAGACGTTGAGTCTTAACCTATAGCGCCGCAGGTCGTGGGTTCAATTCCCACACAGGACATGCATTTGTGTGCATGAACATGTCTGTATGTCCTGAGTCTGGGTGTAATTATGTATATTAAGTATGTATTTACAAACAAAAAGTAATATATGTATTATATCAGTTGTCTGGTTTCCATAGTACAAGCTCTGCTTAGTTTGGGATCAGATGACCGTGTGTGAGGAATGTCCCAGGATATTTATAAGTGCCCTACTAGGGCCTAAATTGAATAAATGGCTTTGTCTTTGACTGGTTCAGTTACTTACTTAGTTTGTTTCTGGCTTTATTTAAAGCCTAAAGCTTAGTGTTACCGGGCGGTGTGGTGAAGCATATAGGGTCGCAGGTACTCCCTCCTACATAATAGTACCTTTACCTACTTAACATTTCACTAGTGTAGGAAGTACTTGCATTATGTTCTATAACAGACTGACCAGAATAAACCACATGGTGGAAGATTTGCAATACGCACATGTTTTATTTGAAGAATTGAATTTAACTGACGATTCTTTTATTTTTAATTCAGCGCTATTAGGAGGATACCCACCTGGGTAGCTACCACCAGTCTATTAAACCATACTACCCCACCTTTATTGAAAAAGGATAGAACATATCAAATTAGTCTTTGCCGTCTTCATTTGCGGATATTTAGACGAAACAGCGATAGATGGCGACTAAATTTATATTGAAAATCAGAATTGGACTTTTGACAGGACAAAATTTCTTATATCCTTTTCTTTTGATCGTCGTTAGAAAGAGACATAGTGAGACTAAATTAGTTTAGTTGTATCAGCACCATTAACCACCCGCCGGTGTATTCTGGCATTTGCAATTTGTCAAAGACCAGCCACTAATAAATATAAAATACGAGCCATGCCATGCCATGTTTCGGATTACAATAAAATACAGTCATCAAAAGTGTTTGCGTTTATTTTAATTATACATGTTCACTTCTTGTTCACTATATAGATATGTATGCGTAGTTAGTGTCACGTCACTGTTGGTTGCTACCACGGTGGCAACAACAAACAGTCAACTGACTACGCTAGGGGACGGAATAGATCTGACATTGTTGAGTTTAACATATTATTGAATTCAAAATTAATTAAGTTAGATATAATTTGTTTGACGCTGCATTTTTTAATAGATTGCTTTAATCGTATCTAAATCCTTCCGTAGCATAGCATCCAATAGTAATATATTAAGATATAATAATAAATAACAATAATACCGTGAGACGCGTGTAGTATCGCGTCACGTCGCGGTTTAGCTAGCCTAGCACCAGCGAGGGCCGTCCTAGTGATGGGGCTCATTCCGTGCACTGTACAGTACAGTACAGTACAGTCAGCGTTGCCATTGCTACGGCAATTGCCGTGTTCTACGGCAATTTAACATAATTAAAAGGAAATCTACGGCCTACGGCAGCATATCTTATACCGTAGCAAAATCTACGGCAATTTTGAAAGGTCTAATTTTGGTTAGGTTCCAAGCCAGAAAATGCAAAAAAAAACAATGCTTATCTTTGACACTAACTAATGGGGAAATACCCGTTTATTGTTTCATGACTAGGCACAAATTTAGCTTTACAGGTGCGCGTGGCGCTAGTATCGTGTTATTTGTATTGAAATTCTATAGTTCCTTTTTTCTCCGCTGCTATTCATAAATAAGTTCTAATGACAGTGTTTTTCATTGCGTTTCATATTCGTTTTGTTTAGTTCTCGTGTGACGTCTTTCTTTTGTGATAAATAGGTAAATTAGGTAAGCTATAATATAAATCAATCATGGACTCTGAAAGTGACGAAGGGCCAAGGACACCAAAAAAGAAAGCTTTTTTTATTTTCTACGGCAATGAAAGATAGCTTTTCCTTGAAAACACGGCAATTTTTCTCATCAAACACGGCAGTAAAAAAATTGTCGATGGCAACACTGAGTACAGTACAACAGTTCAGTACTGTACACCGTACAGATTACCTCACGACGACAACATCATTATTAATAGGTACCTAATAAATATTAACATTGCACCGTGAGCGGGGTCAGCACCGATCGCACAAACCCTCCCATCCCATCACATATAGATCTCGTCGATAAATAACATGACTCGAGTAAATATAACTATTTATACAATAAATATACTTCGCAACGATATCTCAATATAAATTATATCACCTGGTACGGGGAGTTACACTCACGCTACGTACCTACGTAATGTTTTGTTTGTACTGTGTCCATGCAGCTGGAGGTTGTTGGACAGATTATCTTTGGTACTGCGTATCTACTAACACTAATTAAATACTGAATACATTACAATACAACAACAGAAGGTCCGCCCGGGACACAGTCAGCCAACTCAAGCGCAACATTATACATATCACTTATCGTTCTACAAAAAATAATGCAACTTAATACAGAAATCTTGTTCCATTAAAATCCAATAACTTTTCGCGACTGACCAGTGTCTTTGTAAAGTTATAATTTTTTTTACACGTTGTATTGTGTCAAGAAGGAGAGGACCTACTCATCGATAATCACACCGATAAATTAACAATAACCACGACAAAAAAGCGTCGGCCACCATACGCAGCCACTTGTCACCACATGTCGCCACTTGTCACCACACGTCGCCACTTGTCACCACACGACGCCACATGTCACCACATGCAGCCACACGCCACTACGAGCAGCACCTCATGAGTAGATAGTCATCAAGATCATCTGCAAGATCATCACAACATTTGATAACAAACTATAATACGTTTTATAACAAACAGATTGATGCTATTATTATGGAGGATTACGTGGATGCTTTTTTATTAACCGACGAAAAAACGGAGGAGGTTTACAAGTCGACGTGTATATTTTTTTTTTTTTTATGTATGATCACGCATAACTTTTTACAGAGTAGTCCGATTTTGATAATTCTTTTTTTATTGGATAGGGTATACCTCGAAGGTGGTCCCATATAAATTTGGATACAAAATACCTACCCTAAGGGTGGGAAAATAGGGATGATTTATTGTTCACTCACAGATTGTAATGCTGAGTTGTGTATTGCATCAAAAGTAATCAAAAATTAAGCATGTAGTAATTAGTGTAAAGTATAGCCACAAAAAATTATAAAATAAAAACTTTTTAACAAAAAAATATAAACCACCGAAAAAACTGAAAAGCAAAAAATAATTTTGACTATAACTTGAATTTTATAAGGTTTTGCAGTCGGGGACAAACAAATAACCTACGTAGATAAGTATTTTTTTTTGTAATATTTGTTAAATGTAATGTTTGTCTAAAAGGGAAGCTAAGCAATATTGCTAACGCAATTCATTTTTTAGAATTTAAAGCTGGGGCTCTACCGCGTAACTTTGGTGGTAACCGTAACGAACACCATTAACTATTTTATACAATGATGCGCACGCGGTATGTCGCGACGATGACCATTCGTGGGCCCTGATTTGATTTGAAATTCATTAATGGTGTTCGTTACGATTAACACCAAAGTTACACGGTAGAGCCCCCGCCGGTCCCATAGTAAAATTTGATCGTATACATGAGTACTTTACGTGGTTTCATTTAATGTCGTATTGTCGTAATAGCTTATGTTATTGGTTTGTCCCCGACTGCAAAACCTTATAAAATTCAAGTTATAGTCAAAATTATTTTTTGCTTTTCAGTTTTTTCGGTGGTTTATATTTTTTTGTTAAAAAGTTTTTATGTTATTAGAATCCATTCATGCGCAAAATGTAGACTTTTGACGTAGTGGTAATTTACTGTGTAGCCTTCGATCCTCTTACAATGTGGTTCAGCTTGCGATAAAGGTAGCCTTCACATGAGTGAATTTGGAGTTGAACACGTTATAGAAATAGGTACTAGGCATGTTGAGAGCAATTACACATTTGTCACCGATCACCAACCAGGGTATTTTAGTAGTTACCTAGTAGTACCGGACTCTGACCAGGTGCATTTTGATTCAATACGAGCGCCGCAACAGTCAGTAGGTGATTATAACGAAGGTCGCATCGAATCGTGCGAAATATTATGAACATAACCGACCTTGTAACTAGGTTTAAACTCGCATGTTTGCTATCAGAAAGTTAAACTTCTGTACGTTATTACTATTATTTATTCTGTGGTAGTACTTGTATTTGATAAGTATGATAGACAAGTTGTGCGATACGGAGTGAAAACTAGTGTTAGTTGGCAGGTGTTTGGACACGCCCTGCCCTGCACTGCACCTACCCCTGGTGTTCAGACACCGACCCGGCATTCCCCCCTACTGTGCTAGTGTAGTGTAGGTGGAGTGCCGGGTCGGTGTAGTCAATACACTACACTACACTGCCCTGCGCTGCGCTACACTACACTACACTACACTACACTACACTACACTACACTACACTACTCATGTGTGCAGACATTACACAAAACAAGACGCTGATATAAAAGAGAAGGCGGCACGTACCTCTTCCAGTGAGAGAGGATTGGACTTTATCTTCGAGTCGAGGCTGCGGTACCGCTCTGGAAAACAACCCACCAAACATTATATTAAGGTAATTCTTAAATGACAACAGTGAACACTATATCGTTTCGTACTAGTCCACTGAGCTCCTGGCTGTGGAAATGTGTCAAGAAGGAGAGGACCTAGCGTCCAGGGTGCTTTATTAAAAATTCCCGAGGGATCTTATGTTTTCCCGGAATAAAAGAATAAAAATACAAAATCATTTATTCAAATAGATCTTCGCAGGCCCCACAGACTACGTCGGACATATTCTCGCTCAGATAACATTTGGTTCGCTGGTACAATATGTTCTGGATTAACCACATAGGGCACTTTTTATCGCGGGAAAGTAATATATACCTCGGGTACGCGGGTGAAACCGTGGGGCGCAACTAGTATTGAATAAACACGAATTAATAATCAAGCGATGCTGTACAATCTTTGAGCTGTCGAGTCTGGCTACGTATTGCAAACAACGGGCATCATTTCCAACAATCAATTAGGTAAAGTTCAATAAATGTAAGAAAAATAAATAAGACCTTTGGCTTATTTTCTTATTATTTTCGTATTAGGGGGACAGCTAGGTAGGATCGGTAGACAAAGTACTGCACTACGACGCAGACACAGAAACGAGAATGGGAAGGTAAATATGGAACTACAAATATATTGTTAAGCTAGCGGGGGTCGGTCGGGAGGAGTAGAGTAGAGGAGTTGCAGTGGTACCATGCGCCAGGTGAAGGCGGGCGAGCGCCGTCAGGTAGTCGTCGCGCGAGATCGTGGCGCCGCGCGCGAACCGCACCACCACGCCCTCCACCACCTTGTTGCTGCACGAGACGCCGCCGCGGCGCAGCGCCGCGCGCACGCGGTACGCGCTGAGCGAGCGCGCGCCCGCGCCGCAGCACCGCGCCCGCGCCTCCGCCGCGAACGCGGCCCGCCAGCGCGCCAGCACCGCCAGCAGCGCGGGCACGTCGCGCGCGGGCAGCGCGCCGCACGCGGCGGGGTCGCGCAGCGCCACGAGCGCGCGGCACAGCGCCAGCGAGCCGCCCGCGCCGCGCGCCCGCCGCAGCGCCGCGCGCAGCCCCGCCGCCTCCACGAGCGCCTCGCCCGCCGCCACCGCGCCCGCACCACCACCACCACCACCACCCGCCGGCGCGCGCACCAGCCGCGCCGCCCTCACGCACACGCTCATCTAATAGGTACGTCGAACGTATGAATACAGACCGAACACTAATAGGCAGCCGCGACTACGGTGCCGGAGGAAGTCGTGGCGTGAACCTTTGGCTAGGTACCGTAAGCATTAGTTATTTTTTTGGACTAAAAGGTGGTAGCTACGCGAGCAAATCGGCGAGCACAGATGGCCGAGGAGGGTGGGGGAGGGCAGAATGTTTAGCTGTTTATTCTTTCTGTACTACTACAATCATATAATAGGTGACTAGTGGCCGAAGTTGGTAGGTCCACATGAGAGGAAGCCGACTCGATTGCAGCTGAAGACGGATTTGAATTGCACCGGTTGTACCGTGCTATGGTTTTTTCATGATTTCCTTCACCGACGTTTCTAGCTCGTTGCAGTATTAGTGACCGCTACTGTACAACCATCGCATTATCAATTGACTTATGAACTCACCGGCACCGGCTGCCCCTCCTCCGGAAACTCCGCAGATATGTCGTGCAGTATCGTGTTGTCCTCGTTCACCTCCCTACGACACACACGACGTTCATTAGTACAAGTACGGGCAGCCGTACACTTGCGAAAATAACTTCAAAGGTTAAGACTTTAGGAGAGTATTCAATTGATGTGATGTCACGTGATGTTTAGAAACAGCAGTGTGTAAGAACTAATCTTACAGTCTATAGTACATTACAGTTGGTATGTATGTTCACATGATGCGAGTACGCACCAGACGTGTGTGTGCTCGTCGGTGAGTATCCGCAGCAGGAAGGCGGCGTCCGTGTGCGCGCGCCGCGTGTGGGGCACCACCAGGTACTCGCCCGCCGCCGACCCCACCCCCGCCCCCGCACCCGCCCCCGCCGGGAGCGTGAAGAACGTGGCCACCTCGCGCGCGCGCGAGCAGTGCGTCACGTCCAGCAGCCGCTGTAACCACACCACACAACACACACACTACACATGAATACATGTATCGCAGCACTGCACTGCAGTAGGTCGCAGGGTCGCAGGGTGCGGTCGTTACCAGGGCGCGCAGGTCGCGGTGTCGGTGCGCGGCGGGCGCGCCCCCCTCGCCGGGCGGCAGCTCGTAGACGGCGAACCCGACGCTGTGCGGCACGCGGCCCGCGCCCGGCGAGTACTGCTGCGTGACGGACACCACCACGTGGCACTTGCCGCCTCCCGCGCCCTCCGGCACGCTCACGTGGAACTGTGGGTTGGCGGCGGCGACGTCCCGCTGCGAGGCACGCCGGTCGGCTGCGTCGGGCGGGCCGCCCGCGTTGTAGCCGGCCCGCCAGCGCCGCCGCGCCAATACGGCGCGCCACGGCCGCCGCGCCTGCAGCGCCGGCTCCGAAACCCAGTCGTCGGGGCCCACGTGCACCAGCACCAGCGTGCTGAAACACCGGGTGAACTCCGCGAACGACATCCTGCAAAACGTACGTCGTAGCCGTTTCATATTGTGCCTGGCGCCTCGTGGTGTTTCCAGATCGATGAGTGCGCCGAGAGAAAAAAAAAAAAGTTTGTGAAGTAGTCTGGTATAGGAAGGTTCGAGAGGACTGCCTGCCACACAACTTATTTATGTGTACCACACTGCAAAATTCACGACCGGCGCCTTCACCGGCAGCAATGGCACGCTCCCAACTTGAGTTGCTCTCACGTCTCTCATCACTCAATGGCAGGACACAATAAACAAACAACGACTTCGATCTGCGATGATTTCTACAAGGATCGGGCTGACCGGCGCAGCTAATGAAGTTTTTATGCTTACAGGTTACCAACTCCGTGTGCGTCGTTCGTTTCTGCCCACTGTTGAGCCCTAAATACATGCTACGAGTAGGTATAAAAATATATCATCGACATTTCTACTAGACAGGCCGAGGGAGTGCAAATACAAAAAGATAATACTGACCAGAACTCGCCGGGATTGAGCGTGCGCTGGTCGAGCAGGTCCCGGTCGGGCGGTGAGAGCGCGCGCCAGTGGTCGCTGCCGGGCGCCCAGGCGCCGCCGCCCGCGCGCCGCCCGCTGGCCGCGCGCAGCCGCACCAGCGTGGCGCCGGCGCCGCCCCGCACGCGCGCCAGCCCCGACACCACGTGCGCGCCCGCCACCACCAGCGTGGAGCGCGGCACGGCCGAGTGCAGCACCTGCAGCGTGAGCGCGCCGCCCGTGCCGCCCACACTGAACCGCTGCACCACGCCGCCCGACAGGTCCTGCAGCGCCTGACACGCGACCACGCCTTCCAACCTACAGTATCCGCCGTATAACCTGCGCACACACATAACAATAAGCTGCAATTACACCTCCTATTTGCCAACCGTCTACATTAGGATTCCCGAGAGCATTGTAGTATCCTAATCGATCGTAACGTGACCGGAATCGCAACGTCCTAATTCCTAAAAAAAAAAACAAATATATTTGTTTTTTTTTTTTACCGGTGACCAATATTGATGAAGACTCTCTCCCGAACTCTAGTGGACGCGATTATCCATGCTATGGGTTCTAATCTTTTTATATAGCAGTTATCGTAGCCTATGGACGCTTGCAACACCAGGAGTATCACTCGCGCGTTGCTGACCATGAAGAAATCTCTTCACACCCTTTTTGATGAACCCCATGCTGTACTTCATTGGAAAACCAAGGCGGCGGGCTCATTCAACAATCTGAGCGTCTTCGATTTCGATTTGCAAGGGAGTGTCCGTATATGTGCACTAACTTTGCGTATGCTTTCTCGAGCAGCGGCAAGGTGAAGTCAGCAGTGGTGGGGAGGGTAGCGTGGGCGGCAGAGGCAGTAGGGGCGGCGCGCGCGTGCAGCGCGGCTGGCGCGGAGGCGAGCAGGCGGCCGCCGCGCGTCGGCAGCCGGTCGTCCACCACCACCTCCCGCCACACGCCGAACACCCAGAACGTGAACCTGCAACAACAACACCACCACACACAACACACACACATTACTCACTAACTACACACCCGTTGAGCTAAATAGGATACCAGGCATGTGTTGGCCGTGGCCCTGTGTAGGTACAGGTAGTAGAGTTATGTTTGTTTAAGTTCGAAGAGTCTACTAGCTAGAGTCGCTGCAGCACAATATTCTGCTGGGGCTACATATAGGTATTAGTTTTTTTTAACCACGTAGTCGATCACAAGTTACAAGATACAAGATACTTTCTTCTCGAGATATTTAGAAGAGGCAAGAGATGAAAAATGACTTAAAACACTATCCGTGAAGGCAGCTAACTATACGTAGTGGTGTTGTGTTGTGTTTCGGTACCTGAATGCGCCGGTGTAGTGTTGGTGGAAGGATTGTTGCGGAGCGACGCGCGCCAGCAGCCGCGGCGTGAGCGCCAGCGCCGCGCTCGCGTCGCACAGCGCCGCGCACCCCAGCGCGCCCGGCTCCACGCTCCACCTGCCCGCACGCACACACACCACACTGTACTACACTGTACTACACTACACTACACTACACTACGCTACACCTGCAGGGCTATTTTAAAACGTCGGATTCGATATCGGAAAGGATTCAAAAATTTCCGAGACGAATTTCAGCAATTGCTATTTTAATTTCCGAAAACTTTTCGATGAGTCGAATTGATATTTCCGTAAAGAAACATCAAAAATATTCGAATTCGGAAATTAAAATAGCAATTGCGGAAAATCGCCTCAGTAGTTTTTGAATCCGTTCCGATATCGAATCCGAGCCTTTTAAAATAGCCCTGCTGGCTGGTGGCGCTGGCGCTGGCGGCGTGGCTCACCGGGCGGCTCGCTCGTCGCCGGACTCGTCGTCTCCGTCGCTCCCCAGACCCGCGCCGCGGAACGTGGGCCGCGCGCACAGCTCCTGACCGAACAGTACATACATTCATTATGTCACTCATATAAATATGTTCAATATCCTGACTGGGACATTAGACGGCCATCTGGGCCGCAAGTCGTTCAATACATCCACTTTATTTTATTGTTCAAATAGTTAAAAGTTTAAAGAAAAACCCTTGTAATAATTTGCACTCCTTACTGGCAGGATATGAAGTTATTTAAATATTGTAACGTTAATGTAAGTAGGTATTTGTATTTGTAAACGAGGAGCTTGTATCTCCTATGGAACCCAGAAAACAGATCAACCAATTGGACCGTCGACAATTTTGATAAACTTTAAAACGACAGACGACGAAACAAACCTAACACTGCTAACACCACGAGATAACAAAATACTATAAATGCATTGAGTATATTACTACGTACTAATACTAGCTACTACGTAGTAATAATAGCTCAATGTATAAATGTGCAGTCGTCGGAATGTATGTACGAGGCGAGGTGAGGCGAAGCGACGTTGCGAGAGCGCTTAGTGTAGAGCTCGCCCGTGCCCATCGGAGCGGAGTACCGCCTGCGCCCGCTCCTAGCACCGGGCTGCTACTGGTACCTGTAGCTGAACCTCGCTAATCGCGGTGTTATTTCTTCGTCTACTAAGCTTATGTTTAGCTCTGGATAGATTATAAATTCTGTTGTGTCATCAGTCTGTCTTCGTTTCAATGCGCAACTCCGGCCCGCGCGCACACTCCTAACCCTGTGTGTGGCCGCTGATCCCTCCCTGACGTATTTCTGACGTGTGACGAATGTGAGTAGCGGCCGGGCTGCGCAGCTCCGAGCGAATGTCCGCTAAATAAATATTTGCGCTTTCAGCATTTCTCCCTACATTTAGCATTGTACAACAACAAGAAAGCACGTCGGTAAACGTTTGTAAACATTAGCCTACTTACTACGAGACTTTCATCACGACTACCAATAACTACGAAGATGTTTTCAAGTGATATCCTTGGAAACCTCCATAGGCTAGGGAAACCGCTTACTATGAGGCGTGCCGTATGCTTGGTTATCAACTTAGTGGTATAAAAGAAACATCGAACATAATTAACACATATGCCGATCGAGCGACAATTGTCGCCATTCTACCGACCATCCGAGTGTATGAAGCTTCCTACTCGGTTGTCCTCGAGCACGTCGCAATTGGCCAGTTTTAACCGAAACAGTTTAATTGATTAGTTAATTAAATGTGAGAGGTAGAGCATAGCGTTTATTCGCTCAAAGAGCAGCTCGACTGGGGAAGTACCTCACAGAATACCGCAGCCAAATAACTTTATGTTGTGTAAAGTTGTGTTCCTGCGCGTGAGTAAGGTCGCCAGAGCTCATAGGGGAGGGGGAAAGGTCGGTAACGCGTGAGCGCTTCTTGTGTTGAGTATAGTATATTATCTATGTTGCAGGCGTCCATATGGCTACGGTAACCGCTTACCATCAGGTGGGCCGTATGCTTGTTTACCGACTAAATTGCATACAAAGATTTTCATAGGGCATCGTGCCTCTACCCAGATGGATAATCCGCCTTCCTAAAGCATGACATTTAATTTCACTCCGCTTGAGGGGCTCCCTGAGCAAATCGCTCTCAGTTCGTACTGCGCACGGCTGTCGAATACTGTCAATTCTGGCTTGTTTATTTCATGTTCCCATAGAGACGACTATCCTTCTGGACGTTTTAAATTCTTTGATTGCATAATAAAAAAAAAAGTGATTCGAGCTTCACCGTGGCTGCACTGGAACGGTACCGGGGCGGCACTGGGGCGGCATGACTGCGGCGCGGCGTGACACTCGTGCTCGCGGCATCATCGATGCGCTTCACTTTTACCGACACGCGTCTTTTGCCTACTTTCCAAAATGCTAAATGTAATGCGCACGCGGTACTTCGTCAAAGGCCGAACACCACGCCACGTTTATGTAGCCTACATACTTACAGTTGTTATAGTTGCGACGTTCATCTTCACCTATGTAAGTATGTTGCGTTGCGGTCGACGCACAGAGAAAAGAAATATAAATCTCTTTTCCGTGGGTCGACGCATGCTCCCGGGGAAAGGGTGGGGCGGAGGGGGGGGGGTGGCGTGTGATTCACCGACACACGATATAGAATATAGTCAACTAAGTACAGATAGGGTAATACTCGAAGTTGGTATAAATTTGGATAAAAAATACTTATCCTAAGGGTGGGAAAATAGGGGTGATTTATTGTTCACTCACCAATATTAATGATGAGTTGTGTATTACCAAAAAGCTGCTTGTTTTTTCATTCCGTGTGTATACATTATAAAAGTAATCTAACATTAAGCATGTAGTAATTAGAAGATTATAGTTATAGCCACAAAAAAATATAAAATAAAAACATTTTAACAAAAAAAAAACACCGAAAAAACTGAAAAGTTAAAGATAATAAACCTTTTAAATATATAGAATTTTGAATATAACTTGAATTTTATAAGGTTTTGCAGTCGGGGATAAACCAATAACCTACGTAGGTATGTATTTTTTTTTTAGTATTTGTCCCACCGTTCGTTTCTCATACTGTATTTCATAAATCCGCCTGTAGCTATTAGGTACTACTAGTTGGTATCTAAAAAAGTTATCAAGTAATGACTGTCGTTTGGTTTAAAATGGTTTAACTTCCCATACGTCTTCTCCGAACCCAGGAATTTTAACGAGTTCATAGCACGCGCAAGCGCCGACGCCGCGCCGCCGCGCTCACGGAACTAGGTTGGGTACTAATACCCTACCTACGTAGGTACTACCACGGTGTACTACTCAACACATCATGGGTACATTACATGCAACATCGCGCACGATGGCGTTGTCATAGGTAGGTACTTATAGCGACTCCGGTTTAGCACGACCATACATCGAAACACTCATTC
Source organism: Achlya flavicornis (assembly GCA_947623365.1). Classification (NCBI taxonomy): domain Eukaryota; kingdom Metazoa; phylum Arthropoda; class Insecta; order Lepidoptera; family Drepanidae; genus Achlya; species Achlya flavicornis. The sequence continues at coordinate 106,143 of OX392483.1, read as the reverse complement.
AGACCTGGGGGGCTAAAAAGGAAGCTAAAGCAATATTGCTACGCAATTCATTTTTTCGGATTCTCGGCAGGTCCTAAGTGATTCCAAAATGTTTTGGTAAGATAGTTACTCATTATATACAATTCAATTCATTAAAAGATTTGGAATTGATAAATTGCATAAGATCTGCTTTAAATTCGAAAAAAATTAATTGCTTTAGCAATATTCCATAGCTTCTTTTTTAGGGGGCCAGCACAGAATAAATAATAGTACTATCAACCATAGATAAACAGGTACCTAATTATGATCTTTACAATTGATTCGAATCTAGGAGAAGCAAAAACATGAGAGCGAAAATTCAAAAGAAACATGTTTGTCATGTTAGGTACTGAAAAGTTATTGCTTGTCAAGGATATTGCAATAATGCAAGTTGGTCGAATTATTGAGTAGTGTGACATCGGTCCCAGAGGGCGCCGCCGCGCCGCCTCGACTCGAGCACAACCTTAGCCTCCGCTCCGTGCATTGTTTAGATGGACTTATTGGCGCGGCGGCGGCGGCGCGGCGGCGCGGCGGCGTGGCCTGGTTCCCAGGTGAGTGACATCGTGCGCCACTTCCTCCGCTCCGGTGTCGCGCTCGCGCTCTCGGACCCATCACTTCACTACACTGCACCACCGTGTAACCGTTTGTGTAGAACGAGCCGAGCCGAGCGGGGCCTCATGTGCCGTGACGGACCTTCACGGGTGAGTCGGGTGACTAGACCACTCCTCGCGAACCTTACCTACTACAAATTGACAATAAATACTTCAAACATACAAACTAATATTAATTTTAGCCGGTCCGTTTGTCTGCTACCTTCTCACGCCTAAGCCCCTAATTAATTAACGCTCGAAATTAATATTCGATCCATATTTGATATTGATTTATGGATCGATATTTGACATTAGATTTCTTATAAATAGTGTCAAAATATCAGTAAAAATATAAAAATACTGTATTTCTGAACTTCGAAATTTGAAACACCGATTGACTGTAGTCTACAATCAGTGTACAATCTATACATATAAAAAACCGGCCAAGTGCGAGTCAGACTCGCGCACCGAGGGTTCCGTTCAAACCTGTAGGTATATAAGTAAATGGTAGTATAGACCTGAGTATTTGATATTAATTTCAATTTATGACGTATTAAAAAAAACTACTGACTAGATCTCGTTCAAACCAATTTTCGGTGGAAGTTTGCACCGTAATGTACATCATATATTTTTTATAGATTTATCATTCTCTTATTTTAGAAGTTACAGGGGGGGGGACACACATTTTACCACTTTGGAAGTGTCTCTCGCGCAAACTATTCAGTTTAGAAAAAAATGATATTAGAAACCTCAATATCATTTTTGAAGACCTATCCATAGACACCACACACTTATGGGTTTGATGAAAAAAAGAAATTTGAGTTTCAGTTCTAAGTATGGGGAACCCCCAAAATTTATTGTTTTTTTTTCTATTTTTGTGTGAAAATCTTAATGCGGTTCACAGAATACATCTACTTACCAAGTTTCAACATTATAGTTCTTATAGTTTCGGAAATAAATGGCTGTGACATACGGACGGACAGACAGACAGACAGACAGACAGACAGACAGACAGACAGACAGACAGACAGACAGACAGACAGACAGACAGACAGACATGACGAATCTATAAGGGTTCCGTTTTTTGCCATTTGGCTACGGAACCCTAAAAAGAATCCCTATTTAGGGACGCCATAACTTACATAGTACAACATACTTTACCGATTTCATCTACCTATCTTGTTTTTAAGTTGTATAATATTTTGTAGAAGATTCTATCTATGTACATATATATTGACCTCTATTTCCCTTGGTCAGGCTATAACTAGAGAACACCTTTACCGATATCATCAATCAATTCCGCCAATTTCCCACCGCCGACAATGCGCCTTGATTGGCTAAGTCAAGGACACATGCGCTCTGATTGGCACGATGCAGTGATTGGTCCTTACTGTTCAAAATCAGTGACAATATACTTAATCAGTCCCTAATAATAAAGAATTATTATTATTCCATTTGTCCAAGCTTTTCAGTTATTTTTTACATTTTATATTATAAATATGTATATGTAATAGTACATTATGATACATGTGTGCAAATTCAATTATTGACACTCGAGGCGATAAGATAAGGGAGCCGAGAGTGTAATAAATCAATGCACGTCATTTTTCTACACACTTGCGAGGAAAAAAACAGACTTCAATTTTGCAATAATTGTAACTTTACGAGAGAGTGTGTTGAAAAAAAACATTAATTATATGTATGTCCATAGTGTATGTCTATATAATTTATTATCATATAACATCCTTTTCATTCCGGGAACGCGGGTGAAACCGCAGCGGATAGCTAGTAAGTAATAATTAATTAGCGATTGTTGTATTTATTTTTCTTGTGTTATGTGTAAGATTCCAAGCTGAATAAATGTTTTCTATTCTATTCTATAATTATTAGGTAAATGACTAGAGCGAGCGTAGAAACCTACGTACGTATATGTAGTTACTTTTTTTTTGCACAATTTAGGTATAAGTAGTTGTATTTTGTCGGAATCACGTAATCGTGAAAGAACCCCGGTCGAGACGGTCGGTCGCGCGGCGCGTGCTCGGCGCGTGCTCGGCGCGTGCTCGGAGCGGGCGCTGCGCTGCGCTGACGCAACTCGCCGCCATAATAATGCCATCGCTATTATTAATATGAAGTTACAGTACCCACCAGCGCGGCAGCGGAGGTGCGCGGACGTGCACAGACCGTTAATTCATCGACCGACGCGAACACGCGCAACATCGGAGGACAGAGCCAACCTACATCCAGTACCCCGCGTTTAGCTAATCAAAAGACCTCGTATCTAACATTATGCTCATTCCATAGTTTTAGACAGACGACCAGATAATAGCATAGCATTAATCGCACAGAGGGTGCGGGCGGAGAGAGACGAGAGCGCGTTGATGTCTTTTCAACGTGTAGCTTGGAGGGAGAGGCGCGGGAGAGGGCGCCGGACGGAACCCTTCCGCGAAATTGTGCGGAGGGCCCTCAAACCAGCTCTACCGTTCACACATACATAAACGTATCTCAACAATAACACTGATATTTAACTCGAAAGATGCACGAAAATAATTAATCTTCGTCCTGGTATTCGCAAATTGTAAAGCAAACACATAGCATATAATAATATAACTGTGTGCACCCGACGAGCTGAGGCAAAAAGGTGCTTTAACGTGCTGTTGGTACCTAAAGATCATTCAACTATTAATAGCGATACGTTTGTGGTACTATATGCTAGAGTCGCGAGCGGCGGTGGCGGCCGGCGGCGGGCGGGTCCGGCTCGGGCTGCGTCAGGCAGGTGGCCGGTCGCCGACCGATACCTACTCGATACTGTTCCTAGTTCATGCTTCACGCAATTCACGCAATACTACCGCACTATTATACCTATCCATCTGTGACGCTGACTACCGACCTATTTAAAATTAATGTTATGGTATCTGCGGCATGGGGTATGTGCCACGGGACACGGGGTATACGTAGTGAGATCGATGCAAACCCATGTAATCCTGATCGTGGTTCGATTCAGTGGTTTACGATCCTAAATATTGTTTCAAATCAATAGTTCGGGCATGCCTAGTCCGAAGTCGGTGTACAGTACATGGCATGCCCGAGGCCCAAGGCGAGCCGCGTGACGTGACGTGACGCGTCAACGGGACATCATCACGTCACGTGACGCCCGGTGCACTCGTCTCGTGCCGCACGCACTGCGAGACAAACTGCCGTGAGACTGTGCGACTCATAAATACGGTTTATTTTTATTTACCCAGCTACCTCGTGAATTTCAGCCTAGAGCACTACATTAAATACCCAAAAGCAAAAGAGAAATAATTAATAATAGGACCATATTTTATTTAGGTACTACAGAAAATATCAGCCCACAATCTCGTAGGGTTGAACTAAAATTAATATAAAGTCAAAGCCACTTATTCAATTTCGGCTCTATAAGGTCAAGTTTGAAGGTCAAGGCTAGTGAAGTTACCACCAGCTCGTTTGCTAAATGGTATTGCTAAACTGAACAAGGTCTCCCTCCACGTGCCACCTGAAACGGCGATTCGAGCCGCGTTCCAACTTACAAGCGGCGACGAGGCTGGCTGTAGTGTAGGTACCTACTGACCTACCGAGCTAAGTGATATTTTGTGTACCTACATAGTAGCCGATGTGCGATGTGGTGTAGCAATGAACACAACAGACAGGTGCGCCCCGCTTATTGTATGGTTTGGTTGCTGAGCCTTGTGTTGGTTGACACGGTGCCGCATGCCGGTGTGACGCAAACTGGTGCACTGTGGTGTGGTGTGGTGGGATACAATACCTACAACGTGAGCTGCGGGCGCCGCAACAGGTACGTATCTGAGGGACTTTTTGGCGGGAACTTGCAGAGTGACGTAGCATTTTCATTTTTATTTTCATAAATTTGTGTATTTTGAGTTTTATTGTGTATTTTTGGTGGTATTTTACCCAATAAAGATCATCCATGCGCACCAGTGAAGTGAAATGAAATGAATTATGTGTATCGTGACTTTTCAAGTTGTCTCAAAATGTCCGTGTAGAGTTTTACTACAATGACCACCATTGTAGTAAAACATGACTTTTATGGACGGTGACTGACTGAGGACTATAATGTGAAGTGATTTATTGTGACTGGAAATTATAATATAACTCGACACTGGCAGAAATGAGCCCTAATTTGGGCTTGGTTGCCAAAATTAAAAATAAGAAGAAGAAGGTACGTATCTACCATAAATGCAATAAATCGGAGATGCGAGGGTCCCGCCAGGAGGCCCCGTGCGACCACGAGTGCCGGATGACGGGTAGTAAGTGTGTGTGGTGTGTACACAGGTGGTAGCGAGGTCACGTCACACACAACCTATACATAATGTAGGTACGTATACTGCTGAATGGTCGCGATGTTGCACACCTCACCGATCGCTCCTATACTTAGATACGATCCACATTTACATATGAGGACAGCGCGTGTTGTTATTAGGAGTTGCTACGTACCAATATGAAGTCTATCGCAAGTAGTAAATTGAACGTTTGAAGCACACACAAATACATAACAGTGCAAGCACTACATAATGATGGGCACTCGATGTAACTCGATGTCGGTTAGATATCGCATCGGCACGCGTATACTTCAAACATCATACCGTAATACACAACTAGCTATTTAGTTAGTCAGGTACCTGTAGGTAAAACATTGTGAAATGTTAACTTAAGTGGGTTAATATTTCACAAACTACTATAATATAGTGGTAGTGGTCACGGTATCGTGCATTTTTGTATACGAGTTTATTTACTAGTTCGCTAGCAGTCGTGTCGAATCGTGATGATCTTCATTAGGAGACAGGTTAAACAGAACTATTCGTTCCTAAACAGAAGTGTTTAACAATTTGATTCAGGTCAGAACATCGAATAAAATCCCTTTAAAGTAAATGTAATACCGAGGAGCCAATTCCGCGACTAGTAAGTTCCTTGGCACAGATTAAATAACAGTACCGAACAACCACTGCATCTAAATGTGAAGCGTGCCCTTGACTTAGTCAATCAGAGCGCACTGTCGATGGTGGGAAATTGCCGGAATAGTTTTCAAATAAAATGTACGAATTGTTCAACCTAATTCCACCATCCCCATTTTTACACCGAACCACAAGACGCCGGGAAAATTTTCACCCGTACGTTGTTGACATACCTAAAATACGGACACAGCGTTTTGCATCCTCATTTATAATGCGGACAGCAAGGGAGTGGAACCTGCTTCCGGCGTCTGTGTTTCCTGACGCCTACAATCTAGGAACTTTCAAGGCCAGAGTGAATAGGTTTCTTCTGGGTAAGCGTGTTTCATCTTAGGCTTCGTCATCGCCCCTAATGTGCTGGTCAGGGCCAAACGCAAGCCCATTTAATAAAAAAAAAAAAAGTCATTGCGCTTCTTTGGGCTTATTGTTCGATCGATGGGTTACAAGAACAGCAGCGTTATAAGCCGAGCGTGAGGTAAGTAATGTAGTGTAGTGTAATGTACTCACGTAAGGTCTCATCCAGAGGACGTTCTTTGCGTGTCGCTTGTGCAGCGCGCGCTCCGGCGGGAACGCGGCGTCCTCCCACAGCGCGCCCGTACAACCGCCACCGCCACCACCACCCGCCTCCGAGTCCGGCCCCGGCCCGCTCCAGTACAGGCCCCGGCTGCAACACAGAAAAAACCGGCCTCATGCCGTACATCTGTTTCTGAGCGTAACAGCTAATGGACCAAAGTATACAATCGACAATCTTCAGGCATGAACACCAGAACAGGATGAGTAAGTTAGGCCGTGCCGGGCACGACCCGGGTCCGTACGAGGCGCGGACGAGCCACGGGTTCAAAACTTCACGAACATTTTATATATAATATACCTATGCGGCCGAACCCCGGGCGACGCGGCGGGCGCCTAGAAATTGATCCACGGTTCGACCGACTCGGACACGGCTCGCGCCGGCCATGATGTAGCATAGGCTACATTTTCTGCAGCGGAGACAATATAGGCAAACAATGCATCTCTCATAAAAGCAATCAAAACAAGTGGTTCTACAAGAAAGGGTTTTTATTCTCACTCAACCATAGACAGGGCGAGCTATGATTACTGCGTGCAAGTTTTTCACAAAAGAAAAAACTCTACCCCTCGAAATTTTACCGTCGAAATAGCACTCGTAATGCAATTTCTATTCGAAGGCTAGTTCGAAGTATATGAGAATTGGGTCCCTGATCATGCTTGGGGTTTGTCAATGGTTCTTTGCTTTTAGATTTGCTTGCTTCATATTGTTTAAATTTGAGAAACGGCGCTGCACACGCCTTTTGGTATAGTTACGATACTGTTTGGCGCACCCGCACACGTTGTTGAGGTGGAGACCTACCTGGAGAGCGTGGAGCGCGACTCGTCGCGCCACTCGCGCCCCGCCCGCGCCCCCACCCCGCCGCCATCTGCAACCACACAACACAATACTATATGTGTAAATAATATGTACGTCACTAGCGTATTTTGTTTATTATGAACTAGCTGTTGCCCGCGACTTGTTCTGCGTAGAGCATTTCTTTTTTTCTATATATGAATTTTGTAGCAATATAGAGCTTTGCTCATGGCTATTCCCGCCATTACGTGTGATATCTGACAACAGTTCGGTAGATTGAGAGTTCACGTGAGCATGCCATGTAAAACTGGCCGTGGGCGAAACAGTCCTACCGCAAATCAACTCCAGCAAATTTCATAGTTTGTCCCTGTGATTTATTTCGAAGGACGCGAGAATTGGGTCCCTGTTCCCTTGAAAAAGTTTCGTTGACTTGATACGCTGTTAAACGCTTCTAACTATTATTCAGGTTTAAAAAAAAATTTAGATGTGTCGAGGTCGGGATTATTTGTTTAAATTACGTCATAAGACCTATCCACAAGATCCCCAACCAATTCCTGACAGCTGAGATATTTGCTCGTGGCAGACAGACAGACGGGCGGAGAACTATCCACAATTTTCTAAATAATTTTCATCCAGACAGCTGAGATATTTCCGTATGTCTGTCTGGCAGCCTGAGGAGAGTTTTTATGTGTGTTCTACCGCTTGTACAACGGACAGTGCTCTGAAGAATTGTTTTACCTGATGCCCACGGCTACCTTCTACCATCACCGTGGAGTTCGTGGAGGTGTTCGTGGAGCGCGCTCGTTCGAGGCTCGCAAGCTCGTCCACGCTACGCGAATCGTGCTCGCAGTGTGCTCGTTCGTGGCTAGACTTGTGCTCGGTTCGCCAAGCATGGACGCACCATAAGAATGTGTCCATTACACAGTCCATTAATACTTTTCTTAAGATACTTTGTTCACACATTATAACTACCACTACACTAACTCAGACGGTTTAGTTCTTTTGAGTCGTCTCACTATATCTGTGTGATCGAGGAGCTGGATTGCCTCGACGTTCACATAATGATGAAGCCGGTTGTGGTGAGCTTCTGCATGTTTTTTAATCACTGTCTGTACGAACTCTACTTTTAAATTCCGATGGAGGTCGAAGTTTCTGATGTACCAAGGGGCATTCACTATTTCCCTCAGTACCTAGTTGTGGAAGCGTTGGATGATCAAAATATTGCTCTGTTTGGTGCAGCCCCATAGATAATAATAATATAATATAATAATTTATTCTCTCTTAACAAATTATATGTAAATAAAAACAATAATGAGCATTTTAGGTATGGCAAAAGATACAATTTGTGAGAGACTGGTGTCTGCACTAGGAAAACCTGTACCACAGATCACCAGGCTCCTACCCCGCGACAATGATGTAGTAGCTCATTCATTAAGAATTAATGTAGAGAAAAATTATTGCAAAAGCAGAGTGTTTTCCAAGCAGCCAATACATTATTTTATAGCGTAGGGGAAATCCTTTGATTTTCTTCTGACATGTGCTTTCCAGCGTACCTTTACATCAAGCTTCATGCCGAGATATTTGGCTGTATTCTCATATGGGATTTGTTTGCCATCAATATAGACTGCAGAATACTGGTGATTCATATTGCTAAAGTCTATGTGAATAGATTTGGATTCATTAAGTTTAATTCTCCATTTTTTGTCCAGTTATTAACTTGATCAATTGCTGTTTGAACCTTATCAGCTGCCTCCTTGTGGCTATTCCCTGTAGCCATTATAGCAGTATCGTCAGCAAAGGTAGCGATAGTGTTGTTTTCTAGTTCAGGAATATCACAGGTGTATAATAGGTACAGGACCGGACCCAATACACTACCTTGTGGTACCCAATACACCAGATCTATTTCTTTCAGTTCAGAGTAGGCATCTTCTTGCCTTATTCTAAATACTCTATTTGAGATATAAGATTCCAGGTTATCAGTAAACTGCTTTGGTAGGTTTTTTCTGAGCTTATGGATGAGACCTTCATGCTAGGACTTGTCGAAAGCCTGTGCCACATCCAAGAACACAGTAGAGCAAACTTTTTTCTCTTCAAGAGCATGTTCGATCATGTTAATGATTCTGATGTGAACCCAAATTGATGATCGGGTATGAGAGCCTTACTTTCAATGATACCTTTCATTATTTTGAGCAACAGCCTCTCAAATTGTTTAGACATGATAGGCAGCAGGGAGATCGGTCTGTATGATGACTCTATAGCGATGGCACTTTTCAAATCATCACGCTGTTGTGGCGCTGAAGATGCCAAAAACTTGCATGGTATTCTTCTATAATATTTGAAGCGATTTGTTGAAATTTTTTGTACTTTTTATAAGCAGGATCGTAGTGACGATGAAGACTTCAAACAGTAGTCACATACCACTATTTGAACTCTACATCGTCACTACGCGTCAACTTAACCGAGTTACTAGGCAGAGTACTCGGTTCGGTAAACTAATACCGAGCAATACTCGGTACTCGGTTACTCGGCGCATCTCTACTTATAAGCAACTAGCTGTCCCCCGCGGTTTCTGGGATAAAAAGTCTTCTCCATACCATAGACTATCTGCATGCTAAATTTCATGATATTCCGTTGAGTAGTTGAGGCGTTAAGGCGTAACAAACAAACTCACTTTCGCATTTATAATATTAGTTGGGATTAGGATAAGTGCCTTATAAATTGAATAAGCGTTTTTTGAATTTGGATATGCGACATAGTTCACAAGTATGATGCTATTGCGATAGTTCTTGATTAAATTAAATACCTCAGTACGATGCCACAGTATTACAAGCAATTGTAAAACTATGACGATACTGTACGAGACGATGACTTAACATTAGATCAGCGATACACGCTCCGCAAATACGGAAAATTTGCTTATGTCGATGTTGTATACAACACGATGTTGCGTAGAAAAACTGCTCGAATTACCGGTGATAATTACTTACGTAAAGCGTTCTTATTGTGGATATTTAGTTTGTACCTATATTTTCCGCGCAAACTGAAGACGACATTATTTAATAAATACGATTTCAAAAGTACCTAAGCGTAAATCAGTAGTAGAGTGATTGTGTTCTCTTCGAGTAAAGCTTGTTTTAATACAAATGGTAGGTATACCTACTTACCTGCATTTGGCAGCTTTGTATGTTATTAATCTGAGAGTGCCTGTAAAGATACTATTTAACAGGATACATAGTAATTTATCAAACACCCGCCCCGCCGCGACGTCTCGGCGGCTGTCCGCTTCCTATAACATATTATATTGTGGGGAAGCTATTAATATAGTTATAAGAATTATGTGCCGTATCTTAATAACGGTCTGACCGTGCCGCCTTTATGGTTTTTGTAACTGTAGATTTATTTAATTTAGAGCAAAACACAACATTTGTCCAACGGAAGTAAGTACCTAATACATATTTATTTAGAATACGGGACTGCTCGCAATCCCTAATCCATCACCATCAAAATTACAATTATCAACAATGGTTGCTTCGATAAACTTTTCTGTTTAAATATATATATTTTAATTATTGCTAGATATTTTTGATACGTAATGTGCTCACGCGCACACAGGACACGAACGGTAAAGGCGAACGCGCGGGAATGTACGCCCTCCGTACTTCTGTACCGTACAGCTACCAATACGAGTTTGTGGACCACACTTTACCAACTCAATAATTGTGTCGCGACTAAATATGCAACATCGTCAAGTAACTGATCATCTGTCAACAAAAGAAAAAAAAACAATAAATAGATGGACGACGTACCTACGTATACGTATCCAACACGGCGAGAATACCAGCCGATAGTGTTAACTCGTGTCCCGACGTGGCAGAAACATTACTTTAGCTACATGAATAATTGCCATAAATTTAGTTAACTCACTTTGAAAAATACTGCAGACCTATTGGGACTGTCAGTAACTATTTTAAAATCAATAATTATAACAGTAATTCTGCTATAATTGTAACTATTTTAAAATCAATTATAACAGAATTACTGTTATAATTGATTTTAAAATAGTTACTGTACCTATTTTGTCAGATATTTTTAATGAATGCATTGATCTGGGGGCTAACCACACCGGCTATCTGTCCTTCTTTGTCATCCGGCATCAAAACATGACAAAAGACAAATAGGGTTATAATAATATTGTTAAGAGCTTGTGGTTGGCCCTCAGGACCAATTTGTGTACTTCCAGCACTTCATATTTGAAAAACTTTTGCTTTTTTTTATAGTACCAACAAGCATACTTACGGCCCGCCTGATGGTAAGCGGTTACCGTAGCCTATGGGCGCTTGCAACACCAGGGGTGTCACTCGCGCGTTGCCGACCCTGCAGGAATCTCTTCATACCCTGTTTGAAGAACCCCATGCTGCACTCCATTGCTTAATCAAATGTTAGGTCACTTTAATAAATATCAGATACCTACTACCTAGCCATCAGTTTTGGTTTCACGAAGGGGAAATCCACATCACATGCAGCAGTAAAATTATTAAAGCACATCTATGAAGCCTGGGAGAATTCACAAGATGCAATAGGCATTTTTTGTGATCTATCTAATCTAAGCCTCTAAAGCCTTTGACTGCGATATTGACCACCGTGCTCTCCTTAAGCTTGGATTTTATGGTATTCGTGGAACTGCTCATGATCTTGTTTTATCTTTTTTTTTTCTTCTTTTTAATAAATAAAAATCTTATCTAAGTAATCATCAACAAACGGCAAATCTTTAGTTAAAATGGGGGTACCCCAGGGTTCAATACTATGGCTAATTTTGTTTCTAGTATATGTTAATGATTTACTATCAGTTGTAAATGGTCTCTCAGATATTGTCTTGTTTGCTGACGATAGGTACTTCGTTCATTTTCAAAGTAGATAGTAAAGACAAATAACTCAATAAAGTAAACGACACCACGACAATAGTTTCGAAACGGTTTGCTGTTAACAATCTGTTGCTAAATGAACACCACTAATGTATTTCATCCAATCAGGGCCCAAGAATGGTCTTCGTCGATTCATACCCCGTGCGCGTCATTAGATGAAATATTTATGGTGTTCGTTACGATTACTACCAAAGTTACGCTTTAGAGCCCCCGGAGGCGAAGCCGCTGGGGCGCAAACGTGCCTCGTCGCGGCCCCCCTGTAGCTCGGGCTTAGAATAACAGCTACGGTGTTCCCCTGCCTGTCGTAAAAGGCGACTAAACGGGGCCTTTGGGGTCGTGGGCAATCAGGGCGGGGGCTCTGTGCGCCCAGTAGCGACCCCAAGGAGGACGATGGGTCGACGTGGTCACGACTCATGGTGCGATAGCACAGCGAGGGTGCGGGTGGGTGGTCACACTTCCCCCGGGACGAGCTATCAAAGCGCCGCGCTTGGAGGGGTGAGCAGGTACGCGTTCAACACGAGAGCCCGCCCCCCTCTCTATGGCGAGATGGCGACTACCGTGGGGTTTTAGCCGGACAAGTCCGGCGTAATCTGGCCGCTACCCCCGAGGCGGTCGGTTACCCCAAGAGAATTTCCCCAACAAAAAAAAATAAGAGATGATTCCTAGGTTAAAAAATTATAATTCTAATAATAAGTCCGTCAGTCCGATTATCAAAAAACATTGGACACGTATTTTTTGCTTCACCTAATCATTCAAAAATACAGAGATAAAGCGATTCAAAGTTCAGGAGTGGGGCCTCGTGACGTCACTTTAGAGTAAAAAGTGTAAAGTCTAACGTGACGTCACACGAAACTTCAACACACTTCTTATTCTTGTATCTTCGTATTTTTTTTTATTGAGAAGAAAAAATACTGACTGACGGACGGAAGATGGACTAAATAGAATTGTTTAGTTATCTAGCGCCTAGATCACTAAACAATTCTATTTAGTCCATCCTCCGAACTATGATCGCATAGTTATCACATAGTTCGCATCGCACATCGTAATAGCGGCATCTGCGCGCTACATCTGTGCAATCAATGCAATCGTTCACAACACACAGGGTACCATAACAACAAACCCTGAGCCTAGTGTAGTGACCGCGACCGCAGCAGAGCTCCACATCCACAAGCACGACACGAGATGGTTCCAGTCCGTGGCGGGCGCAGCTGGCATGGCCCTGGGTGCCTCTCGGTGCGGATATATAAGTGTTACCTCAACTTTGGAAACCGTTCTTGTTAGCTATCGGTTGGTTCTTGAAAATATCATGGTCGATATATTTGTTGCCTGCGTTCGAGCCATTAAAGAAGCCGCTCGGTGGACTAACGGCCAACGAGCGATATAATCTTACAAATTAAGCAAGTAATCCTCTTCCACCAATAAAAAATCCCATTTGTATACCACAAAATCGGCAAACAAGCATACGGCCCGCCTGATGGTAAGCGGTTACCTCAGCCATATGGACGCTTGCAACACACGAAGCAAAACTCACACGTTACCAACCCTTCTCCCTCCCCAATGAGTTCGGCGACCTTACTCACGCGCTCTGTAAGGTGGAGGTACTTCCCCGCTATGCTATGCCTGCGCTATGCCTCTATTCCTCTACCTCTCTTATTACTTTTTATCTTTTTGTAAAACACAATCAAAATAACAGCGACTCACACAATTCACGATAAAAAATAGAAATGGCACCTGCGACAAAGCCAGTAACAAAGCTACGATTTGGGTAAATCTCCGACCGAGCCATAGGCATAGCTTCTCAATATTAGTATTGACGTCTGTGATTGACGTATATTAGACGTAGAACAATACATACCTACACAGAGAACATGTTCTACAAATCTGGCCTGTACTAGCGCCATCCAGTATATATTGAATTAAAGCAATTATATAAGTAATATATTGCTTTAATTTAATCTTACCCCTGATTCTAGTTAAGACATGCGTATGATACCTTCTCTTAAGAAGTGTGTGTGTATGTTTTACTCACTAGCGTGTCCATTAGTCTTCGAGGAGTTCGTGTAACCGTTGAGGTGGTGCGGAGGCTGCGGGTGCGGGTGCGCAGGCTCGCGCGTGCGCATGAACTTCTTCATGTTGCGGGAGCGGGTGCCGGTGCGGGCTGCGGCTCGCCCGCATCGCTCCTGGCGGGCGGCGGGCGGCGGGCGGCGCGGCTTGGGCGAGCTCCTGGTCCGAACGAGACATGCTTTACACGTCACAAATCATGCATGCCAGACTTCAAATAGTTCTTAGGAAGCCAATAGTAGCCACAACATTCTAGTTTTACAATATTTAAATTCTAATCCTCCAACCTCTCCGCTCCCTCTCTCAGGTTGGAAATTTTAAACGGGTGAGTAACGGCTGGGCCGAGCCACTTGATTATGGTCTTAGAAGACTGTCCTTCAATTTTTGAGTTTATACAATCCACATTAAAAAAATTGGAACAGAAAATACCTAGATAAGTACTACTATCGGCGAGAAAACGGCGATTTTTGAAATATATTTAATTTTTTTTTGTTCTATCCTGTTTCCGAAAAGGATCAAAGAGTCTATGGGACCAGTTAGGTTAGGGTATGGTCGCAGAAATCGAAAAAACTTTTGCATACATTTTTTTAGGAAAATTAATTGTAACAAAGTAATGCAAACTGCCCGAAAAACACGTTACTTCAACGAAGAATTTTAAATTCGTAGGTACTGTACTTTATTAGCTGCTACCAAAATCATTACGGAGAAGAACTTTTTACTGGGAAAAAAATCGAGCACTGAATATCGCGATTGTTGTGTAGGTTATTCGAAACCACAGACATTTCGAAACATAGGTACCTACCTACTACCTTGCTTTTGTTTTCAGTTGTTTCCTTTTTAATAAATTAGGTCGTTCTTTTTGACCTAGCGAGCTAAGCGTCTCCGTTTTAGCTTGGACGAAAATGCTTTCGTATTCTGTCCAGATGTTCCGCTTTTCTCGTCCAGAGGTTGCTTTTCTCAACCGATCCTCGTGAAATTTTTGAGCATGTTCGTTAATTAGTATATATAAGATTTATTATCGATTCGAATTCAAGCAAATTTTGAAAAAAATCTAAAAAAACTGAATCGACGAAAAAATTACATAGTTAACTATCGAGATTCGTGAGGTCTACCTACAGCTCACAGAGCCACTAGTTACTTTTGTATGTATATCCACTACCTCATTTTTTACCGGGTGAGCGAAGCGTCTCCGTTTCAGCTATTGAGCTATTTGAGCTATAATTACTACGTATAGAGATGAAGCCACACATCACAACACAAAAAGTGTGGCCGAATGGCCCCTCTTGTTGTTGTAGAACGATGAACGAAACGCGTAAGCGCCGTGAAAATCACGGTGCTGAGAAAAATACTCCTAAAAGCGTTCTGATAGCGCTATGTGTTTCTACTGTCTGCTTAGATGACTGGTGTGAGGACTTGTTTCAGCGCTAAAGAGAACATTAGTTGACTCTAAAAAAATGCGACATAACCTAAACATTATGACAACCTAACAACTAGGTATAACATTATGATAGCTTTCAGCTTGGCCAAAAATGCTTTCGTATGTCTGCCCAGATGTCCAGCTTTTCTCCTCTAGGATTTCTCTACCGATTCTCGTGAAATTTTGTTCGGTAATTTTATTTGGTTTTTTTTTGTCGTGTAAGTTGAAAATCTAGTATGTCACTCTCACTCACTACGTACAGTACGCTAAATTTATTGCCTACCAGAATGTATGGGTTTTTTTTTCATTTTTGAAATTTCTAGTAGGTATACCTTTCTATTTCTTTTTCTTTCTTTACCCTAACCTACCTTTGTCACATAGAGCCTTTTGATCCTTGTCGAGACAATCGATTAAGCTATTAAAAATATTTTTCAAAAGTCGTCGTTTTCTATCCGACTGTAATTTTAGTCTGTAATTGCCAATTGCAATAAATCAAAAATTAAAGGATGCAATTCTCCGTAGGACCATATTCGCGGGGCTTCAACCCTTAACGCCCTTACTGACCCGTCTAAAATTTCCAACATGTATAATTTTTTTATTAGTGTAGGTACCTACCTACTTAATAAATAAATATCCTGCAGTAGAGGATCCCACGTAAGAACGACCTTCACCAATTTGATAACCAGGTGAAAATTATATCGTTCTTACGTGGGATCTTAGACTACTGGGACATTCCTAACACACGGTCATCTGATCCCAAACTAAGCAGAGCTTTGTACCTACTATGGAAACCAGATAACTGATATAATAAATAATACTACATTTTGTTTGTAAATACCGACATAGGTGCTTATATCGTTATTTTATTAATTGTTAAAGTTTTTTTTTATTAGGTATTTTTTCAAGAGGTTGACAAACAGCCTGACGGGCCTCCTGATGGAAAGTGGTCACCGTCGCCCGCCTATAAATTAAAAAAAAATATAAGTAGGTATACCTTTACCTAACAAATATGAATGGAAACAGCCTCGTATTTAATTAGAAGAGGTAATTAAGTTTTTCTATTAGTCTCATTATTTTTATTTATTTTTTTATAATGAAATTGATCGGCCTTATACCTACTTACTGTCTGAATTACGTATTACTAGCATTAAAAATATGGATGGGTCATACGTAGTCTATCCGTTAACTTTACTCGGTATCTACGGTATAGATAGGTACAAGTACAAGTCGAGGTTAAACATGACTCGTGTCGTGCTACATTTTCAGCACTTAGCAGCATGAAAAATAAATATACCTTCAACAGGCGGCCACTCACTATAAAACTGTGGTAATCCAGTAGACAGTATCACATCACAACACAGCACGGGTCGGTTCAGCACTGAGCACTCGCGACTTGTTCGTGTGTCACTGCCGCGGTGCGCCGCTGCGGAGCGCGGACTGTGGTGACTGTTGTGGTGTGCGAGTGGCGAGTGGTGTGTGTGTGGTGGTGTGGTGTGTGGTGTGGCGCCGCACGTGCTCCCGCGCCGGCCGCCGCGCGCTCACTGCCCCGCCCCGCCTCCCCTGCACGCCCATACTGAATGCATATCATCAAAATGAAAAACATGCAATTTTGAGATGCCTGAAGGGTCACGCAAGGCTTGTTAGCGACGAACAATATGGCTTCCGGCACAGTCTCAACTGGTAACTTCCTTGTGTGCCTCACGCACCGTTGCGCGTTGGTCACTCGCCATTGACACTCAAGCTTAGCCATTGGCGATGAATCCAGATGTGGCGAAGGCTTTCGATGGAAATAAATATGCCGGCGCGGCATCCCGCAAGGCTTTTTTTTTTTATTTTTATTAAATGGGCTTGCGTTTTGCCACTGACCCGCCCATAAGGGGCGATGACGAAGCCTAAGAACACGCTTACCCAGAAGAAACCTATTCACTCTGGCCTTGAAAGTTCCTAGATTTTAAGCGTCAGGAAACATAGACGCCGGAAGCAAGTTCCACTCCACTCCCTTGCTGTCCGCATTATAAATAAGGATACAAAACGCTGTGTCCGTATTTTCGGTATGTCAACAACGTACGGGTGAAAATTTTCCCGGCGTC
Organism: Achlya flavicornis; assembly: GCA_947623365.1. NCBI lineage: Eukaryota > Metazoa > Arthropoda > Insecta > Lepidoptera > Drepanidae > Achlya > Achlya flavicornis. The sequence goes on along the minus strand of OX392483.1, from coordinate 88,694 downwards.
TTGTGGTTCGGTGTAAAAATGGGGATGGATGGTGGAATTAGGTTGAACAATTTATGCTGTCTCCGACACTGTTCCTGCTGCATATCAATGATTGACGACATTAATTGCCAACCGGACAACAGTTATACACGAGACGCTCATTAGGTACATAGCCCTCGTTCCGTGGAGGAGCAAGCCGGCGTTGTGTCTGAAATCGAGATTACACTAACTACACTAACTAGTGTCTCCGTAAATATAATAAATCAATAATCCTGCAGCATGGACATAAATGCCGGCGTCCCGCAAGGCTCTGTGCTGTCCCCAACACTGTTCCTACTGCATATCAATGATATGCTGACTATTGACGGCGTTCATTGTTATGCGGACGACAGTACAGGGGACGCTTATTACACGGGCCGTGCTAATATCCCTCGTTCCGAGGTGGAGGAAAGCTGCGAACGGCTGGTGTCTCAAATCGAGAGTACACTAACTAGTGTCTCCGATTGGGGCAGACTAAACCTAGTCCATTTCAACCCCACTAAGACTCAAGCCTGCGCGTTCACCGCTAAGAAAACCCCATTTGCTGTGGCTCCACAGTTCCAGAACACGTCCCTGAACATCATTAAAAGCATCGGGATCCTTGGCGTCGACATTTCTAGCGACGTTTTTTTCCGAAGTCACTTAGAAGACAAGGTTAAGCTGGCATCCAAAAAGCTTGGAGTGCTCAACTCAAGTACTTTTTTTTTTTTTTTGTATCACTGACAAACAAGCATACGGCCCGCCTGATGGTAAGCAGTTACCGTAGCCTATGGACGCTTGCAACACCAGGGGTATCACTCGCGCGTTGCCGACCCGTTTATTTATTGTGGGAAGACCAACAGCTATTTAAAATACAAAACTTAAAACATTAATATTCATCAGGAAGCCAATGACAGGTGTTCACTTATAGGTACTAGTATAATAACTAATAACTGTACTGCTGTCATCATCATGTCATATTTCATAGATTCACAGCATAGCCAAAACGAAGTGGTATCGGTAGTCTGTGGTGGTATCTAAGTTATTTTCTTGGTGTGTTCTACCGCTTGTACAACGGACTGTGTTCTGTAGAATTGTTTAAAATGGTGCCCACGGCTACCTTCTACCATCGCGACTCTTGCTATAGACGGGGAGTCCATCCTCACATATTGAAACCAGAATTGATTCGAACTGCAATGTGCGGTATCAAAGGAGCTTCCTTCCGCGGACGCTCAGATTGTGGAATGAGCTCCCCGCGGTGGTTTTCCCAATGAAGTACAGCTTGGGGTTGGGTTTAAAGAGGGTAGGTGTAAAAGGGTGTGAAGAGATTTGTGCAGGTTAGGTAACGCGCGAGTAGCACCTCTGGTGGTGTTAGCCCCCCCGCGCCCCCCACCGCCGGTAACCTAGCGCCGTGAGCCTAGCTTCGTCCCCCACCTGGGGCGCCCTCAGGCGTAGTTTAGTTACTTACCTAAATATTAATTAATAACGCCGGTTGAGGGCTTGCTCGCCGATTTGTCCGTGTAAGGGCGATAAGGCTAATCTTTTTGGGCCCCAACCTTCTAGTAAATTCAAAAGAAAGTAGAGAAAGGTTATTATGTTTACGAAAATAACTGTCTACTACTCTACTATAGCACCAGCAGTAAGTTCAGTTAGTCTTACCTAGACGCCACATTTCAAGATTGCGTGAGTGGTCGCAGTAGTATACTCGTACCTATACTATCACTATAACTCATCGAACAAGGGATTGTTCCTCGATGCTATAACTGCTGTAGTGTAGTCTAGTGTAGTGTAGTGTAGTGTAAGTACCACTATACTTGCCGCCAATGGGTAATGGATCAAGTTTTATTGTACAGATTGTTATTGTAAGATTAGAAGAGATCATGTCAATTGTCTTCAGTTACTTGCCGAAATCAATTTTACTGTTCCTCGTCCAAGTTTTAGGTTAATTAACTTTTAGCCATTTACTGTGAATACGTCTACGACTAAAGTTGGTGTCAATAGCATTATATCAAGACTTTGTAGCGAGCACAACTGGTTTTACAAGTGTAATAAAACTGACATATTATCTGGCTCACTTTCATGCTATAAAATATGTCTTTTTAAGTTTTTTATCTAGTAGGATGTAGTATTTTCTTTTTGTAATGAGCCATTTTATGTTGTCCATACCACGCAGCACTAATTAGTTTAGTTTAGTTTTAATAACATGCTGTGTTTGCCTTTAATTGTATTTACACTATGGTAGTGTTTACTTTCATAATTTTATTTACTTTAAGAAGTGTAATATACATTGGCAGACTTAATAAATAAATAAAAAAACTGTGAGTGACCTGCGGGAACTCCAGCTCGTCGCCGGCCCGATCAACCTTCGCAGGGGATTGTAAATTAAACAATTAATTTCGAACAATTTATTTATTCATAGACTACAATACAGTAAATTGACTACTACGCTTAATCGTAATCAATGAGAGAGTATTATCGTTCACAAACATAACATACATCATCCATCTAACTAGGTAGGTATACTATACTAACTAACTACATACGGCGATTATAATATTAGAAATTATAATTACATTCAGATCGAGATAAGTACGCAGCTATTAACTAGAGTAATAATCACAATATTAGGGACATATACAAGAGGTAGGCTGCGCTCACACGCCACGCGATACATCACGCCACGACGCTACGCGACACGACACGAAGCGACACGACGCGACACGACACGACGCGACACACGCCCGAGCGGATGTCATCCATCTCCAACTGATAGAGTAATTCAACTCATTCAACATTTGGCCACGTGTGAGTCTAGTCTAACGATACGAGTCGAGCGTTTACTCGAATAGGCGGAATTAAACGGCAACACTAGGTGATATTTTATATATATATATTGGAATGTGGTCGAATGTTCTTTCTCCTCCCCCTACCCCCTCAATTGGGTATAATTTTTAATTCAAAGTTTTAATAAAGTACAGCTGTTTGCGCAGTCGTGGCTAGGGTCACACACACATCACCTACATCATCCCTCTAATGAAACGTAACAGTAAAATGTATCACGAAGGGAGCGACTCGACTATCGATGAAAACTTACTCTACTCACTTCATTTTTAAAAAGCGGTATGTTACGCGCGACGTGCAGCATTCCACGTAACATCGACACGTGGTCGGTCGGTCGGGCCGCGAGCCCACACCACACGACACGACACCACACTCACTCACTCGGAGTCGGAGTCGCTGGCGCCGCGGAAGCACCGCTCCATCTCCTCGCGATGGTCGAGGTCATCCTGCAGCTCGTGGTGGTCGTGGAACTCGTGCTGGTCCACGTGCTCCTGGTGCTCGTAGTGGTCGTGGTGGTCGTGGTGGTCGTGGTGGTCGGGCTCGTACTGGTCGGCGTGGCGGTCGGCCTCGGCGGCGGCGGCGCCCGCCTCGCAGCACGCGTCGCGGCCCTGCGCAACAGGCGGACGTCAGTCGGCAGTGGGGGGGTCAGGGTGGGTGCCGAGCGAGGTGGCGGGCCTCGACTCACCTGTCGCTCGTGGTGGTCCGGCGGCGCGGCGCGGTGGCTCTCCGGCAGCAGGTGGTAGGAGCAGGAGGGCCGCCAGCGCTGCAGCACCACCAGGCACGGCGGCAGCTCCACGTCGATGGTGCCCGTGGAGGCGGACAGCGCGGGCAGCGCGGCGCGCCCCGGCGGCGCCCGCCCGCGACCGATGGCGCGCCGCGGCACCGTGCCGGGCGCGGGGGCGGGGCCGGGGCCGGGGCCGGGGCCGGGGCCGGGCGCGGGCGGCGGGCCCGGCACGAGCGCGCGCGAGTTGAACTCGAGCGTCTGGCTGGCGCGCTGGTGCGTGTGCCGGCGGCAGGGGGGGGCGCCCACGCGCCACCACCACACGGCGGCGGAGGGCGCGCCGTGCGCCTGCGCCTGCGCCGCCGCCGCGTGCGCCGCCTCGAGCGCCGGGTGGTCGAGGTCGGCCAGCGGCGCGCCGCGCTGCACCACCAGCGGCCGCCAGCGCGCGCCCGGCCCCACGCTCTGCGCGTACACGCTCACGTTCGCGTACCTGCACACGCCCGCACTTTTATTTTTATTTTTTCTCAATAAAATGGTACCTTTCTCGGGCCGCCGCCACCGAGAAGCTTAATCGGCCTCACCTAAATAAATACATTGTTACTGATAAATAAAATAAATATCGAGCTTAGACGGAGATAGGTGTGGAGGTCGGGGCACCGGTAGAGGGCCGGTACTGACCCGGGCTCGGCGCGCATCTGCAGCCGCATGCGGTGCTGGTGCATGGCCTGCGCGCGCACCTGCGCGTGCGTGAGGGCGGGCGGCGCGAGCGGGGGTGGCGGCGGGGGCGGGTGCGGGGGCGGGTGCGGCGGCGGGGGCGGCGGCGAGGCGGGGGCGCTGCATCAGGCGGGGCGGTCGACGACGGCGACGCCCGCGTACGAGCGGCCGAGCGACATGGGCGCGGGCAGCAGCGTCCACTTGTCGGCGGCGGGGTCGAACACCTCGACGGAGTTGAGGTTGGCGGCGCCGTCGTCCCCGCCGAGCACGTACAGCTTGCCGTCGAGCGCGACGACGGCGGCGTTGCGGCGCGCCGTGTGCATGGGCGGCGCGGCGCTCCAGCCCTCGCCGTCGCGGAACCGCTCCACGGAGCGGCGCACGGCGGGCCCGTCGTGGCCGCCCACCGCGTACAGCGCGCCCTCCACCACGCCCACGCCGCAGCCCGACCGCCGCGCCGACATCTCGCACACGCTCTCCCACGTGTCCGTCGCGGGGTCGTACCTGCACAAGACGCGACACGACACATCGTTACTATTCTCTAATTATCTTCAGGGAGCGGTGGTGGTATAGTGACCTTTCGACGGTGTGCAGGCACTGCCGGGAGGCGCCGTCGTACCCGCCGACCGCGTAGAGCCGGCCGGCCAGCACCGCCACGCCCACGGAGGAGCGGCGCGAGGACATGGGCGCGACGGGGCGCCACACGCCCTCGCGCGTGTCCAGCGCCTCGGCCGAGCTGAGGCCGGCGGCGCCGTCGAACCCGCCCACCGCGTACACCACGCTCCCGATGGCGGCCACGCCCAGCGTCGAGCGGCGCGCGCACAGCGCCGGCCCCGCCGTCCACGCGTCGCGCGCGATATCGTACACGTCCACGCTGCGCACGCGCAGGGTGCCGTTGAACCCGCCCACCGCGTACAGCCGGCCCTGCACCACGGCCAGGCCGGCGCGGCAGCGGCGCGACGGCAGCTCGGCGGCGGCGCGCCAGCGGCCGCACTCGGCGTGGTAGGCCTCCACGTCGCGCACCGCCTTGGGCGCCTGCCCGCCCACCACGAGCAGCAGCTTGGGCGAGCGCGGCGGGTGGCGCGGGCGAGCGCGCGCGCACCCCGCGGCCGCCAGCGCGCGCCGCTCGGGCCGCATCAGGTGGAAGGCGAGCGCCTCGATCACCAGGTCCTTCACGCGCAGCCCGGCGCTGGCCAGCGGCTCGGCCTGCGCGCGCGCCACCAGCGCGTCCTGCGCCAGCAGCGGCAGCCGCACGTGCTCCAGCAGCGCGCCCAGCTGCGTCTGCCGCTCCTACACGTACACCAAAAATAATTAACAAAGTGCGCACATTTTTGGTGGTTCAGTATCAGTATAAAAATAAAAATGAAGTGACATATTTTTTCTTCACCTCAAGCTGGTGCTGCATCCAGCGGAGCACCGCGTCCAGGATCACCTGCTCGTCGTTACCTGCACAAACACCATAGCATTGCCACCCCCGACACTCACCTCGGGCTCGTGCTGCATCCAGCGCAGCACCGCGTCCAGGATCACCTCCTCGCTCGGTACCTGCACAATTATCATATAAAGACATACGCATTAATGTATGTTTACAAGGGAGTAGGTAGGTGTAGGTAGGTAGAGGTATAAGTAATGTTACCGTGATTCGATCGCTATCGAGTAGAGAGGCGAGCGTGGCAGGCGCGAGCGCGAGGAACTCCTCGGTGTCGAGCACCTCGACGAAGTGGTCGTCGATGTAGCGCGCGGCGCAGAGCGCGAGGTCGGTGCACGCGTGCAGGTCGGCGAACGCGCGGATGCCGAGCGCGTTGTCGGGCGAGAGCGCGCCCGCCAGGAACGCGCAGCACGCGTCCCGCACGCCGCCCACCTGCACCAGCGAGGCGGCCGACAGTAGCCCCTGCACGTTCTGCTCCGTGATCGAGAGCGACTCCGGCGTGTACACGTACTCGACGATCGCCTCGAGCGCGCCCGCCTCCACCTCGCCGATCGTGACCGTGTCGCGCGTGCGCTCGTCGAACTGCGTGAACATGGCGTGGAAGTACGGCGAGGCGGCCGCGAGCACCGCGCGATGAGCCCACACCGGCACTGGCTCCGCGTCCGCCTCGCCGCCCCCGCCGCCCCCGCCGCCGTCGGGCGCGCGCGCCTGCAGCCGCACGTCGCACAGCGTGGTGTCGCGCCGTAGCCGCGCCAGCCCCGCCAGCAGCGCGGCGGCGTGGCGCCCCTCGGCCGCGCCCCCGCCGCCGCCGGCGCCCCCGCCCGCGCCCTCGACCGCGCCACGCGCCGGCCGCTGCGAGGACTCGTCCAGCGAGGACTGCGACGCGCACCGCACTATCATGCTATACCACACCGGCCGCCACCGTTAACCTCCGACCACAGATTACAGAATCTTAGTATTCTGTAATCTGTGCCTCCTCATGTGTCTAAGTATCGTTTACTAATTACCAGTCACCCTATACCTACAGAGATATAGCCGTTAAATTTTCTTAAATTTTAAAACATAAACATAGGTTTCATATAGAACTCCTCTTCTTTTAACTCGGTTGGAAATACAAATATAATCGGGTCATTTTAATATTACTTTTTCATGCAAAAACTGCACTCAATGCTGTTTTTGTTCATTTTTCTCACAAAATAACATGTCATGGGCATCGGAACCGGTCCTTATTGCAACCCTCAGAACCGGGAATTTGAAGTGGAACCGGAAAAACCGGTTCTTTTGGTTCTCTCGATTAATTTCAGAAAGTCGTTTGGGACGGATCAGTAAATGTCATAGAACGATCAAAACACACTATAGGTGGTTAGTGTCGCAGCATGAAGCTACTTATGGCGATTAAACAATATTAATAAAGCAAACTTTTGACGCGCATGTTGGTGTGTACCGACACCAACCTCCAGCCATTTAACTATTTTTAATCGATTATGTGTATAATTATTAACTAATAGCTGCCCGGCACGACTTCGCGTGGTGTCCTACTAACCTATACCCTAACCTACCCTACCCTACCTTACCCTAAATTGAACGTATCGTTACGTATATTTTAATTAAAAAAAAAAAATAAATAAAAAACTGGATTGTTAAAAGTCTTTATTACATTTATGATAATTTAATCAAAAGTTGTGATTCCGAAATCACTGATTGATTGTCGTTCTACTTAATATAAGATATAGAAAACAATTTTATTGTTAGTGTTATACTACCTATAATCTTTTTGATGATAAATTAATTAAAAGTGCAAAGCTTATATTAAATTAATAATAGAACCGAAAGAACCGAGTCTCAAAATACAGCCGGTTCTCGATGCCCTAGTCATGGGTAGTGGCGTAGCTAGTATGGGTGGCTCCGGTGCGGAAATCACGGTGTCGCCTCAAAAATGGAAACTGTTTAAGCACAAACTATTTGTTCTTTTTTTGCTTCTTCTACAATATGACCCTTTTTTTCTTCAATATAGGACGAAGTGCTATTAAGTGAATTTTTATGATATATATATTTTTCTTCCAAAGGTTTGTACCTAAATTTTATTTTTTCACATTCAGGTGCCACCCCCATACAGAAGTGCCCCCCCTTGCTACGCCACTTATCATGGGTATTTATTCTAGTGATGATATTGAGAAACAAATTAGTGGAATATGGTATTATTATATACCTGTATCTTCCTCTATCTCCATCTCCCTCGGCTGCACTGTTGTCGCCGTTCAACCTGTAGGTACCATTTATTAGCATTACAAACAATCCATTGTTTCATTGACAGGACAGATAGAACCACTATTTCCTCTAGGACTCTAGGTTCTTCACAAGAACATGCAGTTGCAGAGCATACAAACATATTTATTTAAAAAGAACATAGAAAATCCAGTCCAACTTGATGAAAGGTCAGCCAGAAAAAAATACCAGACAGGAACCTGACAATAAAATAAGATTAAAAAAACCGGCCAAAAATACTGTGTTCTGTGAAAACCTATTATGGTTCAGCTCACTGACAGATAGACAGCGGAGTCTTAGTAATAGGGTCCCATTCGGCACCCTTCGGGTACGGAACCCACATATATAAATGTAAATAGATGCGCGAGTGTAAGTACTACGCGTGTCAAAAGCTGTGTAAAAGGGGAGAGCAATGCTCGTCTTTTCGAACTCGCATAAGACTTGCATGTCCAGCCGAGCAGAGACGTGTAGCGAGGATTTGTTTAGCTGACAAATGGGATTGTTTCATTTTCACGTTATAGCTATAATGCTAGCCTAACTAAAGAGCTGTGTGAACTTGGCACCCGACTTTGAAAAGTCGAAATTATTATTTTTGATTCTTATAGATCTTCGTTTGTAGTTGATTGAAGTGAAAAAAAAATTGAATGTAGTAGCTCCAAAAAAAAAATATAGGACTTTGAAAAAATACCCGGCACCCGACTTTGGAAAATCGAAATTATGCTTTTCGATTCTTGTAGACCTTGGTTAGTAAAATCTTTGCGATTGTGTGAACTTGGCACTCGACTTTGAAAATTCGAAATGATTAATATTGATTCTTATAGATCTTCGTTGGTAGTCGATTGCCATTGTGAAGCCTGAACGAAATTAGCCTATGGTTAAAAGATTGGAGGTCAAGGCAAACGAGACAAAGTCAATACATGTCACATTCAGCTTTAGACGCGACAGATGCCCCCAAGTTGTGCTTAATGGTATACGGTCCCACAGTCGGACGAAAAAATACTTGGGGCTATACCTAGACCGTAGACTCACCTGGAGGAAGCATATATTTAACAAGCGTAAAGCTCTATCTCACCAGCTTAGAAAAATGTATTGGCTGATTGGTCGTAGATCGGAGCTTACTATCGACAACAAACTATTGCTTTAAACATGCGTGCTCATGCCGATTGATATGGACCTACGGAATTCAACTGTGGGGAAGTGCCTCTAATTCAAACGTCGAGATACTGCAAAGATTCCAAATCTAAAGTCCTCAGAATACTTGTTGATGCACCTTGGTTCGTAACCAACGATTGCCTGCACCATGACCTCAACATGCCAACTGTTAAACAAGTCATGAAGGACTCGTTCCAAAGATACAGCGATAGTGCTTTTTAGTGACTGCACTTCTTGTTGAATGTACTGGCATTGTCATCCAATATACTACAATACCCCCACCCCCCCTACCGTGATTTGTCGTGATCTTATCGTAACCCCCTCCCCCCTATTCGGGACTCACATGATTAATGGTTGCCCCCGATGGTGGAGTGGCAGAACTTGATCATTCAATTGAATACCTATAGTTTGTTTGTAAATTACAAAACGTTCTAGGTTGTAGGTATATTATTGCAACACTATTGCAAAATAAATGTTATATTTAGAGAGTGAAGATATATTTTTGAATGTACGATATGTGTGTAGACTAGAAAAGACTAATCAAATGAATTGTTTATTGGTGTGCAATATATGAGTATCTATTTATTTGTGTGAATTTGGCAACAGCGGTTCCAATACATATTTTGACATTTTGCACTTCCATTGTTTTTTTTTGTTCCGTGATACCTCGACCAAATGTGATTATGGCTAAGGAGCCAATAGCAGCATAAAGGAAAAAAAAAGTTAATTTTTAATTTAGATTTAAGGTTTTATTTATCTTGTTTCTTGTTTTTTACCAATAAAAATACTCATGTTAACCATAGATACTAACTATAGGTATTTGAAGTAGGCAATCCAATTGATGTATGAATATAATTCTTTCACATGTATTTTTTATTTTCTGCAGAAAATACGGAGACTAAAATCCAAAATTAGTGAACATTCTTCATTACCTAACAATGTGACAAGGTGTTGACATGCAAATAAGCTTTCCAGAAACCCAAAACAGATACCTTATTGACAAATAGTTTGAGATTTGACACTTGTTATATGAAACTGTTGACAGATTGTTAATTGCCTCTTTCAGCAACCCAAAACAATCAGAGTGCATTGTCAGTGGTGGGAAATTGGCAGAATACATTTCAAGCAAAACATCATTGCAACTCTTTGGGTTCATTCAGATGACATTTGTTAGAGATAGTTAGTAAAAGACAAAGAATGTGTATACCTTTGATGGGCAGGGAAATAATTAGTAGACTAATAATAATAATAAGGTAATATGGGAGGATTAGATAGTATTGCAGGTGCTCACAGTGGTCGGTCGCGGTCTCCATCGGCGTTGTCCTCCATCGCGCGCGCCGTCCTCGCCCGCGACCCCGGGGCCCTGGCGCTCCCTGCAACGCCTGCTGAGCTGGAGGCACTTCCCTAGTGTCACTTCCTTACACTCTAGTTCACGCGCACGACAGACCGCTCCACTTACAATTTATTATCAACACAACACTGCACCGTTCTGCATTCATGTCATATCTATCTATCTATCTATCTATCTATGCCCAAACAAACGGTCATGCATTTATTAATTGGTGGTAAAATAGCTATTTACCAGTACAATACTCTGGGTGGACTCTGGGTCTGGCGCACTCGTAAGTATTCATTCTGTGCTGGCGAGCGAGGCTCACTACTAGTACTTTCCCTCCCAATGTGCATGTAATGTAATGTATTTTAAATATTACTCTTTGTTGCTCTTTTCTCACTCACTACACTACACTAGCGAGCGATGCGCGATTATGGCTATGGCTACAATAATTGGATAATATCGCTCATGCTCACAGCACAGGCTCACACTCACAGCAATGATTTACGTACCTAAATAAGGTACCAAAGCCAGTTATAACTAATATCACGTTAATGACAGCTGAGAACTGTCAACAATTCGGAACGCCCGAGAACGCACTCCCCCTATAAGGTGCGTTCGAATTGGGGTATGGTAGCAAAAATAACAGTCAAAAATGCCAAAAACAATCACATCTGGCGTTCGATTTGGAAAGTTGTGGGCGAAATTGACGTTTTGAACTGTTTTCGTTCACCGTTCGTTTTACTTGGAAACAGTTAAAAACGACATGGTGAACTGCAAATTTTGACCCACCTCCGAGGCAGGGTCTTTTGTGATCATATTTTGACATCTTTGAATCTGAAAGATAAGTTTTGTAAAATTCAAACGGGAAGCGAAAATTCTAATTTTTATTGTGAAATTTGATAGAAATACTAACAGACAAGAGAATAATTTGTCAGATTAACTTTGTTTAAAGATTAACTGAAGGGAAAAGGTAGGTTAAGACAAGTGACAAGCAGGCGATGAGCATGCAAATGACATTTTTGTGTCTCATCGTTCGATTTGGGAAATATCGTTTGTGGCAAAAGTTGCAAAATTGTTGAAATTTTCCAATTCGAACGGATAAACAAAAATGCCCATTTTGAAACAGTTAAAAACGACATCACTCCAATTCGAAAATTTCAACAATTTTGCAACTTTTGCCACAAACGATATGTCCCAAATCGAACGATTAGATACAAAAATGACATTTCCATGCTCATCGCCTGCTTGTCACTTGTCTCAACCTACCTTTTTCCTTCAGTTAATCATTAAACAAAGTTAATCTAACAAATTATTCTCTTACCTGTTAGTATTTCTATAAAATTTTATAATAAAAATTAGAATTTTCGCTTCCCGTATGAATTTTCCGAAACTTATCTGTCAGATTCAAACATGTCAAAATATGATCACAAACGACCCTGCCTCGGAGGTGGGTCAAAATTTGCAGTTCACGATGTCGTTTTTAACTGTTTCCAAGCAAAACGAACGGTGAACGAAAACTGTTCAAAACGCCAATTTCGCCCACAACTTTCCAAATCGAACGCCAGTTGTGATCGTTTTTGGCATTTTGGACTGTTATTTTTGCTACCATACCCCAATTCGAACGCACCTTTAGTATGGTCTGTGCTCACGGCGCCTCACGGTGACCCAAAGGCTACATTCCGAATTAAATAATATCGCTCACAGTGCTCACAGCAATAATTTGCGTACCGAGTTAGATATCACGATAATGACAGCTGAGAACTGTCAACAATTCGGAACGCCCGTTATCGCGCTCACCAATAATTTTTTATTCACTGCGTACTCAAAAGTTAAGTTTCGTACCATTTTTAGGTGCTGTGCGTATCCTATCGTAAAAGTCACTCTGGCATGGCAGGCAACGCCGCAACGCTGTCTAGTCAGTGATGCCAACTTAGCTACTTTATACCTAGATCTAGCTATTTTTTGGTGTTAGGCAGCTACAATTTACTGAAACTTGTTTTGTTGTTGAAAAGTAGCTAAATAAATTTTGCTACTTTTTCTAGCAACTTTTCAATACTTTCGAGAGTTCGTAATAATACTAGGTCTCGAAATTAGTTATACCAGAATCTAAGCTCACAATGTACCAAAATATCCCATACTAAAAATCAATAATCATATTCAATAAAATACCAAATTATATTAAAAATGAAGAGAAAGATTCAACCTTTAAAAATAAATTAAAAGACCACCTTACAAAAAAATGCTATTATTCAATTGACGAGTTTATGATAGATAAAATGGAGCAAACATAATCATAAAGTTTTTAATAATTGAACGGTCTCGCGGTCTCCTACTAAGCATCGATAATAATATAATTGTATATCAAACTTATTAATGTTTAATACTAAACTTAATAGTTTAATTCATAATGTATAATATAAATTAAATAAATAAAAATTGTATGTCTAAATAACTAACCGGTACTAACATAATTATAAATAATTAAATCTAAAATACTAATAAATATTAATTAAAATAGCTAAGTAATCACCATTTAATGATGCAATGCCCTTGCAGGGCTCATGTTGTGGACTAACTTAACTATAACACCTTTATGTACTACATGATGCAAATAAATAAATTGAAAATGAAATTGAAAAAAAACAACAACACGCGATGCTATGGGTCTGGCTGGGTGTGGGTATAGGCACAGTTTTACTATTGCATACTGTGGTATAGGTCAGTAGCCAGGAATTCCCCGTTTCATTTCTACATTCAAACCGTATATTACTTCTATAGTAGTCTGTACTACCTGTATTCTGCCACTTCTGTCTTATTTCGTTTTATCAAACTAATGCTCGCTGTAATCCATATATTGTGAAAATGGAATTAATTGTAAAAACCTGTAAAAAAAAGTATGTTATTTAGTGATTTTTAATTCTCTCGTGTTTGATTTAATAAAACACGATTTTTTATTGTTATCTACCTACTAAGTAACATTTAGCTACTTCTAGCAAAATTTTTGGGTAGCAAAATTTGGCAATCTAGCTACTTTTTGCAAGACGTCTAGCTACTAGCTAAAGCTAGCAGTTGGCAACACTGTGTCTAGTGTCTGCTAGTAGTCATAACATGGACCAAATAGAATTTAGACTTTAGACTTTACTTACTCCATGTCATAATCCTCTATCTACGGCTAGTAGTGCTATGTGCTATTAAATATTCTGTGGTAGTGCTAAGCAGCGTTGCCAACTCTACGTATTTTTACGTAGATCTACGTATTTTAGGCCTTTCCTGCAAACCTACGAACTTCAGTCCCAGAATCTACGTATTTATATAGTTTTACAAATTTGCAAAATAACGTAACTCATTAGGCTGAATGATCATAATTTTCAGTAACTTTGCGAAAAAAAATGTACATTCAGTAAAATAGTCAGTTTTACGGTTTGTAGAGGAACGTTCAAATATGGCTCATATTTATTCATAACATAATGTGCCAAATGAACGACTACAGTCACTAATCAATGAAATATTTGGCCATATTATTCTACGAAGGTCAAAACAAAAAAACCTATTTCCAGCCTCATGCTGATGCTGAACAATTTGTTTTATTGCTATATTTTTCAGCTTTTTGCTCAGTTTAATTGACTTGAATTGAAGAAAAGAGGCTTAAAAATAAACCCGGATCCTGCACAGGAACTCATTCAGCTATTTGATAAAAATATATATAAATTCAATTTGCCTGATGAATGAATAATTTAAATAATTGTAAAGATCTCATCATTTCTCCTCTGCATTTCTTTAAAAAAAAAAATCTACGAACTTTTCATGCAAATTTTCCTAAATCTACGTACTTTTTTATCCGACCTACGCCTTTTTTTAAATCCGAGTTGGCAGCACTGGTGCTAAGTGCTAGACTGCTAGTGCTATGCAGCGTGACCAGATTTAGTAGATTTCTACTTTTTTAGTATGTAAAAATTAATGGTATATTTTAGTAGAATTCACGCTTTTCAGTTATTCTAGTACTTTTTTTGGCATATCGGATAAATGCGGGGTATTTCCCCCTTTCATGGAATGGATTGTAACTATTTAATTTTCATTCATTCTTTTCGTTACCATTCGTGCCGTGAGCATAAGCATAGAGTGTAATAGACTAGTAGGAATTCCTTTATTGAGAATTTTTATAATCGAGTATAGAATGAAACATAAATATACACGAGGCTCGCGATGAAGGGAGCAAGATCCCTCATTTAAAAGTTGGTTATGTAAATCTAAGGTAAACACTACGAGTGCTCATTGGAAAGCATGCAACTGTGAAGTAATAAGTAGAGTGGCGTCTTTGAAGGAACACATGGCTACATCAAAAAAATATGAAAGGATATTCCGGCATTTCTCAGGTATGCAAATTACTTACGTTAATATGTGGAATATAATTCTTAGTTAATTATTATTCTTGTTAAGACTTTTTTTTAATACTTAAAACTTACACAGTAGTGTGAACCCGTATTTTGTTCTATCTAAAGTTTTTGAATTTGATTTCCACTCAAAAGCAAACATTCGCTGTTTTATGTACGTTTATTACCTACGCATTTACATAACAATTACTATACAACTATGTGTGTTTATTCATATTAAATGCTATGTAAAAATTTCTTACTTTTTGATACTACATAGCGCTATATGATATGTGCTGCATACTTATTTTTAATTTCTTTGGTTACAGATTGACGACTTTCAAAACCATTCAATCATTTCGGAAGAAGTAAAAAAGCAGAAATCAGCTTCAGCAGCAAAAAAGAGAAATAGATTTTTACTATTTACTCGTTCTCTTTTGGTAGAATTCAGTAGCTTTTAACCTCCACAAGCAGTAGATTCTTCAAATGAAATCTGGTCACACTGGTGCTATGCTAATGCTAGTATTGCTAGTGCGCAGTGTTGCCAACTTAGCTACTTTATAGCTAGATCTAGCTATTTTTTGGTGTTAGGCAGCTATTATGAAACTTGTAGCTAAATTTATTTAGCTACTTTTTCTAGCTACTTTTTAATACTATCGAGAGTTCGTAATAGGGCACTGAATCTCGAAAGAAAGATACTAAACGTGACGCTGAGTCTAAGGTGAGGGTGCCTAGTGAAGATCCTAGCATCTTTCCTACACAAAAGGAGATTTTTCGTTGCAGTCGGGGACGCAGTATCCGACGAGCGACGCATTGAAGCGGGAGTACCGCAGGGAAGTTGCATCTCCCCTGTGTGTTACGCACGTTACACTGACGACATCCCTGTCGTCGATGGGACGTCCCTTGCCCTGTACGCCGATGACGCGGCGTATTACACGGGCTCGATAACGCTCAAACACGCCGTGGCAAAGATGCAGAGGGCATTAGACGCCCTCCCACAGTGGCTGTCCAAATGGAGGCTGTCAGTTAACGTTGCGAAAACGCAAGCGTTGCTCGTCACCCCCCGCATAAAACCGCCTCCTAGACTAAAGATGCTAGGCCAGGAGATCGAGTGGTCGAACTCCGCCAAATACCAAGGGGTCACAATCGACCGTCGTCTGACTATGTCAAAGCACGTGGCAAACGTGACCAATCAGGTACGTGCAGCCCGCGCATTACTTCGCCCAGTGCTCTCCTCTCGCCTCTTGCCCCTACGTACCAAAGTGGGGGTATACAAAACATACGTGCGGTCACGCCTCACGTACGCAGCCCCGGCTTGGTTTTCACTTACCTCGCTGACGAACAAGAAAAAGCTGAAGTCCAGCAAAACCAAGCCTTGCGTACAATCGTCGCCGCTCCTCGCTACGTGAGGAACGATGTGATCGTACGCGACTTAAAAGTCGAGAGCCTAAGCGACTTTATTGCCAAATTAACCACCAGCATGTTCCGGCGCGCCGACAGATCGAGTTGACAGGTCGAGCACACGTTAGAGACTTGGCGCCGTTGCACTCCCGGCCGCCGGAAGGCAAACCGTATGCGGGGGAGCTAATTACTCAAGACTAAGCTGCCTGCAACAATTCGACACCCATACTTTAACGTGTTTTGACATAAAGAGCCGCCACTCGATCGCTGAGCGCCGACTGGGCAAGCCCAAGACGGCAAGACTCGCGCTCTGAGTGGTGCCGCTCTCTCCCTACTGACGTAGAGGTCAGATGTACTACCATACGGCCAGTGAGCCAAGCACAAAGACACACTTGTTTTCACAAGTGGCGATTTTGCTAAGTAAAGTAGTAGTTAAGGTGACGGTATAGGTCGATGACCGGGAATTCCCAGTTTCATTTCTTCATTCAAATCAATTTAAAACTGATGCTCGCTATTTTAGTACATTATTGTGAAAACGGAACTAAACTTGTAAAAAAAAGGTAGGTAATTTACTGGTTTTTAATACTCTCGTGTTTGATTTAATAAAACATGATTATTTTATTTTTATTTACCTACTAAGTAACATTTAGCTACTTCTAGCACCTTTTCTGGGTAATAAAAATCAAAATCTGGCAATCTAGCTACTTTTTGCAAGATGTCTAGCTACTGGCTAAAGCTAGCAGTTGGCAACACTGCTAGTGCGTGCCGGCCGGCATCCGGTGTGGATGTATGTTAGAGTAATGTTTTTGGTGACTGTGACACGACAATAAGTTTACTTGATATAAGTTTAGAACTTTGAAATCTTTTTTTTTGTATACTCGTCGAATGTTTAATGAAGATGAAAATGATCGGTATAGTTTTATTATTAGTTCCTTTTGTGGTAGAAGTATACTCGGGAGCAACGTTAGGTTCGGCGGTGGCGCGCGGCGATATGGCAGAGCTGAGGCTGTTTGAAGCGGCGGCCGCGTTCAGCGTGGAGAGCGCGGTGCTCCTGAACGACGTCGCCGCGCGCGACAAGGAGGTCGGGTATAAGATCAAGGCGAGCCTCCACGTCACACCGCTCTGGACTGACGAGCATCGACAGTACCTCCTCAAGTTTGATGTTTGTACCTGCACACACATTATAAATACTTACCTACAAATTCGAAAATCGTTTATATACTATTTAGGCCCTATTATTGCACTTACAAACGTTACTATTTATCCTGCCACCAGTTCGTAATACCATACAATTTTGATATACCCAAAATCTTGTCACCCCATTTGTGTCCATGTTGATTGAGGTCGAAGCAGGGCACGCGTCAAAAAAAAAATAGCCCCTAACAGTAATGGGCTAAATCAAATAAAAAAAATGCAAAAAAAATATGTTTAATATTTAAATTTCTCCTGATTTTAATTGGAATATTTCAACAACTATCATTATGAAAATGTTTCTACCTTCATTTTAGTGTACTAGCACAGAATGAATAATTGACCACAAAGTTTGACTACTTGACAAATAGGTATTTTATCTACAAATTTATAAAGTAATATGCATGCATCATTCGCAATGGACGCTTGGCAACTCTCCAGCATTGTCTCTGGTGGACCCCGTCTGAACTATCGTATTTAAACATGGGAGTGGGACAGGCCTGACCAGGTGGCAGAATTGGGAACTAAATTTAAATGACTAGGCTAGGCAAGTAGTTAAACATTATCGATCCAAGCCATTTGCCTAGATATTTGATTGAATAGCTGAATATTATTCAGGCCGCTAGTTGAATGGCGCCGTTTAGTAGTAGTAAAAAGTTGTAGTAAAAAGGCTAGGCTGTAATTGAATGGGTAATTAAGCTATTTGGCTGCAACATATAGGTAATATCACTTTTCATGTTAGTTTAGAATCAGTGGCTGTGTGTGCCGAATGTTCCAGGATGTTTATTTATTGTTAGTTTAATTAATAATGATGCTCTTGCAGTTACATTCTCCAAAACTGCATCTCCGAGGGAAGCACATCAATGCTGAATTCCTTCCTCATGGCTCTATTTGGGATTCACATAGTGAGTCTACATTCTACGCTCACTGGAATTGGGGCTCCATTGAAGCAGTTTACTTGGACCCTCAGGAGCCACTTGACATTCTTAACTATAAAAAATCACTGGTCAACCTATTTCAGGTAATGTTATTTACAATTATTGGTATACATTATTTTATTTGACATAGGACATATACAAAACAGGTTATTTATAGACATAAACATAATTTTTATGTTAAGATTAACCCATTGGCTCATGGATCGGATGCACATTCTATCCTATCCTAGACAAACAAAAAAAAACTACTATTCAAGTGACTATTATTTATTTATTTATGATACACATGCAGCTAAAAGCTGATTTCGTGTATATCACTGCACTTTAGCCTTTAAGTACTTGTCGAGTCTATTTTTACTTTTATTATGTCTCATGAAGATGTCAGAATGAGTCATGATTCAAACATACTTTTAAATTTAAACTCAACGATGGTACAATATACTTGTTTTCAGTTTCAAACAATGGATGGAGAGTATAATGAAACAGATATATCCGGCACCTGTGAGATAATCTACGAAACTATCTCAACCAATGTTTTCCGGAAGATAAAGGTGAGCTTCACTCTGAATACCTGCGCAGACTTACTGGCAGCTATAACTTTATTTCCAATCTGCTATTGTAACTGTAACTATTCCATTCTGTTTAGCACTAGCATTCTGTTTAGGTTCAACTGCATAAATTGATAATTATTTCAGCTCAATTAGCTCTATGTCAGTATAATTTTTCATATTGAACTCTCATTTGAATAATAATTAAAAAGTGGGATGAAGCCACGCCTTATTGAAATAAAGCCGGTATATAGTATGCCGATCGGTGGTCATTTTCATCATTGAGTCGTCGACAGTGACAATAAGGCTCCGTTTCACTCGTGCCCGCTTGGGCTAGTAATTACGTATACATAGATCGTTCTTCACTTTCTTATAAGGCAATGCTCCGTCCTGATTTTATACAATTGGAACTGTAAATGAACACTTTTGTAACTAAGTTTATTATTTATTAGAACTGCTCTTTTATAAGTGAAATAAATAGATGGAAGTGGGGATATGTGGGTACAGTTGTGTTGTATTGTGGTCCCCGTGGTCGTGCAGAGGAGGTGCTCGGCGGACGGGCCGGTGGTGTCGTCGGCTCGGCGCGCCACCCGCTACACGCTGGCGGGTGTGGGGGAGGGTGCGGGGGAGGGTGCGGGGGAGGGGCTCGCGGCGCTGCACGCGGACGAGCTGGTGACGCTGGGGGAGGTCGGGCTCGGGCTGAAGGCGCGCAGCTGGGCCGCGCTGCAGCGGCTGCGGGAGGCGGTCGCACACCCCGCCCCCGCACCAGCCGGCGGCTCGCTGAGCGGCGCGCTGGCGCTGGTGCCGGCCGCGCTGCGCCCGCTGCGGCTCGACCTCGCCGCCGACGACGATCACACGGTACGTACGGAACACTACACATTTAGCTTTACCCTCAACACGACATCTTACCACAGACGATTGAAGATCTTACTCTTTGCCCATAGTACTTCGATGGTCCCATTTCAAAATATATTGCTAGCCTTTTTACAATATGTGGAAGAATCCGCTACTCATTTGGAAAACGAGGTCAACCTGGCATTTAAAAAGTTCGGTGTGCTCGACGGAGCGAGGTGGAACTTCACGGCGAGGCATAGATGGCTACTTTATAAGTCGCAAGTCCGGCTCCATATGAAGTACTGCTGAAGTACCATCTGTGGGCCGGGGCACCTAAATAACGGCTGGGGCCTTTTGAGTCGGTTAAGCGACGTGCCATTCGAGCTGTCGACGATCCCGACCTCGCAAGCGGTTTAAAACCACATAGTCTGAGGAGAGACTTTGCCTCCTTATTTCTGTTCTACCTGAACACAAAAATATGTATGTGGTTCTGAAGAATTGTTTGACTCGATGCCCACGGCTCACCATTGAAACCATTATGGTTTCGTACTGTCCGGTTTCAAAGGAGCTTCCTACCTCGGACACTCAAACTGTGGAATGAACTCCCCGCCGTGTTTTTCCCAAGGGAGTATAGCATGGAGTTCTTAAAAAGAGGGTGATGAGGCTTTTGCAGGGTCGGCAACGCGCGAGTTATATCCCAAGCGCTGCAAGCGTCTATTGGCTACGGCTACCGCTTACCATCAGGTGGGCTGTACGCTCGTTTGCTACCTTAGTAGATAAGATAAAGATCATTTATTTGCAAGAAACATGGTAAGTAGATTGATGTTAAAATATTAATATTATACGGGGTGTATACGACATTAAATGAAACCATGTAAAGTACTCGAAAATGTATACGATCAACCTTTTACTATGGGACCAACTTCGAAATCGCAAAAAAAATACAGCTTTATTTTTGCCGAGGAGACTGTATGAAAAGCAGTAATTTTAGATCGTATACATGATCGTATACTTTACGTGGTTTCATTTAATGTCGTATTGTCGTATCCACCCCGTATAAGTACCGTCAAGTTTTGCCACGATGGCGTGCAAATATTACAGTATTAAAAAAACAAAAAAAACATTGATTCTAAAAAAAGCACCAGTCTGTCTACTGAATTGGTACTCGGGGGAACGTTTATTATACATATGGTTTTATAGCGATCACATGTGAAGTAAACGCAACAATGTCGAACTGTCGGTTAGATTAGATGTTGGTACGTCGCGGGCGGCGGACGGCGGACGGGGGGCGGCGAGGTGGCAGGTCGCAGGTCGCAGGTCGCAGGTCACCGCTTATCGCGGAGCGCCCCCTAACCCTCTCCCGCCCCTCGTCCCGACATAGCGAGCGCTCTCTTAATCGTTATCAAATATTATTATAATTTGTCGAACTAGTAAGATAATGAACGCAGCGCGTCGCGTCGCGAGGGTCGAGGGCCGCGCCACAAAGTAAATAAAGCTTCATACAACCGCGCTGCAGTAGGTACACAACTACAAGCTTAAGGCGCGTGTGTGCGTGAGCACTGCCAAATATATACCTAAATATGGTTTACTGTACTGAGTATGAACAGTAATATAATGATTACGACGATAATACTTACGACGTACATATTTGGACGCGGGTGAAACCGCCGGGGACAGCTAGTAACCTTTACAATAAATACGGTGACATATGAGAGGGTAAGAGGAGTGTGGTAAGAATTTATTTGATAAAGAAAATGCGTACTAGATTAGTTTATAGATTTTTTTTTTTTTTTTTTTTTTTTTTATTAGGTTCACAAAACTGGTCGATACCCTCTACTACTTATAAACAGTGATTAGAATAAAATACATTTTTTGTGTACGACCTTCTAGATGAGAACACAACATGCTTAAATAAGAGCTTAATCTATCCCACCACCAACAATATACTTAAAAAAAATATAAATTACAAACAATATTATAATAAGTACATTATTCATTTATAATCACTAATCAAATAAATTATAATTAATTTTAATTACCTACCTACTTAAAAACAACGTTTCTTAATTGAGGCCGAGAACCAAAGAAAATATCATACTGATGTCTGATGGACTCATATTGTTCCAGAATACGATAGAAAGGAGAATGTTGTTTATGAACTGTACGGCTGCGGCCGATATTAAAAGTTTTACGGGTATGATATCTAACATTGACGCGCGGAACATTAAAATTTACAAGCTGTAGCAGATCAGGTGCATCAAGCAATCCATTTATCAGTTTATGAATAAAGGTTATATCAGCTAGGATCCTACGAGAAGCCAAGGAGTTCATTTTATAATTTGTCAACCTGGATTCATAAGTGCTGACAGTCCGACACACTCCATCAACATAGGCAAGGTGATATAAAAATCGTTTTTGGATGCGTTCTATTCGGTCTCTATGTATTTGATAACCTGGATTCCAAACCTGGGTGCAATACTCAAGAATACTTCTCACCATACTATTGAAGAGAAGTACAGTAATAGAAGGGTTCCTGAAGATTTTCATCTCCCTTGAAATAAAGCCTGACATTCTTGATGCTCTACTTACTATCGAGTCAATGTGATCGCGAAAAGACAGTTTTTTATCAATAAGAAGCCCCAAGTCCCTTATAACGGTTACCTCCTCGATAATCATACCATCTATAGAATATTGTGCTTGTATTGGCTTTCTTTTCCGTGAAAATTTTATGTGAAAACATTTAGAGGCGTTAAGTATCATGCCGTTGAGTGAACACCACTGTCTAATCTTACCCAAATCGGCATGTAAGAGGTCTACATCACACTGGTTTCTAACTATTCTATACACCTTCAGATCATCAGCAAACATCTTAGTTGAGCTAGTTGTGGGGTTTACTCGTCGATTGCCAAATAAAACTCCCCTTCCAATAATAAAAAACTCAAGATGGACTGTATATTCATAGATTAAAGTTACAGAGTCGATTACAACTAAAAAACAGTCAGAACTTAGGCTATAGTAATTGTGATAATTGCAGAGAACATTGTCCATACATTTGGACTTAGTACTTGGGTGTTTTTAGCACATCTTGACCATCTACGAAGATAAAGAGTAAAAAATGCTGTTTTAACCAATAAGAGGAAACCGGAAACATCACCTGATCCTAGGCCACACGCTATTGGACCCCAAGAGCGTCGTCGTTACTTTTTCCAAGGTCGCTACTCCTGATCCTCAGTTCCAGAAATGCTCCTCTAACCCATATAGTCGTCCTTGTCAGAATGTCATGACATCCCTCTTTTTCCCGCGTAGGCGTCCCTAACCAACAGTTTACAATGTAAAAGAAAGTGGTCAAGTGTGATCCAGTGCTAAAAACACGTAAAGTCTCACATAGTGAAAATACCTATTTCCATACATAATAACAGTGATCTGGCTTCAAAACAGAGTGCCATAATCAAAATATTACAAGTTATTTTGTCAAATTTACAACATTTCCAAAAAGTTTACATTTTTGCTTATAACTTATTACTTATTGACAATTTAACTATTTAACAATAGACTAGGGTACACAAATACACTTTATTTTGTAATACCAACAACATAATTTTCAAATGCCCATAACTTTATTACCTGTGAATCCTTACGCGCCATTCATACGGATTCGGTACCTAAATATATCTGTCAACAAAGATATAAAGCCATAACAATGACATATAGGGCTATTCTATTGATAAAAACATGATTTATGACCTAGGGAAGCCAGGTACATAAGGCCATTTACTGCTCCGAGCGAGCAAACGGCTCTCGTACCGGTAACGCTAATAGTTCCGGGCGACGAAACGCGCCGACCAATCAGAGCGCAGGCTCCTCCCCCAGAGGTTATAAATAGAACTCGCAACGTTGAGCTCTTGTCAGTACGTAGTGATCCTTATCATGTTATGCTACTAAATTTCATTTCTTATCAATCTAAATACCTAAACCTAACAATTTTAATCATGTGACGTCATTGTCCGTAACATTCTCCCCCCGGCGAAGAACCTCGCAGCCCTTATCAATGGGCAGGACCATAAGACGCCTAACAGGTCGCCGAAAGATCCCCCCGCGCGTCCGCACATCCACGCTTCGAACTACGTTATCGGGTCCTACGTACACTTGTTCGACGAGGCCAAACATTACGTGGCAATGATCCATCCGCAATGATAACGACATCACCAATTTTGACGTTATCGTGATCTTTCCTAACATCGCCTCGTGGCGTTAACGTGGGCAAATACTCCTTAACCCAACGAGCCCAAAACATATTGGCCAGAGCTTGAGCAGCGCGCCATGTCTGCCTATTCGCCACCTCACATTCCCCTACAAACGGTAGTCCAGTCGCTGTACCTAATAAAGAATGATTAGGCGTCAACGCCTCAGCGTCATCTGGCTCTACTGGGACATGTGTGAGTGGGCGCGAATTTACTGTGTGCTCAATTTCTGCCATTAATGTTGCCAAAACTTCCTCTTTTGGAGCTCGCTCATGCAATACCATATTACCTTTTACTGGTATTGTCGGATTTGCCCTACGCATTTTACATGTAACACACTGCCGTAGGATCGTCTTTACCATGGGTCGTAAACGCAATACCCAATATTTTTGTCGCAGGGTGTTGACGATCTGTTCCCTACCTACATGACTCTGGCTCGTGTGTTCATGTTTAATAAGCAGCTGTGCCAAAGGATGTGCACCATCGAGTATGGGCGGTTCCTTCATACATTCTGGCACCGTAGCTGCGTTAATGCGACCATTTAAAACGAGAATCCCATTTTCGTTAATTTTGGGATCTAATTTGTATAAGCGACTTGAGCGATCGACGTGTTTGTCCTTATGAAGCTTCTGTAATTCACATGCAAAACTATCTTTTTGCGCTTCATTAACTAACACGCGTTCAGCATCCCTAATGTGTTTCGCGGTTACGGCGGTCGCACGCCGTCTGCACTTGTCTACGAACGCTAACACGACAGCCATTGTTCTCAACAATCGTTCATACGATGAGAACCGTTTAAAATCGACAAGGGCTGTTCCATTCTTAACGTGTGCTATTCGTACTTTATTCGCGTTGTCTTGAGCCGGTTCTAGACGAGTTTCCCTCGGCCTCTTATCCTTAAGTTCCCTTGATAAGGGTGGGCCAGTACATCGCCTATTACTGCCTCTCAAACGTGATTTGCCCGATCGTTTTGCCTTATTGGCCACATTCTGTTGATCATTTGGCAATGAGTCGCACCCGATTTCTTGCGACGTTCGCACGTGCATAACTATTTCCTCTTGTGGTTCGATACATTTAGGTACATGTCCATGTATCACCCAACCTAACTGCGTTAGTGACGCTGCTGGTTGCTTATTTTCGCCTATCAACAATCTCCGCGATACTATAAGGTGCCAATTATCTGCGCCTATTAAAATGCGTGGCCTACCCTGTTGATAGCACACGTCTTCCGGTTTTAATTTGCGAAGATGTGGTAGTTTTAAGATATCGGAACTGATTGTCTGACTTCCCAATGTCAAGCACTTTACGGTACGCACTCTAATACCGTGGAAGTCAGTCCGATTTTTCCCGCGTATTTCCAGATCAATGACCTGACTATCTGGTTCCCGCTGACTTGATGTGGCTCCGTGGATATGCAACGCTCTTGTTGGACCTTGTGCCCCAAGTATCCTAGCCGTTTCCGCATCAATCAGGGATATAGTCGATCCTTCATCAAACAATGCGTACGTCTTCACATCTCGACCGTTGTGTGCCTTTATTACTACGGGACACACTTTCAAAAATACCTGGTGGTCTTCCGACGATGCGCATGCTGACCCGGTAAATACGGCTTGGTCTGTCTGGACCGGTGGATCTGTTTCCATGGGTGTGTCTGTTCCTTTTGAGTGCAAATACGGGTGATGAGGTCGACGACACTCATCAATGCCACATCGTTTGGCTTTGCACGCAAACCTACTATGTTTGCTATTCAAACATTGGAAGCAGACACCCGCTTCCTTAACCCATGTCCACCGTTCGGGTACCGACATAGCTTTTAATTTAATGCACTTAACCGTGTCATGTTCCGAGCCGCAGCAGAAGCACACTTTCTTTTTCGCAGGTGTGTCTGTCAGCGTATACACGGGTGCTTTCTTTGGGGGTTCTTTCTTACGGTACGGACTATCGCGTTTCGTTTCACTATGTATGGGTCCGACGGTACCCTTGACCGCATACGAATGCTTTATAGCCCTATCCGCTTCCCACATAAGAAACTTCGACAGCGTTACGATCTCAGGCTCCGTGCCAGAACCATGGCTTTCGGCATAGTCATTCCACCTGAAGCGCAGGTGTGTATTCAACTTCTCTAGGACTTGCCTTACCATTAATGGGTTCTGTAAATAGCCTTTCTTATCAACGCACCCTATTACCGCGACTATGTTCTGCATCTTGATGGCGAAACTATTAATTTCTTCCGCAGAAGTACCCAATCGTGGTAGTTTCTTAATGTCATCAAGTGCCTGATCGATAATTAATTCCGGGCGACCGTAACACTGTTCGAGTGTGTTCATAATTATCGTTGGTTCTGTTGCCGTATGGAGGAGCGCTACAACTGCTTTACGGGCTTCGCCTCGTAGGCAGTTCCTGAGCCGCGCGAGGTTTTCTACTGCCGTAAAACCATGAAGGGTTGTGGATTCCTTCATTGCCGCTTTAAAAGGTAACCACTCGCCCGCTGCCCCACTGAAGATGGGTAAATCTTGTGTTTGCCTAGGCGGTCTACGATCCCTGGTCATACGCTCAAATGCTTCGGCCAATCTATCGATCGCACGTTCTTTCGATCGCGCTGGGGTCGGTGACCTTGGCCGTCGCGGCGGTGTCGGTGACCTTGGACGTCGCGGCGTTGTATATTCTATACGTTCTGGCAAACGAGGAAGTGGTTCTTTATCTTGCTGTTGCGGCGGCGCGCGGTACTCAGTGTCAATACGCTGTTCCGACTCCCCCCGTATTGCACTATCATGTAACCAGTCGCGAACCTTATCTGTGGTTTCCATATTTTCATCGGCGCCTATGCTTTCCCGGTCCGTTTCATCCCTAATTGTCGCTACATCGACGGCAAGACGCTTCTTAATAAGCATTGCTTGCAAGTGTAGTTCTTCGCGGCGCGTATCGGCTTGTAATCGTAGCTCTTCCCGGCGAATATTGGCTAACCGCTCCTCAGCTTCCAATTCCGCTTGCCTAATCCGGACTATTGTACTCGCGTTCGATTGTTGCGATCGTACTGACGGAGCGCGCGTACTCCTTGCGACGGTCGGACGCGGCGCGAATGGATCAATCGCAGTTGTCGCGGAAGGTATTGTCGCGGTAGGTACGCTCGCGGCGGGTGCCGTCACGGTAGGCACGGTTGCGGAAGGTACGGTAGTCATCGCGGTTGACATGGTTACGGAATCGCGAATCGAACTAAATTGCGCGTTGGATGTGGACGGAGACGCGGGAGGATCCTCGAAGATCCTTTGCATTTTCGAACCCGCACGGCGCGTCTGAATCGGACTTCGCGGCGTAGTCATAATGTACAATTAACCAACAATAAAAGAAAAATAAAAAAAAATAATTAAAAAAAACTAATTTAAAATTATAAAAAATAAAAAACCCGATAAAACCTATGAAACACGAATTTAACCTAACTTAATCCTAATCGGCCCAATTTTAGCAAAATTACCTTACTTGGCCAAAATTCAGCGAAATTACCCTACTTGGTCGAATCCTGGCTAAATTACCCTACTTGGCCAAATTTTGACTAAAATACCCTATTTTCCTATGGGGTCCGATTATAGGTCAAATTACCCTACCTCCCTAATTGTCCCTATCAATCCGTCAGGAGAGCCCGGACCCAGCCGGGATGTGCTCCTTCAGGGATGGAAATGTAAGGATGGGTATAAGGGGGAACTACCCAGCAGAGGAAAGTACAAGGATACGGGGCGCTCGGAAGTCGGCTGGAATGTCCGACCCCATTGGCAGTGCCTACAGTCTGGCCTCTCGTAGTGGCGTAGTGTGCGATTTCAGTCCGCGCCCGGAGCGCTACAACTGGACTGGTGGTGCTGCACACACACCACACCGCCTTACGACAGGCGTTAACTCTGGACACCGGCCGTTTAGCACCGTGAGGTGGTCGAATGTACCAGAGCCACGGACGGAACCGTGTTTGTACTAAAACTACGCACGAAAACAGTTCGATGGAACCGCCACACAAAAGTCCACTAGGCGGCCCCGCCGAACTGTGGAACCCTACAATTATCACAATCACTGAAACGCCGTGTGCCTCGTTGCCCGACGCTCCTAAGGCGCTGTACCATACAGCGCTCTCCCCACGCCGACTGCCTCTTCAGTCGTCGCACCGTTCGGTGTTCTTCCCACGCCGACCGCTTCTTCAGTCGTCGCACCGTTCGGTGTTCTTCTCACGTAGAACTCGCAGACTCGTTCCGCCCTGGCAGCCCTGCCAGGACCGGTGGTGGTCGTGCCGTGCAAGCACAACTTCTTGCCCGACACCCCAAATGCCCGCCACCAGGCCGTTGAATTCTCGTACTTAGCGATGGACCACACTAACTATGGGATGTGGTCACCAATCGCTCCGCTTCACGCTGGTTTCTCAATCCGGCGTCGATGGACCAAAACTGTGGGGTTTACTCGTCGATTGCCAAATAAAACTCCCCTTCCAATAATAAAAAACTCAAGATGGACTGTATATTCATAGATTAAAGTTACAGAGTCGATTACAACTAAAAAACAGTCAGAACTTAGGCTATAGTAATTGTGATAATTGCAGAGAACATTGTCCATACATTTGGACTTAGTACTTGGGTGTTTTTAGCACATCTTGACCATCTACGAAGATAAAGAGTAAAAAATGCTGTTTTAACCAATAAGAGGAAACCGGAAACATCACCTGATCCTAGGCCACACGCTATTGGACCCCAAGAGCGTCGTCGTTACTTTTTCCAAGGTCGCTACTCCTGATCCTCAGTTCCAGAAATGCTCCTCTAACCCATATAGTCGTCCTTGTCAGAATGTCATGACATCCCTCTTTTTCCCGCGTAGGCGTCCCTAACCAACAGTTTACAATGTAAAAGAAAGTGGTCAAGTGTGATCCAGTGCTAAAAACACGTAAAGTCTCACATAGTGAAAATACCTATTTCCATACATAATAACAGTGATCTGGCTTCAAAACAGAGTGCCATAATCAAAATATTACAAGTTATTTTGTCAAATTTACAACATTTCCAAAAAGTTTACATTTTTGCTTATAACTTATTACTTATTGACAATTTAACTATTTAACAATAGACTAGGGTACACAAATACACTTTATTTTGTAATACCAACAACATAATTTTCAAATGCCCATAACTTTATTACCTGTGAATCCTTACGCGCCATTCATACGGATTCGGTACCTAAATATATCTGTCAACAAAGATATAAAGCCATAACAATGACATATAGGGCTATTCTATTGATAAAAACATGATTTATGACCTAGGGAAGCCAGGTACATAAGGCCATTTACTGCTCCGAGCGAGCAAACGGCTCTCGTACCGGTAACGCTAATAGTTCCGGGCGACGAAACGCGCCGACCAATCAGAGCGCAGGCTCCTCCCCCAGAGGTTATAAATAGAACTCGCAACGTTGAGCTCTTGTCAGTACGTAGTGATCCTTATCATGTTATGCTACTAAATTTCATTTCTTATCAATCTAAATACCTAAACCTAACAATTTTAATCATGTGACGTCATTGTCCGTAACACTAGTAATAACATCAAATATATCATTTACGAATATAAGGAATAGAAGTGGCCCCAAATGTGAACCCTGTGGAACTCTTCTTACAACCGACTTAAAACCCCGCAAAACTACTAATTGCGAGCGATTACGAAGGTATGATTCAAACCATCTGAGGAGATTTCCGTGAATTCCCATAAAACCAAGCTTAATTAAGAGCATATCATGGTTAAGTTAAGTTCCAGTTAGTTTAACATTACGAAAAGTAAAAATCCATATTTATGTAATATGCAGATAAAATAAATATAGCAATCAGCGAGACCAACTGTTCATACGCATAAATGCAATTCAATATTGAACTTTATTTCCTAGCATATGAGGACTAGGTATTAATCGGTAAACAGTCAAAACAATTCACGAAAAAATAATTAGCGCATTATTCAAAAATGTATTTATATGGTATCCATTGTTATGGAAAAAAATACTCTTAATCTTTTATATTCATAATAATGAGGACATGACGAGGATCCCAAACCTTAATGATCGATTGTTATATATGAAAAACAATACCTATAAGAAACTAGCTGTGCGCCATCGTGCATCGCCAGCATTCGCGCTGCATAAGAGTTTGATTAAGCAAAACCTTTTCATATTTGTACAATATATAAGGTAATGTTCCAAGTTCTTCAAGGGTTTGTTTTTCGTTTCTAGATTTAAGAGTCCCTTTAAAAAAAAAAAAAAAACAAGTAACATTCGACTCATAATAATAATAATAACAGAAAGAGATAATTATAAAATAAAATACAAATTAAATAGAACACACGAAATAATAAAAATAAAATAATAAACTCTAATTTAATAACCCTCCTTCCGGGTCAGTCGGGTAAAAATAGGTACATATTTGCCTTTGCTGACTTAATAACAGTGTCAGATTCATAGACATTATAACTAAATAGATAACGCGAGTCCCTCCATCCGTAAGATAACCAAGCGTGTAATTTTTTTATACCTACCATAATGTCACAAAGTAGGGCTTGCATTCCGGATATCCGAATTATCCGTAGATTTTAATATCTGGATTTGGTCAACATTATTGGATAATAATGTTATCAACCACTTTCCACGTTCTCAACCACTCGAATTCATACTCGTTCTAAACAACGATTTTTAGGGTTCCGTAGCCAAATGGCGAAAAACGGAACCCTTATAGATTCGTCATGTCTGTCTGTCTGTCCGTCCGTATGTCACAGCCATTTATTTCCGAAACTATAAGAACTATAATGTTGAAACTTGGTATGTAGATGTATTCTGTGAACCGCATTAAGATTTTCACACAAAAATAGAAAAAAAAACAATAAATTTTGGGGGTTCCCCATACTTAGCATACTGAAAACTGAAACTGAAACTCAAAATTTTTTTTTTTCATCAAACCATAAGTGTGGGGTGTCTATGGATAGGTCTTCAAAAATGATATTGAGGTTTCTAATATCATTTTTTTCTAAAATTAATAGTTTGCGCGAGAGACACTTCCAAAGACTTTTTGGCGGGAACTTGCCGAGTGACGTAGCATTTTCATTTTTATTTTCAATAATTTGTGTATTTTGAGTTTTATTGTGTATTATTGGTGGTATTTTACCCAATAAAGATCATCCATGTGCACCAGTGAAGTGAAATGAAATGAATTATGTGTGTCGTTACTTTTCAAGTTGTCTCAAAATGTCCGTGAAGAGTTTTAGTACAATGACCACCATTGTAGTAAAACATGACTTTTATGGACGGTGACTGACTGGGGACTATAATGTGAAGTGATTTTGTGACTGGATATTATAATATAACTCGACACTGGCAGAAATGAGCCCTAGTTTGGGCTTGGTTGCCAAAATTAAAAATAAGAAGAAGAAGAAGACACTTCCAAAGTTTTTATGAGTAAGTGGTAAATAAATAAATATATATGCTTAATATATTCTTCTCTTTTTTCTTTTTTTTACTAATTTGTATGCTTAATTTAAAGCTCGAAATCTTGGTGTACTATTAGATTCTCATCTTCGCTTTGAAAACCATGTTTTGGAAGCGGTTCGCAATTGTTTTTATCGTTTAAAGTTACTATATAGGGTTCGTCCATTTTTAACTGTTGAACTTCGTATAAGGTTATGTGAAACACTAATTTTATCTAAATTAAACTATGCAGATAGTGTTTACGGACCCTGCTTACTTGCCAGAACTGAACGTCTAATACAGCGAGTTCAAAATGCTTGTGCCCGCTTTTGTTTTCATATACCTCCACGTAGTCATGTTACCCCGTTTCTTAACTAAGCAAATCTCATGAAAATGTCATCCCGGAGGAACCTTCATCTCGCTGGACTTATGTTTGGGATCATTAAAAATGAGGAACCAAGTTATCTATATGATAAACTCTCTTGGAGGAATGGGAGAAATTCTATAAGAAGTTGCGTGGATCGACTAACTACGCCACGACATAAGTCGGTAGCGTTCCGTGGAAGCTTCAAATTCGCAGCTTCTCGTTGCTGGAATGATATACCGCCGACAATTCGTGACTTGAAAAATTTTAAAACATTCAGCAAACATCTTAAGACCCACTTTTTAAATCTGCAGAAAAGATAAATTTGAAATTTTTGTATTATTTATTTTTTCTCTACGGATCGTACCATCACTATTTCAGGTTCCAATATTTATTCATTTTTAGCATGTTATTTACTTATGCTTTTGTACAGTGCTCAAAATTATTTTTTATTTTATTTAAATTATTTTTTATGGGTTTGGGTTATTTTTGATATTTTTTATTTTTAACTATAAAGTCATTATTATTTGTGTTCCCTTGTACTATTGTGTTCCTTTGTAATATTTTTGTTCGTTTGTATTATTGTCTTCCTTTGTATTATTGAGTTCTTTTGTATTATTGTAAATCTTCTATTATTCTGTCCGGCTGTGCGTGATGTCACTTATGGCAGTGACTGAAAATCAGTGATGTTACCCTGATATGGGCTAACAGTGTTTTACTGAGTCACTGACAATTTTTGATATCACACAACATTAAATTTTTCTTCCTTCTTGTTTTTATGTACCTGTATATGTTATTTGTGTGTGTGTTGTGTGTACATTCAAAATAAATATATTTTCTTTCTTTCTTTCTTTCTAATTGAGGAGATCTTTTTTAGCTTTTATAATAAGCTCAATTATTTTGTAACTATAATATACACTGTAATGCTGTTCGATCTCTTAAAATAAATAAATAAAATAAAATAAAGTGGTAAAATGTGTGTACCTGTAACTTCTAAAATAAGAGAATGATAAATCTATAAAAAATATATGATGTACATTACGGTGCAAACTTTCACCGAAAATTGGTTTGAACGAGATCTAGTAAGTAGATTTTTTTAATACGTCATAAATTGAAATTAATATCAAATACTCAGGTCTATACTACCATTTACTTATATACCTACAGGTTTGTACGGAACCCTCGGTGCGCGAGTCTGACTCGCACTTGGCCGGTTTTTTTTTATTCTGTGCTACCGCCATGACTGACCAATCAAGGACGGTTCACAATTTGACTGTTTGAAACTGATATATTATAAACTATCAAAATTGTATACCATAATGTAAGCGATATGGTACAGTTCACAATTTAACTCGGTTTCGTCAACAATTCTGATGGCACGTCGCTGAACCGAGTCTAAAGGCCCAAGCTGGTATCCAGGTACTCCCGCCCATAGATGACAGCAGTACTCCATATGAGGAGGGACCTACGACTTATAAAGTTGCAGCCTTTGCCCCGATGTGAAGTACTGCCTCGCTCTGTTGAGCACTCCAAGCTTTTTGGATGCCAGCTTAACCTGTCCTCCAAATGACTTTGGAACAAAATATCGACGCCAAGGATCCCGATGCTTTGACTGATGTTTGAGGACGTGTTCTGGAATTGTGGAGCCACATTCCATGGGGTATTCTTAGCGGTGAACGCGCAGGCTTGAGTCTTGGTGGGGTTGAAATCGACTAGGTTTAGTCGACCCCAATCGGAGACAATTTAGTGTACTCTCGATTTCAGACACCAGCCGTTCGCGGCTTTCCTCCACCTCGGAACAAGGGATATGTGCACGACCCGTGTAATGAGCGTCCTCTGTACTGTCGTTCGTATAGCAATGAATGCCGTCAATAGACAGCCAGCATATCATTGATATGCAGCAGGAACAGTGTTGGAGACAGCACAGAGCATTGCGGGACGGCGGCATTTATGTCCATGCTATCGGAGCAGCTACCGTCGACGACGGCTCTTATGCATCTGCTGGACAGAAAGCTGGCGACCCATTTGCATAATTCCTCGGGAAGCCCGTATGCTGATAACTTCGTGAGAAGACCGCGTTTTAAAGTAATGTTAAAAGTAGATGAAAATGTTTGTTTATGTTAGGAAATCTTGAATGTAATGAATGCACCCGACTTGTCATTACATAATATTTACATTCTAATCGCACTGAAAACAATCGCGTGCCCCGGTGCGGCGGCAAAACTACAAAGTAGACTGAATCTACATTTAATAAGTAGATTAATGGCAAACTTAAGCAGACCAGCCAGATCGATACATTTTTTTTTTTTTTTTTTTTTTTTATACCACTTAGGTGGCAAACAAGCATACGGCCCGCCTGATGGTAAACGGTTACCGTAGCCTATGGACGCTTGCAACACCAGGGGTATCACGCGCGCGTTGCCGACCCTGCAGAAATCTCTTCACACCCCTTTTGAAGAACCCCATGCTGTACTCCATTGGGAAAACCACGGCGGGGAGCTCATTCCATAGTCTGAGCGTCCGCGGAAGGAAGCTCCTTTGAGCCCGCACAGTACGAAACAATTCAGGTTTCAATATGTGAGGATGGACTCCCCGTCGATGGCGAGAGTTGCGATGGTAGAAAGTAGCCGTGGGCATCATCTTAAACAATTCTTCAGAACACCGTCCGTTGTACAAGCGGTAGAACACACATAAGGAGGCAAAGTCTCTCCTCAGACTGAGGGGCTCTAAACCGCTCGTGAGCTCGGGATCGTCGACAATTCTGATGGCACGTCGTTTAACCGTATTACGACCTCGTACAGGGTGAGGAGTCGCTAGAGGCGGTCCTATCGGAGGAGGAGGCGGCGCTCTCGGGCGAGGAGCCGGGCGAGGCGGGCGACGCCGCCGCCGCCGCCGCCGCGCTGCGCCTCGTGGCGGCCGTGCGCGCCGCCGACCGCGACGCGCTCGCGCGGCTGCTGCACGAGCACGCCGCGCACCGCCTGCTGCCCGCGCTGTGCCGCGCGCTCGGCCTCGCCGCCGCGCCCGCCGCGCACCACGCCGCCGCGCACTTCCTGCGCCTGCACGCGCGCGACCCGCTCGACCCGCTCGCCCGCCTCTACCTGGCGGCCGTCGCGCTCGCCGCCGCCCCCCACGAGGCGACCGTGCGCGAGCTGCTGCGCCTCGGCGAGGAGGCGCGCTCGCCGGCCGTCGCGCGCGCCGCCACGCTCGCCGCCGCGGCCGCCGCGCGCCGCCTGCCCGCCGACGAGCCGCAGCGCGACGTCGCCGCCGCCCTGGGGCGCGCGCTCGCGCGCTGCGCCGACGAGCCGTGCCGCGCCACGCGCCTGCACGCGCTCGCCAACCTGGCGCGCGCCGACACCGCCGACCTGCTGCTCGAGCACGCGGAGCGCGGCGCGCCCGCGGCGCTCGACGCGCTCGACGCGCTGCCGCCGGCCGCGCTGGGCGCCGGCCGCGTGCGCCGCCTGCTCGCCGTGGCGCTGCGCGGCCGCGCGCCGCTCGAGGTGCGCGCCGCGGCGCTCGACCTGGCCGTGCGCCGCGCCGCCGGGCACGTGGGCTCGCTGGCGTGGGCGGCGCGCGAGCTGGCCGCGCGGGCGCCGCGCGACGCCGAGCTGCGGCGGGTGCTGTGGCAGCGGCTGGAGGCGCTGGGCGCGGCGCGCGAGCTGGCGGCGCTGGTGGAGGGCGCGGCGGGCGGGTGGGGCGCGCGCGCGGCGGCCGGCACGTCGAGCGTGGTGGCGCGCGAGGCGTGGGCGGGCGGCGGCTGGCGCTCGACGCTGGACTCGGTGCAGGTGGCCGAGCGAGGCGCGCTGCGCCGCGGCCGGGTGCGTCTCGACGCGACCCCGCCCGCCACCGCCCCCGCACGACACGAAGCGGTGCACATCATGGAGGTGGGCTTCGTTTCATTCTACCGTCCGGTCTGAACCCGTATATACTAGGAGAACGGAAACGTAGGAGATGACTTAAATAAAAAAAAATTATGAAAAAAGTATGCCTCCATAAATAAGTGAAAAGAGATATCGAGAGTGAGCATATTGCGCCACTATCCTTTTACAGATACGCCTAATATATTTGCTTAGTACTGAATAAATATTAATATCGTGCAGGTGGAGGTTTGGACGCGCGGGTTGGACGCCCTGGCGGGCGGCGCGAGCGCGGCGGAGGCGGAGGTGGAGGGGGGGGGGGGAGGGGGAGGGGGTGGCCGGCGGGCTCGCGGTGGTGGTGGCCGGCGCGAGAATGTCTCCCGTCACCCTCTTCTCTGGACAGGTACCGCGCCTACACCTCCTACTTTGAATTTAGTACCGAGGACCGAATGCAGTACATACGACACGTCGCGGTCGGTCCGGAGGCGTCGGCTACTATACATAACATAAATATCCGGGGACATTCCTCACACGGTCATCTGATCCCAAACCGAGCAGAGCTCGTAATATGGAAACCGGATAACTGATATAATACATATACTACTTTTTGTTTGTAAATAGTATGTATTTACAAACGAATATAAAATAATATACATAATTACATCCAGACTCAGGACATATAGAGATGTTCATGCACACAAATGCATGTCCTGTGCGGGAATCGAACCCACGACCGGCGGCGCAATAGGTGTAATCTTTAGCAGAGTTAACCGAGTGCGCCAACTGGTCCGTCGACTACAACTACATCTACATATAGATATACGTATAAGAAGGTGAGGGTGTGCGTGCAGGCGGAGCTGCTGGGGCACGTGTGGGCGGGCACCGGCAGCGCGCCGACGAGCGTGACGCGCGCGGTGGTGCCGCTGCGGGCGGCGGCGGGCCGCGTGCCGCTGGCGGGCGGCGCCGTGGTGGCGGCGGAGGCGCGCGGCGCGCTGGCGCTGGCGCTGGACGCGGCGGCGCACGCGTCGCTGTGGTGGCGCAGCGCGCACGCGGCGCTGCAGCTGCGCGCGGGCGCGCACCACGCGGCGCACGCGCGCCTGCGCACGACGTGGGGCGCGCTCGACGCCGCCGCGCTGCACGCGCTCGACGCGCGCCTGCGCATCGCCGCCGACCTCGACTTCTACGGCGAGGTGGCGATGTGCGCGCGCGTCTCGCTCGACCCCTACCGCACGCAGTACGTACACGACACACCTAATGTAATGTAATGTAATGTAATGTTGTACATATACGAGTCGTGTTGTATATGTCGTATCGTGTGTTGTCGTGTCGCAGACGCAACGTGTCGCTGGTGTCGGAGCAGGGCGCGCGGCGGCTGCGCGTGTCGCGGCGTGCGCGCGCGGAGTGGCGCGGCGCGGGGCGCACGCTGGCGCTGGGCCGCCCCAACGACGCCGTGTGCCGCACGCTGCGCGCCGCCGACCACGACCACGACCACGACCACGACCACGACCACCACGAGGACGACACCGCGCTCTAACGCCGCTAGAGCCGCTCTAGCACCACTCGCTCCCGCATCGCACCACACCGAGGGTGCATTCCCGTGCCAAAGATGATCCACCGTCGATCTGATACATGTAGCATACTCTAATATTAATATTAAACGACTAAATAAGTCTCCTATCACGCGTTATATTATATTTAAAGTGTAAATTAATATAAAAATCAAATCGATAAATATATTTTTTGTAATAAATAAATATTTTTTAAACATTTTTTTTATGCCGTGTAGGCAGTAAGTATTATAGCCGATCTGAGCTTGTACTGAGTCTGAAGACCCGTCCCACTTCCATGTTTAGGTACGAACCGCGCACGTTCTCTTTAGGCGATGCCCGTCGGTTGCCAAAGTTGCAGAGTAAAAGTGTTATGTGGTTGCCACGCACTTTAGAGCGTAGAAAGGTACAGAGAGAAGTCGAAAGTTTGGGTACTACGGCCCCTGAGCTACCCCTGACATGAGCTTCAATCGTGTTTCTATATAACTAACTAGCTGTTGGTTGGTGTCCGGCGTTGCCCGGGTGAAACCCTCAAATTGTGGAAAAACAAATTTAATGATTGGGCTACTTTTACATGACAGAATTATACTTAAAAAAAATATTATACGAGAAAAATTTTAAGAGAGGAAGGGCATAACTGACTGTCCCGTTCGAGGAGTAGCCCGGCCGGTGAAGTACCTTAAGAGTGTAGTCCTTGAAAACTGCCAAAACGACTGTTATGGTTTGCAAGGAAACACTTTAACATCCACATGTTTAAAAACATTTTAAAAGCATTTGACATCTTAAAAGG
The DNA here is from genome assembly GCA_947623365.1 of Achlya flavicornis. Taxonomy (NCBI): domain Eukaryota; kingdom Metazoa; phylum Arthropoda; class Insecta; order Lepidoptera; family Drepanidae; genus Achlya; species Achlya flavicornis. The sequence continues at coordinate 50,700 of OX392483.1, read as the reverse complement.
TACACCTACAATTCTGCCAAGTCATATTTGTGAAATAATTCTTCATTTCCATCAAAAAAATACGATAGAATCTCTCAAAACCACAAAATATACCTTTGCCGTCTGCAAAATTTATAGTATTTCGAATGAATTGACTTACATCTTAGTGGTTTAATTAAACACTAAAGGATTAAACCCCATCTTTACCATTTCAGTTTTTTACCAGTTAAATCCATAAAATTATAAATATTCTTTGCTTTTGCATGAAAACCGTTCGCAATTCTCCATACAAATTACTATGGAGCGGTTGTCATTTTTTGAATTTGTATAAATTCGAATACGCGCATAGAAATCATCCAGTGCCCTCCTCGATTCCAAAGTGGGAGCACGTCGCTTTGATGCTCGCTGAAGGTCGCCGCTGTCTTGTGTCATTGACATAAAGGTAGGTCACGACACTCACGAGTGTCGTGACTGCCGAGGTAAAATAAATGAAGAAAATACATTTATTGATTTATCAAGGTAGGTACGAGATTTTATTTATGTTAGGTATTTGTACTAACTCATTCAATATTTTTATATTTCTCATTAATTATTATCATTATAGCCCGACCGGTAATATAATGATATATAATTCATATTTTTATTTATTTTAAAATTATTTTATACCATAATGTTTTTTTTCAACAAAATTGCTTGAAAATTACTTTTTTATCATTAGGTTCCGTTCACACAAACGAGCTTATCTGATGATGGTTCCAGAAGGTTGCCTACCTTCTGGAACCATCATCAGATAAGCTCCATAGTGGAATAACGTATGTAAGCCGTGTTTGGATTTGTTGGAATCGTTTTGAGATGCAGTTTGGACATATGTAGTTTTAAGGGTCTGATGATGGAGTAGGAGGGTTGGCAATGGAACTCCATAGTGGACTCTTTTCAACCCCCATAATATGGGTATAAAATCAAAGGGCTTGAAGAGTAGATGTGACCTAATCATAAAACATAAAACTTTTCTTAAAATTTAAAAAGTGTTTGCAATGTTAAAATTTTGAAAAAGTGTCCGCCATTTTGAACTTTTTAGATAATGGTCCGATTGTTCTCAAAATCGATATTTGAGAGACCTTGGGGTCACAAAACAAGAATCTTTTTTCGAAATTTTGATTGTTCCCATATCTATGATAATGTGAATTTTTATGATGCTTATACACCACGTATACTTATTTTTGTCCTCGACTGTACGTATGTGATTATTGAAATTAAATTAAATTAAAATTAAATTATTGTCAAAATATACAATAAAAAAAAACAGTATCTAGGTACCTAGCATGAAATCAACTTCGCAAAACAAGAACATAACAAAACAGTTTTTTTAGCAAAAATATACTTATAACACAGACTTTGTAGGTACATATCTATATCCTATGGATAACCCACAATAACTATTTTTATATTTTTTTGTGTCCTTATTTAATTAAATAAGTTGGGTACGTTGAGCACAATTTTAGAAGATATCACAGATTTAAAATGAGTTAGTACCAAAAAACAGTATTCGCCATACTATGCTCGTGCGGCGGGCAGGGCGGCCCGCGTGCAATAACATAAGTAGTACCTATGTACATTGTACCTGTGCGAAGCCGGGGCGGGTCACTCGCTAGTAAGTTTTACGATGCCAGCCCAGCTGTGCGTGCATCAGCCATTAAGCCACAACTTTAAGCCATTTTCTCTTTTTATATACCTATATGGATTTAGGTAAGTAAAGGTAAAGTAGTTAAAATTAATATACAATTAACAAAGAAATATTCTCACTAAAGAAAAATATCAAGAATGATCCGGTACTGCTTACCTAATTAGCACGAATTACGCGAACACTGTGGCTCTAACCTTATCTTTTGCCAATATTGCCATCTCTTTTACCACGGATACTCGCAAACTACGGGGCGGCGAGTGAACAGCTAATACATTGCGCTGTTTCTGCAACATGCTTTCTAATCTCACAGGCGCGAACTAGCACTGTATAAATAATTATTCTATTGCGCCGTAAATCATAGTTGTCTGTCTCAAAGCAATGTGTAATATAACTGAGAGACGCATCTGTGTGGATAGAATTTGTCGATGTGTGAGCTCGATGAGAAATTCCCACGCTCAGGGACTACCCCCTTAACCTTATTTAAGATCGCAGCCAAATAACACAACTTTAATGTAGTTTAGTGTTCCGGCGGTGAGTGAGTTCGCCAGAGCTCTGTGCTGAGCTGAGAGGAAGCGCTGTGCTGGCAGTGTGGGGAGCAGCGATGTCATACCACGTTGTGTTGTGGAGATGCGGCGTGTCGTCAGGGAGACCCGGTGAAACAGCTGCCCGCTGGCTGCCCGCAGGTTGTAGGGGTACCGAGCCCAGGGTTTACTTTATTATTTCTATCTATCTATCTATCTATCTATCTATCTATCTATCTATCTATCTATCTATCTATCTATCTATCTATCTATCTATCTATCTATCTATCTATCTATCTATCTATCTATCTATCTATCTATCTATCTATCTATCTATCTATCTATCTATCTATCTATCTATCTATCTATCTATCTATCTATCTATCTATCTATCTATCTATCTATCTATCTATCTATCTATCTATCTATCTATCTATCTATCTATCTATCTATCTATCTATCTATCTATCTATCTATCTATCTATCTATCTATCTATCTATCTATCTATCTATCTATCTATCTATCTATCTATCTATCTATCTATCTATCTATCTATCTATCTATCTATCTATCTATCTATCTATCTATCTATCTATCTATCTATCTATCTATCTATCTATCTATCTATCTATCTATCTATCTATCTATCTATCTATCTATCTATCTATCTATCTATCTATCTATCTATCTATCTATCTATCTATCTATCTATCTATCTATCTATCTATCTATCTATCTATCTATCTATCTATCTATCTATCTATCTATCTATCTATCTAGGTTAGGTTAGGTTAGGTTAGGTTAGGTTAGGTTAGGTTAGGTTAGGTTTTTTTTTTTTTTTTTTTTTTTTTTTTTTTTTTTAGGCCCACTGCGTCCCTCTGACGTGATCAGAGTCTTTTTTGTACCTATGTATGAATTACTTAATTTTATAGCTTTTATAAAAATTATATAATAAAATTTAATAAATAAATATAAATTCCAAAATTTTGCTTACATTTATAAAAACCAAATTCAATATTTTAAAACATTAAAAGAAATTATAATTATTGAAACTACATAATTTAAAATTTGTAAAACTATTTGTTTTTAGCTATGACTCTAGACACTATAGTCAAGCAATATGCCAGGAAGTCTTTTTGCATATTCTTATTTCTTATCAGCGTTCCGAGGCTACCTAAACTTATTTTCGTGTGTAATAAACACTCTACATCATGGCGCTCCTTCCCGAAGGCTGGGCACTCAGCGAGGATGTGTCCGACTGTTTGGCTCACGCCCGGCTCGCAGAAGCACGATGGGTCCTCCTTACACTTGAATCTACACAAGTATTCGGAGAACCCACCGTGCCCCGTCAGCACTTGCGTTATCACGCCTGCTGGGCGGAGCTTTCGGACAATCCTGTACGCCTCCACTGCATCGGGAAGGAACGCCCTGGTGACCCCTGCCGTATCGCCGGCTTTATATCTCCGGTTCCATTCGTCAAGCGAGTCTTTACGAAGCTCTCGCTTGACGAATGATACCGGGCACCCATCGTAATCCGGCCGTTTCTTTGAGTGCAGGGCAGCTTCCTTGGCCAACTGGTCCGCTCGCTCGTTCCCCTCCAAACCCGCGTGTGCTTTAATCCAGAACAAGGAAACATCCTTGTTCTGGAGTCTGCTGTGCTTGAGGTTTTCGCGAGCTTCGACAGCTAAGGGGTGGGGAGAACTTACGTTGACCACGGATTCCAGCGCCGAACGCGAGTCACTGAGGATCCCAAAACTAGCGTCACCGCTTTTGAGGATTAACCTCGTGGCTTTGCATATGGCCAGCAATTCCGCCTGGTAGACCGTGCAGTGCGGTGGCAACTTGAGTTTGAGGGCTTTGGTCTCCACCCCACTCCTCCACAGAGACAGTGCGGCTCCGACCTTGCCCTCAATCTTGCTGCCATCCGTGTATATTTGGACCGCCTGATTGGCGCGGTCATCCACTTGCTGTTGGTCCACCAGGCTCATGAATTCCAGACACATATGCTCTGCCGGATGCGGGGCTTTGGTGAAGGCCACCCTATGCTCCACCTCTCGATCGCCTAGCACTGTCAGGGGAACCCCCCTCTTGGCCTCGAACAGGGCGGCTGCCTCCTGTATTCTAAGGTCGAGAGGTAGTATCCCGGACAGCACCAGTGCCGCGTTCAGGGAGACGGTGCGGTAGGCTCCACACAACTTCTGTGCAAATCCTCGTTGGACCGCGTTCAGCTGCCTCTGCACTCCAAGTTTCTTCGTTGCCGGCGCCCAGGCGCTGGAGGCATACGAGATCACTGGCTCCACCGTTGCCGTGTAGATGACACGGATCACCTCCGGGTGAAGACCCCAGCTGATCTTGGCGGCTCTGGACAACTGCTTATAAATGTTCAACGCCTTTCTGCAGATGTTCGCAGTGTGGGCGTTGAACGTTAGCTTATTGTCAATTGTGAGCCCCAAGATTTTTATCTCGTCAGACATGCCAATGTCGACCCCGCCCATACGCAGGAGTGGCGTGTCAAATTTAAGCTTCCTGGTGATCACCATCGCTTTTGTTTTATGTGGCGCAAACTTAAGCTTATTTTTGACACCCCACTCCCGAACGTACTCGAGGGCGGCATTAGCCTGTCTCTGTACCTCCAGCGCCGAGTCGGCGGCAAATATCAGGACGACATCGTCGGCAAAAGCCTGACAGTAGTCGCCCCGACGTTCTAGGCCTCTCAGCAATGGGTCGAGAAGAAGGTTCCAGAGGATGGGTCCGCCGATGGAGCCTTGTACGCAACCTTTGTTGGTGCTTTTGGTGTACTCCTCACCGGCGTACCTCACCCTCACTTTTCGGTCCCGAAGGTAGCTGTCCATGACTCTCCTCAGATTCACCGGACACTGTTCCTCAGCCAGTCGGACTCGGATCGCAGGCCACCAGGCGCTGTCGAAGGCTCCCTCTATATCCAATGATACCATGGTAATCAGCTTCTTATCCGCTAGGTTACCATGTATGCATTGCATCAGATCATAGAGGGAGTCCTCAGTGCTCTTCTGGGGCATGAATCCGTACTGGCGAGTACTCATCCGGGGAATCAGGTGCCATTGCAACCTTCGGACCGTCATCTTCTCGAAGATCTTTCCCATCACTGATAGAAGGCCTATGGGCCGGTACGATTTGGCGTGACTGTAGTCCTCCTTGCCAGGTTTCCGCAGGACGACTACTGTGGCCTCTTTCCACGCTTTTGGGAAACAGGACAATTCTAGGCACTTATTGAACAGGGCTAGGTGGAGTTCGGGGTCCTTAGAGATGATCTGGCTGCAGATATCAGCGGTGAGACCATCCGCCCCGGGGGCCTTTTTGGGGTTGAAACTTTCCACGGCGGATTTCAGCTCTTGTAACGTAAATGGTGGGTCATGTTGTTCATCATGAGCCCAGCCATTTACGAGCTCGGCTGTGGCTCTTATCCGCCGGTGGTCAACGTTGTCCCCGCTTTCCAGGTCCTCCGGGTAGAAGGTCTCCGCCAATATCCGCGCGGACTCCTGCAGTGTCATCTCCTTCCCGTCCTTCACTAGGGGTAGGTCCTCCTGCCGCGTTGCGGTTTTTCCAATCACCCTATATATGCCCTGCCAAACTCCTTCCTTGTCCTGTTTTCCACAGAAGCTCTTCCAACTTTCGGTCTGGGCTTTTTTGGCTTCCGCTTCATATTTTTCCTTTGCTTGCAGGTACTGATCGACGACCATCGGCCTTCGGACCGGCGCTGCACATCGGACTCTGCGCTTTTTGGTGGCGACTTCCCTCTTCAACTTCGCGAGCTCCTCAGACCACCACGGCACGGTAAGCTGTTCCTTTACCTTTCTCCGGGGAATGCATTGACCACACGCATCTGTTAAAATTTCCAAATATGCATTCACAATTTTTTCCAAAGTATTTTTTGTTTCAATTTTGATTATTTCACCTTTGTTAATTTTGTTTACCATTTTTAACTGGTCCAGTTTCTCATGAAATTGGAGCCAGTTCACCTTTTTTGTATTGTAGATACGTGTGGTCCTCTGAATATGTACCCCTTTAGCACGCTTCAGGTTAATCCTAAAGGTAATGCCGTTGTGGTCGGAGCTCACGAGGCCCTCCTCCACTTTCCAGTCCTCCACCAGGTTGAGTAAGTCCGCTGTGCAGGCAGACACGTCGACGTGACTGGTGTATCGCCGACCACCCCGCACGGTGTCAAAAGTTGGGGTGTCGCCGTCGTTCAGCACCTGCAAACCTATGTCATCCAGAGCGCCTGCCATCTCTTCCCCTCTGTAGTCGACTCTTGCGCTTCCCCACCAGGTGCTTTTCGCGTTTGCATCGCCTCCTATCAGGATAGCTGTAGGCCCAAGCTCTTCGGCTATTTTGACTAGGTGCTCCAGGTATGGCCCAATGGGCTGGTCTGGCTCGAAGTAGTAAGATACCACTGTGATCTCCCAGGCACTGGTTCGGATCCTCACCACCACGATGTTGTTGGTGGTGAGTTTCGGGCACTGTATGACATCAATGTCATTGTTGAAGACAACTATGGCCGCCTTTACAGTGCCCTCACCGTGTTCCGTGTTTTGGAAGATCCTAGCTCCCCTATGATTTTTCATACTTCGAGCCCCGCCCACATAGGGTTCCTGGAGCAACGCAATGTCTAGCTTTCTTTTATCCATCTCCAGCAGAAGCTCGCAGGTTGCGAGGTTCTTCCGCTGGAGGTTAGCCTGAACTATCCTGATTGACTTGCTACTGGTAGGGTTCCACGTGGTGCCCTTAGCATCTATATTCCGTACTGGCCCGAGCCAACGAGTCCCATTTGCACCTTACTGGGCATTCCTGACTGAACGCATTGTGTTCAGTGTGGTCCAGCTTGGCGCGCGTGCAGTTTATGCAAGAGGGGGCCTTATTGGCGAGCCAGTCGGTGCATTCGGACTTCATGTGGGCCCCCCCACAATGGCTGCACTTGACGACAGTTTCCTTGCAGAAACGTCGCCCGTGTCCGTAGCCGAGGCACATGGAGCACTGCACGAGTGGAGAGTGGTCCTCCACTTTGACTTTCTGTAGGTCCACGTGCACTGCTCCGGCCGCGACTGCTCTCGACCATAGTATGGGGGACACCTGCATTACCACGTGTCCGGCATGGGGGTTTCTCGCTTTCCTCCGAAAGCGCACCTCCAGCCGGTCTTCCTCCTCTCGGAGACCCTTGAATAGGTCCCTATTCTGGTTCCTCAGGGCGTGAACGATGTCCACATCGCTGATGTAGGACATAACGTCCCATAGAACCAGAAGCGGGTCCTTGTTCTGGATCTCCTCTACGACGAGTCGACCACCCGTTTCCTGAAGGCGCTCCTTGACCTTCTGCCTTTCCTCTTTTGTTCCGCATCCTACGATGACTTTGCGATCCTTAGCTTTCCTCACCCGGTCGACCTTCACCCACCCATCCTTGGCGTTGATGGCCTCCCGTATGCTAGCCAAAACCTCCTCGCTGGTGTCGGTTTCCTTGCTGGAGGTGACCACAACAGAGTGCAGCGCTGCCTCCGGGATCCGCTTTGCGTTACCAGCCATAGCCACACTAGCATATGTGGTCCTCTCCAGGGTTTGGCTTTGCCTCTCCAGCATTTCCTGTAGCCGCTCAATTCCCTCATTGCTCGTTTTCAATAATTTTTCATGGTTCGCCAGTATTCCGGCCAGATCCACATCTTCAGACCTTGTTTTTCTCTCTTCCTTCTCTTCCTTCTCTTCCGTCTTCTTTGTTTTACTGGCTTTCCCCTTTCCAGACTCCGCCTCTTTGACAAGCTCGTAGAGCCTCTCTACTGCCTGGGTAACTCCCGCCTTGATGTCATTTTTCAAGTTCCGGGAGTTACCCAAGTGCAGCTTAGCCGTACTGAGGCAGGCCCTCGCTTCCGCTGTCCGAGAGGCATACGGCCCCTTCGGAGGACTACCTGGAGCCTCCATCGACGTTTTTGAGACGGCTCCTTTGCTCTCCTGCGAGAGAGCTGCCTTCAACTTCGGCTTAGGGGGGTCCGCCGGAGCGGCCAATGGAGCTGGAGTCGGGGACTTTGGTCTGTTATCAAATGTTCCCGACTCCAACTCTGCTATGCTCCGCCGCACCAGCGAGGACTGGGAGGGGCCAGCCTTGTCGGTCTTTTCGGGGGTCTTGGGGGGTTTTGATGACTTTGCTTGGGTATTTTTCACGGGGGTGCGGTAGCCAAGCATGTTGCTTAAATATTATTGTTTGATGTACTAGAGGGACGTAAAATAAATAATGAATCAAGTGTAAATTTGTATAAGTTATAAACAGAAAAATAATTAAGTACTAAAAAGTTTGTAAAAGTTATAAAATGGTGAAAACAAAGACTGCAATAAAAATAAAAACACTTGTTGTGGTCAAGTATTTAAATAACGCTAAAGCACAAGAAATTTAAGGGCCCAATAAGACCCTTGTCAAAAAAGATTGCAGAACAGTATGAAATAAAACCCGAGTAAATGGATACACAATTATAGGGATTAAAATGTAAAAATAAAGCTTAAAGTTTGTCCAAAAAACTGAACAAGTCAGGGGCCCAATAGGACCCTTTGTCAAGTATAAATTAAAGTAAATTAATAATTTTCAAAATTCAATAAAATTTCAAGTTAAAACGGTGTCTAAGTGATTAATTTAATAATAAGTCACGATTTTTCTACCATAAATGGTTGTCAGAGACGATGGCCGCTGAAGATAGGCGCCTAGAAGTCGAAAAAAGGTTAAATACGGATAGAAATTGAATAAAATTAAATACCTACTCCTACCGTGCCTAGCTGGCGAAACGCCACAGGGTGGGTGGGAAGGGGATTTTTTTGCGCCGATCGCGCTCGGAGAGGTCTCAAAAGACGCGTCCCGGTGACCGGCACCCGATTATGTCGAAAACTGTAAATAAATTTGATGAAATGTGCAAAAAATTTTGAAAAATGTTGAATTTAAGTGTATTTTTATTAATAATATTTTTATTTTTCAGGTACCCAACGTCGGAGAGCGCTGCGGAAGGTGTCCAAAAACGCGTCTCGCCGAGAGGCACCGGATCTGTATGAAAACTGAGTGAGTGTCAAAAGAAAAATTTAGAAAAATTTAAGTTTAGTGTATTTTTGGTAAAAATTTTCAGAGAAAAATTTTTTTTGGCTATGGCAACACCTAAATCCTTTAATGCCGTCGTCTAGAGGGCTGAAAATAATTGATAATTGCAAAAGGAATCGTGTAAATATGTCAATTTAAAATACTAAATTTAGCAATTTTTCTTAATTTGTATAGGGCTTAGGTGGAATTTTCAACTGTATCGAAAACAAGTTTTTGTAATTTTATGAGGATTTTTTGCGCCGATCGCGCTCGGAGAGGTCTCAAAAGACGCGTCCCGGTGACCGGCACCCGATTATGTCGAAAACTGTAAATAAATTTGATGAAATGTGCAAAAAATTTTGAAAAATGTTGAATTTAAGTGTATTTTTATTAATAATATTTTTATTTTTCAGGTACCCAACGTCGGAGAGCGCTGCGGAAGGTGTCCAAAAACGCGTCTCGCCGAGAGGCACCGGATCTGTATGAAAACTGAGTGAGTGTCAAAAGAAAAATTTAGAAAAATTTAAGTTTAGTGTATTTTTGGTAAAAATTTTCAGAGAAAAATTTTTTTTGGCTATGGCAACACCTAAATCCTTTAATGCCGTCGTCTAGAGGGCTGAAAATAATTGATAATTGCAAAAGGAATCGTGTAAATATGTCAATTTAAAATACTAAATTTAGCCGGTTAGGTTAGGTTAGGTTAGGTTAGGTTAGGTTAGGTTAGGTTAGGTTAGGTTAGGTTAGGTTAGGTTAGGTTAGGTTAGGTTAGGTTAGGTTAGGTTAGGTTAGGTTAGGTTAGGTTAGGTTAGGTTAGGTTAGGTTAGGTTAGGTTAGGTTAGGTTAGGTTAGGTTAGGTTAGGTTAGGTTAGGTTAGGTTAGGTTAGGTTAGGTTAGGTTAGGTTAGGTTAGGTTAGGTTCCCCCCCGACGTGTTGCCACCTTGTCGTGGTGGGGGGGCTTGCGTGTCCCAAGGATCCTCGTGGCTATACCGGCAGGGCTACCCATACCGGGAGGCACGAGGTGAGGGATCTGACGAAGAGCAACACTTCCTTCCTTTCCCTTTCATTTCCTTCCCCTCTCTTCCTTCCTATTCTCCCTACCTTTCCTTCCATTCTCTTCCTTTTCCAATTTCCGACGTGGAGGGAGCGGCGGTCACGGTGTGCACTTACACTGCCTCCGTAAACGGCCTTTTTCAAGGCCCCGCCGGTCAACCCGTAACCGCAACAATGGCAGGAGGCCTACGCGAACGGGGGGCCTTACCTTCATTGGTTGGGCCTACGAGGTAGACAACCTCTCTAAAAAGTCACCCGAATCCTAAGCGGCGCCGCACCGCGAGGGGATGGATGGTCGGACGGATTTCCGGCCATTAGTGCGTGTCCCCACACTGGCACCTGTCGCCACCAGTGTGGGTTACCCCATAGACTTACCCGGGTACAGGGGTCTCTGCCCGGGTGGACGTTATTTCCCCCATTATCGTGGGATTTCATATGGATCTTTTAATTAACAAACAAAACGAGGAGGAAGTAGTTAAGAGTAGGGAAGGTGACGTTGTGATGGAGGAAGATGTAGTAGTAGAAGGTAGAGTGGGAGTGGAAATGGCGGGAGCGCCTTTGCGAGAACTTCGCGTTCTGCTACCGCGCTTGTCCCGTTTGTCGGAGTCCGACTCAGACAGCACCGTTGGCAGCTTAGTCACGGTTGCGTCGGCTCAGTCCTCGGACAATGAAAGCGGTCGGCGGTTCCTCAAAAGGCCCGCCGAAGAACAAGAGGCAGAAATAATAGAGCCGACAAAAGGGGCGGCTCATAAACTGAAGAGACGAGTACGCGCGCCCACTACGGAGGAGTACTTGGGCTTGGCAAATGCCAAGGCGCAGCTCAACGCCGCTAAGGCAGAAGAACTGCGCCTTGAGGCTGACGAAGAAATAGCGAAAATGGCGAGGGAATTACGTGACGCGAGACATGCCTGCCGTCGCGGTATCAACCCGCCAACTATAGGAGAGGACACAGCGCAGACCATGTCTGCGCTGAATAATTTGGTTAATGACGCCGCAAACACGGTTAAAAAAATAGCTTCGAAGTCCAAAAACATGAAGGGGACTTGGATGAAGTACCTTAAGGATGCAGCGGAAACTATTATGGAAGCCGCTGCAGGAATGAGCGCCCGCACCGTGTCGGAGGAAGTGGTGAAGCTGGAGGCGGCGAACCAGTTGCTCTCCGCCCAGCTAGTGGGGCTTCGTCAAGAAGTGGCTGAGCTGCGTAGCCAGTCGACAGCAGCGACGGCCGTCCCCGCCCTTAAGGAGATGTTGGCGGAAGCCTCGCGTGCAAGCATCGCTCAGTTCAGCGCGATGCTGAACGCGAGGTTTGACGGCATACAAGACCGCCTCCTCCCAGAACCGAGGCTTAGGCCGCCACTCGCGGCAGAGAAGAAAAGGGCCGCAGCCACAGCGGATATCACGCAAGAGCCGCAGCCCTCGGGCTCCGGCGTGACTGCCGCCCCACATCGGACTGAAAAACCGTCATCTGCCCCCCTCACCGTCAAGGCCCCAAAGGGAAAGGGTCGGGGGAAGAAGACAATGGCGGCATTAGAGAGGGAGGAGCTCCAAGCAAGCTCGGCTCCGGCTGCCGCAGCGCCTCCTCCACCCAGGATTGGGTGGAGCGAGATAACCGCCCGGGGAGTGAAGAAGACCCCGGCCAAGGGCCAAGCCAAAGATAAAGACCCGGCGAAGCGCCAGACCAAAGGTCCGGCTAACTTTACAACGGAGCCGCCAAAGAACAAGGCTCCGAAGCAAAGGAAGGGGAAACCGGTGGATAGGCTGCGTCCTCCTCGAACGGCTGCAGTGGTCATCACCCTGCAGCCGGCCGCTGTTGAAAAGGGGACTACATATGGGTCCATAATTACCGAAGCTCGGAACAAAATTGATTATCCGAGTCTCGGTATAGAAGAGATGAGGGCAAGGACGACCGCAACCGGCGCCCGCATGATGGAGATCATCGGAGAAGCGGGTGCCGAAAAGGCGGACGCCTTGGCTGCCAAACTAAGGCAGGTGATAAGTCCGGATGTGGCCCGGATTACTCGCCCAATGAAGAGAGTTGAGGTGCGAGTCTCAGGCCTCGACGATTCAAACACCGCGGCGGAGGTCATGGCGGCTGTCGCTACAGTAGGAGGGTGTGCCACGGATGACGTAAGAGCTGGCAAAATAAACGGTGGCTCAGTCTACCTCAGCTGCCCGATGGCGGCCGCAAAGTCCGTGGTCGAAGCTGCCCGACTCAAGGTGGGCTGGGTGTCGGCACGAGTCACGCTGCTCGACCCCAGGCCCATGAGATGCTTCAGGTGTCTCGAGGTCGGCCACGTCGGCTGCAAATGCGCGTCGGAGGTAGACCGCAGTGGTATCTGCTACCGCTGTGGAGAGCGGGGCCACCGGGCCAGTGATTGCCGGGAGGAACCGAAATGTGCAATCTGCGCAGCGGCCGGCAAACCGGCAGCGCACCCTATTGGCGGGGGAAATTGCGGCAGCCGCCGGAAATCCGGGCCAAAAAAGTCCAAAATAAAGATGGCGAGGGAGGCCAAGGGCAAAGCCCCGCAGCCGACCCAAGAGGAGCCTATGGAGACTGCCCTCTAAATGCCCCAGTCTCTCTCCTTGCTGCAGGCCAACATTAACCACTCTGCCAGGGCTCAGGATCTTCTAGTCCAGACACTGGTAGAGTGGAGAATAAAGGTGGCCGTGGTCGCCGAGCCCTACTTCGTCCCAGCTCGGGGTGACTGGGTTGGAGACCACGAGGGTTTGGTGGCCATTGTCGCCCCGACTGCTACCGGCGCCCCACCCATCGAACGGGTGATGAAGGGAAAGGGTTGCGTGCTAGCAGTCGTGGGTGACACCGCAGTAATAGGGGTGTACTTCTCGCCCAACCGGAGCCTTGCCGAATTTGAACAGTTCCTTGTTGAAGTCGGCGCTCTGGTTGGGCAGATTGCCCCCTACCCCGTGCTAGTCGCAGGGGACTTCAACGCGAAATCTACTGCGTGGGGTTCACCGGCGACGAACGCACGGGGGGAGACACTGGAGGAGTGGGCGGTCTCAATGGGCTTGGCCCTCCTCAACACGGGGTCGGAGAACACGTGCGTGCGGCAACAGGGTGGCTCAATCGTAGACGTGACATTTGCGTCTGCCGCCCTGGCACGCCGTGTCCTAGGTTGGAGGGTGGTTGTGGGCGTGGAGACACTATCAGATCATCGATACATCCGATTCGATGTCTCCGCGCCCCACACTGACTCACAGAGAGGTGCCCGGCCCCGTGGGGCGGATGGCCCCCGGTGGGTCCTCAGAAAGCTGGACAGGGAGGTGGCAAAAGAGGTAGCCATCATTGAGGACTGGGTGTCTGGACCCGTCATTGGAGAGGATGTTGAGGTGGAGGCGGGTCTTCTCGGCGCGTCGCTGAACCGCATATGCGATGCGGCGATGCCAAGGGCCAAACCACTCCCACCTCGGCGTTGGGTGTATTGGTGGAGCGAAGAACTCCGCCAAATGCGTGTATCCTGCGGAAGAGCTCGCCATAGATACACCCGATGCAGAAGGAGACGGGTCCAAGACACCGAAGAGGAGAGCGCCTCCTACGCCGCCTACCGCTCTGCGTGCGAGAACCTTCAGGTGGCGATCGCGCGCGCCAAGGATGCGGCGTGGGAGGAGTGGCTCCGAATCCTTGATGAGGACCCCTGGGGCAGGCCTTATAGGGCCGTACGTAAGAAGTTGCGGCCCTGGGCGCCCCCCCTGACCAGCAGCTTGGAGGAAACCCTCCTGGACGATGTGGTCACTACACTCTTCCCTTCACGGGAGGAATGGGTGCCACCGTCAGTGTGTCGTGCACTCCCGGCGCTGTCTGCCGGGGAGGACACCCCGGCACCGGAAGTGTCGGAGGGCGAATTTGGGGCGGCTGTTTTGAGGCTGAGGTCGAAAAAGACCGCCCCGGGCCCGGATGGCGTGCCGGGGACTGCCCTGGTGATTGCGCTGGGGGAGTTAGGAGGGAGGGTGAGGTCCCTCTTCACCGCGTGCTTGCGACAGGGTCGATTCCCGCAGCGGTGGAAGACGGGCAAGCTCGTCCTGATTCACAAAGACGGGCGCCCGGCCGGGCAGCCGTCGGCATATCGCCCGATCGTGCTGCTCGACGAGGTGAGCAAACTTTTCGAGCGCGTGCTCGCTGCTCGCCTCGTCGAGTGTATGGATCCGGGCCTCGCCGACGTGCAGTTCGGCTTCCGCCGCGGCCGGTCCACTCTGGACGCGATAGCGCGAGTGCGGGACCTCGCCGATGAGGCGACCTCCCGGGGTGGCGTGTTGTTCGCGGTGTCTCTCGACATCCGCAACGCGTTTAACACGCTGCCCTGGGAAACGGTGTTTTGGCGACTGCGGTATCATGGGGTGCCGCAGTACCTCCAAAAGGTGGTGGCCGACTACTTCGTCGGGAGAGCTGTCGTCTTCCCGACGAGTAGCGGCACTGGGAGGAGGGACATGTCGTGCGGTGTTCCACAGGGATCGGTTCTGGGTCCGCTCCTGTGGAACATCGGATACGACTGGGTGCTGCGCGGGGCCATGTTGCGGGGGGTTGACGTAACCTGTTACGCTGACGATACCCTCGTGACGGCTCGCGGCAGCACCTATCGAGAGGCGTCCATCCTCGCCACGGCAGGAGTGGCCCAGGTGGTTGGTCGGATCCGCGCCCTGGGGCTCGAGGTGGCCCTTGACAAGTCGGAGGCCCTGGTCTTCCACGGGCCCCGACATGGGCCACCGCCTGGAGCTTCCATAATGGTGGGAGGAACCTCCATCGCCGTCGGGTCGACGATGAAGTACCTGGGACTCGTCCTCGACGGCCGGTGGAGGTTCGAAGAACACTTTCGGCGGCTGGCCCCGAAGTTGATGGCCACTGCTGGGGCCCTGGGGCGGATCCTGCCCAACGTGGGTGGGCCGAGACGGACTTGCCGACGCCTTTATACCGGTGTGGTGCGCTCCATGGCGCTCTACGGGGCGCCAATATGGGCAGACGCCATGAGCGCTCGAAACCTGGCTGCGCTGCGACGTCCGCAGCGCGCTATGGCGCTCAGGGTGGTCCGGGCGTACCGCACTGTATCGTGTGTCGGCGCGTGTGTGCTCGCCGGCACGCCGCCGTGGGACCTTGAAGCCGAGGTACTCGCCGCGGTGTACCGGCGAACTAGGGAGGAGATCCGAGGCGGGGGCCGTCCGCACCCGCGGGAGATCACAAGCTGGAGAGAGGACGCGCGCGGCGTTCTCCTCCGGAAATGGATGGCCCGCCTCGAGAACCCCGAGGTGAGCCGCGAGGTGGTGGCCGCCGTTCGGCCCATTCTTCAAACATGGCTCGAACGGGGGCACGGGGCTCTCTCCTTCCACCTGACGCAGATGATCACCGGGCACGGCTGCTTCGGTCGATATCTGTGTCGTGTGGTGGGCAGAGAGCCCACGGAGATGTGCCACCACTGCGTGGCTGGTGTTGCGGACACGGCGCAACACACGCGCGAGGAGTGCCCCGCTTGGGCGATCCCTCGCGCCGCCTTGTCCGCGACAGTAGGAGGTGACCTCTCGCTGCCGGCCCTTTTAAGGGCCATGGTGAGTAGCGAGGAGGCGTGGAGGGCGGCCGCGACCTTCTGTGACGATGTTATGTCACAGAAGGAGGCGGCGGAAAGGGAGCGAGAGGACGATGCTAACTCGCTCCCTATTCGCCGCCGCAGACGCGGTGGGCGGCGTCGGGCTTTTGCGGCCCGGTTGCCGCCCTAACGCCGGGGACCGTGGGTGGTAGATCGGGGGGTCACCACCTGCACAGAGGTCCCATGCTGGAGACGCCCGAGTGTTCCTGGGCTTCTCCAGCGGAAGGAGCGAGGCGGGGCTAAGTTAGAATTAAAACTTAGCCCCGCCCCGCCGAGAAGGGCTCAAACGAGCGACGCCGGCGGGGCAGGCGGTTGAGGGCTTTGTGTCCCGCAGCCCCGCACCAAACGGCGAGAGAAGGAACACCCCAGGGGTTTAGTCAGTAAGAGTCTGACATAACCCGGTCGCCTCCCCCGAGGCTGCCGGGTATCCATGCAGGATTCCCCTGGGTTACCAAAAAAAAAAAAAAAAAAAAAAAAAGGTTAGGTTAGGTTAGGTTAGGTTAGGTTAGGTTAGGTTAGGTTAGGTTAGGTTAGGTTAGGTTAGGTTAGGTTAGGTTAGGTTAGGTTAGGTTAGGTTAGGTTAGGTTAGGTTAGGTTAGGTTAGGTTAGGTTAGGTTAGGTTAGGTTAGGTTAGGTTAGGTTAGGTTAGGTTAGGTTAGGTTAGGTTAGGTTAGGTTAGGTTAGGTTAGGTTAGGTTAGGTTAGGTTAGGTTAGGTTAGGTTAGGTTAGGTTCCCCCCCGACGTGTTGCCACCTTGTCGTGGTGGGGGGGCTTGCGTGTCCCAAGGATCCTCGTGGCTATACCGGCAGGGATACCCATACCGGGAGGCACGGGGTGAGGGATCTGACGAAGAGCAACACTTCCTTTCCCTTTCATTTCCTTCCCCTCTCTTCCTTTCCTATTCTCCCCTATCTGTCCTTCCATTCTCTTCCTTTTCCAATTTCCGACGTGGAGGGAGCGGCGGTCACGGTGTGCACACTGCCTCCGTAAACGGCCTTTTTCAAGGCCCCGCCGGTCATCCCGTAACCCACAACGATGGCAGGAGGCCTACGTGGACCGGGGGACCTTGCCTTAATTGGCCGGGTCTGTGAGGAAGTAAACCTCTTTAAAAAATACCTGAATCTCAAGCGGCGCCGCACCGCGAGGAGATGAATGGCCACACAGATTGTGGTTGTTAGTGCGTGTCTCCGCGTTGGCACCAGCCGACACCAACGCGGGTTATGCTAGGCTTACCCGGGTACAGGGGTCTCTGCCCGGGCGGACCGTTTTTTCCCCCATTCTCGTGGGTTCAAATATGGATACAATAAATAATATAACAAAGGTAGAAATGACGAGAGAGGAGGAGAGTGCAAGAGTGAAGGAGTTGTGTGCGCGTGAGTTGCGCGTGTCGGTGACGCGGCTTTCTGAGTCGGGCAGCACTACAGATTCCAGTATGATTAGTGTGGAGTCGTTAGAAACGGAGAGGCGGCGCTCCAAGTATCTAAAGCGGCCTGCTGGTGAAGAGGAGGACGAGAACGAGGAGGAGACGATGTCGCCACCAAAAGGCGCGGCACACAAGACAAAGAGGATAAAAAGCCGCCCGTCGATGTGGAGACCGACGGCGGCGGCTTTAGCGGACGCCAAGGCCCGTAAAAATACAGAAGAAGCCCGCCTTACAGCTGAGGAAGAGATAGAACGAATGGCGAAGATGTTCCGCGAATCCAAGCACGCCTGCCGTCGCGGCCTCAACCCGCCAACCCCGGGTGAAAACAGAGCGCAGACTATGTCTGCGCTCAATAAACTAGTTATAGACGCGTCCGACACGGTCGCGATACTAGCTGTGAAGTCCAATCATCTCAAGGGGACATACCAAAAGATCCTCAAAGATGCATCGGACACAATTAAGGAGGCTGCTGCAGCCATGAGGGCCCGCACCGTGTCGGAGGAAGTGGTGAAGCTGGAGGCGGAGAACCAGCTGCTCTCCGCCCAGCTAGCGGGGCTTCGCCAAGAAGTGGATGAGCTGCGTAGCCAGTCGACAGCAGCGGCGGCCGTCCCCGCCCTTAAGGAGATGTTGGCGGAGGCCTCGCGTGCGAGCATCGCTCAATTCAGCGCGATGCTGAACGCGAGGTTTGACGGCATACAAGACCGCCTCCTCCCAGAACCGAGGTTGCGGCCGCCGCTGGCGGCTGACAAGAAAAGGGTGGAGGATGAGGCCGTGGAAGTGGCAGTGCCACAACCGCAGCCATCTGGGTCGGGGGTCTCAGCCCCTAAACCCAAGCGGGCTTCCAAGCCCCAAACATCTGAGGCGGGGGTAAAAGCCCCCACACCAAAGAAGGCCCCAAAACCCCCGGCGCCCGCAGCTCAGCCTAAGCCTAAGGCTAAGGGCAAAGGCAAAGGGAAAAAGTCGGTCCCGGCCCCCGTTAGGGATCCTAGCCCTGTGCGGGATGCTCCCCCGCCGCCTCCGTTGACGGAGCAGTGGACTTTAGTTGCTGCTCGGGGTGCAGTCAGCTCTGGCAAGCAGATCAGCACCCAGAGCAAAAAGGCGGCGGCGGCGGTAGCGAAGCTGCGTGCACCGAATACGGCTGCGGTGACCTTAACACTGCAGCCGGACGCGGCACAGCGTGGTGCGAGCTATAGCTCCGTATTGAGGGAGGCTCGGGATCGCATCGATGAAGTGAGTCTCGGGATAGAGGAGATGCGCTGCAGGACTACGGTCACCGGCGCCCGCATCCTTGAAATTATCGGGGATGGGAGCGCTGAGAAGGCCGACTCTCTGGCCACTAAGCTCAGAGAGGTCCTCAGCGCAGAGGTTGTGAAGATTTCGCGCCCGGTTAAGAGGGTGGATGTGTTGGTGTCGGAATTGGAGGATTCCGTCACCGCCATTGAGGTGGTGGCAGCTTTCGCTGCGCAGGGAGGATGTCATGCCGACGACATCAAGCCCGGTATCATTAGCGACCGGGCCTCGATGTGGCTCAGCTGCCCGGTGGCTGCCGCCAAGGCTGTAGTCGGCGCCGGACGCCTTAAAGTGGGCTGGGTTTCGGCTAGAGTTGCCCTGCTGGAGGCGAGGCCTCTGAGGTGCTTCAGGTGCCTCAACCTGGGCCACGTCGCCAGCAAATGTGAGTCGGAGGTGGACCGCAGTGGTCTTTGCTTCCGCTGCGGAAAGCTGGGCCACCGGGCGCGTCAATGCCGGGCCGAGCCCAACTGCGCTATATGCGCAGCAGCCGGCAAACCGGCTGGGCACCCTCTCGGCGGAGTAGGCTGTGTAAATGGAGAGAAACAGGGGAAGCCAAAGAAGGCCAAATCGAAAAAGAAAAAGGCCAAGGGCAGCGGGCCTACCCAGCGCCCAATTGTGGAGGAGCCAATGGAAACCGCGCCATAAATGTCCGGTCTACCCATACTGCAGGCGAATATTAACCACTCTGCTAGGGCCCAGGATCTATTGTCCCAGACCCTGGTAGAGTGGGGAATTAAAGTAGCCGTGGTCGCCGAGCCCTACTTCGTCCCCGCTCGGGATGACTGGGTTGGGGACCGGGAGGGTTTGGTGGCCATCGCCGCCCCGGCTGCCGCTGGCGCCCCGCCCATTGACCATGTGTCGAAGGGTAGGGGCTACGTGCTGGCTGCCGTGGGTGGCGTCACAGTTATAGGGGTGTACTTCTCTCCCAGCCGGAGTCTCGCCGACTTCGAGCAAATGCTCGTGGAGGTGGGATCTCTGGTTGGGCAGGTAGCCCCTAGCCCCGTGCTAGTTGCTGGGGATTTCAATGCCAAATCTACGGCGTGGGGATCTCCAGTGACGGATGCGCGGGGCGAGTGTCTGGAGGAGTGGGCGATATCCTTGGGCTTGGCCGTTCTCAACACGGGATCGGAGGACACGTGCGTGCGGCAACAGGGTGGGTCGATAGTCGACATTACGTTGGCATCGACTGCCCTGGCGCGCCGTGTCCGGGGTTGGAGGGTGGTGGTGGACGTGGAGACACTGTCGGATCATCGCTATATCCGATTTGATGTCTCCACGCTCCCTACCGACTCGCGAGGCTCGGCCCGGTCCTCTGTTGTTGGGGGTGGTCCGCGCTGGGTGTTGGGGCGGCTCGACAGGGAGGTCGCCAGAGAGGCTGCAATCATCGAGGACTGGGTGTCCGGGCCCGCTATCGGTCAGGACGTGGACGAGGAGGCGAGTCGCCTTGATGCTTCGTTGGCTCGCATATGCGATGCGGCGATGCCCAGGGCGAGACCCCTCCCCGCGTGGCTTCGGGTGTATTGGTGGAACAACGAGCTCCGCCACATGCGTATCGCTTGCGGTAGGGCTCGCCGCCGATACACTCGGTGCAGGCGAAGGCGGGTCCGGTACACTCAGGAGGAGAACGCCTCCTACGCCGCTTATAGGGCTCTACGCGAATCCTTCCAACTGGCAATCGCGCGGGCCAAGGAGGCGGCGTGGGAGGACTGGCTGCGGATCCTCGATGGCGACCCTTGGGGTAGGCCGTACAAGGTGGTCCGCAAGAAGCTGCGGCCCTGGGCTCCCCCCCTCACGTCAAGTGTGGACGGGGCCTTTTTGGACCAAGTGGTTGGCACCCTCTTCCCACAACGGGATGAGTGGGTGCCTCCGGCGATGGCCCGACTCCATGCGCGATCTGCTGAGGACGATTTCCCCGCTCCACCGGTATCGGAGGCCGAATTCGGGGCGGTCGTCCTCAAACTGAAGATGAGGAAGACTGCCCCGGGCCCGGACGGTGTACCGGGGACCGCCTTGGTGATCGCGCTGAAGGAAATCAGCGAGAGGGTGAGGTCCCTCTTCACCGCATGTATGGCGCAGGGTCGGTTCCCGAAGCGGTGGAAGACGGGCAAGCTCGTCCTTCTACTGAAGGCGGGGCGCCCGGCCGGACTGCCGTCGTCCTACCGTCCGATTGTGCTGCTCGACGAGGTGAGCAAACTCTTCGAGCGCGTGCTCGCTGCTCGCCTGGTCGAGTGCATGGATCCGGACCTGGACGACGCACAGTTTGGTTTTCGCCGGGGTAGGTCGACCCTGGATGCCATCGCGCGGGTGAGGGACCTCGCCGAGGAGGAGGTCTCCCGGGGCGGCGTGATGCTTGCGGTCTCATTGGACATTCGCAATGCATTCAACACGCTGCCCTGGGAAACGGTCAAGGTGGCGCTGCGGTACCACGGTGTACCGCAATACCTGCAGAGGGTCATCGCCGACTACTTTACCGGGAGAGTCGTCATCTTCCCGACGAGTGTCGGCGCGGGGAGGAGGGAAATGTCTTGCGGTGTTCCACAGGGGTCGGTTCTAGGCCCGCTCCTGTGGAACATCGGCTATGACTGGGTGCTGCGCGGGGCCACTTTGCGGGGGGTTAGCGTAATTTGCTACGCTGACGATACCCTCGTGTTGGCTCGCGGCGGCACCTACAGAGAGGCGTCCCTCCTGGCCACTGCGGGCGTGGCCCAGGTTGTGGGGAGGATCCGTGCCCTGGGGCTCGAGGTGGCCTTGGAAAAATCGGAGGCCCTTGCCTTTCATGGGCCCCGAAACAGGCCACCGTCGGGAGCGTCCATTATTGTGGGAGGGACTTCCATCGCCGTCGGTACTTCAATGAAGTACCTGGGACTTGTCCTCGACGGCCGATGGAAGTTTGAGGAGCATTTCCGGCGGTTGGCCCCAAAGTTGTTGGCCACTGCTGGGGCCCTGGGGCGGATCCTCCCGAACGTTGGGGGGCCTGGAAGTGCATGCCGACGCCTCTACGCTGGTGTGGTGCGCTCCATGGCGCTCTACGGGGCGCCAATATGGGCAGGACCTATGAGCGCCCGAAATCTGGCAGCGCTGCGACGTCCGCAGCGTGCCATGGCGCTCAGGATGGCCCGGGCGTACCGCACCGTGTCTTGCGTCGGTGCGTGCGTGCTCGCCGGTACGCCGCCGTGGGACCTCGAAGCCGAGGTACTCGCCGCGGTGTACTGGCGAACGAAGGAGGTGATCGCGGGTGGTGGCCGTCCCCATCTGCGGGAGATTCGTCACTGGCGGGAGGAAGCGCGTGACACTCTCCTGCGGAGGTGGGCGGCCCGCCTGGAGGATCCAAGCGTGAGCCGAGAGGTGGTGGCCGCCGTTCGGCCCATTCTCCGCGAATGGCTCGAGCGGCGGCACGGGGCTCTCTCCTTCCACCTGACACAGATGATCACCGGGCACGGTTGCTTCGGGAGATACCTGTGCCGGATGGCGGGAAGGGAGCCCTCGGAGGTGTGCCACCATTGTGTGGCGGGAGTCGCGGACACGGCGCAGCATACGCGCGAGGAGTGCCCTGCTTGGGAGGTCCCTCGTGCCGCCTTGTCCGCGACTGTCGGGAGCGACTTGTCGCTGCCGGCCCTCCTCAGGGCGATGGTCGACAGCGACGAGTCTTGGCAGGCGGCCGCGTCCTTTTGCGACGAAGTTATGTCGCGGAAGGAGGCGGCGGAGCGGGAGCGAGAAGACGATGTTGACTCGCTCCCAATTCGCCGCCGCAGACGTGGAAGGCGGCGTCTGGCCTTCGCGGGCCAAATGCCGCCGTAACGCCAGGGACCGTGGGCGGAAGACCGGGGGGTCTTCCGTCTGCACATAGGTCCCACGCACTGAGACGCCCAAGTGTTCCCGGGCGCCTCAGTGCTAGGAGGAGAGAGAGGTGGAGTGGGGCGGGGCTGAATCTCAAAATAGAGAACCAGCCCCGCCCCGCCGAGAAGGGCTCCGAAACGGAGCAACGCCAGCGGGGCACGCGGTTGTTGGCCAAGCGGGTCCCGCAGCCCCGTAGGCGAGCGAAGGAACACTCCAGGGTTTTAGTGGGTGCAACCCCCACATAACCCAGCGGTTCCCCCCGGAACTGCTGGGTATCGGTCAGCGATTTCCCTGGGTCAACAAAAAAAAAAAAAAAAAAAAAAAAAAAAAAAAAGGTTAGGTTAGGTTAGGTTAGGTTAGGTTAGGTTAGGTTAGGTTAGGTTAGGTTAGGTTAGGTTAGGTTAGGTTAGGTTAGGTTAGGTTAGGTTAGGTTAGGTTAGGTTAGGTTAGGTTAGGTTAGGTTAGGTTAGGTTAGGTTAGGTTAGGTTAGGTTAGGTTAGGTTAGGTTAGGTTAGGTTAGGTTAGGTTAGGTTAGGTTAGGTTAGGTTAGGTTAGGTTAGGTTAGGTTAGGTTAGGTTAGGTTAGGTTAGGTTAGGTTAGGTTAGGTTAGGTTAGGTTAGGTTAGGTTAGGTTAGGTTAGGTTAGGTTAGGTTAGGTTAGGTTAGGTTAGGTTAGGTTAGGTTAGGTTAGGTTAGGTTAGGTTAGGTTAGGTTAGGTTAGGTTAGGTTAGGTTAGGTTAGGTTAGGTTAGGTTAGGTTAGGTTAGGTTAGGTTAGGTTAGGTTAGGTTAGGTTAGGTTAGGTTAGGTTAGGTTAGGTTAGGTTAGGTTAGGTTAGGTTAGGTTAGGTTAGGTTTTTTTTAGTTTTCCCAGGCCAGGTACACCCCTGACCTGGGGAGTATATTATCGACAACACTATGCTAAGTGATACAACTGTGTGTCTATACTTATTATAGTTGACATTATTAGTAATTAATAGTTACATTGAGTCATTTATAGTTTAAGGTTTTCAAGATTGTTTCATATAGAATGGTATGATTACAATTTGGTATTTGTTAAGGCTGGGCAGTTTACCTATTATTTGCAGACAGAGAATTTTAATGGGCCCAGTTTTCTTATACATGTTTATAATAATTGCAGTGTCAGCTGTCTTTTCTAATCCTACTATATACATGGTTATAATTTATTATAGCTAGGTAATTGTAATTATTGTTATTGATAACAAACATTTAATAAAATATCGCAGCCAGGATGCCCATCTGGCACTGGCGGTTTATCATATTACATCAAGTGAAAGGCAAGGCGCAGACACCGAGCGCGGTGCAAGCGACCCTGCAGACAGGCCATCCCTATTGAGCCACTGCTCAAGGACTTGTCCACTAGTCCGCCCACACCGCGCCAGGCACCACCGCCTCCCACGCGCCCAGCACCCCCCCCCCCCCCACACGCCCCCAACAGGCCCCGTCCGCATCAACCTGGATAATGGTTTGATCTCACGAGGACAGAGAGAGAGGGGGGGGGGGGGGGGGGCGCAGGACGCGCGGCCCCAAAACACAGGATGCATTTACAAAATTTTGCTCAATGGTGAGCCTATTTCTAGTGACAGCTGACACCCCTAATCCTAATAATTAAAATACATTGATAGTTTGTTATAGTTGGGCAATAATAATTATTATTATTATAGGTAAGAATTACAAAGTTAAATAGTGCAGCCAGGATGCCCATCTGACACCGGTGGTCTATCATATTACATCAAGTGAAAGGCAAGGCGCAGACACCGTGCGCGGCACAAGCGACCCCGCAGACAGGCCATCCTTATTGAGCCACTGCTCAAGGACCCGTCCACGAGTCCGCCCACTCCACGCCAGGCACCACCGCTTCCCGCGTGCCCCGCGCTCCCCATCCCCCCGCACCCCCAACGGGCCCCGTTCACCTAGCGGTTTAATCCCATGAGGACCGGGCGAGAGGGCGAGAGGGGGGGGGGGCGCACGACGCGCGGCCCCAAAACACAGGATGTATTCACAAAGTATTGCTCAATGGTGAGCCTATTTCCTAATCCTAAGAAAAAAATATATATTACATTAATAGTTAATTATAGTTGGGTAATGATAGTTGTTATTATAGGTAAGGGTTACAAGTTAAATAGTGCAGCCAGGATGCACTTCTGGCACAGGCATTGCATTCTATATTGCATCGAGTGAAAGGTAAGACGCAGACGCAGACGCCGCGCCAGCGATCACGCAGACAAGCCATACCTATTGAGCCACGGGGGGGGGGGGGGGGGGGCGCGAGAGACGCGCAGCCCCCAAACACAAGATGTATTTACAAAGTATTGCTCAATGGTGAGCCTATTTCTAGTGATAGTCAATATTCCTAATTCTAAGAAATAATTATATTACATTAATGGTTAATTATAGTTGGGTAATAATAGTTGTTATTATAGGTAAGGGTTACAAAGTTAGATAGTGCAGCCAGGATGCACTTCTGGCACAGGCATTGTATTCTATATTGCTTCGAGTGAAAGGTAAGACGCAGACGCAGACGCCGCGCCAGCGAACACGCAGACAAGCCATACCTATTGAGCCAGGGGTGGGGGGGGGGGGGCGAGAGACGCGCAGCCCCCAAGCACAAGATGATTTTACAAAGTTTTGCTCAAAGGTGAGCCCATTTCCAGTGTCAGCTGAGTGTCAACTGACACTAGAAATAGGCCCACCCCCATCCTAATAAATATTATACATTAATGCTTTGTTTTAATTAGGTAATTATAATTATTGTCATTGATAACAAACGATAACAAACGATAAATCAACACAAAATAAAATAGCGCATCCAGGATGCACTTCTGGCATCAGTGGTTTTTCATATTACATCAAGTGAAATGAAAAGTGAAAGGCAAGGCGCAGACTCCGCGCGCGTCGCAAGCAACCCCGCAGACAAGCCACCCCTATTGAGTCACTGCTCAAGGACCCTTGCATGAGTCCGCCCACCTCGCATCAGGCACCACCGCCCTTAGCGTATATATAATGCACCTCCATTTACAATAACACAAATGGTTCATTAATACAATTTACATAAATACAATTTAATTAATACAGGTGTACGTATACACCTATATCCCTATATACCCCGTGCACACACATTCTCCCGCGCACATACGTCCCCCCCGAAGCCCACCGCAGTTCCAATTTCAACTAACCTTTGTGTTGCAAATCCTACCCGCCCACCCTAGTCCAACCACAATACATTTTTATGTTCGTGTGTGTGAGTGCGTGTCAGTTCCCGTGGTTGGTAGATGTAGGTGTAGGTGTATGTGTGGTTCAGTCCGGATGTGTGCAGACGATTTCCATGGCAAGTAGGGGTCCAGGTTAAGTTCTATGCTATGTTAATGTAATGACAAATATCAATGAGTCAGCGTTGATACGGTATCAGCGCGAGCTAGCGCGGGTGGCTGCGGGTGGCTGCGCAGCGCAAGGAGCGCATCTCGCCCCTCACCGCGCGCCCGCGCAGCCGACCAGGTTCTTAGTGCCCACGCTCGCCTGTCCTCTCGCTGCATTGCCGCCACATAAGTGTATGCGCAGTGCAGTGCAGACGTATGCAGACAGCATTAGAAGATGGTAGTGGTAAGAGTCATGTACCATTAAATGCCTTAAGCTTTCTTACTATGTAGTTGATGTGTTTTATAAAGTTTTCAGTGGTTTGTTCCTTGGTTATGACCTGTTCCAGATCGTATGGGTCAATTTTGAGATTGTCGGCGACGATGCGCAAGTCCAGACGCGTTGCTTGAAACCTAGGACAATCTTGTATGAGATGTTTGATTGTCTGGACTGTGAGATTGTCGCACGGGCATAGGTTGTCGCCGACAATTCCGAACCGGAAAAGGTATTCTTTATGGTATCCGTGGCCAGAGAGGATTTGTGTTATCGCAAAAGAGGGTTTGATGCATGAGAGCACTTTATGTAGTATATTTAGGGTGGGACACCATTGTCTGAGTATGGGTCCCTTGATGTTTTTAGTGTATGCATCTGCAGCCATTTGATTGCTAATAATTTTATTTAGGCGCTTGGCGTGGCTGATCGGAAACATGTTGTATGCGCTGGAACTGTGACTGGTGGCTGCCTCCTTGGCTGCTGTGTCCGCCTCCTCATTGCCCTCTATGCCGACGTGTGCGCGTATCCATGCAAAATGCACCTCAATTCCGTTCGCATGCACGGTGCGGTGTATATCTGCAACCAGGGGGTGCATGCTGTTGGGATTTGCTATCTCCTGTAATCCTGACTTGCTGTCAGACAGGATGCCTATTTTGTTGATTTTATTAGTGGCAGTCCATAAAATTGCCCCCCTGATTGCTAACAGCTCAGCCTGGTACACGGAACAGCAGTCGTGTAGTTTAAGTTTTTTGGTTGTTCTATCTCCATTTGGGTGGTGAACTACAAATGCTGCTCCAACCTTGCCGCCGTGTTTGCTGCCATCAGTATATATAAGATGAGTGTTCAGGTCAACCATTTCATCAATCTCCATTTGACTTTCAGCCTCATGAAGGTTGATGTATGTTCTGTCTGCAGGGTGAAGTAGTTCGTCTGGTTTAATTGGTATTTCCAGCTGCACATCGCCCGGTAGATGTTGTGTGGTTCCAGTGATTTTAGTTTTTTCATTGTCTGCAATTTCCTTGATTTTTATGTTGAGAGGTGTAAGTTGTGCCAGTGCTATGGAGTTTGTTGTGTTTATTGTTCTAAATCCCTTGATTATTTTAATTGCGAATTTCCTTTGCATTGAGAGTAGTTTGCAGTTAACGTGTTCATATCGTAGGGCTGTGCTCCAAACACTCGCCGCATACGATACGATAGGTTCTATAACTTGTTTATAAATTATTCGAATGTTTTCAGCCTGGACTCCCCAGGTGGGCCTGACGAATCTTGCCAATTTTGCATAAATTTTTTGAGCTTTACCTATGGCGTATTTTATGTGGTTAATAAAGTTGAGTTTGCTATCTATGATTATACCCAGAACTTTGACTTCGTTAGATAAGATTATGTTGTGGTCATTTATTTTAACTTTGACTTTTTTAGCCTTTTTTGTAAAGGGTGCAGCCACTGTTTTGGCTGGTCCGAACTGTAATTTTACTCTATTGCCCCATTCGTTTATTTGTTTAAGTGCGTTATTGACATTATTTTCAAGTGCCATGATGCATTTATTGTGAACAATGAGGAAAACATCGTCTGCGAATGCTTGGATTCTGCATCCTTCAGGGAGTGAAAGTTCCAAAAGTTCATCCAGTATTAGATTCCAAAAGGTGGGACCGCAGACGGATCCCTGGATGCATCCTTTATTGAGGCTTCTTGTTGTACGGCTCTCAACAACATCAATTGTGACAGTTCTATTATTTAGGTAGTTTTGTATAATTGTATATAGATTTCTAGGGCATTTTATATGTTGCAGCCGAGTCAGAATCGCCGGCCACCAGGCATTGTCAAATGCAGCCTGGATGTCCAGCGATACGGCTATGATGTGTTCTTTTTTGCTTTTGTGATATTGGATGTCGTCAACTATTTTGGTTAGAGCTTGTATGGTTGATTTTTGTTGTTTAAATCCATATTGTGCATCGTTAGTGGTATGGGTTTTCTGCATGTGATAGTTGAGTCTTTGTATAATCAGTTTTTCAAGGAGTTTGCCAAAAACATTTATTAGTCCAATAGGCCTGTATGCGGATGTGTTGGTGTAATCCGTTTTTCCCGGTTTTGGTATTATTTTGACGTACGCTTTCTTCCAGTAGATCGGAAAGTAGTTGAGTTCTAGACATCTGTTCATAATGTCTAGAATAATCCCAGGAAAGGCTCTAGTGAAACATAGGCAAATATCAGAGGTGAGATGGTCCATTCCCGGGGCTCTATTAGGGTTCATTCCCTCGAGTACGTTTATAATTTCCTGTATGGTGAATGGTGGTTCGTTGTTGGTGTCCGGTATATTTTTAGATCTGGTTCTTATTTCCTTTTGTTCATCTGTGTCATTTTGAGTGTCAGTGGGGTAGAACTTTGTGAGAAATTCATTTGCCGTTTCCAAGCTGGTAGTAGTGTATTCGCCATTACCGGTTTGTATGGTGGATGTCGGCTGCGTGGGTGATGCATTTTTGAGCAGTCTGTTGGTTAGTGACCAGACATCCTCCTTGTCCTGGTTGGTGCAGAATTCTCTGAAGTTTCTAGTTGACGTTTCTCTTATTGTCTGCGCATACTTCTCTCTGAGGTTATTCCTTTCTTCCAGTGCCTCTTCCATTGGTCTATTTTTCTTCTTAAGTTGACTTAGTAAATGGTGATTTTTTATAACTTTTTTCCTTGAGCTGCTCCAGTTCATCATTCCACCATAAATGTTTTGCAATAGTCTTTTTGGGTCTACCCATGGTGTTCTTGCATGCTTGTTGGGTGGCGTTCGTGATCTGTCTGATGTAGTCCTCCAAGTTGGAGGCATCCATCTCGCAGATCCGGGTGTCAATTAGGTTTCCCTTTTCTAGCTCTGTTTGGATTGCTTTCGATATTGGTTCCCAGTTTTTGATTGGTTTCGTGTTAAACTCAAACGTAGAGGTTTTTTTGCTTCTAATTATGTTTTGTCTATTTATTTGTAGTGAATACTCGATGCCGTGGTGGTCAGATGAAGGGCATATGTCTGCATTGACCCTCCACTCGTGTATTCTGTCAGCTAAGATGTAAGTTGCTAAGGTGATATCTACTATGGATGCACGTATTGAGCCGTTAGTGACCACTTCAAAGGTATTGCAGTTTCCTGTATTGCATATTGCAAGATTATGCGTAATCGTTAGGTCGTGGATTTGCTCCCCTCTTTTATTGGGCTTTGGGGATCCCCATGTAGGATGCCACCCGTTGAGGTCGCCCCCAATAATGTGGGGTGAGTTTTGTGTCTTGTGGAGCAGCATATCCAGTCTATCCATTGTGCGATGTGGGTCTGCACTAGGTTCGATATATATGCATGTGATATACACATTTCCTTTGATGGTTTTTAGACTGACTGTGCACAGATTTGGTGCAGACAGCATGGTTTCTCCCAATATGCCGCCCGTATTTTCCTTGATTAGTATGGCTGCCTTAGTGCATCCATTGCTGGGGTGTTGGTATATGGTGTATCCTGGTACTTTGCTAATGCCATTGAGGTTATTTTGGGTATAGGGTTCTGTGAGTAGAATTATATTAATTTCGTTGTGGAGTGCATAGGACAGCACCTCATGGTGTGCGTCACGGCCGCGGCCCACATTACATTGAATGAATTTAATATTATTCTGTTTCTTGTGTCTATTGTCCCTACTCATAGTCAGTACGTTTTGACAATTTGATTTTCATGGCCCTAACTCCCGGGCAGAGACTAGATGTTGCATGATGCATTACATTTATGTTTGTGTTGTATTTAGTGTTGTGCATTTTGCAATTGTGACAGGTGTTTTTCTGTGGGTCGCCTTTAGTGGGGCAGTTCTTGTAAGTATGGTCAGTGTCTGCGCAGTATTGGCAGTATTGGGTTTCAGATTTGCATTTGCCTATAGTATGCCCATATTTTAAGCATCTAAGGCATTGCTTGAACGGAGAATATTCCTCAAGATGCACTTTGATGTGGTCTATATTTATTCTTTGTGTTAGTATTGTTGGCTGCCAGAGATGGGGAGCTATTCGTAATACGGCATTGTATAGGCTAGGGTTTCTATTGGGCTTGGTAAAGCATAAGGCAATGTCCTCATGATTAGTGTTAGAGTATATTTCATTCTGGTTGATAATTACGTCCACCAGTTCTTTTGTTGGTGTGTCCCTAGATATACCCTTTAAAATTACCATCGGTCTGAGGTTTCGGGCTGGTTCCGCCCTCATCGCACCCCCTTCGCAAATTTTGTTTATAGTTTCATCGCGTTGCTTTGTAGTATCAAACTCTACCCTGAGCTTATTGCCTGAGAGGGGGGTAATTTTAGTAGGGGCGTATTTGACTTTACGGA
The DNA here is from genome assembly GCA_947623365.1 of Achlya flavicornis. Classification (NCBI taxonomy): domain Eukaryota; kingdom Metazoa; phylum Arthropoda; class Insecta; order Lepidoptera; family Drepanidae; genus Achlya; species Achlya flavicornis. Next base: position 20,269 of record OX392483.1, on the reverse strand, counting down.
AGGATATTTCTCTTTTCCAGTTGTCAGTAATCTTTGTGTTAGTTTTGGGGTCGTTATTAGATATTATTGCAGCTGGGTTGGATTTTTTGTATTTTTTATTATTGTTATTATTGTTTTTATGTCTGCCTACTGAGTTAGCATACGTTGGGGTGTCGGGAAGGTCCAATGAGGGCGCAGCCATACCGCAGACAAATACTTCGGTTATGGCCTGGGTGACGCGGGAGACTATTGCCTCCTCAGACTCTTTGATGGCTTCTTTAATATTGTTATTTTCAGATTGCGTGTTGTTTGGGTAGAAAATGCATTGTGATTGTGGTAGTAGGGTAGGTTGTGTTTTGAACTCAATAGAGTTTTTCATTGCATCCTGTATCTTTTTGGCCGAGCTTATAATGAGCTCCTTAGAGGGCTTGGTGACGCTTTTCCCTCGCGTTATTTCTTCCAATATTGTCTGCGCGCATTCTAATACAAATTGGAACCCAGGGGACTCCGGGGACGCCGCAGGGTCCTCGCCCGCGGAGCTCATGTCGAGGCAATTTTGTTTCTTGATGTTGTTATTGGATATATTCTGATTGCCCCGTCACTTTGCTCCGCAGACAATACTGAGCCATGGATGCATCTTAATCTTAAGCGGGGGGGTTAATTCTGGTAGTTGTTGGTTATAAATAAAATTAAGTCTAGCACTTACAGTGTCTGCATAGTTTTGAACTGGTGTCGTGGAGTACAAACTTGCACGGTTGGACGCACTGATTTAAACACTTTCTCACTTGGATTGGGGGGCGCTACTGCATTAGTGTTTTAAAAATGTAGATGAGAGGGGGTGGGGGCGGAGGGAGGGCAGAGACGGGGGCGAGTTGAGATGGCGACGTCTCCAGCTGCCGCAGCCGTCACGCGTAGACTCAAGTGAAGGCGCTGTCGTCCTCAGGAACCACTCCCGGAGATGCAGGACGCGGGGGGGGCACCAACGTGTCGAGAGGCAGGGTTGGCTTGGATTCGGGTCCCGCAGTGCACTCAGCGCCGACGCCCCGCAGTCGGCAGGCGTTGCCGCAGTTGTTGATGCCGCAGACAGCCCAGCCGGCCGCACAGCCAGGGGGGTAAGCAGGTGGTATAAAGCCTTACGGCATCCCGACAAGTGGTACAGACAAAAAGATGGTTAACTACTGAGCTGCATCCGCATTCACACGGAGCACTGGGTCACTTCACTTGCGTTCACGCATACGCTACACTGATGCGTTTAAATTCTACCGCACTGAACTGCACTAAACTGCACTAAAAGATGGGAAGGCGCCATGCTGCGCATGCAGCCGCAGCCACGGCCGCGGCCGTCGAGGCCGCGAGCACCCGGTGGGCACGTGTGGTCGTCGCGACTGGATCTTCAAGACTGAGCGACAGTTGGTCGGTCGAACAGTCGAGTTCCCCCGTGCCGTTCGCCGTTCCCCGCACCCTCGGCTTGCCCCTCCGACGCCTTAAGCGGTTTTCCCTCCGCTGCCTACGTCACCCGCTCGAGGGGGGGTCGCGCGCGAATCACTCCGTGGCCGTCCACGGAGTCCGCCGGTCACGCTGGGCGCTCCCGCCGACGCCGACGCAGCCGCGGTGTGCCGACGCGGTCCCAGCCTGCAGGTGCAGGCGCAGACCGCAGACGCAGCCGCGATGCGGTGAGCCGATGCGGTCTCAGCCTGCGGGTGCAGGCGCAGACCGCAGCCGCAGACGCAGACGCGGATGCGGATGCCGATGCTGCGCAGACGGGCAGTCGCAGCCGATGCTGCAGTTTAGCAGCTGACGCGGATCGCGAGGTGGGCGCGTGCGCTCGCCACCGTGGCTCGACGAAGACTGGGTTAGGTTAGGTTAGGTTAGGTTAGGTTAGGTTAGGTTAGGTTAGGTTAGGTTAGGTTAGGTTAGGTTAGGTTAGGTTAGGTTAGGTTAGGTTAGGTTAGGTTAGGTTCCCCCCCGACGTGTTGCCACCTTGTCGTGGTGGGGGGGCTTGCGTGTCCCAAGGATCCTCGTGGCTATACCGGCAGGGATACCCATACCGGGAGGCACGGGGTGAGGGATCTGACGAAGAGCAACACTTCCTTTCCCTTTCATTTCCTTCCCCTCTCTTCCTTTCCTATTCTCCCCTATCTGTCCTTCTATTCTCTTCCTTTTCCAATTTCCGACGTGGAGGGAGCGGCGGTCACGGTGTGCACACTGCCTCCGTAAACGGCCTTTTTCAAGGCCCCGCCGGTCATCCCGTAACCCACAACGATGGCAGGAGGCCTACGTGGACCGGGGGACCTTGCCTTAATTGGCCGGGTCTGTGAGGAAGTAAACCTCTTTAAAAAATACCTGAATCTCAAGCGGCGCCGCACCGCGAGGAGATGAATGGCCACACAGATTGTGGTTGTTAGTGCGTGTCTCCGCGTTGGCACCAGCCGACACCAACGCGGGTTATGCTAGGCTTACCCGGGTACAGGGGTCTCTGCCCGGGCGGACCGTTTCTTCCCCCATTCTCGTGGGTTCAAATATGGATACAATAAATAATATAACAAAGGTAGAAATGACGAGAGAGGAGGAGAGTGCAAGAGTGAAGGAGTTGTGTGCGCGTGAGTTGCGCGTGTCGGTGACGCGGCTTTCTGAGTCGGGCAGCACTACAGATTCCAGTATGATTAGTGTGGAGTCGTTAGAAACGGAGAGGCGGCGCTCCAAGTATCTAAAGCGGCCTGCTGGTGAAGAGGAGGACGAGAACGAGGAGGAGACGATGTCGCCACCAAAAGGCGCGGCACACAAGACAAAGAGGATAAAAAGCCGCCCGTCGATGTGGAGACCGACGGCGGCGGCTTTAGCGGACGCCAAGGCCCGTAAAAATACAGAAGAAGCCCGCCTTACAGCTGAGGAAGAGATAGAACGAATGGCGAAGATGTTCCGCGAATCCAAGCACGCCTGCCGTCGCGGCCTCAACCCGCCAACCCCGGGTGAAAACAGAGCGCAGACTATGTCTGCGCTCAATAAACTAGTTATAGACGCGTCCGACACGGTCGCGATACTAGCTGTGAAGTCCAATCATCTCAAGGGGACATACCAAAAGATCCTCAAAGATGCATCGGACACAATTAAGGAGGCTGCTGCAGCCATGAGGGCCCGCACCGTGTCGGAGGAAGTGGTGAAGCTGGAGGCGGCGAACCAGCTGCTCTCCGCCCAGCTAGCGGGGCTTCGCCAAGAAGTGGATGAGCTGCGTAGCCAGTCGACAGCAGCGGCGGCCGTCCCCGCCCTTAAGGAGATGTTGGCGGAGGCCTCGCGTGCGAGCATCGCTCAATTCAGCGCGATGCTGAACGCGAGGTTTGACGGCATACAAGACCGCCTCCTCCCAGAACCGAGGTTGCGGCCGCCGCTGGTGGCTGACAAGAAAAGGGTGGAGGATGAGGCCGTGGAAGTGGCAGTGCCACAACCGCAGCCATCTGGGTCGGGGGTCTCAGCCCCTAAACCCAAGCTGGCTTCCAAGCCCCAAACATCTGAGGCGGGGGTAAAAGCCCCCACACCAAAGAAGGCCCCAAAACCCCCGGCGCCCGCAGCTCAGCCTAAGCCTAAGGCTAAGGGCAAAGGCAAAGGGAAAAAGTCGGTCCCGGCCCCCGTTAGGGATCCTAGCCCTGTGCGGGATGCTCCCCCGCCGCCTCCGTTGACGGAGCAGTGGACTTTAGTTGCTGCTCGGGGTGCAGTCAGCTCTGGCAAGCAGATCAGCACCCAGAGCAAAAAGGCGGCGGCGGCGGTAGCGAAGCTGCGTGCACCGAATACGGCTGCGGTGACCTTAACACTGCAGCCGGACGCGGCACAGCGTGGTGCGAGCTATAGCTCCGTATTGAGGGAGGCTCGGGATCGCATCGATGAAGTGAGTCTCGGGATAGAGGAGATGCGCTGCAGGACTACGGTCACCGGCGCCCGCATCCTTGAAATTATCGGGGATGGGAGCGCTGAGAAGGCCGACTCTCTGGCCACTAAGCTCAGAGAGGTCCTCAGCGCAGAGGTTGTGAAGATTTCGCGCCCGGTTAAGAGGGTGGATGTGTTGGTGTCGGAATTGGAGGATTCCGTCACCGCCATTGAGGTGGTGGCAGCTTTCGCTGCGCAGGGAGGATGTCATGCCGACGACATCAAGCCCGGTATCATTAGCGACCGGGCCTCGATGTGGCTCAGCTGCCCGGTGGCTGCCGCCAAGGCTGTAGTCGGCGCCGGACGCCTTAAAGTGGGCTGGGTTTCGGCTAGAGTTGCCCTGCTGGAGGCGAGGCCTCTGAGGTGCTTCAGGTGCCTCAACCTGGGCCACGTCGCCAGCAAATGTGAGTCGGAGGTGGACCGCAGTGGTCTTTGCTTCCGCTGCGGAAAGCTGGGCCACCGGGCGCGTCAATGCCGGGCCGAGCCCAACTGCGCTATATGCGCAGCAGCCGGCAAACCGGCTGGGCACCCTCTCGGCGGAGTAGGCTGTGTAAATGGAGAGAAACAGGGGAAGCCAAAGAAGGCCAAATCGAAAAAGAAAAAGGCCAAGGGCAGCGGGCCTACCCAGCGCCCAATTGTGGAGGAGCCAATGGAAACCGCGCCATAAATGTCCGGTCTACCCATACTGCAGGCGAATATTAACCACTCTGCTAGGGCCCAGGATCTATTGTCCCAGACCCTGGTAGAGTGGGGAATTAAAGTAGCCGTGGTCGCCGAGCCCTACTTCGTCCCCGCTCGGGATGACTGGGTTGGGGACCGGGAGGGTTTGGTGGCCATCGCCGCCCCGGCTGCCGCTGGCGCCCCGCCCATTGACCATGTGTCGAAGGGTAGGGGCTACGTGCTGGCTGCCGTGGGTGGCGTCACAGTTATAGGGGTGTACTTCTCTCCCAGCCGGAGTCTCGCCGACTTCGAGCAAATGCTCGTGGAGGTGGGATCTCTGGTTGGGCAGGTAGCCCCTAGCCCCGTGCTAGTTGCTGGGGATTTCAATGCCAAATCTACGGCGTGGGGATCTCCAGTGACGGATGCGCGGGGCGAGTGTCTGGAGGAGTGGGCGATATCCTTGGGCTTGGCCGTTCTCAACACGGGATCGGAGGACACGTGCGTGCGGCAACAGGGTGGGTCGATAGTCGACATTACGTTGGCATCGACTGCCCTGGCGCGCCGTGTCCGGGGTTGGAGGGTGGTGGTGGACGTGGAGACACTGTCGGATCATCGCTATATCCGATTTGATGTCTCCACGCTCCCTACCGACTCGCGAGGCTCGGCCCGGTCCTCTGTTGTTGGGGGTGGTCCGCGCTGGGTGTTGGGGCGGCTCGACAGGGAGGTCGCCAGAGAGGCTGCAATCATCGAGGACTGGGTGTCCGGGCCCGCTATCGGTCAGGACGTGGACGAGGAGGCGAGTCGCCTTGATGCTTCGTTGGCTCGCATATGCGATGCGGCGATGCCCAGGGCGAGACCCCTCCCCGCGTGGCTTCGGGTGTATTGGTGGAACAACGAGCTCCGCCACATGCGTATCGCTTGCGGTAGGGCTCGCCGCCGATACACTCGGTGCAGGCGAAGGCGGGTCCGGTACACTCAGGAGGAGAACGCCTCCTACGCCGCTTATAGGGCTCTACGCGAATCCTTCCAACTGGCAATCGCGCGGGCCAAGGAGGCGGCGTGGGAGGACTGGCTGCGGATCCTCGATGGCGACCCTTGGGGTAGGCCGTACAAGGTGGTCCGCAAGAAGCTGCGGCCCTGGGCTCCCCCCCTCACGTCAAGTGTGGACGGGGCCTTTTTGGACCAAGTGGTTGGCACCCTCTTCCCACAACGGGATGAGTGGGTGCCTCCGGCGATGGCCCGACTCCATGCGCGATCTGCTGAGGACGATTTCCCCGCTCCACCGGTATCGGAGGCCGAATTCGGGGCGGTCGTCCTCAAACTGAAGATGAGGAAGACTGCCCCGGGCCCGGACGGTGTACCGGGGACCGCCTTGGTGATCGCGCTGAAGGAAATCAGCGAGAGGGTGAGGTCCCTCTTCACCGCATGTATGGCGCAGGGTCGGTTCCCGAAGCGGTGGAAGACGGGCAAGCTCGTCCTTCTACTGAAGGCGGGGCGCCCGGCCGGACTGCCGTCGTCCTACCGTCCGATTGTGCTGCTCGACGAGGTGAGCAAACTCTTCGAGCGCGTGCTCGCTGCTCGCCTGGTCGAGTGCATGGATCCGGACCTGGACGACGCACAGTTTGGTTTTCGCCGGGGTAGGTCGACCCTGGATGCCATCGCGCGGGTGAGGGACCTCGCCGAGGAGGAGGTCTCCCGGGGCGGCGTGATGCTTGCGGTCTCATTGGACATTCGCAATGCATTCAACACGCTGCCCTGGGAAACGGTCAAGGTGGCGCTGCGGTACCACGGTGTACCGCAATACCTGCAGAGGGTCATCGCCGACTACTTTACCGGGAGAGTCGTCATCTTCCCGACGAGTGTCGGCGAGGGGAGGAGGGAAATGTCTTGCGGTGTTCCACAGGGGTCGGTTCTAGGCCCGCTCCTGTGGAACATCGGCTATGACTGGGTGCTGCGCGGGGCCACTTTGCGGGGGGTTAGCGTAATTTGCTACGCTGACGATACCCTCGTGTTGGCTCGCGGCGGCACCTACAGAGAGGCGTCCCTCCTGGCCACTGCGGGCGTGGCCCAGGTTGTGGGGAGGATCCGTGCCCTAGGGCTCGAGGTGGCCTTGGAAAAATCGGAGGCCCTTGCCTTTCATGGGCCCCGAAACAGGCCACCGTCGGGAGCGTCCATTATTGTGGGAGGGACTTCCATCGCCGTCGGTACTTCAATGAAGTACCTGGGACTTGTCCTCGACGGCCGATGGAAGTTTGAGGAGCATTTCCGGCGGTTGGCCCCAAAGTTGTTGGCCACTGCTGGGGCCCTGGGGCGGATCCTCCCGAACGTTGGGGGGCCTGGAAGTGCATGCCGACGCCTCTACGCTGGTGTGGTGCGCTCCATGGCGCTCTACGGGGCGCCAATATGGGCAGGACCTATGAGCGCCCGAAATCTGGCAGCGCTGCGACGTCCGCAGCGTGCCATGGCGCTCAGGATGGCCCGGGCGTACCGCACCGTGTCTTGCGTCGGTGCGTGCGTGCTCGCCGGTACGCCGCCGTGGGACCTCGAAGCCGAGGTACTCGCCGCGGTGTACTGGCGAACGAAGGAGGTGATCGCGGGTGGTGGCCGTCCCCATCTGCGGGAGATTCGTCACTGGCGGGAGGAAGCGCGTGACACTCTCCTGCGGAGGTGGGCGGCCCGCCTGGAGGATCCAAGCGTGAGCCGAGAGGTGGTGGCCGCCGTTCGGCCCATTCTCCGCGAATGGCTCGAGCGGCGGCACGGGGCTCTCTCCTTTCACCTGACACAGATGATCACCGGGCACGGTTGCTTCGGGAGATACCTGTGCCGGGTGGCGGGAAGGGAGCCCTCGGAGGTGTGCCACCATTGTGTGGCGGGAGTCGCGGACACGGCACAGCATACGCGCGAGGAGTGCCCTGCTTGGGAGGTCCCTCGTGCCGCCTTGTCCGCGACTGTCGGGAGCGACTTGTCGCTGCCGGCCCTCCTCAGGGCGATGGTCGACAGCGACGAGTCTTGGCAGGCGGCCGCGTCCTTTTGCGACGAAGTTATGTCGCGGAAGGAGGCGGCGGAGCGGGAGCGAGAAGACGATGTTGACTCGCTCCCAATTCGCCGCCGCAGACGTGGAAGGCGGCGTCTGGCCTTCGCGGGCCAAATGCCGCCGTAACGCCAGGGACCGTGGGCGGAAGACCGGGGGGTCTTCCGTCTGCACATAGGTCCCACGCACTGAGACGCCCAAGTGTTCCCGGGCGCCTCAGTGCTAGGAGGAGAGAGAGGTGGAGTGGGGCGGGGCTGAATCTCAAAATAGAGAACCAGCCCCGCCCCGCCGAGAAGGGCTCCGAAACGGAGCAACGCCAGCGGGGCACGCGGTTGTAGGCCAAGCGGGTCCCGCAGCCCCGTAGGCGAGCGAAGGAACACTCCAGGGTTTTAGTGGGTGCAACCCCCACATAACCCAGCGGTTCCCCCCGGAACTGCTGGGTATCGGTCAGCGATTTCCCTGGGTCAACAAAAAAAAAAAAAAAAAGGTTAGGTTAGGTTAGGTTAGGTTAGGTTAGGTTAGGTTGGGTTGGGTTGGGTTAGGTTAGGTTAGGTTAGGTTAGGTTAGGTTAGGTTAGGTTAGGTTAGGTTAGGTTCCCCCCCGACGTGTTGCCACCTTGTCGTGGTGGGGGGGCTTGCGTGTCCCAAGGATCCTCGTGGCTATACCGGCAGGGATACCCATACCGGGAGGCACGGGGTGAGGGATCTGACGAAGAGCAACACTTCCTTTCCCTTTCATTTCCTTCCCCTCTCTTCCTTTCCTATTCTCCCCTATCTGTCCTTCCATTCTCTTCCTTTTCCAATTTCCGACGTGGAGGGAGCGGCGGTCACGGTGTGCACACTGCCTCCGTAAACGGCCTTTTTCAAGGCCCCGCCGGTCATCCCGTAACCCACAACGATGGCAGGAGGCCTACGTGGACCGGGGGACCTTGCCTTAATTGGCCGGGTCTGTGAGGAAGTAAACCTCTTTAAAAAATACCTGAATCTCAAGCGGCGCCGCACCGCGAGGAGATGAATGGCCACACAGATTGTGGTTGTTAGTGCGTGTCTCCGCGTTGGCACCAGCCGACACCAACGCGGGTTATGCTAGGCTTACCCGGGTACAGGGGTCTCTGCCCGGGCGGACCGTTTTTTCCCCCATTCTCGTGGGTTCAAATATGGATACAATAAATAATATAACAAAGGTAGAAATGACGAGAGAGGAGGAGAGTGCAAGAGTGAAGGAGTTGTGTGCGCGTGAGTTGCGCGTGTCGGTGACGCGGCTTTCTGAGTCGGGCAGCACTACAGATTCCAGTATGATTAGTGTGGAGTCGTTAGAAACGGAGAGGCGGCGCTCCAAGTATCTAAAGCGGCCTGCTGGTGAAGAGGAGGACGAGAACGAGGAGGAGACGATGTCGCCACCAAAAGGCGCGGCACACAAGACAAAGAGGATAAAAAGCCGCCCGTCGATGTGGAGACCGACGGCGGCGGCTTTAGCGGACGCCAAGGCCCGTAAAAATACAGAAGAAGCCCGCCTTACAGCTGAGGAAGAGATAGAACGAATGGCGAAGATGTTCCGCGAATCCAAGCACGCCTGCCGTCGCGGCCTCAACCCGCCAACCCCGGGTGAAAACAGAGCGCAGACTATGTCTGCGCTCAATAAACTAGTTATAGACGCGTCCGACACGGTCGCGATACTAGCTGTGAAGTCCCATCATCTCAAGGGGACATACCAAAAGATCCTCAAAGATGCATCGGACACAATTAAGGAGGCTGCTGCAGCCATGAGGGCCCGCACCGTGTCGGAGGAAGTGGTGAAGCTGGAGGCGGCGAACCAGCTGCTCTCCGCCCAGCTAGCGGGGCTTCGCCAAGAAGTGGATGAGCTGCGTAGCCAGTCGACAGCAGCGGCGGCCGTCCCCGCCCTTAAGGAGATGTTGGCGGAGGCCTCGCGTGCGAGCATCGCTCAATTCAGCGCGATGCTGAACGCGAGGTTTGACGGCATACAAGACCGCCTCCTCCCAGAACCGAGGTTGCGGCCGCCGCTGGCGGCTGACAAGAAAAGGGTGGAGGATGAGGCCGTGGAAGTGGCAGTGCCACAACCGCAGCCATCTGGGTCGGGGGTCTCAGCCCCTAAACCCAAGCGGGCTTCCAAGCCCCAAAAATCTGAGGCGGGGGTAAAAGCCCCCACACCAAAGAAGGCCCCAAAACCCCCGGCGCCCGCAGCTCAGCCTAAGCCTAAGGCTAAGGGCAAAGGCAAAGGGAAAAAGTCGGTCCCGGCCCCCGTTAGGGATCCTAGCCCTGTGCGGGATGCTCCCCCGCCGCCTCCGTTGACGGAGCAGTGGACTTTAGTTGCTGCTCGGGGTGCAGTCAGCTCTGGCAAGCAGATCAGCACCCAGAGCAAAAAGGCGGCGGCGGCGGTAGCGAAGCTGCGTGCACCGAATACGGCTGCGGTGACCTTAACACTGCAGCCGGACGCGGCACAGCGTGGTGCGAGCTATAGCTCCGTATTGAGGGAGGCTCGGGATCGCATCGATGAAGTGAGTCTCGGGATAGAGGAGATGCGCTGCAGGACTACGGTCACCGGCGCCCGCATCCTTGAAATTATCGGGGATGGGAGCGCTGAGAAGGCCGACTCTCTGGCCACTAAGCTCAGAGAGGTCCTCAGCGCAGAGGTTGTGAAGATTTCGCGCCCGGTTAAGAGGGTGGATGTGTTGGTGTCGGAATTGGAGGATTCCGTCACCGCCATTGAGGTGGTGGCAGCTTTCGCTGCGCAGGGAGGATGTCATGCCGACGACATCAAGCCCGGTATCATTAGCGACCGGGCCTCGATGTGGCTCAGCTGCCCGGTGGCTGCCGCCAAGGCTGTAGTCGGCGCCGGACGCCTTAAAGTGGGCTGGGTTTCGGCTAGAGTTGCCCTGCTGGAGGCGAGGCCTCTGAGGTGCTTCAGGTGCCTCAACCTGGGCCACGTCGCCAGCAAATGTGAGTCGGAGGTGGACCGCAGTGGTCTTTGCTTCCGCTGCGGAAAGCTGGGCCACCGGGCGCGTCAATGCCGGGCCGAGCCCAACTGCGCTATATGCGCAGCAGCCGGCAAACCGGCTGGGCACCCTCTCGGCGGAGTAGGCTGTGTAAATGGAGAGAAACAGGGGAAGCCAAAGAAGGCCAAATCGAAAAAGAAAAAGGCCAAGGGCAGCGGGCCTACCCAGCGCCCAATTGTGGAGGAGCCAATGGAAACCGCGCCATAAATGTCCGGTCTACCCATACTGCAGGCGAATATTAACCACTCTGCTAGGGCCCAGGATCTATTGTCCCAGACCCTGGTAGAGTGGGGAATTAAAGTAGCCGTGGTCGCCGAGCCCTACTTCGTCCCCGCTCGGGATGACTGGGTTGGGGACCGGGAGGGTTTGGTGGCCATCGCCGCCCCGGCTGCCGCTGGCGCCCCGCCCATTGACCATGTGTCGAAGGGTAGGGGCTACGTGCTGGCTGCCGTGGGTGGCGTCACAGTTATAGGGGTGTACTTCTCTCCCAGCCGGAGTCTCGCCGACTTCGAGCAAATGCTCGTGGAGGTGGGATCTCTGGTTGGGCAGGTAGCCCCTAGCCCCGTGCTAGTTGCTGGGGATTTCAATGCCAAATCTACGGCGTGGGGATCTCCAGTGACGGATGCGCGGGGCGAGTGTCTGGAGGAGTGGGCGATATCCTTGGGCTTGGCCGTTCTCAACACGGGATCGGAGGACACGTGCGTGCGGCAACAGGGTGGGTCGATAGTCGACATTACGTTGGCATCGACTGCCCTGGCGCGCCGTGTCCGGGGTTGGAGGGTGGTGGTGGACGTGGAGACGCTGTCGGATCATCGCTATATCCGATTTGATGTCTCCACGCTCCCTACCGACTCGCGAGGCTCGGCCCGGTCCTCTGTTGTTGGGGGTGGTCCGCGCTGGGTGTTGGGGCGGCTCGACAGGGAGGTCGCCAGAGAGGCTGCAATCATCGAGGACTGGGTGTCCGGGCCCGCTATCGGTCAGGACGTGGACGAGGAGGCGAGTCGCCTTGATGCTTCGTTGGCTCGCATATGCGATGCGGCGATGCCCAGGGCGAGACCCCTCCCCGCGTGGCTTCGGGTGTATTGGTGGAACAACGAGCTCCGCCACATGCGTATCGCTTGCGGTAGGGCTCGCCGCCGATACACTCGGTGCAGGCGAAGGCGGGTCCGGTACACTCAGGAGGAGAACGCCTCCTACGCCGCTTATAGGGCTCTACGCGAATCCTTCCAACTGGCAATCGCGCGGGCCAAGGAGGCGGCGTGGGAGGACTGGCTGCGGATCCTCGATGGCGACCCTTGGGGTAGGCCGTACAAGGTGGTCCGCAAGAAGCTGCGGCCCTGGGCTCCCCCCCTCACGTCAAGTGTGGACGGGGCCTTTTTGGACCAAGTGGTTGGCACCCTCTTCCCACAACGGGATGAGTGGGTGCCTCCGGCGATGGCCCGACTCCATGCACGATCTGCTGAGGACGATTTCCCCGCTCCACCGGTATCGGAGGCCGAATTCGGGGCGGTCGTCCTCAAACTGAAGATGAGGAAGACTGCCCCGGGCCCGGACGGTGTACCGGGGACCGCCTTGGTGATCGCGCTGAAGGAAATCAGCGAGAGGGTGAGGTCCCTCTTCACCGCATGTATGGCGCAGGGTCGGTTCCCGAAGCGGTGGAAGACGGGCAAGCTCGTCCTTCTACTGAAGGCGGGGCGCCCGGCCGGACTGCCGTCGTCCTACCGTCCGATTGTGCTGCTCGACGAGGTGAGCAAACTCTTCGAGCGCGTGCTCGCTGCTCGCCTGGTCGAGTGCATGGATCCGGACCTGGACGACGCACAGTTTGGTTTTCGCCGGGGTAGGTCGACCCTGGATGCCATCGCGCGGGTGAGGGACCTCGCCGAGGAGGAGGTCTCCCGGGGCGGCGTGATGCTTGCGGTCTCATTGGACATTCGCAATGCATTCAACACGCTGCCCTGGGAAACGGTCAAGGTGGCGCTGCGGTACCACGGTGTACCGCAATACCTGCAGAGGGTCATCGCCGACTACTTTACCGGGAGAGTCGTCATCTTCCCGACGAGTGTCGGCGAGGGGAGGAGGGAAATGTCTTGCGGTGTTCCACAGGGGTCGGTTCTAGGCCCGCTCCTGTGGAACATCGGCTATGACTGGGTGCTGCGCGGGGCCACTTTGCGGGGGGTTAGCGTAATTTGCTACGCTGACGATACCCTCGTGTTGGCTCGCGGCGGCACCTACAGAGAGGCGTCCCTCCTGGCCACTGCGGGCGTGGCCCAGGTTGTGGGGAGGATCCGTGCCCTGGGGCTCGAGGTGGCCTTGGAAAAATCGGAGGCCCTTGCCTTTCATGGGCCCCGAAACAGGCCACCGTCGGGAGCGTCCATTATTGTGGGAGGGACTTCCATCGCCGTCGGTACTTCAATGAAGTACCTGGGACTTGTCCTCGACGGCCGATGGAAGTTTGAGGAGCATTTCCGGCGGTTGGCCCCAAAGTTGTTGGCCACTGCTGGGGCCCTGGGGCGGATCCTCCCGAACGTTGGGGGGCCTGGAAGTGCATGCCGACGCCTCTACGCTGGTGTGGTGCGCTCCATGGCGCTCTACGGGGCGCCAATATGGGCAGGACCTATGAGCGCCCGAAATCTGGCAGCGCTGCGACGTCCGCAGCGTGCCATGGCGCTCAGGATGGCCCGGGCGTACCGCACCGTGTCTTGCGTCGGTGCGTGCGTGCTCGCCGGTACGCCGCCGTGGGACCTCGAAGCCGAGGTACTCGCCGCGGTGTACTGGCGAACGAAGGAGGTGATCGCGGGTGGTGGCCGTCCCCATCTGCGGGAGATTCGTCACTGGCGGGAGGAAGCGCGTGACACTCTCCTGCGGAGGTGGGCGGCCCGCCTGGAGGATCCAAGCGTGAGCCGAGAGGTGGTGGCCGCCGTTCGGCCCATTCTCCGCGAATGGCTCGAGCGGCGGCACGGGGCTCTCTCCTTCCACCTGACACAGATGATCACCGGGCACGGTTGCTTCGGGAGATACCTGTGCCGGGTGGCGGGAAGGGAGCCCTCGGAGGTGTGCCACCATTGTGTGGCGGGAGTCGCGGACACGGCGCAGCATACGCGCGAGGAGTGCCCTGCTTGGGAGGTCCCTCGTGCCGCCTTGTCCGCGACTGTCGGGAGCGACTTGTCGCTGCCGGCCCTCCTCAGGGCGATGGTCGACAGCGACGAGTCTTGGCAGGCGGCCGCGTCCTTTTGCGACGAAGTTATGTCGCGGAAGGAGGCGGCGGAGCGGGAGCGAGAAGACGATGTTGACTCGCTCCCAATTCGCCGCCGCAGACGTGGAAGGCGGCGTCTGGCCTTCGCGGGCCAAATGCCGCCGTAACGCCAGGGACCGTGGGCGGAAGACCGGGGGGTCTTCCGTCTGCACATAGGTCCCACGCACTGAGACGCCCAAGTGTTCCCGGGCGCCTCAGTGCTAGGAGGAGAGAGAGGTGGAGTGGGGCGGGGCTGAATCTCAAAATAGAGAACCAGCCCCGCCCCGCCGAGAAGGGCTCCGAAACGGAGCAACGCCAGCGGGGCACGCGGTTGTAGGCCAAGCGGGTCCCGCAGCCCCGTAGGCGAGCGAAGGAACACTCCAGGGTTTTAGTGGGTGCAACCCCCACATAACCCAGCGGTTCCCCCCGGAACTGCTGGGTATCGGTCAGCGATTTCCCTGGGTCAACAAAAAAAAAAAAAAAAAAAAAAAAAAAAAAAAAAAAAAAAAAAAAAAAAAAAAAAGGTTAGGTTAGGTTAGGTTAGGTTAGGTTAGGTTAGGTTAGGTTAGGTTAGGTTAGGTTAGGTTAGGTTAGGTTAGGTTAGGTTAGGTTAGGTTAGGTTAGGTTAGGTTAGGTTAGGTTAGGTTAGGTTAGGTTAGGTTAGGTTAGGTTAGGTTAGGTTAGGTTAGGTTAGGTTAGGTTAGGTTAGGTTAGGTTAGGTTAGGTTAGGTTAGGTTAGGTTAGGTTAGGTTAGGTTAGGTTAGGTTAGGTTAGGTTAGGTTAGGTTAGGTTAGGTTAGGTTAGGTTAGGTTAGGTTAGGTTAGGTTAGGTTAGGTTAGGTTAGGTTAGGTTAGGTTAGGTTAGGTTAGGTTAGGTTAGGTTAGGTTAGGTTAGGTTAGGTTAGGTTAGGTTAGGTTAGGTTAGGTTAGGTTAGGTTAGGTTAGGTTAGGTTAGGTTAGGTTAGGTTAGGTTAGGTTAGGTTAGGTTAGGTTAGGTTAGGTTAGGTTAGGTTAGGTTAGGTTAGGTTAGGTTAGGTTAGGTTAGGTTAGGTTAGGTTAGGTTAGGTTAGGTTAGGTTAGGTTAGGTTAGGTTAGGTTAGGTTAGGTTAGGTTAGGTTAGGTTAGGTTAGGTTAGGTTAGGTTAGGTTAGGTTAGGTTAGGTTAGGTTAGGTTAGGTTAGGTTAGGTTAGGTTAGGTTAGGTTAGGTTAGGTTAGGTTAGGTTAGGTTAGGTTAGGTTAGGTTAGGTTAGGTTAGGTTAGGTTAGGTTAGGTTAGGTTAGGTTAGGTTAGGTTAGGTTAGGTTAGGTTAGGTTAGGTTAGGTTAGGTTAGGTTAGGTTAGGTTAGGTTAGGTTAGGTTAGGTTAGGTTAGGTTAGGTTAGGTTAGGTTAGGTTAGGTTAGGTTAGGTTAGGTTAGGTTAGGTTAGGTTAGGTTAGGTTAGGTTAGGTTAGGTTAGGTTAGGTTAGGTTAGGTTAGGTTAGGTTAGGTTAGGTTAGGTTAGGTTAGGTTAGGTTAGGTTAGGTTAGGTTAGGTTAGGTTAGGTTAGGTTAGGTTAGGTTAGGTTAGGTTAGGTTAGGTTAGGTTAGGTTAGGTTAGGTTAGGTTAGGTTAGGTTAGGTTAGGTTAGGTTAGGTTAGGTTAGGTTAGGTTAGGTTAGGTTAGGTTAGGTTAGGTTAGGTTAGGTTAGGTTAGGTTAGGTTAGGTTAGGTTAGGTTAGGTTAGGTTAGGTTAGGTTAGGTTAGGTTAGGTTAGGTTAGGTTAGGTTAGGTTAGGTTAGGTTAGGTTAGGTTAGGTTAGGTTAGGTTAGGTTAGGTTAGGTTAGGTTAGGTTAGGTTAGGTTAGGTTAGGTTAGGTTAGGTTAGGTTAGGTTAGGTTAGGTTAGGTTAGGTTAGGTTAGGTTAGGTTAGGTTAGGTTAGGTTAGGTTAGGTTAGGTTAGGTTAGGTTAGGTTAGGTTAGGTTAGGTTAGGTTAGGTTAGGTTAGGTTAGGTTAGGTTAGGTTAGGTTAGGTTAGGTTAGGTTAGGTTAGGTTAGGTTAGGTTAGGTTAGGTTAGGTTAGGTTAGGTTAGGTTAGGTTAGGTTAGGTTAGGTTAGGTTAGGTTAGGTTAGGTTAGGTTAGGTTAGGTTAGGTTAGGTTAGGTTAGGTTAGGTTAGGTTAGGTTAGGTTAGGTTAGGTTAGGTTAGGTTAGGTTAGGTTAGGTTAGGTTAGGTTAGGTTAGGTTAGGTTAGGTTAGGTTAGGTTAGGTTAGGTTAGGTTAGGTTAGGTTAGGTTAGGTTAGGTTAGGTTAGGTTAGGTTAGGTTAGGTTAGGTTAGGTTAGGTTAGGTTAGGTTAGGTTAGGTTAGGTTAGGTTAGGTTAGGTTAGGTTAGGTTAGGTTAGGTTAGGTTAGGTTAGGTTAGGTTAGGTTAGGTTAGGTTAGGTTAGGTTAGGTTAGGTTAGGTTAGGTTAGGTTAGGTTAGGTTAGGTTAGGTTAGGTTAGGTTAGGTTAGGTTAGGTTAGGTTAGGTTAGGTTAGGTTAGGTTAGGTTAGGTTAGGTTAGGTTAGGTTAGGTTAGGTTAGGTTAGGTTAGGTTAGGTTAGGTTAGGTTAGGTTAGGTTAGGTTAGGTTAGGTTAGGTTAGGTTAGGTTAGGTTAGGTTAGGTTAGGTTAGGTTAGGTTAGGTTAGGTTAGGTTAGGTTAGGTTAGGTTAGGTTAGGTTAGGTTAGGTTAGGTTAGGTTAGGTTAGGTTAGGTTAGGTTAGGTTTTTTTTTAGTTTTCCCAGGCCAGGTACACCCCTGACCTGGGGAGTATATTATCGACAACACTATGCTAAGTGATACAACTGTGTGTCTATACTTATTATAGTTGACATTATTAGTAATTAATAGTTACATTGAGTCATTTATAGTTTAAGGTTTTCAAGATTGTTTCATATAGAATGGTATGATTACAATTTGGTATTTGTTAAGGCTGGGCAGTTTACCTATTATTTGCAGACAGAGAATTCTAATGGGCCCAGTTTTCTTATACATGTTTATAATAATTGCAGTGTCAGCTGCCTTTTCTAATCCTACTATATATATGGTTATAATTTATTATAGCTAGGTAATTGTAATTATTCTTATTGATAACAAACATTTAATAAAATATCGCAGCCAGGATGCCCATCTGGCACTGGCGGTTTATCATATTACATCAAGTGAAAGGCAAGGCGCAGACACCGTGCGCGGCGCAAGCGACCCTGCAGACAGGCCATCCCTATTGAGCCACTGCTCAAGGACTTGTCCACTAGTCCGCCCACACCGCGCCAGGCACCACCGCCTCCCGCGCGCCCAGCGCCCCCCCCCGCCACACGCCCCCAACAGGCCCCGTCCGCATCAACCTGGATAATGGTTTGATCCCACGAGGACAGAGAGAGGGGGGGGGGGCGCAGGACGCGCGGCCCCAAAACACAGGATGCATTTACAAAATGTTGCTCAATGGTGAGCCTATTTCTAGTGACAGCTGACACCCCTAATCCTAATAATTAAAATACATTGATAGTTTGTTATAGTTGGGCAATAATAATTATTATTATTATAGGTAAGAATTACAAAGTTAAATAGTGCAGCCAGGATGTCCATCTGACACCGGTGGTCTTTCATATTACATGGAGTGAAAGTCAAGGCGCAGACACCGTGCGCGGCACAAGCGACCTCGCAGACAAGTCATCTCTATTGAGCCACTGCTCAAGGACCCATCCACGAGTCCGCCCACCCCACGCCAGGCTCCACCACCTCCCGCGCGTCCAGCGCCCCCCCCCCCCCACCACACCCCTAACAGGTCCCGTCCGCATCAACCTAGATAGCGGTTCGATCCCACGAGGACCGGTTGAGAGGGGGGGGGGCGCAGGACGCGCGGCCCCAAATCACAGGATGTATTTACAAATGTTGCTCAATGATGAGCCTATTTCTAGTGATTATTTACATTCCTAATCATAAAATAAATATAATACACTGATGCTTTGTTATAGTTGGGTGAAACTAGTTATTATTATAGGTAAGAGTTACAAGTTAAATAGTGCAGCCAGGATGCCCATCCGGCACTGGTGGTCTTTCATATTGCATCGAGTGAAAGGCAAGGCGCAGACGCCGTGCGCAGCACAAGCGATCCCGCAGACAGGCCATCCTTATTGAGCCACTGCTCAAGGACCCGTCCACGAGTCCGCCCACTCCACGCCAGGCACCACCGCCTCCCGCGTGCCCCGCGCCCCCCATCCCCCCGCACCCCCAACGGGCCCCGTTCACCTAGCGGTTTAATCCCATGAGGACCGGGCGAGAGGGCGAGAGGGGGGGGGGGGCGCACGACGCGCGGCCCCAAAACACAGGATGTATTTACAAAGTATTGCTCAATGGTGAGCCTATTTCCTAATCCTAAGAAAAAATATATTACATTAATAGTTAATTATAGTTGGGTAATGATAGTTGTTATTATAGGTAAGGGTTACAAAGTTAAATAGTGCAGCCAGGATGCACTTCTGGCACAGGCATTGCATTCTATATTGCATCGAGTGAAAGGTAAGACGCAGACGCAGACGCCGCGCCAGCGATCACGCAGACAAGCCATACCTATTGAGCCACAGGGGGGGGGGGGGGGGGGGGGCAAGAGACGCGCAGCCCCCAAACACAAGATGTATTTACAAAGTATTGCTCAATGGTGAGCCTATTTCTAGTGATAGTCAATATTCCTAATTCTAAGAAAAAATTATATTACATTAATGGTTAATTATAGTTGGGTAATGATAGTTGTTATTATAGATAAGGGTTACAAAGTTAGATAGTGCAGCCAGGATGCACTTCTGGCACAGGCATTGTATTCCATATTGCATCGAGTGAAAGGTAAGACGCAGACGCAGACGCCGCGCCAGCGATCACGCAGACAAGCCATACCTATTGAGCCACGGGGGGGGGGGGGGGCGAGAGACGCGCGGCCCCCAAGCACAAGATGATTTTACAAAGTTTAGCTCGAAGGTGAGCCCATTTCCAGTGTCAGCTGAGTGTCAACTGACACTAGAAATAGGCTCACCCCCATCCATACATTAATGCATTGTTTTAGTTAGGTAATTATAATTATTGTCATTGATAACAAACGATAAATCAACATAAAATAAAATAAAATAGCGCATCCAGGATGCACTTCTGGCATCAGTAATTTTTCATATTGCATCAAGTGAAAGGGAAGGCGCAGACTCCGCGCGCGTCGCAAGCAACCCCGCAGACAAGCCACCCCGATTGAGCCACTGCTCAAGGGCCCTTGCATGAGTCCGCCCACCTCGCATCAGGCACCACCGCTCTTAGCGTATATACAATGCACTTCCATTTACAATAACACAAATGGTTCATTAATACAATCATATGTACGTATACACCTATATCCCTATATACCCCGTGCACACACATTCTCCCGTGCACATACGTTCCCCCCGAAGCCCACCGCAGTTCCAATTTCAATTAACCTTTGTGTTGCAAATCCTACCCGCCCACCCTAGTCCAACCACAATACATTTTTATATTCGTGTGTTTGAGTGCGTGTCAGTTCCCGTGGTTGGTAGATGTAGGTGTAGGTGTATGTGTGGTTCAGTCCGGATGTGTGCAGACGATTTCCATGGCAAGTAGGGGTCCGGGTTAAGTTCTATGCTATGTTAATGTAATGACAAATATCAATGAGCCAGTGTTGGTACGGTATCAGCGCGAGCCAGCGCGGGTGTCTGCGCAGCGCAAGGAGCGCATCTCGCCCCTCACCGCGCGCCCGCGCAGCCGACCAGGTTCTTAGTGCCCACGCTCGCCTGTCCTCTTGTTGCATTGCCGCCATATAAGTGTATGCGCAGTGCAGTGCAGGCGTATGCAGACAGCATTATAAGATGGTAGTGGTAAGAGTCATGTAACATTGAATGAATTTAATATTATTCTGTTTCTTGTGTCTATTGTCCCTACTCATAGTCAGTACGTTTTGATAATTTGATTTTCATGGCCCTAACTCCCGGGCAGAGACTAGATGTTGCATGATGCATTATATTTATGTTTGTGTTGTATTTAGTGTTGTGCATTTTGCAATTGTGACAGGTGTTTTTCTGTGGGTCGCCTTTAGTGGGGCAGTTCTTGTAAGTATGGTCAGTGTCTGCGCAGTATTGGCAGTATTGGGTTTCGGATTTGCATTTGCCTATAGTATGCCCATATTTTAAGCATCTAAGGCATTGCTTGAACGGAGAATATTCCTCAAGATGCACTTTGATGTGGTCTATATTTATTCTTTGTGTTAGTATTGTTGGCTGCCAGAGATGGGGAGCTATTCGTAATACGGCATTGTATAGGCTAGGGTTTCTATTGGGCTTGGTAAAGCATAAGGCAATGTCCTCATGATTAGTGTTAGAGTATATTTCATTCTGGTTGATAATTACGTCCACCAGTTCTTTTGTTGGTGTGTC